>OX411339.1:16833292-18227875 GCA_948150665.1 Conistra vaccinii
TGATTGAAGATACGAAAACTTTGAGCTGTTATAAGAAATACTAATCTGAGACCTCGAATGAATGGACTTATGTCAAACATAATCAATTCTAGCAAATTAAATTAAATCGCTTATTTCTCCACATTAGACCACACACAACAAACTGAAACCAACGAATTTGTGAGATTAAAACTCGTAGTTTTGGAATAGTTATCTGTATCGGCTCTACAAGGTTAAGTAGTATTAATAATGTCTTTATAAACTTGGCTGTGTTAATGCTTCTTGAAATTATTGTTTCGTCTTCTGTGTGAGTTATGACTTGACCTTTATTAAAAGTTGTTTTGTTGTCTTTGCTGTTGGCCTCAAATTAACTTCAATATGAGTATGGTTATGAACTTTTAAATAGTCTTTACAATCGGCAATATATATATTTATACAAATGAAAAACAACAATAAAAAATTATGCACACTTTTGAAACGTCAGAAGCAATCGTCATTTCCTATGGAGAAGAGTCGGAAAGAAACTACATGGTTACTCCTTAAAAAAAAACGTACCTGAGCGTTAGTCGCCACTGTAGATTCTGCCTTGCAGGATTACAGTCGTATAAAACAGTATGGGGAGCAAAAACTAAAAAGTTTAATCAAATCAACGTGTGGATACGCTCAGGCATCTGGCATTTTAGGCGACTAAACAATTTTGGGACGACAAAAAATGCTAGCAGACACATCTGAGACTCTTTGCCTTTTTCCATTTCAATAAGTCTATATCATTTCAAATCGAGCACGCCTCAAATAAAATGTTTACTTTATGTAATCAATTTCCAACTGTACAAAGCAGCTTCAGTAAAATGTTCTATAATCACTAGAAAACTAGTTGAAACGACAAAAAATATCTGCTTGGTAAAAGAAATTCAGAGAAACGTGTCTTTAAGTCGTACGGTATTTACCCATATTTTTTTATTTTTTTCGACTTGTACGTCTTCGAAGCCAGCTTTTTTTCACTTGAGTTGTCATTTGAAAGATTTCGGTATTTCAAATACAGACTGATAAAAACTTAAGGTTGGGAATTGGATTCTTTTTTTAAATAACTGTGTCATTGATTTCACTCTGAAGGCCAATGATTTTAGTATTTAATAACGTTCTAATGTTATTGCAATGCAATTGCAGACTTAAAAAAGAGATTATCCACATCCTTTACCAAACGCCGGATACCTAGTAGTGCCTGTTTAGTCATTTAAGTACAAAGACATACACACACCTTCACACACATTTACAACACCTACACTACACCGCGCAGATACGCCCGCTCACACTAAAAATATTAATAATTATGCCACTTTCTGTATATTTTTCTGTGTTCGTAACTGGCGTAATGTTTAGAATAATAATCATGTTATACTTATCGGTGAAGCTACCTTGAAATAAATAAATTGACTTTGTAAAGGATTAGATTGCAAATGTTCTTAAAAATACAGGAATTGCCCTCTGGTTTGTAACGACGAGAAAAAAATATAGAAAATAATATTGTAATGGTAGAGATCCATAAGGCTCTAATTCTAACACTTGATACAGTGTAATCGTATCCACGAAAAATATGAAAAATCTGGAGTAAATTAAGCAGAAATAATCCAAAAGTTCGACAATGGCTGTTAAATCTGGTCATATTTTCCCCCTGTTCCGTAAAAATGATCCATAATTCTGGAGTTTTTAGAATTAAAGGCGACTCACACAGTGCCGTCTGAGATTTTTAACAGTTTCAAATTCAAAATTAGAAAAAAAAGGTTTGCTTTTGTTATAACTTACGTACATCATTAAGCAGCTTATACAAAAGTCTGTAACTTGCACAAAAGTGGAAGTAGCTTACATACCATTGTGCCATCAATCAAACTATCGCAGTCCACTGCTTAAAGCCCTCTCCCAGGCTACGGCACAACACCCTGTCCTCCGCCTTCCGCATCCAGTCTGTCCCAGCCATCTTTTTAAGTTGTCGATTCATCTAGCTTGCTTGCCGATACGCAGACGGCCATCGGTTTTTCGACAAATTTGGCAAGCTCACTGCCATTTTAGCTTGCTTACTTGCAAGCTATATTGGTAACTCTGGTTCTTTTCCGGAGTATTTCATTTCTGATTTTATCCTTCAAAGAAACTCCAATATGACACAACAACTTCTAATTGGTTAATGTCACAATGACATGCAACCTACAAGTACTACAAATACAAAGTTACAGGCAATTGTATTTCGTGCTTTATTCAGCTTACACAATATTAAAGACGCTCTTATTCCATAAAAGCTGCTTATTTATTCCAATTTAAGAAAGGTTCTCTTTTCTAAGAAATAAAGGCTCTGGATTTGTTTATTTTAATTTTATTAAGGATTTATTTTTAATTTTCTAAGAACTGAGCAAGAAAATGCGGACCAGCGAAATGAGGTAGCTTATGTCAAAAATAAAAATGAACTTGGAATATTGTACTCTTTTTGGTGTTATCTTGCCAAAAATATGGTACCTTAGAAATATAATACCGTCTCGTCTGAGTCGGTCCAAATCATCGCGAGCAAAATTGCCAAAGTTTGAATGAAGGTCTACTCTTCAAGATTGTTGCGTAGCACGGTCAGAGTAACTTCGATGTCATGGTACAAAATAGGGGTAGAAGGCTCACTTTGAAAGAGTTTAACGCGAACAACACCCACCGTCTCATTACAAAACGAGTTCGAAAATAGAAATGATTCTTGTTGCCGCTCCAAATAGTAGTTTCGTATGTGATAAATGGACAAGAAACTCCCTAGTGACTGTTTTAAAATGCTTTACATTATTTTGTATACTTACAACATACCTACATACAATCAGCTTATTAATGTTCCCACTGCTGGGACACAGGCCTCCTCTCTATGAGAGGGAGTGGGCTGTAATCTACTACGCGGGCCCAGTACGGGTTGGTAGATGTCAAAGGTCTTCGAATGTTTGGTTCAAAGACATGCCGGTTTCCTCACGATGTGTTCCTTCACCGTTTTGAGAGCAGTGGTGATGAGATTATTTACACAAAGTAAAGCGCCTGCTTGGGTTCGAACCCACGACCTACAACTCGTAAGTCGAGGCCGTTACCACTGGGCCACCACTGCTCACTGCGCTTATTTTGTATACATTGTATAATTACAAGTGAAGACGATGTAACTTGAGTCCCACCTTCGAGTCTATTTTTGTATTTTAAACTTTATTCCAACTGAAGTAGTGTACTTAATACAAAGCATACTTTATATCTGAGTCAAAGCTGTTGTTAACTTTGCAGAAACTATAGAACGCCACCTGCTACGCTTCTTTCATAACCCTTTTGATTCGTTTGCCTTCAATGATGCGGGTTGAAGTCGTACACTACGCTAGTACTTATTTTTTATTTTTTTTATTAGTATGTAAGTTTATCTTGGCCCAGTTTCGTAGGAAAACATCGAAAAGAAAACCGGGGTAAACCAAAATGGAATCGCCAACACTAAATGATCAATCATTGTGATCAAGACTCCTTTGAGCCGCAAAAGTAAAACAGCCTCAACATCAAACTGCAGGTGTGCGTGGACCTTTATTATAAATGCAATAAATAAACTGAATGTTTTGCATTCCAAAATAATCGCAACATTCTAATCGTTGCGGTAGTTGCGGTATCCGCACCACAGTGGTGCGGGTGGGCCTTCTCTACTTCATTTGTTTAGTGGTAACGTAGGCTTTTAGCTTCGCAAACAGATTACAACCAAGTTATATTGTTTAATAGTTTTTGTATATCGAATTACTGTTTCGATTTTATTGGGTTTCATTATGATATTGTATTCGGTAAAGGGAGCTCAGTTTTGTTATTCTTTTTGATCAATTTCTGGGAATAGAAAACGTTTTAATTTGCTTCCTTCTTTTTTTCTTGTGGTTAGTGGTACCTGGTGGCAGAATTTTAAAGCCGCCTTTGGACCTCTGTCTTGGCTTCAAAGTCAAAGTCAAATCATTTATTTCAAATAGGCCCTTGAAGGCACTTTTGAACGTCAAAATTTACAAAATACGAGTATAGTATTGATTCTACCGCCCCTTCCAAAAGGTAGTTTTCGTATGGTGAAGAATGGGCAAGAAACTGCACCGTTACTCTTTTTAAAATGTTTTACAATATTTTGTATAGGTACTTTATTTATATAATTATATGTGAAGACGATGCACCTAGAATAAAATTACTGTATAAAGTAAAAAGAATTTAAAGTGGAGCAAACGACAGATAAATTAATTATGTGGTAGATACATGGTGTTCACATATTCACAAACATTGTAAAAATAGACGAATCTACTAAAAATTTACAATTAATAAGTCAGTGTGTGAGGAAGTACCTAATCACATGCCATCGAGAAATATCTCTCAGGCATGCCGGTTTCCTCACGATGTTTTCCTTCACCGTTTTTAAAGCAAGTGATAATTATACAATACGCACATGAATCCGAAAAGTCAGAGGTGCGTGCCTTGGAAAATCGAAGTCGAAACCTATGACTTAGCAGCCCGATGGTCACACCACTAGGCTATCACTGCTTATATGTTATGGAACACGTACAGACGCCAGCACATCGAGTTACTACAATCTGTCAAATTTCTTTAATAGATTTTCAACTTTATCGCTAAAGAATAAGGGTCAATATTGATTGGGAAAATTTGACAGATTGGAGTAGGTTGATGTGCTGGCGTCTGTACATTGTGTGTTAGGGGCGGGCTATAAATAACACTGCCGATTTGCGAGCGTGTTTCTAGCGAGGCGATTACTTAACGCGCACGCTACGTGTGCGTAGCAAGCACGCCACGTGTACGAAACGTATTCGCCACGTGTACGAAACGTATTTGCCACGCCTGCGTAACGAAAGTGCTTGTATGAGTGTACAAGATTGAGAGAGAGACAAGCGAGTGTATAAAATTGTGAAAACGTGGACAACACGTCGCACAGTCGCGGTTACTTTGCAGCGCACCCGCGGCGAACACGTTCAAAAACCGCCATTTTACACTTGTAGCAAAATATTGCTATTTTGTTCTTGCTTGTACTTGTGTATTTTATAGTTGTGCGACAGTGACAGGAATAATGCTTAAAAAAAGTACTTGCTAAGTAACGTTTATAGATATCAGCCTAAGTCTGGGTTTCCTCGCTATGTTTTCCTACACCTTTGGCTAGAGAAAGTACAGAATAATTTTGACATTAAATATACACCCCCACACCCAGATCACCCAGATTAACGTATTTTATTTAACTAATGGTAATCACAATGCGTTGTAAAAACAAACATGTCTAAACTGTAAGCCCAAAAAGAAGATAATATATAGCTTCCAAAGCACCTGCATACCGCCTAAAAAAATATTTTATATTAATAAAAATAAATTTACAAATACAAATAGCTCCCAACAAAGGGTGAAAACTACCCTAATTTAGAACAAAATGTGACAAAAACTAATCTATGTCACACAATTAGCTCTTTTTACCCTCGTAAAAGACAGAGATGGAGCTACACAAGACCAGTAATACCATCCCTTTCTCTCATTCTAACCATTTGAAATAATCAACGGGACAGCTTTATTCTTATTTCAAATTATAAAAAACCGGCCAAGAGCGAGTCGGACTCGCGCACCGAGGGTTCCGTAAGGAGCTTCATTCGTATAGGTACCTAAATAGTTATGTGCCCAGAAACTAGTCCTCCTTGTGTGAGCGCCCATACAACTCAGAGGACTATCTTAATTTGCGTCAACTATGTTTTTATTTAATTTACAACTTTTTTATTTTTTGGAGTTTTTCCTTTATTTGTGCTGTTAGACCATGCTTTTTGCCAAATTTCGTGATTCTAGGTCAACGGGAACGACCATATTATAGGTTTTCGACCCAAAACCTATACCGTCTTATTACAAAACACGGTCTAAATTTGATCCAAGCTTAATCCTTCCAGTCAGTTGTTTTATTTCGAATCTTATTCCGACTGGATTAAAGTTCTTAATTCAGAATTGACAACTTAGACTCGGATTTAAAATCAGTTTTTGTATTTAGAACTTTAACGATTTCAAAATAAATTTCGAAATTCAAAAATGGGTTACTGGTTTAAACCTGGTTCTAAAGATAAACCTTGTTTTGTAATAAGGCCGTTAGGGTACCTCCGGTTGACCTAGAATTGTCAATTTTGGTTAAAAGCAAGGTCTTACAGCACAAGTAAAGGGAAAATTCCTAAAAATAAAATTACTTGAAAATTGAGGTAAATTTTGGTACTTACAAGTTTTCGCGAAAACCAAACTATAGACCTCAGTATCTGGTATACATTTCAACTTGCTAGGTCCACCCGTTCCTGAGAAAATCGGTAGTGACACGGACAGACAGACGGACAAGAGAGTGATCTTATAAGGGTTCCTTTTTTTACCTTTTGAGGTACTAAACCCTGAAAAGGCCTTAATTTGTACGCAACACATTATGACGAATACAAAAAATAAACTGGCTAAGTGGGAGTGGGACAAGCAGATTAAAGGTACCGTTCCACAAACTATTATAGTTTACTCTTTTTTAATATTTTGTTGTTTTAATAAAGAGTATGTATGCACTATCTACAATCGAACCAAGTTCATAGTTTATAAGACCGTTATCGAGACAAAATTAGATTATTTCGAACTTAGTATTTGTATGGATATCCCCGTTTGTTCGAAAGTTGTGCGCTTCAGCGATTCATTTGTATTGCTTAAAAGATGATATCACCAACAATCGCGCGTATTCTGTAATAAGGTTATATAACTGTCTAGTTATAAGGCTCTAAAGGAACAACCCTGTGGCATACAGGCAGATGACAATGGCTCAATAAGGGTCCCGTGAGCACCCTTTGGGTACAGTACCCTTAAAAGACAAAAACAAAACAATTCCATATTCAAATCACGGGCGCGAATTTACATAATACCGTACATATTAACGGCGTTTTAAACAAACAACTTTTCAGCTTTTATTGTGAGGCTAATGTCGAAATATGACGCGGAATTTGATTGTGGGTAGGATTTACAGCTCTATTTCCGAGCGGCTGTTTAAATTGTGTAATTCGGTAATGCGCCGCTTGTGATTATCTTGACAAATAAAAGAATGATGATTTTGCACATTTTATTCTTTTGTTTTTTTTTTGTTAACTTGGTTATCAAATGTCTTTTAGAACAATTTCCATGCCGAGAGATACTTGCTAATTCATCCCAAACACGTGAATGTATACTTGTGCAAGTCCAATTTTGTGCAAGAATATCGTAACGTATGGCCTGTATTATATTTTCACTAGAAATGTCGAAATCCAACAGGTTTGTCTTCGTGCATCTCCAAAAATATCAGTCGAATATGTTCAGTGAATAAAAGACCGAAAGAAAATAGATGATTTTTCAGCAGATTTAAATTCCTAAAAGTTCGGTCACGATCCCAGGACTTTCGTCACATTTCGGTGCCAAATGCTGCGTTTCTTCCCAAAAAAAACGATGCAGAGCATAAAATCTGAAAATCAAATAACGGTTTTTCTGACTTTAGGGTATTGAAGAGAGCTATAGAGCGCACATTTCTGATAGAAGATATATTTTACAGTTTTTTTTTTTTTTCTTCTTCGTCGTCGTATCGATGGCTCCAAATCTTCGCCACCCCCACGGCAGCCTCGGTGACAGGTGACAGCACAAAGGTCGATATGGCTTAATTTATTGAAGCACAGAGGGCAGAACAAGAGGTGGGACATAGTTTGCGCTATAGCTCCACATCCACATCTTGCTGCCGTATACCATCGAGATAGCCTCACTTTGCGAGGTTCTAGTTGCATAACTTTTCTGTCAATTTGTCTTTTGGGCTGGACACTAGGAATGTTTTTGTCCTTGTTCTTTCTTTCTATCTTTGAATAATTGTCTTCACAGACTCACAAACCTTACATGCATGAATCTCAGAAACGGGAAAAGTCTATGGTATATCAGTACTCATTATTTTCTTAGTGTAAACACGCAATTTTTACTTTGCTTATGTTGTAAAATTGATTGTGAATTTTAAAAGAGGGTTCTTTAAATATATTATCGAATAATTAATAATTATTTTATCATAAACCAAGCAACAACACTACAAAATATTTCCTAACATCTGTTTATCTTAAAAGCAAATGTCATAGAAAAATATTACATTTTAGCCTTTCCACAAGTACCAACACTGACTATTTTCGTTACCTTGTCGCATTCAGACTCCAACGTGCTACCCTTCGAACTGGCACCTGACAACCGATCTTTTTGCACTTCCGCTTCGTCCGGACTACGGTCCCAAAATTGGAAAATCGGTCCGATAATACGAGTCAAACCCATCCGTCGATACGTCCCTCATCTGTTATAATTCAATCTTATTACGCTGATATACCTTGGTAAGACGACAACCAGTCTTACCAAGGAATATCGTGCTACCCAGTAACTGGGTTGTGAAGGTCAGATAGGCAGTCGTTCTATGTAAAATACTGGTATTCAGCTGCATTCGGGTTGATTGGAACCGGACTCCAATAGAGGTGGTGAAAAGGGCAGACGATAATTTCGCTGATTTGAAAAGAAAATTTAAATTGCAATGGTTGTGTTATCCATACATTATACAGGTGACTTGTCGCCAGTAGCATACCTCCGCCGCGAAACCGTAGTCAGCGAAACCGCGATAGTTCAATTCTACTGGCTCGTGATAGTTCCGCTACTCGAGTTCCGCTGCTCGAATTTCGCGTATTTCGCGTTTTATACTTCTCGGACTTCTAGGTCAACGGGAACTACCATATAGGTTTTCGACCCAAAACCTATAGGGTACTTCCGGTTGACCTAGAATTGGAAATTGGAAATCGTCAATTTTGGTTAAAAGCAAGGTTTTCAGCACAAGTAAAGGGAAAATTCCGAAAAAAAAAAGGAAAATTAAGGTTAATATTGGTACTTACAAGTTTTCGTGAAAATCTTGCCCATATCTTTTTATCGTGTTGACTCAGGACCTTGATTTTTATACATAAGGACTATAGAACTCAGTATCTGATATAAATTTCAACTTGCTAGGTCCACCCGTTCCTGAAAAAATCGGTGGTGACACACGGACAGACAGACGGACAAGAGAATAATCTTATATGGGTTCCTTTTTTAACTTTTGAGGTACGGTACCTTAAAACAGAAAACATTACAAACCTCCTTTACAATCCTAGTTCCACATTTAAAAAGAAGTTCAGCTCGCACTTGACAAAACAGAATAAATTCCAGAAAAAAAAAAGATGAGCTAATTAAACTTTCCCTTTGTACATTTTGAAGGTCGCCGAAGCACTGTTTTCTTTACAAATTCAAGCTACGCCGGGTAATTAAGTCTTTTCCTTTCTTTTAATTTGGGTTAAAAGAAATAGTGAGTCGTTATTATACTGAACGAGTTTCGAAGAAGTTTTAAACTGGTAAGTATTTTTTAATATTACTTGATTAGAATAGTGACTTAATTTGATGAATACGTAGTTTATTTTGGTAAAAAAATTATCACAATCATTTATTTTATCTTAGACATTTAGAGGGGCTTGTAGCTAAATAATAACGACCGTACAATCGAAGGTTAAGCTACGCTTTCCGCGGGTGGTTCGTGGCTGGGTTACCCAAAGACCGACATCGAAAAGTGAACCTTTACAGCGTTCATACAAAATGTTGGCAACGTCGCAAATAGCTGTCAAATATTTACCTGTTTTGATTAATTTGGCAATACGAGTATTCATCATCATCATCAGCCTATTAATGTTCCCACTGCTGGGACACAGGCCTCCTCTCGGTGAGAGGGTGTGGGCCGTAATCCACCACGCAGGCCCAGTGCGGGTTGGTAGATGTCACATGTCTTCGAATTTTTGGTTCTAAGACATGCCGGTTTCCTCACGATGTTTTCCTTCACCGTTTTTGAGAGCAGTGGTGATGAAATTATTTACACAAAGTAAAGCGCCTGCTTGGGTTCGAACCCACGACCTACAACTCGTAAGTCGGGGCCGATACCACTGGGCCACCACTGCTCTTATACGAGTATTACTGTATGGAAATATGAAATATCGCTAACTAGTGAATTAGAATATTAATATTGAATTACAATAAATTATAACACTGAATTTGATGTTGTGTGTAGTTTTAGGTGTATAAAAGGCATTTGGAAAGTTTCCAAATGCTTTTTAACTTATTTTACATCTACAACTAAATATCTGGTTTAGAATTTTATAATCAATATTTTAGGTCACTAGTTAGCCATATTTCTTATTTCCAAATTATTGCCAAATTAACCAAAACAGCGAAATATTTGACAGCTATTTGTGACGTTGTTGACCAGTGCGGTTGTTATTATTTATTTTATTATAGTACCAAAAGATGTACACAAATACATAACACAAGGGCAACATCAGGTATTAAGTAGTCACGAATTCTACGTAAGTACATAAACAATAAATTGTCTGTGGGTTGCCATACCCCAAACATATTATGAATAACCTTTTAACGTACAAGCTGAGTTTGACTCTTCACAAGTGTTTTATTGACTCTCAATGACTTTGGAAAAGAGCTTTAACGTTATTCTACTTTACAAAGTAATGTGCTTACTGTAATTGCAAACATGACTTAGCTCAACTTTGAAGAAGATAAAAAGTTATTTTGCAAACGCGACATTCAGGCAAAATAATACTGCCATCGTCATTTGTTGTATACCAGAGTTTATCAGAAAGGTTTAGTCATATTTAAGGGTGAGGCACAGACCATCAAACTGAAGAACTTTCTTTAAGGGACCTACATCCTAATCGCGAAAGAGTTATTAGTCGGTTAAGTAGGTACTGCAGCGCGGGGTCACTTGATAATGATTTTGTTCAAAGCAGTATAGCATCGAATAAATGAAGTGATAAACAATGATACCTTGTAAAATAAATAGGCTGTTTATTTAGATAAGTAACAAATTTTTTGGAAAGTACCTACGTTGTTTTCCTAGACTAATTTACATGAATATCACAAACGTCAGATGGCTCATTTGACCCTACTGGTGCGGTCAATTGAGCCACCCTATGACGTTAGTTGAGCCAGTGGAATTGAAAGGTTTGTTTCATAAGATAATTTATATTAACTACAAATAAAATCTTTCGTATATCTTTAATAAACATTCTTAGGTAGCAACAAAAAACAATAGAAACGTAAAAACTAAATTAACCTAATCACTGTCACAGTTGACGCAAACATAAACTGCACCAGCAGCAGAGGTGCACTTAACATACGCCCATTTGCGGCAATCGGTGCACTGCAGCCACTCTTCGCCTGGAATAGGAGAATACAATTTTTTTATGAAATATGCTAGCACAATACAACATCTACCTGCTGTACCCATGCTTAAGTGCGTTTGTTTTGGCTCAAATGACCCCTTCACCATTTTATTACCAATTGGACCGAGCCACTTTAAGATTATTAATATTACATTATTAATCTATTGAATAGCTTCTATCGCGGGCCTTGAGCGCGGAGACCTAATCCAGAAATTCCGTAACGAAAATACCTAAACCTAATGAGAGTGTTTTGTATTGAAAATTATGTTTAACTGATTGACAACAAAGACGAATGATCTATCGAGAGTGTTGCATTGAAAACTATGTTTAACTGTTTGACAACAAAGTACAAATTTACTTAGACGAATGATCCTTGACTATTAATAGTTAAATTAAAACCTTTTTATTAGTTTGATGTTCCTATTACGTTGTGTCAAGTTTTAAAATCTATAAATGTGAATAACAGTTCCTGTCAATGTCACCATTGCTATTTCTTGTATTCGGGTTAATATTTTACACTTGCATAAGTTGATAAAAAATGCTATGCAATAGCTATACCGCGGCAGTCCCCGAGTGCCACACTTTTTTTTTTTATTCTGTCATCGTAGAAACACAATTATGAAATAAATATACACGAGTTCACTCAAAATTTATACACCCTGTTCCTCATGTCTCTCTACTGGTATTTAGCTGCAACCGGTTAGACTGGAAGCCTAACGTAGTTAGGAAAAGGCTAGGCGTACCTACGTGTATTTTATGCCATCAATTTCATAATCATTATCACACAATTATTTTATATAGGTAGAGGATTTTAATTTATTCACACGAAACATAAAAGAGCCATAAATAAAATACAAACTAACTATGAATATCATAGTTTTTATAATTTGTAAATATGAATCAATTAGTTATCTACTTTTAAAATGCAATGTTCTTTTTATGTGTTTCTGATTACAAATTCTTGAAAACCGCTTGACTGTCACTAATGAGACACAATAAAATTTTAATTATTATCGAGCTGCATCAGTCTTTCGGACAGTTGAGCATCTACATAATTGCGAATGTCACTTTAAAAATATAAAGTAAGTACCAAAGATAATTTTCTACAAAAAATTGCTTATTTTAAAAAGAAGTAGTATTCATTATCTCATACCCAACTCACTTTTGACTCACAAATGAGTTTTCAACGATGTAATTTCGAAGTTTTTTGCTACACATGACTTTGAAATGTTATAATTACTTTCCTTAAGATAAACTTGAAAGATATTTTGGAAGATTAATTACTTTTTAGGGTTCCGTACCTCAAAAGGAAAAAAAAGGAACCATTATAAGATCACTGTTGTGTCTGTCTGTCTGTCTGTCTGTCACAGCCAATTTGCTCCGAATCTAATGAACCGATTTAGTTGACATATTATTGTGGTACACATTGATGTATTTTCGTGTGACGTGTAACGTAAATAAATTAATTTTTAATATTAGTGCACTTTTGGGGGGCAAAGAAGAAAATTAAATAAAAAAGTTTTGCAATCTGTACCGTGTTACATTTTTTTTTTTTGTAATTTTAAAATAAAGATATTTAATAAAATAGATGAAAATTTACCTCCGAAACTACTGAACCCAAAATTTAAAAAAATATACAGACAATAAATTGTTCTTTACTCATAGATTACAGGAAAACCTATAAGAAATATATGGTTTTAAAATAACATGGTAAATCTCTCAATATTGTGCATACCAACCATTGATATACTAAAATTATATATCAATGATACCAATTTATATATTTTGTAATTGGAATGTATGGGAAAATATGTTTTTCATCTACAATATTAAGTTTGTTCTTGGGATGAATTCATTCCAACTACGGAACCCTTCATTGGGCGTGGTCCGACACACACTTAATGCTGCTCTTCCGGATACTGTGAATCAAGGTTAAAATACTTTGATGTCGAGTGAGGTGAAAAAACCATAAGAATATTTTTTTACTGATACTTGAGTAAGTAGCATAACCATAGCATAATCAACCTATAATGTTCCCACTGCTGGGACACAGGCCCTCTCTTTCTTTCTGTAAGAGAGAGTGGACCGTAATCCATCACGCAGGTCTAGTGTGGGTTGGTAGATGTCACATGTCCTTGAATTTTTGGTACTAACAGGTTGTGGCATTAGCGAGACAGTATTTATACCGCGTATACCACTAATTCCCCACAATTACCCCTTCCAGTTTAAGTGCGTGCAGTTCCCTGTGAGCGTATGCTTTGCGATGACTATCAACAAGTCACAGGGGCAGACACTGAAGGCTGCGGGTGTCGACCTCAGGACAAGCTGCTTCTCACACGGACAACTGTACGTCGCTTGCTCCCGCGTCACCAGTCCTGACTCTCTATATATTTTAGCTGCTGAAAACAAAACAACAAACGTAGTATACAGAGAAGTTTTATAAAAATGTGGCCGTTATTAAAGTATATTGTGGTCTCTTACGACTTCCACGCGAACGAAGTCGCGGGCAGAAGCTAGTACATTAATAAGTATTGATACTTTTGACTGGCAAAATGTGGGTGTATCTACTACAGGTGCACCTCTGCCCAACCCTTCGGGGTAACAAGGCGTGATATTATGTTATGTGATACTTTTGAATACTCGATAGGTATACCTATTTAGGTTAGCTTTTACTGTGCAATGTAATTCATATACTCGAAATCTATACATTTATTTCGATGCTACGATACGTGTCGATACCATATTCCTAACTGAATTCTATCCCTAAAATCCAAACCGTGTGTAACTTTTTATGTATTTTCCACTTCGTCACGAGTTGGTATCGCAGTGTTTGTTTTGTTCCTGTTTCGTCTCGGTAACGTGTTTGTATGGCTGTCGAGAATATTGGTTGTAGAATATACGATGTACGTGTTTTTGTCTGTGTACTCTGTCTTTAACGTAGGGGAGAGGTGTTTCTACAGTGTTCCTTTGGATTAGAAGGGAAGTAACAAAATAATACGTATTTAAATTTTGCTCCCCTACGGTATGATAAACGATTCCGACCAACGCTGCAGGTGGCAGTGCTGCTGCGTCACTACAAGGTCGGCAGTCTCGACCGAATTCGGCCGCAAAGTCCTAATGGCGTTCCGAGTCGGTCAAAATTGCGTTACAAGCACGAAAAAATCACGTGCTTGTCAAGCGCGTGGCACGCGTCTAGGGACGCCATTAGGACTTTGCGACCGAATTCGGTCGTATAGCGATCACTATCTATGTCAAGACTACCCGCCCTGGTCCCCATACATTTTCTATAAGTTCATAAATGAAATTACACTCGGAGCTCAGTAGCAATGAGACGCAGCAAAGTCACGCGACATTGCTCCCGTGCTTGCGGAATGTAACCATGTCAAGTGTCAAGAATTTCTTGCAAAGACTACAATATACACGAAAACTACAGCAAATCTCTTCTTTAAACAAATATGCAAACTGGAGTGTATGTTTGGAATGTCAAAATAACAGCTTTATTAAAATGCAAATTAAAGTCAAGTAAACGGCTACTTTTAATGTTAGAAAAAGAATAAGAGTTCCCGCGGGAAAAGCCGCCAGCAGCAGCTAATAATTAATAAGCATATCAATCCATTTATAGAAATGAACATCAGTCGAAACTTTCTTCACTAAAATAATTTTCAACACGGAATTTTTTCTCTCAATCCCGTGCACCCATCCCCATACAAACCACAAGACTGCACCCACACAATTCGTCCACATCGCCACACAGTGGGTTACAGACACGCGAGCCGCAGCTAGTCTACAATATTATTACTTTCAAAGTCATAAATCTTCAACCCCTTAGTTTATACCCTCTCTGTCGTGACATATGGTCTTACTTCTTTACCCTGATGTATGGCAATCGAATTATCTACTTACAAAAAAGGTGTTATTTCTTTCTTGATTTTTTAGAGAAAAAAGTAAGCGTTTTAGATCTTAGTGGTTAGGTAGGTATGTGTGTGTGATAGTTTTTTAGCTTGCATAGCATACATTACAACAAGGCAGAGGTGTACCTTCAGTACACCCACATTTCGCCAGCTATGTTTTGCAAATGGAGAAACCTACACTTGCCCGACCCGGAATTCGAATCCAGGACCTCATTCTCAGCAGTAGCGTTTGCGCCCACTAGACCAACGAGGCAGTCACATAGAATTATATTCTATTCTATTATATTCTATGAAACTGAACGCAATCAGCATGATCTACCTAAACCTCGTACAAAAGCTGTCAGTGTCAAATTGACACAGACAGCTCTTGAACGCGGTTAAGAAGTGCTGACCGCGTTCAGAATCATTGGCGAAATGAGAACTAAAGACAATTCGATAAATGAAGTGTAAATCAAATATAGGTTATTGGTCGTTTTCGTTTGTTTTGACAATTTGTCTTGATGTCACAAGTCACAAGCAATTCAAAATGGTCGCTAGACGTCATGAAGGAGCTGTAGAATCAATACTATATTTTGTAAATTTTGACGTTCAAAAGTGCCTTCAAGGGCCTATTTGAAATAAATGCTTTGACTTTGACTTTGGCACCAAACATAGATTTTTAGTCTGGTCAGAATACTTTTTCATAATTTTATATATTTCATATCTTACTATCACATCTATATTCCTTGAAGAGGAAGGATGAGGCGTAAAAACCCATTTTTTCTCAGCTAGTTATGTTTTATTAAGACTCATGTAATAGGAACGACTTAGTGTCATTATCCAGGATCAATACTCAGACTCGAGAATAAAATTGTTAAAAACTCGAACAATATTCAACCGGAAATGTTCCATTTCTATGTGTTCAAACGCCAATATATCTTTGCGAAGCTCGTAAGTCAGGGGATCAGAGCGAGCGAAGGTGCGAAACGTTCAAACGAGCAATGCCAAGATGTTTTGAACTTGGTTAAACGAGGACTTACGTTATTTTGAAAGATTTAGTACCTCAATGAAGACAATAATATTAGTTATTTTTAGTTTATTTAGTTTTTGTTGATACTAACACTATGGACTCAATGTCTGAAATAAAGAATTTGAATTTGAATTTGAATTTGAATATTATTAAAGAGAAAACTGGATTTTATGACAGGATGATTAGCTATTTTTTATACTTTTAATGAAATATTTTTTTTGTTTATAAGAAAATTATTTGTTTTAATATATTTAGGGGGTTTTAATTTAAGAATTATATTTTATTTGAAGTTTTAAAGGTTATATTATATTGATAATTAAAGCAGTTGTGGCCAAGTGGAAATATTTGAAAGATATAGATAATTACAAAACTTAGAGTGAGCAGTGCAGTGGTGGCCCAATGGTATCGGTCCCAACTTAGGAGTTGTGTAGATCGTAAGTTCGAACTCAGGCAGCGCTTTACTTTGTGTAAATAATTTCATTACCATTACTCTAAAAACGGTGAAGGAAAACATCGTGACGAAACCGGCATGTCCTAAAACCAGAAATTCGAAGACATGTGACATCTACCAACCAGCACTGGGCCCGCGTGATACTTTACAGCCCACTCCCTCTCAATGAGAGGAGGCCTGTGTCCCAGCGGTGGGAACATTAAAGGTTGATTATGCTTATACTAACACTATTGGTAATCAGCAATTCATTAATTCACCAAACGTGATAATTATAACAACTTACATAACGTTGCGGGCGTATTTCACCAATAAAACTGAAAGAGATCGCCACACCAAAACCGCGTTCAAGAGCTGTCATTGTTGTGCTGTGTGTCTAGAAAACGTTTTTGAAGTGATAACTTCTTTAGCGGACTTGTGAACTTTTTTTGGGATGGGTAAAAAATGTTAAACTCGCGTCAGGACATGTGACCTGATCGAAAATTCGTAAGACGGAGGGAGAGTAGAAATACATTAATGTTTTTGTTGAGAGCGCACTCTGTTTTATTTTATTGTTTTTTTTTTAATGGATCTACAGCTTTCGTTATTGTACTGACAGTAAGCCACATAAATTGCTGACATTTTCGTTAAATGGCGTTACTTAGTTTTCACTTAAATCGGCAGTACCAAACTGCCCCGTTTTTTTTTATTTCTCTGTTATCAAAATCCAAACATTATCAGGTTGTGACACCATCTCCAATCTATCAGAGAAAACACAATTTCTTCCCCATACTCCAACATAAATCAACAGCAATAAGTCTTCAGGATCAAATCTAAGGTATGTCGAACAAGGAACAAGCAATATATTATCTCCCGATCGTACGGCTCAGCTGTTTTATAATAATTCTTTGATAGCTCATGATTCTAGTTTATGAGGTCAGAGTGTGGTGGTGTGAAGTAGTTTATAGCAGTTATTATTAGTTATAGGTATGTACTGTGCGGAGGATTAAAGATGGAAAGGTATTTGCAGTTTTAGCGGTTGGAAGGACGTTTTTACAAGGCTGGCGAAGCACTATGTTAAAAAATTGCATGACACTTCACTCTTCACATTAACCTGCTATATTTGACCACGTCTTAACCAAAATGAACGACTGCTAAACGAGCGTCTGAATTTGTGCCCAGTTGATGGCAATAGGCTCGTCTCCTATTATATAGGACTTAAAAATAACTGGCAAAATGTGGCTGTTCTATAGGTACACCTTTGCCTAACCCTTCGGGGAATAGAAGCGTGATGTTTTGTTTTATGTGTGTCTTAACAAAAACGATCGTCACACGAACACGTCACGTTTTCTACAAAGAACCCGAACGCGTGCTCGTGCCGACAGAGGGCGACCTTCCAGATCGCTTTGGTTAGGACGAGGGGTAAATATGTATAAACATCTTCAAACATTACTCATGGCTTACGCACGGGTTTACTCGAGAGCATTTTATTGTGCTACCCCTGGTAATTTAGTGGAATGAGGAACAGGGTGTAAAGTTCACTCATCCACCATAGAAAAGGGAGGATCCTCCGACCAGACGGGTGTTGTGTCTGGCTGGCAACACCAGAAGATTGATGTCGGATAGTCTTATATATTATGTCGTTTGCGCGGTAGACTCGAATTGCGCGATGCAGGAATTGTGAGACGCGTAGTTCGTTCGACGCTTTGACGCGTAGTTCGTATGTGGCGGTGTAACCGCTACAGTAATAATGAACGGAGGGCCTAGAGGTACAAAGTGACATTCTATCGGTAAAAAGTCAATAATGTATTGGATTGACGCAAGCTACCGAAAAGCTAATGTCATACCTGTTGAACAAAATAAACTTTTGGGACACGCACAGGAAATACAAACAATAATAAAAAATAAAAAGGAGCATTTAAAATTAACAAAATTAACATAATTATTAATATTTTCGAATAAAAGAAAAAAAAAAAAAAAAAGAAACAATGACATGTGAAAGCGTTGAAAGTCTTTGTAGAAATATGAAACGCTTTGAAAGCTATTGTCACTTTGTCAAGCTAGCTAGCAAGCTATTGCCCTCAGCTCACGTGCAAGGAAAAGTAACATCGATCAGTTTTATTAATATTAACCTAACTAACTAAACTATAGTTTCATAAACTTCCAACTGTGTCTGCAAACTCAGTCGCTTGTTAAGTTTAACTAAGTTAAACTAAACTACCACTGTGTACTTGCCGAATAGTAAATCGATTTAGTAGTTCAGCCATAAAAACCAAACATTGGAACACACGACCACTTCTATCCACTTTTGCTTAATTTATCCAGCATAGACTGCTTTGTTGATCTAGTCCCAGGTCGGGCAAAGTGATATTGGGTTTTCAATCTGGAATTTCTCAGTAGCAGTCCGAAGTCTGGATTAGTGCCCGGTTGATGTCAAGAGGCTCGCCCCCTATTACATGGGACTTGAATATAACTGGCAAAATGTGGGTGCAGTATAGGTACACCTCTACCCAACCCTTCGGGGAAATACAGGCGTGATGTTGTGTTTGTGTTTTGTCTTCTTCATACAAATTCAGTTTTTCTCTGGTAAACAGTGTACTCAAAACTGGAAGAAGAACGCGCGGGCTTGCGAACAATGGAAGGAGTGAAGGGAAGCCTTTGCCCAGGAGTGGGATAGCACGGGCTAGTAAAAAAAAAAACAGTGTCCATCCACCAGACACTGTAAAACAGACCCTCGTTATCACATTATAAGTAGAAATTATCATAATAATATCCCATCAAAAATACCGAACACAAATGATAAGTTATTCAACAAAATCTCCATCTAATGATCCATTCACCTGTGTTCAGTAGGAAAGCGTAATTTGTCACTAGAAGCCATCAATGGCCCTGTCGGGAACAGCTACATCTTTTACTGAAATCACCACTTCACCTTTTTAAAAGATTTATTGAAGGCTATATTCTGAATAGAATGCGCTTTTGAACTACAGATTTATAGAGTTTTGGAGAAATAAGTCCAAGGAAAAGGTGGAGGAAAGGATTATGTATGTACATACGAACATTGTAAGTTAAATAAAAGCTTGTAAAAATAACATTTATTTATTTAGAATCTCCAACAAAATAATGATATACTACAAGACATGACACAAACATACTGGTACATTATAGGTATTGAGTAGGTGTAATTCTTCACTTTTATAAGACTTTATTAAAATTATATAGTAAAAGATGAATGAAAATGTACCTATTTCTTGAGGCAGATGACCGGCATCTGTGCAAAATCACAATGCAAATATGTAGCAAAAGGAATCCAATAGCACATTATGATTTTTTATGTCAATTTATTGACAGGACATAAAATGTTTTAAGAGGTTAAACTTAAAGGTGTTTTTAGCAGATTATCCTAAAAATGATCAATATGGACTCTTGATCATCTTTGATGTCTGTTTTTATCTTTTTATGCTGGAAGAGATTTCTTCAGAAATAAAAATCACCTTTGTACGTATTTTTCTGTTCCTTTCTTCTTGTCCGTTTATATGTTTGTACATAAATGGTTAAATAAATAAATCATCCAATGAGATACGGAGTCAACGCACACAAAGCTTCATCTTTCTGACTGACCGACTCCTTGGCAATTCAAAAGTGCCTGTAAATGGTTTAATTGAAATAAATGCTTTGAGTTTGAGTTTGACATCTACCTACTGAAAATATAGGAGGTACAGCAAGAAAAAAATGTAGACAAAACTTCTCAAAGCCATTCAATACGTACAAAAATAAAACCAAAATCCACCGTCTCATTCTTCGGAATAAATCAAATGTAAATTACGTAATATTCTAATACTAAACTGAGGTAGGCGCCTCTAGGAGGCGTTTTACGAAACTTTTATTCGCGTACATATTTAAATAGAGCGTGACTCACAAGTTACCGCAGAAGCTATTAGAGTCGCCGCCGTGGGAGATGGTTTGAGTGATCGCGATTTTGACAACGAAGACAATGATTTAGAGTAACAACTTGAATGATGCAACCAATAAGAGTGTCTTGCCCGTTCTTCTCTATAGATACCAACTACGCTTTGGAATGGGCGACGAGCTTCATCTTTCTGACCGACCGACTCCTTGACAGTTCAAAAGTGCCTGTAATTGGTTTAATTGAAATAAGTGCTTTGAGCTTGAGTAACGAACGAGACTTTCTAGCATTGGATGGGATACGGTAAATGATGAAGTAGATTTCGGAAATGTCATTGACACATTTTGAGTAGTAACCTCATTGGCTGTCTCATGGTCCCAGTCTCAGTAATCAGTCATCTAAAATTAAAAAGAGAACATAATAATGGAGCATTGAAGCATCTGCAAGTGAATATATTATTAAAGAAAGAAAGAAAATACGTTTATTTGCGATAAACATGACGCAAAGAAAGAACAAATACACGAAAATAACAAGTTGGGTGAAAATACGTGTCGCTCAGCATAATGCTGCGACCCTATGCGAGACAGAGCCCCAGTGCTGGTTTTTAGCGACAGCCGGCATCAACGTGATGTCGTCAACCGGTGCAGCATAATGAAATAACAATAACAAAATAAGAAATAAAATAAATACAATACTTAGGCAGAATTCCGTTCCATCGACGACTCACGCGCCGCAGGCCTACATTCTGAACACACTACACATACACGTACACAAACACTACATACTTTTATTGAATACATTGCAGCAAATATGCCTTGAATTTTAGTTAAATATTACCATTGAATATTATTGAGTTAACAACATCACAGAAAAAATATATGAGCTTCACATCGATTAGTAATAGAAATAGTTACGACGTGGATTTGCAGACACCAGTCCGAATTACCTGTTATTTATTAGAAATAGTTAATTATGACAATATCTTAGAACAGAATGTAACGCTGTCAAAAGAGCCACTCCCCAATCCACGTTGAAATTAAAGTGATGACAATGACAAATTAACAGTTCAAGTGATACCTAAAGTAGTTTACGAAAACTAACAAGTTGCGTAATATAGTGAACTGTGTGGCAATTAAAATTTCATTTTTAACCGACTTCAAAAAATGTTAGTCTGTATATATATTATTTGTTATGTGTATCGATATTTTCGTCAATTGTAAACCGATTTTGAAAATTCTTTTTTCTTCTATAAAATTTTATATGCTCTTGGATTTTTGCTGGCTAGGGACAATTTCTGTCATGATTATCTGCACTTTCGCGGTTAGAAAACTTTGAAAAAAGTTAGATAAGATTAATGTTACTTATAAAGTATTTCTCTTTCATAGAATACTTATCTATATTCATGCTAGAGTGGTCATTGTGGTTGCAGTTAGATTCTCATAATTTTACTTTCTTCTTTTTATTTCAGTTGACTTTCTTTTAGATATAACATAAGTAACTTTTGGTTAATTGATTGCTACAATAATTGAGCCACCAGTGTTATCTTATTATCAGGGTTTGTGACCTGGGCTTATTAAGCAACTAGCTTTTTCACGCGGGCAACACCTCGGGTGTTGCCCGCGTGGTGGTCGGAAATTATCCCACTGGAACGTACTACCATCGGGATAAAAAGTATTCTATATTTTATGTTAATCCAGGTTATAAAGTATCGGTGTGCCAAATTTCATCGAAATCAGTTTAGCCGTTTTTGCGTGATTGAGTAATAAACATCCAAACGTATTAGTAGATTTGTTGAAATAAGCGAAAACGCTGTCGCTTTTGGTAACAATACTGAATTAGTACGCGATAACGCTATCGCACATGGTAGTGATACTGGTTTGCCTTCTGGTTAGTCAGTTTTGACCAGTACCGCTACCAACCGCAACAGCGTTAACGCCTTCAGATTCGCGATTTCATTCGGATTCAGCGACAGCGATATCGCTTATACCTTAATAGGCCTTTTAAATATCTTTACCAAAACCATTATCTGGTAGCAAGTGTCTTAAATTGTTATTACTTTTGGTAATTATAACATGAAATTCCGCACAATCTCTTTTGTTCAATTTCATTCTTGTCCACATTTTTTTGGGTAAGTTAAAGTAAGATAAAGTAAGGTAAGGTCAAGTGTTCATTCAGCACCTGTCAAATTTTCAACAAAACTTATGGTATGGTCACAAAACCGCCCTGCTAGCACTCACTCCCCACCCGAATCTACGTAGAAATTAAAGCGATGACAAAGACAAATTAACAGTTCAAGATGTACCTACCAACAGTTTGTGAGGGGTTCGTATCTGTAACCCACTGTGTAGCAATGTGGACGAAATGTATGGGTGGATGCATGGTCTTGTGGTATATGAGAATAGGTGCGTGGGATTGAGTGAAGAAATTCTGTGTTGGTAATTATTTTAGAGATGAAATTTTCTTCTGATGCCATTTCTATGAATAAATTGGTATGCTTATTAATTATCAGACTAATTCATCAACAACTCAGCTGAAAGACGATCACAACTATATTTTCAAGACGCATTGTCATAATTCCGGAATGGTATCGAGACAAATGCCTACTGCTCTATTTAAAATACATTTAAAAAAATATCTCATAGGCAAATGCTATTATACCGTATCAGATTTTTTAAATGACCGCAATTAATTAAATAAATTCCTATAATTACGACATTTTCATAATTTCACTCTCAAAACTGTTAAATAAATAAAAATCTCTCTATTTTAAACTTTTATTAGTATTAAGTTATAAATGTCATAGTTTGTGATGTATACTATGTTTTACAATAAATATATATTCTATTCTATTCTATTCTATTCTATAACACTTAGTCTTCTTTTTCTTTTCGTGTGGTCAGTGACTAAGTGTCAGAGTTTTAAAGCCGCCCATGGGCCTCTGACTTGCTTCATATATGCCGTCGAGAAATATGTCTCAGGCATGCCGGCTTCCTCACGATGTTTTTTTTCACCGTTTTTAAAGCAAGTAATAATTATAGAATACGCACATGAATCCGAAAAGTCAGAGGTGCGTGCCTTGGGTTTGAACTGGAGACCTATGACTTGACGGTCTGACGGTCACGCCACTAGTCTATCACATTGCACTGCACTTTGTGATTATAATGAGAATACGCGTATAGCCCCCCATGGTAAAACCTACAGTTCTTAGATAATTCCTCATCTAACCTTCTTGAAGGACATTACCAAAACATTATTGTAAGGGCCTATGGTACACGACGTTATAATATACGCCGTAGACGCGTTCCGAAAAAGAGGTTTACGGAGCACCGACGGAGCATTTTTTACTTTGTTAAGCTTCAAAAGTTTTTTACAAAAAAAATTAAAACCGACTTCCAAAAAAAACCACTACAAAGTGAAAAATTGCTTTATTTTCGGAAGTCGGTGTCTTTGTTTTTTAATTTTCGTTTTTTGCCACCGACTTCTGAAATTGAAGTTATTTTTGACTTTGTAGTGTCACTTTTTTTAGTAGTTTTGGTATCTACCCCACACAAATTTAAACACAACTACCTGCTATGTAAATAGCAGTGGCAGGAACATATCAACATAATTATCATCCACATAATGCTAAGTGGGAAAAATACGTATTAAGCTAGCTCAAAAACTATCGAAGCAAAATTAATAAAATTATATGGACCCACCTCGAGAGCATTCTCTTTCAAACAAAAAAATAATTTTCAAAATCGGTCCATAATAATAATTGACGGAGTAATCGGTGATCATAATTATAACCTCCTCCTTTTTATAAGTCTGTTAAAAATGACCACTAACTCTGCTCTCTAAAAATGCCCGTGGGTACTTAAGGCTCTAACAAGGCTAAAGACATCAAAGTTTGTTCCGACTACAATGCCTCCCGGATGTACGGAGTAGTCAGTGGCGGGAAGTGGGGGACTGCCGCTGAGAGCTCGTTACAATATAGAATTTTTTAGGGTTCTGTTTAGTTGGGAAATAGAAACTTCTCTGTTTCTATCTTGTATAAGGTTTAATTCATTGAAGGTCGTGATTCACCACTCTGATCTGTAACGTATTATTAGTTCCTGCATATCTTCTCTTGGGGAGTTTGATGCGCCACTTCTGCTTCCCAGGTAACACATAGGAAGTGGTGATGGGTGGGCGTTTTGGGAGACTGTCTTTTGTTATTTTGACGTTCGCAAAGTGCTGATTCTCAGATTCTCAGCCAGTTTGAATAAATCACTTTTGAGTTTGGAATCTTATGGCCAGGAAAATTCATTAACTTCGGTGCTCAAGTAGTCACACCAATTTAGGTCATTAATTCCGAACTGACTAACAATTGGCAAAAGTTGTGTTAGTAGGAAAGGTTTCTCTTGAAAAGCTCTTTCCATTGGTACATATCACCATATTGGTATTGTTGATAATTATGACGGTTTCGTGACAGTGCAAAGGAGGAAGCGCCGATCGCGAACGAACAAGAACTGCTGTGGCAAAGCTCTTCAGGACCCCGAAGTGAGCCTGCGTGCCGCAAAGCCGAACACACCGGTGTACATCTCCCGCCTGCACTACACCACTAAGGCGGAGGACATCGTGGAGTACGTGCGCGAAAAGACGAGGTACGTGCCGAGGGTTCAGTTACTAGAATCGCACCGGAACGTCAACTTCAAGGTGTTCGTCGTGCGTGTACAGAACTTTTATCTGCCCCTCGTTAGGATTACTGCTACCTCTGGGTATCGGGCCTCTTAAGTGCGTTTTCATTCAACAGAAAAAAAAAAACTCACAAAATTTCAATTTTTTCTTAGTCTTATAGTTAAAGACACATTTATAACTATCGGCACCTATATAACCTTCAAACCGAACACAGGAATGTTGTTGCATAAATAGAGGTGGTGACGGTACAGATCCTTTTTCAAAATACCAACTTTTACAGCAACAATCTCTGATAGAATATTTAAATATAACTACAAACGAACAGCAAGGATATTACGGAACCCGTACATTTTAAATTAAAAACACTCCACCCAGATTTTTTGTTGAAAACTTTGATGACACTCGAGGAGTCTTTGCAGAATTTTCAGACAGACTTAAGATGAATGTTCTTAATGTAATAAGAGATTATTGTAGCTTCACGGAATCTTAATGGAGTTAGTCTAATGTGATGTTAATTTGTGTGAGAATAAATGAAGAGTAATTACTTGTAATTTATTTTGTTTGAACGTGGTATTTGTTATGAAGTTTGAAAAAGCCACACGGGTCGATCCATCAGGTTAAGCTACGCTTGCCGGGGTTGGCCCCTGCATGGGTGACCATCTTGCCACCGTTTGGTCCCGGCTGTCATTCCTGGATTGTTGACAGTCGTTACGGGTCGTCAGAAGCCCGAAA
The DNA here is from genome assembly GCA_948150665.1 of Conistra vaccinii. Taxonomy (NCBI): domain Eukaryota; kingdom Metazoa; phylum Arthropoda; class Insecta; order Lepidoptera; family Noctuidae; genus Conistra; species Conistra vaccinii. The sequence goes on from OX411339.1 coordinate 16,859,214, forward strand.
GTCTGACAACCAGTCTTACCAAGGGGTATCGTATTACCCTGTTACTGGGTTGTGGAGGTCAGATAGGCAGTTGCTCCATGTAAAATACTGGTATTCAGCTGCATCCAGTTGTTAGACTGGAATCCGACCTCAAAATAGTTGGGAAAATGCTAGGCAGATTGATATGTTACGAAGTTTGTAGGAGAATGTTGTGAATTCAAAGTGTGATAGGGGTAATTTTTTGTGTACTATATATATTACATAACATCACGCCATGTTTCCTCGAAAGGTACGGCAGAGTTGCACCTAAAGTACACCCACATTGTGTTAGTTCTGTTTAAGAGCGTTTATATAAAAAGAGCGTTCACTAGTTAGCGATATTTCATATTTCCATACAGTAATATTGCCAAATTAATCATTCAATCTGCCTATGCTTTTCCCAACTATCTTGGGGTCGGCTTCCAGTCTAACCGGATGCTGCTGAATACCAGTATTTTACATGGAGCGACTGCCTATCTGACCTCCACAACCCAATATCTGGGTAATACGATACCCCTTGGTAAGACTGGTGTCAGACTTTCGGGCTTCTGACGACTCGTAACGACTGTCAAGGATCCACGAATGACAGCCGGGACCAACGGCTTATCGTGCTTTCCGAGGTACGGAGGAGTCTCAGTATGTAAAGCTTATTAAAATGGTCACCCATCCAGTGACCAACCCCGGCAAGCGTAGCTTAACCTGATGGATCGAGCAGTGCGGCTTGTTATTACTTAGCCACGAGCTCCTCTATTGCCAAATTAATCAAAACAGGTAAATATTTGTCAGCTATTTGCAACATTGCAGCTAACATTTAGAATGAACGTTCTAGTACCATCTAATAGGAAGCAAGCCTTTTGCCATTAACCGGGCACAAATAAAAATTTCGGGCTGCTACTGTGAAATTCTAGATAGGTAGAAAACCCAATAACACTTGGCCTGACCTGAGAATTGACCCCAGGGCCTCATGATCAGCAGTAATTCTTGCAGCCACTAGACCAACGAGGCAGTCTGTAATTTTCCTAGAAAATATACCAACATTAGAAAAGACCAACCAGATTATCAATAACAATATTCTCCATAATAATAACATCGCTAATCAAATATGTCGGCGTGAATAGCTAGCAATGTATCGCGATGAACGCCAGAGTGCAAACCACAGTTCCGTATAGTTTCAAATTCACGAACTTGAACCGAGGTCTTCGAAGTACGTGGTTGAGGAGATAAAGTTTGACTGGAAGTGATTGAAAGCGAGAGGAATATTTTTTTTAAATAGAGTTCATAAAGTTTTTACCCGACTGCCCCAGAAGGAAGGGCATATTTTTCGAGATTATGTATGTATGTCTATTTCTTTGGCACGCTCTGTAGCCTGAACGTGAACGGATTTGAATGTAGAAAAAAAAAGCTAGTACCTAATGAGACAATTCCACTAAAACTAAAAAACTTGAAAAAAATAACTGCTTTGATTTTTCCCTACTATGTTGGGGTCGGCTTCCAGTCTAACTGGATGCAGTTTAATACCAGCATCACAGACCAAATCACAAAAGGACTAAAGGCTTAACATGCTTTCCGTGGCATGTAGGAGTCTCGGTATGCAAAGATGGTCACCTATCCACGGACAACGAGCGCCGGGCAAAACTAAAAAACACGAAATAAAGCAAATTATTTGAAAAAACAAAAAACTAACCTACAAAAACACAACAGAAAAAAAGAGAAAAACAAGCATTGAACTTTGTTTTTTGTAAGGTATTGCAGGCGGGGACAAACCAATAACCTTCAATATTGTGTTACTTTTTTTTGTCCCCGCCTGTCAAACTTTAAAAAAAAACAAAGTCCTTGTTTGGATTGGCTTGTTTTTCTCTTTTCAGTTATTGTGTTTTTTTATCTGCGTGAATGATGATTACGGCCTTTCAGGTTACTTCTGGGGTCTATTTCATATAATTGATAGTGTGACATATTATTATCTGTACCAAAATTACAAAATCGTAAAGCACTAAAACTATGAAAAAATTTCATAACCTTTTACAGTCGGTTTGTCGCCTGCCACCTGCAATCTGACACAGGTCGCCTGTCGGTTTTGTTAAATAAGCTCCTGCGTTTACGTACGTCTGTTACGTACAATACGAATCATTGCCATCAAGCAATAAATTGGACAAAGAAATTATCACCTCATAATGTACATAAGTTTGAGAATAAAAAAATAAAAATAAAATCTTTTATATATTTCTTTAGATAAATCGTTCAATAATTAACAAAAAAAAAACACCCGACTTCCAAAAAAAACACTACAAAGTGAAAAATAACTTTAATTTCGGAAGTCGGTGGCAAAAAAAACGAAAATACAAAACCAAAGACACATATCAGGGAGTAGACCGGGTGGCGCGGTAATGGTAGGGAAGACGTGTCCTTAGGATTTGGAGAAATCCCTCCAAATATATAGCGAGCCATACCGGATATGCATCCTTGAGTAGGCAATAGACTAGTGGAGAGACGGGTGATATTTATCTATGGATGGGCATCTTTTAACGTCGTCGTAGCTGGATTGTTTCATGTCCAGCCTGTGTCCAGCTTCACCGGTGCATCTTTTGCAGGAGTTAACTGCTTTTTCGACTCTTTTCTATGTCACTGCTATGCTGTGTAACACGTTGCGGTTTTCATCTTCTTTTGGCTGTTATCTGTTTCAGGTTTCTTGTAAATCTCTCTAGCAGCCTTCTTAATAATACCTTCCGTTGTTGGCTTGAACTTCACCCATATTTAAATATGTAAACTTAAACACTTCTTAACACAAATAACTGTAATACAACTAAACAAACCGTGAAAATTAAATCTTGATGTATATTTTAACAAGATTTTATTAACAAAAAACTTTTTATAAAAAAAGAACAACCGACTTCCAAAAAAGACACTACTAAGTAAAAAATAACTTTAATTTCGGAAGTCGGTGTATTTGGTTTTGAACTTTCGTTTTTTGCCACCGACTTCAAATTCAAATTCAAATTCAAAATATTTTATTTCACATAAACCTACATGGGCACTTATAAAACGTCAGAAGCTACGCACGGTTCCAATTGGTCGTTTCCTATGGAGAAGAGCCGGCAAGAAACTCCACGGTTACTCTTTTAAAAATAAACTTCCGAAATTAAAGTTATTTTTGACTTAGTAGTGTCTTTTTTGGAAGTCGGTTGTTCTTTTTTTATAAAAAGTTTTTATTTTGCACTTTTTAGTTGTGGTACCTACCCCATACAATTCAAATACCACTAACCTGCTATGTAAATAACAGTGATTGGAAGTTATCATCATATCATCCATATAAACTAAGTGGGAAAAATACGTATTATTGAAGCTAACTCAAAAACTATCCAAGTAAAGTTAATACAATTTATATGGGACCACCTCGGAAGCATACCCTTTCAAACAAAAAAACAAGATTTAAAATCGGTCCACAATTGACGGGGAAATCGCGTAACAAACATACAAAAAAAAAAAAAAAAAAACATTCAGACGAATTGAGAACCTCCTCCTTTTGGAAGTCGGTTAAAAAAAAAGAGGATCCGTTGGTCATTCTTGGTGCTTACGGCAATATTTTATGGTGGCACTTCACATCGCTATTCGTGTTCGCGTATTCGTCTTGTTCGCCCAAATACGACAATGTGAAGTTACACTATTCGCTTATATTTGCCTTTTATTCACGAATAAGACGACTACGCAAATACACGAACACTCATATTCGCCGGTTGTCGGGTTTTGGTCACATATCAAAGGATTGCGAATATACCAAATAAGTTCGTTTACCGTTCACACATGGCTTGCTCAGTGGAGACCGGTGTTTTGTCTTCGCATATAACGCATAACATGTATTGGTAATTAACATAGAGGAAATAATAAGTAGCTGCTGCCGTCAACACTTCAATCTTTGCGTTCAGATTAGCAAAAATGTTTTTAAATGTTCAGCATATTCGCTGTTCATGACGATGTGTGGACGGTGTGTTCAAGTTATACGAACTTCTTTAGCCGACTAAAACACAGTAACAAACGCAAATACTGAACAGCGATATGAAGTGCCACCATTACTGTATGTTTTTTTGAACTATGAGATTATATGCTTGTAAATCAACATTAAAAAGCTGCCCCTTTCCCTATATTATCCACAAAAAATTAAGCAAAATGTCTTAAAAACCAGATGATTCTTAAAACTATCTTCAGCCACTTTGCTCACTACACTTCCAGTTTCTTTAATTCCTGAGACCGCATCCTCAGTTTCCACAACTTCGCCGGTTGCATTTTAATGCCCTGCTAAATAACACCCCGACTTTGTATCCTTGAGGTTTCTCACTAGTAAATCAATTTATTTCCACGTCACTTCAATTTGGTTACGAAGTTATGCAGTTTGCAAATGCTCAATTTATTCTTAAGTTGTCTGTTTGACGATAGTTTAAATTGAGTCAAGAAGTTGTGAGAGTCTATATGGAGATTTTATGAATTGGTAGGCAGTAGAACGACGACAACTACTACTACTACGACTATAACGAAAATCCAATCTGCCTAGCCTTTTCCCAACTATATTGGGGTCGGCTTCCAGTCTAATCGGATGCAGCTGAATAACAGTAATTTACATGGAGTTACTGCCTATCTGACCTATACCACCCAGTAACTGGGTTTACGATACCCCTTGGTAAGTCTGGTTGTCAGACTATCGGGCATTTGATGACCCGTAGCGACTATCAAAGATCCACGAATGACAGCCGGGACCAACGGCTTAACGTGCTTTCCGAGGCACGGATGAATCTCGGTATGTAGGTAAAGATGGTTCCCATTCACAGACAAACCTTTGCAAGCGTAGCTTAACCTGATGGATCGAGCCGTGCGGCTGTTATTACTTAGCCACGACCTCCCGACTATTATACAGGGTCAATTTAAATTACCTAGCAAAACCTCACAGACATAATGAGTATCTATATGAAATATCATAACATTAATAAAACAAAAAAGATAGTTTTGCTAGCTTATCTGGTAAGTATACAAGGTACAACGTACAAACGTTGTTACTCTCGAAAGGATAATAATTATTACGATCAGATGCAAGTCACTATTAAGAATGTTTTTATAAATAAATTAAAATGTACTTAGAGCGGCCGTAAATTTTCGAACAACGGCTTTAGAAGAAAAACGGTATTGTTGAGCGTCGTCTCAATATTATATCAGAAGGTCAATTCCCGTAATTAAAACTTTCAAACAGGTCGCAACAATCAATGTTAAAAACTTGTCAAAAATAAAAATGAAAATTCGGGAAATTAAGAGGTATTTTTGACAGATTGACGATGAGATCCAACAGTCCGAAGACATATGTGACATCCGCTCCCTCTCACAGAGAGGTGGCCTGTGTCCCAGCAGTGGGGACATAATAGGCTGATTATGCTTTTCTTTCTAAATCTTGATGTGTCATAATACTTTATTTATTGCTCGTCCAAAATACTAACACAGTCAGTCAGTGTCTAAACAGTTTAAACAAAACGAGCCATCAAATCTAGGAGAGCGGACAACCCGATTTCCATGAGCCGGAAAACGTCCATTACAGAAACTACGACTCCCATTTAGACGGGACACGGATTACGATGGTAGATGAGTCTGGGCCCAAAATGTATTCTAACCAAACCTAGAATCAAAATTCTGTTCTAGTCTGTTGATTTTTCTAGTTTTTGGCTAGTGACCAAAGATTGTTTTAAGTATTGTCTTGTACTTCGAAGCAGTCGTGCGTACATTAGAAAATATAAGAGATAAAAATCACAAGTTTCCAATTTTATGTCGGTTGTCTCCAGCACGATTCCGCTATCAGAAAAACTAGGTTTTGGTGGGGTATTAGTTTGTCTAGTAAAGTTGTCATTAAAGTTTGTCTAGTAAAGTTGTCATTAAATAGTCATAGTCATCTGCAATACCTATAGCGTGGCCATCTTAGAGTATTGCAGTTGCCATGTCAGATTTTTTAAGTGAAAACTGCTTTAGCTGCGTTGTGCACTTTTTTGGGATGGGTAACAAATGTTAAACTCGCGTCAGATCGTGCCGTAAGATCCGTTGTCTGGCAACCGACACAGTAAATAGGTATCAAAATACTCAATACTCAATACTCAATATATTTATTGCTTCCACATGTGAACTTAGGTGGTAGGTTTAACAAAATATGATCATTGTGGACCCTGTCGGGCACAGCAAAAGTAGGAGAGAGGAAGAGGGCTTTTCATTTGGTTTACTTAATTAGTACCTATTTATTGTAATTATTTTATAAAACTTGTAAGTTAAAATTTGTCATTTAAATAATCATTAATATCATAATAGCATTTAGATAATAGGAATAGTTTTAATTTATTAAAATAAATAGTCTATGACATTACGTAAAGATTGCGAGGTAAGAAATTTTACCCATATTGATGGGTAAAAAAAGGCAGGGCTGAACATACTTCACGAAAAGTGTTTAAATAAATTGTTTATTATATTGTTAGACTATTAGAAAATAAATAAAATATACTACTACTACTAATGAATATTGTATTTAACCACATAAATTAAAGTACTTTTATAGGTACTGATAAATAAAGCAATTCGTGCGAAATTATTCCCTAACCATTCTAAAATATTCAAAAATGTACAACGTTAATGTGCAAGTTTTCACTCCTGCCGGCGCTCCCGGAGTGTTTTTTTTATTTTTTCATTGCCCGTTCTTGTAAGCACCTACGACACTTTGGAATAGGCAATTAGCTTCATCTTTCTGACTGACCGACTCCTAAACGATTCGAAAGGGCCTGTAAGTTGTATAGTTGAAATAAATCATTTGAGTTTGAGATGTGTTTAAAATGACACCGATAACGACGTCAATATCCTTTATTTCTTGTATTTCAACTAAGCTATGAGTTATCAATGTAACTAAGCTATATTTGTGTTAAGTTCACATCACTAGTGCATATTCAGCCGTTCCCACTACTGGGACAGAGGCCTTCCCTCGGTGCGAGGGAGTCGACCATAATTCACTACGCGGGCCCAGTGCGGGTTGGTAGATGTTATGTCTTCGAATTTTCGTTTCTAGGAAATGCCGTCATTAGTACGGTAGACTGAAACTAGTTCAATCTATTATTCACTTTTCAATTATAATAAACCAACCAACCCAATCCAACGTTACTATTATAGATATTTCCACTAATTAGTTCAGTCATTGATCCAGCAAAGAGCGATAACCCAAATAACCAGTCAAACACGAAGACGACAACTTGAATAACAAAATCATTCTCTTTAATTAATTAATTATCTTTTCGCTCTCAAATGCCTACAACGTCAATCATCTCTCCTATCAATTTTCCTTTTACGTATTTTGATAGACAGCTACAATTTGCTTATCTTTCATTCACAGATGTTCGCACAACATCCATACTAAATTTATAAATTCAAAAATAACTCTGTCTGTTATTTTCACGCCTTAAGAGCGTTTACGTCGTACGGCATTTCATACAAACTTTAAAGCCCTTGTTTTTCGAAATGACTGAACCGATTTTATTGAAACTTCAAACGCATAAGCAGGATACAAAGATCTAAAAATTTTGTTAAGAACATTTTCGAAATGTCTTATTTAAATATAACTCGGTCTAAATTGGCTGTAACACTATTTTTCAAAAATGTGTTTGTATGGCACACGAATAGACCGTATCCCGGGTTTCTATTTATAACGTTTTTTAAGAGCTTTTTAAATACAGTAGACGTCAGCCTCATCATAACTTAACCTTTTCTAAACTAAATCGTGTTAAGACATAGGATATTTTTATCCCAGTAGTATGTTCCTGTTGGAAAATTTCTGCCCTCCACGTGGGCGAAGCCGCGGGCAAAAGCAAGTCTAATAATATTTTCATAACTACAAATTGAAATGAAACATCCGAGGCAATGGTTAGCTGACCCAAATAAGATGTGAGGTCAAATTGAATTTTATCATTTCTAAGAATCAATCTACTAAAAACATTCATTCCATCTGTTTTGATCTGTCTTTTGGATTTCTGTTTGTTTGTTGGAGATATAAATTTTATATGTTTGTGGAGTTCCATTTCATTTTGTCGTTATTAAACATCATTATTATTCTTAGCTTTGATTGTTTCTACAATGAAACCATAATATATCTTCCTGTTTATTCAACATTTCGTGTGGTGAATGTAGCCTGTGATTCTTTTAAACAATGTTTTTCGAGAGTATGTATGTATGTATGTATGTATGTGTGTATGTCTATTTCTTTGGCACGCTCTGTAGCCTAAACAGCTTGATGGATTTAAACATATGAGGTGTCGTTAGATTCGTCTTAATCGTAGAATTGACATAGGCTATATAATATTTATGTATTGCATCTGCAAATACAAAAAAGGGAGGGGAAGGTTTTTTTTTAAATAAATTACCACAAATTTGGTATCAAATAAAAGCTGGTAATTAGTCAATTCGAAATTAAGATATATTATTAAAACTAAAAAACTTGAAATAAAGAAAATTATTCAAAAAACAAAAAACCCGACTGCAAAAACACATATCTGAAAAGAGAAAAACAAGCATTATAATCTATAGAATTTTGGTATCGCAGGCGGGGACAATAATAATATAACAATAATAACTGGAAATAAGGTGTAACTTTTGTTTGTCCCCGCCTGCGATACCAAAATTCTATAGATTATAATGCTTGTTTTTCTCTTTTCAGTTATGTGTTTTTGCAGTCGGGTTTTTTGTTTTTTGAATAATTTTCTTTAGTAATTCATTTTCCTTCGTTCTTATTTTTGTTGTTGTTTCATTTTATTTGATTAAGAACTTAAGTTTGTTTTAATTCTCTAAATTATGTGGTCATTGTTTTTGGTGCACGGTAAAGCGCTAACTTTTATTTGTATTTAAATGTAAGTGTATCTAACTTACATTTTACACTACTGAATGATTATATAAATCAGTATTTTTATAATTCTTAATTTTTATTTTGAACCATACGGCTATATTTGATCCATTATTTAAGACAACCTTTGAATTTATGCTATTCGAAAATACGCTCTAAAAACAAATCACAAAAACAGTCCATTACCGAACAAACCCGGGAGCTACATATAGCAATCAATACTGATGTTTTTTCCCAATCAAAATTTCATTCGGTAATAGTGACCGTAGGTTGTCCGGGCCACTCTCCAAATTGGATTCTGGGTGAATTCTGGGTAGGCTCTGGTAGGCTGAATCAATTACGATTTACCATTACTGGGTAAGTAGAGATCGCAATGTTATATTTCTGAAATGAAGTATTCCCGGAAAACAAAAAGCTTGAAAATAAGTTAGGAGATTTTCTAGTAACATTATTCTATCTCGGATCTTTATGAAATTGCATTTTGTTAAAACTGTTGTTTTGTTTGTTGAGAATTCTGGGAAAACATTAAATGCCTTCGGCTCTTTTCGTGGAATACACAATTGGGGTGTTTGACTTTATATTATTCTTTTTGTTAAAATCCACCCACTCTCTTAAACTTTCTGATAAAGGTCATTGTATCAAGATTTCTTTGTTATATTTGTGTTTAATAAGAATTCATTGTTTATAAATACATAAATAAACCTTCCGCAATAAATTCTCTAGCAACTTTGTTAAATAATATTTATAGATTTAAAGAATTACGTAACAGATTAATTAACCTTTGGGTGTCGAGTGTTTATTATTGTTTAGCTTGGTTATGTTTTTAAGCTATTGCATAGCTTTTATCGCGGGCCTTGAGCGTGGAGACCTAATCCAGAAATTCCGTAACGAAAATACGAGTACCTAAGGAGAGTGTTTTGTATTGAAAATTATGTTTAACTGCTTGACAACAAAGTTCAAATTTACTTAGACGAATAATACGAGAGTGTTGTATTGAAAATTATGTTTAACTGTTTGACAACAAAGTTCAAATTTACTTAGACTAATGATACGAGAGTGTTGTATTGAAAATTATGTTTAACTGTTTGACAATAAAGTTCAAATTTACTTAGACGAATGATCCTTGACTATTAATAGTTAAATTAAAACCTTTTTATTAGTTTTATGTTCCCATTACGTTGTGTCAAGTTTCAAAAACTATAAATGTGAATAACTGTTCCTGTCAATGTCATCATTGCTATTTCTTGTATTCGGGTTAATATTTTACAATTGCATAAGTTGATAAAAAATGCTATGCAATAGCTTTGCCGCGGCAGTCCCCGAGTGCCACACGTCTTTTTTTTTTATGGAGGTGTGGATTTTTTTATTGATTAATGTAAAATAGTGTATCTTTATGTTAAAAAGATAAACTTATTTTTAAAAAAAAAATCTTGTTGACGGTAAATTGGAAAAAAAACTCTCCCTCTGATTTCACATTCAAATTAACAATAATGTGTTACAAGGCAAAACTGTACTTATCCATTTTTTAAGTGTTAGCTTATTTCATAATAACTCCAACGACATACTTTTTTTTTACAACTCTAATACAATAATTTTTTTATAGATATTGTCGTTTTTATCACTCCGCGCGGAACGCCTACAAGTAGCGTGACAGGTGCGCACGTTTCGCAAAAATGACCGCGATAGCGGGAGGAAAATTTATTTGAAGACAAAAGCGCTGTTCTAATACAGATTAGGACTGCGATACTTGACTCTCTCATAAGGTTTTTGTTCCCAGGAATAACTTTCAATATAATTCCTACTAAATAGAACAGCTAACATGAATTTGCTTGTGTAGGATTCAGTTTGGATACAAACAAAACTTCTGTAATAAATCCTATATGTTAATCCGCTAGGAAAACTAAAGCTACTACTAGATACTTGTGCTAAATTTAGTAGATATTTGATGACTTTTGCTAAATATTTAGATAGTATAGGAACTATTTTGTGGAAAATATAAAGCTACCATTTAGGTACTGGGTATGTCTTTCATTGACTTGAATGTGCCCTGGCGGCTGAGAGTATGTCATGCTCACTCTAATGTCACGCTGACGGTGGCGTGTGTGTTGGATCATTTAGCTCCCTTCAAAATGGTTGAGCTGAATGGTGCTAATCCATGCGTCATGTTCGTGAACGGGCGCCGTCAGTTGTGACTGGTCATCTCATAGCTGCCATGGCTTATTTTAATTTGATTTAATTTTTTAATTGTTTTATTTTTGTTTTTATCTTTTATTACGGACGCTTTTAACGTTTTGCATCGTTCTCACATGTATAAGTTCAACATGAATGATGTAACCAATATTTTGTAACCAAATTTTTATTTAAAAGAGTGTCCGTGGAGTTTCTTGCCCGTTCTTCTCCATAGGTACCTACTACGCTTTGGAATGGGCATCTAGCTTCATCTTTTCTGACTGACCGACCCCTTGACAATTCAAAAGTGCCTGTAATTGGTTTATTTGAAATAAATGCTTTGAGTTTGAGTTTGAGTTTGAGTTTGAAACTTTGGTAGAGGGTTTGTTTGTTGGTATTGTATTTTTGATTTATTTTTAATAATTAGTACCTACCAATAAAGGTCTGAGCATTTTTGGAAATGTGACGCACTAAATTGATTAATTAAATTAAATTCAATAACAATTTCTATTGTAGAAATATGGTTTAAATACTGCAAAATTACCTTTAATAAATTACGTGGTTTCACCAAAAAGCAAACAAAATTAAATTTTCCTTACCTAAAGAACAGTCTCAAGCTATATATACGAAGATAAAGTAGTATATTTTTCTTATCATTCCTTATTTAATAAACAAAATACTGACATTTCAATATCGCAAAATATTAAGGTTTGTATTTGTATGGGTAATTAGAAGCAATTCGTGTGTTATTTATACAGTATGTGTTTTAAGCAAATATCAAGACGTTCAAATGTAATCTGAAAGTAGGTAAGTGCTTGTAGCGAAATCTCTTGATGTTCTTATTATGTTTGTTTACTTAATCAGACGTCTTGATAGCCCCGTGATTAAGACTCAGATATAATAATATGCCAATGACCTTGAGTGGATAGCTTGCGTGTTCTGTTCAGAGCTCACGCAACGCGTCGAATGTCCAGCCAGTAATTGGACTCGCCCATCAAGAAGCGCTGTCCCAAATTAGACGCATTATTAATTTATTATACATACATAAAAACGGTACTTTAATTAAGGTGTATAGTAGGCTCACTGACCTTGTGCATGTGGGCGGAGCTAAACGCCCTACTCTCCAATACGTAAAACGTGCAACGGTGGCGCACTACACTAAAACGACGATCAAAGACTAGACAAAGGCGCAGACATGCGCACGTATGTCGCATTTTTTGCCTAAGATTCCTAGTCCTAAGAGAAGGAATCGTAGGCAAATCTGAAATTGTACGCCGACTACCATATTTTGACCCGCATATTATTTTAACCGGTATCGTCCCGTTGGCACCATTTGGCGCGTTTGTTTTTTAAGAACATTCCTGGCAATAAATAAAATATCGGTGTGCGTGTGTTTGTAATTCTTCTTATGCTAAATGGCTTGACTGATTTAGATGTTTTTTTTTCAATTCTTTTTGTGTCACTTGGATGGTTCTTAGCTATAGTTGGACGCGCTGTTGGGAGGCGCTGTTGTCGCATGACAACGTCTGCCTACCGGGTCTGCTAGTTATATTTTGGTGCCGATTCTCTTGTCACAAATGCCTCTAAACTAGACCAAAAATAGATTGCACTGAGTTATTAGTTTAGTGAAAATGGCAATTTTGCTATTCTGAGTTTGACGTTTTTCACCTAATAATTTGGTGTATCCAACTAAATCTGACTATTTTTAAACGCGATTAAAAACGTGTGGAATAAAGTAAGTTGGCATGAACTAAAACCCCAACACTTCGACCTCAGTCCAAAAACAGTATTGTATTTTTTTTTCTTTTGCTTATATCTCGAAAATGGTGTGTCCTATCGCAAAAATAATGAAATTTTCGACCCCCTTTAGGAAACCCTTAAACCCCTATATCCCAACATGTTGGTAATAATTTTTCATATTTTCCATACAAAAAGTGAAAAATTCCATATAAAACACGTCGAGGCTGCCAACCCCTGCGCCCCTCCGGCTCTAAAAAAATTCACGGGGTAGAGCAAACAAGTACTACGTGGAGTCGTCACGCGATTGTCAAATTCGATTTTAGATGTGTCAAAATATTTTTTTCATTTAGAGATTTTTTTTGTCAGAATGGCTTTAAGATTCTCATAGCCAAAAGTAAGGAATTTTAGTGATTGTAGTTAGTTTAGTTCGGTGTACAAGAGAATCGGCCTTTGACTGTAGAAATTTTTTGTAGGTATCATAGTTTTTTTTTTTAGGAAAAACTTCTTTAAGCGCGTTGAGTGATATTTGGTAGGGGCAGCCCCGGATCTAGAACGGAACGGATCTTTCGAGGCGGGGCAAAACCTATCGCCTGACCCCGAATCGTTATTTTTTTTCTTAAAAAAAAAACCGTAAAATGAGCCAATCCAACAGGGGCGCCAAAACTGTGGTAAAAGTTAAAGTAAGTCGTGTCACAGGCGTCGTCGGCGTTGAAGCAAGACGCCCGGCACCGCAAAACTTAAAAAATAGACCACAGAAACGCTCATCGAGTTCCTGGTAGAATACAACTGCGCCCGCTCACAAGTACTCACAACCCGCTCAGACCGTTTGACGACCTAAACCTACGCTAATCAGTAATTTCCTCAGTGCACCACCCTCAGAGAAAGATTATAATTGTTGCGCGTCTCATTTGTTGCAAAGTTGCGGTGCGCTGGGTGGTGCACTTGTCTGTCATGCTCGAATTTGGCGCCCCCTAACGGTGTCGCCCGGGGCACGTGCCCCGTACCCTAATTACGTAATACACAATCAATCAATTGATAACACGAAAATAACTAAAAAAATACAAGAATAAATTATAATTAATAAATACATATTATACATAATAAACAGAATAAACTTTGTCAGGAGACATAACGATCGGTAGAGGAGAAATAACGATCAGAAGAGGAGAAAACGAAACATGCAGAATGCAGTTATTAAGAAGGCGATCTAGTTATTGAGAAGATCTGCATTCAGGTCATAGTAACACACATCATCATAGTCAATTATGGGAAATATTAGGGACTGTACAAGCATTGCCTTTATGTGTGATGGGAGAAGGTTTTTCTTATCGCAAAATGGTGCGGCCTATCGCAAAAATAATGTGAATTTCGTCCCCCTTTATGAAATCCATAAACCCCTATAACTCAGCATATCATCATCATATCAGCCGAAAGACGCCCACTGCTGGACATAGGCCTCCCTCAAGCACCGCCACTTCGACCGATTCTGTGCTTCCCGCATCCAGCGAATTCCTGCGGCCTTTACTAGGTCATCGGTCCATCTTGTGGGAGGCCTTCCAACGCTACGTCTTCCGGTACGTGGTCGCCACTCCAGAACCTTTCGGCCCCATCGGCCATCTGTTCTGCGAGCAATATGTCCTGCCCATTGCCACTTAAGTTTGGCAATTGTTCGGGCTATGTCGGTTACCTTGGTTCTCCTGCGGATCTCTTCATTTCTGATTCGATCACGTAGGGAAACTCCAAGCATAGCCCTCTCCATTGCTCTTTGGGTGACTTTTAGCCTTCTGATAAGACCCATTGTGAGCGACCACGTTTCAGTGCCATAAGTCATCATTGGCAACACGCACTGGTCAAAGACTTTCGTCTTGAAACACTGTGGTATGTGGGACGAGAAGATATTGCATAGTTTCCCGAACGCTCCCAGCCGAGTCGGATTCGACGATTGACCTCTTTCTCGAAGTTGGACCTACCTAGCTGGACAGTTTGTCCTAGGTAAACATACTCGTCTACAACTTCGAGCGTAGCGTCACCGATCTTTATGAGGGCGGGTGTTACATGGGCATTTGACATGACCTTTGTCTTGTCCATGTTCATTTTAAGACCCACTCTTTTGGAGGCTCTACTGCGGTCATCGAGCATTATACTGAGGTCCTCCATGGTCTCAGCCATGATAACTATATCGTCGGCAAACCGAAGGTTAGTGATATACTCGCCATTGATGTTGATGCCTAGCCCTTTCCAGTCCAGTCGCAGTCAATTCCCGACGCCCGGGACGACTCCTACGGCGGCGGCAGCTAGGGCTGGTAGGGCGCGGCCTTTGCCACTCCCTCGCGCACTCCGCCTCCTCTTTCGCGAGCATTACTGCTTCGCAGAAGGAGGTGACGGCTTGCCATGCCCTCTCGCTCCGCACCATGGCCTGGACCAGGGCCGGACGCGAGAGGTCACTGCCACCGAAGTTTGACAGCACTAAGATTGCAATGAGTTATTAACTTAGTAGTTTAGTGAAACAGGGAATTTTGTTATTCTGAATTTGACGATTTTCACCTAAAAATTTTGATTATTCAAACTAAATTTGACTATTTTTTTTTTACGCGATTAAAAAGGAATGGAATATAAAAATTTGTTGTCATGAACTAAACTTCACACCAACACTTCAGGTGCAAAAACAGTACTGTATCTTTTTTTTTATTTTGCTTATAACTCGAAAACGGTGCGTCCTATCGCAAAAATAATGAAAATATCGACCCCCTTTAGGAGACCCTTAAACCCCTTTACCCCAACACAAAGGTAACAAATTTTCGTATTTTCCATACAAAAACTTAAAAATTCCATACAAAACACGTCGATGCTGCCCCCCTGCGCGCCTCCGGACCTAAAAAAATTCACAGAGTAGAGCAAACAAGTACCACGTGGAGTCGCGAGTTCGCGACGCAAATTCGATTTTAGATGTGTCAAAGTTATTTTTTAATTTAGAGATATTTTTTTGCAGAATCTCAGATTCTCATAGCCAAAAGCAAGTAATTTTAGTGATAGTTTAGTTCGGTGCACAAGAGAATCGGCACCAATCAAGATTTATTTCTTAACCTTACCTACGTAACTTAAGAAAATATTTGGTGCCGATTCTCTTGTACACCGAACTAAACTAACTAAACTACGACTAAAATTCCTTACTTTTGGCTATGAGAATCTAAAAGCTATTCTGCGGAAAAATATCTCTAAAATAAAAAATAATTTTGACACATCTAAAATTGAATTTGACAGTCACGTCGCGACCGACGTGGTACTTGTTTGCTCTACCCCGTGAATTTTTTTAGAGACAGAGGCGCGCGGGGGGGCAGCCTTGACGTGTTTTGTATGGAATTTTAAACTTTTTGTATAGAAAATATGATTAAATATTACCTATGAGTAGGGGCATATGGGTTTACGGGCGGCAGAGGGGGTCGAAATTTCCATTATTTTTGCGCTAGGACGCACCGTTTTCGAGATATAAGCAAAATAAAAAAGAAGATACAGTTTTTGCAGCTGAAGTGTTTGAAGTGTGTGTTCATGCCAACAAATTTTATTCCACTCCTTTTTAATCGCGTTTAAAAATAGACTGATTTAGTTGGATAATCTAAATTTTTAGGTGAAAAACGTCAAATTCAGAATAGCAAAATTGCCATTTTCACTAAACTAATAACTCAGTGCAATCTTAGTGCTGTCAAACTAAAATATAGTTAAGTTGTGTTAGTCTATTTCAGAATGGGAAATGCTCGTTTGACAGGACTAAACAAATTTTAGTGATTTAAAAAAAATTAACTTTAGAAACTTGGTGCTTTAGACCATCAAACTGAATAACTTTTACTTTAACTTTGAAATCGCGAAAAAAAAAACAGCTGCCCCATACAGTTTAGAACAGTAGGTATTAAACTTTACTATGGAACAACAGATTTTTTTTTT
Source organism: Conistra vaccinii (assembly GCA_948150665.1). Lineage (NCBI taxonomy): Eukaryota > Metazoa > Arthropoda > Insecta > Lepidoptera > Noctuidae > Conistra > Conistra vaccinii. The sequence continues at coordinate 16,875,973 of OX411339.1, forward strand.
CGCGATATCAATGTATGTCCCAAAGTAAAAGTTATTCAGTTCGATGGTCTAAAACACCTCTTAAAGTTTCTAAAGTAAATTTTTTAACACCTTATATAGGTACACCTCTGCCTAACCCTTCGGGGAATACAGTCGTGATGTTATGTTATATTTTACATTTACATTTTTTTAGTTTATATTGTAAATTGTTAATTTGTATGTAATTGTCAATGTAAAAAAGTATTAATAATTGTACATCAAAGAACAACTCAACAATAAAGCGCCTACGCGCACAATCGATTTGGACTCTCTGCAGCAAGCTCGTCTATAAACGCACACTAATACAATAAGTTCATAAATATTCGCACTAACACAAACGTATGCGCATACTCGGTCGATAGCCGGAGCGGACCAGCGAGCGACACAGCCATCCCATCTCAATGCTCACGGGCGACTGCCGCCCGCGTCCCGCGCAGAGCCCCTCTGAACCTCTATCTCTAAATGGGGACATTTTGTTTAACAAATATTGATTGATTTACAAATGCAGTTTCAAATTTGTAGTACCTTTAATCAACAATTTTTCAGTGTAATTTTTTTTCCAATCGTCAAAGCCGTTTAGAAGTAGTTACGAATATTAGCCAAAAATAGCGTTATGGTAAATATTTTTTTAAGGCAAAAGTATTAGTCATACGAAAAAACCCGGTTTCAGATATGTTGTAGATGAATCTATAGCAAACATATATTTTTTTCAAATCATTTAACTAAGCCGTTAAGGAGAAGATAGCTTTTTAAAGTGACCGTTTTACGGTACTAAACGAGACGTAGGCCCTTAAACACTTATACTAGATCAATAATTAAATTATCTTTTAAATTGTGAAGTTTCAGAAAAATACGCTCAATAGATTTTGCGTGATTCTCTGTTTTTTTTTCAGCTTTACACATAGCTTTACTAATTAGTAATATAAACATAATCTCAAATATTAATATATTAAGTTATAATGGAAATGCTCTAATTTTACATTATTTTCTCAAAATCATTAACAATACTCGTTTAGACGTGATCTTTCTGTATAAAATCAATAAAAGTCGCCTCTCATTCTTGAGGTTTGTAGGTTCAAATCCGATCAAGTACCAATGTGGCTTTTTTAATTCATATGTATTTTTCGAGTTTATCTTGGACATTATTATTAAAACATCGTGAGGAAACCTGTATCCTAATTGCTTCATAAGTTCGAAAAAATTATCTGCTCAACAACGTTAATAACGCAATGAACATTCATTGCGTTGAACTGTCAAAATGAAACCGATTAGTCGGAATTGTTTACGAAAATGTGTTTCGTAATTAGATAGCTGGGCCGGCAGTCTCGACATAGATAGCGATCGCTATACAACCGAATTCGGTCGCAAAGTCCTAATGGCGTCCCTAGACGCGTGCGACGCGCTTGAAAAGTACGAAAAAATCACGCGCTTGACAAGCACGTCGCACGCGTCTATGGACGCCATTAGGACTTTGCGACCGAATTCGGTTGTATAACGATCGCTATCTATGTCGAGACTGCCGGCCCTGGACATAATATATAAATGTGAAAGTTTATATGTTTGGATGTTTGTTACTCAATCACGCAAAAACGGCTGAACGGATTTGGATGAAATTTGGCACACAGATAGTTTATAGCCTGGATTAACATAAAGGATACTTTTTATCTCGATAGTACGTTCCCGTGGGATAAGATCTGACCTCCACGCGGGCGAAGCCTAAGTCTGAATTCGCCAACCCGTATTCAGCAAGCATTGTGATCAATGCTCGTGCCTTCTCTGATGAGAAGAGGCCTGTGCCCTGCGGTGGGATAATTAAAGGCTGGTACTAATAAATCAGACATAAAAGAAAAGATATAATATACTCGTACTATAACATTTTACGTTTCTGTAGGGCATCAGGGATGTTTGCTGATGCTCGTGTCAATTGTTTCTACGCTACGATGCGAAAGAAATGCGCTTCTCTGGTGCGCCGGGTGCGGGCCAGCGCCAACAATATACTGCAGTGTTTCGCGAGTTTGTGTGTGAATTGCTGCTGCAAGCTTTTCACATCTGTGTTGAGCGTGTAGCAGGAATTCGATAAGTGTGTAGGTTAAGTATAATATTACATAATTATTGAGTCTTGTTACTTGTCCTTACATATTATAAAACAAAGTCGCCCGCCGCGTCTGTCTGTCTGTCTGTCTGTCTGAACGCGATAAACTCAAAAACTGCCGAACGGATTTTCAAACGGTTTTCACCATTGGACGGAGTGATTCATGTGGAAGGTTTTAGTGTATAATTCATTAAGGTTTTGTGTAAATTGGCTGAAATATGACGATTATTGTTGAAGATGTCGGAAAAAATCATGCCGACTGGGAGCTTTACTGGCGTGCGCTGCGTAAATCGTGAGAGATAAATCAAATTTATGTTCTAGAGTATTGTATATCTTAAAAATTGCAACAAAAAAGTCCGCGATGGCATATGTCTATCTTTTAAGGGTGACCCACAATAACCATTTTTATCTTTCAAAATTGTATAAAATTTTCATTGTTATTTCCGAAGCTATTTTGACCGGTATCTTATTAATCCTTATCCAATTAAATAGGTTATTTAAATTGGGCATTCAATTTCGATTAAAATATGCCTTTACATCACATCATTTAAATGAACAGTTTAAGAGATATCACAGTTTCAAAATTACGCGTAACAAAATAATTATGGTTGACCACGCGGGCGCTGTAGTAGCCTACCACTGCGTCCGCTGAAAGTTAGTCAATGATCTTTTCCTTGGCTATTAGGTATGTATTCCTGGTAGAACGTTCCCGTGGGATATTTTGCGACATCCACGCGGGCGAAGCCGCGGGTAAAAGCTAGTTAATTAAATATAAATAAATAATACCTCTGTGCTCGTACATAATAAACTATGTTCGACACACTTCATCGCTCGTTGTTAGGTCACTTAGTTCAGTTAGTACTTTGACTTCGAATTGAGTACCTAGTTTGTTTTATAGCGCTTCGGGGATCGAGCGGTTTAAATTTGAAGTCTGCTAAAATATAATGGTGTTGAACGGCTCTTTGGCGGTCATATAAACTTCGAATCTAACTAGGAGAATAACTACCGTTACTGTACTATATTTATTGAAGTTTGAAGTTTTGAACCCAAATAATTTTGGAGTATAAATAGGAACAATCGCTTAGCAGTTGTGGCCCAGTGGTAACAGCCGCGGCTTCAGAGTCGTGGGTTCGAACCTAAGCAGCACTTTACTTTGGTAAATTATTTCATCGTTATTTCCCGCGTGGTGGATTACGGCCCACTCCCTCTCACAGAAAGACGAGGCCTGTTTCCCAGCAGTGGGAATATTATAAGCTGGATGTAGTTATGTTATGTTACGATGCAAAAGTTTTTTACAAGGCAGATGTGAGTAGAAACGCCGGGAAGGGAAGCCCTGTAAGGACATAAAGCGACCTATTTGGTCATTTATTTATGTATATAATTATATACTTTATTGTACAACACAAAAATAAATATAACAAACAACAATACAATAATTATAATACAATGGGCGGCACATACTACTTAACGTAGGTTCTTCGATAAAGTTGGTTTTATCATGTTGAGATATGCGATACCCATCACGTCTGCGGAGTTTTGCTACCTAATTTAAATTGACCCTGTGTGTTGTAATTAGTTGTTTCACTTCGGGCCATGAAAAAGCGACTTAAAATCTATTTGGAAGCATAATCCATTCAAAACTACAAAGTTGTTACATCTATCTTTCTAAATCTAGAACAGTTATCAATTCCATAATCCATCTAAACACGGACTAGAACTTCTATCAGATACCACTGCTCCACCTTCTCGTAGATGTCGCAGGATAATTGGAAACCGTTTGTTTGCTAAAACCCTAGGAGTTTTGCAACGGACCGGATTATTGGAAACTTAGAAAGATTTTCGGATTAAATGCTCCCGCAAACAGGCGAGACGCGACGACGCGACACGGCACCGGTAATTGTTCTACCATGTAGTTTTCTTAAGCCTTTCTTAGGGGCTCGGCCAACACAAAATACACGCAAATCAAACGGCAAATCACGCAAAAAGGCCCAGTATACTTTCGTACAGTCCAACGTATACTGGGGTTCTTTAGAAATTGTTCTATGAGTCACGTCGCGCTGTCGCGTCAACCCTGTTTGCGGGAGCCTTGACACAAGCTAATATTAGGATTTTTGCAAGTAACCTAGTCACTTTAGGACAATTGGAAACTTGGTTATTGACTGGCTAGAGTCAATTATAACATCTTTCAATCTGGTTGGTCAAAACATGGCTTGAATGTAGCTGTTAAGCAATCAGCGCATCCGTCAATGCATAACGTCCTTATCAGCCAATATGCGCTTTTATAAGTTTTAACGTGACGATATTATCGTCGACGTCCACGATCGTAAAATGTATGGAAATACGAGTACGTTATAACGTTATTGACAACGACAATTTAAAAGTGTCTTCATTTATATTTCCATACATTTTACTTATATGTGTAATCGTGAGGCCGTGGCAGTCCACGATAATATCGTCACGTTTTAAATTATAAATTTAAATTATAAAAACGCATATTAAGCGTTCATACGTCTTACAGTCGTTATTCCCGATTTACCTAAAATAAGCTGGTTGTTTCCGATAAACCTGCGAGGTATTTGCAAAACACACTAGCAGTATCATTGCTTTCATTTTGACATTTCAACAATATTTATTGCGTTACATAATATAAAGCATTAAAAATATCCGTCAAAATTATTCACATTGTGATTGAAAGTACGAGTATGTTACGCAATTAGGGTGATATAAGCTCGTATTGTTACAAATATCGTTCAACATTTAAAATAATCCGGTCCGGCTAAAATCCTAGGATTTTCGCAAAACACCGATTTTCTCAATTATCCTGCGTCACAGATATCCAGCAGTTTAAAAGCAATTGAAACTTTAATTGGAGCATCTACGACCAGGTTTACCTGTACGCGACAAACTTTGGCAAACACATCAATCACTGAAGTTGTACGGCGGGTGGTTGAGGGTGGCATACCTTGATGACATGATAGTTGGTGACTAAGTACTCTAATTTGCCAATTAGTGGAGCGATGCTAACTAGACCGGTTTAGCTAGGGAAGTTATTTGATGTGTATATGGAATGATTGGACTATTACTCATTATGAAAAGGTCGCTGAAAACCATTGCTGTGGCTCTGTCTCGCATACGGTTACAGCATTTTGCTAAGCGATGGTTTTGAGTGGATGTGACGTATATTTTCCCCCAACTTGTTCTTTTCGTGTATGTGTTATTCCTCTGCGTCATGTTTTCCATAAATAATCGTATTTTCTTTCTTTCTTTAAAAGTTTATTGAACTTTTGGTTGTTGTTTGAACCTAATAATAGATATAAATAATTATAAATTAAATATGGTCAATTATATATTTAAAAGTGTAAGGTTTGGCCGTCGCGCGTTGTTGGGACAATGCGTTCTTGACGGACACGATAAGTTACTGTAGATCAGTTTATCTGCAACGAACGTGCAGCATTATGTTATTATAAGTAAAGGCAATACGTCGGCTTTATCAGATTGAAGAGGTCTTATTGTCTCTTATGCGTGGGTTTGCGGGCTAGGAGATATTATTAAATGAAACACAATAAAATGTTGAATTAACAATATTTAGAAAGATAATTAACAATAACGTAATAGACATTCCCCCTAGTAAATGAGGCGCGAGTGCACAATCAGCGGCGCGGTGGCGGCGCCGTGGCGGCGCGGTGGCGGTGCGGTGGCGGCGCGGTGGCAGCACGGCGGTGGTGACGTGTACACGAACACTTATAGAAAGCTGTTTTAAATTATACCTAACACAGTGTGTTAATTTTTATTTGGATAGGCTGGAACAAGAAAAATATAAAAAAAATATTGTTTTTGGGCTTTCACTAGTGATCTGTGTGCGCGACATTGAAAAGTATCATTATGCCAAAGTTAACATATACTCGTACGTACATAGATCTGGAGAAAAACCTCAGTGACAAACGGACAAAAAACTGATCACATAAAGGTAACGATTTTCCTTCATCCCTGAAGGAAAATCGTTACCTTTATAAGATCACTTTTTTGTCCCTTAAATCTTGCACCTCAGCTTACAACGCATAACAGAATGAATCTTCGGTTAACGAAATAATTTCAACGATTCCCTGTAATAGGTACCAGGAACACATAGACACTGCATAGTTCAATTTAACCAACTTCCAACAAACATTCATGCAAACAGGGTTTCAAGTGGTACGCAGTTCCTCGTTAGCAATCATTAGTTTGATGTTACGAATGTACTTCGTTTCTAAATCAGTATGAGCATGATAACGCAGTAATGATGTTAGCGGGTTTGATGTAAATTAGTTTTCAGGCTACATTTCGGAAACTACATGTATGAAGTATACTTATGGTCTCTTTAGTGAACTCTCAAAATGGCTCTTTGACACTTCCCGTGACCCAATGACTGGCTTTTACCTTGGGCAGAGGCTAAGCATTTCCATTCAACTTTAATTTAGTTTGTGAATAGTTTTGAGGTTGCGGCCAGTCCGCCGATTGAACGCGTCCCAAAGGGTCCTGGCCATCCGGATGGTCCGGGGATACCGTACGGTCTCTGGTTAGACGGCGAGCCTCCTTGCCGGATTGCCGCCATGGGATATGGAGGCGAAAGTCCGGTGGAGATTTGTCAGGCTTGGACGGAGTGTCCTCGTGGAGGCGATCGGTGGCGGTGACCTCTGGCGTCTGGCCCTGGTCTAGGCCATGGTACAGAGCGAGGCGCGTGAGGGAGAGGCAAATTTCGCGGCATCACGCCCCTATCCACCGCAGGAGACGCCCTGGGCGCCAGGAGTCGGTTGCCGATGTCTGGCCACCGTAGCCGCGGGCTTGCGGACGGGGAGCAATGGGTAGCTCGCCGTCCGATAAGGACCAGGCCCTGGAGAAATTTGTAATTTTTAAAAATTAACTAGGTATATTTAAGTATATAAATTATTTTAATTTCCCATTATTATATTAATAAAACTCTTATATGAGACTGCAAACCTACCTTAACCTTAACCTACAAAGAACATTTTGTAAGAGTTCTTTTTTTTTTTCATTCAGAGAAAGTCAGTACATTTTTTAGCAAGCGTACTTATTTTGGCAACATTCATTACAAGTTATCAATAAAAATGTCTACGAAGATAGACAATTTTGAAACCGAAAAATACAGCCCTGGATAAAATGAAACTAAAATAAGTTTCCGACTTTTGTAATCAACACGAAACGTGAACTGCCAAAAGACTTCCACTCAAAAATCTTAAATTCTAATTTCATCCTTCTCATCTTCTACAGTAATCACACTAAAACCTTCTTGATTTAAACTTACAATTCCACCGGAATTTTCTATTTCTGTTGTAGTAGACAAAACAAATGAAAAAGTTATAGCTGCCAGAGAAAACTTAAAATATGAGGGTCGAAAGTTATGACAGGCAGTGGCCTGGTTGGAGGATCGCGGCACACGCACAGCATAGTTCGTACAGAAGGTCAGCTTCATATAACGAGTGAAAATTGGCGCACGCACACACGGACGCGTACGTTCGACGATCTCGGACGCATGCTTGTCGCGAGTGCTCGCTGTACGTGAAGCGTCTGTTTACGTGCATTTTCGCTCTTTATACAAAGCCGACCTTCTGTATCCATCTGTTTCCTGCTCGCGGTAAGGTAGAAAGATTTTATGTTCAAGAAATTATTATTATTTTTAGCGGTGAGAGTGAAGTATTGCAATTTGTTGGTTGTTTAGAAAAGTTGGGCGAAGAAATTATGTTAATGGCTTCAGGTTGAATAACGAGTGTTGAGGGGAGAAATAATTTACATGGATATTAGTTGATTGTCCTGTGTAATGCTTAAAAGTTTTAAGATTACATTATTATTTTCTCTTCTTATCTTTATCTTCTCAAAACGGTGAAGGAAAAAACATCGTGAGGAAACCAACATGTTTTAGAACCAAAAATTCGAAAACATGTGACATCTACCAACCCACACTGGGCCCGCGTGGTGGATTACAGCCCGCTCCCTCTCACAGAGAGGAGGCCTGTGTCCCAGCAGTGGGAACATTAATAGGCTGATTGATTGATTGAACTTTATCTTTACTTTACGCACTTTCTGAACAGTGAACGATACTGAAACGTCAAACTCGGGTCAGTGACGCTGTATCTGATATACTCGGCTTCAGTAGGTCGGTGACGCCAAAACCCGTATCGGCTCCAGTCGTAAGTTCACATAAATAGTGTGGTCTAGCACAAAACCTTAAAAAAAACAATATTGTAGTTCTTATTGACTTCTATTCTATTCTGTTTTTTTATTAAATGACAAGCAAAGCCGATGATGACTATTCTGCCAATGGTCTAATTAAAGTGCATTGGAAAAATAAATGGGCAGGATTAAAAAAATAAAAACAAATGAAGACACATTAAAAATTCTTCTATTGATACAGTTAAACACAATTATTTAGATCAAGAATAAAATAAAATAAATACAATACTTAGTCCTAGATGTATAAATAAATATAAAGAAGTGTACAGAGTGCCGCAAGAATCTTTGCAGCACGAGGCAGCGCCACTAGAGTCTTGAAAACAAGGGTACAATATATTAAAAAAAAAAAAACAGCAACTGAAGACACAATCAAAACTCTTCTATTGGTGCAGTTAAACACAATGTAGATCTTGTTGGGTTAGTACGAGATTCTTATTGACTTAATGTAATGTAACAAATTCTACTACACTGTTGATACCCTGCTCTATTTTACTTACCGTAATAAACTCAAACTGAAATACAATAGGTATTATTAACTATGCTTCTAGTAACGTTCGCATTCTATTTAAAGTGATCGGTGTGCAAATACACGATCATCGCGTGCATTGTAAAAGAAAGAAAGAAAGAAACTATGTTTATTTACGGTAACCATGACGCAAAGAAAGAAATAAACATGAAAACAACAATTTAAGGAAAAATATGCGTCACGTCCACGTAAAACGGCGATCGCTCAGCTTAATACTGCGACCCTATGCAAGACAGAGCCCCAGCGCTGGTTTTCAGCGACAGCTGGCGTTGACGTGATGACGTCAACCGGTGCAGCATATAGTGAAATAACAAAATATGTAATCAAAAATAAAATGAAATAAATACAATACTTAGTCCTAAATGTTTATATAACTATAATTATTTATGTAATTTTTTGTTCGGTTAACCTGAACGCGCGAGGATCGGTTTTGACGACGCAGGGTCACACTACAAAGAGATGTCAGCAAAACTGACGGGGTCTGCTAGGGCCGATGCCTGCCAGGGTTGCGGGTAGTCCGTAGGGGAAACCGTGGCCCCTGGCAAGGCAAGGGAAGGAACACGGGTAGGTTTTAGTCAGTAAGAGTCTGACACGCCCTTCCGCTCCGCCCAGAGCGGGAAGTCATTAGATGATATCCCACCCAAAAAAATAAAAAAAAAGGGTCACACTACAAATGAACGATAATTAAAAAATTAAAATACTATCGATAACTCTACAAAAACTAGAACGAACGAACGAAGTTCCAAACCCGACCCCCTAAAACCGATAACATGTGAGCCCCATCTGTTTATTTTAACGTATCGCCGATACAAAGTTATCTGCTGCCCATGACACATGTTCCTATTCTTTATTGTATTATCTGCCTACTACCTACCTACCCCTTTTGTTTTTGTGAGCCGGCTTCAGATTACGATCCTGTTTGTTTTACAAGGAAGGTTTCATTTAGAACAGCTGGATTATTATATAAGCCAGATATACAAGTGCCGACAATAGGTAATATTAAAATTTGCTCAAAGGTATCATTTTCATCACTTTTGATTGGTGATAAAAAAGTTGTGTAATATTGAGTATGCCACTATGCCGTGTTTACGCAGACTACTTGCATACCTTTGCGAAAGTTAACTCGGATTCACACTAGAATTACATAATATTTACAGTGTCGTGAATAGTGTAATTGTGATGCATGGCACATCAGAGCCTTTAGGAGTCGTATAATTTTATTTGAATGGCGTACACACTATTCTGATGTGATGCGACGTCATTAGAGTTGTGTGAATCGCCCTTTACTGGTTTAGATTCCTGGCATAGTTAATATACTTAGGTAAAAGAAAAACAATGAATTCTGGTGTTGGTTAAGGATGAAAGAAAAACAATTTTTAATCATGTTTTGCCTCCATACCATTTTTGATTAACTTTGGCGTTACTAACAAATAATTTTGGTCGAAATTTGAATCTCTAAATCCCGGCTAGCCCTTTTGTCTTTATTTTCAGTCTGCGCTTCAATTTTGTCTTGAAATATTTCGTCGCTCAAATTCTCGGAAAAGCTAATAAAACTTAAGTGACCTTAAACGTTGTCTAGACTACGTTCATGTCTTACATCCATAAGTCTTCTCTATTTCAACAAAATAGACCGACAAAGTTTTGTCTTTTTCCGAATCTTTTTGCCTTTTCACAGCTTTTATTAGTTCTAGCTTTCTATCGTTTTCCCCTTTAAATTCTTCTCCGTCTAGATCATTGACTTTTGATTCATATTTTATAGCATCATATCAATAAAAGTTATAGTTTATTATCCTATCATAAAAAGTCGACTGTCCACTGCTACGTAGAATATTATGTGCGCGGAAAGTTTTGCCACGTCAGCTGCGCGGATAATTTATTTTCCGGCGACGAATTCGTGGCTGTGGGTCGCAGTGGACGATCCTCAAAGCAAAGTACACTTGCGTAGCTTAGACCAAGACTCCACCAAAGCGGAGACGAGACGAGAGGAGAGGAGATGTGATTTAAGCAACCAATAGAATTTCGTTATTCACACATCTCGTCTCCATTCAGCTTCAGTAGATACCACTGAGCGGAGATGTATCATATTTGTATAGCACCACGGCTCGAAGAGCAGTGGTGGCCCAGCGGTAATGGCCCCGACTTACCGAGTAGGTAGGTGTAGGTCGTGGGTTCGAACCCAAGCAGGCGCTTTACTTTGTTGTAAATAATTTCATCACCACTGCTATCAAAACGGTGAAGGAAAACATCGTGAGGAAACCAGCATGTCTTAGAACCAAAAAATTCGAAGACATATGACATCTACCAACCCGCACTGGCCCGCGTGGTAGATTATAGCCCACTTCCTCTTACAGAAAGAGGCCTGTGTCCCAGGAGTAGGGGACATTAATAGGCTGATGATGATGATGGCACAATCGAGGCGGAGATGTGAGCTGTGGCACATCGAGATTAAGCTGGGCGGGTAGTACAAAGCGGAGATGTTAGCTGTGCCTCGCAAGCTGGTGACGGCGCGCAGCGGAGACGACAAGAGTTGTGCGTTCATCTCAACATCCAACGCTCGACACACGTAGCTCAGTTCAGCTCTAGCCAGCACACATCTCCGCTCCAGTCTATCCAGTATGCATCTCTACACAGTTTCAGTGGATAAACCCTAGCTGAAAGACATCTCTTCTCGTCTTCGCTTCGGACATCTCCGCACATTTTCGCTTTGGTGGAGTGAGTGAGCTGCTGTGGAGCGGCGCCTTTACTCACGACTACTCTACAACTTGTAAACTTTGCCTCAGCAAGTCTAGTTATGGCATAAAAAAATTAAATTCCCAACATGCAACGTTCCTTGGAAAAGTTGTTGTTATTTACCGGCTTCCTTTTAATTAGTTTGGAAATAAACTGTAATTTCTTGTTGCTATTAAAAATTAGAATACAGGTTGTTAGTATCTCGTAGTTAGTGCTACTTTTTCTTGTTGTTTTATGCAATTATTATTAATTAACGGTTAGTAAACTTGAGAGGTTTTGAGTTTATAAAAAACAACTAACCTCTGCGCGCGACTTCGTCTTCTTGGAAGTCAACTTTACTGTATAATATATATCCTATGGCACTCGGTGATATAGTGGTTTAAAAAAAAAATTATAATCGGATGAGTATTTTCACAAATCACATCTAACAATCAAACAAACAATTTTACCTAAATTGTTAATTTAGATGTACGATTAGTGGGTCGAAATTACAAGATTATAGGCGTTCTTCATAGCCCTGTTCAGACAATTATTTATTTTCCGAAATGTACAGACTTATTCAGTTCGTACGTCTACGAGTAAGTACCTATTACATACTACGTGGATAGGTTGAAGTTCGGCTCCAGAAGTTCGGCTTTACCTAGCATAGAATGGATACTAACATTTGTTAGTTTTCTTTACTAACACTAAGTACTACAGAGTAAGGAGTGTATAATAGCAAGACGGTTTACAGGGGAGAATACAACAAGAAATTAAACAAGTGCAGGAAGATGATGACTAAGTACACTGTATGGATTCATCGTGGTCTTCTAAAAGGGTTAAATTAATTTAATTTATTTATTTATTTCAGACATAATTTTAGTCCATAGCTTCTGATTACATAATACATACCTACATTAAAATACTAAACAGATAAAATTGTGATTAATAAAGTATAAATATAAGGTATAAGGTATAAGGGTTTTATTATTAAAATTTGCGGCTATAGATATCATTTAATTATGATAGAAAGCAAACTAACGGGGCCGAAAGGTTTTGGCGTTGGAAGGCCTCGGAACAAGATGGACCGATGACCTTGCAAAAGCTGCAAGAATCCGCTAGATGCGGAAGGCACAGAACCGGTCGAAGTGGCGGTACTTGAGGGAGACTTACGTCCAGCAGTGGACGCCTTTTTGCTGAAATGATGATGATGATGAGAAAGCAAACCAAGTATCCACCTCGCTTCTTAAAAAAACTTATCAAATTACGGACACAGTGGTCAGTGTCACTGAACACTGTGTTCACCAAGAGAACAGAAAGCTTACAGAATATACAGAGTGAGGTACAAACGACACAATTGCATGCGTCCGTCGTGTCGACCTCTTTGGTCTCACCATTAGAATTTACATTTAGATAGGACCCGACAATTGTCTCTCTGTATCATTAAATGCAAAAACTACATAATATAGCGTAGGAAGCTTCCAGGTAATTATAAAAATATTCAAAGTGCTTGCCAACGTAGAATCAGGGATGGCAAAAACTGTTTTACATTGTGCATTTACCTATGTATAATGATCGTTGTTGTGACTTAATAGATATAATATACCTACTTTATTTCTTTTAACATCCTTTTGTTATTTTTAATAACTATGTTTACTAGTTCCAATAGATGTATATGAATAGATTAGCGACAAAGTATCTATTACTAAAAAATTTTACACAATCTTTTGAATTATTTGAAAATCTTTTCTCGACCAATCAATCAATTTTAATTTCTTTCGATTTTTAATCCCAGAAACTTATTTGACAGGTGCAAATGTCAAACTCCAAATTGAAAAAAAACAAACAACAATAGGGTGGTTGAGTGGGGAAAAATAAAACTATTTAGTCTGTCAGTCAGTTAATAAAAAAAAATTCGATACGCGTTTTTTGCTTTATCGTAATAATAAAAATGGTTTAGATAAAACGCATTAAAGTTGGGGAGTGGGGGCTCGCTACGTCACAAGTCAGTATTAAATCTACCGGGGAGTGACGTCATGCCACATTTTAACGAATTGCCTACTAAATGTATTGCCGAAAAGTTTCACTAACGTATTCAATATTTTTTTATACTTAACTAGCTTTTACCCGCGGCTTCGCCCGCGTGGATGTCGCAAAATATCCCACGGGAACGTTCTACCGGAATACATACCTAATAGCCAAGGAAAAGATCATTGACTAACTTTCAGCGGACGCAGTGGTAGGCTACTACAGCGCCCGCGTGGTCAACCATAATTATTTTGTTACGCGTAATTTTGAAACTGTGATATCTCTTAAACTATATTATATCTAATCTAATCTAAATTGAATGCCCAATTTAAATAACCTATTTAATTGGATAAGGATTAATAAGATACCGGTCAAAATAGCATCGGAAATAACAATGAAAATTTTATACAATTTTAAAAGATAAAAATGGTTATTGTGGGTCACCCTTAAAAGATAGACATATGCCATCGCGGACTTTTTTGTTGCAATTTTTAAGATATACAATACTCTAGAACATAAATTTGATTTATCTCTCACGACTTACGCAGCGCACGCCAGTAAAGCTCCCAGTCGGCATGATTTTTTCCGACATCTTCAACAATAATCGTCATATTTCAGCCAATTTACACAAAACCTTAATGAATTATACACTAAAACCTTCCACATGAATCACTCCGTCCAATGGTGAAAACCGTTTGAAAATCCGTTCGGCAGTTTTTGAGTTTATCGCGTTCAGACAGACAGACAGACAGACAGACAGACGCGGCGGGCGACTTTGTTTTATAATATGTAAGGATAGAAAGAAAGAAAGAAAAATTGTTTATTCTGCACAAACTAAACGCACATTTCAAAAAATACATTTATGACTCCTATATAAGTTAGCGAAAATCCTCGTATTCAAGTTTCATAACATATAAAAGTTTAACAAGTTTTGGCTATTGCTTGCTGTCTGGTCAGTACCAGAGGCCAAAGACAATTTACAATCTGTAATCTGTGATATAATACATTGCGTAATGCGTACTGTGTTGTGACAATAACAAATATAATAATCGACCTGATGGGCAGAAATGACTATCAATAGTACATACTAGACCAACTGGCATCTGACCTCTATTTCCCAATAACAGTACAACACTGATGTTCTCATTTTATTGCTGAGTAAAATTCATGTCACTTTCGACCTTATTGCCATCCCTAGTCTAGATAATATTATACTTTTTCTCTCCAACAATATCATGGCACGAAACGGCTTCCTCGGTAGCACCATTCACCTCGCTACTCATAACTTGATACAACTTAAACTTTCCAACTCTTATAACAGCCCACACCTCCTATACATTATTCATGTATTTGTTTTCCACTATCTTCTACACAAAATAGATAGATACAGAAGGTCAACTCCATACAACGAGTGAACGCGCACGCATACGCTTCACGTACAGCGAGTGCAAGTGCACACGCGACCGGCATTTATTTGAGATCGCCGTCTGAATGCGTGCACCTGTTTCCGCTCGTTTTATGCAGTCGACCTTCTGTATATATTTATCTATTCTGTGTCTTCTATCCCTCAAATAGTTCGCAGAAAAGCTGTGTCTTCAAAAATGTGATACATTTATTCGTATACGTTGAAAATATGTTTCATAAAACAAAAATGTGTCCAAGAATACTTTTTCCTTTATTCGATGTTATATGAAAACTATTTAGCTGGTTCTGGCAGCTTTTTTCGTAGCAGGGGAAGTTTTCCGAATATTTTCGTTTAGGTCTTTTTTGTTTTATCATAGTTTTTTTTTATTAATCCGTTCCAATGTTTGTGTCAACACCGCGTGTTTGTAGATATGCGAATATTCAGAGTATTTCAACGAACTGCAGATTTTTATTAAAATAAACAACAGGGTGGATGACTGAAACTTTGTTGAACTATTTCATTTAAATAAAACATTTGAAACAATTACATTGTTAAATCCCGTTCCTGGGTTAAAACCTGGTATTAAGCTGATAAGCGAGCTATGGAGCGGGCTATGCTTGGAGTCTCTCTGAGGGAACGAATCCGGAGCGAGGTGATCCGGCAGGGAACTAAATTGGTCGACATAGCTCACAGAATAAGCAAGCTGAAGCAGGCAATGGGCCAGTCATAATAGGCGTAGAACTGATGTCCGTTGGGGCAGACGTGTTCGTGAGTGGCGACCGCAGATCGGCAAACGTAAGGTAGGTTGTCTGGTAGCAGCTCGATGAGAGTTGCCGAGAATCAAGCTGAATGGCTTGCAATTGGAGAAGCCTATGACCAGTAGTGCACCGCTATTAGGCTGATGATGATGCTGATAGAACGGGAGTGAAGTTAAATGATACTTAGGTCACGAATTTGTAGTGATCTTTGACTAATTACACACCTTTTTTGGGTCTAATGGATTAGTTGCAAGTTAGCTACATAAAATGTATTATTCTATACCTACTTATAGTTTCAATTTTTTTTTGGACTCTTGGCGAGGTCAGTCGTTGGATGGGTGACCATTCACTAGATACCAAGACCCAGTGCCCCGGAACGCGCGATAAGTAGTTGGTCCCGGCTGCCATTTGTAGATATTTAGACAGTCGTTACGGTTAGTCAGAAGTTCAAAAATCTAACAACCAATCTTACCAAGGGGTATCGTATTACCCAGTTACTGGGTTAGATAGGCAGTCAATCAATCAATCAATCAGCCTATTAATGTTCCCACTGCTGGGACACAGGCCTCCCTTCTGTAAGAGGGAGAGGGCTGTAATCTACCACGCGGGCCCAGTGCGGGTTGGTAGATGTCACATGTCTTCGAATTTTTTGGTTCTAAGACATGCCCGTTTCATCACGATGTTTTTCTTCACCGTTTTGAGAGCAGTGGTGATGAAATTATTTTACACAAAGTAAAGTGCCTGCTTGGGCTCGAACCCACGACCTACAACTCGTAAGTCGGGGCCGTTACCACTGGGCCACCACTGCTCTATAGGCAGTCGCTGCATGTAAAATATTGGTATTCAGCTGCATCCGGTTAGACTAGAAGCTTACACCAATATAGTTGGGCTAGGCTAGTAACAGGGTAATACGATACCCCTTGGTAAGACTGGTTGTCAGACTTTCGGGCTTCTTCGACCCGTATCAACTGTCAAAGATCCACGAATGACAGCCGGGACCAATGGCTTAACGTGCTTTCCGAGGCATGGAGGAGTCTCGTTATGTAAAGATGGTCGGTCACCCATACACGGACCAACCCTGGCAAGCGTAGCTTAACCTGATGGATCAACCCGTACGGTACCCTAATTACGTAATACACAATCAATTCGTTTTGAAACAGATTACTAATCCATTGCTTCATAAGTTCGAAATTTAATTCTGCTCTGCAACGTAATTATCGCATTGAATGTTGTTGAACTGTCAAAATGAAACAAATGATCGCTATCGCATTGCTTCTGCAAGATAGGTAATAGCCCTGCGGATGTTATTACATAAACACGACCTCAGAATTTATACCATACTAGCTTGGTACTAATTATGGACTTTAAAAAACAGGTTAGTGATCCTTAAGCCCACAACGTCATACAAAAACTAAAAGGTCATATAATAAAAACTCACAATTCCAGGCATCATCATAAAAAAAACTATTCCGATCCTAAAACCATCTTAACGTGACCCAATTCAGAAAGAAATCCGGACATTCAAGAAAGTAGGTAATAAAAAAATAATGATGTCTTAAAGAGGTTGCTATTCTAAATTAACGGAATACGGATGAAATAGCCTCCATTTTTTTTTTTTTTTTTAAAAGAAGTTACGAGGTAAAGTTGGTGCTTGTGTAAGTCCGTAGTAAGGTCAGTATGAAATGTGAAGATGTAGGATAATTAATATAATAAAATACATTAATGTCCTATGATTCGTTGCCGTTTCCATACATGTACATAATTATTATCGTTTTTATTATTGTTAGCTTATAAAACTTTTTTACAAATAAAAACAATTCCTATAAAAAACACACACAAAAACAAAAAAAAAAATTTTTTTCGTAAGTCGGTGTCTTTGGTTCTGAATTTTCGTTTTTAGTCACCGACTTCCGAAATTAAAGTAATATATTTCAATTTTTGTGTTTTTTTTTAGGTGGTTTTTTTGGGAGTCGTTTTTTTTCACTTTTTAGTTGTGATTGACCAAGGTTTTGAGAGATTTTCCCTTTTACACCACACCCAGGCCGTTACACTTATACGTATTAGTCCATATCTTGAAAACTGCTTAACCGATTGTGATAAAACTTGCACTGTTCCCTAAGTTGAAGTAAATGTAAGTTAATAAAAAAAAAATTGGCATGATCCGATTAATATTTTGGGAGAAATGCGTCGATAAACACACATACACCTATCAAATTCTGTATTATTTGTTTGGAAGCCCTATTAGATTATCATATGTGAATTTATTGCAGTCCCAATATTACATACATACATGTCGAATTGATAATCACCTTTTTTTTAAGAAGTCGATTAAAAATAGAATGGTCAGAAACCATCCAAAACAAATGAAAGTAGGTAAATATTGACGTGTGTCCTAAACATAAAACTAATCTGAATGCAAATGTATAAATGTGGTAAAGGCCTACGAAAAAATAAATTCATAAATAATTTACCCTAACGAATATGTTAACGCACCAGTTTTTCTAAGTTTTAAATTCAAATTTAAAATCAATTTAAATTTCAATTTTCAATTTTATTTTTTCTATTAATAAAATAAAAATACATTTTGGGAGATAATCTCCCCAGTTTATTCACCCAAATGTGATATTTCACAATTTTGAAACGTTAGGATAGTTTAATGCGCTTTGCACGCCTAAATAATGGACGTAGTTCTCAACGTCGAATCTCTGACACATAAACGAAACAAACTCACAAAAGACGCTTAAGTTTAAGAAGGTCTCAAAAGTTCACAGAATTTTTTTTGAGACTATCCATAATTATGTATATGGAAAAATCGCAATGTCACAAACAAGACAAAAGTTGTTACTGCATTGGCCATTTTATTTTTTAAAATTAAGTTTGATTTAGTGCAAAATAATAATAAATAATAAATCTGCCTAGCCTTTTCCCAATTATGTTGGGGTCGGCTTTCAGTCTAACCGAATGCAGCTAAATACCAGTTTTTTACATAGAGCGACTGCCTATTTGACCTACACAACTCAGTTACTGGTTAACATGATAATTATCTCTTGGTAAGACTGGTTGTCAGACTTTCAGCCTACTGACGATCCGTAACAACTGTCAACGATCCAAGAATGACAGCCGGGACCAAAGGCTTTTGTGCTTTCCGAGGCACGGAGGGGTCTCGATATGTCACCCATCCATGGCAAGCGTAGATTAACCCGATCCATTGACCAATGCAGCTGTTATAACTTATTCACGAGCCCAAATAATAATAAACAAAGGACCAAAAACAATTCCCTATAATTTTGGTGCTTCCTCCAAAACATATCCACCCTACCTCTGCGCAACATGTCCACGGAAAACTTCCGGAGAGAACGATCGCGGAAGAATTTAGCCAACGCCAAGCCCACATTGTAATTATGGTAAAACATTGGTGTGTAATGATTTGGAAAAATATATTATGTTAAATTAGAGCATTTTTTTATAACTTGTATATGAATGAATATTTTAGATTATATTTATACTACATAATGAAATGAATTTGTAAAATGATGTCTAACGCGGATAAGAAACTGAGAATCATGCAAAATCTATCAAGCGTATTTTTCTGAAACCTTCACCATTTTAAAGATAATTTATTTATTAAGCTTTTATTATTACGTGTTTTATTCAAATACCTTTGGTTTTATATATGTATAATAAATTAATAATGCATCATTGGGACAGCGCTCCTTGATGGGCGAGTTCTATTACTGGCTGGACGTACGACACGTCGCGTGAGTTCAGTACAGAACACGCAAGCTAACCATTCAAGGTCACTGGTCACTGGCATATACCTGCGTCTGTTTGAGAGCCTATGGAATTTAGTTAATGGCAAGCAAAGACTTGCAGTTTCATCCCTGATTCTTGCTTGGTACCACCAAGCAAGAATCAATACCAACAAA
The DNA here is from genome assembly GCA_948150665.1 of Conistra vaccinii. Classification (NCBI taxonomy): domain Eukaryota; kingdom Metazoa; phylum Arthropoda; class Insecta; order Lepidoptera; family Noctuidae; genus Conistra; species Conistra vaccinii. The sequence continues at coordinate 16,895,663 of OX411339.1, forward strand.
AATGTAAAGAATCCTCAACTGAAGACTCCTGATTTAATATGGGGACGAAATTCGAATGAAATTCTCATAAGTGTTAAGTCTACAGTTAGTCTGGTAGCCCAAAAGTCGACCGGCATACTTAGGAAACAATTGCGGTGTAACTACACATTACTTTGATAGTTATTATTATGGTGATGGTTGTAAGCCACCGTTTAGAGTAGGTTCAAATGTAAGCGGTGGAACGACGGCTTTATTACTTGGTATTATGGTGGAGGGATGAATGAATATTGGTGTGGTTTTGTAAATAATAGTCGTGGAAGGGCTTCATGACGTTCTAGTACGGTCTTCACTTACAATGCTGAGATAGTCTTGAAAATTCAAAAAACCCGACTGCGTAAAAAGTGAGTGAAAAAGATGGAAACAAGATGTAGATTTCTGTCTACAATCTCACTTAATAATATTTATAATCTGACTCGTGACACATCATGTCCGTGACACATGGGACATCGACGCAAATCCTATTAGTACATGGTTTTTTTTTTTTTTTTTTTAATCATATTTTAAATCTCCTGTTTCATAGAAAAGTGCAATACCTATGCCATGCGATCAAAATGTATGGAACAGCAGATTTTTTTTCAAAAAACCGACGAAAAATTTCAACGCAGGGGGCTTTAGAGTCATGTACTGAATCCATGGTAACAGGCTTCGCGTCGATGTCCCGGCCACCCTGTATAGTGACTTCATTGGTGATGTTCTGCAGGAAGATCAGGTGCGTAGTACTCGCAACACGCGCATGTATGACCAGATGTATGAACGTAAACGAGGCAAAAGGAGTATGGAACGATCGTAGCAGAAGGAGTTCTGTACTGTTAGGTACTTTAGTTTCATATTACAAGAACTTACGTATTAACAATATTATTATAAGCTTTCCACGAACTCGAATAATGATCACGCAATTACGTTATAACATTATGTGAAGATATAATTTGACGAAGATTAATATTAATTATTACAGAGTACCTACGTATGTACCTACTGTTAGCGGTTCAGGTGAAATATTCGTAATTCACTTTGTCTCGAGTAATCCTTGTTTTGTTTGATGTTATAATAAGATAATACGTTCTGAATTTCCAGGAATTTATTTTAATTACGAAGCCAAGAACGAAGTAAAATTAGCTTGCGAGTTTACGATACAACGACCATAAAAATAAATTGATACAATAATGTTCAAAATTAAGTCATTCATTTCATTTTCGTTCATTCCCTAATCAATATTTTAGTTCACTAGTTAGCCATATTTCATAATTTGGTACAGCAGCCATACAGCAGTCGGCACTGACAAAATACTTGCACTGACTGGATATGTCCACTCAAATCTGTGTGGTTCTTTCCTCAAAAGACCATTTCAGACACTAATTTACATGGTCCTCATTTGTTCTGACCAAGATTATGTCTGGACTTTAAAAGAGACTGTGACCTCTGAGTTTATTTCGGCCTTTCTTCTCAGAGTAGTCAGATAGGAAACGCCGACCTCATCTAGCTAATTAAAAAAAAATTGTTTATGACGTGTAAAAGTGATTCCGATATCCTATTACAGAATAAGTAAACAATTTCATTTCATTTCATAGCAATATTTTCAAATCCCTCTCACATAGAGGAGGCCTGTGTCCCAGCAGTGGGAACATTAATAGGCTGATGATGATGATTTTCAAATTAATCAAAACAGCGAACAATTTGAAAGCAATTATTTGCGTTGAATTTGCCCACTTTCAGAAACGCTTTTAAACTCACTAACCAATTCATTTTCCATAAGGAAAAACAGACTCTAACAGCGAGAAAACTAGTTTAGAAATAAAACTTATTAACTCAGCATTACATTACGGTAGTTCTTTATTGCACAGAGTAAAGGGATCATGAATAAAGGCATGCAGTCTTACAAAGAGTAAGCCTACTAAGCCTTAATCTCTAAAAAGTTTCTCACATACTGTGATCCCGGGAAAAAGCCGATGAAATTACCCCCGCAGACCAACTTTCTTATAATCTTTCATGAAAAAATTTAATTACTGCACAGCTATTGGTAGTACACTTAACGTATGAATGAGACAAGCTTGAGAAAGGTTTTTTCGCATTCAAAAATAAGAGAACTATTTAGTTACACTCTCTTTAAAACACCCAGATTTTTATTTAAATAAAAATCGAAAGATAGATAATGTTTTGGTAACGAGTAAGAGATTAATTTAATCTAATTTTATGAGTAAATTTTATATTAATTTAATTTCAGTTTTAATTTTCATTAGAATTTTGATTCTAATTTAAATTTAATTTTAACCTTAATTAAATTTGTATTTATTTGCAAATGTAATGCCTATGTTATTATGAGTATATGTTACTTGAATTAAATGAATTGAATTTGAATTAAAATAATATATGTGCTTATAATATAATTTGCATAACATAAATTAGCATGACCTGCAAATCGGACTCAGTGCCTCATGTTTAGCAGTAGCTTTTGTTGGCCCACTATACCAACAAGGCAGTAACATCATTAAATTAAACTATTTTCATTCACACGTACAGGATGCATCAGGACAGATGGGGTCGTCACGCAGTGGATGCCTGAAGACGGACGTCATTGGAGAAGTAGGCCTAAGAAACGCTGGCGCTACGACCTAGATTCTTTCTTGACTGATTGATCGGAAAAAGTAGCACACAAAGATGAGTGGCGAAGTATCGGGGAGACCTTTGCCCAGCAGTATTTCTCACTGCTGGTACAGATAAAAAAATGGTTAATAATCAAGTAGACTTGACTCATTCATTAATTCACTCACCAGCATTAATCATGATGTATTTGGTTGTACCAAATACATCATGATTAATGCTAGAGCCAGCGGAGAAATTGCTTATCACATAAAATGGTTTGTAATCAAGTAGACTTGACTCATTCATTAATTCACTCACCAGCATTAATCATGATGTATTTGGTTGTACCAAATACATCATGATTAATGCTAGAGCCAGCGGAGAAATTGCTTAACACATAAAATGGTTTGTAATCAAGTAGACTTGACTCATTCATTAATTCACTCACCAGCATTAATCATGATGTATTTGGTTGTACCAAATACATCATGATTAATGCTAGAGCCAGCGGAGAAATTGCTTATCACATAAAATGGTTTGTAATCAAGTAGACTTGACTCATTCATTAATTCACTCACCAGCATTAATCATGATGTATTTGGTTGTACCAAATACATCATGATTAATGCTAGAGCCAGCGGAGAAATTGCTTAACACATAAAATGGTTTGTAATCAAGTAGACTTGACTCATTCATTAATTCACTCACCAGCATTAATCATGATGTATTTGGTTGTACCAAATACATCATGATTAATGCTAGAGCCAGCGGAGAAATTGCTTAACACATAAAATGGTTTGTAATCAAGTAGACTTGACTCATTCATTAATTCACTCACCAGCATTAATCATGATGTATTTGGTTGTACCAAATACATCATGATTAATGCTAGAGCCAGCGGAGAAATTGCTTAACACATAAAATGACAATTCGCAATGAGTTGGTTTGATTTTGACAGTTCTATCACGTTCATTGCGTTATTTACGTTGTCGATTAGACGAATTTTTCAATTCTATTAACAAATGCATATTCCTAATCTTTCAAAACCCTTAGCTTGTCATTGAAAGCGTGTTGCGCAATTAGGGTACAGAATATCTTTTTAGGGTTTCGTAACCAAAAGGGTGGAAAACGGAACCCTAATACTATCGTGGTCATTATTCACAAAAATCGAGCATATAATGTAATATTAAAGTAACGTAACATGCACTGTATTTCTTCTTTTTGCTAAATAAATTATTTCTATTTCTATTTCTTACTAAACCTACGCTGTCCGTTCGTCTGTCTGTCGGCGGGTTGTATCTCATGAACCGTAATAGGTAGACAGTTGTAATTTTCCCAGATTGTGTATTAGTATTGCCGCTATAACAAAAAAAATTAAAAATTTAATAAAGGTTTAAAAGTTTTTTGCTCGATCTTAACACGGTACGGAACTTTTTGTTTGCGAGTTCGGAAAAAAACCAGTTTTTTACCCAATAACCAATAATAGACTACAGTATCTAAAGCTATACAAAAAAACCCTTGTCACTATTCATACTCTGCCTGAGTAGCTCTGCATCGTGTACCAGTCAAAAATCTGCCTTTGTGTTAAGTCCATGTTTAACTTCAAACGATCAAGTTTTCAGTTTTAGTCGTATATTCGATGAAATTTGGATAAGTGGTTCAAAGAAAGAACTTTTTATTTCCGTTTGAAAAGATTTTTTTTCGTTCGTTTATACTCCGGAGTTTATCAAAGAGTTTGTAGTCTGTTTTTGCAGCAACGATCTAGACGGACCGGTTAACACGGTACGGAACTTTTTGTTTGCGAGTTCGGAAAAAAACCAGTTTTTTACCCAATAACCAATAATAGACTACAGTATCTAAAGCTATACAAAAAAAACCCTTGTCACTATTCATACTCTGCCTGAGTAGCTCTGCATCGTGTACCAGTCAAAAATCTGCCTTTGTGTTAAGTCCATGTTTAACTTCAAACGATCAAGTTTTCAGTTTTAGTCGTATATTCGATGAAATTTGGATAAGTGGTTCAAAGAAAGAACTTTTTATTTCCGTTTGAAAAGATTTTTTTTCGTTCGTTTATACTCCGGAGTTTATCAAAGAGTTTGTATGAATATTGACTAAAGTGTTGTACAGTCAGGAAAATTAGTTATTAAACAAATTGACATCCTCTTTCAGTTTCCCGTGTTACAGAAATATCATACAACCTGTCGAAGACTGACAGTCGTGATTTGAATGTCAGTTGGTTCTCAATTTAATTTGAGAAACAATTGAATTCCTTTACTTTACATAGAGTATATAAGACGTGGATTCTACAACAAATTCTTAGATCACTTGAGGGTGCTATAAGTTACAATTTTATGTAACTACTAGCAACCCGCCTTCGATTAACATGCTGGGTACAGTTTAAATTAACCGACATAGCCGGAAGAATTGCCAAACTTAAGTGACAGGGGCAGCACATTTACGAAATTTGCATTTTTTCTGACTTATAAACTAACGAATTTTGTATAATTATTTAGAGCTCACTCTTGACTTGCACCGCTTCACAAAACAAGAGTAAACTGTTTTGGAACTTGGACATGGTCCAGATCACGTTCTGCGGCTGTATTATAAAGTATTCAGGATATTTATTACTGCTTAGCTGTCTGTTCTGCGAACAGAGTAGGGAGAAAAAAATACTATGTGACAAGTAGGTATAGGGAAAAATATTATGTTGGCAAGACTTGTCTGTCAGGTGGAATCTGTGTGAATAATACGGTATGAGATTCTTTGTTTTTCTTATGAATTACACATTACTGAACAAATAAAAAATGAACACTGTAAGGCCCGTCTTCGTGATCTCAAAACGGTGAAGGAAAACATCGAAAGGAAACCGGCATGGCTTAGAATCAAAAATTCAAAGACATGTGACATCTACCAACCCGCACTAGGTCCCTAGGTAGATTACAGCCCACTCCCTCTCGAAGAGAGGAGACCTGAGTCCCAGCAGTGGGCACATTAATAGGCTGATTATGAAGGTCCGTCTTACAGAAATCACACTTAAAAATCTCTAATACTAATATTACCTTGTCTATACATCGAGACCGTATTGTTCGTCAAGAAAAATAGTGAACTGTGCAAAAAAGCTTCAGAGCAACGCTATAGATCGACAAGACAAGAATATCATGTATGAGCCTCAAAGACAGCCTTATGCACAAAAGCATTCTCTGCATGGCTGCACGACCACCGGGCAGTTTAACAGAACATGAGCTGCTGTCTCGTCGTCCTCCATGCATGCCCTGCACAGCGGACGCGGTTGCTTAAATGTTGAGGAAGGTACTGTAATACGGGCGTTAGAAAGGTTATACAATCGTAAGTAGTTATTTATTTCAACTGCAGCTTACAGAAAATAGTTCAATACTTAGCACATTTATTATATTCGAAAATCGAATAAGAAATTAAAGTTTTCGTAATAAAAATGCCTGCTGCGGTCAGCTCTCGCCATTCAAGAGCTAAGCACGGCAAATGTGGCTTAACCTTATAGATTGGAGGCCAAGAAATTCTTAGTGCTGGATTGATCTACTAATAAGTGATCGAGGCAATGCTTAGATTTCTCACAACAATAATATTGAGGGTAGACAAAAACCTTCTTGCTACTGATTGTCAACCACTTTGTCTTCCTTTATTAACTCCATAATCTAGGTACATAAAATACTAAAACTAACACAAAAAAAATGCAGACTGACGGTAACAAACTGGCTTCTTACACTGGACTACGACATGACAGAAAGTTTCTTAGCTTAAGTTAAAACTCACAATATACCTACATATTGGCAATTCAGAAATACACGAGCACTCACTATCATATCAACACACAGACACTCCTAAAATACCAACAAAACTAACACAAATCACAGCACCATGCATACGCATACACTCTGTTTTATGTCTATTATTTAATTTAAGTTTTTAAGATGTACCTACCTTTTTATATAAAATTGTTAACGGAACGAAGGAGCCTGGATCTCACAACACAGGGAATCCTAGTGTGAGGTCCAGGAATTCAATTCACTTGAATGTAAACTTTACGAAATAAATTTATTCTTATTCTTATTCTTATTAAGGGACACGTCCTATAGTAACTCCATAACGTGCTTCATATTGCCAAGGGTAAGCACTGATAGCAAAACATCATCAAACAGAAGATGACGTCACGACCCTCAATGAGGAATAGGGCGTAAGGTGGAGGAATAAGGGACACATTACTATCAACCACCTAATAAAAACTGAAAGTAAATAAACTAAATGTAGTTTAAAAAAAACTAAAAACACGCTTTTATCGAGCACTTAAAATTATAAAATATACTAGTGGCCATTGAAGAACTTTACTATCCACCTCCTGGCTCCATCATCAGACCCTCGTTACTAAGCCCAATATATTAGACTCGACAGAACGAATCATAATGTGGGCCCAAACTCGAGGGGATTACTAGTAGCCACCAAAGAGTTCCGTTATCCACCTCCTGGCTCCATCATCAGGTCAGCTCCAAGATACCAAATTATTGTATTATCATCGGTCTTTGACACGTGTGATTTTAGTTAATCAAGTGTCTTGAAGTTGGCGAAAATTACGTTGTAAGATTCACAGGTCAAGCTAATAAAAGTGTGTTAAAAATAGAAAATAATAGATAAAGCATGTTAAGCAAACATTCAAAAACAATAGAAAGTCAAGTTCTGAAATCTCAAACAATTTTCATTTCTCACAGCGTGTCGCAGAATGCAATATTGAACATTTCCAAGTTGTCCGCTATTGAAACTTATTGCGACATGACTCGACATGTCTCGTAAAATTATACTTTTCACTGCAATTGTCTGCGACAGTCTGCTTAAGGCCACGTTCACGGTCTCGAGCGATGCGTTTTGCCACGCGACCGGCGACAAAAGACGCGCGCGCGTCACTTGTTTCCGTCTGTCGCATCGTGGTGACTCGTAGCATGTTCTTACAACGTTTTTCATTTATTTTCTTCGCAGTCGTCAAAAGACGCTTGTCGCTTGAGCGTGTCACTCGTGGCTGGTAAGGGTCGGGACACAATGCAGCCAGTAAAAGCTTTAGGTGGTCCTTGTTTCTGTCTGGAGGGATCTGAGAGGACTTGATCTAGACTACGTTTAATTAATTTAATTGAGGTTTTGAAGATGAATGGTCCTCGGCATAATTGAATGAGAATCTAAGTCTTACGTTCATGTTATATTGTGTACGAGCGACGCTGTACATTGACCTTTGTGATAGTTTGTACGTCATACTCAATAATGCACATCGATATTGTTTAGTTGTGCATTTCTCTAACATAGTGTAATTATATTCAGTAGCAATAAATCCATCAAGGGAATCGATCGTCTACTCATTTACATAACATACCTAACAAGTTTACATAACAAGTACAAAATATTTTCACTGTTGGGCATCATAACCCCAACATTCGTGTCAAATAAATCTTTGAAATAGTTATTGCAATACAGGTACAACCAATGTACTCGTAAATACTCGGATAATTTTTTTTTTTCCCCTGTGGGTAGCTGTAACAAAGGTGAAAAAATTTCTTGCTCTCATTTAAAAATTTATTATAATTAAAAATAGCTTCAATACCACTATTTAATGTATGCATATACATGCTAACATAAGGCACCCCCCAGTATAGTGTTATCTCCAAATTTTATTTCACTAAGAACCAAAACAACACAATCATGGAAGCACTGAAGGTCTCACTGACAGATATGATGGCACTATTCCAAAGCAGAATGTCAAACTTTGAGGCAGAACTGCAGAATCATCCTTCAGGAACTTCAAGCAGCACAACGGACAGTTTGGTAAAGGACTTCACTTCGTTCAAGAAGTTTATACTAGATGCGTTGGGATGTCTTCAGCAGCAGTTGGAGGCATTGGCGCAGGGACTTGATAACCTGGAGATGCGTGGACGCCGGAAGATGCTGTTAATACATGGTGTCACCGAGCAGGCCAAGGAAGACACACCGCAGGTAGTGGCAGAGGTTGTGCGATGCCATCTGAAGATGACCGACTTCACAATTGCGGATATCAGACGGTGCCACCGGATGGGCAGACAAGCTGGGGCTAGCAAGCCCAGGCCCATTCTCTGCAAGTTGCGAGATGTTGGTGTCAGGGATAGTGTGTGGTTTGCCAAGACAAAGTTGAAGGGCACTGGTATAACAGTATCAGAGTTTCTGACGAGAACGCGGCACCGGCTCTTCATGTCTGCGCGTGAAAGACTTGGCGAAACCAACTGCTGGACTAAGCAGGGCCTTATTTATATTCTTCGGTCTGACGGCTCCCGGCATCGAATAAATTCGCTGGATGACCTCAGTAAGATCGAGCAGGTCAGTGAAAAGGCCATGTCTCCCATCGCATCACCATCATTGTCATCGCCGTCTCCATCACCGGCACCGAAGAAGGCCCGGCGTGCTGCCGCAAGGAAGTGATTCCGAACCGTGCACTCTTTAGGTAGTATCACCGTCCGGGTAGCAGTTTGTTTATAACTCGTACCCTCTCAATTCAATATAATACCACAATTTCTCTACCCTTCATCATTCTTTATTTTTTAGTTTTGTTTTCACTTTATAATTCCTAATTCCTACTTTGCTGTCAGCTGTCAACTCAGTATGTCATCTGCTATGTCATGTCAAGTTTACAATGTTTTCGTTCAGGAACAGTTGATTGACAGTTGGTTGATTGAAAGATTCGGTTGACAGTGCGCCCAGTATATTTATTTTGCCTATGTATTCTGTACATGGATAATTTGGTTAATTGTTGCTTGATAAGTTATCTTTTTCTTATTTTTCCGAAGGCATATTATCTTTCTGTTACCCGGACGATGAATTTTATTAAATTATTGTTTTGTGTTTCGCATTTTAGATTGTTAGCACTCAACTGGCGGGTGGATTCTTTATATTTATTGTGTTTATTTACATTTACATTATCAATTAGTTTATATAAGTTATTATTATTTTTATATATTATTTAAAAATGTCTGTGTCAGATAACAATGACGACAGCGACACTGAAAGCTTTTTGTCAGCCTGTAGTAATGACAGTTTTGTTAGTTTTCCGTCCCTTGCCGACACGCTTGAATCTCAGTTTTCTGATGTACCTAAGAATTTTAATGTAGTCCATATAAATGCCCAAAGCATTCCGGCACATTACCCTGACATGCTAGCTAACCTAGACTGTAAGAACATCCATGCTATCCTTGTCTCAGAGTCTTGGCTAAAGCCATGTCTCCCTTCTGCTTCCTATTCCTTGCCGGGTTTTCAACTAATAAGAAATGACCGCGCGCGTGGCGGTGGCGGTGGTGTTGCCATATACCTTCGTCCACATATTCCTTTCTCAATTGTCGATATGTCTGCACAACCTCCACCGCAGAGCGCGGGCGAGCATCTCTTTTTGGAAGTGAACCTGAATCACGTAAAAGTCCTTCTAGGCGTTTATTATAGCCCTTCGTCACGAATAAATTTCTTTTCCTCTTTTGAAAAGATTCTCGAAAACCTAACACCCTCTTACAGTCATACAATTATCATGGGGGATTTCAATACTTGTTTATTGAAAATCGATTCCCGCTCTTCTTATCTTCGATCGATAGCTTTGTCGTCGAATTTATCAATTCTCCCTTTAAGTGCCACACACCATTTTCCAAACTGTAATCCCTCACTTTTGGACCTTCTCATTGTTTCCTCTCCTCAACATGTCAGCAAGCATGGTCAATGCCCCGCTGACATGTTTTCCTACCATGATCTATTATTCCTCTCCTACAAAATTCGCCCACCTAAGGCAAAACCAAAAATTCTCCTGCAGCGCAATTTTAGTGGCATGAATACAGATGATCTCCGAAGAGATGCCAACAGCATTGACTGGTCTCCTTTAGTAAGTGTGGAGTCGATTGACGATAAAGTCAGCCTACTGACAGACAACCTTGTGCAGCTTTATGATGTCCACGCTCCTATTCGTGCTGTAAAAATGAAACATCTTCCGGCACCATGGCTTACAGACGACATTAGAGGTATAATGCACAGGAAGGCTGTTACCAAAACTAGATTTAAGTGTCGGCCCTCGCCGTCGAACCGGCAGATCCTTGTAGTTGCTCGAAATCGCTGCAATAAGGTGTGTAGAGATGCCCAACGCCGCCATATCCACACTTCAGTTGAAAACGGAGATCCAGCTAAAGTCTGGAAATTTCTTAAATCCTTGGGAGTTGGAAAATCACGGCAAGAATCGATTCCTAAAAACCTCGACATTGATCTACTGAATCAACATTTCTCATCTTCGTCCCACTGTAATGGGACCATGAAGGCAGCTACAATAAACTATCTTTCAAACCTTCCAACTCCGGATCATCCCCCATTTATTTTTAGTCAATTCTCTGATTGTGATGTTAAGAAGAGCGTAGTTTCAATCACATCTAACGCAGTTGGTAGTGATTGTGTAAGTCGAAAAATGATACTCCCTGTCCTCGACGAAATCCTTCCTATCCTATGCTATATCCTTAACTACTCAATAACCTATGGTGTTTTTCCATCGATGTGGAAAGAGGCAAAAATCACTCCTTTACCCAAAAAATCTAATCCTACTTCCTTTTCCGAATACCGTCCTATCTCTATCTTGCCTTTCCTCTCCAAAGTCCTAGAACGCCTTGTTCACAATCAGCTCAGTGCTTTTCTTTGTAAGAATAGTTTGCTGAATCCTTTCCAATCCGGTTTTCGTCCTGGTCACAGCACCGCTACAGCCTTAGTTAACGTCACCGACGACATACGGTTAGGCATGGAAGGAGGAAATCTGACGGTTCTTTGCTTACTAGATTTTAGTAACGCATTTAATACTGTCGATTTCGATATCCTGCTTGGCATGCTTCGCTCGCTTAACATATCTCCAACGGCGATTGACTGGTTTCGTAGTTACCTGTATGGCCGCCGGCAACGTGTATGCATAGAGGAGTCTTGCTCTTCTTGGTGTTATACTTCTGCCGGTGTACCTCAGGGTGGCGTTTTATCTCCTTTACTCTTCGCAATATTTATAACCTCTATTTCCAAAAAACTTCTTTCATCCTACCACCTTTATGCAGATGATTTACAAATATATAAAATAGCTCCCCTTTCGGATTTGGCTGATGCAATTAATAGCATAAATAAGGATTTGGACTCAATTTGCGAGTGGAGTGAGGCACACGGTTTGCAGGTCAATCCATCGAAGACTCAAGTCATTGTTGTTGGCAGCTCAAGGATTATCCCCAAGATAAACTGGTCGCAACTTCCCCAAGTTCAATTTAGCGGAACTGCCATTCCAATAAGCGAAAAGGTAAAGAATCTTGGAGTTTGGATCGACAAACATCTTTCTTGGGGTCCCCAGCTGCAGGACGTAAGCCGCAAAATTTTTGCATCTGGTAAGTCCCTGAGACGATTGCGGAATTTTCTTCCAACTGCCACTAAAACGGCGCTTGCACAATCCCTTTTACTTCCCATCCTTGACTACGCTGATGTCAGTTATCTTGATCTCACTGAGGCACAACTTGATAAACTTGAGCGACTTCAAAACTTTTGTATAAGATTTATATTTGGCCTGCGCAAATATGATCACATTTCTGAATTTCGTACAAAGCTCAAGTGGCTTCCCATACGTCTTCGCCGGAATTCTCATATCTTATTTCAGCTCTACAGTATTCTGTTCAATCCTACAACCCCCTCTTACCTTAAAGAACGTTTCAAGTTCCTTCATGACACACATAATAGATATCTGAGGTCATCGGAAAACTTGAGACTAGAGATGCCGATGCATTCCACCAGCTTTTATGACAAGTCTTTTACAGTTCAAGCAGTACGGTTATGGAATGCCTTGCCCGTGTCGATAAGGCGTGCTCAAACTTTGTCCACTTTTAAAATTCTTGTAAAAAAACACTTCCTGTCTCCTTAAATCATCATTACATAAAGGTAGTTCCTTGCTCTTGTTTCTTGTTCATTATTGTATGTATATATATATATATATAGATAAGTATATGCTATATGTGTGTTTGTATTTATTGTATATGTACATAAATGGTACACCACTGACTACCTGCAGTATTGTCTCTCCTTTTTACTTTAATCCATCCAAAGGTTGTCTGTAAAAGATCGCTTTTAGCGATAAGACCGCCCATTGTGTCACCCTATGTAAAATTTCTACATTTATACCAGTACTTTTTATGGTGTACATAATAAAGAATATTCTATCTATCTATACTCGTACAGTGACTGAATTACTGTCAACGTAGTAGAGCAATAGAGGATTGAAATAAATTAGCTGGCAAAACTTGTCAGACATAAAACTCATATTTGGAGTAGCTACGGGGTCAATGACTGCAGGTCGTGTTACCTGAAAAGTACGTTTATAAAATAAGTTTATTGAAGTGAAAACTCCTTTAGGCGCGTTGAGCATTTTTTGGGTGAACATAAATCATGGAACTCGCATCATCGTCACCTAACGTTTTGCATGAGCTTTAGGTATCGCACGAAAGACATCAACGTTACATAGTTTTTACTTCTATCGGCAGTCCGAAAAGACTGCCCCTTTTCGGTGTTTTTTTTATTTTATTTTATAGTATTTAGATATTGATACCCAATTTTGAAGTTTTGTCATGTAATTTACTTTGAGCAAGGCAATTCATATCAGCAGTGAGAGCAGTGGTGGCCCAGTGGTAACGGCCCCGACTGAGAGCAGTGGTGGCCCAGTGGTAACGGCCCCGACTTACGAGTTGTAGGTCGTGGGTTCGAACCCAGGCAGGCGCTTTACTTTGTGTAAATAATTTCATCACCACTGCTCTCAAAAACGGTGAAGGAAAACATCGTGAGGAAACCGGCATGTCTTAGAACCAAAAATTCGAAGACATGTGACATCTACCAACCCGCACTAGGCCCGCGTGGTAGATTACGGCCCACTCCCTCTCACAGAAAGGAGGCCTGTGTCCCAGCAGTGGGAACATTAATAGGCTGATGATGATGATGATGAATTCATATTATCGACGACGACATTAGATTTTTTTTGGACCTTTGTGTACCTTGTAACAGCGAATCAACTTTCACGCCTCCCCTTTAAGACCTAGGTCGAATATGTTTTGAGATTCTGATAGCTTCATGATATAATAGAGGTGCCATAAAGGAAATGAATTTTAAAAAAAACGAGCCTTACAGCAGTCGCTTATGATAATTGTGTAACATCTGACATCTTGGCTGACAGTACCAACCTCTCGGAAAATAGATTGGTACCATCTGACGGCCAATTTTAGAACCGCGCACGCTCATTGGTCAAATCAAATAACGCGTGCTTTCCAGGCTTCCTGTTACAGATTTCCGTCACTCCCACAGATTGCATAAAAACGAAAGGAAAGTTAAAGCTAGTATTTCACAAAATATTAAGACCGCCGTTATGAAATTCGCCTTAGTTTTAATGTGTGAAAAGTTTTGGTAAATGATATTGTTTTATCAGCTGCTGGCAAAGCTTTTAGAGATATTAAAATTAAATTATCTTAAAACAGCTGAGTATCATTTTAATTAGATGAAACTTGATGAATCTTGAAACAACTTGAGACTTACATAATAAATCTAAAGCATTAACATTTTTTTTTAAATGGAATTTAATCACAATTTATATTGAAAAAGGCTCACGGACAATGACATCACGTCCACTGCGAGACGGCCGGCCACAAAGCAACCAAACGTTTAGTAAAAGACGTTGCATGAGTTGATTGGGCTCCAGTATGCGTTCTCAACGAGTTCACGACTATCCAGTCCATGGTCCACAGTCTGTGAAAAAAGGTAACAACTTAACCAGTATCAACTTGAGCATAAATCCGAACTATTCTATTATTTTTTAAATTACTTTGATAGTGGGGCTGCCTCCGCGCGCTCGTCGCAACTTGCGGCGCGCTCGCCGCGCTCTCGCCGTGGAACGTGGCGCTTTCGCAACGAGAGCGCGGCGAGCGCGCTGTCTTAACGCAGGCGTCCCCCGTCAAACAAGGCGATTCCGTTACGAGTCTTCGCAGACATGCGGCGATTCCGTTACGAGTCGCGACGATACTCTGGCGGAATAATCCTTGTTCGTGGAGATTACCCGACGTAGAAGCGCGGAGTTGTGATTCTCTCGCTCGTGGAGACGGCCCCTAATTAAATGTGTGTATAATAAAACTATTATGTTTGTTGAATATGATTTGAGAAGTAAATGAATATTCTGTACTTCTTTCGAAACAGGCACAAAAAACGACTTTGTTTTATGGCTACAAATATATTGAAGGACCAAAATACAAATAAACACGAATAATAAATTCATAAGCAAAACGATAACTATGTCTAAGACGTACACAGAGCTTAATTCTGTTCAGTCTCAACTCCATCCGAACTGACAAGTTTACTCGTAAACTGTTTACAACTGAAACCCGACGCGTGTGCACTACTACAGTATGAGAATCGCTCAAGTTTATACCTGCTTCAAGTTTACGTAAAGGCTTTAAAATGGGTGTTGTGTTAAAGTTCCTCTAGGATCGCTCGTGGAATATAATTCTTGGAATTGTGAAGTAGGACGCTTAAAAACATAAAATTGCTTAGTTTATATTTTTCATAAGAAGTACGGAGTGCTTTTCGGATTCATGCGCGTATTGTATAATTATCACTTGCTTCAAAACGGTGAAGGAAAATATCGTGAGGAATTAAATTAACAAAATTAAAAAGTTGTAAAACTGTATAAACCTGCACTATAAAAACGTATTATTTTATTTGGTCGCATATTCACTGATCATAGACATTTTAATTTTTTAAATTTACTGTGTCACACTATGAAGTTAGCAACAAGAAAGGCATGTCGCGCCTCAATTGTATCACATGGTTGAACCGTGCTAGCATTTAAGACAAATTATAAGACATGATAAAATTTATCATGTCTTGTCACAAACGTCTTGGGTACGCCCGTGTTAGCCCCGCAGAGATATTTCTCGACAGAGGCCCGTGGGCGGCTGTAAAACTCTGACACCAGTAGTCACTAACCACACAAAGAGAAAAAGATAAAGTGTGCTTAGTTTTATATTGATTGAAGAAGAGAAGGCCTTTATAGAGGAGCTCGTGGCTAAGGAGGAGCTCGTGGCTAAGTAATAACAAGCCGCACGGATCGATCCATCAGGTTAAGCTACGCTTGCCAGGGTTGGTCAGTGGATGGGTGACCATCTTTACATACCGAGACTCCTCCGTGCCTCGGAAAGCATGTTAAGCCGTTGGTCCCGGCTGTCATTTGTGGATCTTTGACAGTCGTTACTAGTCGTCAGAAGCCCGAAAGTCTGACACCAGTCTTACCAAGGGGTATCGTATTACCCAGTAACTGGGTTGTGGAGGTCAGATAGGCAGTCGCTCCATATAAAATACTAGTATTCAGCTGCAACCGGTAAGACTGGAAGCCGACCCCAAGATAGTTGGGAAAAAGGCTAGGAAGATTGAAGGCCTTTATGCCCAGCTATGTTTGCTTCTTGGCTGAATTTATGATAATGTATGCGACAAAGCTTAGGACCATTTTATTTACGGAGGAGCTCGTGGCTAAGTAATAACAGCCGCACGGATCGATCCAACAGATAAAGCTACGCTTGCCGGGGTTTGCATATCAAGATTCGTCCGTGCCTTGGAAAGCACGTTAAGCCGTTGGTCCTGGCTGTCGTTCGTGAATTTTTGACAGTCGTTACGGTCTGTCAGAAGCCCGAAAGTCTGACAATCAGTCTTATCAAAGGGTATTACCCAGTTACTGGGTTGTGGAGGTCAGATAGGCAGTCGCTTCATGTAAAATACTGTTATTCAGCTGCATCCGGTTAGACTGGAAATCGACCGCAACATAGTTGGGAAAAGGCAAAATTGGTTGAGGATCATTACGTATTTACGGAATTTAATCACCCATACCGTTTTCTTACTCCATTTCACGTCTAAACGTGTTTACAATTTGAATAAACATTACTCTGTTTTCTGTATTTACTCGGTTAAATATATTTCTACTTCGTATGAACCGGAAGACATTTCACCTTAACTCCAAATGTCAACCAAATTCAATCACATCTTACCCCGTAACTGAGTTACAAATACATTACACACGCCAACTTTGACATTTATAAAATTACTTAGATCACCTCTCTGCCTACCCTGTAGCATTATAAACAACACATTATTTATGCACAAGCAGGCGCCATGAACGTGCTGACTTTTAATTATTAGTTAGGGGTGAGAACTACGTCTTACAGAGTAAAAAGGAGTGTAGGTGTTTTCAACTTGCTGGGAGGCAGGAACTTGCTAGATAAAGTGACTAAAAACATTTTAGTGGGCCTAGCGTTTATAAAATGCTAATCTGAGTAGAACGAAAAACGCTGCTATTAAGAGGGCTAATCTTAGGTGACTTTTTTTTGTTTTTTTTTATTTTTAGCCTTTCCACTCCTCTCTGTCTTGAACTTGTGTGGACCAATTCTGGGTGTAGTTATTAAGCTTGTCTCGTCTCCTGGGTCTGCATCAATGTTATCGGACGTTTTCTGGGATCCACATGGTGGGACTTGCCCCATGACTCGTTCGACATACGGTAAACGTCTCTGACCCAGTCTCTCTTAAGCTTGGCTGCTTTTGCATGACGTTGGCTATTTATGTTTTTAATCTTAGATTATTTAATATTCTTAAAAAATATGACATGTTTCTGTTCCTAGTTTCTACCAAGCACTGTACGGTGCACTATTTTTTACATTCCATGCTTTGTATTTTATCACCAAACGGCATTCCTGTGGACATTACTTTGAAATAACAGGCTCATGAAACAGTTAAAGTGGTTTTTTAAATCGAATATAATTTCCCAGAGATTTCAACCTGTAGCGTTCCCACTACTGGGACACAGGCCTCCTCTCTGTGAAAGGGCCATGATACACCACACCTGCCCAGTTGGAAAATGTCACCTGTCTTCCAATTTTTTATTCTAGACATGTCGGCCTTCCGTTTTGAGAGTCTAATGTTAATTAATGGTTAGCGACTGTTAAACTTTAAATTTTTGACGTTTGAACGTCACTTAACTTTAAGCAACGTTTATAAATAAACCCCTAAATGTTTAAAATAATTCTGATTCCAAGCCACATTTAACCTTGAAAAAACACCCAGAGCACAGAAACAATTCATAAAATTACAACAAATGGACACCCCGTGTGAACTCACGCGCACCAGGCTGTTCCATTTATAAATATTTAAGCCACGTTTTACTTTCAGATAAGATTAATTGAAAAGTTAGCAGAGATGAGCAACACTTTCTAACGTTGAAGGCTGACTCACAAATGCGTGGATCTAATGTTTTAAATATTAAAGTTATTAAAAATTGATAAGAAATGTTGATATCCTTGCACATTTTTTTCTTAGTGGTATTATTATTATTTTGGTCTTAAAGAGGAAAATGGTCAGTTATGTACTTACAATGAAAAAAAAAAATCTAATAGAATAGAATAGAATAATTTATTTCAGATAATTTAAATCCATATCTTGTTAGTATATCTGCAACAATTTTATATTAGCTTACAATTATGTTAGTATTGTTAGTACTTATCTTTATGTAGACTACTTACTACCTATACAAAACCATTCACTACCCTTACCCAGTGTTTTTGAATGGGGCAGTCAAAGCGAGCAGCAATGACTTTGAGAATGCCATTCTTAGCACCTCGCAGACGCTGCAGTAAAGAAGCCGATTTTTTGCGAATAATCAATCTAATTTTCTCAAATCATTAGTCTTCTGTGCGTATAAAAAATAAACGCTACATAGCCTTTTCTCAACTAAGCAGGGGTCAGCTTCCAATCTAACCCGGATACAGCTGAATACCAGTATTTTATGTGGAGTGATTGTCTATCTGACCTCCACAGCCCAACTACTTTTTTTGTAAACTAACAAAACAAATTGAGGACGCAAAACCTCGAAGGACCAACAATTCATACCCGAAAATAAACTTAAGACTCCAAGGACCAAAAATTTCACCTCTCAAAAAAAAAAGACGGAATATATTCAAAACTCCAATTTGTATGAATATCCTGTAGTGTGTGAGTCAGAACAACCAAAGACGTGAATAATAAACGGGTAGATTATTGCTATGCGTGGCATGGAACGGGAATATTAATCCATTCGTCTGGAGTTGGTACTTATAGACTGAGTTAACCCTTTCTGTGGAGGTAGTTGTGAGCGGGTGAACTATTAATGAGTTCTAATCTTGTTTGGAAATGAAATGAATTACCGTACCTTGGAGGGTTATTACGCAAACCTTTGGGTAGAAAGCATTTACTTTTTCCGTGGCCACCATTTACCACAAAGCTACGGTGAGAATAGATAACACTAGCAACCACAAACTGAGAAACAAATAGCAGAATTTTGATGTCACCAAATGTATAAGCGATTGCACTTTTATTGCACAGCAGGATACTGTCCAAAGCCTTGACAAAAATCCCAGACAAAGGTACCCACGAAAATATTCACAGAAGATATTTCTGCATCCAAATACATTTCCTTTTCAGCAAACGAGTTCAACGTGCAACAATAACATGCAGATACAGCGTCCTTCCATAAAGTACGGTATGTAAAACAAATTTCCTTACATCCCTATTGCACAAAATAGATAGATACAGAAGGTCGTCTTCATACAACGAGTGAAAATGCACGTACACATAGACACGCTTCACGTACAGCGAGTGCAAGCGCACCAGCGACTGGCATTCGTTTGAAAGGGGTGGTAGACATGCGAGCAAGAACGTGTGTCATAGTAAGAACGCGCACTTTTAAACCACTGAGTAAGTTCGTCGGCGATCCAACAGGATTGAAATTATGCTCATAGCCCGCCCTGGTTCGTAGTTCCGTATTGCGAGTCACCATTTTGTTTTGACATTTGTGTAATGTTTGTTTAGTTTGGTTCAGAAATTTTGACAACATGGAGATACAGTGTGCGCACGCTTCACGTGTGTCACCGACAGAGAGCCGAGTATGTTCGCGAACTTAAAATCCGCGCTCTTTCAGTTTGCAAATCTATCACCCACTTGAGATCGCCGCGCGCCGCACGTTCGTGTCTGTATGCGTGCGTCAGTTTTCGCTCGTTGTATGAAGCCGGCCTTCTGTGCCAATATATTTTGAGTCCCTATTGTGTGAGAGGGAGACAATTTTATCTTAATACGAGTTGGTGAACTCCACACGAACGGTGTTTATCTAAGATCGCAGATAGAAAGTTCTGGAAGTAATGTGAGATTGCATTAACGTAATAAAAGCTAATACTTCTTTGTTGACCTCGAGGTTGTTGGCTATTGGATAAGTATGTGACGTAATAATGTTTTGGGCGTAAACAAAAAAGTGGTCCTTGCTCATATAAAACACGTTGATGAATCGATCTGTTGTCTATTTGCAACGTTCAGTCGGCAAATTAATGGCTGGGCTAAGTGGTGCAAAAATCTTCGAAGGATGGCTTTGGCTCGTAGCTTGATGAAATTAGGCGACAATGGGGTCAAATAGCGTGCGATAGGAGATGTCATGTGCGTGGACATAATCAGCCTGGGTTGACATAACTAGTTACGTCAAACCAGGCTGATTAGGAATAACGTAAACTTACCTCAGTCTTCCTGAATGTCCACTCTATATCTACGTTGTCGTTGACCCTTTGAAAAGTCTTGGACATAGTTGCTATGTGCAAATTTAATACGACTATTACGGATATTTCTTCGATGCCTGTAATAAAATTTAAGTTTATTGAATTCTTTCAAATAGGTAGGTATGCTATTAATAGCAACCTTTACTTTGTGGAAATCTTTCTTTGAAATCGCAGATCGGGATAAATATATAGGTAATCCTCTCGGTCGCGTAAATACAAAGGCGAATGCAACACAGACAATAGCTGTTCTGTAACGCAGCCGCGCCGTATGAATAAAGTATTACAAACACGATTACATCACAGATATTTGAAAACTGTCTGCAATGTGACATTGTTTTAAAAGAAACGACCGCAATCCAGCGTATAAGTACTCGCTCTGTCTATACTACAGGTATCAACCTAGCTTGCGACGTAACGCAACTTGCGATAATACTAAATAGTCTGTCTAACTGAAAGCAACTTGGAAGTAGCGGTTGGTAACTGTTCTATACTAACTTAATCCATTCTTCCCAGTTCACAATTTTTGACACTACACAAGGTGGCAGGGACATCGACGCGAAGCCGGTTACCATGGATTCAGTACATGATTCTGAACCCCCCTGCGTTGAAATTTTTCGTCGATTATTTAAAAAAAATCAGCTGTTTCATAGAAAAGTGCAATACCTACGCGGTCAAAATGTATGGAACAGCTGATTTTTTTACGGACTATTGCTGCTTTAAGCCATTCGCAAGATAATGCCGCACAGACTATAGATGTCTATCTTGCATCCGCCTTCGTATTTACGCCTCCCGGCCACCAGTTGGGATGCATTTAAGCAGAAAACCTAGGCTTACAGTAAGCCCCTTGAACGCAAGTCTCTTGTGAGAATCGTATATTCACAAACAGACAAAACTGTTTATTGTTTAGATCCCCAAGGTCTTGAAGTGCTTATTACCTTTTAAATAGATGCCAAAATCCTTTAATCCGTCTTTTTTTAGTTTACCCTGTGACTGAACAAAAGACAGCAATAATTTCAGCTATCTTAGTTGGTGACTAAATTCAACACCATTTTCTCACATATTTTATTTCTCTGTGTCTAACTTGTAAGAGTCGTAGAAATAACTTGTGTCAATAGAACACGAGAGGCAATAACGTGTCGGATTTAAGCACATTTTCTATGTATTGTATAACATACAGAATGTTACTATCACTACAGTATTGGCTGTAGTGTCTGTGTGTACTACATTTTTGTATGACACGGTTTTTCATAAAACTATCTTAAGTGATTGGCTCGCTGGTGTAGTGTTAAGAAAGAAAGAAAAATGCATTTATTGGCATTGCAACAAAAAAATACACCATATTATATAACTAAAAAAAAACAGAAAACAACGATTATAATGCCAAAAGGGTCTCAGCTCAGCATGATGTCAGATGGCAACCCAAAGTGTTCCACCTGAAGCAAATTTTCAGCTACAACCCACGAGTGCCATACTGTTAGCATGATTTTCCTTTTTTGGTTTATTTTTGGTTTTGTTTTTATTGTTTGTTTTATTTAGTTTTTTAAGTATGTTAGTTGTGTGTATAAAATTTGTATGCCTTCGCGGCAAAACATAGCGCTCAAATATGTTAACCTAACACCAATATGTACCTACCTATGTTTAACAAATAAAGATTCTGATTCTGAGATTCTGATTCTGATTCTGATTCTGAGGTACTGGCTTAGATTCCCAGGTCGGGCAAAGTGTAATTTGGTTTTTGCATCTGGAAATTCTCAGTTGCAGCTCGCATTTCCGCCTGGTTGATGGCAATTGACTCGCCCCCTATTACATGGGACTTAAACATAATTGGCACAATATAGGTATATTTTATTTTATTTTTATTTAATGGCCAACCAACAATTGTTTACACTGGTAAAATTATCACTTAATGTTTTACTAAAACTAGGGTTAGTATAACAATTTCTTATGGGTTAGCACCGCATGCCCCATAAACGTAATACATGTGCCACAAGCACTATAAAATAAAACTAATACTAAGAAAAAATTTAAGAAACAAATTAAAAAAAAATTAATATACGTGGAATATTGAGTATTTACAATTAATCGTCTAAAACGAATTGACATTGGACTGACAACAAACATAAAAAAACATACAGATATCGTTATTAAGTATAACAAAAATAAATCAAAGGAAACATATTATATTAATATGTACATCTCTACCTACCTCTAACTAACCTAACCTAACCCTTTGGTTATTACAGGCGTGACGTTATGAGTAGATTGCTACAGTTTCGCAGTAACTTAAAACACCGCAAGCAAAACCACAAAGCTTTCATAGTGTAGACTACCCGAAAAGGCAGCGAGATTTTCCACCATAACTTAGTATTCCACAAGCGTTCCCGTCAAATTTCCCGAGTTCGCAACATGCCGCGAGTCTCGAACTTACGCATCGTTTCAGCTATCAACCATTTTGTTTTGTATGTGTTGCTGTATTGTATGGGGGCTGTGCCATGTAGGTTAACATTGCGGTGGAGAATTTTGGCATCGTTTTACAGTGGGTTTGTTTTGGTCCTTTTTTCCGAAATATTGAAATAACGCGCTGACAAATACTGGAATCTCTGTTGTATCTAGAATGCAATAAATAAAACAGATCTGGAAAATGAATCGCTAAGAAAATTTATTTTGAAACCGCTTATAATTAGGGTGACTAGTAATTAGTGAAATTATGAATATGGGCCCAAACCAAAAATCGCGAAAAAAAATCAGCTATTCCCTGCATTATGACGAGTTATGCGAACATGTAGGGAGCAGTTTTTTTTTTCGCTGTTTCAGGTTTGTTCCCATATTAGAAGTTGTTCATAATGATGAGTATATAGGTACACGTATTTAAGTATCAGTCACCCTATATATTTGCCCAACCACTATGTCTGATAATGCTTTAATGCCAGTTTTAACTAAAACTAAGCGACACGGAATTTCAACTTTCGGTGCTGTGTCGACCACTGAAAATACAACATGGCGACGTGCTTTACGCGTAAAACAGGCATTACTTTTCAAATCTATATACTGACTAGCTGCCCACCCCAGCTTCGCACGGATAGCACTAAGTACTTATCTACGGCGCACCTACCTATCCTACCTATGTACATACCTACCTACCTACCCTACCTATCCTACCTATGTACATACCTACCTACCTACCCTACCTACTTACCTACCTACATATATATATACCTACCTACCTACTCTACCTACCTACCCTACCTACTTACCCTACCTACTTACCCTACTTACTTACCTACCTACTTACCTACCTACCCTACCTACCTACCCTCCTACATACCTAATTACTTACCTACTTACCCTACATACATACCTACTTTACCTACATACATACATACATACTTACTTACCTACTTGCATACCTACCTACCCTACCTTCACCTACCTATCCTAAGAACCTTCTCCTTAGTATAACAAACACAACAAAAAAGAATTAGCGAAATTGGTCCAGCCGTTCACGCGTGATGCCGTGACAAAGGAAATAGGGATTAATTTTTATATATATATAGATATAGATAGATAGATAGTAACAAACATAACTTCATTCAACAAACCTACTTTTAAACAAAAAGAGCAAACGGGAAAGGTGACGTAATTTTAAAACAAACTCCACAAACTTTAATAAAAGTCTTGGAGGAAAAAAACGACGGTTGCTCTGCGAGTTCTTTCAAGATAAAGGATTAACTTTTAAACTAATAGAGTTAGTCGCCATACCTACTTTATAAGGATAAAATATAGAACGCTTATAAAGTCTTATTAAACTAGTAAGTACTTTTATGAGCAACATAGTGGTAAAACATAGTGGTTAAAACCGGCCAAGTGCGTCTCGGTCACAGTGAAGGCTTCCGTAGTTGGGACGAATATATCCCAAAAACAAACATAACATAAAATTTATTTTTTATTATAAAAAAAACAAAAAAAAAAAAAATTAAAGGGGGTTAAAATAATTTTAAATAATTTTAAATTATCTAAAATAATTTAATTTTGTATTTTTTTTTGTTGTAAATACCCTACGATCTGAAAATGTAAGATATAAATTGAAAAAAAAAAATGTGATAAAACTACAAATTAACGATTTTCGGAATTTTTCCGGAAGTTGTGCTGTGAGACCTTGCTTCCTGACAAATTTCATGATTCTAGATGAACGGGAAGTACTTTACCTACGCTGTAGGTTTTGATTTATTTGCGAGTATCAAAATATGGCCGTATTTTTTATTACGTTGATTTTTATAGATCTCCAAACGACCATAGACCTATGTATTTGATAATAACTTGATACTTCCACGCGTTCCTGAGAAAAAGAGTCTTGTCCAGCCGTCTGGCAGAAACAGAGTCAGACAAAAATTTTAACTATTGTTTTTTTGTTATAATATATGTACTTTAGACACTTTCATATTAAGCATTTAGTAAAAAACTGTTATTTTGACATCACAAACAGACAATTCAATTTTATTTATTTGTATAGCTTTTCACTCGACACGCCATCTTTTTCTGTCTCACGAAAATTATACTGACCCAGAAACATGATTATCTCCCCACAAAGTTCATAATAGCCCTTATTACCAAAGGTGTTATCTAAACCCCAGAAGGCCGTGTTAAAATATGAATTCCTCTGTAAAATATTCAACCCCGACTTGTAACCTTTTTAACGGTAACAATTAATTATTTTCTCTTCAAAGCTTCCTACTTATCGTTAGCGAAAAAGCTTGGTATAAAGCTGTGTTTACAGCTGCGATTTTTTGACGAGCTACTTTGAAAAAATACCTTAATTTGTATGGTTTATCTACGTCACTACAGGCGAACGCATCAAAGACCTGACGTCACATAAATTTTGCATCGTGAAAGCAAGGTACCTCGCGTTCAACATTTATATAATAACTTACCGACATCAATCGTTGGGCAGTTGCCCGATAGACACGATACCCGTCATGTCAGAGGATTGTCCTTTTTCTATAGAGGATGAGTGAACTTTACACCCTGTTCTTCATGCCTTTAAAATGATTTTCGGTAATCGGGCATGTAATGCGGAGGAATGAAGATAATGTCTTGAGGAAAGTTTTGAGTATAAATGTGGATGGCTATAAGAATAGGGGAAGACCAATGAAACGATGGATGGACTGTGTGCATGATGATATTTCTAGAAAGGGGGTGACTACCGAGATGATGACTAATAGAGAAGTGAGGAAGAAGAAGGCAAATTACGTCGACCCTTTTGAACTCAAACTCAAACTCAAAGCATTTATTTCAATTTAACCATTTACAGGCACTTTTGAATTGTCAAAGAGTCGGTCAGTTAGTCAGAAAGTCGCCCATTCTAAAAAGTAGATCTCTGTGGAGAATAGCGGGCAAGAATAGTATAGTAATTATGTATTGAATAAGCAGGAGAACGATGACGGTGAGAACAACTGGTATTATGTCATTAAAATTCTCTCTAAATTCATCTTAACAAAAAAGGCTACATTTCCCAATAAGAAAAAAATTATTGAAAAAGCTTTCTTATCGTAATCCAGTCTGATAGTTATAACTAGTTCTTAAAGTGATAACAAACAATAGTCATTCATTTTCTTAAAGAAAGTACCTAGTTTTAGATTTTGTTTTAGAAATCTACTTATCTGTCCGAAGTTTTTTAGATTTTATCAGGTATCGGCTGAAATCGCGATCGACATTACATTTAATTAAATTTTACGATCTTTTAAATAACATGGACTAGTAACTGGTTTGACTGTGTCAATCCAATCGGGGTTCTTTTCAACGCGTCAAAATCGCAAGAGAACGCAACTTTGTAAAGTACCCTACATCAGATTTTCCGCAGATCTTTTGTTAAGCCGTGTTCAACGAAGCTTTTTAGGAATTAACCGGAGAGAGTGGTGAAAATAGAAATAAGAACACCGAACTGAGTTATTTTTTGTTATGTTATCTGAGATAATATAATATGCCCCCTTTACATGTTGGCCCAACATGCGCAAATATAAGCCACACAATCTTTATATTACAACAATAATGTTGCGGACGGCTACTATACCCAGTGAAGGTATCTCAGTCGCAGCCCAGCCACCAGAAGAACAATACAAGAATGCAAGCTGAAGTCTCCGAATAAGTTCAGATAGATAATCAGAGTTTTTTATTTACTCCAAGGTATACCAGGTAATGGTTTGTGGTACACAATCTTCAGGGTACGTATTCAGGGGTACGTGGTGGTGCGTGTAACCAGCAGAGGTTGTAAAAACTCAGGTAGTACGGACACGCATCAATCTATTGTGGGAGACGTCCCAGGGCGACTGAGATACCTTCACTGGGTATAGTAGCCGACGCAAATGACGGTAGTTCAATGTTCTGACAATAGTTTCAGTATACTGTGGCGTAAATTGGCTTACGTTGGCCCAACATGGAAATGAGGCTTTAGAATTGAGTTTGTCTCGATTTGTTACGGGAAGCCCGAAAGTCTATCAACTAGTCTTATCAAAGGGTATCTTGTTACCCATTAGTGAACACCGTAAGGACTATTCCTGCACCGCACGGCCGCTGTACTAACGCTTACCTTCGAAAACAGGGCAGTAAACAAGATGTCAACATTTTGTTTAAGTTATTGTATAAATATTTGTAAACCATAATATTATATTTTGTGGTAGAATGTATAGAGCTAACAAAAATATTAACATCGTAATAAATATCAAACTACATTGTTTCAAATAAATAAATTCTAATTTGTTAAATTAATTTAAAAAAAAGTTATTACAGGGACCATCCCTGTGATAGCTTTTATTTACGTATTGTTTTTTTTTTGGATATTTTAAGATAATGCTCATGATTTTATTGCAAGTAGCCATCTTTTAAAATGCCATCCAAAGATTTAAATAGTCATCAAAATACTTTGAAAACATTCACCTTCAAATCAGCATAGAAAACCAATGCTTATAACATAAAACTATAACAGACACAACCACAATGGTACTCAGTTCAAATCGGTCATTTCTATGCAAAACTATGACGAATACGTAATTCTTTTGCATATACATGACTATTTAATTTGCATAAAACTAAAATTTACGGAAAAATGCATGCATTTGACGAACGTATACTATACAACTACCTACATATTATTTGCATATTTCCCGTATACAGAAACCACAGAATATTACAGAAGGTCGGTTCCATGCAACGAGTGAATATGCATGCACAGTGCACACATAGATACGGTTCACGTACTGCGAGTGCAAGCACACGACTGCAATGGCATTCGTTTGAGATCGCCGCACGTTCGCGTCAATTCGTGCGAGCGACTGATTTCCCTCGTTGTATAGTCGGCCTTCTGTACTATTATGTGCAGAAACTTACGTGCCTAGGAATTGGGTTGTCAAGTGAATATCTGCACAAGTTAAATTTTATTTACTCTGAACTCAACAAACGACAACATCAACTGCTCGCTTCCAAACATCCAGAAAATTGATATCTTTTCAACAATAATCCTTTCTTGTCCCCACAATTTAAGAAAATAAGTACCTAAGCTCCGGAATCCGACACTTGGGCCATTTGTCCACTACATGATGGATGATGACGTATAGATGACGTAAAAGGACCAGCCTATGTAGTCTGAAACTCCTTTCATGAGGTCCTGTAAATAGGTATTCGAAGCTGAGAGTTGGTAAATAAAAGTATCAATTTTACGTGGGTTTACTTTTTGGTGAGTCGTTGGTTGATTAAAACCTGATGTAATTTTATACATAAGGGATATTTCTATATCTACAGGGTCATATTGAATTGGCTAGCAAAACTCTACAGACGTGATCTATTCATGTCAAAAAAAAATGAGTTGCGTTTTTTTTGTGGGGGTCAGTAAACTTTTAGGGGTATGAGGAACAGGGTGTAAAGTTCACTCATCCTCATTTGAAAAGGGAGGATCCTCCAACCAGATGGGTGTTATGTCTGGCGGGCAACTGCCCGTAAGTTGATTTCGGATAGTCTTGTCTATGTCGTTCGCACGGTGAACTCTATCTGCGCGATGCAGGGTTTGTGTGACGTCATGTTTTTGATGCGTAGTTCGTATGTGGCGGCGAAACCGCTACAAGCTGTCCCAAGTTGCGCCACAGTACCCTGTCCTCCGCCTTCCATTTTCTTAGAGGGGCTGCCCACGCTACACTTGCTGATACGCGGTCTCCACAAGGTCTCCACTCTAGAACTCGTCTGCTCCACTGCTCCTTTTTATCTTTCATAGAAACTCCGAGCATAGCCCGCTCCATAGAGCGCTGAGCGACCTTGAATACTTGGTACGGCAATATTTTCTACTAATATTGTTATTGTTTGTCATAAAACGTAGCTAAGGAATTTTAAATAGTTCTTAAAAACCATTTAACTTTCACCCAAATCTGAGACACATTTAACAACCACTACAAAACAATAAAACCATTAACACCACCTAAAATGAGGACAAACCCCATCAAAATGATGTATATTCGTTGTAAAACTATCTCAGAAAGTACCTACAGAACTACGCATAGTTTGTACAGCAACAGTTCTCGGACATCAACCACTTAAAATTCACCAAGAGTTTCCACGTCATAAAGTTTATGGCCAGAATTATTTTGGGCTAGAATAATTTAGATTAAAACGTTGCTCGGTCACAGATTTTAGTCGCTGGCAAAGTTCCAAAGGACCACTGCGGACAGAAGGACTAAAAATCACATTTTGTCAGGCTTTTTTCAACCTTATAGTGTAAAATTTTAGGGTGCAGTTTTCAGGGGTATCGAGTGCCAGTTTGTGATTCAGCAATTAAAAGTCGGTAGGCTCTGACCCATTCATATATTTTAAGGTGCGTGTATTAAAAATGTAGGAATTTTCAAGTGTTGCTCGCTAAATGACTGGTTTAAGCGTTCTCGGTATAAATGATTTGCACGTTGCTTAGTGTTTATTTTTCGTTTATGAACGTTTCAATAATTTAGTGGGCACGATTACGTTGGTACTTTAGTCGCAAATAATTTATGAGATCCTTACGTTGCGATAAATCGCATAATTACTCATACAATACACGCTCGGCTCGGCACCGGGAGTCGAAAATCTGACAGTGCGCTTTTATTTTCATTTAGATACAGGGTGGCCCGTGAAATGACGTCCATAGAAAAAATTCACAAGCCTCTCTCCAAGGGCTTCCTGAAGCATCTGCATGTATGTTCAGTGAATATTTATAGTTTAGAAGATAAAAGGTTTTCATTTTTTTTTGGGAAATTCTAATTTTTTTTTTCTCTTAATGTAGATTTTTTTTAAATGTTTTTTCTTTAATTATAAATCCTAATAGTCTACAATCGATAAAAATACTATCTGTATAACATCACCCAAAGTCAGGAAGCGAGAAAGAGACTTTTGAAATATTTTTTTAGACGTCGTTTCTCGGGCCGAGTTCTTTTGTAACCTAATTATGATCTAGAAAATTCTGCGAATAGAACATAATAACGTTGTTAGGTACTTTGTTGAGATTGTGATAATTACGTGTCAGAGTTTAATTTTGTACTAATGAAAGCATTGGTCTTTTTAACCGCATAAAGTTCCCTTTTCGTAGAAGTATTATTTTAGACAACATTTTAGAATTTTGTTACTGATTAAATCTAAAATTAGGTCTAATTCAAATTCAATATTCAAAATATTTTATTTCACATAAACCTACATGGATACTCATGAAACGTCAGAAGCTAGGTGCACGGTTTCAATTGGTTGTTTCAGTCTATTTATTGAATCCAAGCTAATTATGTCTCGAGTAATCTTTAGATAAGTAAATTTTTACAATTATCTGACAGTCTATTAAGATAAAGATTTTGTAATTACCTAGACAATTGAGAGCTTGATAAAAAGTGTGTCGTGTAACTCAGTAACTGGTTTGTTGAGTTTAGATACTTAAGCTGTCGCTCCATGTAAAATACTGGTATTCAGCTGCATTTGGTTAGACTGGAAGCCGACATTTATATTCATATTTGAGAGCAGGCTAGGCAGATGATGAGTTGAGAACTTGAGAACAAAAGTTCTGTTTCCAACCTTACTTTGTGACCAGTTCATGACTAAATAAAAACTTCCGTTCAGTTTGAAGTCAAGTTGGACAATCTCTACAAATTCACGTGAACCTTTTTGTGAAAAATCTCTCGATTAGTGCTGTAGAGGCTTTAAAATCTGACATAGTTTTAGCATGCAACCTCCGCGAGTCTGTTAAAAGTTGATGGAATAAAATCGACACAAACGTTGATTTGGATCGAGATTTAGAAAACATTTTCGCTGGCAGCTTAGCGGGCTGACAAGCGTATGTCATAATATAAAATTCTAGCTTCCGCCACGTTAGTACAATAATACCTCAATGCTTCCGTCAGCCTACGTGATACCTTTATAAATTATAGTAAATGTTACTTAGTGATATTAAAGCATGCTACTGGTGAAAGAATTTTTTTAAATCAGTCCAGTAGGGTTTGAGTTTATTTATTACAAACAAAAATAAAAACACAAAAATTTAAATCATTATAAAATTAGTGTAGAAAGAATATATAAATGAATTTCAAAGATCCAAATAATTACGCGATATAATTATAAACAGGCGTTTTATTTACTTCGGTACTGTTGCTATATGTTATTTAAAAACATTTCTGTTAATAAACAGAAATGTTAACAGAATTTTTTTTAACGGAACAAATAATCTTTAAAATAATAACAACAGCAAAACTAACTTCCACAGTGTTAATTGAAACAAACGAATTTGTATTTACACAAATCTGTGTTAATTATACTTTTTTTGCAAAATTAATAAACTCACTTTTGAAATCCAGTCGCTTGATTGGATTGAATGATTCAATAAACATGATTTATATCGTACTAACTAATAGTGATTCATCAATATACAACGGTTTTATCGTTTATTTTATTATTGTTTATGAAGGCCTGGTTTCAAATGATAAACGGGTTGATAATATTGATACATACATATATTAATAGAGGTATAAGGCCAGACGAATGTTGAGTTATTGTTGTTTTGGTGCTATGGAAATGCGTTTTTTGTGAAGCATGTGTGGTCTGACTATGATTGATAGGTTCAGGAATGATGTGATAAGGTAACGGTGTGAGTTAAAAGAAAATGTAGAGACAAAAATTTAAAAAGGTTTGCTGAGATGGTTTGGTCATGTTGAGAGGATGAATGAAAGGCGACTAACAAAATGTATTTACAAGGCAGATGTGACTGGAAACGCCGGGAGGGACGCCTTAGTATGACATACACTGATCTTATTGGTGATGTCGAGCGGTAAACATCGCTTGCGCGATGCACGATTTAGCGTGACGTCCGCGTCAGTATGATGCGTAGTTTGTATGTAGCGATGATGATGGTTTAGATGCCGTCACACTATAATATAGACTGACGCGTCCTTCCCATAGGGGTAGCTAAAAACTGCAGAACGCCACCTGCCACAATCCTTGTTTTTTCTGGGTGGGAAATCTTCAAATAACTTCTCTCGCTCTGGGCGGCGCGGAAGGGCGTGTCAGACTCTTACTAACTAAAACCCAAGATAGTTAATTGACTCAGGCGTGACCTTGCGGAAATCCATCATAAAACACAATAGACGATGTATATCTAGTAACTTAATTCGCTTAACCGTTCTTAAAGAGTTAGAGAACCCTGTAAGAAATCGACACGTGTTTCGCCTCTCAACGAGGCATCCTCAGGACGACGATTGACCTGTTGCGAAGCTCACTTTGCGCTCGGCTCGCGTTGATAACACTTCGTGTCCGAGTTCGCAACAGGTCAATCGTCGTCCTGAGGATGCCTCGTTGAGAGGCGAAACACGTGTCGATTTCTTACAGGGTTCTCTAACTCTTTAAGAACGGTTAAGCGGATTAAGTTACTAGATATACATCGTCTATTGTGTTTTAACTAAAACCCACCCGTGTTCCTTCACTTGCCTGCACGTTGCCAGGGGCCACGGTCACCCCTTAGTACCTTCCCGCAACCCTGGCAGGCATCGGCCCTAGAGGACCCCGTCAATTTTATTGTGCTGACATCTCTTCGAGGCGCGCGTGGCTCCTTATATACTTCTTTTTGCCTCGTTTACGATCATATTATACGTACGCCGAGTATTACGCACCTGACCTTTCTGAAGAACACTGCATTATAATAATGCTTTTGCCGGCGACATCTTCTCTTCCTCTTCTTCTTCTCTCTTCTTGTGGGTGTACCTGCTACAGGTACACCTCTGCCCAACCCTTCGGGGAAACAAGGCGATATGATGTTATGTTATCTTCTCTATACTTTCAAACGTAAAGGTCGTCACACACTTTGAAGATAATCTAAAATATATATTATTTTCGACACATCGCTCACGGTACAATTTAATGGACCACCACACACAGATAAGACAATATATATTTTACCTTATAGGATTTTTAAACACTATAATATATATTTTCTTCAGGAGGAGCTCGTGGCTAAGTAATAACAAGCCGCACGGGTCGATCCATCAGGTTAAGCTACGCTTGCCGGGGTTGGTCCGTGGATGGGTGAACATCTTTACATACCGAGACTCCTCCGTGCCTCGGAAAGCACGTTGAGCCGTTGGTCCCGGCTGTCATTTGTGGATCTTTGACAGTCGTTACGAGTCGTCAGAAGCCCGAAAGTCTGACACCAGTCTTACCAAGGGGTGTCGTATTACCCAGTTACTGGGTTGTGGAGGTCAGATAGGCAGTCGCTCCATGTAAAATACTGGTATTCAGCTGCATCCGGTTAGACTGGAAGCCGACCCCAAGATAGTTGGGAAAAAGGCTAGCAAGATTGAATATATATTTTCTTCAATGTGTATGATGAACTTTACTGTAATTTTCTAAAGGCGAATTAGTCTTTCCTTTTTTAACTAGTATTAGGCTGCCTGTCCAATGGAGTGGAGCGGAGAGGAGAGGAACGGAGATGTGCCAAAATTAATCAATAGAATCGTACATCTGGAGCGGAGTTTTGATTCTATTGGTTAATATTGACACATCTCCGCTCCTCTCCTCTCCGCTCCGGTGGGCAGACAGCCTAAGTCTTATCCCGTGTATTAATTTTGAATTTTGACAGTTTTTTCATACAAGAACAATGTTACGCAATTCTTTGATAAAAAAAATTATCAAAGAATTGCGTAACATAGGACAAATTTAATTTGTCCTACATTAAATATAATGATGCTGTAGTTATGCTGTGTGTAATTTGCACATCAATCCTTATGGCATTGTTTTATAGTACATGTTTGTAGATGTAAATAGAAAACCCCACACTCTTCTGTATCACTGAGACCTCTTTGTTATCAATATCCTTGTATGTCTCAAAGCGATGTACTATCAATTTAGTTCCGTTGTTGTCACTTTGGTCCTTTGATCATTTGTATTCACATATTGTCTGTTTGCATTCAGAAAAACATGAATGTCTGTTCGTCGTATTGCAGAAATTATTCGCAAGTTTTTATAAAGAAGTATTTTTAGGGCTTCTTCTTTTGTGTGGCTTGTGACTAACCTGGTGTCAGAGTTTTAAAGCTGCCCATGGCCATTTTTAGGGCTAATTTATCAAGAGTCTTATCATTTTTATCCGAAGAATAAATGAAAGAAATAATGAAAAAAAATATGAAAGTTTGACAAAATATTTTCTATACAAAAGCTGTAAAACTGCAATAACAATTTCCATTCCTCAGATAATAGATAACT
The DNA here is from genome assembly GCA_948150665.1 of Conistra vaccinii. Classification (NCBI taxonomy): domain Eukaryota; kingdom Metazoa; phylum Arthropoda; class Insecta; order Lepidoptera; family Noctuidae; genus Conistra; species Conistra vaccinii. The sequence goes on from OX411339.1 coordinate 16,929,688, forward strand.
GACAATAGAAAAATCAGATCTTACGCAAGCAACAGCCCAGAACATAGTTTTGTGTAACAAACCCAATTAGTAAGGTAATGGGTTATCCACATTACAGTGCTGAATCAATTATAATGTATTAAAATAACCTGAACGCGTCTTTAAAAAACTAATGTTATAAAACCGTAAAAGTTTGTTTGTAGGGGTAATCTCCGGAACTACAAGTCTGATTTGAACTATTCTTTTTGCATTGGATAGCCCAATTCTAGAGGCTATGTATTAACACGCTATACTATGGGTAATTAGGAGCCGAGCAACAAGAAAAAAATCAGAAAGAACGCTAATCGTAAACGAAATTATAGCGCGGGCAAGCTATGGGATGCGACGCGGTGGGTCGGGGTCCAAAATTTTACGTGGACAAAGTCGCGGGCAAGAGCTAGTTTTTAAAATTCAAAATATTTTATTTCACATAAATCTACATGGTCACGAAACCTCAGTAGCTACGCACTGTTCCAATGGCAGATAATCTAGCAATTTCTCCCGCTTGGGGGCGCTGTTGTAGATGTAGACCTGTCAAATATTTTTCGTGGAACCATAGACTACAATAGTGGAACTATGAACTATTTCGAGTATTTCGTGAGGAAAAATATTTGAATTTAATTTAATATTATTCTAAAAAAAAAAACCGTGTTATTAGGTATGCGAGGACAGTGTAGGTCTTTTAACAAGTGCACCCTCGGGAAGTCAGAACAAAAACAATTGTTATTAGCATAGGACATCTGTCCCATTACTGACGTGGAAGCGACTTGTTATCAACGATTTTTTCGCTGAAAAAACGTTCAAAGGACTATAACTATATTATGAGATAATCTATTTAGTTTATGGGCGTTTAGTATTCTATTCACCTTGAATAATATATAAATATATACGAAAAATTTAAATAAAACATTACGAATTAAGTAGGTAGGCAAATATTTTTCTATTTTTGTGAAAATAAGGTAATAAATAAACATAAACTGAGTTTAACATAAAAGATAGTAGTAACACAATGGACTTATCACTAATAAACTAAAGAACAGCTTGTGATAAAACCGATTTTTTTTTTTCTTAAGACTTGTAACAAATGAATACGAAATCGAGTATTCGATGGCCGCAGTGACAAGAGCTGTCAAAGATAGCACTCGCTTGGCGTGTATTTTCTGAGTTTATCTCAGACATTTCTGACATCAGAGCAAGTGGTATCGGCCGCGACTTACGAGGTGTAGTTTGAACCCTGACAGGCGCTTAACTCTGTGTTAATTATTTCATCACCACTGCACTCAAAACAGTGAAGGAAACCATCGTGAGGAAACCGGTATGTCCTAGACTCAAAATTCGAAGACATAGTAACATCTACCAACCCGCACTGGGCCCACGTCGTGTAATATGGCCCACTCCCTCTCACAGAGAGGAAGCCTATATCCTAGCAGGGCGAACATTAGAGGCTGATTATATTTATATTATACCTTATTACTGACATCGGGGAAATAAAAACATCGTGAGGAAACCTGGACTTATAATTGATATATGTCACCAACCCGTCTTGAGGTGATCAATGTTCGTGCCTTGACTGTATGAGAAGAGTCCTTTGCCCTGCAGTGGGACAGTCATCATTTCAGCCGAAAGACGTCCACTGCTGGTCATAGGCCTCCGCCAAAAGGGTTATAATCGCCACGCTTGACAGGCGGGTTGGCGATCGCAGTATGGCGTGAAAAAAAAAATGAAAAAAAAAAAAAAAAAAAAAAAAAAAAAAAAAAACGTGTTTTTTTTTTATAAATTTTAAATGTTTATTTTTAGTTTGTTTGATTTGGTCTGTATTTTTGTGTGTCACGAACTGTGTCCAAATAAACGTTTTTTCTTTCTTTCTTTCTTTTTCTTTAAAATGCATAGAGAACACTGCTGCCCATTCTCTAGTGAGTCTCTTAGTCGCCTTTTACGCCAGCCATGGGAAGATATGGGATGGTGCCATACTTTTGTCCGGCACCATACGAAGTGCCGCAAATAAACATATTTTCTTTCTTTCTTTTCTTTCTTTTTCTTTCTTTAAGTGGGACAGTAATAGGCTGGTATGATATTAATGATGATGAATCTTTTGTTGATGATTTCTAACTGAGTATGCTATTTAGAGACATCGTTTTATTTTTTCTGTAATATTTACATAAACTTCTATCACATAGAATAATTTCAGATTTTTCTCTAAGCATACTTCGGAGTTAAGGGGGCCCCTTATCTCCGAAGTTTGTTACAAACGGATTTTTTTTTAATTTTTCGTCAAAAGTCGAAAACTATGCGGCCTAAAAAAATGTTTGAGATGTGCAAATAGCGCGCATTCCAAATTTCAAGTTGATAGCATTAGTAGTTCTTGAGATATTCAGCTGCGACAGACAGATGGACAGACCATAAGGCTGCCTGTCCACTGCAGCGGAGAGGAGAGGAGCGGAGCGGAGCTGTGCCAATATTACCCAATGGAGTTGCATAAAATCTCCAGTCCACTTCAGTGGACAAGGATTTGCGAACTAGTTTAAAAATTCATACAAAACCGCGAAGCAGAGCCGAGAAATGGAGCGAAGAAACGGAGCGGGGAAGCGGAGTGGAAAAGCGGACCGGGGAAGCGGACCGGGGAAGTGGACCGGGGAAGCGGAGTGGGGAAGCGGAGCGGGGAAACCGTCGTCATTACTCGTCACCTGAACTCGGCCTAGCTCCGCACAGTCCGCAACTCCGCCCCCCGCTACCTCGCTCCACACAGTCCGTAACTACGCTCCGCTAACTCGCTCCGCATCAATGGACAGACACTGTCCGCAACTCTGCTCCACTCCGCTGCCTCGCCCCGCTCCGCAGCTTCGCTCCGCTTCAATGGACAGGTCTAATGCCCGTTTTCACCATCGTTCCCTCAAACACTTCCTTACTAATTAAGGATCTCTTAACCTAAGAGACTCCTTAAATGACCCCCCCCTACCAAAGTTTTTTTTCCACCAGATTAAGGGATACCTACTTAGCCACTTACCTAAGTGATAGTTGTAGTTCAGTCTCTGCAAATATTCACCTTCAACAACAAATGAACTGGCACTTATCGCTAAGATGCCGAATATCGGGCCCCTATATTTAAAGGATCCCTTAGCAGAAACCAACACTTAAATGTCTTAAGAGCCTCCCTAAATTTAAGGAATGATGGTGAAAACGGGCATTATTCTGCCTGTCCACTGGAGCGGAGAGGAGAGGAGAGGAGCGGAGATGTCCCAAAATTAACCAATAGAATCGCACCTCTGAAGCGGAGTATTGATTCTTTTGGTTAATATTGACACATCTCCGCTCCTCTCCTCTCCTCTCCGCTCCGGTGGACAGGCAGCCTTAGGGTTCTTTTTTACCATTTTGATACGGAACTCTAAAAATAAACTCAGCATGTGCTTGTCACGCTACTATAGCATGTAGTCGTACAATCCAGTCGTATTTTATATCGGCCTGTCAGATATCGTAAAAATTCATGCCCGTTGTAAGCAGTAAACAGGAGAGAACATTGGTAGGTACCGGTGATCTGAAGACGGTATTGAAACGTTATGAAAACGAGAATTTTCTTTTGAGTTACTTTAGTCTTAATCATGGCGGCTTTATCTTGAAGAATAAGGGAGAGGAGCCGAAAAAAGAAAATGAAGATTAAAGCTTAATAAAAACGACAGTAAAGTTCTATGGACAGATAAATGCAAACCGGGCTGCAAACGGGTGTGGCGAAAACGTGGTGCCCGATCACCACCAGGCAAAACGTCAGTTTTCATGGTGGGTCTGTAATTATGTATTATTATTTTCATCCCACTGCAGTTTCTAACTTAGGTATTTTAAATTGGATAGATTCTATAGAGTTCAATAAATTAATTTTGAATTAATATATTATAATAACGGCAATACACACAGAACTATCTCTTGAAATACTGGCATATTTAGTGCTTAATAAAATACCCTTTTCTACTCTTTCGAAGAATACAGGTATGTCCTAATCATATTTTTTTTTATTGTTATACAAAACTTTTTCTTTTTGACTTTAAAATTCGTTCAAGCCTCAAAATATCGTCAGTCCGAATACCGCTCAACTCTTTTACAGCTATTTAATAGCCGTACGTACAGCACTGAAGCAGGTAAAAGAAAACATTGAAGTCTTCGCATTGATTTTATTTGTTTTCGATAGTTTTGTGTTTCGCGTGATTTGGTGTAGAATATTCATGTTCCTACTTTTACCTGGGGGTTATAAATTTTGACGATACATTGCAACTGTCAATTTTTACGTGATTAATACACATTGATGCGCAAATTGAGGTGGAGCTCGTGGCTAAGTACTAACAAGCCGCACGGGTCAATCCATCAGGTTAAGCTACGCTTGCCAGGGTTTTTCGGTGGATGGGTGACCATCTTTACATAAAGAGACTCCTCCGTGCTTCGGAAAGCAAGTTAAGCCGTTGGTCCCGGCTGTCATTTGTGGATCTTTGACAGTCGTTACGAGTCGTCAGAAGCCCGAAAGTCTGACACCAGTCTTACCAAAGGGTATCGTATTACCCAGTTACTGGGTTGTGAAGGTCAGATAGGCAGTCGCTCCATGTAAAATACTGGTATTCATCTGCATCCGGTTAGACTGGAAGCCGACCCCAAGATAGTTGAGAAAAGGCTAGGAAGATTGAAGATTGATTGATGCGCAAATTGATCGTCTACCAAATGCAATTGAAGCGATTGACAATATTACTACAATTAAAATTAATGACAATCGATCAAATTGCTATTAATCATTTCGGGGACCCCTTAAACTTTGATTTCCTACGACAGCAGTTCCCTTAGAGAGGTTCTACCATTTACGGTGACAAAAAACGGTCTCTAGGGAAACACATCTACTTATTTTCATAAATAACTTTTTCAAAGGCAAATTGCGGACGCTATGTGGCGGCCACGGTAGTCTTAGGAAACCCAAGTAAAATACTGGTATTCAGCTGCATCCGGTTACACTGGAAGCCGACTCCAATATAGTTGGGAAAAGACTAGGCAGATTGATTGTATGATTTTGAACGAAGGTTTGTAGCATAGCCTAGCCATAGGGCTGTCAGCCAAACTGCCAACTTTGCTGACAGACAAACCTTTCAATTCAAATTCAATCGATTTTATTTCACATCAACCCACATGCTCTTATAAAACGTTAAAAGCTACGAGTAGGTGCACGGTTCCAATTGGTCGTTTCCTATGGAGAAGAGCCGACCTAAAATTCCACGATTACTCTTTTAACCTATTGACCGTTCGGTTTTATATCAATTGCCGTGCCCCCAGCGCACAGCTCATAAACCAACAAATAAATACCTACGACGAAATAGGGTCGTGCATGCAATGAAATAAAAAACAAAACACGAAAAAAGGTTCTCGTCGTATAAATACGACTGAGGTTGCACGGGCACGAAAACATTTGTCGTATTAATCCCCTCATGACAATATTCGTCGCCCCAGTATTGTGGACTGGGGCGGTCAATAGGTTAAAAATAATTGGCTTTTAGAATGTATTAATAGATATGGGAGCATAGTTTAGGCCTATCAACAAGTACTAGGTGCTAACATCCACGAAATGAGTATCGTATCGTCGCTAGCCAACACGAGAAAAAGAAGAATCCCAGAAATTCCACACCAAACACGCACCAATTTACGAGTTCCTTAAACACATTTGCAGTGCAAATAAAATTCTTCGTTCAGTAATAAATGTTTCCACGTCGACACGAAATAGGTGAAAGGGAAACATCGGAGCTTCGTCAAGTGTCTTATTTGTGTCAAAGTTAAACTGATTTCGTTCCCTTTTTTGTTACATATTGAATATATAAGATTCCGTTGATCAGTTCCGCGTGAAAATATATTTTTATTTACTTCAGATATCTTTCCAAATATGTATACAATTATGCATTTTACACCACACTGGTATTAAAATACTGTTAAACGCTGCCAGCAGTACAAAGCAGTTTTACTCCAATATACGCAAAGCAAAACGCAGTGCGATGCCGTAAAAAGCAATGCAAAGTTGTAAAATGCAATGCAACGCTGTAAATCGCAATGCAACGCTGTAAAACACAATGCAATGTTGTGAAATGCAATGCAACGCTGTAAAACGCAATGCAGTGCTGTTAAACGTAATATAACGCAGTAAAAAGCAATGGAACGTTGGAAAACGCAATGCAACGCTGTAAAACGCAATGCGAGGCCTTACAATGTAATGCAATGGTGTAAAACGCAACGCCTTTACCGCGAAGCTAAAGCAAAAGTTTATTCAGAAAAGTCTTAATAGTTATTAAAGATCTCGTTTTCTAATTCCTGAAGGGATCATAATAATGTTATAAACAGAAAAGCATCAAAAACTCGGATAAAATTCTAATTTACAATTTTCAGAGAAACAATTTCTCTCTTTTATCTATAAAATAATAACTGATGACAGTTTTCAAGGATCTGAAAAAGCAATTTTCTTAAACAGATATTCAGCAATTTACGCCTGAAATTGCTCTTAGGAACTGAAGAGTTTTATTGTATTTAGGAGATCTTGAGAGGAAATTAGTGACTGGATTAGATAAGAAATTAATAATAAATGAACATTTTGTTGTGTTTTAGTGGTAACTCTCGCCATGCGAAAATCGCACTTACTGCTTCACACGAAATTATGGTCATTTGATAACTTAAAGCTTAAAATGCCTATGCATTCCACAACTTTCTTCGACAAATCCTTAAGAGCCCTATTACATTTCAACAGATTTAGACGGTAATTTTTGCGTTAAATGGAAAACTTTCGCGTTCTTATTCTGAGAAACTAAAAGATTTCGACAACGATAACTTATTGAGTGGTGGAGAATAGTTATAATTATAGTTCATAGCGGCCTCGCTTTTAGCATTTTTTTCTTAACTATTTATGTAAATTATTAAATAGCTGCAGTGATCTTGTTGATGTGCACTCTGACTCACTTGGTTAAGTTCCGAAGAACTATGTGCAAAAATTTGTGAAGTTTGTAAAATAATTTCAATCATTTCAGGGTGAATTTAATTTTGATTTTAATCTTAGTTTTAGTGTTAATTTTATGTGATTTTAATTCACATGATTTTATTTTGGATTTTTAATTTAAATTTGATTTTAAATTGTAATTAGTGTGAAAATAATATTTATTATCTTCGATGAGTATAAGAACTCATCTAATTTTAAGTTCTCGCTGCTTATCAATATCAACCAACAACATAAGTAATCCATGATGTGTTTACCTATAAGAGATTGGTACACTAGTCTATAAGTATATTGGATGTATCTCGATAACTTTGTATCAGTGTATTCAATTGTTGGTGAGCCAAATAAATAAAATAAAAATAAAAATCTGTAGTTTTTATTTATTTTCGTTGCTTATATTATTAGGTACCTGGACGACCGAGTTGTATTCGGGTGAAAATGAAGAATGCTCATGTGATAATATAGGATAGTTCATAATAATTCCATGAATAGTACGTATTAATTCCATGCTGCCATGTCATTATTCTATGGTAGCCATCTTGTTCTAAACTTTGGACAACCGAGCTCTGCTCGAGTGTAAATACGAAGAAAATGAATTTTCTCAGATATGAGACCAAGCTAGATTAAATTTTTCACCCCCATATACCCAAATGCAACTTTCTTCGAAATCGTAACAGTCGTTGAACGTGATTAGAAATATTAAACAAATATTGCTATAGAATGTATGTATTTATGTATATTATTATAAAGGATATGTACGAGTATATTAATCTTATCTATGTATCTATTATAATAGTATATTATTTGTACCACTGATAACCCAGGCAAATCACTGTCCATTCCAAGGTTGTCTGGAGGAGATCGCAGAAACCGATAAGACCGACCATTGTTAATATTTTGTAGTGTACGTTTTATATTTTGTTAAGTATTTTTGTGCTGTAAGTACAATAACATATTAAATAAATAAAGCCACTATCAATGTCAAATCGTTACCAGTGATGAGCGGTTGACTATTCCAATTTAGTTTTTTGTAAATTGGTTTCCTACTAATAAACGCTCACAGCTACGCCGTAGCACGTCGTAGCGAATTTACTACGGCGTAGCACTTTTTAGATTGCGTAGCATAATCTGCATAGATTTGCCTGTGCAATGCTACTATTAGCATTTTCCTATTATATTAGAATGATGATGAAAAGGGCGCAGTTGTCGTGTGATATTAACATTACTTTGTAAGTACCTAATGTTGCTTTTGCTTGTAGGATTTTGTTTTAATCCGCAACGAATTGTTATCTTCATAATCCAAACAAATACGAGTATTGCATGCATCAAAAACATAATTTTTATTGGCAGTGTATAGAGTGCCACCATTGGCACTCTATCCCTATCGGATAAAGTGCCACTACAGGCACCCTAGTAACACCGCCTCGGCCCGGCTCAAGTGCCGCAAGCATTAGATTGTCATTGTCACTGTCACTAAGTCACGTCACTTGGTATTTTGTTTGATTGTCGAGGTTAGATCGCTGTAAAACACCACATTCCCAAAACATTACATTCTTTTGTGCCTAAACGGACCCTGGCACTTCGCCGGCCGCTACCGCGGCACCGCTCGCTACGCTCGCTCGGCTCGTGCGTTGTGTGGTCACAGTTCTAACCTAACCTAACCTAAATAACAAGTGACAGTGACAATGCAACGCTCACGGCACCCTAGCCGGGCCGAGGCAGTGACACTAGAGTGCCACAAGAAAGTCGCGGCACTCTATACATTCGATTTTTATTTACGAAAGAATTAAAAAGATAAATGTTCGACACAAACAGATGACAACACGATAGAGCTTATCCCTTAAACCCCTCAGAGGGCGATAAAAATAAGGTTAAATTGATAAATCAGACAGGACTAATTCCACTTGAAAATTTTTGAAGAAATAATTTGAAAGATTTACGTGATAAAATCTTTTTCTTAAACTTTCTCCTGTCGTGACAAATCCCACCTTTTTCTTGGGATTGCCATGGATTAAGTGTGACTTTCATCTAATTCCCTTCAGTGAAGCCTAGTTGTTTAGGGAAAATAAATTCTGATTTTGAAATAATTTCGGATGACAGTTATTGTTGGGTTGTTTATGGCAGTAAGTTCTCTTGTGGGATACTTAAAGTTTATTCAATCGAAATTAATTTGATTAGTACTTTAATTCTTGTCTCTAAGAGCGTTTATCCTAAAACTTAGCAACGTCAGAAATAGCGGTCAATATTACTGTATTTCAATATGAAATGTGACTTGAACTTTGTGTATTGCTTCTTTTTACAAAAAACACTTATATACTGTTTATTTTTTTTTTTGGAAATTAAGTTGAAAACGTAGGATGCATTTATGTGATTGATAATTGATTAAAAGCTTCACTTAGGCCCACAGCAGACAAGCTACGCAGACTAGCTACTTTTAGCATCGGCGATCGGCGACTTTGTGACTGTACGATGCATTTAGCTTCTAAAAAGCGGCTAAATCGCCGATCGCCGATGGTAATAGTAGCTAGTCTGCTGTGGCCCTTAAAGATTTCCTCATGAAGTGCTACTTTACCTTATGTCCGATATGCATATATTATAAAGGTACAGTACGACACAACTTAGATGTAGCATAGATTTTAAAAAATTCATTCATTCATTTCATTTTCACGAATGTATTCGGCTATAAGACTTTACAAGTTATTGCGTTTTCGAAAGATCATTTTCACGTAAAGCAATAATAAAGATTGGTGATTTTGAAGGCGCACTCAGTTCGGATGGTGATCGGTTTTACGAATTTTGCCGATGCTACATCTAAGTGGTGTCGTACTGTATGAGCAACAGGGTGTAAACTTCCCTCATCCTTTATAGATAAGAGACTATCCTCTGACCAGACAACTGTTGTGCCTGTGGGCTACTGCCCCACGATTGATGTCGGGACGTTATATATATGCTAGCCGAGCGATAAAATTCGCTTGCGCGATGCAGGATTTTGCGTGACGTCAATGTGACGCGTAGCTCGTATGTGGCGTTAGCAATAGACATTCTAAACGAAACACTAGCAGTACACGTATGCTATTGAGCTAGTGAACAACCTGTTGCTTACAAAGCCTGATCGTAAACTCCGAGAATCAAACATAACAGTAATATATTACTAAAAACATCTAGATCAAGCCGTTAGACTGAAGAATCCGTTTTATGCATACTCTAGTCGAGAAATACGTACAGAAATAAATACGAAAATAAAACCAAAACAACATGAATGGATCATTTTATTTATTTATTTTTTCTTTCTCAGTTAGTTTTAATGATGGTCTGGCAGTTGGAGTACTTTATGCGGCCTACGCAAATGTCCTTTCTTTGGTATTGTTCGTCGAGTTGTTCAGCTCCTTATGTTCTGAGTTGAGCTACACAATAACTGAGAAATGCTTGTACTGACTGGACAGGTTCACTCAAATCTGTGGTTCTTTTCTGGAAGGAGCATTTCAGACACTAATTTACATGGTCCTCATATAACCTGACTAAGATTATGTCTGTATGAGTGTGTCTGTCAAAGTCTCTCAGTTTCGCTATTTCTTCTCAGGGGTAGTCAGATAGAAAATATCAACTGTCGTTGATTTTTAAAATTTTTTGTATATAGAAACGATGGATGGACTGTGTGAAAGATGATATGGCTAGAAAGGGGGTGACTACCAAGATGACGACTAATAGCGAGTATGGAAAAAAGGGACATGTTGTGCCGACCACTAATAAATTGGGATGAGGGCAGGAGAATGATGATATGGCCCTGTGAACGTCGTACCACGTGAGACTTTAGATCTTTTAAATTTTTCGGCTGTTCCTTTGGTTTTTGCCATTTTTTTTTCTAGACCACCCCAGTACTGAGGCAAACGTAACAAAAAAAAAACCAAACCAGTCGAGCCATTTTCAAGTATTTGCGCGACTAACGCACGGCAATATATAGATAATTATGACGTGTAAAAGTGATTTCGATATCCTATTTACAGAATAAACCATTTGATTTAATTTCAGATTATGACACATGAAAATCTATACACACATTCCTTTTTTGGTCTGTCTTTGTGACAGCGTTGTTCTCCTGAACTAACGCAACGGGCGTTGATGCGGTTTTCCCGATCATTTAAAGCTATTTTTCCGGAAGTTTTATGTGTATTAAACAATTAATATTTAACATAGATATCGCACAGATTTCTCTACGTTTTAACATGTCACCATTGCACCCGTGCGAAGCAGGGGCGGGTCGCGATTATAAAATAGTGCCCTAGGATTCTTAGAGGCTTAGTACAAAATAAACTACGTAATAGGGCAGTTTTAGGATTAACAAATTATTCATGAAACAGTTCATCTTCATTTAAAAGGTTCCTGAATAATGAAACACTAAGTCTCGACAAATTTTGAAAGGGTCTGAAACAATTTCCTAGAAGTTTTGAAGTTCGGTCATTTGTAGAAGTGTGTTTCAGTCTTTTCAGATTAGACAAAGAATTACCATTTGAAGGATTGAATGTTTATACAATTCTTACGCACAATTTTGTAGGTTCAAAAAGTACTTATGCGACTTTTGATTGTCTCAGGTTATCCTAATCTAATAATAATAAACGCGAAAGTTTGTTTGAGGATGGATGGATGGATGAATGTTTATAACCGTTTCACGCAAAAACTACTGAACGAATTTAAATGAAATGTGGTACACAGATAGTTTATAACCTGGATTAACACATAGGATACCTTTTATTCCGATATTATCATAGGATCGAGACTTATGCGGTGAAGCGCTGGGTACTGCTAGTTATTAAATATGTTCGATTTTGATATGACAAAATAAGTTCATTTGTCACAGAAACACGTGCTTACAAAAAGATAATTAACACGAATAATACAGTAATAATTATGTTTTTTTTTATATTTTTAGGTTACCATAGAAAAAATGGTCCATAATGACAAATGATTCAAAAATGATTTTCTCCTAAGTATTGATATTTTATGGTGTTACGATAATATTGAAACCTACCTAACCTACTATAAAATAGGTATTCTCTCAAAGTTGCTATTTTTGTTTCACGACCAAAACGCTTTTGATCTTTGCGTAGGCAATTGTAAATATTATGCTTGTAACTCTTAATTGAGCCCACATTAAGTCTACAGTTATTTCAATACACCGTATACAGGGTGTTAAAGTAATTGCGTGCCATAGCTTAGGGGTAGGTTCAGTATCGATAAAGGAAACTAGGAAAAATAAAAAATAAATCCAGTAAAATAATAAATAAATAAAAAACATTAAAAAATATTGCAAGATCAACCTAATTTAGTACCTACTAACTTAATAGCAATCAAATCAACACCTACTAACTTAAAAACATGAGTAAATAAGTTGATTTTTAATCTTTGTAAATACCTGATTCCAAACTAAATTAGGTTGACCTAGCAATTACTTTTTAAAGTTTTTTTTTAATTTGTTTTTTTTTCTGGATTGTTTTTTTTTTTTCCTAGTTTTTTATCGATACTGAACCTACCCCTAAGCTATGGCACGCAATTACTTTAACACCCTGTATAATGATTGCATGAGGTTATTGTGACTAGCCTGATGTCAGAGTTTTTATGCCGCTCATGGGCTCTCTGAATTGGCTTCATTTACCGTCGAGAAATATCTCTCAAGCATGCGGCGTTTCCTCGCGATGTTTTCATTTGGCGTTTTTGAAGCAAGTGATAGTTATACAATACGCACATGAATCTGAAAACACAGAGATGCGTGCCTTGGGTTCGAACTCGAGATCTATGTCACACCACTGCCTTGTGTATAATAATTATAATTTACGATTGCTAGAGGTGATGGACAGTATCTGGTATTTTTATAATTATTATCATTTTAGTGGTATTCTCATTAGAAAACCAATTACCAGCAGTACAAACATTTATTTCGAAACAGGCCCATCCGTAAATCGATATTACACTTCCAAACTTTTTCCTCAACGGCGAACTGAAATAAACGGAAGCAATAAAACCGTAACTCCAATAAAACCCGGACAGAAGCCGGGTAAAAAATAACCGCGAAAAAACCAACCTACACAAAATACAACTTGGACGTTTTGCCGGGTCCAAAAGGTATCTTAACCGGTTCAACGCTTGTCGATATCCGGATTATCCGAATTTAAGGGTTGACACTAACAAGGGTTAGATTTTCTACGCCGTCAAGGGTGGAAATGGCTAAGGGTTAATTGGACACATTCACTCAATATTCCAGACGTAGCACCGGACGGTTAATGGAGTTTCAGGTCTCGATAACCGGACGATATATCCGGATTTTTGGACCGTGTTAAGGCTGATTTTGGGGAAAGAATTTGGCGGGTAAAGAGCACTATTAATAAGGAGTTAAGTATCGTCTAATGAAGGCTGGCTTTGGGTTATATTTTTATAGATTTGCAGAGAGACATCTTTTTTCATGTCGAAGAAGGAAGTAGATTGTAAATAATAGTTTGCCTGATATTCAAAGACGAACATAATATCACATTGTTTAAGACCACTGTGTAAGTTAGCTGTAAGTTTCCCGAATAGAATAAAATAAAATAAAATAAAATAAAATAAAATTCCATAAATATTTACCAGCATGCATTCATACCTTTCAAAGTAGAATACCACAATGGTACTGGACTGCAGAAATGTATACTTTTTAGACATCCCTGGTAAAAACGAAAAAACCAATCGACTTCCAAAAATAAACTACCAAATAAAAACATTACTTATTCAGAAGTCAGTGTTTTGTATTTTCCTTTTCTGCCACCGATTTCCAAAAAGGCTATTTTTGGAATAACAATAACACAAGACCAACACAACAACACAACACAACACAATAACCATCATAAAGCATTTGGGTTTTTTGGGCGTATTTGACAGCAGTGTGATGCGTAGTGTGTGGCGTTGTAAATGCCACCACAATCTGAATAAAGTATTAAAACTAAGTTAATGTTATGCGTTAACGAGTATTTTCAATTCTAAAATCCGTTGGAATTTACGTTAAGTTTACCGAGCGCGTTCGTATTAGGCCCAAGCTGTTTAATAATATATCTCTTCAAGAGTTCTGTTTACAGCTAACCTTAAAAAAGGTGGAGGATTTATTCTATTTAGAGACCGCGACATTTGCCTAAATTACCACTGTAGTGTTTCGTGGAAGGACTGAGAACATGTGTCATTACTAATGTACTATTGACAGCTTAGTGGACGATACCGGAATACTGTAGCAGCTGGTAAAGTACTTCTGCTTTCTGAATGCCGTCTTATATGTGACTCGAAATAGTGCTAGTATTATGGTATATTTATTTGTGTGCGCTCCTATTTTAGGACATGATTACGTAGGTTTTTTTTTTAAATTCATGGAACATGTTCTCAAATAAGCTGACAGAAGGATTCAGTTGGGTTAAGCAGCGCTTGGAAAACTTCGTCATATCTTTTGTTTGACGACTAAGGTCTTCAATCAGTGCGTCCCTTCCATTATCACATACGGTGCTGAAAGGTGGACTCCTGACAGTCGGGCTGGTCTACAAATTGAAGGTCGCTCAATGCTTTATGGAGCTGGCTATGCTAGGAGTTTCTTTGAAAGATAAAAATCAAAAATTGAATTATCCGGAAAAAAAAACTGGAGTTACCGACATAGCTTGCAGAGTCGGTAATATTTGGGGGCTGATAATATTTGTCGAAGGATCGATGGCCACTGGAGCAAACGAATCCTCGAGTGGAGACTACGTATCGGTAAGCGTGATCTGGGACGCCCTATACGGAAAATCGGAAAGTGAAAAGCTTCACATACGCAGTAGAACTTGTACGAATTATTTAACACTGGACTTGAAAATTGTTAGTTTGAAAATTCCCGACTTAAGTATCTTACCACCATTTTATGAGCTATTCAATCTCATAAGTACAGTAAGCGGTCATAATTTCATTATCATGCTAAGAACTATTTTGCTTCGAACACGCGTAGGCCGGTCTGTGTGCGGTTTCTACATCTGTGTGTTTAAGTGATGTGTTCACAAACTAGCGTCGAACGAAACAAAACGTACCGTCGCTTTCACACCCAAGAGTAAGTAATTACGTGTGACCTTGGTCGGTTCATACCATTGCTAAAATTCACTACTATTTATGAAGTCCTAATAGCTGATAGCGTATAGTATCGGACTGTCAGACACATAGGTCTGGGTTCCAATCTCGAAACGAGATTTTTAGTTTTCTTTTCAACAATAATCTTTATCTGTTCTTTTATTATTAGATAATTATTATTATTATATTATTATTCTCGTTTATTAAAACGAAAATAATAATTTTCGTTTAATAAAAATAATTGAATAAACGATGTAATAATTACTATATTGTTATTGAATTATGGGGTTAAGAATAAAAATGTTCAATAAGTGATAAAAAAAATGTTTATTCGATGTAATTATTATAAGAAGTATAGATAAATAAACTTCTACGAAGACGACTTATTATAAGAAGGTCGTAAGTTAAAGCGAAGTGTCAATCTACTATTTTTTAAAGTTGTAACTGCACTAATGACCCCTACTGTACGTACCCACATTCAAAACAAGAAACAAAACACAACCATCCAAACAAATTCAAAACAAATAAAAGTTGTAGCGACAAAATTTTACTGAACCCGATATAACCGCTTTTATCTGACGCAAACTAGTTCCAACTGGTATGTTTGCGTAATATTCGTAACGGGGTTAGTGAAAACTTTTCCGGTTACCCGGTTACCCAGTTACCGGGTTATTGGTATTGAATAAAGGTCGTTTTAGTGTTCGATATCCGAGCCAGTAGATTTGTCGTACAATGCGCAATTGTTCATCTTTTGGTTTAGAGGTATGTCGTGATATTATTGTGATTCTATTACTATCCTTCTCGGAAGGATATACTTAATCTAATTTTGGATTTTTGATTTATCAATGATTTATCAATGAAGGGTGAGGGTAGATTGGTAGGCAAATGAATTCTATTGAGTAGGTTTCCGACAAATTATTGTAGTCTTTTGTAGCTTTTTGAAGTGAGTTTTGATTCAATCTATGTAAATATTCACTATCTCAACAGCAAAGTGTTTTACAGTGCCCTGACAGGGTTCATGCACAAAAATCGACAATTAATCTTTTTGTAATGAGTGTGATTTACTATGAGCAATGAACAACATAACATACATACCATAATCAGCCTATTAATGTTCCCACTGCTGGGACATGCCTCCTCTCTGTGAGAGGTAGCGGGCCGTAATATACTACGCGGGCCCAGTGCAGGTTGGTAGATGTCACATGTCTTCGAATTTTAGGTTCTAAGACATGCCGATTTCCTCACGATGTTTTCCTTCACCGTTTTGAGAGCAGTGGTAATGAAATTATTTACACAAAGTAAAGCGCCTGCCTGGGATCGAACCCACGACCTACAACTCGTAAGTCGCGGCCGTCACCACTGGGCCACCACTGCTTACTGCTATAAGCAATGAAATAAATAAAATTCATTAACGCCGAATGTGTTGAGCCAGTGTGGCCAGAATTTATTCGGAATATTAAGGTTGAAAATACATAAATCTAATATATCTAATTTCTTCGAACTCATTAAGGGTGTATTAATTTACAATGATTACGGTTTACCAAATTAATTTTATGGTTGATTAATTTCACATTGTTTTAATTGAGTAACTTAATCAAGTAATTTAATATTACAGTATAAATAATGTGTAATGCGTCAAGGATTTGTAAATAAATATAAATATAAGGAGCCACCTAAACAACGGTTTTCTGGCAAAACCAAACAACAAAATTAGTTATTATTTTAGCTTTTATTAACAAAATATGCAGTGATTACCTTTTTTCTTAATTTGACCGAGATCAGTCTGTTTACAAGGGATGGGAAGATTGATGAAGATGTGGAAAGGAGGGTAAATGCGGGAAGTAAAGCAAATGGCGGAAAGGAGTATATAAGGATCGCAGCAGGTGGCGTTCTGTAGTTTCTGCCTACCCCCATGGGAAGAAGGAGTGAGTTTATGTATGTATGCTATCTTTTGAAAGTATGCGAAGTACGAATATATGCGAAATCGAAGTGCAACACCCAGATTACATGGAGCCCTGCCATTCTTCGTGGTCAGTCCCGTTAGTAACCTTAATGATTTATATTGAACTAGCTGTTGCCCGCGACTTTGTCCACGTTATCGTACCGAAAAAATACCGTCTCGTTCGTGCCCGGCGTCGCCCGGGTGTATTTCCGACTTTTCCGGTGGAATTTCCAAAATTTTCTTTTATGTACTCAAATAAACTAAACGTGAATTCATGCAAGCCTAGTACTTTTTGTTAGTTAAAAACTATTTGTGCGCCATATTTCATCCAAACTATTAGTGGGATAAACTAATGATTGTAATACTATCTTGAATTTATGAAAGCCTAGTACTTTTTTTAGGTTGCTCTCAGAAATTGTGACAACGTGTAGTGAACAGAATACCGTCTTGTATGACGATAACTTTTTTTTGCAACATCCGATTTCAATGAAACAAAGCCTATATTCTCTTCCAAATTAATCTCTGTTTACCTGTGAAAACTACATGAAAATCCGTTCGATAATTCCAGAGATGTGCGCGAACAAACAAACAGACAGACACCGGATTCTACTGTTTTATTATAAGTATAGATATAGATAGATAAAATTAAACTCAAGTCTCTTATAATCCGAGAAACAAGTTATTCTCTGAGAGACAGATGTCCCGCGACACGACCGTGTCTCTAGAGACATCGCCAGATATACAAACGTATCAAAAGTTTTTGTGCTTCAATAGAAAAATAAATGCCGTCACTTTGAATTTAGAGCAATGTTGGCCTAGTGGGAACGACCCCGACTTATGAGTTGTAGACCCTGGGTTTGACCCCGGGCAAACATACCTACGCTTCCCTTTGTGCGATTTATTTCATCACGACTGCTCTCAAATGGTGATGGAAAACATTGTAAGGATACCGGCATGTCTTAGAACCAAAAATTCAAAAACATGTGACATCTACCGTCCCACACGTGGCCCGCGTGGTGCATTACGGCCCATTCTCTCTCACAGAGGAAGCCTGTGGGAACATTATAGGCTGATTATCCTTATGTTACATTGGATAAGTAATAACAAGCCGCACAGGTCGATCCATCAGGTTAAGCTACGCTTGCCGGGGTTGGTCAGTGGATGGGTGACCATCTTTACATACCGAGACTCCTCCGTGCCTCGGAAAGCACGTTAAGCCGTTGGTCCCGGCTGTCATTCGTGGATCTTTGACAGTCGGTACGAGTCGTCAGAAGCCCGAAAGTCTGACACCAGTCTTACCAAGGGGTATCGTATTACCCAGTTACTGAGTTGTGGAGGTCAGACAGGCAGTCGCTCCATGTAAAATACTGGTATTCAGCTGCATCCGGTTAGACTGGAAGCCGACCCCAACATAGTTGGGAAAAGGCTAGGAAGATTGATCCTTATGTCCTTATGTTACATTGAATCTCCACTGTATACTTAGTGCACTTGAATAAACTCACTACATTAAATCGAAACATGACTCTATATTGCACCAAATACTCCCAGAATCATGTCAGTACTTGATCCCCTTAACGTGTTGTCAAGCCACGACATCGGGATTAAATCATAGTACGGACAACAAGGTCTAACCGAGTCCTAATGACGTGAAACTGCCAATCAGCGTGCGATCATCAATCGAAGTGTCAACTGTAGTGACTATTACATTATCTCCGAACCACTGTATTGATCCGTAACCCGACATCGAGTAAAATAGTATAGTCATCGCTATCTTGTTGCCATCGAGAGAAGATATAGGGTATTATCTCCTCTCGATGGCAACAAGATATCTCCTCCTTCTAACTTTAGAATATACTTGCTTTTGCCCACGGGTTTGCCCGCATGTGGGTCGGAAATTATCCCACGGGAACTTACTACTGGGATAAAAGTATCCTGTGTTATTCCAGGTTATAAACTATCTTTGTGCCAAATTTTATCTAAATCCGTTCAGCCGTTTTTGCGTGATTGAGTGACAAACATCCAAACATACAAACTTGCACACAAACATTTATAATACTATAATTATGATTTATTATAATGTACAGTATGTTAACTAACAAAGAGCGTTCCCGGGATAATAAAGAGTCATACATTAAAAAAAATACAATAAAAAATAAAAGTTATTTTCAATGTGGAAAGAAATACAGCACAGATATAAAATAATCTAACTACATAACGCAAGTCCCTTCATCTGTATGAAAAACAAGCGTTCCACTTTTTCACACACAATTTACTCATGATTATGAACAACTTTTACTATGAGACCAAACCTGAAATCGCGAAAAAAATATCAGCTGTCCCTTTATGTTCGCATAACTCGTCAAAATGTAGAGAGCAGCTGATAATTTTTTCGCGATTTCAAGATTGCTCCCATAGTCAAAGTTATTCATAATTATGAGTAAAGTCACGTGTTTAAGTATTGGTCACGAATTACAAGTCACCCAATATAATATACCACTGGTAGTAGTATGTCCTATACCGAGCTTCGCACGGATTTTACGTGTTGCGTAATACATTGTCAATCACAATCTGAATGATTTTGCTAATCCATTGCTTCAAAGGTTCGAATAATTTGTCTACGCAACAACGTAAATAACGCAATGAATGTTGTTGAACTGTCAAAATGAAATCCATTGCTAATATTAGTGCGTTATGTAATTACCCCGCAGTCCATTGATTGTAAAGTTGACCGCATATCTGTTGGAACACTTCGACCTTGAGCTGGTTTAGGATAGTTTCAATAGAGAGGCTAGCTTATACTGGTTCTGCTGCCACTGGAGTGCAAACTACCGTACGCGCCTTTAATGTGACTGACATTTGCGGACAGCAAATTTCCGGAGGAGGTCTTGACTTCTAACGCTCAAAGTACGTGACCTTCAGCCATGACTTATTTCTAAAAGTTCAATGTAAACTAGAGCATCTATATGACAAACTAAAGATGTGTCCTAAACTGAGACGTTTTTTGTCCCTGACAACATGTTGCGCAAACATTTTGTTCGTGGTGTGTGCTCTAGTTTAAATTGAACCTCAATGATGTTACTAGAACGTCTCAATTGGGCATGGTTCGTGACTAACGGTCGATCAAAGGTTAAAGTTCATCACCCAGTATAACAGCATCGCTCCAGCACAGTAACGCCACGGTACCGCCTCGAAAAACCTAGTCGTCAACGCGCCGTAAGCAAGGCGACCGCTAGTCGCCAATGCACCGTCAGCAAGGCGACCGCTCGCTGCCGGCACGCCATCGGGCGGTGAAGTGACAGCTCGTTGTTCATTCACAAGCGAGGCATCACCGCGAGGCCGGCGTGGCGTCACCGCGCGGACGGCGAGGCGCCGGCATGCATACTGCCTGCAGGCGTTTCTTCGCCGGGGAACGGCTTGAAGCGCGCTGCCGGTTCGCGGGCCGCTCACTGCCCGCGAGCCTTCCACTATTCTGTATAGCCATCGTATAATAGACATTAATGCATTTGACTTAAAATACTAACTTGAATGACAAGTTATTTGCCGAGTCTGAGCCATAATGAGCGATGTCCTTTAGCTACCCTTGCAGAGGTCGTTCCGTGGTGGTGTGGAGAAGAGTGATCATCCATTACATAATTATCGACTCCTCTCCGCGCCGGAAAGCATGTTAAAGCATTTTGACAACTAGGCGGTGTCGTACTACACAGTAACTGGGTTGTGGAACTCTGACCGGCAGTCGCTCCATGTAAATTATTGACATTCAGTCGCATAGCTAGACTGGAAGCGACCCCAAAATAGTTGGGAAATTAACTTGTCGGACACAGATTGATGCTTGTAGGGATCGTATCACATTTTAATGTTACACCGCAGACTAAACCCTTTTCTCATCTACGCATTTCTGTCCCAAAGTTGTCTGGCAAGGAATGCTACACATATGTTCGGATCGTCACATTTTGATTTGGCAGTAATTGTTAAAAATCGAAATATTTTATCTAAACTATAATCTACATACTAGGTTTATTATAAATTACAGTCGCTTTTCGTGTTTGTATGTATGTTCGCGTTGTTCTTCTAAACTACGCAATAGATTTTGATGAGGTTTTCACCATCGTTTAGAGAATTTATGCTGGAAGTTTTATGTGTACAATATGTTATTATTAAAGTTACATAAAGCTAAGAAATCTCGATGTTTCGTCAAGTCGTAAAAACCGTGATAAAAAGACCGAAAACATTTGATTTTTTGTATGTTTGAATGTTTGTTTTGTGTTTGTTTGTAATGAGTAAACTCAAAAACTACTGGACCGATATTAAAAATTATTTCACAGGAAGAATGCTGTATTGATATAGAGCTGACCTCTACGAAACAAAATGATAATGATACTGAAAATAATATAATGATACTGAAAATAATATAATGATACTAACTGACCCTACTAAGTATTTATAGAAGTTATACAGGATGGATTTTTGAGATGGGGCAGTAAGGACAGGTATCATTACCATTGTCGCTACAGGAAAATGGTTTTAAGAAACGGTCCTTAACTTTTTGAGACATTTTGATATGCATTCACACATCTTGAAAAAAATGTACCGTCAGCAAGTAAATGGGCAATTTTCACAAAAACTATTTTTGATGCTAATCGATCCTGTTTCATATATAAGGATCAAAAAAGTCTATCTATCGGGCCAACCGAGCTTTGAGTAATTGAAAATTCAAAAATCGCAAAAAACTTTTGCTTTACTTTGGTAGGAAAGAATCTTCAACTTACTTAGAAAGACTAACAAGCCGTTATCATTTTATTTTCTTTAAGAACAAGATACTTTGCTGCTTGTGATTCTTGAAGTTCTGAGAAAAAAATAAAAAACAACGGGTTGCACTCCGGGAGTGCCGGGGGAAGCGCCGATCGCGAACGAACCAGAACCGCTGCGGCAAGGCTCTGCAGGACCCCGAAGTGAGCCTGCGTGCCGCAAAGCCGAACACACCGGTGTACATCTCCCGCCTGCACTACACCACTAAGGCGGAGGACATCGTGGAGTACGTGCGCCAAAAGACGAAGTACGCGCCGAGGGTGCAGTTACTAGAGTCGCGCAGGAACGTCAACTTCAAGGCGTTCGTCGTGCGTGTACCGAACTTTTATCTGCCCCTCGTCATGGAAGGAGACTTTTGGCCGCAGGACGTGGTGTTCCGTCGCTTCCGCGGACAAATTCCACAGGACAGCACAAAGTCAAGCTAGTGCAGAGTGTTACTAACATAGTCTAAGCCTTATTTACTAACACTAGTTTTTGTCTATATTAAAATATGTATGTTTAGGTTAAGGTATTTTTTCTATGGGCCTGTGTTGCCTGAAATAAATGGTATTAGTATTAGTAGAAGTGAAAACTTGAACATTAACGTTGTGTATTTTTGAATATTTTGGAATGGTTAGGGAATAATTTCGCACGAATTGCTTTATATATAAGAAAAAAAAAAAAAAAGTAAAAATATTTATTTAGGAACAATAACAAAATTAACGTAAATTACAATGGAAACGATGATAGCTACAAAAGTTAAGAACTGTGTTGCAGCTATCAACGCCCGTCTAAACATAAGATGCACATTGTTCCAAACTAATCTGTGACATGGGTACAGTTTAGCTAGCTTTAGTGAGTTTTTAAAGTAGTATAAAAGTACTATAATTTATGTGGTTAAATACAATACCTATTCATTTATTTATTTTGAAAATAAAATCTAACAAAAATAAACAATTTATTTAAACACTTTTCATGAAGTATGTTACTGGTTTTTTTTACCCATCAATATGGGTAAAATTTCTTACCTCGCAATCTTTACGTAATGTACTGACTATATTTTATTTTGATATTACTTTGTCGGTTGCTAGGCAACGGATCTTACAGTAACGTCCTGACGCGAGTTTAAAATTGGTTACCCATCCCAAAAAAAGTGCATAACGCGGCTAAAGAAGTTTTCACTTCACAAATACTCCAATAATGTAGAACCTTCAGACTTGTATGGGAAACGATAAACAAGATTGTCCTATACAAAAATCAGAAATCGCGATAAATATCTCTGTATTAAAAAACGTTTTTCAATAAAAACTTTGTACAAAAAAAATTTAAACCGACTTCCAAAAAAAACCACTACAAAGTGAAAAATAAGTTTAATTTCGGAAGTCGGTGTCTTTGTTTTTTAATTTTCGTTTTTTGTTTGCCACCGACTTCCGAAATTAAAGTTATTTTTCACTTTGTAGTGGTTTTTTTTGGAAGTCGGTTTCAATTTTTTTTGTAAATAGTTTTTATTTTTCACTTTTTAGTTGTGGTACCTACCCCACACAATATCCAATACCACTAACTGCAATAAATAACAGTGACAGGATGTTATCATCATATCGTCCATATTATAAACTAAGTGGGAAAAATATGTATTATTGAAGCTAACTCAAAAACTGTCTAAGCAAAGTTAATAAAATTTATATGGGACCACCTCGGGAGCTTACCCTTTCAAACAAAAAAATAATTTTCAAAATCGGTCCACAATTGGCGGAGATATCGGTGAACATACATAAAAAAAAACATACATAAAGTCGAACATAGAACCTCCTCCTTTTTGGAAGTCGGTTAAAAACAACAAACTTGGTAAGTACCTATCAAAATGTTGTTCTGAGAGCAACTAAAAATATAACGCGTATTCGTTCGTTTGAAGTTCAATGTTTTTT
This sequence comes from Conistra vaccinii, assembly GCA_948150665.1. Classification (NCBI taxonomy): domain Eukaryota; kingdom Metazoa; phylum Arthropoda; class Insecta; order Lepidoptera; family Noctuidae; genus Conistra; species Conistra vaccinii. The sequence continues at coordinate 16,953,455 of OX411339.1, forward strand.
ATTGTTTCGGCCAGTCTATCCATCATAAAAAAGTAGTTTGGAGTCTCATTTCCTGCGAAAAGAATGGGGAAAGTTTTTTCGATTACTGACTTTTCTAGTACTCAAACCTCAGTTGGTCCTTTAGACTTTCTTGAACCTTACAAGAAAGAAGATCGGTAGGCATCAAAAAAAGTTTTTTTTTAACTGCCCATTTTCTTGCTGAATTTTTGTTCAATATCTGTGGATGCTGATCAACCCTCAACTTGTTTCTTTTTTTTATTTCGTATTGTTTATCTGCGTCTTATTTACCGCCAATACACAATTATTTATTTTTTTCTATGACCCATGAATGAATGTATTATATCTTTTCACCTCGGCATGAACTATTCTCATGAGAGCAGTGGTGACCCAGTGTAAACGGCCCTGATTAACGAGTTGTAGGTCGTGAGTTCGAACCCAGGCATGCGCTTTACTTTGTGTAGATAATTTCATCTCCTCTGCTCTCAAAACGGTAAGGAAGACATTGTGAGAAAACCGGCATGATCCTAGAAGCAAAAATTCGAAGATATGTGACATCTACCAACCCGCACCGGTCCCGCGTGGTAGATTTCAGCCCACTCCCTCTCGAAGAGAGGAGGCCAGTGTCCCAGCAGTGGGAACATTAATAGGCTGATTATGAAATATTATCATTTATGTAGTAACTAACAAAATATTTTATTACACTTGGTTAACAAAGCCAATAAGTTTATGTTAATTACCTCAAAACTTGTTAATTATTATATATTAAATATTATTAATAAGACAATAAAATGTTAATTAATTGAAATAACTTAAATAGTTCAGTAACCAGGCTTGATAGATAAATAGGCGGTTGTGGTTTTGGTTCAAGCGATTAGCTTAAGCGATTCTGAATTTGTTTAAAATAGGGAGCGGGATTGACGACTGAAGAAAATTGCTATTATGTAATTTAATAAGAATTAATAATTGTGGGTGGGTAGTTTGTTGTGGGTTTTAGGGGTACACCTCTGCCTTACCTTTCGGGTAAACGTGATGTTATGTTATATATGTAATATCCTATACTTTTTTGACGTTAATCATATTTTTTCTTAAGAAGTATGTCATACTCAAGAGTCTTAAAACATTACAGGTTTAGAGGCATGAGGAACAGGGTGTAAAGTTCACTCATTCTGTATAGAAAAGGCATAGTCCGGAAAAAACGTAACTCATATACGATCACTTTGTTGTCCGTCCATTAGTCTGTCAAGACCCTGTTTCTCAGAAACGCGTGTAGATATCAAGTTGAAATTAATATAAAATACGTAGGTCTGTCCCCTTGGAGCTCTAAAAAACAAGTTTCTAAGTCAACGTCATAATAAAATATGGCCATTTAAGTGACATATTTTTATACTGGCAAATAAATCTAAACCTACAGAGTACTTCCCGTTGACCTAGGTCTCACAGCACAAGTAAAAGAAAAAGTCCGAAAATCTTTAATTTGTATTATGACATACAACATTATTTGTTTGCTATTACCAACTAAAATTTGCAATTGGAGAATAATTGACCTGTGACATATACAGATGTATATAAGAAGATGTTGTTCAACTACAAAGTTAAAGTATGTTTTTGGGATACATTCATCCGAACTACGGAAGCCTTCATTGTGCGTCGTCCGACACGCACATGGCTGGAAATTTTTTTCTTCTAATAATCATAACCCATTCAAGTTTCATATTGACAATTGAAACGCTCTTTCCCCTCCCTTAACCCGTCCCAATGAAACTTTTAATTGCGTTTACAGAATCAGTGTTGACAATAAGGATTATAACAGTTGCCACCCGATGAGGGGCTTTAATTCTCATGAATTTTGTATCAAACGGGAATATTCTATAGGCGATAATTTGTTTTATTTATCCTTGGTTTCTGAGGGTCTATTCAACTAAATAATTTGTCGCGATATTGATCAGAATAAGCACTTTCAATCACTTAACAACCGGGGTGTAAAAAGACCTCTCACTAAGACGTCATAAACTCATTCTGTAATGTCATATACATATCTGTCGCAGATGGATTGTCAATTCCAATATTTTACATAACCGCTAGCTGTTACAAAACAGCTCCGCACTAACACCACTTAACGTTAACATTACGCACGCGTGCTTCGCTAGCAGCGAATTCGACAATGCATCTGCGATATAGACATAAGTTTGTATTTCATAGTATTTTTTACAAAGTTATTTCTGCGGTTGTAACCGAAAATATCCCATGTCTCAAAAACTATTGACTTAAATAGCAGAGTCACTTAGAAATATATTTTCAGTTTTGGAATCCAACAATACCACATATGCGTTGGTTTTTTTTTATACCCTAAAAATTACTGCAGTATTTACTTGTTGTGATTTTTAACTGCTTTTGGATAACTTCCATATTTCTCTATTAGTCGACATCTCGGTAGTCACCCCCTTTCTAGCCATATCATCTTTTACACAGTCCATCCATCGTTTTTTTGGTCTTCCCCTACTCTTATAGCCATCCATATTCATACTCAAAACTTTCCTCACGACATTTTCCTTATTCCTCCGCATCACACATACCATAATAACCGCGGAAATCGGTTGATAAGAAATAACTACAATAAAACATTAAGAAATAGACTTTATTTCTTAATTTCCAATAACTCTAAAGATAAAGATAATAATCAAGTATCTTGACTTAGCACACGAGGTTGTTGACATGTGGGACGTGGACTCTGCAATCATTGTACGGATAATCGTTACGGTTAATGGCATAATAGCGGAGAGCCTCGACCAACACCTCAGGAGGCTCTCATTGCGCGGCTGGATCAAGGGCTTGATTTAGAAAGCAGTACTCCTAGATACAGCCCGCATAGTGAGGAGGTTCCTCTCTCTAGAGCCCTGACCACTGGCAGCTTGGACCCTGTTCCTGATATGCCGCCGATGGGCGACTATTTTTAAAAGCTTTTATTCAACTTGCAATGTTTGTTTGTTTGTTTGTATGTAAGTTAGTATGTTTGTTTAGGTGGAATCTTGTGAGCTGAATTAAGACCACTTCCTCTTATCCCACGAAGTTGACATTTTACATGTTGGTTCAATTCCAATGACAATACATTTTTATGACAAACATGACCAGATTGGCTACCCAGGATTGGCTCCGGGAACTCCTCAACGGCCAACAGTACAGACACGAAATTTTATATACGCTTTAATTATAATGGTTTGTTCCAAATTCCATTATGAACTGGCTGCTGCACCCAGGATTGACTCCAGACGAGGGAACTCCTCAACGGTTAACAGTACAAACAGGAAATTTTATATACGCTTTAATTATTACGGTCCGATCTAACTTCCACCATGATTTGGCTGTTGCACGCAGGATTGGCTTCAGGCGAGGGAACTCCTCAACGATCAACAGCGCAGACACGAAATTTTATATATCCTTCAATTATGATAGTCCGTTCTAAATTACATCATGATCCGGCTGCTGCACCCTGGACTGGCTTCAGACGAGGGAACTCCTCAACGGCCAACAGTACAGACACGAAATTTAATATACGCTTGAATTATGATAGACCATTCTTAAGTCCACCATGATCTGACTGCTGCACCCAGGATTGGCTCCAGACGAGGGAAGTCCTCAGCAGTTAACAGTACAAACAGGAAATTTTATATACGCTTTAATTATCACGGTCCGATCTAAATTCCACCATGATTTGTCTGTTGCATCCAGGATTGGCTTCAGGCGAGGGAACTCCTTAAAGATCAACAGCGCAGACACGAAATTTTATATATCCTTCAATTATGATAGTCCGTTCTAAATTACACCATGATCTGGCTGCTGCACCCAGGACTGGCTTCAGACGACGGAACTCCTCAACGGCCAACAGTACAGACACGAAATATTATATACGCTTGAATTATGACGGTTTCTTCTAAAGTCCATTATGACCTGGCTGCTGCACCCAGGATTGACTCCAGACGAGGGAACTCCTCAACGCTCAACAGCACAAACAGAAAATTTTATACACGCATTTAATTATGATATTCCGATCTAAATTCCAACATGACCTGGCTGCTGCACCCGGTATTGGCTCCAGACGAGGGATTCCTCAGTAATCAACAGCACAAACACGAAATTTTATATATGCTATTAAACTAGATGGAATTCAGGGTCTGATGTTGGAGCTAGAAGATGAACATAGGAACTTCTAAAAAAAACTAGACTACCATCGAGTTTGAACTGGTTGGTATTGTCTTGACTAGAACTATAGCCCAAAGTGGTATCCAGGGTCTGATGATAGAGCTGAAAAGAGATCAAAGGAACTTCTCAACCTAACATAATATAATTTTGTTTGTGGTCGTTGGTTTTGTCTTGCAAAGTACTACAGCCCTCATGATAGATCTGGAAGGTCACCATAGGAACTCCTTATCTAGACAAGACCAAACAAATCAAATCCAAACGGCCGAAACACAACGAGGCTACCGTCGTGTTTCGGCAGTTTGGATTTGTTTTGACAAGTAGGTAGCTAGCTAGATACCGTTAGCCCGAGGGTAGTCTAGGATCTAATGATGGAGCCAAATGATGGCTATAGGGACTTCTCAATAGAACATGATTGCCCCGGGAGCACACCATAGGAACTCTCACAGAAACAAGATAGCCCCGTTGTCTTTCGGCTATATTGATTTGTCTTGACAAGTACCATAGCCCTGGTTGAAGTCTAGAGTGATGGTGAAGCTAGAAAGTGGTCACAGAAAATCCTTAACTAAATAAGATCTCTTGACAAAAACTATGACCCAAGGTGTAGTCTAGGGTCTGATGATAGTGCTAAAAAACACAAAATAAAATATAAGTAAAAATCTTTTTAAAACAAGCTTTTATTGAACTAAAAAGTACAAAATAAAACTTACGTAAACAGATAACTTTAATGTTTTCTTAAAAGCTTGAGGCGTGAACGTCCTTCTTAAACATAAAGATAAGCCTCAAGCTTTTAAGAAAACATTAAAGTTATCTGTTTACGTAAGTTTTATTTTGTACTTTTTAGTTCAATAAAAGCTTGTTTTAAAAAGATTTTTACTTATATTTTATTTATATATTTTTTATTGTTCTTTCATAAAAATATGTATGTAAATGTAATAAAGGAACATTATTAAGATAATAAATATAAAGATATATTTATTGCGTAACTGTGTACATTAGTTCCTAATTGAAAGGCTCAACAGTTTACCATGTCGGATATGCAATAGTATAACAAGGCAAATGAATTACAAATAGATTACAAACAAATGAAACCAACCATCTCGAAAACAATTTCAAAATGTTATTATTCTCCTCCACCATTAACCCGAGTAGCAACAGAGCAATCGATTCGAAACATTAATTTTAGGCTTGAAATATTTAAATTTAAATCCACTTTAAGTTTAATCATTTCTTATCAGGAAAGCAATTTAAACTTCGGAGCAGTCTTGGGTAACGATCGGCGCCTTCTGATAAAACCGTGTATGCTTTACGCTTATAAATTGGTTTGGGTAGGCAGAGAGATATGTTGTGCTTTGAATTTTCTGATGTAGATTATTTTAAAGTTGGTTGATACGAGCATTTTCTTTGTATCTGTTAATCGATGTAGTGATATTCATCAATAAGTATCTTATGGTGGTTATGACAATATCCCATCTTCTTTTTCGTGTGGTTAGTGGCTAACCTGGTGTCAGAATTTTTATGTGGCCCATGGGTCTCTGACTTGGCTTTACATGCCGTCGAGACATAGCTCTCAGGCATGCCGGTTTCCTCACGATGTGTTCCTTCAACGTTTTTTTAATCAAGTGATAATTAATGTGCGTGTGAACTGAGGGACCAAACTGGGAATTCGCGAAATGAAAATCCTAGGATTTAGTAGTAGACTTAAAACAATTGTAGAACGAATCTGGGAATTTGTAAAAACTACGACCCACAAAGTGTGGTCCCTCAGTTCTCACAAACGATCAGCCAGATCTCGGAAAGTATCTTAAAAAAGATGGTTTTGTGAATACAGACATTTAGTAAAGAATTTGTAACGATATTTACTAAATAACAGACCACAAACCATTAAAGATTCAAAAAATATAACGACTGAACTGTGGTCCCTCATTCCACATAACAAAGATAAATATTTTAGTGAATATTACTGCATAAAATGAATGAAAACGTTCTTTTTCTACATAAAGTTTTAGTAAAAGTCTTAAAACATTTTGTAAAAAAGAAATGGAGCTTAAATATCGAATCCTAGGATTTTCATTTCGCGAATTCCCAGTTTGGTCCCTCAGTTCACACGCACATGATAATTATACAAATTATTGTGTCTTTAAGAGGGTTTACGTCGTACGGCATTTCATACAAACTTTCAAGCTCTTGTTTTTCAAAATGACTTAACCAATTTTAATGAAACTTCATACGCATATGCAGGATACAAAGGTCTAAAAACTTAGTTAAGAACATTTTCGAAATGTCTTATTTAAAATAAGAAAATTGGAAACTGACTGTTTATATGGAAATTTTAAAATCGGTCTAATTTGGCTGTAACACTATTTTTCAAAAATGTTCTTAACTAAGTTTACGAACGACGTAAACCCTCTATTTTGAAATCAATCTACCAAGCCCTTCATGGGCGATTATACCAAGGGGTATCGTGTTACTCATGTAACTAGGTTGTGGAGGTCAGATAGGCAGTCGCTCCATGTAAAATACTGGTATTCAGCTGCACCCGGTTAGACTAGAATCCGACCTCAACATTATGTAGTTGGGAAAAGGCTAGGCAGATTAACAATAGAAACATGCCAGTTTTATAGACATCATAGACACAAAAAAAATCCTCTCTAGGTACACTCAAAACATCAAACTGCAAACTCCAAGTATTTTAAGTACCTCATTACTGTTTTCAAGTCTTCCTCCTCAACAAATACATTGACTTAAGACTTCGTAAGCCACGATACTGCATTCAAAACTTAGTTTATCGGAGATAATCCTTCGGTATTGGAAAACTCAATGAACGACTGAACAATGAGTAGCGGAAGAATTTTATTACAAAAGGTTATTTTTTGCGTAAGAATCGCAATTGTTGAATTGTGGTTTGAATTGGTGGAACTCTTTTTTTACCCGACTACGGCGAAGCAAAAAGAAGGGTTATGATTTTGTCCGGTATGTATGTATGTTCATCTGTTACCTAATAACTTCTAAACTACTGATCATAATTTGACAAATGAGATATCGTTGGAAGCGTCTTGATCGTTCGCTGGTTATAAGACTTGTGACGACACATTCATTTCAATGTAGCACCGTAATCACATGCCATTGTAATTTTGTAGGCACAGGCATGTAACCACAACTTTACCTTGACCATTTTTGTACCTATGTCTTGATTTGTCTGAAATATTTTCCTATTTCATACATTTTAGAGCGTGATTTTTCAATAGTTGGGTTATTTTTTTTATATTTCTGTTTGGGTATTAATAATCTGGCTTATAAATTTTAATCATATCTTGGGGAGTGACGTTATGCCACATTTTAACGTATTGCCTACTCAATGTATTGCAGTAATCTATTGATTACGTAAAAAAAAAGTGTCCATTATTTTTTATAAAAAAAAATAATATTTTACTCAACATACCTATTTCGAAAGTATGTTTGACCTTCTTATAAACGAAGCAACGTATCAGAGTGATGTTTTGCAAAGAGATTTATGGACCAGAGAGTATCATAGCCTACTTTGTATCCTGATAACAATGCACAGTTTCAATGGGAAGCTCCATGCGAGTGACAAAGCAGGCGGTAGCTAGCATCTATAATAGTTATAACATTTTTTACGACATGATTCGAAACATCACAGCACAAAATAAGAATATTGCTATGGCGCATGGTGTACTCAGTACACAAACATTGTGTCGTGCGTAATAATAATAATTTCGAACTAATAAATAACAATAATCCTAAGTCCCTTTACAAGTTTGTTGTTCGAGCCGTATTAACGGGACTAAGCCTAATCAGAGTTGGAACGGGAGTTACTCGTACGTCGCGGAAAAACGTTTATTTCTCCTGTAGTCGTAACTTTTCATGCGGTTATGTTGAAAGCGTTAAATGTACAGTATATTGTACGTCAGTAGTAACACAACTTGTATAAGCTGTTCTGGCATTCCATTTAAACTCAATAATTCAATTATTTATTGCATTCCATATGTATTATATAGATGGTATAACAAATAGTGTTAGAAAATGCGGTGGGCACTGTAAATATATGTAGAGATATTACCCAAATAGCAAGATTTGAATGTCAGAATGACTACTGATTATACATGGTTTTCATGAAGTACACAGAAAGACAAGACTAGACATTTATTTAATAAGACTTGTCAGCATTATCAGAAAGCTAGTTGTCAGTTCGCAAAACTAGGTCTTCATGGAGAAGAAGGACAAGAAACTCCATGGAAACAGTATTACAGTATTCTATCAACACAATTCTTATATTTCCATAAATTATCGTTATCTTAAAAACAGTTAGTTCTGTGTCTTGGATTTAGACTAATAGCAACATTATAATAATAGCAATATTGGCAATAATATACCGTACACAACAACTCCGTACTATGTTTGGTCAGCTCAAGGTCAAAGTGTTACCCATATGCCTACCATCTTCTGAGGAGAAACTCCTTGTGAATAGTTTAGGAGAATGAGGAACAGGGTGTAAAGTTCACTCATCCACCATAGAAAAGGGAGGATCCTCCAACCAGACGGGTTGTTATGTCTGGCGGGCAACTGCCCATATGTTGATTTCGGATAATCTTATCTATGTTTTTCGCTCGGTAAACTCTAACTGCGCGATGTAGGAATTGTGTGACGTCATGTCTTTTTGCTTCGTAGTTTGTATGTGGCGGTCTAACCGCTACAATAGTGTCGCCATGATCACAGTATAAATCATCATCAGCCTATTAATGTTCCCACTGCTGGGACACTGTTCCTCTCTGTGAGAGGGAGCCTAGTGGGCCTTAATCTACCACGCGGGCCCAGTGCGGGTTGGTAGATGTCACATGTCTTCGAATTTTTAGTTCTAAGACATGACGGTTTCCTCACGATGTTTTCCTTCACCGTTTTGAGAGCAGTGGTGATGAGTGAGTGAGAATTATTTACACAAAGTAAAGCGCCTGCTTTGGGTTCGAACCCACGACCTACAAGTCGTAAGTTGGGGCCGTTACCACTGGGCCACCACCAAAATCTCAGTGTACTCGTATATCTCTGTACGCTACAGTATCGAGTGCGTGGCAGTTACGCACGGATCAATCAATCTGCCTAGCCTTTTTCCAACTATGTTGGGGTCGGCTTCCAGTCTTACCGAATGCAGCTGAATACTAGTATTTTAGATGGAGCGACTGCCTATCTGACCTCCACAACCCAGTAACTGGGTAATACGTATACCCTTTGGTAAGACTGGTGTGAGAATTTCGGCCTTCTGACGACTCGTAACGACTGTTAAAGATCCATGAATGACATCCGGGACAAATGGCTTAACGTGCTTTCTGATGCACGGAGGAGTCTCGGTATGTAAAGATGGTCACCCATCCACTGACCAACCCTGGCAAGCGTAGCTTAACCTGATGGATCGACCCGTGCGTCTGTTATTACTTAGCCACGAGCTCCTATGCATGGATGCAGTTACGCATAGGTAATTATTTCTGCTGAGACATAATACTGTTACTTTATTGTGCCATGGTAGTCATTACTACCACAATACTTATTTCTAGTGCCAAATAGCATTTCTTTGTTCCCATTTCAAGAATGAACATAACATCACGCCTGTTTCAGATAAGGGTAAGGCAGAGGCGAACGTACACACACATTTCGTCAGTTATATTTTAGGTGTTCCATGTACTAAAAGGCGAGCCTATTGCCATTAACCGGGCACAAATCCAGACTCCGGACTGCTACTGCAATTCCTAATAGAAAAATTTAATATTACTTTGCCCAACCTGGGAATCAAACCCAGGACCTCATGTTCACCATAGACACTAATCAACGTGTCAGTCAAGGATGAACTTGCTATTTATTTCTACACCCAGAACAATGTTTAATTTAAAGATTAAATTCCTTTCAACTTCAAACCTTCCTACATTCTACAAACCCATCTTGCAATAGCTCACTTAACTATAGTTATTTCTAATGTACACACACCAAAGTTTAATTCCCAACAAACTTCATTTAAGTCGAGCATAAATCGTGCACGCAACGTCAGTTCAGCCATGAAATAGTAAGGTTCAGAAGGCCCATAGAACGAGTTAAAACAGGCGCACGTACACATAGATGCGTATAGTCTTCTCAAAAAGCATCTGAAGAAACTGTAAACAAATCAATCTGCCTAGCCTTTTCCCAACTATGTTGGGGTTTGCTTTCAGTCTAACAGGATGCAGCTGAATACCAGTAAATTATATGGAGCGACTACCTATTTGACCCCCTTCCTTGGTAAGACTTTTGGGCTTCTGAGAACCCGTAACATTAGGTACTGTCAAGTATCCATGAATGACAGCCGGGACCAACAGCTTCACGTGCTTTCTGAGGCAAGGAGGAGTCTCGGTATGTAAAGATGGCGACGCATTCACGGACAAACCCCGGCAAGTGAAGCTTAACCTTAAGGATCGACTCGTGCGGCTGTTATTACTCAGCCACGAGCTTCTCAAAAATCTAAACAAACGAAAACATACCTGTATGTTATGCCAATTTGTGTGTACCACTGACAAATTGAGTGCTTTAATTAGATTATTTAAATATTTACGGTTTAAGAAATTTATCTCTCAAAAAGAATACAATTCACTTATCATACGAAATAAAAATTAAGTTTAAGACTAAGTACATTGCACGAACTTATGAAGAACGGCAGGTACTCGTAAATAATCTAATAAGTAGTAGATGCCCAAATATATAAATATTTAAAAATGAAATCCAAATTTTAAATCACCAGTTAATCAAGAGTGTTTTCATTCGAGAATTCAGATTAATTTTATAACCCCAATTTTCGTCTTTTAGTAATAATTTAGTAATTATAAATAATTTAATAATATTTTTTTTTTTTATAATTTTATAATTATTCAAAATATAGATGAAAATGTAACTGATTTCTTTAATTAAGTATTTGCGTAAGAATTTATCCTGAAGAGGCTTTGTTTACAGTTTCATCAGGACTTTTGGAACACACATTACGTACCTCAAACAAAAGCCGATCGCGAGTACGCCTTCACTCGCTGTATTCGTGCAGCGTATCTGTGTGCGTGCGGTTTCGTTGTATGGAGTGAACCTTCTGTTACCTATCTATTTTGTTGTGCAACTTCGTATAACAGCCTCTTAACAGTCTCTATAATTCAATTAAAGTAAAACTTGGGAAGCTGTAATTCATTCGAAATATAATGAAGCAATTAAATAAATATTTGAGCATAAAATTATTCACCTTACAATAATATTTTTGGTCTGATTATGTTAATTTTGAGTAGGTAAAAGCTTTACTGAAATGAAATTACATATTCTGCATTCGCAATTTATTTGCCGAACATGTAAACAAACACGAGTTTTGGGAAAAATAACTGTAATGCCTACACATAAGGTACAGTTTGCACTACAACTTTAATTTTTTTATGACTTCTTCAACGGTACTGGTCAGTCTAAAAATCAACTTTATTTACACTTTCATAAAGTTGATGTTTGTTAAAGTGGAAATAAAATAAATTGAAAACAATAGACCTTAAGTTAAATGTTTCACTGACATTCAATTATTTTTAATTGACATATTTTTTAGCGTTTGGTTTCATAAAACCAGGGTTAAACTCGATGTAAGATGAGTCCTTGTGAAATGATTCTAATTCAAATTCTTTATTGCCAACTAAGTGAATAGAATTTTGAAGATGGGAACAATAGGTAGGCTCTTAGAACTAAGCTGCATAACTAAAAAAATTAAACTACCCTATACATACTCTTACTCATTATTACAGTTTACATTATAATAAATTAATTATCATTATTCATACATTTTATAATTATTATTATCATACTATTCTTATAATTTATATCACATTATAAAGTATCACATTCATTTTAATATTAGATAGTTATTTTTCTTCAACACATAGAATAGAATACTTTTTTCTTTTTAAATCCACGTCGCGGACAGAAGCTAGCTAATAAAATAAAATCTATTATACCCCTTCATACATACACTGACTCATTTGAACCAGCGAAAATTACGCTTGTCTGTTCCTTCAAGGCCATCTACAGCGTAAAGGACTTATTTCATCTGTAAATTAATGATAATTTTGATCACAAAGCTTGTCCATTGGGTGTTGGCGATTTGTTCAAGTTTAAAATTCTCACGATGTTTCACCATTTCTTAAATTTTTATTTAACCGTCCAATCCATCAAAGTGATTGGTGATTTTTTGTTTAATTTAATTATAAGGCCGCTTGCCCATTGGTCGGTATTTTACCGCGCAGTACTGTACAGTACTGCGCGGTACTGCTTATGTTTCCTCACTGGTCGGTAAGCACTCTGTACCGAATCGGTACTGCACACAGATATAGATATACCTAGATAGCGCAAGAGCATCTACTTCGCGTGCCCGAACGTGGCTCAGTGTGTCTCATTTTATATAATACAGTATATGGTCTGCGCCTGTCCGCCGCGCTAGTCGGACATAAATAATAAAATAGAAAATGCCTATATTCGTAATACTTTATAGCTTTTTACTAGGAACGGTTGATGTGACGTTGAGTGTTAACAGGTTATGACAATCGAAACAAGTGATACTATCGTATATCGCTTCAGTTTCATGGTATAGGCGCTTTGATCATTTTTCAAAAATGCCACGCATGGTTTTCATACAGATCGTGATACTTGCCTTATCTAGGTATTATTATATATCTCTATCTGTGTACTGCACTGCTTTCATCTAGAATTCCAAATTCAAATTAATTCAATTAGTACGAGAGAGCATGACCAACATTTTTGCCTTATCGTTTTACGAACAAAATCGTATAAAAACGATAGATTTGGTTATTCTTAAATTCAAAAATCCTATTTTCAGAAATTTTCCGCGTCACATCTTCTGACCTGACCGCATTTTTAAATATGTCGATAATTCTTTTTTATCATGTTTAAAAATGATAGATTTTACATACCGAAAACACCATTTTCAGAAACCAGTAGCTTCGAGTACGTACCCAAGAGACCATTAAGAAAATTAAATTTGAGGCAAACAATAAAACCCATAGCAATCCATCTGAAAATCTTGTTTTCTGGTGAACATTGGTCAGTTGATTCGAATACGTCATTTTTGGAAATGTGCTCAGGCCACGTTTGACACGCAAAGTGACGCAACGGAAATATCTGAAAACAAACTTTTTAGTAATAAAATTACGAAATCTTTGTATATTTTTATTATCAGACACATTGTGATGAAACCGTCTGCCAATTTTTTTTGACATAGCAGTAATAGGCTCCCATAAAACTGTAACGTTTCTGACCGGTACTGCCCACCGAGTCGGGTTCAGAATCATCAAAACGTAAAGATTTTTTTACAATTATTCCCGTAAAACGATGTGACATGGTTTTGGTCATGGGCTCTCGTACTATATAATTCACTTGTTTTTGGATTTTCCCCAGTTTCTGAATGAATTATCCCTAAATTTCCCTAAAAAATCTTCAAATTTCCTTGGTTTAGGGAGCATGATTATAAATAATAAGGTAATGGCACAATTAACATGGTAAATTAAAATTTGATGAATTGCATTCATTATGAGTTTGGGTTGACCATAAATCGGTGGTTGAATAAATCGAATCCTTTAATAAATCGGTGGTGCCATAGAGTCAAGTAATATATTGGGTGATGCCTACTATAAACAATAAGGTTACCAACTTAAATTCATATTAACCCCTAAATTCCCCAAATCCCTGTCAAAATAAAATATCCCTAAACCAAACTTAATATTCGTATTTTTTCCCTAAAACAGGGAGAAATCCCTAAAAGTGGAAACACTGCGCGGTAAGCTTCCAGTACCGATGCAGTAAAATGCGTGACGTCACGCAGTACCGAAACGATATCGCCCCGCACACTTACCGACCAGTGGGCAAGCGGCCTTAGAATTAAAGATGAAAGCTGACGGGGCTTATAAAATAACTCTGATGTAAATTTTAATATTTCAGCAGAAATACTGATTTTCATTTTAATGGTTTGGCATAAAAATTGTTGGCAAATTGTTACTGATTTAAATATTATGGGTTCTTTGATTTTTATGCTTAGCCATTTTGTTTGACAGTTCTGCGTGCGCGGCACTTCACCGGTTAATAGAGATTATTTTTGAAGTTATATTGGCCTAACACTCTGTCATCTTTGGAGATGAAAACTGGTTACTGCCACTTATAGAAGCCACCAAGTTTGCTGATACAATGTCACCCTTATTTATTTATCAATCAATCAATTCAGCTTATTATAACAGTCCATTACTGGACATAGGCCTCTCCCAAGCTGCACGACAACACCGTCCTTCGCCTTTCGCATCCAGTCTGTCCTAGTCATTTTCTTAAGGTCGTCAATCCATCTAGATGGGGGGCATCCCACGCTACGCTTGCCGATACGCGGTCTCCACTTTAGGGCTCGCGTGCTCCACCGGCCTTCAGTCCTTCGACAAATATGTTCATCCCACTGCCAGTTCAGTTTGCTGACTCTGCAAGCTATGTCGGTAGCTCCGGTTCTTTTCCAGATAATTTAATTTGTGATTTTATCCTTCAAAGAAACTCTGAGCATAGCCCAGTCCTTAGCGCGCTGAGCGACTTTGAATTTGTGAAGCAGCCCGACTGTCAGTGTCCACGCTTCGGCACCATAAATCATAACGGGCAGGACGCACTGCTTTAAGGCCTTAGTTTTCAACCATTGCGGTATGTATAGCCCTTAATGTATAGTCTCATCAAGGGCCTATATTTCATCGCCACTTATTAGGGGCTACGTTAATAGTTCAAGGTACCATTTCTGACCTAAACAATTATTTGCAAGAGAAAAAAAAAAAAAAAAAAACCCAGAGTTTGTCAAACTTTTTCTTAAGAAACATTACCCATCTTTGCAGCCGGGTATAAAAGTCTGTCTCTATCTACTGCTGACCATAGACTTGCTATCTGCCAATTACAACATTACATAACAGAAAATCAATGGTCCGACACATGAAACATCTCGCCCTTGACCTTCCAACTCTGGCAGGCCTCCAGAATAACTAGGAACCGGAAAAATAATAGTAATTGTTATCTATTCTTATCTAGTTTGCTGGAGAAATTAGGAGGACAGTTTGTCCCGTTTATTGATCGAAGCTGATAATATCTTGTATCTCGAAATAAAATGGGTCGGAGTGTGTTTGTCTGTAAGTCACCGAGAGGTGAAATATTTAATTCTGTAATCTGGTAAATTGTCATCACATAACAATCATTTATTTTATTTATTTGGAACACCAACAGCAGTACATACAAAGAGTTTAAACTGAACAATACTATAATACAAATACTGGTATATATGCCTATTATAAGTATACACAGCATTTACCACAAAACACCACCGTAGATACATAATTCGTATTATTGAAGCTAACTCAAATACTACCCAAGCAAAAGTTAATACACCACGCAAACTTTTTCTACCAAAGGAACAAGAATTTTGAAAATCTGCAGTCTACAATTGACGAAAATATCGACGAACATAAAATAATATAATTATGTATACAGACGAATTGAAAACCTACTCCTTTTTTAAGAAGTCGGTTATAAAGGTTAGGCAATTTAAGTTATATAATTCTATTTATACAATAATTCTATCGTACAAATCCGATCTTCCACGTGAAGAAAAAGCTAGGTAGGCACGTAATTTGTGACGTGAATTTCAAATTTATTTATTACTTGGTTTTTCGGCGACCTATGACATTATAATCTTGGAGACTTACCCCTTATCTTGGATGTAAGAGGGTTAAATGACTTAACCGATTTTAAATAAACTTCATACGCATATGCAAGATACAAAGGTCTAAAAACTTAGTTAAGAACATTTTCGAAAAATAGTGTTACAGCCAAATTAGACCGTATTTCATAGAATTCCCATAGAAACAGAGATTTCCAGTTATCTGCTTTTAAATAAGACATTTCGAAAATGTTCTTAACTAAGATTTTAGACCTCTGTATCTTGCATATGCGTATGAAGTTTCATTAAAATCGGTTAAGTCATTTCGAAAAATAAAGGCTTGAAAGTTTGTATGAAATGCCGTACGACGTAAACCCTCTAGCGATGTGTATACTGAAACTTAAGTATAAGGGTTATCAATGAACTTTCGTTGAGTGCACACAGCACAATATTATACTGAATATCTCGATATTTCAGCAAGCAAACCCGTTTTCCCAAACGAGTATAATATAAACGGCAGCTGAGACCCCATTTGCTAGTCGCCCATCACATTTCTGCTGTATCATCGTACCATACAAGTTACAGAACGGATAGCGGGTTCGGCCAAAGAACAAGAAATCTGTAGATACACGTAGAAGCGAAAGTTATATTCCCTTCATTTTTTCTTGCACCGATGACGAAGAAATTGTATCACAACAATATGTCTCTTTTATCGGCAACAGTGTTGTTAGGTATGAGAGGATAGTGTAGGTGGTTCAACAAGTACTAAATACTTAACAGAATAGAAGATGTTCAACAAATCTACGTAACAGTCCACTAAGCCTACAGCGTTCTCACATTTACAAAATAGAAAATAAACTGTATTAAAGAAAATTTAATTAATAAAAATAAAAACCTATTTTAAACGAAATGACATGATTGCTACTGTAACAAATCTGAATAATTATCATGGTCACAAAAGCCACTAATAAAGAGTTGAAATTAAATAGTAGGTATATAATGTCATCATCATTATAATGTCAGCCATCAAGTTAAGCTACGCTTGCCGGCGTGGTCCGTAGGCAGGTGACAATCTTTACATACCGAGATTCCTTCGTGCCTCGGAAAGTCGTTGGTCCCGGCTGTCATTCGTGGATCTTTGACAGTCGTTACGGGTAGTCAGAAGATAGAAAGTCTGACATGCAATCTTACCAAGGGGTATCGTATTACCCAGTTACTGGTTTGTAGAGGTCAGATAGGCAGTCGCACCATGTAAAATACGTGTAGTATCCAGCTGCATCCCGTTAGGCTGAAAGCCGACCCCAACATAGTTGGGAAAAGGCTAGGCAGATAATATATGCATATAGATTGCTTAAGAATTTAACCTGAGGATTTGTTTATATTTGAACCAGATACTTTTACAACAAGCAATACATATCGTACGACTGCCTCGTTGGTTTAGTGGTTGCAAGAGCTACTGCTGAGCATGAGGTCCTGGGTTTGATTCCCAGGTCGGGCAAAGTGTTATTGGGTTTTTCCATCTGGAATTTCTCAGTTTCAACCCGAAGTCTGGATTTGTGCCCGGTTGATGGCAATAGGCTCGCCCCTGTTACATGGGACTCAAACATAACTGGCGAAATGTGGGTGTATTATAGGTGCATCTCTGCCTAACCCTTCGGGGAATACAGGCGTGATGTTATGTTATGATAGGTACTATCATACGCAACGAAACTGTGGGCACTTAAAATGCGTTTAAGAGGGTTGATAGATGTCAAATAATTCGCTGTTTTGATTAATTTGATAATATTTCTGTATGGAAATAAAAAATGTGTCTAACTAGCGAACTAGAATATTGATTATGAAATGCAATTATAACATTAATTTGATGTTGTACCCGTTTTAGGTGTAAAAATTCATTTGGAAAGTTTCCAAATACTTTTTTTACATCTAAAACTAAATATGTATTCGGTGTTCCGATATTACTCGTTGCAATTCATTATTAATATTCTAGATAGTTAGTTAGCCACATTTCTTATTTCCATACCATCCATCCATTCCATCCATTTCCATTTATTTCCAAATTAATCAAAACAGGTGAATATTTGACAGCTATTTACGACGTTGCCAACTTTTAGGATGCACCCTCTTAAAGCGAGTGTGTCGCTTCTATACATTCCTAGTCTATGGCTCTACCCAAATATGTTATCCTCCATGAGTTACGGATGGGTTCTATAAGGTCATCTTGCATTAGATTCGGGTAAGTGGGATTGAGTTTAGCTCTGGCATTTTCGATTTTGAAATATATTTTGTTTACATTATAACATGTAGATACCATCCAATAATAATTATTACCTGTTTTGGGTAACTTTATGATAAGCCTTTGCAAAATACCCATCATAATATACACCATGTTTGAAAGTTATTTCCGAAAATAGACGAAAATTGGGCTTCGTTCATACTCATCCCTTAGTTCGAACTCGCCCGATTCAGTATAAATATATCTACATACACGGACTGGGCGAGTTTGAACTGATGAGTATGAACAAAGCCCAATTTTCGTCTATTTTCGGAAATAACTAGCATGAGATTGAACTCATTTTCATAACTTAGAAGTATATTGCTACGTATATAAAAGTATTCCACTACACAGGACTTTAAATAACATTATTTACTCACATATTTCTGCAGCTGCATATGCTTTTTTTATCATCTTGAATTTTATAGAAATCCTTATTTTCCAAAATGCTTTTTCTGATTTAATATAAATTGGTTTACTCCTCCGTGACAGACGCACTTTCGCGGCTTCCATTTTAAGATCTCTACTCACCCAGGGTAATATTAAGCTATATTCTGCATAATCTGACTGTAATGTTCCCACTGCTGGGACACAGGCCTGTGGGCAATGCAGGTAATACACCACGCGGGCCTAGTGCGGGTTGGTAGTAGTCACATGTCTTCGATTTTTAGGTTCTAGGACATGCCGGTTTCCTCACGATGTATCCCTTCACCTATTTGAGAGCAGTCGTGATGCTTCCTCTCTCCTACTATTTTGCTGTTCCCGACAGGGTCCATAATGATTTATTTATTTATTTAATCAAATGAAATAACAATGTTAACATTAAACAGTATCATCTGTAGGTACACTTGACTTATGCTAGTTAACAAAACAGGTAGGTGATGCAACCAGCACCCTTACCAAGTTATAAAATAACTTGTATTAAGGGCACTGATACAAGCCCATACATACTTCAGTTTCACAATAGAAATTGCAGACAGAGCAAGTGTTTTGCGGATTCAAAAATTACATTTTATCTATTTATCATTTTCAAGATTACATATAATTTTAACTTACCACCTAAGTACACATTGTGGAATGCAGATAAAGTATTGAGTATTTAAATAATTTACTCAAAATAAAGCGCCTGTCTTGATTCGAACCTACGACCTACAACTCATAAGGCGCAGCCGTTACCACTGGGTCACCACTGCTCTATATCTCAATAGAATAAAAAACTTTTTATTGTGTACACCATACTGCAGAAATGATAGAAGAAAATTCTATCATTCTTGGAAATATTCTATGTGCTTTCTACCGACACTCCATTTAGAAATAAAAATACCTGAACTTTTTAATAATATTCATGTTGCCCCCTTGTCGCTATGCCACTATGTGCTAGAGACCATTTTCAGCGGCCCATTATTGAGTGTGCAAGTCACTCCCTGCCATTTTATCCGTGCATCATCATCATCATACTTCGACCGATTCTGTGCTTCCCGCATCCAACGGATTCCTGCGGCTTTTACAAGGTCATCGGTCCATCTTGTGGGAGGCCTTCCAACGCTACGTCTTCCGGTACGCGGTCGCCACTCCAGAACCTTTCGGCCCCATTGGCCATCTGTTCTGCGAGCAATGTGTCCTGCCCATTGCCACTTAAGTATCCGTGCATATTATGTATAAAACATTGGTCAGGCAGGGGACATACTTCTTCCATAGTTCAAGCCATACACTTTAGCCACCCAAACACAATATAATAATATATTGTTTCCACGTTCTGCAATATTCCTGCACCAGCCTGGGTTGTCCGTATGTAAACAGTTCATAATATTTGTAAGAAATTGGTTTCCTCATCCATATTTATTTCTTACAAAAAATAGATACATCACCACACTCCACGCTTATCCCTCTCACTGGTCCATAATAATAGACTCATGCAGACTAACGGCATCCATTTTACAAGAGGATCGCACTCCATTACATAAACGACTTGATTACAGCACTTATCTTACATGTTGCTATGGGAATACTGATGATCTTAAGTAGAATATACGCAGTATACTCACTTAACTGGAGGCTCTTGTTAAGTTACGCTTGCTGATGTCTGTCTGTGGATGGGTGACCATCTATTACATATCAAGACCGCTGCGTGGTTGGGAAATTACGTCTGACAGTGGTTAGGAGTAGTCAGAAATTCGAAAGTCTGACAACCAATCTTACCAAAGTGTATCGTGTTACCCAATTAGTGGGTTGTGGAGGTCACATAGGCAGTCTATGTAAGATATTGGTACTAAGCTGCCTGGAAGCTAACTACAATATTTGGAGTCATGAGGAACAGGGTGTAAAGTTCACTCATCATCTATAGAAAAGGGAGGATGCTCCGACCAGACGGGTGTCGTGTCTGGCGGCCAACTGCCCAACAATTGATGTCGGATAGTCTTATATATGTCGTTCACACGGTAAACTCTAATTCCAGGATATGAGTGACGTCAGGTCTTTGATGCGTAGTTTGCATGTGGCTACAAACATACCTAGTTGGATAGAACCTAGGCAGAAGACGGTGAGTTTAATGAAAGATGGTTAATCGGGTTTTTGGAAAAGTGTGGGTTTAGGCACAAGTTATCGACTATCTTCTCGCTCAATTGTAGGTCCCGTGTGAGTAAAAGAGATACCTATATTTATAGTTGATCTCTGACTGTTCACACCACCGGTAAAAACTCTGTCAGTATAAAACAATTCGTATTTAGTTGCTAGTCTTAGGCCCACTTGCGCATTATCAGCTAACTCAGAGTTAACAGCTAACTCAGGGCTAATCCAATAATTCACTTTGGATTTACCCTGAGTTAGCTGTTTACTCCGAATTATTTAGCTAACCCATGAATGCGCAAGTGGGCCTTAGAGCTCTGCCTCAATGGTGCGTTACGTTGCGTCGTCGCAGCGTCAACGCTGCTTCGTTTTCTATATATGTCAAATGACATTCGTCATTAAAACGTTGCGTCGTCGCACGCGACGTTTCAACGGATCGGCGGATGAGAGACGAAGCGGGGAGAGGGTGATGCACTGCGCTGACGAAGCTCCGGTGAGGCGACGGACAGCAACAATAGAACACATTTGTTCTGATCCATTGTGGATACTGACTGAGGTGCGTGCATCGTCCTCTTGCGACGTCGTGCGTCGTCGCAACGCAGGTGCGGCATACAAAGCGTTGATCAGTTGCGACGACGCAACGCATGCACTTATGAGGCATCGTCCTTAATCATTTCTCGCTAATCATCGGCTAATTCCTACTTTCAATCTAATAATTAAGAATCAAAACACACAAGACGACTTGAGTAAAACCCGAACCGACTAAGCCTTAACTAAACTAAGTAGGTACTCATTATCATGACCTAATTACTTTCTTTAGTACTACTTTCGCCTTCTCTAATAGATCCATCAACATTACTCCTTACAAGAAAAGTCAATTACAATCAGACGAAAAAGTGACTCAAGTATGCCATTAAGACGTCTGATGTTACACAAGTTAAGTTTTTAAAAAGTCAGGCACCCTAATAACATAAATAAAATAGCCATGAAACAGCTATAAATGTCGTTTCTTGTATCTCTTACCGAATTTACACGAGACAGAGAGATAGCAGAAAAATAATAAGATAACAATCAAATTGATCTTTCGAAAGAAATAAAAAAAATATTGTTAATTCTGCACATAATGACACACATTGCTTTGACTTAGAAGCTTGATTTTTTTAGAGCTCCAAGGAAACACTTGATATTAATTTCAACTTGATACTTCCACGCGTTCCTGAGAAAATGGGTCTTGACAGACTTGAGACGGACATCGAAGTAATCCTATAAGTACCTACATCAAAAGGAAAAACAGAATCCTAAAAATGAAACATTTCTTTTCCTTTGTACCATAAATATTTCCTGAAAATATTGGTACAGTAACGCTTCACCGCATTAAAAATTCTCGTACAAATACATCGGTCACTAGAGGTCTACCGTTTCGCACCGGTCCGAAAACCGCAATTCGGAATCCCGATAACGTGCGGTTTGCGGCGTGAATTCTTCGTGTGCACCACGCTTAAGTGTAAAGCCGAAATTGAGGCAATGCCGGCTGTTATTTGGGTTTAAGTGCCTCTTGGCTTATCGTGTATTTGGAAACGTGTTTCTACTAGCATACAATAGTAGATTACTGTTTATTGATCAAAAATGTCATATGCAACAGTCCACAGTCCAGTACAGTCCTGTCAAAATGAAATACATTAGTCGGCATCGTTTACGAAAATGTGTTGCGTAATTAGATACTTAGCTGATTCACATCCCATACATCACATCACACTCAGGTCCAGTTGAAAACCAGTGTCAGGCACATAGTGGTCTGGCATTTTTTGCTGAACTGGGCCTTTTTAGCGCAGCCGTAAGGCACACTCCCCTGCTAATTTCAATCGCATTTTACACTTTTTAGTTAGATTTTTTTTTTTTTTTCTGCTTTATAAATTGTGTGCTTTTTAGTCTGTGTTAAATAAATGTATTTTGTTTTCTTTTCTTTTTTTAAACGATTCTCCACACCAGGAATTTCTCCTGTATTGTGAGTGCGTTTACAAACATTTAAATTCACATACACAAACAGCCAGACCCGGAACAACTACTTGCAGATCATACAAATATTTGTTCTGTGCGGGAATCGAATCCGCGACATGCAGCGCAGCAGTCAACCGCTTAACCACTGCGTCAACCGTGTCGTCGTCGGCTTTCTATGCCTGATTTGATTATTGATCGATAAAAACGACGAATTTCTATACAAACTTTTATCTTAATTAACCCTTTAAGAAGGTGAGCACTAAAGAAGAATTCTTGTGCACATGCTTCTAGGCTCAGCGGTTTAGGCTGTGTGTTGTATCTCAGTGAATGAATGAGTTTAAGATTTTTATTACGTAAGATGTTCATAATTACAGTTTCATCTTGAATTTGCATTAGAAATAATACTCCTTGCAAGCTCTACCTCATTTTGATTCCAAAAACCATAGTTTTTCAAGTCTTGTTGAGTATTTGTCTTTCTATAAACCCAGTTCGCTTTACCACCACAGCCTCAGCGCCATTTTATTAATGCCAAGCTTCAGATTATCATCAAGCACGTGCATTTCTTATTTATTGCTTCGGCGAAAAAGGCGAAGTACATACAAACTTTCATCCCCTGTCGTTTATCGTTGAAAACATTTCTGATGCAGTTGGCGGCATCAAATCTAAGATTACACTGCCACTAACTTCATGAAGGTTCCTGCTGACGCGACACTGGTAGAACAATTTTCTGGGAGTTTTCATAGGAATTGTCGCGTCGCGCCAGGCAGTTTTAAGATTTTTTTTTTTATATAGTCCGATTTTTCTTCTGCTATACATAATATCTCACATGCCACTCTATAGCAAAATGAATTAAACTGATGCCTGAACAGTATAACACGGCAAAATTAGACTTCTGCCCTTCCTACTTACTATCACCCAGTCGCAACAGAAAACGGGTCACGCGCTACCGTAATGACTTTCTCATTAAACGGTCTTAAGGACGCAATCATTTGTCCGTACCTGCCGCTAATATATAGTAATTGTGCCCCGAGGGGACGGCGCGCCCTTTTGGACACCACTCCCGTTTAGGAGAGCGGAGATTTTTTGATAAATACGCACGGTATTTGATAAAGCGGTTAAAGCTGTTTTTTCCCCTTCGAGTTAATTCCTTCGGAGTAACACAACCCAGTTACTGGGTAACAAGATACCCCTTTTGTTCTATTTAACAGCAAAGCAATTTGTCGGCAGTAAGCTTTGGTTAAACTAGTTTTCTGATTACCCGTACTGACTGTCAAAGATCATCTATTGAAGCGGCTCCGCCAGTGCGTACCTATACTGCTCGATATGCTCCCAAAACCCAGTCGATCAATCTGCTGAACAACCTAATTTCTCAAGAGACCGATGTTGACATATTTATGAATAGCAGTAAATCTATGTTAAATATTTGCGTGAAGTTTTTAAGCTAAGTGTTTTTTTGGCTTGTTGCGCGCTTTGTGTTTACTGTAAGTGCAGCAAGCGATTGTTATTATATAAATAAATAAGTAACAGTTCTAGGATTCTCAAATCACTTTGTACATACAATAAAAAATTGAAGTCAAATCAGCATAACATACATTCATTATCGTCTTTATGAAACGTAAATAATTATAAGGTTATATTTTTTACTTCCAGATAAAACTGACTACTCAAATTTCCCAGTTGAATTAAAACTTCTAAACAGATTTAAACGACGGCGACGTCTCAGAATATGCCACTTAAGCGCGCTGAAGTTTTACATATAAACTGTTGAAAACAGTAAATCTCTCGCAGTTATTTTTATTATACAAACATTATTTACTTACTCTACTTGTCACTACAGGTTTCTTCGAAAATTCATGAATAGTTTATTTCACCACCTACTGAAAAGTTCTATCAACTTATCTGGTAGAAAATGCGTAATCTGTCGGTCTGTTCTGTAAAAATTCTCACCATAAAAGTTTAGATAAAATTTCAATCCCTACGGTGGTATGACAGCAATAATTGCGAGCAGTAAAAGGCTAGTGATGTGATCGTTGGACTGCCAATACATGTATCTCGAGTTTGAACCCAAGACACGGACCTCTGACTTTTCGGATTAATGTGTGTATTGTATAATTATCACTTGCTTCAAAAACGGTGAAGGTAAACATCTTGAGGAAACTGGCAAGCCTGAGAGATATTTCTCTATGGCATGTGAAGTGGCAAGTCAGCGGCCCATGGGTGGCATGAAAACTCTGACACCAGGTTAGACACTAACCACACGAAAAGAAGAAGAAGAAGAGGAATGATAGCTCACTTCACCTATTATTTCATTGTGAGGTTTTTATTGGTCGGCTGATATAGTGAAACACACTCTGAAACTTTTAACCCAAAACGTGTCTCTTTTGTCCACTAGATAAAAGATATCAATAATTTTCTCTCTCTTCTATGAGAGTTTCCCATAGTTCTGTTAGATATGATCTCCAAAGGTGTGCGTTTGAACTGGCCTTTTTTATGCCTGTGGTCCTTCGCCCAGGGATGAATGGAGAGGTCTGTCAGACTCTTACTGACTAAAACCACACGGTTTTCTTGAACTACCTTTGGCCAGGTTGCTGAAGACTAACGCAGTACGTCACGCTCCTCCGGCCAGGAATTGTTCCGCGTGATTTCCACGTGGAATCAGTAACCTGGTTGTTCATGAGAGGCGCGCGCAGAACACGGCGCATATGCAGTAGTTGTCCGCAATAGGCTGGTGATGATTCGGTTATCAAAGGATTCCAAAAAAAAACATGATTTAAATAAACAAACAATTCAAACAAATATTCTTTTAAAAATAAAATACATAATTATATCTACAGACAAAGCTGCGCAAAAAACCATGTGCACAAATAAATCAAAATGAAAACGAATTTAATTATATCACACGCTATGAAATTAAGTTATTATCTACAAGAGATATAATTCCATAAAATAATGACAGCGGCTAATATATAATTAGGGACTGAAAAAGCTATGGAAGGTGTCACAATTATCACTAAGGCAGAAAGTGATAATACAATGGTATTATTTAATTGTAATGATTAGGGATGGGACACTGTTGATTGCGTTATCGACAAAAATGTAAATAAAAAATACTGTCAGTTGTGTAAAACTCAAACTTAAAGAATTTATTTACAAAAGAACATTAACCTGCATACGTATATAATTTTGAAAAGTATCGTGATTGAGCAAAGCATACTGTAAAAAAAATTATTATCGGTTTTTCACAAATTGTTCGCACATTTTAAAGTAACAAGTCAAACAGTCAGTAACAGTAAAATACTTTTCACGAAACAAAAGCCCTTGTTCTCTTTGATAAGATTAACGTGATTAAAAGCTTGCATAAAATAAAATATTTTATCTCAAAAAACCCTGAAATATTTTAATTAGGGACGAAAAAGTAAGGATTTATTACGCAAGTAATAAATTATACTCAGATATAACTGGCGATAAAGGAAACTTTCGGATTTAAGTATTTTTAGGTGTAATATGAAAAATAACTTTGTTGAACACTGTACCCATCATCTGGGTTCGTCTAAATTATTGTTGTAAGAAAAAGATCTAAAGCCGAGATTAATAAACGTTACTTAGTACGTCAATTGGCTTAGATTTCCTTTCACTTCTCTATTTTGCACTTGTTGTTTGGCAGATGTGCGACCGTGACAAAAATAATGCCAAGTCAATAGATGCTTTTAGTAACGTTTCTTAATCAGGAAAGCCAAAGGTGAAGGTTTTACAAAGTTAAAAACTGAAACAGGTACCTATGTACAACTACTAAACCCAATTTTAGCGTAGTTGAGAAAAACCTATTTGTTCAAAACATTTTGCCAAATACTATAGTTCTGATAGGCATGTTTTGCGCTCATAAAACTTTTTTTGAACCTAAAATGTACCAGCAATTTTTAGTTTTTCACAGAAATGTTCTAATTTAGATAATATTTTCGCGTGAATATTTCAAGCAAAAACATCTTCCATTTTACGCCAACGCGAATGGATTATAAAAACTTGAAAGTTTCTCCTAAGTTCCAAACTTTCCTAAGATCTCGGTAAAATATTCATCTCAGGAATACTGTTTTATCAAGATTTCGGTGAATTAGTATTATAAAACTGTCATGTCAAAAACTTTTGACACAATTTCACAGCTGATGCTATGTGCGAACAAAATATATTTTATTTCACAAGGAAATAGCGCTTATTTACAAAATTGGCAGATTGAGGGAATGTCGGAAATTCATCGCGTTAATTAATTTAAATACATATTTTTGTATCAAAAATGCAACTGCGGTACACTGAGTTGATTTGTTAAACACTCAAATTAATATGTTCATTATTTTTATCCTCCATTTTGTATGGTTATATTATTATTGTGCAAATGTGGCTGGTTATATTGAACGAGCTTTTAATATAATATACTCGTTTAAAACTCGTTTTATTTTAAACAGACTCGTTTTTATATAAGAGCTTGTCGTCTACTTTATATTTCAGATTCCAGAATATTTATAGAAGCTGTTACCATCATTGCATTTATGTTTTAAAATGAGTTCTAAAAAACTATTTCAGCAAAAAAACTCGATATTCATAGCCGAACCTTATGTCCCACCCCTATTTCTTGAAATCACGTAATTATCTTCGTCTTTGGAATCGTGTAATAAGGGATGGCATTATTATTCCAATCTGCTTCATCAAGTCGATCTGATAAGATGTTAAAAAATATTTTCCAGAAATTGGAAAACCCAAAAAGGCCATTACTAGGGCCAAATGTAAAGGCATTACAGTTTTGGGGATTATTGCTCCCCAAAAATATTTTAATGAAATATTTCTACCTAATCATGCATATTCTTGTGACCATTTTTACAGCTACCGAGTATATTGATGTCTGGTTCGTAAAATCGGACTTGAATTTGCTGCTAAACAATTTGAAGATTACAATGCTGGCCACAATGAGTGTTATAAAAGTGTCAACCTTTCTAAGCTGGCAGAAGTACTGGATCAGTATCATCGAATACGTCACAAAGGCGGACTTAAACCAGCGAATAACTACAGAGAAAAAAAAGCTGGAGCTACTGTCCACATTTACGAAATACTGTAGGAAGATAACTTATCTGTATTGGTCGTTAATGTATACTACGGTTATCATAGTCATGGTCCAGCCAATCTTCAAATATATATCCTCGGAGACTTATAGAGGGAACATAAAAAATGGAACGGACACTTACTTGCAAGTTGTCAGTTCTTGGGTACCTTGGGATAAGAACACTTTAGTCGGATATTTAGCGGCTTATGTATATCAAAGTTATGCAGCTATATACGGTGGAGGTTGGATCACTTCTTTTGATACTAATTCTATGGTAATCATGGTTTTCTTCAGAGCTGAACTGGAGTTGTTGAGAATTGATTCTATGAATATTTTTGGATCGGAATCGGCTGAAGTAGAACATGATGTAGTTTTAAAAAGATTGAAGGATTGTCACAGGAGACATGTGGAATTGGTCAAGTAAGTACTTAGTTACTTTATGATTTTTCAAAGATTATTTTGTATGTCTGTGGTGTTACACGAATGGATAGAGTAAGAAATGAGTACATAAGAGGAAGTCTGAAAGTGGCACCAGTGACCGAAAAGTTGTGCAGTAATCGGTTGTCATGGTATGGGCATGTGATGAGGAGGAATGAGGAAAATGTCGTGAAGAAAGTTTTGAGTGTGAAAGTCGATGGCTATAAGAGTAGGGGAAGACCAAAGAAACGATGGATGGACTGTGTGAAAGATGATATGGCTAGAAAGGGGGTAACTACTGAAATGACGATTAATAGAGAAGTATGGAAAAAAGAGACATGTTGCGCCGACCCCAAATAAAATTGGGATAAGGGCAGGAGAATGATGATGATGATATTTTGTATGTCTAATTAATTTTAAATATTCAATTGAATCTGTACAATTATTTCTCAATTCCCCGTCGACATTTCTTATGAATTCAATCCACTAATAAATATCACTTTTCAAGACATTTGTCAGAATTGAAAGATTAATTTTATTCGCCAGGTTTAAATTTAGCATTTTCACTTTTTTCTCTTTCAAATTCATCGCTAAGGTTTTCAATGCTCATTGGGCGATCAAGAAGCGACGGTGGTTGTCATCAACGAGTTTATAAGGCACAGCATTTAAATCTAATCTTTACATTAGATCATTGGTTTATAGCAATGATATTATAAGTAGAAAGTGGTAAATAGGTTACCTATTCGACATAAATGATCTTCAAAACGGGCTCAATGATAGACTATTAGATGACACGTGGAAGTAGGACGGCATTTTGTAATTATCTAGAGCGAAAAAGAGATAAGACGATTAAGTAACTTGGCTAACACTAGCCAAGTTTATTGACCTGCCACTTGCGTAACGCGTATTACCTATCGACGTATTATTACTTATAACCTAGTCGACCAAACTCTGCTGAGGTGAAAATAGAGAATGCTCATTTAATGGTATAGGATAGTTCATACTAATTCCATGCTGCCATGATAGTAGGTACTTACTAATTCCATGCTGCCATGATAGTAGGTACTTACTAATTCCATGCTGCCATGATAGTAGGTACTTACTAATTCCATGCTGCCATGATCGTGGGTACTTACTAATTCCATGCTGCCATGATAGTAGGTACTTACTAATTCCATGCTGCCATGATAGTAGGTACTTACTAATTCCATGCTGCCATGATAGTAGGTACTTACTAATTCCATGCTGACAAGATAGTAGGTACTTACTAATTCCATACTGCCTTGTCATTATTCTAAGATAGCCATCTTGTTCTACCTTGGGCGACCGAGCTCTGATCGGGTGAAATATGGAGAAAACGAATTTTCCCAGTAAGTAATATCTGGTCAAGCAGAGTTCCGCTCGGGTGAAAATATTAAAATATCATCCAGGTACACCAACGTTTTACATTCCCGAGGCTGTGAAAATAGAGAAAACGACTTTTCCCAGATATGAGACCTAGCTAGATCGATTTTTCACCCCCGTAAACCCCAAAATTGCAAATTTCATCGAAATCGTTTTAGCTGTTTCCGAGATTCAGATTAATATATATTTATACATCAATTGCTCGTTTAAAGGTATTAGATATGTAAGATTGCTTATAAGATTATGGATAATAATAAAAAGGTGTTAAGACTAATAACAGTAAACAGGAAGCTTAAACTCCCCTAAGATAAAATTGCCCCTCCGCATTGTTAAAAGCAAGTTCAAAATCCAAATTAACCTTAGCGAAGTCAATCTAACTTGTACAGTTAAATGTGAACGATAAATTCTTGTAACTTTGTTTACCGGTTTACGCATTAACATGGAGAGTTAAGATTACTTCGAATATGTGGGTACTCGAAGTCTGAACGAGATTAATAATTTTGTTTTAGATTTCGCATTGATAAAATGTACCTACGGTACCTAGAAGTTGTGATTTTTAACACCTACAGTTTGACGACGGTTTTCTGTAAAACTAACCTGTTTCACGACGGTCTAAACCCAGCTCACGTTCCCTTTTGATGGGTGAACAATCCAACGCTTGGTGAATTTTGCTTCGCAATGATAGGAAGAGCCGACATCGAAGGATCAAAAAGCAACGTCGCTATGAACGCTTGGCTGCCACAAGCCAGTTATCCAGGCTCGCGGCATTATAGCTAAAGGCTAGTGGCATTGCTGCTTCGTCACTACTGGTCCCCATATATTTTATATAGGTTTATATGAGATTACATTTCGTGCGCGGTAGCAATGCTGCGCGTCGTTGCTGCGACGGCATTGCTGCACGGCAGTGTCACCCTACCACCGCGGCTGACCAATAGGTTCCTAAAATATTCATGCGTTTGGGTTTATAGAGGTATGAGGAACATCCTCTATAGAAAAGGGAGGATCCTCGGACCAGACGGGTGTCGTGTCTGGCGGGCAACTGCCCGTAAGTTGATGTCGGATAGTATTATTTATGTCGTTCGCGCGGCAACCTCTAAGGGCCTTATCACACTAGCGGTTTGCGAGCGGAGCGGGCGCGCAGCGAATGCGTTGCGACACACTGACACCACACTGACACTGTGATGTCTTACTGTCGCATGCGCCGCGTATTCGTTGCCCACCCGTTCCGCTTTGAGGACGCTCGCAAGCAGCTAGTATGATAAGGCCTTAACTGCGCGATGTAAGGTTTGTGTGACGTCATGTCTCTGATGCGTAGTTCGTATGTGGCAGTGTAACCGCTACAGGTTTAACCACGAACCTTTCTAAAATAACTTTATTCTTTCCAGGTTCGCCCGTCTCTTCGACTCATGCCTGTCACCAATAATGTTACTATACATGTTCGTCTGCTCAGTAATGCTATGTGTCACTGCTTATCAAATCACTGTGAGTATTTTAACAGCGGTCAGCTTATTTTAAACGTAGAAACTTGTCATGAATGTGGGATTTACTCAGACATTTGGAAGTTAAATAAGTCGTTTCCAAGTACTGGTACAGAATTTCGCCATGTCACTTAATGACATATTTAAGTACTTTCAAGGCATATAAAATACGGTTCAGCAAGACATTGTAAGGGAATCTGAACTTATGAAATAGGGATGTAGACAAAAATGTTTTTTGATCCGTTAGGTCTAATATTAAAACATATATGACACTTATTTTTTCTTTTTTTACGTCAACAAAATATTACCTACGGCAATACTTTGAGTTAAAATGTGGCATGACGTCACTCCCCGGTGTGCACAAAAAAACAGCTGCTTCCTACATTTTGACGAGATATGCGAACATAAATGTAGGGAACAGCTGTTTCTTTTCGCAAATTCAGGGTTGGTCCCATAGTGAAAGATGGTCATAATGATGAACACAATGACCCCTTAAGAGGTGTCGCATGAATTAAATTTCATCCTATATAACGCCATAATCTGTTAATTATGGCGTAATAAGTGCATATTCAAACAATGCAGACGTACCTATCGTAACAGTCATGAATATTTTCACCCATCTGATAATTTTATATTCTGTTTCAGATTGAAACCAACCCAATGCAAAGATTCTTGACTACGGAGTATTTGGTATTTGGAGTTGCACAGCTGTTTATATACTGCTGGCATAGCAATGACGTTTTATTTGCGGTTGGTATAAATCTACTTCTTTTATTTTATGTAAGAAAGAAAGAAACGAGAATAAGAGGATGGAGGAGCTCGTGGCTAAATTATAATAGTCGCACGGGTCGATCTATCAGGTTAACCTACGCTTGCCGGGTTTGGTCAGTAGATGGGTCCACCATCTTTACATACCGAGACTCCTCTGTGCCTCGGAAAGCACGTTAAAGCCATAGGTCCCGGCTGTCATTCGTGGATCTTTGACAGTCGTTACGGGGAGTCAGAAGCCCGAAAGTCTGACACCAGTATTACCAAGGGGTATCTTATTACCCAGTTACTGAGTTGTAGAGGTCAGATAGGCAGTTGCTTCATGTAAAATACTGGTATTCAGCTGCAAGTTGGGAAAAGGCTAGGCAGATTGAATAAAAATAGGTACCATTTTTTTTTACTATCAGCCATTTCTGTCCCTCTTTATGGCCCTTCCACTTATTCCTCTTTATTTCTGTATGTGGCCAATTTTTTAAGAATAGATTCGAGTTCGTTCCGCCATGTTCCCTGGTCCTACCGCATTGCCGTTTACTGCATCAGCTGCCCATTAGGTCTTCCGGCATGCGAGAGATGTGGCCAGCGCAGTTCCATTTAAGCTTGGCAGCCGTGTGACCTACATCAGTAATTTGAGTTTTCGATAGCAATAGTAGGTCATGCCGTGGAAATACATTAAGCACTCAGCAGGTTGATAGCATAACTGATTGGAAGCCGGACGATCACTTAGTACGGTCATATGAAAACCTTATATCATTAAGGCCCACGTTATGAGGGCGGCGCCACTGTCACTTCGTTAACAACAGCTCCGTATTAAATAATAATTAAAATAGTTTCTGTACATATTAAGTGCTCTGAAGTAGTTAATTAGTGAAAGTGGAGTACAATACTCAAACCACAATGTTATCTAGTGACAATATTCGCAAACAATGAAGTTATTAACGACCGAAATCCAGACGTTGTAAACTTAAAAGAAGACTGTTTATAATGTCATTATAAGTGTATTATCGTTTGAAGTGATAATAATTACGCTGGTGAACAATAAAAACCTGCTCTAAGTCAAGCAGTGAAGCATAAACAGTGAGTTACAACAACAAAACACTTTTTAACAAAACATATATTATGATACAATAAATTATTTTTAATTCACCGTCATTATCCAAATAAAAAGTAACGGAATCATACGCTTACTAACAGAAGACCAATTTCAACTAAAAAGATAACGATCAGTTGACTCAGTGGTTACTGCGCTTGGAGTGTGAGCGCTAGAAGGCGCGAGTTCGGAACTCAGAAACTACATAATCTTTTTCCATTTTATCAGAAGTTAATTTATTCAATATCAATACAAAATGAGCTTCTTTGACAACATTACGTTCAGAAACACAAAGACACGTTCTTTAGAAATGTCCGAAGAAACTAGCCTTAATAGTTCGAAGTTAGATGGCAGCACTAGTAGCTTACCAAATATATCAAGTGACGAAAACACTATACAAATACAGGAACTGCAAAACCAAACTGCACAACTTACTTCACAACTTAATTCGGCACACGAAGAGATAAAGAACTTAAATATAGAAAATACTCAGCTTAAAAAATCTGTTAATGAATTAACAAGTAAAAATAATGTACTAAAAAAGGCTACAAAAAAATTAACGAGTGAAGTGGGAACTCCTAATAAAAGCTCACTTACATCTACTCCGCGCCCAAATTCTCAAACAAAGTCACAAATGAAGACAAGGAAGACACAAATATTTTCGAAACAACAATACACGATTAATGCTTCAACGGTAGAACTAGATAATACAACAACACAGAAAGAAGAAAGTGATGACCATTCTTCGATTCCCATAAAAACAAAACTGTGCATTGTTAGTGCGAATAAAAATAACAAAGTTTTATCTACAGCTCAAGAGATATTTAAAAACTTTCAAGTATGTCATTACGTCACACCGAATTGTGGTACACTTCGACTTGTTAAAGACTTACATAAAAAACTAATTGATTATTCTATGAATGACTATTGTGTTGTTTTGATTGGAGAAGAGGACTTTTTACATACTGAAAATTATGTTAATATCATTATAAAACTAAGGGAGACATTGATGACAGTACAGAATACGAATATAATCTTATGTGCTCCTACATTTAAATTAAGTAATTATTCGACAATGTTTAATTGGCGTATAGAGACATTTAATAATTTATTACATTTAGACTTACAAACATATAACTACGCAACTGCATTTGACTCTAATTTAAATCTTTTTTATGACTTTACAATGTTCTCTAAATTCAATAGAAAAACTAATGACTGCGGTATGCGTAACATCTTTCAAAATTTATTGTTAACCATAACAGAGATATCATCGACCCAATATGAATCTTCTGCAGATGAAAAATTTGGCGTACATGAAAATTTTTTTCGTGTATAAAAATATTAATATTCTGCATCAAAATATAAATGGACTTTTGAACAAATCTTATATGTTTACTGTCGCACTTAATGAACTACTTAATTCAGGAAAAATAATTGATGTGCTGTGTTTTTCGGAGCACAATATGATATTATCTGATGTTAACTTGTTACATATTCCTAATTTTACACTTGCTACTCATTTCACTCGGGAATCCCGACATGGTGGTACATGCATAATGATACGAAACGGAATTAAGTATAGAACTTTGGAGTCGGTGGAAAAGTACTGCGTTTCTAATATAATTGAATGTTGCGCAGTAGAACTCACTGACCACAACATCATTGTAATGTGTGTCTATAGGAGCCCGCTTAATATAAAAAGTAAACTTGAGATATTTTTCAATAACCTTAATATTCTCTTAAAGTCTTTTTCATTACACACTAACAAAAAACTTATTCTATGCGGTGATTTCAACATTGATCTTTTAAAAAAGACCACATGTTTAGAGCAACTCAAATTTCTTATAACGGGTTACAATCTCAAGTTTGAAATTAAAGTTCCGACTAGATTGGGCAGTGGTACTTGCATAGATAACATAATTCACAATGTGCGAGGATCAAAAGGAGAAATCTTAGAGCTGGCGGTATCCGATCATACGGCACAACTCTTACGATGTCCAGTTAGACGTACATGCATATTAAATTACTGGTTCTCAACTAAACGAGATTACTCGAAAGAAAATGTTCAGAAATTCATAGACAACATCAAGGCTATCACTTTTGCTGACGTATACGAGGAAACGGATCCCGCTAAGGCATTTAAACTATTCTATGACCTGTTTAAGTTGCTATATGATTTATGCTTTCCAAATATAAAAATACGGATATTGACAAAAGAAAAAGCAAAATGGATTAGTCGTGGCATTAGGATTTGCAGTAAAAGAAAAAGAGAATTGCTGTGGAAGTACCGGTCATTACCAAATAAGCAAAACAAAGCAAACTTTAAAAGCTTTCAAATCGGCTGAAGAAAATTATAAATCTCACACAGAGAGCCCATAATAATAATTTCATACACTCAGCTCAGAATATATGTAAAGCAACATGGAAAGTAATAAACAAAAATAAGAATAAACATAACTTGCCAGGCGAAACAATAATAAAAATCAATTCAAATGATACAATCTTAACAAATTCTCTTGAAATAGCACAAGCTTTTAATGATTACTTTGTCGATCAAGTGAAACCAGTTACTAATTTAGACATTAATAAAAATAAACATAAAATAAACAGTAGAATTACTTCCATGTTTATGTCGCCTACAATACCACTAGAAATTCACCAGATTATTATGTCGCTAAAGAATACGTTAAGCACTGGTTATGACGATATAAGTACAAGCATTATTAAACGAGTATCCACAATAATTGCTCCTGTGTTGAGTCATCTTATCAATATGTGCATATACCATGGTTACTTTCCAGAAGAATTAAAAATAACAATTATAAAACCTCTTTTCAAGAAAGACAACAGAGAAGATATGTCCTGCTACAGACCTATAGCCTTAGTACCGATTTTTTCGAAAATATTCGAGAAAGCAATATATTATCAACTTACTTCATACTTTGAGAAAAATTGCCTATTCGTTGATAACCAGAAAGGTTTTTAGGAAAAACAGATCTATTGATATGGCCATCTACGATTTCTTACATATGGTTAGCGGCAGAGTGGATAAGAGACTACCAACTCTGGCGCTTTATATGGACATGTCAAAAGCTTTTGATCGCGTAGACCATAAAATACTGATAAGTAAACTTAACGCATACGGAATAAGGGGAAATGTATCAAATTTAATAGAATCCTATCTTCGTGATAGGCAACAAATAACGACAATTAGTAGAGTTTCTAAAAAAACCGAAGTCACATTTAAATCTAGCCAGAGAACGGTAAATTATGGAGTACCACAAGGTAGTGTACTCGGGCCGCCCCTGTTCATCGTTTATATTAACGACTTTCCGACAGCATCATCATATCCTATGACAATGTTTGCAGATGACAGCACTTTACATTTTAATATTGACGAGGTAAGCACATTAGAGGCTGAGATTAACTCTACTTTAATATCAGTTGTGAATTGGCTGCAAAATAATAATTTGGTTATAAATCTTGACAAAACAGTATTAATGAAATTTCAACAAAGAGTAAATTACAATGTAGACTTAAATATTAAATACAAGGATAAAATTATTAATGAAACAAATATGACTAAATTTCTTGGACTAAACATAGAGACCACTCTAAAATGGAATTCACATATTGACAAAGTATGCACTAAGCTTAACCAACATTCCTATGCATTGCACATGTTAAGTAAGACGGCCAATCGAGCAACAGTCTTAACGGCGTATCATGGTCTAGTGGCCTCAACATTGCGATATGGAATTATATTTTGGGGCAATGCCACAGGTAAAGATGTAGTATTTAAGTGCCAAAAAAGGTGCATAAGAGCCATATATAATTTGCAGGTAACAGACAGTAAAGTTGCAAACCGTTTTTTAAAAATACGAAAATATTAACTATGCCTTCGTTGTACATCTATGAAACGTCTATGTTCGTCAAAAATAATTTACATAAATTTGCTCGAGTAACTAGCCAGCGCCGTTGTGATCGGTTACAAACAGTCGGATCTAGTACTGCACTATATAAAAACAGCATTTTTGTAATGGCTCCAAAGGTCTATAATAAATTACCAAAATGTATAAGGAATGAAGACAATGTCCGCAAATTCAAAAGTAAATTGTATTTATTTCTAATAGATAAGACGTATTACTCTATCGAAGAATTTTTTAATGATAAAATATGACATTGCCTGCAATTTAATTTAATCTAATTTACCATTGACATGCATGTAAA
This sequence comes from Conistra vaccinii, assembly GCA_948150665.1. Lineage (NCBI taxonomy): Eukaryota > Metazoa > Arthropoda > Insecta > Lepidoptera > Noctuidae > Conistra > Conistra vaccinii. Next base: position 16,990,700 of record OX411339.1, read on the forward strand.
AATAAATTATAATTGATTTTTTTAAATGCACATTATTGAGATTATTATTTTTGACATTATTTTTAGTATGATGAAATATGACATTACTAGCCCTTTAATATAATTTACCATTGACATGCATGTAAAAAATAAATTATAATTGATTAATTATTTATTAGTAATACATTTTATTAACACTATTTACTCGAACATGACTTTGTATTGTATAGATTCAGAATGATTACTAAAAAAACGAATATATTTGTACACCTATTTCATTGGTAGAACATAGAGATCGACGGAAATGTATACCTATGACCTGTATAATATTGTAATACCTATGTTCACAAATAAAGATTGATTGATTGATTGTTATATAAAGGTCGGTTTAGACCAAAGGAGCGAAAGCCCATTCTATTTCCACTCTACTAAATTAATTTTATATAACAGGGATACCGCATTCTCTCGTTGTTCCATCAAATTCAAATTCAATTCAAATTCGAAAATCATTTTTATTCACTAGGCTGAGAATCAGCACGTCAAAATTACATAAGAAGGTCCCCCTACCCCACTACTTCCTAGTTCTTTAGCTGGTAAGAAGGAGTGGCGCAACAAACTCCCCAGCAGCACAGCAGTCTGTTCAGTTACAAAAAAAGTGATTTTAATAATTCACATTACGCAACACAAAACATAATTTAAATTAATAGCCATATGTCAAAAATAGAACTATACTCAGGCAAAAATAAAAAAAATAAAAACTTACAAAATAATTCACATTACGCAACACAAAACATAATTTAAATTAATAGCCATATGTCAAAAATAGAACTATACTCAGGCAAAAATAAAAAAAATAAAAACTTAACGTAAACAATATTAAATAAAAGCCTCCAGGCATTAAGGTTCTGCCCGCCTACATATCGCTATATCTGTATATAGCTATAACTGGAAGTTATATATTGATAAACTAGGACCATCGAGGTAAAATAATTAATTACTAATAACAATAACAAAACCATGATCAGCAAGACGACCAGTCACCATACAAAAATCTCAAGAATGTCTAGAAAAGAATGCTCTTCCTCTTGTTGTAGTTTTTGTTCGTTTGGTTAAAGCCCGCCTTTATACAATGTGGAGACTACCATACAACAATAAATTAAAATACTGGCACTACTAATGCATAAGAGTATTTTCTAACTGTCAAATAAATCCTAGCATAGAAATTAAAAAATGAGTTTTTCATACATCTTAAATGTAGTTTACGCCGGATCCACCCTAAGCCTATAAATTTCGTTTATCCAACTAGGCCTAGGGTGGATTCTCGGGCATATGTTTCCGAATATCCACCTTAGGGTGGATTTTTGGGGTGGATAAACGTAATAACCCGAGCCGACTATGGATTTTGCCGAGCTATATTGACTAAACTATTGAATATATTCAATTGAATTTTTGTATGCAGAATGGGAACGTCATTACGGACACGCTGTTTAATTTTTTGTTGTATTGTCGTCTCCACCTTGTATAATACAAATGACGATTTCAAAAATGTGACGCACAACGAAACAGATTAACGTTTTCGTAAGTTGATCCTACCTGCTGGCAAAAACGATTAATTCCCGCTTCCAATAATCTGGGTTATCTTGTTCACAACAAGAGTTGTTCTCGTGTAGGTTACTCGTGCCGACAAAAGATTACGAGTTGTTACTACTATACTTAATTAAAGAACGAAATACTTTGTCTCTGTGCACCATGCTTCATATAACAAGTGGAAATATTTCAGAAAATATCAAGCCGCAATTCGCTTTTACATCCAAAGGGGATATTTTTTCAAAGGGTTTAACAACGTGCTTAACTTAAAACTGTTTACAGTGTTTTAATTTGTATTCAATATATTTTACTCATTGAAGTTAAAATTAAGTAATCGACATTTTGGTTCAAGTTATCCGACTACGAAAGAAAGTTCCGAACTTCTTAAGCTATATTTATTTAATATAGGATTTTAAAGAGTTATATCGCCTTATACAGCAGTCGATTTGTCGTGATCTAGAACCTGGCTTTATTTGCTATTACCTAACCGATTGCATAAATACTAACAAAATATTTTATCAAAATTTAACCACATAACAAAAATATAAATAAAGAAAAAATGTAGTTACAGTACGACACAACTTAGATGAAGCATTTTGAAAATTTGCATACATTCATTTCAATTTTACGAATGTATTTGGGGTTATATGACTTTGCAACATTTTGCGTTTGCGTGAAGACTATTCTCACCTAAAGCAGTAATAAAGATTGGTAATTTCGAAGGCGCACTCAGTACGGATGGTGATCAGTTTTACGAATTTTGCCGATGCTACATATACGTTCTGTCATACTGTATCAAGTTGTGTGCGTATTTGGAATATAAAATACACATACAATTATATAAAGTAGTATAAAGTTCCAATATCTTTTTGTAAGGAATGTTCTTTAGTATCTAAATTATAATTATCATAACATAACATCACGCCTTTATTTCTCGAAGGGTTAGGCAGAGTACACCCATATTTCGCCAGTTATGTCTAAGTTCCATGTAATAGGGGGCGAGCCTATTGCGATTAACCGGGCATAAGTCCAGATTCCGCGCGGGCTGCTACTGAAAAAATCCAGATGGAAAAACCCAATAACACTTTTGCCCGGCCTGGGAATTGAACCCAGAGGCCTCATGCAGCAGTAGCGCTTACGACCACTCGACCAACGAATCAGCCTATAATGTTCCCACTGCTGGGACACAGGCCTCCTCTCTGTGAGAGGGAGTGGGCCGTAATCCACCACGTGGGCCCAGTGCGGGTTGGTAGATGTCACATGTCTTCGAATTTTATTACATGCCAGTTTCCTCACAATGTTTTCCTTCACCGTTTTGAGAGCAGTGGCGATGAAATAATTTACTCAAAGTAAAGCGCCTGACTGGGTTTGAACCTACGACCTTACCGCTACCACTGAGCCACCACTGCTCTCTGAGGTTAATATTAGTTATATTTTTTCAGAGTGCAGATTTAATGCGAGGACCATATGAAAGCATTTGGTGGACAAAGAGTGTAAAGTATCGCAAAGACCTGTACTTATTAGCAGCACAGTTCAACAAGATCGTCGTGTTCTCAGCTGGGCCTTTTACTAAGCTCACTGTGGCAACTTTTATAAGTGTAAGTTTTAATTTTTCAAAACCTGCTTCTTTTCTTGAATTATACCGCCCTGTCACGATCATCTAAGGCTGTATAGCCGTGAATGGGCCTAAACCTGGTCGAGTATTTTTTTTTCATTATGATTTATTTCCGGCTTGTCTCTCCAATTTCTCACTTAACCAGTTCCTAAATCTTAATAAAAATCTAAAATCTAAAACCTAATACATAGAAATACATACACAAACTCACGCCTTCTTCCTATGGGGTAGGCAGAAACTACAGAACGCCACCTGCTATAATCCTTACATATTCCTTTTGCTTTGTTTACTTTCATATACTTGTTCATACAGCACGCTAGTTGAGACAACGACCACGCATCTACCCTACAGATTTAGGCCGTTAATCCTGCCAGCACCCTAATTACGTAATGCACGATCAATTTTAAATTGAAACCAATTGAAAAACATTGCCAGTTTAAACATTGCTTCATAAGTACGACAAAAAAAATTGAACAGATTTTGTTTGCCGAACTTATGAAGCAATGGACTGGCAATCTTTTTTCAATTGGTTTCAATTTAAAATTGATCGTGCATTGCGTAATTCGGGGGCAGGTTGAACGTATCACCAACTGCTTTAGATTGTATACGTTATATGGCCAGTTTTACCTCTACTTGAAATATCTAAACTACAGACGTAAATAGGAGACAAAAAAGAATAGATTTCTTAATCTTCATGATGAAAATAACGAGTTTTATGACAGCAAAAAAGTATAGGTAACAGATACTCTACAAATATAGAAATAAATTCTCACACGGACAACTGTAAACAAAACAACAACTGCAACTGCTGAAAACAAAACAACAAACGTAATACAGAGAAGTTTTATAAAAATGTGGCTGTTATTAAAGTATATTGTGGTGTCTTACGACTTCCACGCGAACGAAGTCGCGGGCAGAAGCTAGTATAGAAATAAACATAATCCTAACTAATATTATAAATGCGAAAGTCAGTTTGTTTGTTACGCTTTCACGCTAGAACGGCTGAACGAATTTGGAAGAAATTGGAGACGTGGATATAACAAGACCTGGGTTAGGATAAAGAATATATTTAATCCCGGTAGTACGTTCCCGGGGGATAATTTCCGACGTCCACACAGGCGAAGGCGCGTGGAAAAAGCTAGTAATGATATAATCGAAATAAACCCTGGCAACGATATAAAAAATTGCCAGAATTTCTAAAAATAGCGTCTACCAAATAACATTTGTTACACATGTAATAAAATCTTGGTTATTATGTTCTCATTTATATTTTCTTTCTCATAATATTTATTTTTTTCAGATCCTGAAGGGTGCCTACAGTTATTACACACTCCTTGGCCAATCTCAGATGAAATAAGGAATATAATGATTATGGCAATTTATTTTTAATAGTATTATTATAGAACCTTTTATATAGGGTGTTTCGATATTTGTGACATATCTTTTAAGAAACGTTTTCTGTTACGACAGTAGATTGGTTTTATTTTTCTTTATATTTCTAATTCGTTCGAGTTAAGGTACATTTGTTGAACTTTAACAAAATACACATTTTACCGTAATTATGAATTTTAGTTTAAAAATCGTTTACACTGTTGTTCTTAAAACTTCTTTTACTACCCTAATTAATTTTACAGTTCTCTAAGTGCAGAAATTATCTATATTAGAAGGTACTGCATGATTTCTGAAACATCATGTACGTAGCAGTAGTAACTGTTTTTTTTTTTTTTCTTTTGCTAATAAAGTAATCATTGATTGAGCTAATAATAGCGGAAAAATAAAAGTAGAAAAAAATGTGTGTCAGTTTTTTTCAAAGTAATAATTTATGTTCCTTTAAACTTTGTCTACCTTCTGTTACGATAGAATAAGTACTATTCCGAAGTCGACTGCAGGTAGCGGCAGCAGGCGACATGTCACCACGTCATGACTGGTATTTCTATGAAAAACCTTCCGTAGTTAGCGACACATCGGTTTCATAGAAATTCATAGAAACCAGTTGTGTCACGGCATTACGTCGCCAGCTGAGGTCGCCTGCAGTCGACTATGAAATCTTTGAATAATTTGATTAGAAGTAAATGCTAATTGACTATAAAATGGTTTAAGATATTAGTACTTGCTTTCACTCATCTATGAAGAATAATTATTAAGAGCGACGTACAATTATACGACACAACTTAGATGTAGCATCGGCAAAATTCGTAAAACCGATCACCATCCGAACTGAGTGCGCCTTCAAGATCACCAATCTTTATTATTGCTTTAGGTGAAAATGATCTTTCGAAAAACGCAATAACTTGTAAAGTCTTATAGCCAAATACATTCGAAAAATTTAAATAATGAATGAAAATTTTCAAATCTATGCTACATCTAAGTTGTGTCGTACGGCATTTCATACAAACTTTCAAGCCCTTGTTTTTCGAAATGACTGAACCGATTTTAATGAAACTTCATACGCATAAACAGAAAAAGGTCTAAAAAGTTAGTTGAAGAACCTTTTCGAAAAATAGTGTTACAGTCAAATTAGACCGATTTAAAATTTTCCATAGAAACAGAGATTTCCAATTATCTGTTTTTAAATAAGACATTTCGAAAATGTTTTAAATTACTTTTTAGACCTTTGTATCCTGCATATTCGTATGAAGTTTCATTAAAATCGGTACAGACTTGAAAGTTTGTATGAAATGCCAATAATGTTTTTCTGTCTATTATGGACAATACTGTTTTGACCAGACCTCTCTAAGATCAGCAGTGGAAGGTGATAATTCAATTGATCAATTTTAATACCAATCTATTATTGTCCCACTGCAGGGCAAAGACCTCTTCTCATACAGAGAAGGCACGAGCATTGATCACCACGTGTGCTCAAGACGGGTTGGCGATTTCAGACTTATATTAACTACTAGCTTCTGCCCGCGACTTCGTTCGCGTGGAAGTCGTAAGACACCACAATATACTTTAATAACAGCCACATTTTTATAAAACTTCTCTGTATACTACGTTTGTTTGAGTAGTTTATGCGGCCTACCCAAATGTCCTTTCTTTGGTACTGTTCGTCGAGTTGAGCTCCTTAAGTTCAGAGTTGAGCTCCGCGATTACTGACAAATGCTTGCACTGACTGGACAGGTCCACTCAAAGCTGTATGGTTCTTTCCTCAAAAGACCATTTCAGACATTAGTCTACATGGTCCTCATATGGCCTGACCAAGATTATGTCTGGACTTTAAAAGAGACTGTGACCTCTGAGTTTGTTTCGGCCTTTCTTCTCAGAGTAGTCAGATAGGAAACGCCGAACTCATCTAGCTAATTTTTAACATACATTTTAATATGACGTGTAAAAGTGATTCCAATATCCTATTTACAGAATAAACAATTTCATTTCATTTCATTTCATTTCATTTCATGTTGTTTTGTTTTCAGCAGCTAAAATATATAGAGAGTCAGGACTGGTGACGCGGGAGCAAGCGACGTACAGATGTCCGTGTGAGAAGCAGCTTGTTAACTATAAGTCCTGGGTTTTTCCTTGACCATGTCAGTAATGTCCAAGATTAACTAAAAAACGACATTTGAATTGAAAAGTCACATTGGTACTTGCACGGATTTGAACAGACAACCTCGTGCATGAGAGGCGAACCCTTAACCACTGCGCTATCACAACATCAGACAAAAAAAACAAATCAATTCTCGTTTTACCAATCTGAAATATTTTACAACAACACGAATACATATTAACCTCGGGCGGGTAGTGGGTTCGACTCCGAGCGTCAAATTATGTAAATACAAGGTTCAGTCGTAAAGTTCTGCGATATTGTTTTTGTATTGTCATTTTTCAGGTGTGAAAGTATTTTCAGGATTGTGAAAACGGAAATAGGAGATAGTGTTTGTGATTTTTGTTGAATAATAATATTGTAGGAATTGCTTAAAGAATTGCAAAATAAACTAAAAACAATTGTTTTGGAAGTGAAAACTTCTTTAGCGGCGTTGTGCACTTTTTTTAGGATGGGTAAAAAATGTTGAACTAGCGCCAGGCGTCAGAACACGTGACCTGATCAAAGACGGAGGGAGAGTAGAATTTGTTAACAGCGCACTCTGTTTTAATGGAGCTACAGCTTTTCTTGTATTGACAGCAAGCCACATAAATTCCTGACATTTTCGTTAGATGGCGTTACTTAGTTTTCACTTCCATCGGCAGTCTCCAAATACTGCCTCGCATGTTTTTTATAAATGAGGTTGGCAGACGTGTAAAATCCACCCAAATTTTTTTCTTGTTACGTTTTACGGCCCATTTAAGGGAGCTTGTCTTTTGCAATTAACTGGGCACACATCCAGAATCCGGGCCGATGGAAGAAACCATGCTGCGGATGACAATTTATTAATTAAAATAGGTACGCTAACACCATATAAATTGAACATTAAATAAAAAAGTTAATTTTATACCAATTACACGATCGGGATTGCGGGAAGTCCTAAGGGGAGACCCCTGGCAACAAACACGCAAGGGAAGGAACACGGGTGGGTTTTAGTCAGTAAGAGTCTGACACGCCCTTCTGTTCCGCCCAGAGCGGGAGAAGTCATTACTAAATGATTTCCCTCCCAAAAAAAAAAGGGTGTTCACGAAAGATACACAAAACAAAGCAATTTTCGTAAATTATTTAATATTGAAACATAAGTAACTACATAAATAATGAAAAACAAAATTATAAACAAAACGGCTTTGAGTTAAGTCTAAAAAAGAACAAAAAACTGACATACACAAATATCAATAAAGGTATAAAATAAGCCAAACGACATAAATTACGCCTTATTAAAACAATTTTTTTTCACAAAGTAATAATTACTTTTGCCACGATCGATGCCTAAAGAAATTTACCCAAAGCGTACCGGTTACTCGCTACAACGCGGCAACGCTGTAACTGGCGTAGCCGCGTTGACGTCTACGCGTCAGCTACGCCGTAGCAATCTCATACCCCATTATAAACAGCACATATTTTTATTAACTCTGCTTTTTCTCATAATATAACATCTGAATATTTTTTTATTATATTACTAGACTAATAAATATGGTCTAATGTATAGAGCATGTATATCAACACCCTCCACGCCAAAATTAATTTCAATTACTTCTTTATCTTCCCCATTAAGGACCATAATCGCATATTACGTTGTCATGTACGAGCAACGAATATAAAAACATATTAATGACTCTGAAATCCTTCATTTTTATTATAATTACTGTTTGTTGGTCATAAAAATTCATATTGGCAGAGGGAGAGAGGCATTAATCCGTTTTGAGTATTCACATCAGGGACAATGTACGATTATATGAATATGGTATTCTTTTTTAAGCTAAATTCGATTTTTATTACACTGATCAACAAAGTATAATTAGGTTTGTTTTGATAAACAACGAAAAAAAAAAAACTGCCAAAACACCCTGAAAAGAGAAAAAAAAGCAAGCATCATAATCTATAGAATTTTCAATAGACTCTTTTCCCAACTTTGTTAGGGTCGGTTTCCAGTCTTACCGGATGCAGCTGAATACCAGTATTTTACATGGAGCGACTGCCTATCTGACCACCACAAACCAGTTACTGGATAACACGTGCAACAATACCCTTTGGTAAGACTGGTAGTCAGACTTTCGGACTTCTGATGACTCGTTATGACTGTCAAAGATCCACGAATGAAAGCTGGGACCAACGGCTTAACGTGTTTTCCGAGGCACGGAGGGTCTTGGTATGTAAAGACCGTCACCCATCCACGGAACAACTTCAGCAAGAACGATCGCGACACATAAGGTACCCGCGTGTCGGGCGTGTGTCGTGACGGCTGTACGGTGGGCTTGAATATATTGTAATTCCTTGTATTATATGGATGTCGGCACACGAAACGCGTGCGCGGGTCGGGTGCGGAGCGGGAGCCGCGCACGCGATTCGTGTGCGTACACAAAACCGCCGTAGACGCCGCCGACCCGCGCCCGACACGCCTGCCTTGTGTGTGAAGCCCTGTAAAAACAATTGAATACTGACATTAAATCAATGTTTCCATTTCTTTAAACCTTCGACCATGGACACACCCACACGTTCCCATAAGAATATTTACGATCCCATAAAATTTTATGCTTTATTTTTTCATACGCCCTGAATGTTATGACTTGTGCTTCGGATGTTTTAATTTGAACGGTGTTTTCCTGAGTGTGGATATATTTTATTCTGTGAAAGGGAAAATTGAATATGAGTGCTGTAATAACATATTTTTTTAGGGTTTAGTACCCAGTGGGTGCCAACGGGACCCTATTATAGCTCCGGCCATCCGTCTGTCACAGTGGTGTATTTTTTGAACCGTGACAGATAGACACTTGAAATTTTCACACAATGTTTACTATTATGGCTGCTATAATAAAAGCGGCCAAGTAATATTGAAAAAAGTTGAAAAGAAAAACAAACGTATTTTTTTAAAGCATTAAAAAAATTGTACCTGGTGTTAAATGTGATATCAATATCGGTGAAACGGAACCCTTTGTGAGCGAGGCTGACTCGCACCTGGCTCTTTTTATTTTTATTTACTGTCGGGTTACGGAGGTGTAGAAATTCATTTGAGATTTCGTTGAATAATTTTTAAATGAATATGTCCTGTGTAAGAAAGATAATTGTCGGGCTTTCTAGAATTTAAGATCAACAAGTTTATGTAGTAAAACTTCAAATAATGATAAATATTTAAGATTTTATAAATGATGCAGTAATTTCATAAAAGGTATTTATATATTTTATTATGCGCCAAGCTTGGTGGATGCATCGATTTATTTTTATAATTTTACAAATAAAGCCGCTGCTACACAGCAGCCCAGAACTAAGTTACGCATGTGTACTTAGCTTCGCTTAGTATGAACATGTAGCCGGGATCGTCCACTGCGACCATTCATGGATTCATGCATGGCTTTCAAGCAAATGAATCGCGCAGCTAACGAAGCAAACTTATCCGTACATATCTTACGTAACAGTGGACGGTCGACTTTAGTCATATAAGCATAAACCAAAAAAAAATTAGTCTTCAAAATACTAGGTACATTTTGAGCAGTTTTCAGATTTTCAATTTATGTTCCTACACTTTTTGTATAGGTAGGTATTATAAAAAATTGCGGGTGCAGCAACATGAAAAAATCTTAAAAAGAATTAGAATAATTATGCGAGATTTCATGTGAGTGACAGAGAAAGTTATATCTTTCTTCTCTCTCATACAACGACATGTGCCAAAACGTGACGTGTCCTTGAAATTTCACTCTCAAATCTATTCTTATTATCGAATTGCTGCCTAAGACGTTTCACTTCTAAAACCCTCAAAGTACTCGTAATATTTCCCAAAATTATATGTCTATTATGATCCACCGAAATTCAACTGTTTATATTCAATCAGCAAATAAGTTAACACCGCAATTTTGTTTTTTCTTCGGTTCAAAGATCGTTGTTTCCATAGTAACTTTATTGGAATGTAAGTTTACGAGGCTTATTTTTGCAAAAGGTTCAATCATTTTTGTGCCTTTTACCGTCGGTAGGTATTGTTATAAAGAAATAATACATTTATTGAAATTGAGAAGACTTTTGAGCCTTTGTAACCCTTCGGTTTGTTGTCATGAAAGGTTTTTAGGGTTCCGTATCTCAAAAGGAAAAATCGGAATTCCTATAGAATCACTCGTGTACAGAATCAGCCTATTAATGTTCCCACTACTGGGACACAGGCCTCATCTCTGTGAGAGGGAGTGGGCTGTAATCTACCACGCGGGCCCAGTGCGGGTTGGTAAATGTCACATGTCTTTGAATTTTTGGTTCTAAGACATGCCGGTTTCCTCACGATGTTTTCCTTCACCGTTTTTGAGAGCAGTGGTGATGAAATTATTTACACAAAGTAAAGTGCCTGCTTGGGTTCGAACCCACGATCTACAACTCGTAAGTCGGGGCCGATGTCACTGGGCTACCACTGCTCTGCTCACTCGTGTATCTGTAGCCAATTTGCTCCGAATCTAGTGGACCGATTAAGTTGAAATTGGTGACCCAAACACGGATGTGTAACGTAAATAAATGAATTTGGAAAATTGGGGTCACTTTTGTGAGGCAATTTAGAAAACCGTGTGACATATCAAAAGAAAAGGCTTTCTATGAGAGTCTCACATACATTTTTTTATAATTGTAAAATTTAGTCTATACTCTATATTGTTATTTAAGAAAATTGACGAAATTTGACCAACCTTTAAAGTCTCATCTCCAAAAACACTGAGCTCAAAATTTTGAAAAAATACAGAAAATAATTCTACTTACAGATTACGGGAAACCTATAAATAGTCTATGGTTTTAAATAACATGTATATCTATTTATGTTATTTATATTTTTATTTTATGGTATATATTATATCAGTGAGCAGTGGTATCAATTTTGTGCGTAGAAACTTAAATTTGCAGTTGTAATGTGATTATAAAAAAAAATAAAAAAAAAATACGTAAAATTTCTACCTAATCCTGATTCCATAATGGTTGATTCCGATTTTTTTTTAAAGGATTATTTTGTTAAATTAATCTCCTTACAACAAAACCATACAAATGAGAAATCATGATTGATAACATGCATCTCCTCCTGAAGAAAGTACTATTTTAATATTCACAATTAAAATTAAAATAGTGCATTGCAATTTCATAATGAACATTTTTCACGATTAAATTTTTTCCAAATACCAAGTTTATTTATAAAGAAATTATTCTAAAATCTATGCGTTATAACTACCACAACTCATGTGCGTGGTGTGTTGTGTGGCAAAGATATCTGTTTAGGGAACCGCCACTCCATGATACCGTTTTAATTAATATTTTCACTTAAATATTAAATATAATTTCACTTCCAGTCAAGTATTTTAACTTGACTTCCATACATACATCTTTAGCTAAACCCCCACATCGTTCAATCTCTTAACAAAAGATGATGAGTTTAAGGCAAAATTTAACATAAATTATGTAGAACAGCATTATGTTAATAACATTGTAAGTGCTTAAGATTTCCATGAATAAACATTTTGTTGCGAGTTTGATATTATGTGGGTTTTATGATGTGGTGTTTACTGTATTGATGCTGATTCTACTGAGCACTACATATATAAGACTAACTAAACACGCAATGGGTTCGAAACTGTTATTTATATTTCTATGGTTCGAACCCAGACAGGCGCTTTTAAATCTGTTTACACGTCTGCAACAACTTAGCAAACAGGCAGAACGACCGACGGTTTTCGCGAGTTCCAATATAGGATCTCTATTTTCCTAGGGAGCAGTGGTGGCCCAGTGATAACAGCCAGTAGGTCTTAGGTTCGAACACAGACAGGCGCTTTACTTTGTGTAAATAATTTCATCACCACTGCTCTCAACACGGTGAAGGAAAACATCGTGACGAAACCGGCATGTCCTAGAACCGAAAATTCGAAGACATGTGACATCTACCAACCCGCACTGGGCCCGCATGGTAGATTATAGCCCACTCACTCTTGAAGAGAAGAAATTATAGACTGATTATGCTTCAAGCATAAGCAATGAATGTACTTAATTAAAAGGATCATTTTCACTATGTAGGTGAACCAAACTCAAAAGATAATTCCGAAAGTTTTGATAGACACTGTAGGTACTGAACTAATTGAAATACCTACAGCCCTACACGTGTCTTTAATTTTACGAAATTTGTTAGACCTTGATTTAATATTATTAGACAGTCTTTGATAATAAATCTAAGTTTAGGTGATTAACGTGGAAGCTAATAACTATTATTATAATATTTTATCCCTTTTTGGCTGTTGATTTCAAATGAATACCATTAAAAGTGTGTGTGGTACCGGTAAGAGTTGTATGTTGTGTGATTCCTGTTTAAAAGTAAGATGTTTGTTTTTCGTTTTGTGAAACGTTTGTGCTTTTAAAAGTAGAAAAATCGGTGGCTTATCTATTACATATATTGACCTCTCTGTGCCTCGGACACCGTCGATTCCGGCTCGGATTCTTAGTTATTGACAGGGGCAGTTAGACGCCCAAAAGTCTGACAACTAGTCTTGCCAGAGGTGTTACCCAATAACTGGGTTGTGGAGGTCAGATTGACAGTCGCTTCATGTAAATACTGGTATTCAGTTGCATTCGTTTAGACAGGAAGCCGATCCCCAATATAGTTGGGAAAAGGCTAGACTGTTTGTTAGAGCTAGAGCTATAGTGTTTGTCTACAAAACTTATTTAAATATTTCATACAACGACAGTAACTTAGTCTGTCTGTTACCTTTTCACGCTTTATTGGTTGAACGAATATGGATAGGCGATAGCCTGGGTTAGAACTGACAATCAGGATACTATTTATCCCGGAAGTACGTTTCCGTGGGTTAATTTCCAGCCTCCACATTAGCAAAACGGCGGGTAAAAGCTAGTCAATCTGCCTAGCCATTTCCCTACTATTTTAGGACCGGCTTCCAGTCTAACCGAATGCAACTGAATATCCGTATTTGCATAGAACGACTGCCTATCTGACCTCCACAACCCAGTAACTAGGTAATACGATACCCCTTGGTAAGACTGGTGTCAGACTTACGGGCTTCTGAAGATCCGTAACGACTGTCAAAGATCCACGAATGACAGCCGGGACCAACGGCTTAACGTGCTTTTCGAGGCACGAAGGAGTCTCGGTATGTAAAGATGGTCACCCATCCACGGACCAACCCCGACAAGCGTAGCTTAACCTGATGGATCGACCCGTGTGTAAATCGACTCCGCGGGTAAAAGCTAGTACAGAATAAAAACAAACTTTATAAAAAACTAGGTGAAAGAGAAGTCAACTTGACTAACAGGCGTCACCAACAACTTTTTTTTCATTCTTTCCGACGGTAACTCGGCCGGGTGCCAAAGCCCGGCTTCCAACTAACGTCAGCAAATTAAAAAAAGGTTTAGCAGCGAAATTATGGGTTTACTCTGGTTCAGGTGACACTAATTTTACACAAGTAACACAGCTCTTGTTGTCTGTTTGTTATCTAAAGGGATGTGGACAAAAAATATTTTTTACCATCAAAGAGAATTAGATTATTAAAAAATATTGGTACGTATTTTTTCTTTTTTTAAGTAATCTTAAGATTACGGCAATAGATTGAGTTAAAATGTGGCATGACATCACTCTCCGGTAGATTTTATACTGTGACATAGGGAGCCCCCATTAGCCAGCGTTTTATCTAAACCATTTTTTATTAATATGATAAAGTAGAAAATACGTATCTAACATTTTTTTATTACCTGACTGGACGTACTAAGTCAACACCCCTATCGGCAGATTGTTTTAATTTTTAAACTCTCCAGCAGCTAACCCATGTAAGACACCTGTTCTAGGCACCGACGAGGAAGCGATTAAACATCAGTGATTTTCTCCTTCAAGAAACGTACAAAAAATTGCAGGTCTTGTGTGAGTAAAAGAGATACATATATTAATAGTTGATCGCTGACTGTTTACTCCGCCACCGGTGTGTAATTTTGCAGCGAAAAGAGTTAGTGAAGAGAGTACTCGTTCAGCGACGCTAGCTCGGCGCGCAGAACACTCGCCGAGAGACTCACGCACTCTCGCCTACTCGTTATTACTTGCCAGGTCTTTTCGGTTTTCGTTAATCACCGGTGGAGTTATCTGAGGTGCTGTATCAGTACAGCCATATGGTACTTGCATAAATCAGCGGGTTTTATGGTACTGTTCACTGCAGGTTGATTTAAGGCAAGAAACGGTTACAATGTTTTACCTGTTTGTTTGTGGGTGAGCGCATAAATTAAATACGGGGCTATTTTACCAGCACCGGCCTGTATTTACTGGATCTTTATTCAAGCACCCATAAAGTTTATTTTCTGCTACTGTAAAACCATGGTTTACACAGTAGCAAGAAATACACTCAAACTCAAAGCATTTATATCTTCTATATCTATACATATAATAAAATCGTAGCGAGGTCAAAACTGTACAATGAATATTTTTGAAAAAAAGTAATTGCTACGGGGTCTGGGATCGATTCTAATGCCGAAAATATAGTTTTTAGAATTTTTGTCTGTTTGTCTGTTTGTCTGTATGTATGTTCCAGCATCACGCAAATTCTACTGGACAGATTCTGTTAAAATTTTTCATAGATATTCCCTATAAGTCTGGTCAAATGGTAGGGTATATACTATCACGCTCTTTGCAATGGGGGATGAGCAATATTACATTATGTTCGTATTCTTCTCCGCAAAATTGTAAATGGGTGCGCCAAAAGGTTAGGATATTGCAGGTAGTTACCGATTTAACATTTTAAATGATTATCATCACGCTATACCTTTATGGAGCTTAGCAGCCAATCATGAAATATAAGAATAGCTATTTTAACTGACTTTCAACAAAGCAAATAGCTAAGCGGTAGGACGATTGCTTTGTAAACCTGTGGTTATGAGTTCGAACCCCGATAATTGTTTATTTTTTTATTTTTTTGTTTTTTTGTAATGCCTAAGCATGTTTTAAATCTTTTTTTATTATTTTAACTTATATTTATATTGACAAGGATGAAATAAAGCCGAAAAATATTGAAAGAAAACCTAAAAACGACCGACGCCGCTCGCCTTTGACAGTTTGCTTTTTTATAGTTAAACTATTTCACAAATACCCTTTAGTTATTGCAATTTAAACCTTATGATTAACGTCATAACGGCGACAAAATAGGACTTTGCCAAATATTTTAAATAAGTTACCTGGTGTTTATATAGTACATAGAGTACTCGCAAGATAATTCTACGCAAGGCTCAAATCGGAACTAATCGTATGCCGCCATCTCTTCGTTTATGTAAGTTCAAATTAAGTATAGAATTATATATTAAATATTTAAGTTAAACTCGACAGTCGTAGCAGGAGGCGTTCTGTAGTTTCTGCCTACCCTTATGGGAAGAAAGCGTGAGTTTATATATGTATGTAAATTAAAATCGCTGCGTGTGTACCTAGAATTATTTACCAGATGTTATAAAAATCGACTAAGGGCTGATTTTTCCAACGCCCAATAAGTTTACCTTCTGAGGAATAATTTTGAATTACTGACAGTTTTTCCATAAAAAAAATCTGTTGTGGGAGAAATATCGGCATCATCTATCCGAGGACTTTTTACGAACTTTGCGGCGTACTACTGAAGCTAACATTGAACAAAATGACGAACGCGTTCTAAACAGTTGTCTTGATTCACTTCAAGACGTGGTAATTTCCATAGGTGGCAATCCACTGATAGAGTATGGGTTACCGGCTCCGCAATCATTAGTACATCAAGATCGTGGAAATCGGGAATACGCCGCCGAAACTAATTACGATCCGACGGAACAGGAAAAACATTTATTACCACTGGTATCCTTGCAGAGGTCAGGAGGCAAGGCAAAATTGCAATCGCAGTACCGTCTTCCAGAATCACTGCCACACTGCTTCCTGGTGGCAAAACAACGCACGTCATGTTTAAGATTCCCATCGATTTAGAGAGCAACGAAACACCTGTTTGTGGGGTGTCACGCAACAGTGACAAGGGGCGCGTGCTAAGAGATTGCGCTTTCATCGTATGGGATAAATGTACTATGGCAAATAGGAAAGCAGTGGAAGCTGTAAACAGAACCCTGCAGGACATCCGCAGGAACCAAAACATGATGGGTGGTGTCACAATCCTTTTTAGTGGCGATTTCCGGCAAACACTACCTGTGGTGACGCGAGGAACTAGGGCTGACGAGGTGATTGCTTCGCTGAAAAGGTCGACTCTATGGTCGCAAGTTTATAGACTGCGTTTGACCATCAACATGCGAGCTCTGCTTGGCGGGAATTCACATGCTCAAGAATTCTCCGATGTTCTTCTAAAAGTTGGTGAAGGCACTCTGCCAGAGAAGAACGGCCAGGTGGACCTACCTACCTCAATTTAGAAGATCTGATTCGTATGGTGTACGGGAACATCAGTCAAATACCGTACCAAGAGAATTCTTGGGTGTGTGAATGGGCCATTTTAACGCCCAAAAATGATCAAGCTGCAGCGATCAACCACAGTATTTTCTCGCAAATCGAAGGCAGTGAAGTTATATACACCCCCATTAACACTGTAGTGGAGTTCGTTAACGTCAAGTGAACTTCCTGCGCACATAATTCAGCTAAAGGTCGGTGTCCCGATTATACTCCTTCGGAACTTAACTCCGCCGAAGCTGTGTAACGGAACCCGGCTCACAGTCGTGTCTTTGCAGAGAAACATCATCGAGCCGAAAATCCTAACAGGTTGTGGCATTGGCTAGACAGTATATATACTGCGTATACTACTAATTCCCCACAATTACCCCTTCCAGTTTTAGTTCCTTGTGAGCGTATAGTTTGCGATGACTATCACATGGGCAGACACTGAAGGCTGCGGGTGGCGAACTCAGGACTAGCTGCTTCTCACACGAACAACTTTACGTCGCTTGCTCCCGCGTCACCAGTCCTGACTCTATATATTTTAGCTGCTGAAAACAAAACAACAAACGTAGTACGAGTATACAGAAAAGTTTTATAAAAATGTTTCAATTTCAATTTCAATTTCAATTTATTTATTCACAAACAATTTACATTGTGTTTGAACTTCTTCTATATGATACAAAAAATAACATGCATAATACAAGTAACACAAAAATAAACATCTTAACTCACAGTATCACCAAAATTAACATCGTGATAAAAAATAAAAAATACCTACAATAAAAAATTTCAATGTCAACTCATTAAGAATTTAAGATTAGAAATAGAAAATCATTTAAAAATTATAATCAAATTAAATAGTACAATGTCAACTCAAAATAAATAAAAGGCATAATAATACATTTGTCATTTAAAAATAATGTCATAATAACATAAAATAATCATTACAATCGGCTCTAGTAACATATACCTACCTAAGTTGACAGGAAAAAACGCATGGTCATAATATCACATTTCGTCAACAGAATAGAGACATTTATCTAGTAGGAATGCTTGAAGTTTTGTTTTAAAAGCGGATGTATAAATCAAGCTTTTTAAGTGTAGTGGTAACTTATTGAATAATTGCACTGTTTGATATTGTGAACTGTGCTTCACAATATTGAAGTGAGGACTTATTTTATTTCTCAACTCTTTCCTACGTGTGCTCTCTCTAACCAGTCTTTCCTCATCCGTCTCATATTCATGTACGTACTTTTTAAGATTAGTCAGAAGGACTAGAACGTAGAGACTGGGTACTGTAAGGATGTTTAAATCTAAGAAATGTGGACGACAACTATCTCTTTGTGAAATACGGACCATGGTACGTATAGCTCTTTTCTGAAGGACAAAAGCTCTTTGGCAGTTATAATATAGCTGTTCCCCCAAAACTGTATGCTATATCTTAATTTAGACTCAATTAGTGCGTAGTATACGATTTTTAAATGTTTTATGTCAATTTCGTCTCGAAGGGTTCTTAACCGGTCAAGCCGGACCGAAGCCCCAGGCGCACGAAAACTCCCAATACCGTCAAGCCTCGTCGTGTCCCCGGGAACACGGTACGTTCATGCAGATTGCAGCTCTATTTATATGTAATATACGGGCTGATATGGTCTGTGGTTGGTTTTGATTTATGGTAGGATAATATACCTGTCGAATAAATCGACCATAACGTCAAAATATGCAGAAACAACTCTAAAAAAAAGTAAAAATTGAACATTTTTGGTACGGCAAAATGGCGTCCGCGCATGCGTGCCGTGCACTGCACTCCGCGTTCTATTTATTCATTTTCTATTGTTTTTTAAGTGTAAATCGACGGGAAATGGTGTTATTTCAATAATTAAGTAGTGTCGTCATCGTATATAGATATAATTTGCACAAAATAACATCGTAATTACCTATTACGGACCCATCAAAAAATGTAAACAAACTCGGTAGTGAAAAAAGGTGTTGATGTGAAATTTTGAGTTTTGTGTGTGTTTTGTGTATGTAATCGCTGGTAAGTCATTTATTTTATATTCTTGAATAACTAATAAATAATAAAAATGCATAATACAGAAAGAAAAAGAGTTCAATATTTTTTTGTCAACTAAATAATGTTACGTAATGATACGGTTAACGATTTATTGAACTTTTTTATTTATATGTGTTTTTATTTATTATTATTGTCCGTAAATAATGGTTTTGACCGATAGTATATGTATTCATAATGTATCCTGCGAAGTTTCATGTGAATCGAACCAGTAGTTTTATTATAAATAATCAAAACAATGAACAAAGGAATTTCTTATAAGAATCTTATAAGAATGTTTATTTATCAATACTAGCGTTCGCTTACAAAGATTCTAAGTATTATAAAAAATCCTTTGTCTAATCAGGAACCCAAAACCATTAACGATAAGACTATTTACTTAACAAAAAGCTCTCAGTTTTTGTTTATATTAGCGAGCTCTTATCTCTGACGCGCCGCGATCGTGTCGCGCGGCTTGAGGGGTGTCGCAAAATCGCGTCGCGCGGCTTAACCGGTTAACGCATAACACGCAGATGAAAATATAGATGCATCAATGGCGGCTAGTTCCTTTTTCCAATTTAATGAGTCATCTATGTGTACTCCCAAGAATTTAGCATCTCTAACGAGTTCAATTTTGTCCTCATTTAGTATTATTTCCATGGTGTCTTTATTACGAGCAGTTGTTTTGAATAAAATTACCTTGGTTTTTGTACTATTAATTTTCAACTTATTTACAGTAAACCATGAATAGAGATAACTTAACCTTTAAGTCCGCGCGGCGCGATTTCGGAACAACCCCTCAAGCCGCGCGGCACGCCCGCGGCGCGTCAGAGATAAGAGCTCGCTAATATAAACAAAAACTGAGAGCGTTTTGTTACGTAAATAGTCTTATCGTTAATGGTTTTTGGTTCCTGATTAGACAAAGGATTTTTTATAATACTTAGAATCTTTGTAAGCGAACGCTAGTTGGAATAAACAAACATTCTTATCAGATTCTTATAAGAAATTCGTTTTGATTATTTATAATAAAACTACTGGTTCGATTCACATGAAATTTCGCAGGATACATTATGAATACATATACTATCGGTCAAAACCATTATTTTTGAACAAACACAATAAATAAAAACACCAATAATTAAAAAAGTTCAATAATAGGTATCCGTATACGTAACATTACTTAGTTGATAAAAAATATTGAACTCTTATTTTTTTCTGAAAAATGGCATTTTTATTATGGACTAACTATTAAATAATATAAAATAAATGACTTACCAGCGATTACATGCACAAAACACACACAAAACTCAAAATTTCACATCAACACATTTTTTCACTACCGAGTTTGTTTACATTTTTTGATGGGTCCGTAATAGGTAATTACGATGTTATTTTGTGCAAATTTTATCTATATACGATGACGACACTACTTAATTATTGAAATAACACCATTTCCCGTCGATTTACACTTAAAAAACAATAGAAAACAAATAAATAGAACGCGGAGTGCAGCGCGCTGAACGCATGCGCGAACGCCATTTTGCCGTGCCAAAATGTTCAACTTTTACTTTTTTCTAGAATTGTTTCTGCATATTTTGACGTTTTGGTCGATTTATTTGACAAGTATATTACCAAATCCATAGAATAAAACCAACCACAGACCATTTCAGACCGTATTTAATATAAAAATAACGCTGTAATCCGCATGAGCCTGACTGCGGCCTCAAGGCCGCGATCTAGATTTAGGGTATTGGGAATTTTCGCCGCCTTGCAGCAACGATCTAGACTGACCGGTCCGGAGCTGCATTAACTTTTTCCGTCAATACTTTTGTGTCATTTGCCCCAATAATGGCATTTGTGTCATCCGCAAAAACAACAAGTTGTATGTCTGGTAGAATTTTGTTTATATAATTTATTAAGTCATTGGTAACCAAAATGAACAATATAGGCCCTAGTATCGATCCTTGGGGAACACCGGCATAAATATTAAAAAATTGCGATTTATAACTTAATTTATGTCCATCCTGCATCTCACTGATTTCTACAAACATTTTTCTGTTTTTTAGGTATGATAACAAAAGTTGGGAGGCCTTGCCTCTCACTCCGTAATGATTTAGTTTAGCTATAAGTAGATCGTGATCAACAGTGTCAAATGCTGAACTCAAATCTAAAAATACTCCAGCTACTCTCATTTTGTTATTTATTTTGTTGATTATGTCATTAACAAGAGTATTAATAGCGTCTCCAGTGCCAACATTTTTTTGATATCCAAATTGTCTTCTATGTAAGACTTTATTTAAGTTAATATGAAGTACAAGCCGAGATTTGATAATTTTTTCGAATATCTTTGAAAGCGTTGGTAGTAAGGAGATTGGCCTGTAATTTTGAGGATCAGTCTTTGTGCCTTTTTTATGAACCGGTATAATCTTGGCTATTTTTAGCTGTTCTGGAAATATTCCTTCATTAATACACTTATTAAAGAAGTAAGATAGCGGTTCTGCAAGTATATTTATGTGATCTTTTATAACAGATATAGGAATTTCATCATATCCACAAGAACGTTTATTATTCATTTTTCTGACAATATGAGAAATTTCATTTGGAGTGGTAAGAGTAAAACAAAGTTCGTTTTCGACCCTTTGTGTACTCTGCTGAAGTAATAAAATCGCTTCCTCATTTTCATTTTTGGTGGTAAGATATTTGTTGTCAAAAAATTTTGCCAGTGTGTTAGCTACTTCTTCGGGATCATCAACTATTTTGCCGTCAATTTTAAGTAGTAGATGTTCCGTATGCATAACTTTTGATCGGTTTGTGCAATTGTTAACAATTTGCCAGATTTCTTTGCTAGAGTTTGTAGAATTATTTATTTTTTCCCTAACTGTAATTTTTTTAGCTTTCATGATAACCCTTCTATAAATTCTGATGTATTTTTTTTTGTAATTAAGAACACTAGTTTCAAGATTATTACCACTACTAGCGCATAAAAGGCGTTTCATTTTACTAGAGATTTTCACACCTTTGGTGACCCATTTTAGTTTATTATTTATAAGGTTAAATTTACGTATCTTTTTTTTATGTACGTATGTGGCTGTTATTAAAGTATATTGTGGTGTCTTACGACTTCCACGCGAACGAAGTCGCGGGCAGAAGCTAGTTTCAATTAAGCTAATTACAGGCACTTTAGAATTGTCAAGGGATCGGTAGGTTCTAATTTTCCCACGAAATAAGGTAAAATAATAGCCATTTGAAACATTGCTAAGATTCTATTATTAATCTTCTTGGAGGCAGCTGTCTATTTGGCAAGTTATGGTAATAGCTTTATGTCGATTCAGTTACTATATGTAAAAAACCTGTCCGATCCGAAAGGTACTGCCATAAATAAAAAATCTTATTTTTATTTGCTTTGCTCACTGCATATCATGGCATCGTTGGCTCAATCTTAAGATACGGGGTTATTTTTTGGGGCAACTCGTGTAATAGAGAATTAATCTTTAAGTTACAGAAAAGGTGTCTCAGAGCGATGTTTGGACTAATAAGTACTGATACGTGTAAGCCATATTTTATCAAAAATAAAATATTAACACTCCCGTCATTATACATTTATGAGGTTGCGGTCTTCGTTAAAACAAACCCTAAGCTTTTTAAGAAGCTATCCGATACTAATACCCGAAGTCGACGGGATTATAGTATATTATGCGGAAGACAGTCCAATACAGCACTGATGCATAAAAGTGTGTTTTGCATGGCGCCAAATATATTTAATCACATTCCGCCACACATTAAAGCATTAAATGTTAACCTATTTAAGAAAAAATTGAAGAACTTTCTAATTCAAAAAGCCTATTACAGTATTTCCGAGTTTTTAAAAGACAAAGTATTGATATAGTTTATTTTTTATTTACATTGTATTATATCCATAGATAGAGTATAGTAATAGAATTGGATCATTATTTGTTTTTCTTGTTTTTTGTGTTTTGTTATTGACATTGTGTATAATATTAAAATAAATTAATCTGACTTGTGTGTAATAAGAGGAGCTCGTGGCTAAGTAATAACAAGCCGCACTGGTCGATCCATCAGGTTAAGCTACGCTTGCCGGGGTTGGTCAGTGGATGGGTGACCATCTTTACATACCGAGACTCCTCCGTGCCTCGGAAAGCACGTTAAGCCGTTGGTCCCGGATGTCATTTGTGGATCTTTGACAGTCGTTACGAGTCGTCAGAAGCCCGAAAGTCTGACACCAGTCTTACCAAGGGGTATCGTATTACCCAGTTACTGGGTTGTGGAGGTCAGATAGGCAGTCGCTCCATGTAAAATACTGGTATTCAGCTGCATCCGGTTAGACTGGAAGCCGACCCCAAGATAGTTGGGAAAAAAGGCTAGGAAGATTGAGATTGAATCTGACTTGTGTGTAAGAATAATATGTGAATTTGTATGCTTAATTAATTTGACTTTTGACTTCCTAATTTTGTTTTATTACTTATACATTTCGATGACGAGTTTATGACACTATTCTGTAGTATATTTAAAATTTGATTGATGCAGTTTTAATTTGTTATGTTAATTTCTTTGAGTAACGGACAAAATAACTGATTATTTGAGATTTATATCCTATTAATAAAACCTATCTGCTTATATTTGTACGCCGTTAAGGCAAAACATGACTGTTCTGAAATTTTATTTAACATCTTGCATGCAATATGTGTGTATACTTATGTTTTGAACAAATAAATTATCTTATCTTATCTTATCTATCTTATTGAAAATAAAATAAAAATCATATTTTTAGTATATCGGTCCATCTTGTGGGAGGCCTTCCAACGCTACGTCTTCCGGTACGTGGTCGCCACTCCAGAACTTTTCGACCCCATCGGCCATCTGTTCTGCGAGCAATATGTCCTGCCCATTGCCGCTTAAGTTTGGCAATTCTTCGGGCTATGTCGGTTACCTTGGTTCTCCTGCATTTTTTTTTACATGTTGTACCTATACCAATATTGTAAAGAGGAAAAGTTCATGAGTTTCTTTGTAGGGGTAATTGTCGGAGCTGCTGGTATGATTTCGAAATATCTTTCACTTAAAAAAAGCTACGCTATTGCCGAGTGCCTTGAGATATTATTATGGTTTATGTTAAAATACACGGACGAAGTCGCGGGCAGATGTTTGTCCGACATAAAAAGAGATCACAATTGTATAAATTATTAATTTTAAATATAACTGCAAACGAAACTCAGGAGACTTATAAAATACTTAATTCAGAGTAGCACATGAAAATAGCACTTAAAATTTATAATACAATATTTTAAAATTTAGTATCGTAATTAGTCTTTTTGCTAATGAAGGCGAACGAATTGCCACGTGAATGCCTAGACTAATAAATTATTAGAAGTAATCTATGTGCTTTGATTAATATTATTATCTAGACTACTGCTTAATTTGAATTTCTATATATAAGGTCTACTTTATAACAGCAGCTTTTAGTAGTCGAGCTATTTGTGAAGGAACTCGTCCGAGGAATTACTTTTTCCATAACTCACATTTTCTCGAGAATGAGATTGCATTCCCTACACACACACACACGCACCCCACAGGCTCCCCACATGCACCCCACACACACCCTCACATACACACACAGGCACCTTCACTCACATCCTCAAAAACACACTCTCACACCACACTTACATTTTTTCATATACATTATGCATACTTTCCACATACATTCTTACTTGGCAATCTTATAATGTTTACAACTATAACGACACGCGAACGAAGTCGCGGGCAGAAGCTAGTTTCAATTAAGCTAATTACAGGCACTTTAGAATTGTCAAGGGATCGGTAGGTTCTAATTTTCCCACGAAATAAGGTAAAATAATAGCCATTTGAAACATTGCTAAGATTCTATTATTAATCTTCTTGGAGGCAGCTGTCTATTTGGCAAGTTATGGTAATAGCTTTATGTCGATTCAGTTACTATATGTAAAAAACCTGTCCGATCCGAAAGGTACTGCCATAAATAAAAAATCTTATTTTTATTTGCTTTGCTCACTGCATATCATGGCATCGTTGGCTCAATCTTAAGATACGGGGTTATTTTTTGGGGCAACTCGTGTAATAGAGAATTAATCTTTAAGTTACAGAAAAGGTGTCTCAGAGCGATGTTTGGACTAATAAGTACTGATACGTGTAAGCCATATTTTATCAAAAATAAAATATTAACACTCCCGTCATTATACATTTATGAGGTTGCGGTCTTCGTTAAAACAAACCCTAAGCTTTTTAAGAAGCTATCCGATACTAATACCCGAAGTCGACGGGATTATAGTATATTATGCGGAAGACAGTCCAATACAGCACTGATGCATAAAAGTGTGTTTTGCATGGCGCCAAATATATTTAATCACATTCCGCCACACATTAAAGCATTAAATGTTAACCTATTTAAGAAAAAATTGAAGAACTTTCTAATTCAAAAAGCCTATTACAGTATTTCCGAGTTTTTAAAAGACAAAGTATTGATATAGTTTATTTTTTATTTACATTGTATTATATCCATAGATAGAGTATAGTAATAGAATTGGATCATTATTTGTTTTTCTTGTTTTTTGTGTTTTGTTATTGACATTGTGTATAATATTAAAATAAATTAATCTGACTTGTGTGTAATAAGAGGAGCTCGTGGCTAAGTAATAACAAGCCGCACTGGTCGATCCATCAGGTTAAGCTACGCTTGCCGGGGTTGGTCAGTGGATGGGTGACCATCTTTACATACCGAGACTCCTCCGTGCCTCGGAAAGCACGTTAAGCCGTTGGTCCCGGATGTCATTTGTGGATCTTTGACAGTCGTTACGAGTCGTCAGAAGCCCGAAAGTCTGACACCAGTCTTACCAAGGGGTATCGTATTACCCAGTTACTGGGTTGTGGAGGTCAGATAGGCAGTCGCTCCATGTAAAATACTGGTATTCAGCTGCATCCGGTTAGACTGGAAGCCGACCCCAAGATAGTTGGGAAAAAAGGCTAGGAAGATTGAGATTGAATCTGACTTGTGTGTAAGAATAATATGTGAATTTGTATGCTTAATTAATTTGACTTTTGACTTCCTAATTTTGTTTTATTACTTATACATTTCGATGACGAGTTTATGACACTATTCTGTAGTATATTTAAAATTTGATTGATGCAGTTTTAATTTGTTATGTTAATTTCTTTGAGTAACGGACAAAATAACTGATTATTTGAGATTTATATCCTATTAATAAAACCTATCTGCTTATATTTGTACGCCGTTAAGGCAAAACATTACTGTTCTGAAATTTTATTTAACATCTTGCATGCAATATGTGTGTATACTTATGTTTTGAACAAATAAATTATCTTATCTTATCTTATCTATCTTATTGAAAATAAAATAAAAATCATATTTTTAGTATATCGGTCCATCTTGTGGGAGGCCTTCCAACGCTACGTCTTCCGGTACGTGGTCGCCACTCCAGAACTTTTCGACCCCATCGGCCATCTGTTCTGCGAGCAATATGTCCTGCCCATTGCCGCTTAAGTTTGGCAATTCTTCGGGCTATGTCGGTTACCTTGGTTCTCCTGCATTTTTTTTTACATGTTGTACCTATACCAATATTGTAAAGAGGAAAAGTTCATGAGTTTCTTTGTAGGGGTAATTGTCGGAGCTGCTGGTATGATTTCGAAATATCTTTCACTTAAAAAAAGCTACGCTATTGCCGAGTGCCTTGAGATATTATTATGGTTTATGTTAAAATACACGGACGAAGTCGCGGGCAGATGTTTGTCCGACATAAAAAGAGATCACAATTGTATAAATTATTAATTTTAAATATAACTGCAAACGAAACTCAGGAGACTTATAAAATACTTAATTCAGAGTAGCACATGAAAATAGCACTTAAAATTTATAATACAATATTTTAAAATTTAGTATCGTAATTAGTCTTTTTGCTAATGAAGGCGAACGAATTGCCACGTGAATGCCTAGACTAATAAATTATTAGAAGTAATCTATGTGCTTTGATTAATATTATTATCTAGACTACTGCTTAATTTGAATTTCTATATATAAGGTCTACTTTATAACAGCAGCTTTTAGTAGTCGAGCTATTTGTGAAGGAACTCGTCCGAGGAATTACTTTTTCCATAACTCACATTTTCTCGAGAATGAGATTGCATTCCCTACACACACACACACGCACCCCACAGGCTCCCCACATGCACCCCACACACACCCTCACATACACACACAGGCACCTTCACTCACATCCTCAAAAACACACTCTCACACCACACTTACATTTTTTCATATACATTATGCATACTTTCCACATACATTCTTACTTGGCAATCTTATAATGTTTACAACTATAAACATGGCTACTAAATGTTCACAATTTATTTATTTATGGGGATCAAATGTAATCCGAGATACAGGATTACCACTAAGTTCGGATGCAGATATATTACAAACTTTAAGCCATTATTTAGTGTATATTGTCATTCTATTATTCTATTCTGTAACTAGCTTCTGCCCGCGACTTCGTTCGCGTGGAAGTCGTAAGACACCACAATATACTTTAATAACAGCCACATTTTTATAAAACTTTTCTGTATACTCGTACTACGTTTGTTGTTTTGTTTTCAGCAGCTAAAATATATAGAGTCAGGACTGGTGACGCGGGAGCAAGCGACGTAAAGTTGTTCGTGTGAGAAGCAGCTAGTCCTGAGTTCGCCACCCGCAGCCTTCAGTGTCTGCCCATGTGATAGTCATCGCAAACTATACGCTCACAAGGAACTAAAACTGGAAGGGGTAATTGTGGGGAATTAGTAGTATACGCAGTATATATACTGTCTAGCCAATGCCACAACCTGTTAGGATTTTCGGCTCGATGATGTTTCTCTGCAAAGACACGACTGTGCGCCGGGTTCCGTTACACAGCTTCGGCGGAGTTAAGTTCCGAAGGAGCATAATCGGGACACCGACCTTTAGCTGAATTATGTGCGCAGGAAGTTCACTTGACGTTAACGAACTCCACTACAGTGTTAATGGGGGTGTATATAACTTCACTGCCTTCGATTTGTGAGAAAATACTGTGGTTGATCGCTGCAGCTTGATCATTTTTGGGCGTTAAAATGGCCCATTCACACACCCAAGAATTCTCTTGGTACGGTATTTGACTGATGTTCCCGTACACCATACGAATCAGATCTTCTAAATTGAGGTAGGTAGGTCCACCTGGCCGTTCTTCTCTGGCAGAGTGCCTTCACCAACTTTTAGAAGAACATCGGAGAATTCTTGAGCATGTGAATTCCCGCCAAGCAGAGCTCGCATGTTGATGGTCAAACGCAGTCTATAAACTTGCGACCATAGAGTCGACCTTTTCAGCGAAGCAATCACCTCGTCAGCCCTAGTTCCTCGCGTCACCACAGGTAGTGTTTGCCGGAAATCGCCACTAAAAAGGATTGTGACACCACCCATCATGTTTTGGTTCCTGCGGATGTCCTGCAGGGTTCTGTTTACAGCTTCCACTGCTTTCCTATTTGCCATAGTACATTTATCCCATACGACGAAAGCGCAATCTCTTAGCACGCGCCCCTTGTCACTGTTGCGTGACACCCCACAAACAGGCGTTTCGTTGCTCTCTAAATCGATGGGAATCTTAAACATGACGTGCATTGTTTTGCCACCAGGAAGCAGTGTGGCAGTGATTCTGGAAGACGGTACTGCGATTGCAATTTTGCCTTGCCTCCTGACCTCTGCAAGGATACCAGTGGTAATAAATGTTTTTCCTGTTCCGTCGGATCGTAATTAGTTTCGGCGGCGTATTCCCGATTTCCACGATCTTGATGTACTAATGATTGCGGAGCCGGTAACCCATACTCTATCAGTGGATTGCCACCTATGGAAATTACCACGTCTTGAAGTGAATCAAGACAACTGTTTAGAACGCGTTCGTCATTTTGTTCAATGTTAGCTTCAGTAGTACGCCGCAAAGTTCGTAAAAAGTCCTCGGATAGATGATGCCGATATTTCTCCCACAACAGATTTTTTTTATGGAAAAACTGTCAGTAATTCAAAATTATTCCTCAGAAGGTAAACTTATTGGGCGTTGGAAAAATCAGCCCTTAGTCGATTTTTATAACATCTGGTAAATAATTCTAGGTACACACGCAGCGATTTTAATTTACATACATATATAAACTCACGCTTTCTTCCCATAAGGGTAGGCAGAAACTACAGAACGCCTCCTGCTACGACTGTCGAGTTTAACTTAAATATTTAATATATAATTCTATACTTAATTTGAACTTACATAAACGAAGAGATGGCGGCATACGATTAGTTCCGATTTGAGCCTTGCGTAGAATTATCTTGCGAGTACTCTATGTACTATATAAACACCAGGTAACTTA
Organism: Conistra vaccinii; assembly: GCA_948150665.1. Classification (NCBI taxonomy): domain Eukaryota; kingdom Metazoa; phylum Arthropoda; class Insecta; order Lepidoptera; family Noctuidae; genus Conistra; species Conistra vaccinii. Next base: position 17,020,317 of record OX411339.1, read on the forward strand.
TTTAAAATATTTGGCAAAGTCCTATTTTGTCGCCGTTATGACGTTAATCATAAGGTTTAAATTGCAATAACTAAAGGGTATTTGTGAAATAGTTTAACTATAAAAAAGCAAACTGTCAAAGGCGAGCGGCGTCGGTCGTTTTTAGGTTTTCTTTCAATATTTTTCGGCTTTATTTCATCCTTGTCAATATAAATATAAGTTAAAATAATAAAAAAAGATTTAAAACATGCTTAGGCATTACAAAAAAACAAAAAAATAAAAAAATAAACAATTATCGGGGTTCGAACTCATAACCACAGCACCCTAATTACGAAACGCAAACTCAATTTTAAATTGAAACCAATTGAAAAAGATTGCCAGTCCATTGCTTCATAAGTTCGACAAAAAAAATTAAGCAGATTCTTTTTGTCGAACTTATGAAGCAATGGACTGACAATCTTTTTCAATTGGTTTCAATTTAAAATTGAGTTTGCGTTTCGTAATTAGGGTGCAGGTTTACAAAGCAATCGTCCTACCGCTTAGCTATTTGCTTTGTTGAAAATCAGTTAAAATAGCTATTCTTATATTTCATGATTGGCTGCTAAGCTCCATAAAGGTATAGCGTGATGATAATCATTTAAAATGTTAAATCGGTAACTACCTGCAATATCCTAACCTTTTGGCGCACCCATTTACAATTTTGCGGAGAAGAATACGAACATAATGTAATATTGCTCATCCCCCATTGCAAAGAGCGTGATAGTATATACCCTACCATTTGACCAGACTTATAGGGAATATCTATGCAAAATTTTAACAGAATCTGTCCAGTAGAATTTGCGTGATGCTGGAACATACATACAGACAAACAGACAAACAGACAAAAATTCTAAAAACTATATTTTCGGCATTAGAATCGATCCCAGACCCCGTAGCAATTACTTTTTTTTTTAAATATTCATTGTACAGTTTTGACCTCGCTACGATTTTATTATATGTATAGATACGTGTTCTAATATTAAAATTGTAAATTAATGTAAAATTAAAATTAACTATTTTGTACCGCCATTAGCGTCGCTGCGTTCCGTCTTGAAGGGTTATAGTATAGGATCCCGCCATAGAAGGACCTTCACCGAGCTGGTTAATGGATAAAAAGTATTTTATATTCAATTAAATATGTCAATAAAAATATCGCAAATGGGTTGTCTAAAAAATTTCAGTCCAGAATATGATTAAATTAACATTTAATTTTTTTTTTTTTTTTTTACTTTGCACCGGTTTGGTTAATAGGTAAATTCCTTACCAATCGAAAGTATGTAGCCCATAGAATATGCAAACGTTGGGTTGACAATTTTTTTCCCGTCACAACTCTTGGGTAGGCAGGTATAAACAGGTAAAAAAAAATAGTAACTTGCACCGGTCTGGTTAATGAATTAAAGTTAAATTAAAATAAAGATTATTTCATTACGATCACGGTGGTATAGGGTTGTCTGCGAAAAATCAGTCCAGAATTCCGGTTGTCAAGTTTAAAAAAATGAAATATTGCTGCGAGTGAATACGTGCGACAGCGTCCCAGCGAACCATCCCATGCGATAGAAGAGTACCTACACAGCGTGTAGTTCATCTATTGAAAGAAAGAGAGTGCGCATGCTATTATTTGTCCTTGAAAATGTAAAGGATAGCGATAGACTCGTACATGGTACCCAACTGATAAGGCGCTTCCTGAATCTTCGTTCGCACAGAAAAGAAAGCCCCAAAGATTAACGAAAGAATGCTTAAAACTTACAATCAACCTTAAATCACTACTATAAGGTTCATAATACACTGCAGCTCAGCAGCTGTTAGTTTCGTCTCAATCGCACAATTATACTTCGTGCCAATTTTATCGGGCCACCAGTTTTCATCAAAAATACAGGTTATTTAAAAATGCACGATTTATTGAATAAACACAAATAGGTATTTATTTAGTAAACAATAGAAAAAACTTAATCTAAAGGCGATAAGTTTATTCAATTTACCCTTTTTCAGTGTTCTAAAAGAAGGCCCCGCAGTGTTTTCACTCGTATGTTGATCCTTTTCTTTAAGAACTCTCGTTATTGTTCACTTTGTTTGTGTAGCTTCGGCCATTCGGTCAATAAGTTTCAAAAATCGATCCTTTATAAATGTTGTGTTCTTACTTCTTAGACTCCTGAGCCTGTCTTCATAAACTCGTGCACATTGAAAATTATTTCCTGAGCTTGACTTTTAAGTGGTTGCCCCATTTTTTAAAGAACTCATTTTAAATCATAAAAAATAACACTTGTTGCCACTACGTGTACTTTTGCCTGCTGCACGAGCATCACTACATAGTATAAAATAAAGTCGCTTCCCACTGTCTATCCCTATGTATACTTAGATCTTTAAAACTACGCAACGGATTTTTTTAATAGATAGAGTGATTCAAGAGGAAGGTTTATATGTATAATACATGCATAGTAGAGACACTGATAGTTTTAGAGGTTTCAAATGTGATGTCGTAACCTCTCAGGCCGCGCGGCGCGATTTCGCGACAACCCGTCAAGCCGCGCGGCACGCCCGCGGCGCGTCAGAGATAAGAGCTCGCTAATATAAACAAAAACTGAGAGCTTTTTGTTACGTAAATAGTCTTATCGTTAATGGTTTTGGGTTCCTGATTAGACAAAGGATTTTTTATAATACTTAGAATCTTTGTAAGCGAACGCTAGTATTGATAAATAAACATTCTTATCAGATTCTTATAAGAAATTCCTTTGTTCATTGTTTTGATTATTTATAATAAAACTACTGGTTCGATTCACATAAAATTTCGCAGGATACATTATGAATACATATACTATCGGTCAAAACCATTTTTTACGAACAAACACAATAAATAAATACACCAATAATTAAAAAAGTTCAATAATAGGTATCCGTATCATTACGTAACATTACTTAGTTGATAAAAAATATTGAACTCTTTTTTTTTTCTGAAATATGGCATTTTTATTATACAATAACTAATAAATAATATAAAACAAATGACTTACCAGCGATTACATACACAAAACACACACAAAACTCAAAATTTCACATCAACACGTTTTTTCACTACCGAGTTTGTTTACATTTTTTTATGGGTCCGTAATAGGTAATTACGATGTTATTTTGTGCAAATTTTGTCTATATACGATGACGACACTACTTAATTATTGAAATAACACCATTTCCCGTCGATTTACACTTAAAAAACAATAGAAAACAAATAAATAGAACGCGGAGTGCAGCGCACTGAACGCATGCGCAGACGCCATTTTGCCGTGCCAAAATGTTCAATTTTTACTTTTTTCTAGAATTGTTTCTGCATATTTTGACGTTTTGGTCGATTTATTTGACAAGTATATTACCAAATCTATAGAATAAAATTAACTATAGACCATATAAGCCCCTATGCATAGTACAAATTCAGTTTGAATCAGCGTGAACGTACTGCGGCCTTGAAGGCTTGACGGTATTGGGAATTTTCGCCGCCTTGCAGCAACGATCAGCACCGACAAACACATTTTTTTGCGCTTACATTGCAAACGCTCTACGAGATACATCAAAATAATGTACTACAGTATTGTACACCTTAAAAATTTATTCGTAAGTTGTGTACTTACTCTACTTTTTACCATTGACTGCGAGAAAGTAAATAGTAGTATTAGTATATAAAAACTGTCGTAGTTGTACTTACTAAAAATCTTCTCTCTTACTAAAAATAAATTAAAAATGTTTAATAATAATGTTCTTAGCAATCTTTCAACAGCTAGTTTTGATTCACAAGACCCCAATATAAACTACGGTACATTATTTTCTACAGTATGCCAAGAATTCAATAAAGCATGTCCTGTAAAAAAAGTAACAATCAATACTAAACCAAAATTTAATGAATGGGCCACTGCTGGCATTAGAAAAAGCAGAGATATTTTATATAATTTATATAACGAAAAATCATTGACTTCTGATGAAGCTGTCCATAATTATGTAAGAAACTATTCTAAGATATTTAAAAGAGTCTGCGCCCAAGCAAAATCTAAATTAATAAGTAACAAAATTAGTATCTCGAACAATAAAATCAAAGCTGTGTGGCAGGTAATTAACAAAGAAACTGGTAACACAAAACAGCGAGATCAGAATGAATTGTCTTTGAAAATTGATAATGAAACCATTTCAGATAAGTTAAAAGTTGCTGAGACACTAGAAAATTTCTTTACCAACATCCCAATAGAGGTTACGAAATCTCTGCCTTCATCATCTATACTAGCTGAATCTCTTCTAAAAGAAAATTTCAGTAAGGACATTCCAAGTTTTGAATTCAAGCCCATTTCTATTGTCACGATTAAAAAAGCTTTCAAAAGTCTTAACATAAAAAACACTGAAGACTTATGGGGGATTTACGGTCCTTACTGATATCATTGACACAATTGCCCCTGTCCTAACAGGCATATTTAATCAATGTTTAGATAGCGGTACGTTTCCTGATTTAATGAAACATAGTAAAGTAGTACCAATTTTCAAATCGGGTAGTAAGAGTGATCCCTCTAATTATAGACCTATATCTGTTCTACCAGCATTGAGTAAAATATATGAAAAAATCATGCTAGACCAGATGTTGTCACATTTTAATTCAAATGGGATTTTGCATAGTCACCAGTTTGGTTTCACGAAAGGTAGGTCAACGACTGACGCAGGAGTAAAACTCATCAGTCACATTTTAGAATCCTGGGAGAAGTCCCAGGATGCAATTGGCATTTTCTGTGACCTCTCAAAAGCGTTTGACTGCATTGACCACAACACACTGATCTGTAAATTACACCACTACGGAATTCGTGGCCAAGCTGCTGGCCTTGTTCTTTCCTATCTATCAAATCGACGGCAAAAAGTAAACGTTAATGGGGCGACGTCCTCGGGGTCTCTAGTTAAAATGGGCGTGCCTCAAGGTTCAATTCTCGGCCCTTTTTTATTTCTCGTTTATATAAATGACCTTCCTTACATGATGGCTAACTTATCGAATATAATTCTATTTGCTGATGACACTTCTCTTATTTTTAAAATAGATAGAAAAGATACAGATGTCTTACACGTCAACGATAGTCTGGCTGTTCTTTCGAAATGGTTCGCAGCTAATAATCTTTTACTTAATGCGAACAAAACTAAATGTATTAGGTTCTCATTACCAAATGTACCTCAAGTGGGTCTAAATCTAAAACTTGATGGCAAAAAACTAGATGCAATAACGGAAACTGTATTTTTAGGAATTACTTTAGATTCAAAATTGCAATGGGGCGCCCACATTAGAACTCTTTCAGGTAGATTAAGTTCAGCTGCATATGCAGTAAGAAAAATAAGGCAGTTGACTGATATAGCTACAGCTAGGTTAGTATACTTTGCTTATTTCCACAGTATTATGTCTTATGGCGTTCTGTTGTGGGGATCGGCAGCTGACGTAGATTCAATTTTCATTTTACAAAAGAGGGCAATACGCGCTATATATAAAATGGGTCCTCGCGAGTCTCTTAGAAACAAATTCAAAGAAATTGATATACTGACTCTGCCTTCTCTTTATATCTTAGAAAATATTTTGTATGTTCGGAAAAACTTAGGACTTTTCAAAATAAGAAGCGATTTCCATAATATAAATACACGTAGTAGACATGAAATTGTGATACCCAAATTTAGATTAACTAAAACAAGCAAGTCATTTCTTATAAACAGCATCCGATTTTATAACAAGTTGCCAAAGTCGGTTACAGAACTTAGCGATGGGAAGTTCAAAACCCACATCAAACGTGTCCTTATCAGGAAAGCATATTATAAAATTAAAGACTACGTTGAAGACAAAGAAGTTTGGCAATAATTCCCTCTGCACATGTGGCTTCCCTGGTACCTCATTAACGGCAAAATAAGTAAGATTCTATTAACTGCTCTCAAATTACCATGGTTATATTTTTGTTTTATTTACATTCTTCCTTGACATAATCATAATTTTATTTGACATTATATACCTACTATTTAATTTTCAACTCTTTATTAGTGACCTTAGTGGACATGTTAATTATTCAGATTTGTTACAGTTGTAATAGCAATCATGTCATTTCGTTTAAAATAGTTTTTATTTTTATTAATTTATTTATCTTTTATATAGATTCTTTTCTATTTTGTGAATGTGAGAACGCTGTAGGCTTAGTGGACTGTACACTTGTTGACCATCTTCTATTTTGTTAAGTACATACTTGGTACTTGTTGAAAGACCTACACTGTCCTCGCATACCTAATAATACTGTATTTTTTATATATTTTTTTTGTTGTAAATATTGTAAAACCCAATTATTTTTAAAAGAGTAACCGTGGAGTTTCTTGCCGGCTCTTCTCCATAGGAAACGACCAATTGGAACCGTGCGTAGCTTCTGACGTTTCATAAGTGCCCATGTAGGTTTATGTGAAATAAAATATTTTGAATTTTGAATTTTAACATATTTATAAGACTGCCTCGTTGCGCATTGGTCTAGTGGTCGCAAGCGCTACTGCTGAACATGAGGTCCTTGGTTTGATTCCCAGGTCGGGCAAAGTATTATTGGGTTTTTCCAACAGGAATTTCTCAGCAGCCGCCCGGCTTAATCTAATAGGTCTATGGAATAGCTCCTTTGAGCCAGCCAATATAGGTACTTTCAGCACGTTTCATTTGTTTTTTGGTACATAATTCGTAAAATACGTGCTGTTCCAAATTCAAAATGTTTTTATTCTCTTGTGAGTAAAAGACAGTTTTTTCACTGTTATCGATGAATAAAATGCCCTTTTTTGAGTGACACTGGTAAAAAATATATACACTCAAATATAATGAATTTATTTAAAAAAAATTTAAAAAAGCGTTCCTCTATTTTAATACAATGTTTTCTATTTTACTTTTAAGCTACTCCGAAATGATGCACAGCATAATGTACGAGTCTGTCAAATTCAAATTCAAAATATTTTATTTCACATAAACCTACATGGGCACTTATGAAAAATGTCAGAAGCTACACACGGTTCCAATTGGTCGTTTCCTATGGAGAAGAGCCGGCAAGAAACTCCACGGTTACTCTTTTAAAAATGATTGGGTTTACAATATTCTCAACAAAAAAAAAAACAGTGTTATTAGGTATGCGAGGACAGTGTAGGTCTTTCGACAAGTACCAAGTACTTAACAAAACAGAAGATGGTCAACAAGTCTACAGTCCACTAAGCCTCACAAGCGTTCTCACATTCACAAAATAGAAAAGAATCTATATAAAACATAAATTAATTAATAAAAATAAAACATATTTTAAACGAAATGACATGATTGCTATTGCAACTGTAACAAATCTGAATAATTAACATGTCCACAAAAGCCAATAAGTCAAGCTAATAAAGAGTTGAAATTAAATAGTAGATAGATAAATAATGTCAAATAATATGATGATTATGTCAAGGAAGAATGTAACAACACAAAAATATAAACATGGTAATTTGGGAGCAGTTAATAGACTCTTACATATTTGCTGTTAATGAGGTACCAGGGAGGCCACATGTGCAGAAGGAATTATTGCCAAACTTCTTTGTCTTCAACGTAGTCTTTAATTTTATAATAATTATGCTTTCTTGATAAGGACACGTTTGATGTGGGTTTTGAACTTCCCATCGCTAAGTTCTGTAACCGACTTTGGCAACTTGTTATTTCGCTATCCTATTCATTCTCAAGGACAAATAGCATGCGCACTATCTTTCTGTGTACTCTTCTATCGCATGGGATGGTTCGCTGGGACCTCCCTGTCTCACGTATTCCCTCGCAGCAATATTTTACTTTTTAAGAGCGATTACGACGTACGGCATTCCATACAAACTTTCAAGCCCTTGCTTTTCGAAATGACTGAACCGATTTTAATGAAACTTCATACGCATAAGTAGGATACAAAGGTCTAAAAAGTAAGTTAAGAACATTTTCGAAAAATAGCGTTACAGCTAAATTAGACCGATTTTAAATTTTCCATAGAAACAGAGATTTCCAGTTATCTGTTTTTAAATAAGTCATTTCGAAAATGTTCTTAACTTACTTTTAAGACCTTTGTATTCTGCATATGCGTATGAAGTTTCATTAAAATTGGTTCAGTCATTTCGAAAAACAAGGGCTTGAAAGTTTGTATGAAATGCTTTACGACGTAAACGCTCTTAAAACTCGACAACCGGAATTCTGGACTGATTTTTCGCAGACAACCCTATACCACCGTGTTCGTAATTAAATAATCTTTATTTTAATTTAACTTTAATTCATTAACCAGACCGGTGCAAGTTACTAGTTTTTTTTACCTGTTTATACCTGCCTACCCAAGAGTTGTGACGGGAAAAAAATTGTCAACCCAACGTTTGCATATTCTATGGGCTACATACTTTCGATTGGTATGGAATTTACCTATTAACCAAACCGGTGCAAAGTAAAAAAAATAATAATAATTAAATGTTAATTTAATCATATTCTGGACTGAAATTTTTTAGACAACCCATTGGCGATATTTTTATTGACATATTTAATTGAATATAAAATACTTTTCATCCACCTCTCAGGCCGGGCGACGCGATTTTGCGACATTTTGCGACACCCGTCAAGCCGCGCGACACGATCGCGGCGCGTCAGAGATAAGAGCTCGCTAATATAAACAAAAACTGAGAGCTTTTTGTTAAGTAAATAGTCTTATCGTTAATGGTTTTGGGTTCCTGATTAGACAAAGGATTTTTTATAATACTTAGAATCTTTGTAAGCGAACGCTAGTATTGATAAATAAACATTCTTATAAGATTCTTATAAGAAATTCCTTTGTTCATTGTTTTGATTATTTATAATAAAACTACTGGTTCGATTCACATGAAACTTCGCAGGATACATTATGAATACATATACTATCGGTCAAACCATTATTTACGGACAATAATAATAAATAAAAACACATATAAATAAAAAAGTTCAATAAATCGTTAACCGTATCATTACGTAACATTATTTAGTTGACAAAAAAATATTGAACTCTTTTTCTTTCTGTATTATACATTTTTATTATTTATTAGTTATTCAAGAATATAAAATAAATGACTTACCAGCGATTACATACACAAAACACACACAAAACTCAAAATTTCACATCAACACCTTTTTTCACTACCGAGTTTGTTTACATTTTTTGATGGGTCCGTAATAGGTAATTACGATGTTATTTTGTGCAAATTTTATCTATATACGATGACGACACTACTTAATTATTGAAATAACACCATTTCCTGTCGATTTACACTTAAAAAACAATAGAAAACAAATAAATAGAACGCGGAGTGCAGCGCGCTGAACGCATGCGCAGACGCCATTTTGCCGTGCCAAAAATGTCCAATTTTTACTTTTTTCTAGAATTGTTTCTGCATATTTTGACGTTATGGTCGATTTATTCGACAGGTATATTATCCTACCATAAATCAAAACCAACCGCAGACCATATCAGCCCGTATATTACATATAAATAGAGCTGCAATCTGCATGAACGTACTGTGTTCCCGGGGACGCAACGAGGCTTGACGGTATTGGGAGTTTTCGTGCGCCTGGGGCTTCGGTCCGGACTTACCGGTTAACCAGCTCGGTGAAGGTCCTTCTATGGGGGGATCTTAGACTATTAGCGGAACTCGAGTAGCGGAACATGACGCCAGCCAGTTGAGTTGAACTACAGCGGTTTCGCTGCTATGGTTTCGCGGTAGAGGTGTGCTACTGGCGACAAAATGGTCACCGCCGCGCCGTCCATTGATATCTGCAGTACCAGAAGCGGCAATTCTCCAACCTTTGAATGTACTAACCCAAACCCCTAAGATTTTTTGGGGCGTACTAAGACCACTTCCTGCCACTTAGACCCAAAAAATTGTGAGTTGAGATGAGTTGAGGCCCAGGTTTTTTGACAGAAAGTAGAGGCATAATAATCTATGCAACCAATTAATCTGCCTAGACTTTTCCTAACTGTGTTGGAATTGGCTTCCAGTCTAACCGGATGCAGCTGAATACCAGTATTTTACATGAAGCGGCTGCCTATCTAAACTCCACAAGCCAGTTAGTGTTTCGGCATGTTACTATTCATATAGTTTTTAAGTAAGATGTAATACATACTGCAGCATTGCGCTGCCGTTCAAGCCTCTTTTGTAGTTGTAAAAGTTTCATAAACTATTATTTCTTTTAAAAATTTCGAATTGAGCACATTTTCAAATTTTGAATTCTATATCGTTCGAAGGAAAACATTTTTTTTGACTTGCGTCATTCTATTGTGAGTCGCTCTGGATAAAACGTCATGGAATAAAATAATTTTTCTCAGCTTTAAGCGTCCTGTTTTCAGTTCAAGAAACGGATCTAAACAATGACGATAGTATCTTTGTGCTAGCTGGTCGCAGTTGCGTCGAGTACATTGTGGTATCTAGCCCTCAAGTTAAATCTATAGTTCGTGCCAGCCAAGCGAGCGTCTAGAACCACTATTATTGGTGAAGTATTTACTGTACAAACATGTGAGTATTCAACCAATTTCTCATTTAACAAACTGTACAGTCTCGCGCCACCGCCACCTGCGTAATTTAGCCTATGCCGTTTCTAAAGCCCCCCGTTTTCGGACCTCGACAGAAAAGAAGGTCGTGAGGCCTCCTGGGACCCCGGGCCATCGTGCGGCCACCGACCCAAGTTCTCACATCGCGGCCTGTGGCCAACGCAGGCACGCACCGACGCCGCTGTGCACACGCCGCTCAACTCCGTCACCTTCTCACATGGTAGAGGCCTCAACGCACCAAACCCCAGCGAGACGCCGTTCGACGAGACGTCACTTCGGTTCAGCGCCAAGGACTTAGGCCCATTCATACTTTAGCTCCTAGAACTTTTTCATAATATCAATAACTACCAAATTCTATGTTAGGCGGTTTCCTGATTGACCTGTAATCAGGATCATTACGTGATATTAACTCTTTGCCCAACTTTTGATTTCCGGGATTAATTAGGTAATGGCCAATACTTGTTTAACCCGTCGCGTTCTATTTTAGTTCCCAACCTTCAAACACGTAATTTTCCTTCTAAAACAAAAATTCTAACTAGGCGGCTCGCAATAGTCCTTTAATTTATTTATTTCCTTTTATACCTAACTGTTTCTTTTTCTTTACTTTTAAATTACAATACAAATCATATTTAAAATCTCCTGTTAATTTTTTCTTTGTATTTAGTTATCCTATGCAAGTGTGGGTTCGATTCTCACCAAGCATTTTTTTAACAAGTGGCAGAAGCTGATTTCTTATGCTACAATACACCCTATGGGCCTTGATGCCTGAAAATAAAATATTTTTATTTTTTTATTTATTTTTTTAATGAGTAACACGATACCCCTTGGTTAGACTGGTTGTCAGACTTTCGGGCATCTGACTTCCGTAACGACTGTCAAAGATCTACGAATGACAGCCGGGACCAACAGTTTAACCTTGCCTTTTAATGCGTTTAAAGCTAAAGTAAAATCCAACCTTTGTTCAAAGGCATACTATTCTATCAATGACTACTTAAGCGATAAAAATAGTTGGTCGCTGTGATTAACTCAAGACAATGTTTATGTTCTTTCTCCAGAATTAGCTTACCTACTGACAGGTTATATGAGTTTATAGAATGTTTAATTTATTTGACTTTATTATACAATTTATTTTATTTTTATTTATTGTTGACATGATCTACTCATTACAATGTTTTCGTATGAGTTGTATTGCAATATATGATTAGCTAGCGACCTCGACAGTAGATTATATATTATTCTTGCCTAACTGTTGATCTATTTTTGATTTATTTTTACTTCAATGGTCCTAGTTTATCATATCTAATTATGTGACTTCGAGTTACAGCTTTATTAGCTATATGTAAGCGGGCACGCCCTTTATGCCTGGAGGCTTTATAATTCGGGTATTAAGTTCTGTTTACGTTTTTAGTTTTGCTTGAGTTTAGATTTCGATATTTTTTTTGTTGGTACATTGGCGCGTGCTAGCTGTCATTATGGCATATATTTTATTGAATGTTTTGTGTTGAGTAATGTAAATTATTTGCATACTATTGTATAGAATCAAGTTTTTTTTATTTTTCTAACTGAACAGACAGCTGTGCTGCTGGGGAGTTTGTTGCGCCACTTCTTCTCTCCAGCAAAAGCACTAGGAAGTGGTGAAGGGCGGGCGTTTTTGGGGGACTGTCTTATGTAATTTTGACGTTCGAAAAGTGCTGATTCTCAGCCTAATTTGAATAAATGACTTTTGAATTTTGAATTTTTTGAATTTAACATGCTTTTCAAGGCACAAAAATTATAATCAATACAACCAACCATTATAAACAGATATGAAACTTAATGCATGTAGATAAAAGTACCTACATTAATTGGATCATCCCAAAAAAATAAATTAAACGTTTTGCACATTCTCCAAAAACGCTGAAAATCCTGTCTCATAAAAATCCAATACCATATAAAGATAAACACACGGGAAATTGAGAGACGAAAAAACCGGTTTCCCCTTACAAAAATACCTTTACATAACAGATATTATACTAATATAAAGCAACAGTTTACTTTTCATTTCTTTGTTTGTTACCCGAGCGGTGCGCAAAGGAGGCTTTCAAAATAATTGTTGTTTTCCCCTCAGGTAGGAACGTATGTATGTGATGAAGTTTTTTTTATGTGAGGAGCTATTACAGTACTGTCGGCGAAATAGATTTGTGTGTAGGTAGAAAAGTACTTATACTGCAAAATTCGGTACAAAAAATGAGTATGCCTGAGTAGTAGAAAATATAATATACGAATATTCGATCCCTACGGATCCAGTAGAAGATATATTTTTTATTCAATACCAGTAAACGTACATACGTACGTATATGGCGCACGGTAGGACTTACCATTGTCATGCACCATACCACTGGGCCGAGCCTGCCCGCTCCTTCCGTCAGTGGTGCTAGTTGTCGTCCGACCATCACATTGCAGACGTCGCTAATTTTCTCATCAGATTTATATTATATCAGATTCATAATTATTCAGAAACGATCAGAACTTGTAAACTAAGAATACAATAGATTTGAACCAGTAAACATCAATTATTTCGAAGCTAATAAAACAAATCTTTGACATCGTTCTTCATAGCCATAATCTTTTGTTTAAAAGTTACGCGCGCTTAGTGGTACGTATTTGGAACTATCGCGTTGTTCTACCTGTAGACCAAAATCTTTGGCTGTGTGTACATGACAATAGTTACAAGGCCTCTTGTTGTCAACAAGGGAATAATTTCTAGACTTCCAGACGATTACTTTTTTCTTACCGGTGAAAATAGATTGTTTGATCCCACTAATCGTAACTAATATTATAAACGCGAAAGTAAGTTTGTATATTTGTTAGACTTTGACATCTTATCTACTAAACTGATCAGTATAAAATTTTGTATAAACGTATACAGGGGTACAGAAAAGGACATAAGGTTATAATTTATCTGCCAAAAAAAGTACTGGTTGCGAGGGATTTGATTGACAAAATCTACATTGACGCAAAAGCTATATACAAGGTGGAGACGACATTACAACAATAAATTAAACTGCGCTTAACTAATGACGTTCCCAAATAAACTGAACGTGATCAGCACATCTAAATCGAGTTCAAGAGCTGTCAGTGTCAATATTCCAAAGAAAATAATGACACGTGGTTTATGTGCTGATTGCGTTCAATTTTAATGGTGAAATTTTCCCAGTCTGTATACGAAAATTCAATCAAATATATCCAATAAATTAGTCACTAGAGCTATTCAAAGATTGGCAAAACACATAGTCGGCCCACCAACTACCTACTATTTACTTTGTTTGAAAAAATCAGTTTTTTAATTTCAATGTTAGGATTTATTTGATGGTTCCAAAATACTCTTATGCGTTAGTATTGCCAGTGAGTTTATTTGTTGTCTCCACATTGTATACAAGATAATATAAATAAATGGTATTGGCTATTGTAATTTATAATGGATTGCTGTAAAGTTACACCTTAGTCAATTCTATCTGTGCTTTTTCTCTGGGGTGTCGGTATGAAAGGGATGGTCACCCATCCACTAGCCGACCGCGGCAAGCGTAGCTTAACCTTCAATCGACCTGTGTGGCTATCATTATTCAGCAGCCGCGAGGCCCTCCAACAACTGCACCACCCGTGGCATACGTTCACTCCGTAAATCTAACTTAACACACACACACACAATGAAATGAAATGAAAATCTACTTAAAATTCACTTTGTATCTAGTTTTTGCGCCGTTTCTGAAACAGCTGCGACTACAGACATAAATTATATTTTTTATCGAATTGAGAAACGGTACAACACTTGATTATAAACTTTTCGTATATATCTTGAATGTGGAGGGTGCTTGGAATCGGGTAAAGTTAAATGTAGTTTGGTCGGTTCCTATAATTTATTTACCGATGGGTAAAAGTAAAATTAAAAAGTGGTGTATTTATTTAAAACATAATTAACACACAGGCTTAAATTGCACAATTTTAAGTAAAATCGTATATTTTAACAATGTTTGTAAATATGTGAGCACCATGTACCTATCTATCTATCACATAATAAGTTTATCTGTCATTGCTTAATTTTTCATTGTTTTTGCCAATTTTGGTATAGTAATTTTATTCTAGGTGCATCGTCTTCACATATAATTTTTTAATTAATGTATACAAAATATTGTAAAACCATTAAAATAAAGTAACGGTGGAGTTTCTTGCCCATTCTTCTCCATACGAAAACTACATTTTGGAAGGGGCGACTAGAATCAATTCTATTTATTTTTTTGTACATCTTTGACGTTCAAAAGTGCCTTGTATGTGCCTAATTGAAGTAAATTATTTGACTTTGACTTAGCCTATAATGTGTCCATTGTTGGGACACAGGCCTCCTCTTTGTGAGAAGGAGTGGCCCATAATCCACCACGCGGGATTAATAGGATGTTATGGGCATTATTTATGATTTTCTATGTAGCCATTTCCTATTAAGAACTCGTCTTCAATGTTACTAGAATTATGCTGAATATGAGAAGACCGTCGACGTAAAAAGTAAGGTAAAAAGAGCAGTGGTGGCCCGCCCGTCGTAATCTACCACGCGGGCCCAGTGCGGGTTGGTAGATGTTACATGTCTTCGATTTTTTCGTTCTAGGACATGCTGGCTTCCTCACGATGTTTTTCTTCACCGTGCTGAGAATAGTTGTGATGAAATTAAATACTTTGTGTAAAGTGCCAGCATTTTTTTTTTTGGTGGGAAATCATCAAATTAATGACTTCTCCCGGCCTGGGCGGAGCAGAAGGGCGTGTCAGACTCTTACTGACTAAAACCCACCTATGTTCCTTCCCTTGCCTGTTCGTTGCCAGGGGCCACGGTCTCCCCTTAGGACTTCCCGCAACCCCGGCAGGCATCGGCCCGTTAATTTTGCAGACATCTCTTTGAGGCGCGCGTGGAAGTGCCTGCCTGGGTTCGAACTCACGAACTACAACTTGTAATATCGGGGCCGATACCACTGGGCCCAATGCTCACTATTCACTTTATATGTTAATAAAAACCATCAGGCACAACACTGAATATCAAATTCACAAAAGATTACATGAAACAGACTCTTATAAGCCTATTAATACCGTTAGTATACGATAATCATAATTATCACGATCGACTTTTCCACACGTCTATAGCTCTTTATTCCGATACAAAACTGTGAAGTTTAGCGCTATGAAATGCAATCAGTCTAATTGGTTTGTGTTTTTTTTGTGCCGACATATTGTGATGTAGAAATTTTTTTAATTAACAAACAGTTGTGCGTCTTTCATTTAATTGAATATTCTCTCAATTTTTTATTAATTGAGAATTCTATTTTTGTTGGAAGTCCATTATTGGATTCTGGAAAAAACTGGTTAAGTGCGATTCGAACTCGTTTACTAAGGGTACCTTTCCGTACCACCATTGGCCGTTACCGGGGCCATATAATATATGCTTGTCAGAAATACGTTACTGAGTTGACTAATCGGGACGCCAGCGCTGCCTAGCGGCGCTCGACAGAGTCTACAACATAACACTAGGACCGGCCGGAGCTAAGCAGAGTTCATGGGTGGCGGTCAAGCAGTGAACACGTTTAGAAACTGTCCTGCATTTTGAATAGATGTGTCGTGTACCTACATTGTGTGAATTGCTAGTGTAGCGGTTACACCGCGACATACAAACTACGCAGCAAAGACATGACGTCACACAATTCCTGCATCTCGCAGTTAGAGTTTACCAAGCGAAAAACATAGATAAGACTATCCGAAATCAACATATGGGCAGTTGCCCGCCAGACATAACAACCGTCTGGTTGGAGGATCCTCCCTTTTCTATGGGGGATGAGTGAACTTTACACCCTGTTCCTCATACCCCTAAATTGGTGACCCCGAGTATGAACGTCAACGCAGCCTTCGTGCAACAACTTCAGCGTGACGTCATCATCATCACTCCCGCAAGCTTTCGTGAGGCAAGTCACACAGCCAGCCAGCACCCACGGCTTCAACGGGTATCCTGACCACCAGCATGCAGCGAACGCGCATTCCTGGTCATCACCCTCAGCCACGCCACCCCGACTCACTGGGGAATCACCGCAATCACCTCAAGCACCGCAATCACCTCAATCACCTCAATCACCGCAATCACCACAATCGCCGCAATCACCGCAAAACAGTTCCGACCCACCGTGAACTGTGCGGCACACGGTTCCGACTCACTGGAACCACAATCACCATCGCCGCAATCACTGCAGACAGTTCCGACCCACTGTGAACTGAGCGGCACCCGGTTCCGACTCACTGGAACCACAGCTGGCACTGTGAAGCATCGCAAGATCCAAGACTCAGCCCACTATCGACCTTCGGTCTCCGGAGGGGAGTGATGTAGCGGTTACACCGCGACATACAAACTACGCAGCAAAGACATGACGTCACACAATTCCTGCATCTCGCAGTTAGAGTTTACCAAGCGAAAAACATAGATAAGACTATCCGAAATCAACATATTATGGGCAGTTGCCCGCCAGACATAACAACCCGTCTGGTTGGAGGATCCTCCCTTTTCTATGGTGGATGAGTGAACTTTACACCCTGTTCCTCATACCCCCTAAACTAGTATGATTCATTTGATTGTGAATTATAATTTGATCTGAACTGCAAACGGTTTTTCTATTGCACAATATTATAACCAACACTACCCACAGTACGCCCACAGTAGTTAAAATATGTCTGATAATAACGAAAGAGACACCTACCCTTCTACGTTATGCCTAAGCCTAGCGCCACACCTGCCGAACGTTCCGCGGCGGAACGCTCCGTCGCGTCAAATTTCTAAAGACGTAACGTTCGGTAATTTGAAAAACATTAGGAGCGTATTCAACCGAGCGTACAGCCGCGGAACGTTCGGCAGGTGTGGCCCGACCCTAATAATAATAAAAGGGTCTTGCATAACCTCAGAGAACGAAACCCTAAAAAACAGTTCACTACCCTCTCCAGCTTGTCACACTCTGCCAAACACATGCATCTAAACTGTAGGTGCAGACAAAATCTCTGGAATTGGATTCGTTCCAGAGCTTTAATTAATTCCACACTAGGCTTGCGATGAGCTATGAACGAAAAGTTTAATTGGAGGAGCGTTCGTAATATGTTGCGAATGAAGTGAAGAGCCGTTATGTAGTACCTACTGAAAAAATATTGAAGGTGTTGGGCAAAATGAGTGGCGTTTTTGTGGAAATCGGAAGTTTTTGAAGAAGCGAATTTGAATGTGTTTCGGAATGTATTTATAAGCTAAAGAGGACTACCCTTAGGGCAATTGGGTAAAAATACAACGCACTGTGTTTTTCAAAGAATTTATTGTTCTTTACTCATTATTTATTTACATATATAATGTTAAAGTCAGAGCATTTATTTCTATTTTAGGGGTATGAGGAACAGGGTGTAAAGTTCACTCATCCACCATAGGAAAGGGAGGATCCTCCAACCAGACGGGTTGTTATGTCTGGCGGGCAACTGCCCATATGTTGATTTCGGATAGTCTTATCTATGTTTTTCGCTCGGTAAACTCTAACTGCGCGATGCAGGAATTGTGTGACGTCATGTCTTTTTGCTGCGCAGTTTGTATGTGGCGGTCTAACCGCTACACTATAACAACATTTAGGTACTGGTTCTTTTTTTGGATAGTAAGAATTATTAAGTCAGTCGGAAAGGGCAAGAGACTCCATGGACACTTTTTTTTAATCCTGTTTAAAAATTGCTATAATATTCTCGTATAGATAGCTAAAGAAAATAAACTTATTGTCGAATAACCGTTCATGTCATGCAGATTATTAAAAGTAATGCATTAAAATAATTATCAAACGCATTCCATACAAAATCGCCAATCGCCAGTTTTACATCTATAAATCCAAACTTACATTCAATAATGCATTAAAATGCCCGCTGTAAAACTCACCCAAATCAAACATTCATTCGCATAGCGATCATTACTCCTTCTAAAGCTTACTAGAATTGTTTCGACGTATTAATTTGCTTATTCTTGGCCTCAAGTTACTATTTCTTCTAACTTAAACAATAATTGAAGGTTGAAAGTATTGAGATAAAATTACTGGCGTTTTTGTGAGTAACGGAAAAGATGGTGATACATTTGTTATTTTTCAAAATTTTGGATAAGTCTACAAAACCATTACCTTGCTTCTGGGGCAGTTGAGTAAATACATATATACATACATAAATACAATAGAATATGCCCTATCTATGTATTTGTTCATTTGGCCCTTTTGGGTTTTCGGTTTATTCACATCCTTCATATGCAGTTACATTTTGATTTTTTAACAAAACAAGTTAACCTTAATAACGTTGGTTAACATGATTAAACAAAAAAAAAAAATTACTAAAAAACTTTTTTTGTGTAAAAATTTCCATGATGTACCTAGTTGTTTGAACTAGGTACATAATTGCACTTTTTAAGCTTTTGTGTTAAGCTGATGACTAAATAAAACTCATTAAAACCAATGAGTTTCCAAATCACCAGTAGCCAGTTTAAAAAAAAAACACCAAACTAAATCCAACTAACTCGAAACTAACACTCAACAATGCACTAAAATGTTCACTCCAAAACCGAGCTAAAATGGACCAACATTCGCACAAGCGATCATTACTCCTTCCAAAGCTTACTACAAACGTTTCCACGTCTTAATTTGCTAATGCCTCGCCTCAAGTTACTAATTCTTCGAGCTACGTCGACGACTTAAACGGCCAAGCGGATTTAGTTGTTCGAGATTTTATCGTGTCAGAAGTGAGGGTTTTTGCTCAGATTTGTGATATTATTTTCTTTGTGTAGCTTTGTTAAATGATCGTTGGGTACTTGATAATTATAATAAACTGTTTTGAATATATTCTTGTTTCTTCTTTTGAATGAACTAAACTTATAATTAATCTAGATATAATAAAATATATATATTTAGTAACCTAATCCGCTTAGTTCTTCTTAAAGAGTCATAAAGAACCCTGTAAGAAATCGACAAATGTTTCACTACCACGTGTTTTTAGATAATAATAAGACATTCATATTATTAGTGTCCTGCACTCTTATATTGTCCCACTGCAGAGCAAAACCTACTTCTTACAAAGAGAAGGCACATGGCTAGCTCACAATTAGTTTGTGCGCGATATAAGTTTGTTAAAGCAAGCCAATCCAATCTGGTCAATAAATCTGCCTAGCCTTTTCCCAACTAGGTTGAGATCGGATTTTGGGTCTAACCGTATGCAGTTGAATACCAGTATTTGACATGCAGTGACTATCTGACCTCCACAACCTAGTAGCTGGGTAATACGATACCCCTTGATAAGACTGGTTACAATAAAATCTTGTCAATATTCTCTGTAAATTAGTTATGTCTAAAATCAGATGTGGTAACTTTCTTCTCAGCTGTGATTTCAACATTCCAAAGTGTTGAGATATTCTACTTCTATTAAAGAAAATAACAAACTCTTCTCTTATTTTTACTTGCATGATTAATCACTTCTAGTTCCAAAAACACCCAGATTCCGATACAATAATAACAGCTGAACAACAAAATATAACAACCGCGATAGCAATTTATTCTAAAATCCTCTTTCATCCAATTATAAGTTTCGTTCAAACTCTCGACTTGGTCGTTAAACTGATTTGTCGGTCTCACGTTCCTAGTTGAGGTTTCGTTCGGTTAAATGTGCAATAACAAGCAATAGTTGTACTGTAAGTTGTTAGGAGTACCAACGTCATATGGATGTATAAGGTCCCCGAAACGATTAATTGCAATTGTAAATTTTTACGTGATACACATTGAAGCGCAAATTGATCGTCTACCAAATGCAATTGAACTGATTGACAATATTACTACAATAAAAATTGATGGAGATTACTTAAACTTACTTATTCAGCCTTTTAATGTACCCACTGCTGTGACACAGGCCTCCTCTCGGTGAGAGGGAGTGGGACGTTATCCACCACGAGTGCCCAGTGCGGGTTGAGAGATGTCACATGTCTTCGAAGTTTTGGTTCTAGGACATGCCGGTTTCCTCATGATATTTTCCTTCACCGTTTTGATAGCAAAGGTGAGGAAATAATTAACACAAAGTAAAGCGCCTGTCTGGGTTCAAACCTACGAACTACAACTCGTCAGTCGTGGCCGTTACCACTGGGCCACCACTACTCTGACGGAGATTGATCAACCGCAATTGATCGTTTCGGGGAGCCATAAGGACCACCACTTTTGTTATTTTGCTTAACAATAATAATAAATAATATCAGCATGTAGCTATCCCAATCAATGAACAAAGTTAACGATCAGCAACATGAGACAGACATGTACAACAGTGGACTACAGCTTAACACCCAGTGAGTCACCCTATGTCAAACTCCTTCATTTATATCTGTAACTTAAAACATTGTTTATGTGGCTGAAAACTTATAGCATATGCCTCCCCCTATCCCTAAGAAAATTGTGTCGTTGCTTCTACCAAACATCCTGTATACACAGGTGTGTCTCAAATCGGACCACAATAGTTGTTTACCGCCTCAAGTCAGACCCAGCTGCCTTTTCAAGGTCGTCTGTCCTCTGATGGGCTGAAGAGAGTTTTTAAATTGTACCTACGTTAATCGATACCAGATACTACTTATTCTAGTATACTTACTCAAGCAGCGAAGGTACGACCATCAGTCACCACGCTTGATAACTGTGTTTTGCCAATTACAGACCAACATAAAGCAGAAAAATAATGAATTTATACACTGAAAGACCAAATATACAAAAGGCACTTGCAAAGTGCCAAAAAAATCTAAATATCTCCGAACCCACACAAGTTAGCTACGTGAAGTAAAAAAAATCTTGAAAACAGTTTATATTAAGTGTTTTATGTGCACTATTAAATACACTTGAATATTGTTTTTACTTCAAGAAGCTATCTTGCATGGTTTCGGCAATATTTCTTGATAAGTAAGTTCCTTTTTTATTTTGCTCGTCAGTGTAGTTTTGGGGGCCCCCCGAATCTCAGGGAAATAATTTTCGAAATAACCCAATTTCATTTATCACATTGTTGGAAACTTGATCCAGCAGAAGACTATAATTGACCGAGACTGTGGTCAATTAACAGTTCCTATTTCGTACAACTCCAGTTTGTCCTTATTTCATTTCTCATCTATTGACAGTCCAATTTGCTTGAAAGAGCAAGGATAAATTATGGAGTTGCCACTTTATTGCACATTTTATTTTGCTACGCAAACTTTGTGAATAACCAATCCTGTTCTTTATTTTCAATTGATTTAAAAAAACAATCCATCAATCCAAACCAATTGTTTTACAAAATGCCATCACAAATCAAAAAGTCCGTTTTCAATAGCTTAACTAAATAAAAAATCATCAAAATACTCGTGCGAATCCACAGCACAAAACATAGTTATTCCCATCAATGGCCCAGTTTTTATCTCCTGGGCGCAGTGCCCATTCATTGCATTGCGACCAAACGGACCACTATCATAATAAGCCATTGCCATAATTGACTTTCCCGATTCACGTTGTATTGAGGTTTATCTTTTGAGTTCGGATATAGGATGTTATGGGCATTATTTATGATTTTCTATGTAGCCATTTCCTATTAATAACTTGTCTTCAACGTTACCAGAATTATGCTGAATATCAGTAGACCGTCGACTTAAAAAAGTAAGGTTAAAAGAGCAGTGGTGGCCCGCCCGTCGTAATTTACCACGCGGGCCCAGTGCGGGTTGGTAGATGTCACATAATGTCTTCAAATTTTTGGTACTAAGACATGCCGGTTTTTTCAACAATGTTTTCCTTCACCGTTTTAAGGGTACTGGTAATGAAATTATTTACACAAAGTAAAGCGCCTGCTTGGGTTCGAACTCACGTCTAACAACTCGTAAGTCGGGGCCGTTACCACTGGGTCACCACTGCAGCACTGGTCAGTTCTGTTTCATTCTGAATGAACCTATTCACGGTCTAAAAATTTAAAATTAGGCTGTCTGTACCTACTTATACCGCTTAACCTCGCAGATCAATAAAAATGGTCTACAAGATTATATTTATAACCACAATATATTTTATTTTATTTGTCCTAAAAGTAGGTTGCCTCCATCACTGGCCACTAAGATGAACGATCGTACTTCTAACATTATTTTCTTTCCCAACTTTCCAACTTTTACCACAGAGGGTCTATTATTAGGTGAAAACTATACGGATCACTCCCCAATGACCTACCCTTGACCGGGCTCTGTGGGAGATCATTGTCTTACGGAATTACAGGGCAAACTTTTACTTGAAACTAATACCCGGTTTCACTAAGGTCAAGTTTAACAACATCTAGTTAGGTAATAACTATCTAACGTAAGAAAATCTCTAAGGAGCCACTACCTGTTTTAAATAAATTAATAATAAAATCATTTTATTTCGGACAACTAAAGATCTATGTATAAATTATTAGTAACAGGTTTGCATTTAAAAAATACTATTGTTAGTACTTAACTTAAACTGAACATGAATTAACGAGAAGACCACCCAACAACTAAACACAACGAGAAATGGATAATATGGTATAAGTCTTCGCACAACTTGACTTATTATGGCGGAGGAAGTATCTGCCGCTACTTTCAGGATGCTATTGTGACTGCCTCATATTCTACTCAGAAGTGAGGCCATTTTTTTGCGGATGATGACATAAAATCCGTCAGTATAGGTTACCGTGAACATTTCTGAGGCACTGCAAAAACGAGGCAGTCGCAAAAGCATCCTAAAAACATACACAGTATTGGACTCGTAGAACATCCAGTGACCTTTTCGAGTAGTTGACCCAAGAATTACCGGTGTAAAAACTTTGACAATAAGCTTTAAGAAAGCGTAATTTTTACTTGGTTTTTACACCGAGCAAATCTTCCTGTCAACCTTTACCCTTGTTTTACCACTAGACTCTCAGTAGGTCACTAAGTAAGCTTCGAAATCTACATTTTTGACATTAGCCTCTATGATTTTTTTTAAGCCATGTTCGACGCCCGTAAATTTTTGATTCACAACTTCTTTAGCGGCGGTGTGCACTTTTTTGGGATGTGTAAAAATTTTTAAACTCGCTTAAGGACGTGACCGTCAGATCCGTTACCTAGCAAACGACAAAGTAAATATCAAAATAAATAGTTTTTGACATTACGTAAAGATTGCGAGGTAAGAAATTTTACCCCTTTTTGATGGGTAAAAAAAGCAGTCAAAACATACTTCATGAAAAGTGTTTAAATAAATTGTTTATTTTTGTTAGACTATATTTTGAAAATAAATAAATATACTACTACTACTACATAAATTATCGTAGGTACTTTTATACTGATAAATAAAGCAATTTGTGCGAAATTATTCCCTAACCATTCCAAAATATTCAAAAATGCACAACGTTAATGTTCAAGTTTTCTCATCTGCTGGCACTCCCGGAGTGCAACCCATTGTTTTTATTTTTCTATGAATATCTCACACACTATACTTTCATTGCACTGTGAACTGTATACAGCCGTCCGGTTCATTGCAAGTAAATAACAAACTAGTGTTTTATTTGGACCATGTCGTTTTTAAATAGTAACGAACCCACTACATTGTTTATTTTTTAGTTCATTCTGTTTGTTACCTGGTGATAAATTTTGTTGGCGTTCTAGTGTTTTACTAGTATCTGGTTTAATTGGTTTATTTTTGTCAATTGTTTTTTTTTTTTTTTGCTATGTTTTTAGTACCTATAAGAGTTGTCTGGGTAGTCAAAAGCCCTAAAAAAAGTGTTACAGTGTATCAGGGTTTCTAGAGGCCAGTCAATCCATGTAAAATACTAGTATTCAGCTGCATCTGGTTAGACTAGAAGCTAACCCCAACATTGGGAAAAAGCTAGACAGGTTGATTTTGAAAATATTAAAGAACTCGATAAAATGACATCGTAATAATTTAACTCTTTGCTACAATCATGCCTAGCCTTTTAATTTTGATGTTTTTAGTACTTGTGTTTTCCACCACGGCGTGTTACTTTGCGTCCGGCGCTCGGCGTGGCAACACGACGTGTTCGAGTACATTACGGTAAATAGCTATATCCCTAGGGATATAACGGCTACAAACATCTTACTACGATATATAGATACAAAATCCCCTAGTGCAACTAGTAATTCATTCACCATAAAAATCTTCAAAACCATCCTCCCATTTTACCCATAACAAAAGCAAAAACTGAAAGCAATCTCCCCTCGTATATAATAACTGCCTTCATAATAAGTAATTACATAACTAATGCTTCACTAACTATTATAAGATATATGGAAACTAATTTTCTCTCGGTAAACGAGATATCTTAATACTGACTAGTAAGTTAATTTCTTCGGAAGGCATTGCACAAAGAATAAAAATATATATAGAAGCGACATTCGATCTGAGTCGCTTGTGCCTATAGTTTTGAGGTGGGAACGTTCAACGTCGAAGTGCACGCTGGCAGGCTTCCGTCTACAGCTGCCGCCACCAGTGTGAACAGCCGCAGTTGCCTCTGCCGTTGGCAACGTACCGCTCGAGCACGTACTCAAATACACGAGGGACACGTGGTCGACGGCAGCCGCCGATGCGTCTACGGCAGATGCCGACTAGTGTCGCCGGTTGCAGTTACCTCTGCCATTAGCAACGTGCCACTCGTGTATATGACCACTAAAGAGTATCGTTTGCGGAGCATGTCACGCTCAGTCATCAACATTACGCTCAAGCATCCTCAGCCTAATGTTTTCACTACTGTGCCCATCACAGGCGTCTTCCCTGTGAAGGTTCGTTCACCACACCTGATCAGTTCGGGTTGGTACACGTAACAAATATTTAGTTTTCAAATGTTTGGTTCTAGGACAATATAGTCCGGTTTCCTCAAAATAATTTCTTTCACTGTTTTGAGAGTAGTTGTGATGAAAGAAATAAACTTCGAATTTCAAGTATTAACAAACCTGTAAGGGTTAGAACGGTAGATCATTATTTCAAAAGGAAAGTACAGACACAGAAATTAATTATTTGACGGATTGGCACATAACGCCAATTTGCCGTATTATAACCGTTTCATACGATACGGAGGAGCTCGTGGCTAAGTAATCAGCCACACGGATTGATCCAACAGGTTTAGCTATGCTTGCGGGGGTTGGGACGTGGATGGGTGAACATCTTAAGACTCCTCCGTGCCTCGGAGAGCACGTTTAGCTGTTTGTTCTGGCTGTAATTCGTGGATTGGATTCGTAGACAGTCGTTACAGGTCGTCAGAAGACGGAAAATCTGAAAACCAGCCTAAGGGGTATCGTATTACCCAGTTACTGGGTTGTGATCAGATAGGCAGTCGGTCCATGTAAAATACTGGTATTCAGCTGCATCCGGTTAGATTGGAAGCCGACCCCAACATAGTTGGGATTAGGCAGGTAGATTTTTTATACGATATTGTAGAAGACTGACAGTTCTGATTTGAATGTACGGACAAAAAAATATTGATGGTCAGTTTACACAGCAAAAATTTTCGCTTCTACCCGTTTTATTATTCTATGCATCGCGGAAGGCCTCATGTTAAAGGGAGCCATTCTCTTTTATGTGATAGTTTTATTGTATGAGTGTTTTTGTGAAAGGAAATTGGAGGTAGTAATCCTCTTTATCTACCTTGCCTTTTCCCGGCTATGGCGTAGTTGACCTTCGGTTTAACCAGATGGGACTGTTATTCCCTTATTTTGTATTGAGCAATACAGACTGAAATTCGAAGGTAAATTAAGTAGCAAATAAAAGAATCGTATGACAAAAAAGTTAATAAAGTCTATTAAATATTAGCGAGCTCATGTTGGAATATTTTTCTGTAATAATGAAATTAATGCAGTTCTTGAGAATGATCACGCCACATCATACTGGGATCGATCTATCATAACAGACAGGACTATTGTAGCCAATAAGCAAGATACTGCAGTGATAGATCAAGACTTTTCAAATTTATGTGCGTATTGTATAATTAACACTTGCTTCAAAAACGGTGAAGGAAAATATCGTGAGGAAACTGGCAAACCTGAGTGATATTTCTTGACGGCATGTGAAGGCAAGTCAAAGGCCCTTGGACGGCATGCAACATCTGCAACATATCGGCTACTACAACTCTGACACCAGGTTAGTAACCATAGAAAAAGAAAGAACAAGCGCGCTTCATGTGATCACTCCGTACCTAAATAAATTGTGTGCGTTACGATTGCTCCGCCAAGTTATCCAAACAAAAAAAAACTTCGCCCAAAAAATTGTCGGAATTTGTCAAAATCGAAGGGAACAAACCAAAAATTTGTCAAAGTAGAAATAAAGAAGATACAAGGGTTTTAAGTTGGCCGCGCGAACGTAACGTGGAGGATTGCGCGGCCATGGAGATCTCAGCAACTACTTGGGTTAGAGATCTATTTTTTTTTGTCAATTGAAGACTGAATTTGTCAAAAATTGTCGAAACAAGAATTACAAACTCTAGATCAAAGTTTTACGAAATATTCGGCTTAGAAGTTATGGCCGCG
This sequence comes from Conistra vaccinii, assembly GCA_948150665.1. Lineage (NCBI taxonomy): Eukaryota > Metazoa > Arthropoda > Insecta > Lepidoptera > Noctuidae > Conistra > Conistra vaccinii. The sequence continues at coordinate 17,047,473 of OX411339.1, forward strand.
CAATCGTGCACTTGTTGTTTCTTGATTGTTGATTATTTCTTTAAAACTTAAGACTTCATACGGTTAAACTGTTACAAGAAGAAAGGCCTTAATTTGTCAAAACTAACGAAAGCAATAAATTCTACTAAAGTTTAGTTAAACAGACGAAATCAGTCCATAACAAAGAGTACGTGGCCGCGCGATCGAAACGTTACTTTGTACACTGATATCTCACTATCTATAATTGCTAGGATTTCGGTGTGAACATCCAATTATTCGACATATTAACCTAATTAGAATGACATATCGTTTTACCCTCAGAACGGTTTTTAAAGCGTGTAATCTCAAAAATATGTTATCTCATACAATGTTCGAGCAGGGTAACCATAATTTCGATTTGATTTGGGAATAAGTACCTCTAACTGGAGACGATATTGGACAACATCTAGTAGTACTAATAATAATAATTATTAACATTGATCAGGCAGGGGCCATAGTCCAATATATTTGGTTCCATATCCTGCAATAGTCCTACATCAACCCAGGGTTGTCCTTGGGTGCACTTGCATAGTGCATACAGCGATAATCGTCGGTTGGCGCCTCATTTCTTTAAAACGTTCGGCCCCTCGTACGCCTTCCGAAGGTCCGGGACCCCAGGGTCACGAGAAATGTCAAGAGACAAAAAATAATTATCAAATAAAAAAACTTGTATATTTCAATAATATGTTTATTCATCACAGCTTACACAGTTTTGCGCTCTCACTCTGACAATCATATGATTTCACACTCGCACAACTGCTGGGCAGCCGACCACCCCGGCCGAATGATAGCCGCTTGGTTGCCGAAAGCGGCCACGGGTAGCGCTACGAGCGCGTTGCCTCGCAGTTTAGCAACAATACAAAAAATCGCGTGACAGATTTAATAAAAAATTAAGTTTCAAAAACTGTAACCCGACTACGGGAAAATAAAAGTGATCTAAAAAGTACGAAACAAGAAAATCTTTTAGACAGAAATCAAGACATAGGTACAAAAATGGTCAAGACAAAGCCGTTGTCGCATGCCATTATAATTTTGTTGGTGTTCCTGGCACCCACATGGTATACAGGCATGCGACCACGGCTTTACCTTGACCATTTTTGTACCTATGTCTTGATTTCTGTCTGAAAGATTTTCTTGTTTCGTAATTAATTAATTAATTAATTTAATTAATTACTTAATTTTTTATTTTATACTTTTCCGTTTTAACACTTGATAAACGGTACGAAAATGTAAAAAAGAGTGATCCAATAGGTCAGTAATTAAACTATTTTAAATTCAAATAGCAGTGCATAGTGCCTTGAACGAAACCATTGCCCGATTTGTTTCGACGCCAACACCATTCATCGATCTTTTAATTTAAATTTAAAATATAAATATTTTGTTGTACCTACTTGTTTTTCTTCTGTGGCATTACAAATCATTAAGGCTATGTTTTCCGGGCCTGTAGGCCTTTGAAAGGCTACCTCTGCCTCCCCCAAATGCAGAGCGACGTATTTATTTACGATGCACTGCCTACGATTTCGTGGAAAATCCATGCCACAGCATAAAATATTTGCAGTTGATCAACTGACCTAGCAAAAGCTAATCAACCGAACCTAAGAAAATTTAGGTTCGATTTTTAAAGTGAAAACTTGTTTAGCGGCGTTGTGCACTTTTTTTGGGATGGATGATCGAAAATTGATAAGACGGAGGAAGAGTAGAAATGCACAACGTTAATGTTCAAGTTTTTGTTGACAGCGCACTCTGTTTTATTTTTTTGGATTTTTTGTAATGGAGCTACAGCTTTCGTTTTTGTACTGATAACAAGCCACATACACTCCTGACATTTTCGTGAAATGGCGTTACTTAGTTTTCACTTCAATCTGCAGTCCCAGACTGCCCAGTTTTTTTTTTCTTAGGTTTACATTTTACGGGACCTACGGTGTAATGAACTAAAATGGTTACTTAAAATGTCCTGTGTAGTTATTGGGTGTTTTCTCATTAACAGACACCAACCCGATACCGAAATGTCGGCAGTTATACCGACATCGATTCGATACCGCTATAATTATTATCGACCCTAGGATATTGGTGAATATCGATGACCATCGCGACACGGACACACCACAGTACTAAGAATCGTCATCGTCTCGAAGTCCGCAGTCTGAAAAAGTTTGTTCAAGTGTAAGAATGCCGCTTCTGTCACCGCACTGTGTCTTCACCGGTAGGTGTCGTGCCGATATCGGTGTCGGTCGCTGTTTGCGACGATATAGGTGACAATAACAACACAATGTAAAAGCGTTTGGTAGGCACTAAACGTATCCGATTATCTGATCGCAGACATCGTTTCGATGTCGGGTTGGTGTCGTTATCAGGTAATGTGCTGTGTTGTAATAATCAATCAATTCATTTTATTAATGGAAGAAACAAAATGATAACATTTCGATATAGTGTTATGGGATAGTTCGTAGAAGGTACACAGAAGATCATGAATTTTAGGCTACTTCTGTCATCTGTGGTTTTAATAAAAATAAACATCTATGGTTAGGTGCTAGGTACCGACGCCAGCACATCAAGTTACCTGTCAAATTTCTTTAATAGATTTTCAACTTTATCGCTAAAGACTAAGGTTCAATGTCGATTGGAAAAATTTGACAGATTGGAGTAGGTTGTTGTGCTGGCGTCTGTACAGACGCCAGCACAACAACCTACTCCAATCAAGTTCCCTACGATCACGTCAATTCACATTCGAACTGACAGTTAACGTTCGCGACTTACCGTCGTAAGTCGTAAGTCGCGGATGTATATTGACGTGATCGTAGGGAACTGACAGACCTGACAGTCTGTCAGTCGTGGACGTCCGCGGACGCGTCCGATAATTTGTTCTACTCTTAAAGGGTCGACAATGTTACCCTGAGGCACACAATTTTTTATTTATTAGTGCGATTGATAAAAAAAAATGTTGAAGTATATTCTGCTGCCTTTTTTTACAACTTTGGATATCTCTGTAAGTAGAATGGGCTAAAAATGGTCTTACTGATTCGCTTACACTGTGACCATATTCTTTTGTTTTGGATATTTCTCACCGTTCATGAAGATCCGTAAATATTGACAGCTACATATGAAGAAACAATTGCCGTACTTTATTGTCAAGTGACGTACCTACTGCTACAGCTATATTTATCGAATCTATTATTTTAGGCCATCGACATTTTAGAACGACATTTTATCGTGACTTTTTGTATTCAAAACTGAAAGTTGTTTACACAGAGCCAATACGATAAAATCACGGTTTCGAGAAAAAAAAAATGTGTTGCTAGCTCCGCTAATACAATTCATCGTTTTATTATAGCACTTTTTTTTTAAACAGTAATTTTTTTCTAATGTTCATTATTGTTGCTAGAGTGAAAGTTATTTATCTTTATATTAGTATACAACCAATACCGGACACATTGTTTATTGTGTTTGCTAATGTAGGATATGATAGTAGCAAAGACAGTTCGATGGGGAGTGAATATAAAATGTAGTAGGTAACATGGATGAATCTGATTAAAATCTTAGAAACGTGTGTTTTATTAAAACTTCTTCATTAATGACGATAAAAAGTTCTATTCGACTATAATTTTATCGATCATAATTTTTAATGTGTCAAACACTATTGTAAGATGACAATTAAACGTCATCATATTGCATAGAAATAATCACACTTTTGAAAACAATATTATGAATTAAAACTATAATATAATTACGAAATATTTATTCTGAGTTCAAAATTGATTCTAAAACAGGCAAATTCGGATAAGCCCCCGATTATTATTTGACTGACCGATTTTTGCAAATTACTGCGCGAGCTCAACCAAATGCAACGGCGACTCAATTGGTCCAAAGGCTGCGAGTGGAACACCAAGTGCTTGTGAGTGACCAAACTGTAAGAAGGCGACTGCATGAAAGCAATCTACGCTCTCGTAGACCACTCCGGGTCCCACCTTTACGGAGGGGCAATCGTGGACGACGATTAGAATGGGTTCGGAACCACGTGGACTGGGGCCGTGAGCAATGGTCCAATGTGCTGTTCACGGATGAATCCAGTTTCGGCTTCCATCCAGATTCACGAAAGTGTTTGGCGAGTTCCTGGACGATGGAGCCGTCTTCAGAACCCTCAGGAAGTTCACCCATACCAAGGAGGAACAATTATGGTTTGGGCAGGAATTCGTCTTGGAGGACGGACGGATCTCGTTTGGGTGCGGGGCAATATGACGGCAGAAAGATACGTCCAACAGGTGCTGGGGCCCGTAATCTTGCCCCACAGAACACAAATGGGGCAAGATTTCCTGCTCATGCACGACAATCCCCGGGCACACACGGCGAGAACGGTAGCAGCTTGGTTACATACACACAATGTTGGGGCCTTAGACTGGCCTGCTCAATCGCCAGATCTAAATCCCATTGAGCATGCGTGGGATATGCTGCAAAGAAGAGCTCTGAAGGAAGTTCCTGAAAATCTGGCTACAGAAGATCAACTTTTTGCGCACCTCAGAAGGACATGGGACAATATTCCGCAGCAAGACATTGACAACCTTGTTCTGAGCATGCCGAATCGTTGCCGATGTGTTATGAACATCATGGGCGCTATAACAGACTACTAACTTCAAGTTTATAAACACAAATTAAATGATTTTTCAATTTTTTTCAGTTTTCCTCATAAATTAAAAGTTAATTCATATACGGTTTCCGTCTATGCTTCATTTTTTTTCCATAAAATCCTGAAATTTTAATCGAAGTACCTTAACCATTATTAAAAAATGGTAGAATAATAACGTATCTTTTAAATATATACATGTCATATAAATAATTAACACATTGATAGTAATTCGCTTTTTTTAAAATATCTTTAGACCGTGTTGATGTGTGTAGTAGCCCACCGGTATCGGGAACATGGTCCAAGCTACCGGTGGTCACGGTCAGGGCTTCTGAGAGAGGAATCTCCTAACTATACGCGCCGTGTCCAGAAGTACCGCTTTCTGGATCAAGCCCTTGATCCAGCTGCCTAACGAGAGCCTCCTAAGGTGTTGGTCGAGGCTCTTGGCTATTATGCCATTGGCCGTCACGACTATTGGCACAATGACTGCTGTATGGATCCACATCCCACATGTCGACAACCTCGCGAGCCAGATCAAGATACTTAATCTGTTTATCTTTTTCTGCTTTCACGAGGTTCTCGTCATGCGGGACCGCTATATCAATAATCAAATTATTATTTCGTTTATTCATTTATATACATATTAATTTGCATTTTTAAATATTTCTTAAAAAAAAGATATAAAAAACATTTAAAAATATAAAAAATAGTGTTCCGCCGGTGTCGGGAGCAGGGTCCAAGCTACCGGTGGTTAGGGCTGCAGAGACAGGAACCTCCTCACAATGCGAGCCGTGTCGAGGAGTACTGCCTTCTGAATCAGGCCTTTGATCCAACCGCATAGCGAGAGCCTCGAGAGATGTTGGTCGAGGCTTTCGGCCATCAGGCCGTTGGCCGTTACGACTATCGGCACAATGATAGCCGAGCTCACATTCCACATGTCGACAACCTCGTGCGCTAAGTCGAGATATTTTATTTGTTTATCTTTCTCAGCTTTCACGAGGTTCCCGTCATGGGGAATGGTAACATCGATTATTATTGCGCGGCGCGCTAATCGGTCTATCACCACTATATCAGGCTTATTGGCAACAATAGTCCTGTCAGTAATGATAGACCGATCCCAGTATAACGTGACATGGTCATTTTCGAGAACTGGGTCGGGCACATACCTGTAGTACGGTAGGTACCTCAGAATCCACAAGTTTATATTTCAAAGCAAGTTGCTGGTGAATAATCCTACCCACTTGGTTATGCCTGTGCAAGTACTCGCCGTTAGCCAGACGTGAACAACCAAAGATAATATGTCTGATGGACTCACCCGGACGGTGGCATGCCCGACACACGTCAACCGTACCGTCCTTCATTATATGTCTCCGGTAGTTATTCGTCAAGATAACTTCGTCCATAATTGCACAGACGAAACCTTCAGTTTCCCCGAAAAGGTCACCGAAACGTAGCCAGGATACGGACGCTAAGAAATCTACACCGGGCTCATGGAGAGCCCGATAGAAGCGCCCGTGAAGCTCCTTGCTTTGCCATACCTCCTTGCGGTCATCTGTAGTAAGTACCACAGGTTTGCGCCAGTTCTCTTTAGCCATGGAGAGCGGGGTGAGTCCCTTGTCCACTGCGACCACATCACGGTGCATACCCACTTCGGCTTTTAGGAAATATTCCCTGAGGCTGCACACCTCGCGGTTGTGGAGGGTCTTCGCATTTAAAAACCCTCGACCCCCGCACTTCCGCGGGATGTACAGTCTCATCACCAAATTATTATTATTATTACCCGTGGCCGCTCTCGGCAACCAAGCGGCTATCATTCGGCCGGGGTTGTCGGCTGCCCAGCAGTTGTGCGAGTGTGAAATCATATGATTGTCAGGTTGAGAGCGCAAAATTGTGTAAGCTGTGATGAATAAACATATTATTGAAATAAACAAGTTTTTTATTCAATAATTATTTTTTGTCTTTTGACATTTCTCGTGACTGTTAATATTTATTATTATTAGATTTTTTATTTTTTACTACTAGATGTTGTCCAATATAGTCTCCAGTTAGATAGAGGTACTTATTCCCAAATCAAATCGAAATTATGGTTACCCTGCTCGAACATTGTATGAGATAACATAATTTTGAGATTACACGCTTTAAAAACCGTTCTGAGGGTAAAACGATATGTCATTCTAATTAGGTTAATATGTCGAATAATTGGATGTTCACACCGAAATCCTAGCAATTATAGATAGTGAGATATCAGTGTACAAAGTAACGTTTCGATCGCGCGGCCACGTACTCTTTGTTATGGACTGATTTCGTCTGTTTAACTAAACTTTAGTAGAATTTATTGCTTTCGTTAGTTTTGACAAATTAAGGCCTTTCTTCTTGTAACAGTTTAACCGTATGAAGTCTTAAGTTTTAAAGAAATAATCAAAAATCAAGAAACAACAAGTGCACGATTGCGCGGCCATAACTTCTAAGTCGAATATTTCGTAAAATTTTGATCTAGAGTTTGTAATTCTTGTTTCGACAATTTTTAACAAATTCAGTCTTCAATTGACAAAAAAAAATAGATCTCTAACCCAAGTAGTTGCTGAGATCTCCATGGCCGCGCAATCCTCCACGTTACGTTCGCGCGGCCAACTTAAAACCCTTGTATCTTCTTTATTTCTACTTTGACAAATTTTTGGTTTGTTCCCTTCGATTTTGACAAATTCCGACAATTTTTTGGGCGAAGTTTTTTTTTGTTTGGATAACTTGTCGGAGCAATCGTAACGCACACAATAAATTGTCATAAGGTTCATAATGATGATATTTTATTTACGCGTGCACGCGACATGCAAAAACTATATCAAGATTATTTTTAAGCCAAGCTTTGTGGTGGTAAAGAGAAGAGACATTTCCTATGATCTATTTAGCTTTTACCATTCCAGTTAGTAACCAAAAATTGATCAATCAGGAAAGCCTAACTGTACATCTTGACTATAATCAAAGCAATCTCCAATCTAGCTTCCTAATCTGTTAGTAGAACTTAATTGTTTCCAATCAAATTAAACAGAATTTGAACGTAATTTGGTAGGGCTAAGTCAATTGGGCGTTGAGAGGCTTATGTCCAGCGAGAGCAGTGTTTCCAAATTACTAGTTGTAGGTTATGGGTTCGAACCCAGGCTGTTGCTTACTATGTGCAAATAATTTAATCACCATTGCTCTCAAAACGGTGAAGGAAAACATCGTGAGCAAACCGGCATGTTCTAGAACCAAAATTTCGAAGACGTGACATCTACCAATCAGCACTGGGCCTGCATGGTGGATCACAGCCCACTCCATCTCTCACAGAGAGGAGGCCTGTGTCCCAACAGTGGGAACATTATAGGCTGATTAATGGTATCTCCAGCAGTGGAGTGCAAAAGGCTGATGATGAAGTAAGTTGTTCTGCTTTCGAAATAACGAACAATTGTGCAAAAAGCATCGACTATCTCTAGGACTGCCTCGTCGGCTATTCTGGTTGCAAGCGTGACAGCTAATTGTTGGAGCTAGATTTAATGCTAGGGTCAGACAAATTGATGGTAGATTTTTGCATTTAGAATGGACTTTCTTCCTAGTGTCTTGAATGTATCAGAATGTTGGGCCACAAAAGAGATGAATTTCACTTCTTACCTCTTCAAAGAATACATACCTACGAGTATTTAACTAATATCTTTAAACGAGCAATTTAGGTGTATAATATTTTTAATATATAATCTGAATCTCGGAAACGGTTCCAACGATTTTGATGAAAGTTGCAATTTAGGGGTTAAGGCTGCCTGTCCACTGGAGCGGAGAGGGGAGGAGCGGAGCGGAGATGTGCCATTATTAACCAATCAAATCTAAATTCAGGGGCGGAGTCAAGATTCTATTGGTTAATATCGGCACATCTCCGCTCCTCTTTTCTTCTCTCCGCTCCAGTAGACAGGCAGCCTAACGGGGGTGAAAAATCGATATGAGCTAGTTCTCATATCTGGGAAAAATCGTTTTCTTTATTTTTACAGCCTTGGAAATCTGATGAAACGTTGGCGTACCTGGACGATGTGTTTATATTTTCACCCCGAGCAGAGCGAGACCAGATATTGTAATATTAAAACACAAATAATAATCACACTTTTACACTAAAAACCAACATTATTATTTTTATGCATATCTCATATAAATCATCGAGATAGATATTTAAAGAAAACCCATTACCTACATAGTTCTCTCTCACATAACTTTTACCTATAACTTTAGTAACAGTTAATAAGTACCACTAAGGGTGCCCGCGACTTATAAAGGACTTTACCTGACCCATATTTTGGACCTTATAAACGTCAGTTGGTATTTTATGAACTCCTTCTGATGTAGAGTGACGTACCCATGAGTTTAGTTATAAAGTTTTGAAGCTTGATTTGATCTTTTGATTGTTAAAGAAGATGAGGGTTAGGTTCCAATGTTGTGAAGATGAATATTATAACCATAAACGTGAAACTAAAACATCATGTCTGTCCAACAAAGAGAAGTGTATGATGCATGTTTAATGTTTAGGTCGAGCCAATTACGAGAACTCTGGGCCAATACTGAGAATTATTTATACTAGAAAAACGAAATTGAAACTTTGCCCAGTTCAAAGATCGAATCCAAAACTCTGCAGTCGCGCTAAGAGACTAATGCAATGGTTAATCCGTAAGATGATACATCTCTCGATGTCAAGTAAATGTAAAAATGATAAGGTCAAAAATAACTTCTGTTGGAATCTTCTTAGGTTTGCAATTGGAGGATAGTTTTGTTTAGAAACATGACATTTATGGGTCTGAATCCTGAACACATAACACTCCTTTTTTGAGCAGTCGTAGTCATGCAATTATTTCTTAGACTACTATAAGCATAAAATACAATAGACGAAGTATATTTAGTAACTTAATCCGCTTAACTGCGTCTGCATCTTTGCGTTCGGCTAATGTAGTGGCAACACTTCATGTCCGAGTGCGCAACAAGTCAATCGTCATCCTAAGGATGCCTCGTTGAGAGGCGAAACACGTGTCGATTTCTTACAGGGTTCTCTAAGACTCTTTAAGAACAGTTAAGCGGATTAAGTTACTAATTAAACATCGTCTATTGTATTTTATAATGGATTTCCGCAAAGTCACGCCCGAGTCAATTAACTACTATAAGCATACTAGTTATAGTGCAACTACCTGTAACCGCTACAGTAACAATACCAATCAATCTGCCTAGCCTTTTCCCAAGTATGTTGGGGTCGGGAAGCAGCGGACCAGTATTTTAAATGAAGCGACTGCCTATCTGACCTCTACAACCTAGTTACTGGCTAACACGAAACTCCTTGGTAAGACTGGTTGTCAGACATTCGGGCCTCTGACTACCCGTAAAGACTGTCAAAGATCCAAGAATAGTAGCCAGGACAAAAGGCTTAACGTGCTTTCCGAGGCACGGAGGGGTCTCAGTATGTTAAGATGATCACCCATCCATGGACTGATCTGATTAACCTGATCGATCGAGCCGTGTGCGGTTGTTATTACTTAGCCACAAGCCCCTCACGTAACGATACCGACAGTTTGAAAACCGAGATCCGAACTAAGTTTATTTATTTACAAGCTGTTCGCAAACAAACTCCAGCCCGTCGTTAAAGAGTGTGTATAGAGGTGGAGTTTCGAAAAGTACTTTCTTGGTGCAACTTTACAACCTTTTAAAAACATATCTTTCAAACATGATTCTGTTTTCAGGGAATCCTGCTCTGAGTGGAATACCTGCTTTCTTCGGTCGGTACGTCAGCGGTGCGGGATCAGCATGCTCGGTACCGAAAGCTTACCGAGCGCCTATATTACAATGAGCGTTTCATGATTGGCATGGTATACGCGGGAGCAGGGCGGGATCGTTTCGGTTTACCGCGTCTCGGTAGAAACATCCTGTACGGTACCAGCTCACGTCACGCGATTTACTCGGTACCGAAAGCTTACCGAGCGCCTATATTTCAATGAATTAAGCTGTACTGCACAAATTATACCGAAAACATAACGTCAGGTATGTAAATGAAAGCAGTGCAGCATCGTTTTGGTATACAGAGCATACAATACCGCACTGGTGCCTACCTACCAATGAGAAAAAATTAAAGCAGTGCGATATCGTTTCGGTATACCTAGAATACTATACCGAAATAATACCGCACCGACCAATGAGGCCTTACTTAGACTGCAATATTTGAAAGACAAACTTTTTTATTACCTACAATACTTATAGGATGAGGATCAATCTCGTCGGACTTTTTGCGAACCCGGACTCGACGTGTTGTCACGACAAGCGCCGAACGCAGAGAACCGCGTGTCTCTCTGCATTCAGCGCTTGTCTTGTCTTTATGACTCTTTAAAAACAGTTAAGCGGATTAGATTACTAAATATATACGTCATTTTTTGTATTTTAAACACAAATTAGTTGATAACTTGCTTGCGATATACACTAAATAACGACTAATCCAGTAGTCAAATTGAATCTCTATTACTCAGAAATATAATTTAAAACCAACGCTTATTATTTGAGCCTATAAACATAATTAAGCCCTCCAAAAGTAAGATTCCAACGCTGACAAAAGTAAACAAAGAACTTTAAACTCAAGCAAAGTCTAGGCGCAAACATCAAGTAATTTAATAACTAGTTCATCATATTCCTCATTGTCTCTTAAGTTTGTGCGCAATCTTTACAGACTAAGTTTAAGTTAAACAGGCTAGAGTTCTGTCACTGTTTCTGGCAGACTTAAAGTTTGTGAACTTTAGGCGATGCATGATGGAGTGGGCTATTGTGTAGAAGGCTTATGTCTTGTGAATAAGTAAGAGTATTATATTGTATTCATATATTATAATCTGTAATTTTAATGCTTCGTTGGTCTGGAGGCCGCAAGTGTTACTGCTGATTATGAGATCCTAGGTTCGATATCCAGGTTGGACAAAGTGTTATTGGATTTTTTCATCAGGAATTTCCCAGTAGCAGCCCGGAGTTTGGATTTGAGCTCAGTTGATGGCATTAGGCTCGCCCTCCATTACATGGGACTTAAACCTAACTGGCGAAACATGGGTGTCATACCTATAGGTACACCTGGGTGATGCTTCATTAGTACGTTGCGTTGCGTCGTCGCAACGGATCAACGCATCGTATGCCACACCTCTGTTGCGATGACGCACGACGTCGTTGTACAAGAGGACGATGCACGCACCTCAGTCAGTATCCACAATGGATCAGAACAAACGTGTTCTTTTGTTGCTGTCCGTCGTCGCACCGGAGTTCCGACAGCGCAACGCATCACCCTCCCCCCGCTTCGTATCTCGTCCGCCGATTCGTTGAAACATCGCGTGTGGCGACGCAAGTCATTTAAAATATATTTATATGGAAAACGACGCAGCGTTGACGCTGCGACGACGCAACACAATGCAACGCACTAATGAAGCAGAGCTCTAACCCTTCATGAAACTGCATAATAACTGAGCTAACTATAAAATAGTCTTCTTTAAAGCAAAAGCACTAGGAAGTGGTGAAGGGCGGGCGTTTTTGGGGGACTGTCTTATGTAATTTTGACGTTCGAAAAGTGCTGATTCTCAGCCTAGTTTGAATAAATGACTTTTGAATTTTGAATTTTTGAATAGATTTTATTAACATTATTTTTGCTTAAACTATTGGCGCCTTGGAGCCTTCTCCCCGCGGATCTCTGTCTCGGTCTCACTCAGTCCGCGCAATATCGTGCGAGCGAGATAAGAAGTGAATTTTAGCTAAGGTATTATGGACTCTAAATAAACTTTAACGACTTATCTTGGGACGAGACTTTGAAAACGCATAAAACAAAGGATTATTAACTATAAACACGTATTTAAATATGATCTTGTTTTGCAACATGTTTTTTTAAGGTTTATTATTGAAATCCAATCACTAATCAACAACCCAATATTTTAACAATCTCGACAAAGCTACGGAATATAAATATTTACGAAAATCCGTACATACAATAAATCAATAGAAGCTGTGTCAAAATATATTCAGTAACTCTGTACCAGTAAACAATGCGTTGGATTTGCTAACAAAGTTAAAACTGCAGTACAGATACAAAACTGTATTAGTACTGTTTTATTTGTTTAAGTACCTAGTTGTATTTATCAATAGGCTTAAATCAATATACAACGTATATTTAAATATACGTTGCCTATTGATAAGTTAAGTTAAGGCCAGGTCAGGGCAGGCCAGGGCATACATAACATACATAATCAGCCCAGTTCCCACTGCTGGGACACAGGCCTCCTCTCTGTGAGAGGGAGTGGGCCGTAACCCCACGCGGGCCCAGTGCGGGTTGGTAGATGTCACATGTTTTCGAATTTTTGGTTCTAAGACATACCGGTTTCCTCACGATGTTTTCCTTCATCGTTTTGAGAGCAGTGGTGATGAAATTATTTATACAAAGTAAAGCGAATGCTTGGGTTCGAACCCACGACCTACAACTCGTAAGTCGGGGCCGTTACCACTGGGCCACCACTGCTGGCCAGGGCATAAAACATACAAACTAAGCGACTAAACACGCTAAGGTCACCCCTGTGGGACGGACCTTGGCTTAGGGCGTTGCTGGTGGTGGACAGCAAGGGACAGGTTGAATCGGATTAAGTTATTATTGGCAAGAGCCTTATCCTTATACTCACGACTTAATCCCCACTCAAAGGTAGACACAGGGCTGCTACGTCTTTTTTCTCAAGTCACACCAACAATCAATTAAGAACTTGTCAGATTCTACTTCAGCATTACTTAAGGTGGAAACCCGCGAAAATCAACACTAATTTTTTTTTTAAAGTAAGAAATGTTGAATTTACGGGGAACATTGAAGGAATCACCTTGTAATGCTAAAGTACGATTTCACAAGTTTTCAACTTCAAATTCTCAATAGAGAAACCAATAGTTTTCTTTTTAAGTTGTGCTTTTAATTTTAAAATAAGATAATTATTTATGCATAATCTAAGTTAACAGTCTTAAAATAATCTTTTGTTAAAACGGAGGGAAAAGAATCATAGGGCTTCAAAAAATTCGTCTGCATAGGCTGTCAACAAGAAAAGTGCCAAAATAGTACCTACTGAAGTATAGACGATCCAAACCAATTCCCGTAATTTAAAATGATCAAAATTTAGTAGCAATCTCGTCTCACCGACAGCCAATGTCAAAAACTTATCAAAAATTTTACGAAACCCGAGGTATTTTTGACAGATTGACACTGAGATTAGACTGTGAACGTTCTTAAAATAACGGTAATTGCCCTTTTTATTAATTAACGCACAAATATTGAAAATTTTAAGAGACAATTTTTTTATAAAGAATGCTTAGATGGGTTGGTCATGTTGAGAGGATGAATTAAAGGCGATTAACAAAAGTTATTTACAAAGGCAGATGTGAGTAAGAACGCCGGGAGAGGACGCTACTTGACATTATAGTGACCTTATTGGTGATGGTCTTCACCAATGGTGGGTTGTGGAGGTCAGATAGGCAGTCGCTCCATGTAAAATACTGATATTCAGCTGCATCCGGTTAGACTGGAAGCCGACCCCAAAATAGTTGGGAAAAGGCTAGGAAGATTGATTTTCTTTTATTGGTGATGGTCTTCACAAAGATCAGGTGCGTAGTACTCGCAACCGGCGTGAGTGTATGACCAGATGTATGAACGTAAACGAGGCAAAAGGAGTATGTAAGGATCATAGCAGGTGGCGTTCTGTAGTTTCTGCCTACCCCCATGGGAAGAAGGCTTGATTTTATGTATGTATGTTTTAATTAACAATTACATAATCAGCCTATTAATCTTCCCACTGCTGGGACACGGCCTCCTCTCTGTGAGAGGGAGTGGACCGTAATCTACCACTCGGGCCCAGTGCAGGTTGGTAGATGTCACATCTCTTCGAATTTTTGGTTCTACGACATGCCGCTTTTCTCACAATGTTTTCCTTCACCGTTTTGAGAGCAGTGGTGATGAAATTATTTACACAAAGTAAAGCGCCTGCAGCTTAGGTTCGAACCCACGACCTACATGTCCTACAACTAGTAAGTCGGGGCCGATACCACTGAGCCACCACTGCTCTCATAGGAAGAAGGCGTGAGTTTATGTATGTATGTATGTATTAATTAACAATTAACCTTCTTCAATCCACTTAGGTATCACAACCCCCACTGACACATTTATACCGTTAAAATTCCTAGAAACCGTTGACCTTATACACGCTGCACCATTTCCCATTATTAAGAGTACTTATATACTCCATCGATCGCCTTCGAAGAATTGAAATAAATATGAGGATTTGATTTCATACCTAAGTGAATGGTTAGATTCGTTGCAAAGTGGGTTAGGTAGGTTGTTGTCTGTGGTTTTGATAAGTTGATGCGATAGTTAGTGGCTTAAGAGGGTTTATTCTGAAAGATGGCAACGTCGCAAATAGATGTCAAATATTTCGCTGTTTTGATTAATTTGATAATATTTCTGTATGGAAATAAAAAACGTGGTTATCTAGCGAACTAGAATATTGATTACGAAATGCAATTATTACATTGATTTTGATGTTGTACCCGTTTTAGGTGTAGAAAATTCATTTGGAAAGTTTCCAAATACTTTTTTTACATCTAAAACTAAACATTCGGTGTTACGATATTAATTATTGCAATTCATTATTTATATTCTAGATAGTTAGTTAGCCACATTTCTTATTTCCATACAGTATTATTTCCAAATTAATCAAAACAGGTGAATATTTGACAGCTATTTACGACGTTGCCAACTTTTAGGATGCACCCTCTTAATTGAGGTGATTCTAGCTAAGAGGTTTGAGTAAATTATGCCAATATCATTATTATTATAGCACAGCATTATGCTGAGTGGAAGCCTTATTATCACAGTCATGACGTGCAGCTGCCGACTATTTCTGTTCTCTATTTTGATTACTCATGTCATTTTCTATGCACGTGTTTCTGTGATGAATAAACCTATTTTTATTTCTTTCTTTCTTTTTATTACGAGTTCTTCAATGTCTTCAAAATCAATCTGCCTAGTCTTGTCCCAACTATTTATTTTATTATTTACTAACGGACCAGGCAGACGTTGTCCTGCCCAAACAGCGCCACCTACCGGGTCCAATTGTAATTTCAAACCATCCGGGGACCCACTTAAATATACCTACACAGCCGTTTAGGAGGATTAGGTGTATCAAAAACACACGTACGGAAGAAGATGTACACACAGTAAAAAACATCAGCACCCATGATGCAGTTGAATATCAATATTTTATATGGAGCGATAGCCTATCTGACCTTCATAATCCAGTTACTGGGTAACACGATACCCCTTGGTAGAACTGATCGTCAGACTTTTGGGATTCTGACAACCCGCAACAACTGTCAAAGATCTACGAATGACAATCAGAATTAACTGCTTATCGTTCTTTCCGAGGAACATAGGGGTCTCTGTGTGTAATGGATGATCAATCATCCATGGACCGACGATGGTAAGCGAAAAAAAACCTTAATCTACCAATGTGGCTGTAATCACTTAGCCACGAACCCTTCCCCTAAACAATTTTATCATAAAACACAAAATTGTTTAAATAAATATTTGTATTGTTGTTCCAGTATGTAGTTTACAAACAATGGATACTCTGCATTTCTACTGTCTAGTGGTCGCAAACGCTACTGTTGATCGTGAGGTCCTGGGTTCAATTTCGATGTCGGGAAAAGTGTTACTAGGTTTTTCTATCTGGAATTTCTTAGTAGTTTGCCCGCGCGGTGTCTGGATTGTGCCCGGTTGATGGCAATAGACCCCTATTACACGGGGCTGGTGGGACAACACTGGTGGTCTACCAGTGGTGGAATGTGGGTATACTTTAGGTATACCTCTGCCTAACCCTTGGAGGAAACAAGGCGTGATGTTATGTTATGTAAATAAGGCTATAAAGTAATAAAGACCCAGCATGTTTCGCTTCCTATCTCATTTAATTTAAGGCATAATTTGAGTTTACTTTATCACATCGCTGCCTGTTGTATTTTCAGTGAATAATGCCTTTCAATACGTTAAATGGGCATTAAATCGGACCAAAATTCTTAGAAATATTCATTTAAATACTCCTATGTTTACTCACTCGAACCTTCACAGTCCTTTTTGAGGTCCACCCATCTTGAAATCATAATTTGAAAATTAACTGGTTTCTCTTCAAGCTAAGAGTAACAGGGTTTCAAAAGCTTCCTATTTTCCAAGAACTTTAGTACTTAGTTAAGTAGAAACAAGATATTTGCTTATCAATCAATTTGTAAATCATTACCACAGAATAAATAAGTCAGTAGCAGTATTGAAATAATTACATAAGGCCGCCCGGTAGATACGAGTAAACCTCCCACGTCCACGCGTAACTGCCGCGCACTCGATATTGTTGCATACTATAATATACTGAGATTTCAAAGCGCGCCGTTTCGGCTGTTTCATATGAAGATAGAATACTGTTACTTATTTCTACTGTGTCATTACTAAGCCCTCAAGGTCTTCTTACAGAGTAGTTAAAGATAATAGATTTCCTGAAAGCAGACATAATTGGAACTCAATTCAATGATTGAACTAAAGCGGTTACACCGCCACATACGAACTACGCAGCAAAGACATGACGTCACACAATTCCTGCATCGCGCAGTTAGAGTTTACCGAGCAAAAAACATAGATAAGACTATCCGAAATCAACTTACGGGCAGTTGCCCGCCAGACATAACACCCGTCTGGTCGGAGGATCCTCCCTTTTCTATGGTGGATGAGTGAACTTTACTCTCTGTCCCTCATACCGCTAAACTATCTTCAGGTATTAGGACTTTACTGATGAAGACATCCATACTAATATATTTATAAATGCGAAAGTAATTCTGTCAGTCTGTTTATAACCTTTTCACATCTTAATGGCTGAACGATAAAATTTGTCACACATTTTTTTCCCTCAGTCAACATCCCTAATAGGCATGATGACTGGGTTGCATTGCGTTCGGCTCGTGTGGTGGCAACACTTCGTGTCCGCGTCCGCAACAAGTCAATCGTCATCCTGAGGATGCCTCGTTGAGAGGCGAAACACGCGTCGATTTCTTACAGGGTTCTCTAAGACTCTTTAAGAACAGTTAAGCGGATTAAGTTACTAAATATACATCGTCTATTGTATTTTATAATGGATTTCCGCAAAGTCACGCCTGAGTCAATTAATTATGACGACTGGGAAAAAAAAAATAACTATTTAGTCCGTCAGTCAGATAATAAAAAAATATTAGACACGTATTTTTTGCTTTACATTAAGTACCCTAATCTGCCATGCATGCTTGCTTTGCAAAAGAGGAAATCTAGCACTCGGCGGCCGCTGCCGCGGAACGCTCGCTACGCTCGCTCGCCTTCGCGCGTTGTCCGATAAAGACTCGCGACGACAGATCTGTCACGCGCACCCAAAACCGTAAAGCCCCGACGAGGCAGTACTGCGTCAGTGTATAGGCATCGATGCAACGGCCGATTTTACTCTATGTATGGGCAGATCTAGTCTGTTCTTGGCTTTAATTTATGGTAGGATAATATACCTGTCAAATAAATCGACTAAAACGTCAAAATATGCAGAAACAACTCAAAAAAAAAGTAAAAATTGAACATTTTTGGTACGGCAAAATGGCGTCCGCGCATGCGTGCCGTGCACTGCACTCCGCGTTCTATTTATTCATTTTCTATTGTTTTTTAAGTGTAAATCGACGGGAAATGGTGTTATTTCAATAATTAAGTAGTATCGTCATCGTATATAGATAAAATTTGCACAAAATAACATCGTAATTACCTATTACGGACCCATCAAAAAATGTAAACAAACTCGGTAGTGAAAAAATGTGTTGATGTGAAATTTTGAGTTTTGTGTGTGTTTTGTGCATGTAATCGCTGGTAAGTCATTTATTTTATATTATTTATTAGTTATTGCATACTATATATGCCATTTTTCAGAAAAAAATAGGAGTTCAATATTTTTTATCAACTAAGTAATGTTACGTAATGATACGGATACCTATTATTGAACTTTTTTAATTATTGGTGTTTTTATTTATTGTGTTTGTTGTGTATATGTATTCATAATGTATCCTGCGAAGTTGCATGTGAATCGAACCAGTAGTTTTATTATAAATAATCAAAACAGTGAACAAAGGAATTTCTTATAAGAATCTGATAAGAATGTTTATTTATCAATACTAGCGTTCGCTTACAAAGATTCTAAGTATTATAAAAAATCCTTTGTCTAATCAGGAACCCAAAACCATTAACGATAAGACTATTTACGTAACAAAAAGATCTCAGTATTTGTTTATGTTAGCGAGCTCTTATCTCCGCTGCGCCGGTGGGTAGTTCAGCGGGCCCCGCTGGATTTTCGCACGCGCGTGGCGCTGGCGTCGCGAGTCTTTAGCGGTTAACAAAAATGGTTTTGATAAAACGTATTTAAAGTTACGGAGTTCCAGCTCGCTCCGTCACAAGTCGCTATAAAATCAACCGGCCAGTGACGTCATACCACATTTTAACGTACTGCCTACTCAATGTATTGCCGTAATCTTTTGAATACGTAAAAAAAGAAATAATACGTGTACTATATTTTTTAATAAACTACAAGACGCCCAAAAAAAAAAATTGTCAACATCTCTATTGCTTAGCACACATAAAATTCAATCAGAATGGGTTTCATTGTCACAGTTCACCCACATTCATAGCAGGGACGCTAGGGGGCGTTCAGTGTAGTGCGTCATTTTTTGTTTGTCTGTCTGTCTGTTTGTTCCGGCTAATCTCAGACACGGCTTTTATTTTAGAGAATATAACCGGGAAACGTGTGTAAGAGAAACACAGGTGCTTTGGAATCACACTAAAATCGCACAGATTCAACGAGTAACAAGCCACATTATAGTCTAAAAGCGCGTGCACATTCGCTCGCTGATGTCCCCTTACTTAACTAACTGAAGATTACAATGAGAACTGACTGCAGCTTGCGCGGGCGCACTCAGACAGCCACAGGGGTAAACACTCTGGGTTGCTATGGTAGCATTTACATTCTGCCGCACGCTATTAAAAACAAGTAGGTTCCAAGCGGGCGATGCCGCACGCTGCAACTAGTATTGTCTATATAAATAAATAAAATAATACGGTAAATATAAGGGAACAAAAACTTTGCCTGTCCATAAGGAATCAATTTCTAAGCCATAGTAATGGCTCAAGGATTTCTAACGAAATAGTTAATGATAATGGATTTTCTTTGAAAGTAGACATTATTGGAACTCAATTGAATGATTGAACTAAATCACTGCTATCTTCTGCCATTAGGAGTTCACATGAACACATTATTTAAAGTACACTCGCTGTTGCTCGCGCTGTCGTCAACGTGTATTTTTAGCCGGGTTCAAAAAGGAGGAGGTTATGTTCGGGTGCATGTTTTTTTAATGTACGTTTATCGATATTTTCGTCAATTGCGGACTAATTTTGAAAATTCTTCATTTGGTCGAGGAAGCTTGCGCGGTGGTCCTGCATCGGTGTAGGTTAGGTAAAAAAAAAAAGACGTGTGGCACTCGGTGACTGCCGCGGTAAAGCTATTGCATAGCATTTTTTATCAACTTATACAATTGTAAAATATTAACCCGAATACAAGAAATAGCAATGGTGACATTGACAGGAACTGTTATTCACATTTATAGTTTTTAAAACTTGACACAACGTAATGGGAACATCAAACTAATAAAAAGGTTTTAATTTAACTATTAATAGTCAAGGATCATTCGTCTAAGTAAATTTGAACTTTGTTGTCAAACAGTTAAACATAATTTTCAATACAACACTCTCGTTAGGCGTTAGGTATTTTCGTTACGGAATTTCTGGATTCGGTCTCCACGGTCAAGGCCCGCGATAGAAGCTATGCAATAGCTTAAAAACAATCTTCAACACAAACATCTTTTTAGATATCTTTATTTAACAAATCAACTTCTTCCAAAACTTAAAATAACTAACCTAACCTAACCAAAACTATTAACAAACAATATGGCGTCGAAAAATTCCTCCGCATCGCTGTCGACTGGTAATGTACCCAAGAGACTGGCGGCATTTCCACGTTGTATGGCAATGCTTAGCCTCTGGCCAAGGTAAAAGCCAGCCCTTGGGTCACGGGAAGTGTCAATCAGTCGTTTGGAAATTTCATTGAACAGACCATGAGCACACGGACCACGGCCCTAGGGTTTCAACCCCAAACGGCTCGAAAATATAGTTTAGTACCTATGAAGTTATTATACTTTCGCCGCTTGAGGTTTTCTGCAGCCGCAGCGGCAGCGCCAGCACAGCACGCTGAGCCAGGAAAATGGGATGGCGCAAGAGTATCGACACACACATTTTCTCTTTTTAGATTATTATCATATCTGAAAAGAGAAAATTGTTTTTTTTTCTCTGGATTTTCTCGGCTTAACGTGCTGTCCGAGGCATTTTCTTTGACAGACATATAAAATGGCTATAACACGACAAATTGAAGTAGTGTTGTCAATTTGGTAAAAAAATAAGAAAATCCTTGCATAACATAATTTTTCCTAGAGTCAATGATCCATGCTCCTGTAGCGGTTACACCGCCACATACGAACTACACAACAAAGACACACAAAATTCTGCATCGCGCAGTTAGAGTTTACCGCGCGAACGATTTAAGAGTATCCGAAATCTTCTTCTAGCTGCCTGCCAGACACAACACCCGTCCGGCCAGAGGACCTCCCTTTTCTAATGAGGATGAGTGAACTTTACACCCTGTTCCTCATACCTCGAAATTATAACTATCCCTAACCAAAATTCCTCTTCAAAAGACTGTTAAGGGAACGTCAACTTAACTTAACTAAATGAGAACATCCATTGTCGGCGCTTGACAAAAGATATCTCTTATATTAAGATACACAACAAACTACTATCGATTTAAGATTATATCCTGCAGACCCCACTAAGAACTTACACTCCATGAAATCTAACCCCACTCTTATTCCTAACAAAGTAATGTCCACATTCGTGTGGCTTTCTGTTCAGCGGGAGAAAATAAGGATGTAACAGCATTTTCCCTATCCAAAGGGGATTTTTTCAGACAGTTTATGATCGTTTAAGATATCTCTAGAGCGTTTCCTTGCACGATGTCATCTATTCGATATAGATAATACTTTTCGAATATTGTTTGAACAATATTTTTGGTAATCTGTGCGTGTACGACTCAATTTTTTTGGGATAGAAAATAGAGCAGTTTGTTGTTATTCGGTGTGCGTAGTTTTAAAGGTGGGAAACGTGTTAGACTTCAGAATTGTAAGTGGGCGTACGTATGTAGGTTTAGAACATTGTGCATTCTCTTTGAAAAGGATTCTAAAATAGGTATTATCTAGTGTGTTTCGGAAAAAATTATATGTGAAAACCTAAAATTAAATTTTAATTCCACTGTTAGACTACTTAATATTTACGTATTATGGTATGTGATTTAGAAAATACTTTAGAAAAAAAAAAAAAAAATTATATAAAAGTCATCATAGTAAAAAGCCTTCTGCATTTTAATTTAAAGCATTTTATGTTATTGGACACTCATCTCAAAATATCCAAATAATAAATGAATATTATGTTGATAAAGAAAAGAAAAAAAAAAATGCTTTACATTTTGAAAATCCCGGTTCCCATCACTACGTTTGTATTCATAAAATATTATCCTATCACTACGCTACAACCGTTAGCTGTAGTGCACTAGTTGTCCCGCAAAGCTAACACTATCGCAAAGCTTACACACGATTAAAATATATTGGAGCTTGAAGCTAAATGGATATTGTGTAGGTCGATCGAACGATGTTAGGATACAATGTTGCTGTGGTCAGGTTTTGGGTAACTGTTTTGCTCAAATGTATTACTTCTATCCCGCAATGTTTGAAAACTAAGGTCTTCAACCAGTGCGTCCCACGGTGCCGCGGTGGGCTGAAAATCGGCTTTCATAGACTTAGGGATTTCAATTTGCAAGTGCCGGTTTTTTTGCCGGATATCGCTTCTATTAGTTATTACTATTTACAAAAATTACACCGGAGTTAAATCTGCACAAAAATGAGGGAATTATAATTTTTTTAAGAAAAAATTGTATGAAGCTAGTATGAAAAATCTAATTATCTCTTAAACGACAAGGAAAACCAGAATATCCTTACAGGGGATTATAGTACTAATTATTTATGATTTTTTGGCATACTCCACATACCGATTATAACTGCCGATTTTTTTATAAAATTCATCGAAATATTTTTATTTATTTTATTAAGGTTAACCAACAATTGTTTACACCAGTACATTAGCAATATTATTTATAATAGGATACAATTGCGGGTGCAACAATTAATTAAAGGTTAAGGTGGAACTAGTCGCGGGCTCGAACTAGCACAGCGCTAGCACAAAAAACAGTGGTAAAACTATTAATTATTAAATGACGACAGTTTTATAAAAATACGCAAATCAAATTAATAGTCAAGTACTACACTAGCAGGAGTACACCAGTTTACGGGGCGTTTCTGGATATTTCTAAGGCTTTCGACCGAGTCTCATACGACATTCTTTGGGGTAAGCTAAAAGCGACAGGTGTCCCCAACGAATTTCTGAATGTTTTTAGATACTGGTACGGCAACCAAACAAACATTGTAAGATGGGGGAGTAAGTTCTCTTTACCATACAGGTTGGAATGTGGCGTAAGGCAGGGAGGCTTAACCTCCCCAAACCTTTTTAATCTTTACATGAATGCATTGATCGAGGAACTCGGCAGTGCGCATGTGGGCTGCTATGTTGACGGGTTGTTTTAACAACATAAGCTACGCCGATGATATGGTTCTGCTGGCTCCCTCGGTCAGTGCACTTAGAAAATTAGTGAAGATATGTGAGGACTACGCTGCCACCCATGGGTTACAATATAATGTGAATAAGTCGGAACTCATGGTCTTTAAGGCTATTGGCAAGAAATGTCCAGAAAATGTACCACCTATTACAATTAATAATGTCTCGATTCGCCTGGTACATCAGTTCAAATACCTTGGGCATTTAGTTGCTGATGACCTTAGGGACGATGCTGATGTTGAGCGGGAACGCAGGGCATTGGCGGTGCGGGCGAATATGCTGGCTCGTAGGTTCGCGCGATGTACAGATGCGGTCAAAATTACGATTTTTAAAGCATACTGCACATCCCTGTACTCGAGCGCTCTATGGATCAGCTGTACTAAACGTGCCGCCAATGCGTTGCGTATTCAATACAACAACGCTTTCAGGATGCTGTTGCGACTGCCACGTTATTGCAGTGCTTCGGCAATGTTTGCTCAAGCCAGAGTAGATAGCTTCTCAGCTGTAGTGCGGAAAAAGAATGCGTCTCTTCTCTCAAGGTTGCGGGACAGTAACAACAGCCTCCTGAAGGTTATTGCTGATGGGCCTGATGAAAGCCCCATAATGAGGTATCTTATCAATACCACCCTATCTGTAGTAGAATTTAAGTACTAACATAGCAAATAAGTTAAATTGTTTACTAATATCTTTTGGATCTCGTTGTCTGTAGAATAAATAAATAATAATAATAAATTAGATCACAAACCAGTAAGCAAGATACAGATTGAATAATATGTAATTGATATTAAAATTAGATTATAAATTAGACTAAAATAAATTTTTACTTATGAAACAGTTCCTTTTAGTGACTAATTTAAGAACAACGTGAAGAATGTTATTGACCCAAATATTAAGAATATTATAAAACAAGAAAAATATTGAAAAATAGCTGTTTAATCTATTTTTTTTTTGTTGTTAATTACGTATGTGTTTAACTTCTGTATGAGAGATTACAAAAATATGTTTTAGTACTATAAACACAATTATACAAAGTATTTTTAAAACTAATTTATGTAATTAATAACTAAACGTATTGGCACAATAAACTTAACTAACATAAATAACAAAAAAACATGAAAAAATATCATTAAATATTACAAGTTTTCCTTATCACTCTCGTTATTGGACTCCAATTCTGAGTCAGAATCCAGATTGGATAGGTATATGTAAAAACTCGGACTCAGTTTCCTGAAACTGAATCAAGTCGAGAGTATCATAAATAAAAAAGCTCTGCTTTCTTTCTTCCAGAGTGGTAGGGAAAACTACCAAATTCAAAATTTTATTTAATTTAAGTGGACTGTATTTAAAGGTTGGCGGTGGTGATGAACGGGCGATAAATAAGTAGGAATAGGTACAAGGAAGAGCACGCCTTACCTTGCAATATCTTCCTTTGCGGGTCGCGCGCGACACGCGTTCAGCT
The DNA here is from genome assembly GCA_948150665.1 of Conistra vaccinii. NCBI lineage: Eukaryota > Metazoa > Arthropoda > Insecta > Lepidoptera > Noctuidae > Conistra > Conistra vaccinii. The sequence continues at coordinate 17,072,475 of OX411339.1, forward strand.
TGAAGATGGCGGCGACGGGATCCCGTTTTCGAAGCTCGACTAAATGGAGTCCCACATGCACCAAATTACACAACGACACCCGCGGGCTGTTATTAGTTAAATAGTTCAATCACAGTTTTTGTTGAAAGCGGTTGAAGCGGATTAAGCGAGCAGAGCGGCGGCGTGCGCGCAGCGTTTTCACACACGGCTTAGCGGCGTCACCGTCCGAGCGGGAATAATGCGCGTCCTCGGTCAAGGCGTGCTTTTTTAGGAGGGAGAAAGGGATATATCATCGCCCGTTGTAATTAGTTGTAAATACCCCAAGAGATGGCGTTACCATTTCCCCCCGGCTTTAAAGGGTTGCCTTTAGAAGGAACCAAAATAAAATAAGCCATGTTAGGTATACTACCGCATAACCTACCCATAAGCTAAGACAGCGTTATGATATTAAATAATCTAAATTAACTCTATCGGAACACTTATAACGAAAGCTATTAACTAAATACCTAAACTAAGAGAGAGATCCAACTTCAGGCTAGATCTCACTGAGTCGGTAGCGGACAGAGACGCACAACAGGGCGCATATAACTACCCTTCGCGGTTTTTACAGTAACAACGCGGGTTGTACCGTCTTTAGATGTGTGCAATTTCTCTATGAGGGCTAAGGGCCACGAAAGCGGCGGAGAATTATCATTCATGACAATGACTAACGTACCCTCCTGTATAGGGGATGCAGGACTATTCCACTTGGACCTAGCCTGAAGCTGATGAAGGTATTCAGAACGCCAGCGCCGCCAGAATGACTGCACGAGCTTATCAAGCAGACTATGTCTCTGAAGCAAGCTAGAAGAGTCAGCTTCAGGAGCGGGAAGTGACGACAATGGCGCTGTGTTCAGGAAATGCGCAGGGGTTAACGCGGATGGTTCTGCAGGGTCACTACTCAGTGCTGTGAGCGGACGCGAGTTAACCAGTGCCTCGACTTGAGCGAGCACAGTTAAAAGCTCTTCGTAGGAGAGAATCTGTTGACCTATGATCTTGAAGAGATGCGTTTTTATTACCTTGACCATGCTTTCCCAACATCCGCCGAAATGTGGAGAAGCGGGCGGAATAAACTTCCAATCTATATGATCCATGGAAAGTTCTTCCTGAAGACGGGTACGATATTCTCCTTTGATAAACTTATAGAGATCGCGTAAATAAGCATTTGCACCTACGAAATTAGTTCCGTGGTCCGTGTACAAACATTGTATAGGGCCGCGTCGCGAAAGAAATCGTTTTAGGGCTGCCAAAAATGACACTGTGCTCAGATCCGTCGCAACTTCAATATGTGTAGCGCGCGTCGTCAAGCATGTGAAAATGCATAGCCAAGCTTTACGGCTTTTAACGCCTCGACCACGCACTGGCGTGTACTCCAGCGGTCCTGCGTAATCACAACCGGTATGTGTGAACGCTTTATCTACCTGCTTGACGCGATAGCTAGGAAGGTCAGCCATGAGAGGAAAGACCTGGCGAGGACGGAATTTAAAACAGACGTTACATTTATATATTCTGTGGCGAATTATTCGTCGTGCAGCTAAAATCCAATATTTATGCCTGAGTAAGGACATAAGCAACTCTGGACCGGCATGGAGATGCTTCCTGTGATAGAAATCAACAAGAAGGTCAACGACATGGTCGTGACGCGGTAAGATGCAAGGATGCTTATAGTTGTGAGGTTCGTCCGAATTAGACAGACGACCGCCAACGCGTATGATGCCGTGCTCATCGAGAAACGGCTTGAGCTTAAGAAGCGCGGGAGAACAAGGTACATTATTTATTAAATGTTTAATGTCATTACTAAAATAAACAGCCTGGACAACTCGCAACAATTTATACTCTGCAAATTCAAGGTCAAAGCTAGAAACAGAAGCCCCAATAGGAAGTTGCCTAAGAAACCTACAGACATAAACGATGGCGCGTAGTAACTTAGACCACGACGACATGCGAAGCGCGAGCGCATAGATTGGAGACTCCGCGACCTCAACGACCACGGGATTAGAAACAGACTTCTGTTCGGGTACATCCTCGGCTCCTGCACTGTGGTCACAAGGTTGTATGTTCCACTCTGATGGATCATGTGAAATCCAAGGAGGCCCACGATACCACAAAGGATGTTGCAGAAGTTTAAATGGAGTAACCCCACGAGAAAGGCAATCAGCAGGATTCTCAATACCCGCGACGTGATGGAAACAAGTAGCGGGAACCAGCTCTATTATTTTTGTAACGCGATTGGCGACAAAAGTCTGCCAGCGGTGCGGAGAGGAATAAATCCAAGCGAGCGCTACCTTGGAGTCAGAAAATGCGTATATTTTATTGATGGGGTAGTGGGGCAAAACTGTGTCTTGAACCTTGCGGAGTAACTGAGACAGCAGAAGGGCCGCGCACAACTCCAGTCTCGCAACCGAAATGGTTTTGACAGGCGAAACCTTGGACTTGGCACAAACTAACTGTACTGAGTAGTTAGGACCAATGCGGACTTGTAAATATACGACTCCGCCGTAAGCGCGTTCACTGGCATCAGCAAATCCTATTAGATTGACAAAACATCCGTCAACCAACCCAAGATGACGTGGAATAACAATTTGATTGAGCGAGGAAAGCTCAATACAAAATTGTTTCCAAGCGGCGACAATATGGTCGGGAGGTGTGTCATCCCACTCACACTTTGATAGCCAAAGCTCTTTGATCAAGAGCTTGGCGTACAAAATTGTGGGAGCCACAAAACCCAGTATGTCCCATAGTCGAGCCACTGTGGACAGCATGGTGCGCTTGGTGCACTTATCATCGGGCGGTACGACGTCAAATCGAAAACTATCACAGGATTTATCCCAGCGTAAACCGAGAACCTTATGCGGTACAGACCTCTCAAACTCAATGTCTGGAGAAGCCTTATGAGAATCAGGTAGGTGTGCGAGAACCTCTTTACAATTGCTTGTCCATTTGACAAGATCAAACTGGCCTCGCTTGAAGAGCTGAATAAGCTCTTCACAAAGCGAAATTGCTTGCGGAGCGGATGTGACACTACATGCGATGTCATCCATATATAAAGCGGAGGTGGCGACAGCTGCTGCAGCGGGAAAGTCGTCGCCTTCATCAGCGATCAACTTGCGGACAACACGTAACGCGTGATATGGACTGGACTTGAGTCCAAAACAAACACGATTAAATTGATATACGGATAAAGGTTCACTGTTGTCAAAACGATAGAAAATCCTTTGAAATCTACGGTCAGATTCACAAATGCCGATATTTAGAAACATTTGGCGGCAATCAGCTGACAGGGCGACTTGGAAAAGACGAAACTTTATTAGGATGTTAAATAAGTCACCCTGTAGATTAGGGCCGGCATGTAAAATGTCGTTAATCGACTGACCCGAAGTAGTCTTGCAACTAGCATCTAAAACCACGCGAAGTTTAGTGGAGGTCTTATCTTCGCGAACTACGCCGTGATGCGGAATATAATACGAGGGAAGGGAATTATCCTCGTTGTTGACAACCGGACTCAAAAAACCTTTATTTATATAGTCACGCATGACGTCATTATAGGCGCCGCGTAACTTGAGCGATGTATTAAGTTTGCGTTCTAAACAATAGAAGCGTCTAAGTGCGGCAGCGTATGAGTCGCCTAGCGAATACGGGTCACCACAAAAAGGTAACGCTACAACATATCTGCCACTGTCATCGCGAACAGTGGTAGCGCGGAAGTGTTCTTCACACTCGAGTTCCGTACGGCTCTGCGAGGGCGGTGCGGAAATCTCTTCAAGCTCCCAAAATCGCTTAAGAAGAGAATCAATATTATTTTCTTGAAGAACAGCACAACAAGACATAGTATATTTAGAAGTATGTAACGTAGGTACGGTACCCATAATCACATACCCCAATACCGTCTCAATAGCGGGAGGTATATTATGTTGTTTACTGCGTACCACATTATTTAAAAATATATGTGGTAATAAGGAGGCCCCTAACAGGGCATCGATGTCTCCCGGCTGGGCAAAGTCAGAATCTGCCAGCGGTAACATCTCGAGATGTGTGAGTTGAGATACGTCCACTTGCGCGTTTGGCAACGTGTCCGTAATACGTTCTACGATAAGTGAGGAAATGTCAAAATTAATGTTCATATTAAAACGGGAATATATTTTAACATCTACGGAACCCTTGCAAGATTTTTCCGACCCACCGATCCCTTTAATTATTAATTTCGTATTCTTAAAGTTATTCCACAGTCCGAGGCGTTTGAAGCAATCAGAAGTAATAAAATTACTTTGTGACGCACTATCGAGTAAACAACGAATTGTATGTGGTCTGTTATTGACATCGTAAACAATAACTTGTGCTGTTGCCAACAAAACCGTTGTGGACGCCGCACATTGCTGCTTGATATCGCGCTGAACATGACAAGCTCCCGAGCGCCGCCGACCGTGCGCGGCAATAGATGTCGTACACAGCGATACCTCCGACTGGGAGGTGAGCGGGACAGCAGTAGTATCGGCGGCATTCGGAATCGGTCGCGGTGACGTAACAGACTGGGCAGGTTTACGTGACTCATCCGATACCGGCGGTTTTTTTTCAAAATGCAGCAATGTATGGTGGTTCTGTTTACATGATCGACATTTAGAATTACTAGAACAATTACTTGTTTTATGTTTTAAGCTTAAACAATTAACGCAAGCTTTGTTTTCTTTCACACATTTAAAACGCGCAGTCGGGTCTAAATTATTAAAAGCGGGACATTTAAAATAATGGTCGTGCTTAATATTATCGCACAGACATTTATTAGAATTATTATTGTTAGACTCTGAACATGCTACGTACGATTGCGGGTTAGGGACGGGATTACTCTTGTTATTTCGCGATTTATTCGACCTCTGTTTAACATTGTTATCATTTGACGAGTTAAATGCACTAGGCTGTGTATTATGATTATAATATATTCGGCACTGATCTTTGATGAAGGAAATGAAGCTATCTAGTGTAGGTATTTTATTATTACGTTCCGTCATCTCGAAGGCACGAACCGTTTCTGGGTCGAACTTTTTTAGAGCAAGTTGTAATAGTATAAAGTCGGAAAGATCCTTTAATTTTAGGTTTTTAAGGGCACTAACGGCGGTAATAAAGTTATCTATGAACAGCTGGAAATTCGAAACAGAGGCGGGGCCAGACAATTTAAGATTCAAAGCCTGATCAAAGTAGGTAGACGCTAGGACACGAGTATCTTGATACCTATCAAGGAGTGACTGGAATATGATCTGATAATTCTCAGCACTGGGAGTTACACCTGCAAATACGGATTGCGCTTTCGGTGACAGTTTACCTATTAAATAGTACAACCTGTCTTCGTCTGTCAGAGAGCCATTATCGTGCACTGTTGACTTAAAGCTAGCATAGAACAATGGCCAGTTCCGTTTAACGCCATCAAACGACATAAGTTCAATTGGGGGTAGACGGGGCAATCGGCCTGGCGGCGGCGCTTGCGCGGTTATGTTACTTCTACCCTCTAGTCGCGATTGTATGCGTTTGATGATGCAATAAAGATCCTCGAATGAAGTGTACGCCTGATAATTCGGCTTCGATTCGGGATTAATAGAGAGTAACTTTGCGTTATAAGTGTCCAACAAATGATGAAAGTCTGTTCGAATATTATCTACTGTCATACAATAACTAAGAAACGATTCTGATTTAGTTTCGGAAGTATGGGCAGTTTTTGAGCGCTCATAAATGTCCTGAATACGCTCAAATAAAACATTGCGTTTAGCTTCCAAAATCGAAAGTTCTCTTTCTTTCGACATGTTTATGTTGGTATAAGTAGGTATGTACAACTCACAGAACAGAATTAAATTATCTGTGGTACAACCTATCCAAACTATGATATCTAAAGTTCGTATTATACTCTTAGATGAAATAAGATACCTAACTAAATGTAAGGTAGGTATAGGTATGCGGCGGCGTTATTACCTAGCTTGGCGGGAACTTTAATAAAAATGGCGGTATTACTAAAAGATGCTTGAAGTATGGAATTTACAAGACAACTATGATAGTTTTTATTATAATAATTATGTAGTAGGTAGCTACTTTGAGTATATTACCTACTGGGTGCGGGAATGACCACGTAATGGGTATAGCTAGGTACTTTAACCAGTTACGTAGGTACTTCTAGAAGATACCTACGCTTTATATGGGAGAATATGGATTATAAATCCTTCTCTTGCGGGGTAAGCGATTAATCCGACTCGCTAGGATCATAAATATGGTAGGGAAAACTACCAAATTCAAAATTTTATTTAATTTAAGTGGACTGTATTTAAAGGTTGGCGGTGGTGATGAACGGGCGATAAATAAGTAGGAATAGGTACAAGGAAGAGCACGCCTTACCTTGCAATATCTTCCTTTGCGGGTCGCGCGCGACACGCGTTCAGCTTGAAGATGGCGGCGACGGGATCCCGTTTTCGAAGCTCGACTAAATGGAGTCCCACATGCACCAAATTACACAACGACACCCGCGGGCTGTTATTAGTTAAATAGTTCAATCACAGTTTTTGTTGAAAGCGGTTGAAGCGGATTAAGCGAGCAGAGCGGCGGCGTGCGCGCAGCGTTTTCACACACGGCTTAGCGGCGTCACCGTCCGAGCGGGAATAATGCGCGTCCTCGGTCAAGGCGTGCTTTTTTAGGAGGGAGAAAGGGATATATCATCGCCCGTTGTAATTAGTTGTAAATACCCCAAGAGATGGCGTTACCACAGAGTAATAAGGAGGAATATTTAATTATATTTTTTTCATGTTTTTTTTCCTGTTATCTATGTTAGTTTTAATGTTTTGTATAATTGTATTTATACTATATAGTACTAAAACATATTTTTGTAACCTCAGTATCAATTACCAAAAAAAAAAAATATAAACAGCTATTTTTCAATATTTTTCTTATTTTATATATTCTTAATATTTGAGTCAATAAAATTCTTCACGATGGTCTTAACTTAGTCACTAAAAGGAACTGTTTCTGTAAAAATAAATAAAAATATTTCGATGATTTTTATAAAAAAAATCGGCAGTGATAATCGGTATGTGGAGTATGCCAAAAAAACATAAATAATTAGTTCTATAACTCCCTGTAAGGATATTCTGGTTTTCTTTGTCGTTTAAGAGATAATTAGATGTTTCATACTAGCTTCATACAAATTTTTCGTAAAAAAATTATAATTCTCTTCTTTTTAGTGCAGAACTAACTCGGGTGTAATTTTTGTATATATTAATAAGTAATAGAAGCTATATCCAGCAAAAAAACCGGCACTTGCAAATTGAAATCCCTAAGTCTATGAAAGCCGATTTTCAGCCCACTGTGCGTCCTGCCCGTGATGACATACGGTGCCGAAACGTGGACATTGACGCTCGGGCTGGTTTACAAATTCAAGGTCGCTCAGCGCGCTATGTAGCGGGCTTTGCTCGGAGTTTCTTTGAAGGATAAAATTAGAAATGAAATTATCCGGAAAAGAACCGGAGTTATCGACATAGCTTGCAGAGTAAGCAAACTGAAGTGGCAGTGGGCTGGCCATGTTTGTCGAAGGACCGATGGCCGGTGGAGCAGACGAGTCTAGACTAGAGACTAGAGTTGACACCGCGTATGGGCAAGCGTAGCGTGTGACGCCCCCCAGCTAGATGGACCGATGACCTTAAGAAAGTGGCTGGGATAGACTGGATGCGGAAGGCGGAGGACAGGGTGTTGTGATGCAGCTTGGGAGAGGCCTATGTCCAGCAGTGGACTGCGATAGGCTGAGTTGATTGATATTACTTTAATTAAACACTACAGTACTAAAACATGACTGTTAAGTTACAAATCATGAACAAATACCAATGTCCGCACGCCTACAATTCAACTCAGAATCGATGTTAAAACGCCAGTAAATATAAAGCGTGTCGTCCACCACACAAGTTATACGCTAGTGTTGTGATGTAAAGCGGACACTTTATCCCGGACACGTGATGGTATCAAATAGTGAGGTACGGTTGTAGTGACCGCGGGTTTTTATTTATTTTTTCATATTTTGAGAGGATGAATGAAAGTGGTGACTAACAATAAGTATTCAAAACGCAGATGAGAGTGAAAACGCTGGCAGGTGACGCCATAGAAGGACATAATTATAGTGACCGTATTGGTGATGTTATTCAGAAAGAGCAAGTGTGTAGTACTCGCAACCGGTGTACAGTCACGAGCACCAATATGTATCCACATAGCAAAATTCAAAAGCGATTTTCTCGTGGAATATTGACTGCAACTTTGTTATAAGGTCTATTTCATATTTATATGGGTTCCAAAATACTATATTCGTAACATCATAAAATATTAATAAACACAGTAGGAGCAAATCACTTTTAAAAGTATACATATTGGTGCTCGTGACTGTACCTACGTGGGTGCTTATTACTTCGTAATCTCAGATTTCTCTCTCAAAATGTTTGATTGCGTTAAAAAATCGTTTTTTCTCAATTTATTAAACCGCTCACAGAAATACCTAACCTTGTCGATGCAAATGTCCATAGTTTGAAAGTTGGCGTTATCTTTCAGTTCTGCAGAGATTTACGGGTTAACTTCTGTCTGGGGCCTTTTGTTAAATATCTATGACAACTTTCTTATTAAAAGTATAACAAAACATGAGTTTTGCGGTATTGTCTCCATTTTTATGCAGTTTTGAATTTATAGCAGAAGTTTTTTTGTGCAAGAAATATTGGGACAGACGGAATATGGCTGAATTAAAATGGTGCTGTTTCTGTTATTTGTGGAACTTAATAAATAAGGTATTGCTATAATTAACTAACAGGCAAACCCAGCAACAAACAGATATTATACAAAAAAAGAGAGTAGTAATATTATAAATGGTTACTATGTGAACTAGCTGAGACGCCCGATTCAATTTTGTAATTTGTTACTCTCTTTACGAATGATCCCTAATTTATAAATAAAATTATATAATTGTAACGGATTCTACCACACTTTTAAAATACACACATTATTATATTATTTAAAAAATATCGTCTAAAAATTGCATATTAATTTTCTAGCAAACCAGTCCTGCATGATTTTGGCATCTGTTTGCCTGTATTAATTACGTTCCTGAACTTTTTTGACCAATAAATCTCATCCAATCAGTCAGCCTTGTACATAAAGCTCAAAAACAATTTCCTAAGTGAAAATAAAACTCCAGCATTCAGTCGCTGCCAGTTCCTTACAGTATCAATTTACATTTCAATCTAGTCTATAGAAAATGTTTGCAGTCTTTGAAGCTAACATAAATTCTCAGAGCTCGTCAACCTGAAGTAACACGTCCCTGCAATCACCACTTAACATCTTTTAACTAAAAAGGTTTCATTTTCCCCGCAAAAACTAAGTCATTACACCATAAGGATCACTTTAACTTAATCACGACTCCCAAGTCCTACTCTCATTCAAGTCACGTCAACCCCGTCGACGGATCCCGGGATTTATATCCCGGAATCCCGGTACTGCATCGCATTACTATTCGTCCAAGCGGGCGTTGCATTTTTGCTGCCAAATACAATTTTAGACAACACAGCAAGAATGTGGCAAAATTGCTGGTCGTTTTGCATTTTCGGGCGCGTAATTTTTCCTTTTAAAGATTACCCTCGCTTTGTATGAAACTGAGAGGGTACTTGGTTGGATTCTAATTTGGAACGCGAGTGTTTTGTTTTTTGAATGCAGTTGTTCTGAATTTGAATTAATTAAAATTTTGATGTTTGGTGGCTTCCACTGGGGGTTATATGAAAGCCATGGATGGAGCGGTTAGAAAAATGGCTAAAGCTTATGTCAGATTCCCAGAATAGATTGAATGGTTCACTCCAGTGAAGGTTCATTTTCGTTTCATTCCACGTTTACAAGACACCAATAAAATTATTTAAGAATGAACGCGAATGAAGTTCATCTGCTCCTTTCATTTCTTTTTCCGTTCCGTAGGCTAGAGGATCGTTGGATCGGTTCATTAATTAAACAATTTTTCACTTTTGATTCATTTTGTTTTTAGACTTCTGAGTGAAAGATCCCGAATGAAAGGAAAAAATGAAGCGTCTGTTACGAGCTTTTTTTGGATTGCTTTACAAGTATAAGTATCTCTTATAACTCCCAAAGCGACAATATCACTAAATACAAACGGATACCATAACGCAAATACCTTATTGTTAACTACAGTTTTGAGCTGTTTGGACTCGAAACGCTCGGGTCATGGGGTGCGTTCCGTGCGTGTCTCCTTTTTAAGGAAATTGCTAGCCCTCGACACGTTCAAAAGGACAGAGGGCGGACTCGTTCTTTGACCTAAGAATTAACATTGCCATTTAAAAATATGGCAATACTACCAGTCTTCTGGACACGTTTCCTGATGACGGCAATGCAGAATACTTCGACGCCTAAGTGTCCTTTTCGTTTTTGTATTTATTTTTATAGCAATTTATTAAATTAAAACCAGGCACTCTAAAGCCAATTTCCTCGCAAGCCGCCCCCAAGCACCTCAATACTCCACTATATGATAAACGCTAACACATCAATAATAAAGTTGAACATCGCGTGCGCTCTTAGATCATGTTCGACCACGGAACTAAATGGCGTAAGCCTCAATTCTTATTTCGCTTGTAACTAAAGTAATAATTGATCTGGAGAAAAAATATCTTGTGGTCGGAAAATAAACTATATTTTCTTAATGTGAATATTTATTTTAGACATAAAAGACGGGTAATCTTTATTTTATATGTTAATAAAATAAAAATTACTCTATCTTCAAAAAAAGCTACATGATTTTCGAATAAAACATGAAACGAGCGAAAAGTTACTATTACATTACTGTCTTGTACAGACGCCAGCACATTAAGCTACTATAATCTGTCAAATTTCTTTAATAGATTTTCAACTTTATTACTAAAGAATAAGGTTAAAAGTGGATTGGGAAAATTTGACAGTTTCGGGTAGCTTGATGTACTGGCGACTGTACATGGACAGAAAAAGAACCAATAAATCATAAATACTAAAGTTCCATTTTGATTGTATGCGTGGCTGTTTCAGAATATTAATGCAAATAAACATAAAATTTAGGGAGTCTTCTCTTATCTATCTAGTGTAAATAGTTGGGTCATAATTGTAAATAGAGAAATTGTGTACACGTTTTAATAAATATTCTTTTGTTTTACTCTTATGCTGTTCTAAAAGGTACCTAAACTGCACTGCAAATTGCCCACATTTATTTCGGGACACTAATTAGCGGTAATTATCTAAACAAGCACTACATACGAGTTGCAGCGCGCTCATGCCAAATTGTTTGACAGAACAATAATGTCCCGTACGAGGGTCGCACGTGATTTACAGGTTAGAACCACTATTTGTATGAGAGTTTTATTTATGTTCATTAAAAGCCTACATGAATAAATCTGCCTAGCCTTTTCCCACTTACCTCGAGGTCAGCTCCCAGTCTAACCATATGCAGCTGAATACCAGCATTTAACATGGAGCGACTGCTTATCTAACCCCCACAATCCAGTTACCGGTACCCTTGTCTGACTTTATGGCTTCTAGATGCCCGTAACTTCTGTGAAAGATCTACGAATGACAGCCGGGACCAACAGCTTACCGTCCTTTCCAAGGCAAGTGTTTTCTAGCATAAGTTGAATGTATGTGATGTGACGGTGGCTTTTTAAATAAATAAATTTTGGTCACCCATCCACGGACCAACCTCGCCATGCGGCCGTTTTTTGTGCGTTTCTGACTCGAATAGCGTCTTTAATTTATAATAAGTATAGATAATAGAATAACCACCTTTTCTAAGGCGGTTTACACACGGCACCGCGCACCGCCGCGGCAGGCGATGAAGCGGATGTCATGTCGCATTGGCCTCTAATAAATCCGTTGATGCCTAACACACGTACAGCGCCAGACCGCGCGGTCGAGCGGTGCTAATCCCTTTGCCACCACCGCCCTCCGCGGCGGAGCGCGGTGCCGTGTGTGAACCGCTTAAAGATAAAGAGTAAAACGGAGATTATTAAACCTCGTTGAAAAAAACTTCACATGGTTGCCGTGTGAAGTTTTTTCATTCATGTCAAACATAGAAAAAAACTTCAACCCCAGACTTTTACATTCATCTAGTATTTACTGCAGCAATTTGAAAAACACTAAAAGAAAGAGCTATCTTTTAAATCTGCACCTCTTTGAACAGTTTCATTAGTGAATGAGCTCTAAAGAAAGGGGAACAGAGCTACCATATGTGGCTATTTTATATCTTTTTCTTACTTTTATGTGGGGTGTAAAAGCAGAGTTATTTCTTTCATTGGAGGATATTTGTCGTGAAAATGCCGTTCCCTTAATGTATTGGTGATAAGTTCAATATTTCGAACAGAGAAATTGTTGTAAGATTTCTATCTCTAATAATAACTACGAATTAAAATGAATAAATATAATAAATTAAATTAAACTTTTTTTTTAATGTATTTTTTAAGTGAGGTATTTATAAATCGGGGTTGCGGGAAAGTCCTAAAGGGAGACCGTGGCCCCTGGCAACGTACAGGCAACTGAAGGAACACGGGTTTTAGTCAGTAAGAGTCTGACATGCCCTTCCTTTCCGCCCAGAGCGGGAGAAGTTATTTTATGATCTCCTACCAAAAAAAAAAAAAAAAAACGAATAGGTATAAATAAAGAAAACATTGAAATAAGCAAAAAGTAGTATTAATTTTCTAAACTTTATAGTCGCATAGGACAAAAATAAGGATGTTAATACTAACGTTATTAGGAGCGCGCTATCGAATGGCATCAAATGAAATCTTTAATGGTTTTGCTCATTTAACACCTTATCTTCAATTTCCAAATCTATACGAAGGTGGAAGTAGTAGTACTAGTAGTTAGGCTGATTCGAATGTGTTAAACAGTTTCAGAGAAAATCGCCTGTGACAGGCAGATCGACGAACAAACATGAAATTGATTTAAAAATGTTCTTTTTTGCCCGTTTTGGTACGAAACACTGGAAAGGTCGCCATAATGACTACTTTCCCTTTTTAAACAACATCGAAAAAGAACAAAAAGACAGTTTGGAAACAAAAGTAAACCGTCTTTATCCTGTTTTTCGCCCATTACGGCAATACCATCAAATCTATATATCTACTAAAACCTTATATTTATTTACGAATATTATTGTAAAGCAGTTTTACCCTTATTTTCCCCATAAAAGGGTAACCTATAGAAATAAAATTTTATGAGTATTCGACTGTAGGATATGGTGTAAGTATCTATTAAATTATATATCCGGCGTTCGGAGTTATGTATAAGAGGGAATATGAATTTTTATAAATTCGGATTGAGCGGTATCAGTACGTATTTATGTTAGCCCATTTTGGAGTATTGTTTTTTTTGTGATTGGATTTTTCCTTCTGGAATTTCTCAGTAGCAGCCCGGAGTCTGAATTTGTTGATGTCAAATAGGCTCGCCCTCTATAATCTGGGACTTAAGAGTCGACTATAGGAATTCGTGTTGTGGGTTTTGGATAAGTATATATCCTATACTATTACCTAAATTAGCACAATTTAACACAATATAAATTATATTTGTAATTATGTCCTCAAAAATAGTTCGAACGATTTCGATGTAAGTTGCAATAGGGGTTCACGGAGGTCTCATATCTGGAAAAAAATAGTTTTGTCTATTTCCACAGCCTCGGGAATGTAATATAACGTTGGTATACTTGGACGATAAGTTTATCTATTTTCACCCAAGCAGGGCTTGTTTGGCCAGGGTACTAGCAAACTTAAAGTAGTAGCCACGAAAAAAAACGTCTGGCTAGCTGAAAATTTCCCAAATCAGCGAAATAATCGGATTGAAGAAAAAATTGTAAGTGCAAAAACTACTGCCATTTTTTTATAACTTTATGAAGTCACTTAAATTTAAATAAAGTCAACAAAGAACAGTGAACACATAGATTTTTTTTGTTTTCCATAAAATTACTTCTGTTTTGACAAATTTTGACAATCACACAAATGTAACATTGAGTTGACGGTCTATATAGATAGTTAAATAATGAACAACAACAAGAAACTAAAACTTCAAGAAAAATATACAATAATGTATTTCTGTCACTTCAACATTATTACTGGAAAGTCACATCCATTCAACCGCAAATCCCATTACTGGTGACGTTACTGGAATGTCACCAGTAAAAATTGGATCCCTTAAATCATTTGCCAAGGTAAGTAAATAGGTATAAACAGGTGGGCTTCAAGTGACAAAATGCTGCTACATATCAATGTGAGGGTATGCTGGCGTTAGGCTGACTGTCCACTGCATCGGAGAGAAGAGGAGCGGAGTGGAGCTGTTGGCACAGCTCCACTCCGCTCCTCTCCTTTCCATTTTATGCAATTCCATTAATTAATATTGGCATATTAACCAATGGAATTGCATAAAATCTCCGCTCCGCTTCAGTGGACAAGAATTTGCGAACTTGTTTAAAAGATCATCTTTTAAATAAGTGCTTAAGTTATAGGCTTCCCGAAGCGGAGTTAGGAAGCGGAGTTAGGAAGCGGAGCGGGGATGCGGAGCGGGGAAGTGGAGCGGGGAACTGGAGCGGGGCAGCGGAGAAAAATGGCCGTAGTCCGCAACTCGGCTCCGCATTACTCCTTCGGTCCGCTCCGCTGCCTCGCTCCGCGTCTATGGACAGGCAGCCTAAATGTTGTTTCTGGAAACTGAAGTGATCGTGTTTTGCTTTGTTGACAATATATTTTTGAAAGGATTCGAGGAAGGGGGCTGTGCGGTTAAAGGTGAGTATGGACTAGTGCATTTTGAATGGTACAGTACAAGCAAAAGCTCCATTTAAAAAAGCGAGTTGCGAATGCTCGACGTAATGCTCATGGCGAGTGAGCATTTACCTGTAACATTTCTTTCTACTTTGCGTTCATTGTAACCATCGTCGTCAGGCCGCGCACTTCACTACGCGTCGCCCGCGTTCGTGCGTTTGCTCGATAACAAAACATCGAGCGTCGTGTTTGAAATTAAAATAAATAGAAACTACCCGCATAAGGCTCGATCCCGTAGGATTATCGAGGCAAAAAGAATCCTATATCCTTTTCTAGGTCAAGGTCTACCCATGTGCCAAATTTCATTAAAATCCGTTCAACCGTTTTAGCGTGAACATACAAACTCACTTTTTCTTATACCATGGAGGAGTCAACCGTTCTTGTCGTCACGATGCTCTAACAAAGAGTGAGTCTGCCGTCGGTCGGTGGACAGCCATATATAAAAATAATTACCATATAGAACATAATATTAGTCGAATAATTAAATTAGTAACAATTTCACTTTTTCTACTACATACATAATCATCCTATTAATGTTCCCACTGCTGGGACACAGGCAGTAATCCAACACGCTGGCCCAGTGCGGGTTGGAAGATGTCACATGTCTTCGAATTTTTTGGTTCTAGGACATGCCGATTTCCTCACGATGTTTTCCTTCACCGTTTTGAGAGCAGTGGTGATGAAATTATTTACACAAAGTAAAGCGCCTGCTTGGGTTCGAACCTACGACCTACAACTCGTAATTCGGGGCCGTTACCACTGGGCCACCACTGCTCTTTTTAACCGAATTCAAAAAAAGGAGGAGGTTCTCAATTCGTCAGAATGTTTTTTTTTTTAATTTTATTTTTTTGTATGTTCCCCGATTACTCGAAGACGGCTGGACCGATTTTGAAAATTCTTTTTTTATTTGAAAGGGTATACTTTCTAGTTGGTCCCATTGTCATCAAGTCAGGATTGAATGATGGAATTCTGGAGAAGTCGAGGGAACTCTTGAAATGTTATAGGCACACCTATAGCGATTTAGGTATTTTTTACAGTAACTCTTGAATTTGCTCTCGGAAATCACCATTTAGTGAAATGGAACTGTTGATGAAGACCACAGATGGCCACCGGAACTACTCAATAATACGTATTTCACGGGTTGCAAACTTGCGATTCGATTACTTTAATATGGTTGCCAAGCGATTTATGCCCGTCACAATGCATAGAGTGAAGAGCTGATGGCGAAGTACCAGAAGAACTCCTCAACAATGAACGTTCCTGCATCGGGAAAAGCAATATTTTTAGGAAAAGGTGATGAGCAGTTGACATTAGATTATTGTAACTTAGATAAATTACAAACCGACCCACTAAAAAGCGAGAAAAATAACTTTTTCACAAAAAAAAAACAACCGACTTCCACTATAAAGTGAAAAATAACTAAAATTTCGGAAGTCGGTGGCATATAACGAATATCCGTGTCGTTGGTTTAGTATTTTCGTTTTTGCCACCGACTTCCGAAATTTTAGTTATTTTTCACTTTATAGTGGAAGTCGGTTGTTTTTTTTGTGAAAAAGTTTTTTTCTACTACTACTATTCAATTTTGAAACTTTAACACTCGATTTATGACTATAACGTGACGTGACGATTTCTACCAGTCAACTCTTACCGTGTTAAAGAACTTCGTTCCAATCATGGAAGCCAGAGTAAATAAAGTATTAAGAAATAATTTAATAACAGAGTTCCTTTAAATACCTACATAATTTTCAACGTTCAAATCCAAAAGCGGTTGACAGTGCACCTTTTCACGACAGCGTTATTGTAAAAATTCGGGTGTCCTTTTTCCTGGAGGTCCTCAACTAACAATAAAATGATGACTGATACATTTTATTTGAGGATCAGCGGATAAATATAAAAGTATATTTTATCGCTTCCCCATAGAAAAGGATTTGAACAACTATTTATATACTTTTTACGACGTATTTTTATATTTCATGTCGGAGTAGTCTGTTTTATTTATTTTATTGTCAATATTATTTGTTACGGAATTTACTGTATTGACCAATTTTGGGCGGGTGGTATGGCTCACTCTGCGTTGGGCGCTCAGCGTGGCAACACGCCGTGTTCGGGTTCGCGACAAGTCAATAGTCATCCCGAGGATGCCTCATTGAGAGGTGAAACACGTGTCAATTTCTTACAGGACTCAATAGGAATAGGTTACTAAATATATCTACGTCTATTGAATTTCCATAACTGAAGAAATGATTTGCCAAATGTTATCAGAACACTTTTACAGGACTAAAATACGTCCTACTTTAGTAAGCTGCTACGATGCGTGGGTATCGCTACTTGTGCAAGGAGAAAAACACAATCTAGAAGTTACATAACATCATGCCTTGTTTCCACGAAGGGTTAGGCAAAGATGTACATAGTACCTCCACATTTTTATACGCCAGTTATGTTTAAGTAACAGAGAGCGAGCCTATTGCCATCAACCGGGAAGAATCCAGACACCGGGCTACTACTAAAAAATTACAGATGGAAAAACCCAATAACACTCTGCCCGACCTGGGAATCGAACCCAGGATCTCTTGCACAGCAGTAGCGCTTGCGAGCACTAGAACAATGAGGCAGTCAGGTGTAACTATAATGCTTTGTTATGGTAATAGCAAAACATCAATGCAGGCATCAATGTAAACAAGCGTTTTCTTTAAGGAAGTCCGTAAAGAACTACACAAACCCCTTATAAATGTAACATCGAAATGACAAGAGAAATACTACAAAAAATACTGATAGGATTACTCCTAATACTCGTCTATCAGTCCGTCTGTCTATCACACGATTGACGTGTACAAATGAAAAATTTAGCCGCTGTTGGGTTCCGGAAATATTTTATAAGAAAAAGTATTCGCAAAAAACTTTGAAGGGACTATGAGTATGAATGTGACAAGCTAATCTAGTTGGTGTTTAACGTGGGTAGTCGTCGGTAGATTAGAGGGGCTCGTGGCTAAATAATAACAACTGCATGGGTCGTTCGGAGGTTAAGCTGCGCTAGCCGCGGTCGGTTTGTGGATGAGTGACCATCCACTCCGTGCATCGGAAAGCAAGTCAAAAGTCTGACAATCGTGGTACCCAGTTGTGGAGGTCACATAAGCAATCGCTCCGTGTAAAATACTGGTATTCAGCTGCATCCGGTTAGACGGGAAGCCGACCCCAAGATAGTTGGGAAAACGTTACGCAGATTGCAAAATGTATGTGGTTGGAAGACTGTATGATTCGTTACTAAAAAAACGACGCCACGCGCCATCACGCGTCGGCTTTAATTCGCCCTCTGTTTTGCAAAATACTGAAGACAAATATTAAAATGCCTTGTCATTTCTATTGCCTTCGGCAATACGCCGACTGTTGCCGCCAACATGGTAAACAAAAAATGTAAATATTTCTCTGCTCAGTTTTACCAAATTATTACCAACTAGCTTTTGCCCTCGGCTTCGCCCGCGCGTACGTCGGAAAATATCCCATAGGAACATACTATCGCAATTAAAAGTACCCTATGCCTATCCAGGCTATAAACTTCTGTATGCCAAGTCCGTTCATCCATTTTTGCGCCAATAAGGAACATACATCCAGACAAAAAGACAAACGAAAAAAAAAAACAAAAGCTATATTTTCGGCATCAGACTCGTTCCCAGACCACGTTTACTCAGAATATTCAAAATACTGTTTTGACTTCGTTACAATTTATTATGTAGAGATTTCCATGAAGGTTTTGGCCTACACGTAATTTTATTGAAATAGTCATAGACGTTTTGTTTGACATTTGGACCAATTGAATACAGATAAACGCCCGCATTTTTCCAATAATAACTTGACAACCTATCTTGTCAGTGAAACGCAAATTACGTAATGGATTTTCAGTAATGTGTTATAAATAATCAACGTTTGTGATAATGGATGAATTGTTAATTTAAGAGTTGTAGTCGTGAATCAGTGAATATGTTTGTAATGTAAGCAAGCCTCGCAAGAAATATGTACCCGTCATAGTAATACTTACAAAGTTGAAGGCTCGCTGAGTGAAAAATATTGACGTCCCGGAGGACTACCCTCATATTTCTGATTACGTCATCCAGGGTAAGCGCCACGCATTTTTTTTAAAGTTTAAATTACAATAATATTTTTTTTTAATGTTGCTAGAATCTCAACATTTTTGCATGAATTTTTTATTTATATGTCGGAGATTCAACAATGATCTGGAAACGGCAAGTAGAGGACCTACTTGGGTGAGGTCAATATAGGAACTGGCAGCACTGGATTTAAATTGGCAACACTGGATTGACGGATGACATTGTCGGTTGACATTTGATCTTTTCTGATGTTTCGGAGTCTGAAGAGGAGACGTCAGACCGAACGGAACCTGCTTCTTTGGTCGAGACGCCTGGAGACGCCCTTGCCAGAGATTCCCTTTGCCATCCTACATTGAATTCACCGCGTTTCCTAAATTTGATTGCGCCCACCTAGCTTCGCGATGTTTTTGTAATTACTGTACTGTAGGGCCGTAATAGACGCTTGTAATCAGCACTTTGAGTTTTATTTAGATTACCCATCCAATATGGCCAACCACTCTGATATCAAGGACACCGAAATGCCTTCGTTATAATATATATTTGTGCTTTTTACTGAATGAGCTATTGCTTTAGTCTTCGTTCATCTTTCCACGAACTAAAACTTTAATAAACTCTTCATAAAGAAACTATTAAACTTGGCATGGCATATCATAAAGAGCACGGTAAAAAGAGGTAAGTACAGAACGCCACCTGCTACGATCCTTACATACTACCTTCGTTTACGTTCATATATCTGTACCCTAATTATGTAATGCACGATTAATCAGTATTTGAATCCTTTTCAAACATCATCGTTTTAATCCATTGCTTCATAACTTCGAAAAAAAAATCTTGTCAACAACGTAAATAACTCAATGAATATTGTTCAACTGTCAAAATGAAATAGATTAGTCGGAATCGTTTACGAAAATTTGTTGTGTAATTAGACAGCTGGTCATTCACGTACTCCGGTTGCGAGCTACGCACCTGTCCTTTTTGAAGAACATCACCAATAAGGTCCGCCCTAGGAGGATGCCCTTCTAGGGCGTCTCCATGCACATCTGCCTTGTAAATACCTTTTGCAAGTCGCCTTTCATTCATCCTCTCAACATGAACCAACCATGAACAGCTAAGAAAATCTTCGTGATTAAAATCGGTCCAAAATAACAATCGTCATAAATTCAAAGGGCTAATATTGTCAGGATTATTAATTACTCGATAGTATAAACATATTCGCGACCACATCTGAACCCATTGTCCAAAAAGCAAGCGTCATCAAATCAAATTCAAAATGGCGTTTACACTGCGTGCAACAAAAACAGGCTAATACCATTTAATCAACTCTTTGTTTTCCATAAGTCCCAGATTATTGCGGTCATTAATTATCACGACTCCTGCCATTGTAAATGAGGTGAAGATTTCTCCAAGATTTTCCTTGACCATTTGAGCCTTTGATAAATTATGTAATAATTAATTTCTTCGTCATTATTATTTTACTCCTCGTCTACTAATCTTCTTAATGTTGTGGTTCAAGTGGTTGGTTGATTCGAATATTAATTTATTATTAAAATAATTGTCTTTTGTAGCTGATTTAATTTAGTGTTAGATGTTAATTAATTATTTGTTTTAATTCTTTTGATTTATTTTTGGTATACTTTTGTTATCATTTATCAACATAAATTTTAGAAAAATCCCATAGTATGAAGATGGTAATTTAACAATTCATTATTTTCTCAATCATATTTTACTGTATAAAGGATAAACAGAATTTTAAGTACGTATAGCTAAGTATAAAAAAAAACATTGTTATAGCACCTTTTTAAATAGCTTATGAGGATCCTTGAAATTACAGACACTAACGGAATCACAGTTACTATCTATATCTACAGGGTTATTATGTTATTGCCAATGATTAGCCTGATCCAGCTATTTCTTTTCTGGTAAAATTATCAAAACATAATCTTGGTCAGGCCATTTGAGGACCATGCAGGTTAATGTTTCAGATCAGCTTTTGAGGAAAGAACCATACAGATTTGAGTGGACCTGTTCAATAAAAAAACAAAAATTGAACAGTATGTTGATATTATACCCAGTATACTCGTACAAGCTGCTATCACCAAAGTTATAAACCCAGACACCCACAAAATATTTCTAAATGCCAACCATTTCATTACACTTTACGACAAATTAATTAGTCGGTTAAACTTTTCATGTAACACAATACAGACAACTTCTACGTCGAACAATGAGCTGTGACGCTCGCTGTAGCCTTTTGTTTAGCTGACAGTGTACCAACAGTTGTTTTATAACCCAAATAGTTTCTTTGCTGTCTTTTGTTGGTGAGCAGAAATCGAAGCCATTGATGCAGCAATGATTAGTGGTCTAGCTGTAAAACAGTGCGGTTTTTATGTTGCAAGCAGTAAAGGTTAGTTTTTTATGAACACCTTATAAAGGATTTTATCTTGGATATTACTGACCTTATTGAAGGAAAAACATTGTGAGGAAACCTGGACTTTATTTAATATAAGCCTAAAATCACCAACATCTTAAGCAAGCGTGTTGATCAATGCACGAGCATTGATCACCACGCTTGCTTTTTCCTCCACCTTCTCTGTGTGAGAAGACGTCTTTGCCCAGCAGTGGGACAACGATAGACTAGAATTATTATCAAAGGATGTGATCGTTTTTGATGGCTGATCACGTAATTGACATAAAAATAAAACGTAAGTACAAAAAATAATAAGAATAATTTATTCAGCCTAGCCTTTATAAATGACAGGAAGAGATATCTTGACTAATATTATAAATGCGAAAGTGAGCTTGTTTGTTTGTTTGCACGCTTAAACGGTCGAACGGATTTGGATGAAAGGCACATATTGGTAGACTTGGAAACTTTTATCCCAATATTCCCACGGGATCGAGACTAAACCGCGGGGCGCAGCTAGTATACTTTTTAAACAATTTAAATCCAACTGCTAAACTCATTCCAACTTATTATCCTCAAATTGAAAACATGCTGTGAGTCCTTCGTCTGTAAATGAGAATGACATTACCTTCAAACTAACATCACATTTTCAATGCATTATCATCGAACAAACCTAAAATTTTCAACACAAGTTCCCTCATTGGCTTAAATACCCGCTACTACACTGTCGGACAAACTAATTACAACGAACATTTGAGTTTCAGTGTAGCTCGGCTAATACCTTTGTTTGCTCGCCAGTGTACGGCCACTGTTTTCCAAACTTGTGGTTTCCGTTCCGTTTGGATTAATTATGGACATCATTTTCTCGACAAAGGATAATTACAGACACTATAATAAAAGAGAAATGATTTGTATTTTCGTTTGTAATGAATAAACTTGTTCTTTTCGTGTGGTTGGTCACTAACCTGGTGTCAGAGTTTTTAAAGCCGTACATGCCGTCGAGAAATATCTCTTGATGTTTTCCTTTACCGTTTTTTAAACAAGTGATAAATACAATACGCACCTGAATCCGAAAAGTCAGACGTGCGTGCTTTTTTTTTTTTTTTTGTGTGGGAAATCATTAAATGACTTCTCCCGCTCTGGGCGGAGCGGAAGGGCGTGTCAGACTTTTACTGACTAAAACCCACCCGTGTTCCTTCCCTTGCCTAGACGGGGGCCACGGTTTCCCCTTAGGACTTATCCGCAACCCCGGATTTGAATTCAAGACCTATGACTTGGCAGTCTGACTGCTGATTAAATGAATTTATTCAGCAGTCGGACTGAAAAATTTACTGGACCGATTTAAAAAATTCTTCTCACCATTAGAATACTATATTATCACTGAGTAACATAGGCTATAATTTATAAAGATATCATGCGGGCGAAGCCGCTGGCGGAAGCTAGTTTTTATAGAACTCGCTGTTGTTTTCGATCTTCAGATCGAACAAACTTCAATTTATTATTTGTTTGACCCTTTATGGGGTGTAGCGCTGAAAATTATTTACTTGAGAGTGCAGTGCTACGAATTCTATGAAATGTTGTAAACTAGAAATGTGGGTTAAAATGTTATTTTTGTAAACTTACTATTATAATAGAGCAGTGGTGGCCCAGTGGTGGCAAACAGGCGCTTTACTTTGTACCAGCGTCAGACAGCATTTGTCTGGCATGAATGCTGAATTGAACCTTTTTGGCGCAGCCGTGAGGCACACACTATTATTGTTAGAATACTATTTTCACTTGTTTTTTTATTTTGTTATTTTGTGTAAGTTTCACGAATTGTGTCCAAATAAACATTATTCTTTCTTTCTTTCTTTTTAAATAATTTCATCACCACTGCTCTCAAAACGATGAAGAAAAACATCGTGAGGAAACCGGCATGTCTTAGAACTAAAAACTCGAAGACATGTGACATCTACCAACCCGCACTGGGCCCGCGTGGTGGATTACAACCCACTCCCTCTCACAGAGAGGAGGCCTGTGTCCCAGTAGTGGGAACATTAATAGGCTGATGATGACTATTATAATAAAAAAAATAGTTAGGCGCAGTTCGAGCCTGCATCGCAGAGATTCGTGAAAACGTGTGGAGAAATAGTAACGAATTCTTTAACGATGATTATTTTAATAGATAAATATATCATCCAGATATACCAACGTTGTATCACATTCCTAAAGCTGTGAAAATAGAGAAAATGAATTTTCTCAGACATAAGACCTAGCTTGGTCGATTTTACGATCCCGTAAACCCCTTTATTTCAACTTTAATCGAAATCATTAGCCGCCGTTTTTGAGAACGTGATTGCAAATAATATATAATTATATAGGTATATAATATAATTACAATTTATATATGTATATTTGGAGGAGTATATGGAAGAGCTCGTGGATAAGTAATAACATCCGTACGGTTCGATCCATCAGGTTAAGCTACGCTTGCCGGGGTTGGTCTGTGGGTAGGTGACCAACTTAACATACCGAAACTCCTCCGTGCCTCGGAAAGTACGTTAAGTCGTTGGAATCTGTCATTCATGGATCTTTGACAGTCGTGACGGGTCGTCAGAACCCCGAAAGATGGACAACCAGTCTTACCTAAGGGTATGGTATTACCCAGTTGCTAGGTTGTGGAGGTCAGATAGGCAGTCGCTAGATGTAAAATACGGTATTCAGCTGCATCCGATTAGACTGGAAGCCGACCCCAACATAGTTGGGAAAAGGCTCGGCAGATTGGTCATTTAATAGTATAGGATATAGCTGATATAACAGGAAATTCAAACAACAGTACTGCCCGAACACCAAAACACCCTAAATAGGGCTTAAAACCCAATCGACCATCATAAAAGCGTTTACGAAGGAAACAAGACAATAGCCTTGAATTTATTAAAACGGAGCCAACATAGAACTTCCCCGAAAACAGATTAATTCGTAAATTTACAGATAAACTCAAATATTGAGTAAGTTAATATAAAACTTTTGGGTCTCAAGCATTGTTCTGAATTTTCAAAGGTTTTCGCGTTTGAGTGAAAAGGTGATGAGTCGAATGATTGGATAGTAATAATACCGCTTCTGTGATCTAGTGGTTACATCACCTGTCTCAGAACCAGAGGTCTCGGGTTCGAGACTCATTGAGGGTAAAATTTACGGGTTTGGTTGTAGGCTTGTTCAAGTCCGCCAGGCTAGCTACCACCATCTTATCTCAGTCTGTCGCCATAGCAACAATGTTAACAGCATTGTTGTGTTTCAGCAGTTAGAGGTAAGATAGCCAGTTCCTCTGTGTTTGAGGGTTTCGGGTGAAGCTCGCTTCCACCTTCGGCCGGATCATTACTGACCATCAGGTGAGATGCAGGAAAAATAAATAAAAATATCAGCCTATTTTTAAATATCCCCCTGCAAGGCAAAGGCTTCTTCTATATACAGAGAAGGCACGAGCATTGATCGTCATGCTTGCTCAAGACGGGTGAGCGTTTCAGTCAGTCCAGGTTTCCTCACGATGTTGCCCGATGTCAGTAATGTCAAAGAAAAATTCAGTTGGATAGTATTAATAGGCTCAAATAGTGTTATTGCAGAGCAGTGGTGGCCCAGTGGTAACGGCCCCGACTTACGAGTTGTAGGTCGTGGGTTCGAACCCAGGCAGGCGCTTTACTTTTTGTAAATAATTTCATCACCACTGCTCTCAAAACAGTGAAGGAAAACATCGTGAGGAAACCGGCATGTCTTAGAACCAAAAAATCGAAG
Source organism: Conistra vaccinii (assembly GCA_948150665.1). Lineage (NCBI taxonomy): Eukaryota > Metazoa > Arthropoda > Insecta > Lepidoptera > Noctuidae > Conistra > Conistra vaccinii. Next base: position 17,097,590 of record OX411339.1, read on the forward strand.
ACATGTGACATCTACCAACCCGCACTGGGCCCGCGTGGTAGATTACGGCCCACTCCCTCTCACAGAGAGGAGGCCTGTGTCCCAGCAGTGGGAACATTAATAGGCTGATGATGAGTGTTATGAGTGCCAAGGTTTTTCATACCGAAAATGAAGAAGTACCTACAGTGTGCAAAAAAAAATTGGTATATTACAGAAAATTTACATGTGCAAGGTAAATTGTAATGATATGATGAATGCTAACTTAACTATAAATTCTAATTTGAAATTAGTTTAAAGATGTTTTTCATTTGACAATAATTGTGATTATATTTGTAACCTCGTTTTCGTTGACAATTTTTCATTAAAAAAAGTAGTGGATTTAAGGTTGAAACTTTATAAATACAGATGAATATAAATCACAAATTCCCATAAGTGAGTGATTGCGTAATAATTAAACCTGAACAGATTTGTTTACGGTTTCATCAAATAGTTTTGGAACAGATTTTATTAAGCAATTTGAAAGTGTTTTCTGATCATTAATTTATTTTATGAATAACTTAACTGTGGTTTCTTTTCCAGAAAAGCAGTAAACGATGATAAGTATTATCTACCGGGTTTAAATTCTAATTCAAATTCTAATTTATTTCTTAACTAGCGAATCTATCAGACGTTGTTCTGCCCAAACAGCGCCACCTACCGGGTTCAATTGTAAATTTAAACCACTCAAGGACTCACTCAAACACACAAAAATTTTCATCAAACTCGGTCGAGCCGTTTAGAAGAAGTACAGTGACATTAAAGACTTACAGAAGAATTATTTAAATAAAGATATTCAGATCCGACCGGCCGACCTCATCTAGTTTAAAAAATATGATTGACGTGTGAAAGTGTTTGTACAGACCTACTTACAGAAATAAAATCATTTATCATTTAGATTGTAGAAGAACAGATTGCGATAAATTAAAAGTTAATTTATCCACTCAACTGGTAAAAATGTTAAATAATTTGTATGAGATATGGTAACCGGAACGAGGTGAGACAGAATTACATTTTCTGATCACCCTAAAAAAAGCGAAGGTAACCGAACACAAGTCCGCAAATGGTGTCACTTTTCCCTTCAGTAGTGTTGAAGATATATCACCTGCATGTTGTAACATCGGCTACTGGCTAGATAGAGAACTGTGTAAATTGAAATAGCCATATAGTTTTGCACGGTACTCCATTTTACACTTTTACTCATAAACTTTCCTACTAATACTTAATAGTATTTCCTGTGTTTTCGCTCTGCAAACCTCCCTAAAAAGTAGTAATTATTTAAACTATTCATTTCCGCCACCTTTTAACGTCGTACTGTTTACAGCATAATGTACTCTTTGTTTAACTGTCATGCGGTCAGTATAACTCTTTAAACGAAAACAAAACACAATATTACAGAGATCTATCTTTAAAGTTCATCGCCCATTATAACAGCACCGCTCCAGCACGGTAGCGCCCTGGCACCGCCTCGAAAAATCTAGTCGTCAACGCACCGTAAGCCAGGCGACTGCTAGTCGCCAACGCGCCGGAAGCAAGGCGACGGCTAGTCGCCAACGCGCCGTCAGCAAGGCGACCGCTCGCTGCCGGCACACCACCAGCGAGGTAACAGTTTATTGTTTATTCACAAGCAAGGCGTCACCGTGCGGCCAGCGAGGTGTCACCGCGCTTACGGCGAGGCGTCACCCCGCGGACGGTGAGGCGCCGGCAAGCGGGCTCCTCGCTTGAAGCGCGCTTTTGGCCCGACGTGTGACGGCTCGTGTGCTGCTCACTGCCTGCGAGCCGTACACTATTCTGTATAGCCATCGTAAAATAGACTTTAATAGATTTGACTTAGAATCCTAACTTGAATGACAAGGTATTTGCCATTACGGAGCCGTGCTGCTATAATGAGCGATGACCTTCTTACGAATGTACACGAAGTCTAAATCCGACACCCATATTACATGGAATTCTCCCATTCTTCTTTTGAGTAAACAAAACAGACATTAGAATTTGAATCGCCGTCTTCACATTTCGAAAGGTGAAGGTCACATTGCTTTCCATTGAGTATGAAATCCTAAAATATTGTTTGTTCAGACTTTTTATTCCCACGCAAATACTCCATAAGGTTATTTTGGTTTCGTACGCGTCTTCATTACATATTTAATATGTGATGGTAAAGTAAAGAAGTCGTATTTTATATTGCCGTGTGTTTTAATAAAAATGTAGGGGATGAAAAGGTTTTTTTATGTTATTTTTAGGGCCTCTTCTAGAATACGAGTATCTTTTCAATATTTAATGAAATGCGTGGTTGTGCATGATTTGAGCCTACTTGGCGCACGTTTTATTTCGGTCTTGGCTTTCGTAATAAACCTACTCGACCAAGACTCTTTTACATTCTTTAAACGACGCCGACGTTCTGCTTGACGCCTTTATTTGGTATATATTCTGGACGGCCTGTAGATTTATAACTCGATTTTTATAACCGTGCACTTGGAGTTGTCAAAATCATAGGTTGTTAGTATTGAATTCACCCGCCTGGTTACCTCCTCAGTGGCCCCAACGCCTCTTATTACGGCCTACACAACTCGTGTCGTCTCCACAATTGTCTTATTATTCGATTAGTTTTTATTGTTATTATTTAAATAAACAGTAAGAGTTTCATTTCTGAAGTTTGCTGTTATTTTTATTTCATGCTTTACTTAGTAATAAATAAAGAATTATATTTCTGAACTTTGCTGTGTTGACTGTACAATTTAATTCAAAATAGGCTTGGTAGTGTCGTTGATTGGAAACGACACTACAGTGCGGCTGGTAGTGTCATTGCCAACAAATGCATAATAATATACTGTAATATTTTGACGTTGACAGGCGCTGTTATAAAAATCGTGCTATATCTAGTCGTTTCTATGAAAACATTAATTCAATTGTATGAGTGGTTTTATAAGTTCAGGCAATTCTCAATACGAAACGCCTATTTATTTATTGTTAATGTTATTTACGATGTTTTTTTCTGGTTTTCTAAGTTTATCTTGGACGGAACAAAAAAATCGTGAATTATTCTGGACTGGCTTTGAATTATTCTTCAGAGGTATGGAGAACAGAACAGGAGAGCAGTGGTGGCCCAGTGGTAACGGCCTCGACTTACGAGTTGTAGGTCGTGGGTTCGAACCCAAGCAGGCGCTTTAATTTGTGTAAATAATTTCATCACCACTGCTCTCAAAACGGTGAAGGAAAACATCGTGAGGAAACCGGCATGTCCTAGAACCAAAAATTCGAAGACATGTGACATCTACGAACCCGCACTGGGCCCGCGTGGTAGATTACGGCCCACTCCCTCTCACAGAGAGGAGGCCTGTGTCCCAGCAGTGGGAACATTAATAGGCTGATGATGATGATGATGATGATGGAGAACAGGGTTTAAAGACCACTCATCCTCTATAGAAAATGACGATCCTCCGACCAGATGGGTGTCGTGTCTGGTGGGCAACGATTGATGTCGGAAAATTCATATAAATTATAGTATGTTATTCGCGAGGTAAACTCTAATAGCGCGATTCAGGATTTGTGTGACATCAGGTCTTTGATGCGTAGTTTGCATGTGGCGATGTAGATGCCACCAAAATTCTAAACTAATCAGCGCGCAAGGAAAAAGTATTTTTAATAACAAAATATGTTTCCTAGTATTTATTTTAACCAAAGGGTCGCCGGTGGTAGGTCCAACTTTGAGAAAGAGCTAGGTCAATCGTCGAATCCGACTCGGCTGGGCAGCGCTCGGGAAGCTACGCAATATCTTCTCGTCCCACATACTGCAGTGTCTCAAGACGAAAGTCTTTGACCAGTGCGTGTTGCCAGTGGTGACTTATGGCACTGAAACGTGGTTCACAATGGGCCTTATCAGAAGGGTAAAAGTAACCCAAAGGGCAATGGAGAGGGCTATGCTTGGAGTTTCCCTACGTGATCGAATAAAAATGAAGAGATCCGTAGGAGAACCAAGGTAACCGACATAGCTCGAAGAATTGCCAAACTTAAGTGGCAATGGGAAGGGTACATTGCTCGTAGAACAGATGGCCGCTGAGGCCAAAAGGTTCTGGAGTTGTGACCGCGTACCGCAAGACGAAGCGTTAGAAGGCCTTCCACAAGATGGACGATGACCTTGTGAAGGCCGCAGGAATCCGGATGCGGGAAGCACAAAATCGGTCGAAGTGACGGTGCTTGAGAGAGGCCTATGTTCAGCAGTGGACGTCTTTTGGCTGAAATGATGATGATGATGATGAAAGGGTCACCGCGGTTTTATTTGCGTCCTTGTAGAATTACTTTATTAACCGGATAAAAATTATCGAATGTTTTAAAACAGGCTACCTTCTATCTGTGTGCCAATTTTCAACCGAATGCGTTCAACCGTTTATGAGTGACAGAGAAACAAACATCTTCACAAACATTCGCATCGATAGTGTTCGTAGGGAAAATATACTTTGTGTAAATAATAAATCCCTTTTACACTCTTCCATTCCCGAAAATCAAACGGCTTAGTTCCCACAGAATGTTTGTTTTTCATTACCCCAGTGAGCTTGAATGCACATTAAATGCATAGGTAGGTAAAACCACGGAACAATACAGAAGGTTACCTTTATCAACGAGCGCAATCCCACGCACACATAGAAACACTACCCGTACAGCGAGTACAAGTGCACTCGCGACTGGCATTTGTTTGAGAGCGCCGTACGTAAGCGTCTATGTGTACGAGCGTCTGTTTTCTCTCGTTGTATGGAGCCGACCTACAGACATCATCTGATTTTTCCTAATTATTTTGGTCGGCTTCCAGTCTAACCGGATCTTGCTGTATACCAGTATTTAACATAGAGCGACTGCCTTTCTGACCTATTCAACTCAGTAACTGGGTGGCCCACTTGAAAAAAAACTGGCAAAATGTGGTTGTACTACAGGTACACCTCTGTCTAACTCATCAGGGAAACAAGGTGTGATGCTATCTTACAGTAAGTTACAATTCTTCTTGGTAAAACTGTTTGTTAGAGTTTTGGGCTTCTGACAACCAGTAACGAGTATCAAAAATCTACGAATGACAGCCAGGACCAACGGCTTAATGGGTTTTTCGAGGTACGGAGGGGTCTTGGTATGTAAAGATTATCATCCACCGACCACCAACCTTCTGTGCAGTTATTATTCTGTGGTATTTCTACGGATCGCATCCATCAGACTTACGACCTAGCATCCATCATTATTGGAACTTTGATCGGCTAATTAAGCTGATAGTCTGTTACCACAGAGGTGAGAGGAAATTTTGGGTATGTAGTGTTTCATATTAGGATTATGTGTTTGATGATAGATGGTTAATTGACTGAGACGTGATTTTGCGGAAACCCATTATTAAATACAATACATGACGCATGTTTAGTAACCTAATCCCCGTAGCAACGTATCATTCGCATCGCTCGCTCGCTCATTTACATCGTTTTCGCTTACCATTCTTTTTCAAATTTGTTCGGCTCCTAAGTGTCATAGCGTGATGATAAATAGCCTATAATCTTTCTCAAGAATGAGGCTACCAATTGCAAAAAAAAAAAAAAAAAAATTCGACTGATAGTTTGACGGCACGGTTGGAGCAGTTGTTAAGCGATTGACTGCTGAGCTGAGTGTCGCGGGTTCGATTCCCACACGGAACACATTTTTGTATGACCTACACAAGTAGTTGTTCCGAGTCTGGCTGTTTGTCTATGTATGTTTAAATGTTTGTTAACGAAACCACCACAATACAGGAAATAATCCAAGTGCGGGGCAATGTTTAAAAAAAAAGCCCCCCCAAGACGTTCAAACAAACAAAAAACAATAACTCTAAAAAACTTTTTACATTTGTTATTAGTATATATTAGTATGCAATAACAAAAACTGCCCATTCAACACTAAAATCAAATTCAAAACCGATTACACTACAGAAACAAGAACGAACTATCCAGGTGCATCATTCCTAATTCTCGCAAAATTTCGCACTCACTAACTGTTTAAACTTCTGCTTACAAACTAAACGAACCGCCAATTACTGCAACCAATCCGTGCAGATGTAGAAACTCAGGTAAAGGGTAGTGAGGTGCTCCTAGACGGGCCATTTTTGTATTAAAATCAGTGGCTGCTATGGCCTCGCATCGCGGCAACATTTTTGCTGAGTTTTCCAAGATAATATATGGCCTGGTTATATTGCGCAACAGTATGGCCGATTATGTTGTCGTCCACATGACCCATAATCAGTGCAACAATGAATGGTAAAATCGGCAGAAATAAATGTAGATAAATATTAAATATGCTTCAAAGGTTTTTAGAGGTATGTATGAGAAACAGGGTGTAAAGGTCACTCATACTCTACATAAAAGGGAGGATCTTTTGACTAGACGAGTATCGTGTCTGGCGGGCAACGGCCCAACGATTGATATCAGGGAAGTTCTATATATGATGTTTGCGCTCTAAACTCTAATTACGCGATGCAGGATTTGAGTGACGTCAGGATGTTGTATGACGTCAGGTCTTTGACGCGTAGTTCGCATGTGGAAATGTAAATGCCACCATAATATTTTTGTTTATTGCGGTTGGGCAACACCGATAATATTGCTAAACATTGCAAACAGACATAATTATAGACAGCAATATTTTCAGTATTTCATACTGAGAACATTGCTGCGAAACGACTGGTATCTATGATTTTCTATGAAATACCTTCCGTAGCTAGCGACAAGTCATTGGCAGCTACGGGCGAGCGACAGGCGACACGTATATTCGCAGTAGTGCCGCCAACGCTCGAGCGATAACACGTTTTTTTACTTCTATCTTTCGACTGGATTAAGGGCGCTGCCGCCTGCGGTCGGGTTCGAAATCATGACTGCAGCGACATGACGCTGCAACGTAGAGTAGTTGCCGCCTGCGGTCGGGTACGGAATGGTACTTTAAATGTGGCCCGTTTAGATGCGTCTCTAGAAAGCCGATTTAGCTTATTCGTAGAATTTGTCTGATTAGCCAGTTCGATTCAGGTGTCTGCAATATTCTGTTGAAGTCATTGGATTGATTCTGAGCTGAAATTCCAATGCCAAAGGTATAATCGTTAAATCTAACTGATTTACATCAAAGAGTTTTGAATTACTAGGATTCCGTTGAAAACCAGTAAGCCCTGGTCAAAAGTATTGATCTTCAGATGTCAAACTATAAGCCAGTAACTGGCAGGGGATAAACCTTCTCGAACCGTCTTCAAAAAGAGTTCTCAATTCGATTGTATTTTGTTTCTGTAATCGCATATTTCTTAACGAAATTGAATGAGTGGCGAGTGAATTGGTTACGTATAACGGCTAAACCCAATAACTTATCTATCACCAGTTTTGGCATTCTGGAGATAGATTTGTAAATCTATCAATGGTTTAACGTCCCAATAATCTGTCAAAGAATAAAAAATATTACATAAATGACAGAGAGAATTATACTTTGTCTACTATCAATAAAGAGCGATCTGTCTTTGACTGAAAATAGGTTATTATAGGGTTTGGTCTTAAGTAAGCGTGCACTATGCGTATGCTACCATCAGGTGATCATAGAAGGCAAATATTAGAGGGGCAAATCCCATATTTTTAAGGACGTAAGTTTTCTAACCTCAGTCTTAACCTGTCTCTAATTTCCTCAGGTTTTTTTACATTGATTATTTATCGCTGAGATGAGTTTGAGACTGGATTTTAACGTTTTTAATTCCGGCCTGCCTTGATCTAGTGGTCGTAAGTGCTATTGCTGAGCGTAAGGTCCTGGGTTCGTTACCCGGGTCTGGCAAAACCAGCCTGGAGCCTGTATTAGTGCCCGATTGATGTCATTAGGCTCGCCCCATTACATGGGACTTAAACATAACTGACGAAATGTGGTTGTACTATGGTACACCTCTGCCCAAGACTTCGCGGAATACAGGCCAGATGTGTTGTTATTTAATTCGGGAATTGGCGTTCAGGTGACAAAATGACTAAACACGAGTCTAAAATATTTATTTACAACAGGCAAATTCTTCTTGATGTATCGATTTTTATCTAGCACTATAGCTTCCGCCCAATTGTCTTCTTTATACATTATAGCCTATGTTATTAGTGATAATATAGCATTCTACTGGTGAAAGAATCATTAAAATCACTCTAGCAGTTTTTGAATTGACTAATTTGATTATAATATTATTAGTTGTTGACACTATTCTGTAGTAAATTTTAATTTTTAAATTCTAATTTAGATTGATAATTATTTTAATAATAGATAAACTTATAATTATTTGATTTAATGTAATAACAGAACTACTTATATTTGTACGCCGTTGAGGCAAAACATGACCGTAACATAATTTAATTATAACATCTTGCATGCCATGTGTGTGTATACTCATGTTTTGGACAAATAAATGATCTTTATCTTTTTATCTTTGAGTTTTTTCATTACAAACAAAATTACAAATCTTTTCTCTTTATAATATTAGTGAAAAACAAAAGAAGGACGCTCGTGGCTAAGAAATAACAGCCGCACTGGTCGATCCACCGGGTCGGTTAAGTTACGCTTGCCGGGGTTGGTCCGTGGATAGGTGACCATCTTTAAATACCGAGACTCCTCCTTGCCTCGGAAAGCACGTTGAACCGTTGGTCCTGACTGACATTCATGGATCTTTGACAGTCGTTACGGGTCGTCTGAAGCCCGAAAGTCAGACAACGAGTGTTACCAAGAGGTATCGTATTATCCTGTTAGACTGGAAGCCAATCACAACATAGTTGAGAAAAGGCTAGTAAGGTTGATTTGTATGTATACTAATGGCTGTATACTAAAGACGAAAGCAACCCAAAGCAGTCCACGTAATCAAATAAAACAAAAACTCTCATTTATAAATTGTTTAACCATAAAACAGTGTACTCAATTAAAAACCTTTTAATTTTGATATCAAGTTAATTGTTTCCACAAGGTCACTTTGACATAGATACCCTAAATCCCTTTTTGAAACAGACCTTGGGTCTGGGATTTGGGGTTTGACCTTTATAATGTAGAAACACGAGGAATCATGATGTGGGTGTAATTTTTATTTTTATTTCTGTTTATTCTTAGTAGGGTGTTGCGTCAAAATGCCACGCGGCCACGCTACACGCTCAAGCGACACGCCTCTTGCGACAGCAACTGCGACAAAACAAAGGAAATAAGTTGTATAGAGCATGCTTCGAAACTTAACTGCAATGCGACTGGCGACTTGTGGAGCGACGGACGGAAACAATGGAACGCGCGCGCGTGCTGTTTGATGCAAGTCGCGTCGCTTGATACATCGCTCGAGGTCGTGAAGATGCTTTTCGATAAATCAATAAAAAAAAAAACTGGGTTTATCGTACGCTCTAAAGCTGTTATGATATTAGCGCGAATTTGAAGCATTCGAACCATTTTTGTTATTTGAAGGAACCGAGAAGTTCTTGATGGTTTCCTAGCACGGAGGGCTGTGCTGGGGCGGCTGCTGCAGATGCGGAAAACCTTAAAGGGCGCAAATACTTTCAATCTTGTTTGAGCCGTATGGGGTTACACCACCACATACAAACTACGCAGCGAAGACATGACGTCGCACAATTCCTGCATCGCGCAGTTAGAGTTGACCGAGCGAAAAACATAGATAAGACTATCCGAAATCAACTTACGGGCAGTTGCCCGCCAGACATAACACCCGTCTGGTCGGAGGTTCCTCCCTTTTCTATGGTGGATGAGTGAACTTTACACCCTGTTCCTCATACCACCAAATTGATGACCCCGAGAATGAACGTCAACGCAGCCTTCGTGCAACTACTACAGCGTGACGTCATCATCATCATCACTCCCGCAAGCTTTCGTGAGGCGAGTCACACAGCTAACCAGCACCCACGGCTTCAACGGGTATCCTAACCACCAGCATGCAGCGAACGCGCATTCCTGGTCATCACCCTCAGCCACATCTCCCCGACTCACTGGGGAATCACCGCAATCACCTCAATCACCTCAATCACCGCAATCACCACAATCACCACAATCGCCGCAATCACCGCAAACAGTTCCGACCCACTGTGTCCTGTGCGGCACCCGGTTCCGACTCACTGGAACCATAGCTGGCACTGTGAAGCATCGCAAGATCCAAGACTCAGCCCACTATCGACCTCCGGTCTCCGGAGGGGAGTAATGTACTGGTTACACCACCACATACGAACTACGCAGCGAAGACATGACGTCACACAATTCCTACATCGCGCAGTTAGAGTACAATTTATTATATGATAAATTCAGAATCTATTACAACAAAAACATGGACTAAAACTTGAATTCTAGGAAGGAGAACTTGTGTTTTATTAAATAAACAACTACTTAGAAATCATGAGGTGGAAATCCCGAGGTGAAACAGTTTGCGGTAGCCGAAACAATAATATTATTATTATTTAAAGTCGCCTGGAACTGAATTTGTTTTCCGTGTAAAGCTCTGGTCAAACTGAGACGAATTCAACGCAGGATGAGGGACGAAATTCGCTCGCGGCCATTGTGTCTACTAACTTGTATGGAGGTGTTCAAACTGGAATAAATGTAGTCGCATGACTTCATACATTAACATAAACATCACGTACGTAATCCCCTAAGGGCAGAGGTGTGCCCACCCACTTTTGCCTGTTATTTTTTAAGTCCCATGTAATAGGAGGCGAGACTATTGCTATCAACCGGCCACAAATTCACACTACGGAACTTCCATATCATTATCAAAAACAATCGAGCCGCCACCCAATCACAAAACCAGAATTAAGTAGGTTTAACATTTTTTACCGATGCCAAAAAAGTGCAGAACGCCGCTAAAGAAGATTTCACTTCAAAATAAAAAATTAAGTTTCAAAAACTGTACCCGACTACCTACGGGAAAATAAAAGTGATCTAAAAGTACGCAACAAGAAAATCTTTCAGACAGAAATCAAGACATAGGTACAAAAATGGTCAAGATAAAGCCGTTGTCGCATGCCATTATAATTTTGATGGTGTTCCTGGCACCCACATGGTATACAGACATGCGACCACGGCAAACATACATATACATACGTAGACTGCTAAAATCATAACCCTTCCTTCACGTCAACGTCACATTCACGCAAAACGAATATCGGTCACCATGATGCTGCGACCATATACGACACAGAGCCCCAGCGATGGTTTTGAGTGAAAGCCGGCGTTGCGTATAAAGATAATTATGATAGATATGCATGAGAAACATAAACCAGTCTTTGCTGTCGATTCAGTACAGTATAAAACACTCTGTGGCTGTCGCGTAGTCGAGTAAAAATATATATAACTTCGACAGTTGAACCTATTATTATGAAGAATCACGAACACACAACACACACACATACACACACGAACACACTACACACACACACTAACACTCATGAATTTCATACCAGAAATGAAACACCACAATATTTACATACTTTTCAAATCCAGTAGCTCAAGTACTTTCGATATCTGCTAGTGACGCATGTCAAAATCTCCGCCGTTCCGTATAAAGTAATGCATCGATGTGTATTCTCACGAGATATTTGGTAAAGGAAGCACGTGTCCATATCTAGAGTATGCCAAATGCACTCCCGGATGGAAAATGTGTTACTATTTTTGTGAACGCTTTAAAACATATTTTTAGTTTTTGTAAGGTTGGTTATTGAATTAGAGAATTTTTGTTAAACTTTGTTAAAATTGAAAGGTCTATGCTAAACTGGAATGGAATATTCATTACAAAAAGATGGAGCAGGGTTATTTTATGCAGTATTTGAAAAAGTTATCAACTTATATTAATTATTTGTGCGAGAATGCTAGCATTCTTACAGGACAATCTAAAGTAATTTTACCAATCTGTCTTCTACCTTACGAAGTTCATCATCAGCCTATTAATGTTCCCACTGCTGGGACACAGGCCTCCTCTCGGTGAGAGGGCGTGGGTGGGCCGTAATCCACCACGCGGGCCCAGTGCGGGTTGGTAGATGTCACATGTCTTCGAATTTTTGGTTCTAAGACATGCCGGTTTCCTCACGATGTTTTCCTTCACTGTTTTTGAGAGCAGTGGTGATGAAATTATTTACACAAAGTAAAGCGCCTGCTTGGGTTCGAACCCACGACCTACAACTCGTAAGTCGGGGCCGATACCACTGGGCCACCACTGCTCTCAACCTTTCAAAAACTCTTACGAAGTTAGAGAATTGAAAAAGAAATGGACACCTTGAAAATAGGGAACGCTCGGCACCTTTTGGGTCTTAAGATCCATTTTTGACCCTAACCTAGCCTTTTCCCAACTATGTTGGGGTCAGTTTCCAGTCTGACCGGATGCTGCAGCTGAATACCAGATTTTACATGGAGTGACTGCCTATCAGATCTCCACAACATAGTTACTAGGTAAGACAATACCCCTTGTCAAGACTGGTTGTCAGACTTTTGGGCTTCTAACTACCCGTCACAACTGTCAAACATCTACAAATGACAGCCGGGACCAACGGCTTTAAACGCACTGACCCCATCTAACGAGGCACTACGTACGGCTACGCGTCCTGAAGTAAAGGAAAAGGATAATTATATCGTAATGTTTGGATCAGAGGAGGAACTATTTATTACTTTCTGTATTAAACAGCTAATTTTGATTGTTAAGACCCACATGACATCCTAATTGGCGTACGATCATATGAGCAAACAATGCGATTTTGTCGCACGATGAAAATGATTGTGCGTTGGTCCAACGGGTATCATCTCGTAGCTCGTGCGATGCGATGCCGCCGCGTTGATGTGCTCGCGCGATGACGCGTGACCAATTAGGATACTCAAAAGAGATTGAACCTTTGATTGCTCGATCGCACGATCAAACCCATCGTACGATCGTTATAAGCAATTCCTGTGCTCGCGCGAAGACTTGCAAACTCTAAAGAAATGTGCGAGTTTAATCCGATCATAGCCAATTATGACAACGCCTGTGTGTGCCTAATTGTTGTACTAACATAGATTTTGTGTTTTTTATTACTAGGTATATTACCGAGAGATTTGGTGAGAGAATCAAGTGTTGACATCTAGGATACCTATGCATAATGCACTCCCGGATGGGAAAATGTGCTACTGTTGGTGAGCGCTTAAAAACATATTTTTTCATTTTAAAAATTTTGTGAAAGGCTGTTAAAAATAAAAGGTCTATGCTAAACTAAATGGAATATTCATTACAGGGGATGTAGGGGCTTTATTTTAGCTACACTGTCAGTGTTGAAATACTTGATCCGTATACAAAACAAGATCTAACCTTAGCCTGAGCCAGTTTTTTGTATTTCGAGCTTTATTCCAATTTAAGTAAAGTTCTTGATACAAAAATGGCAACTTCAGTACCGGATAAAATTAATTATTGTCATATTTCAATTTTGTTATGTTAAGGCTTGATTTAGATTGCCGTTGACACGCTGAGAACAAGAAGCCTGCTAGATTCTTATTTCAAAAACTGTCTCCATAGTTTAGCATTTAAAGATAAACTTATCTTGTTTTGTAATAAGACCGGGTAAGTTTCCACATTGGGCCCTATCAGAACACCAGCTCTGTGGTTTTTTTTTTTTTTTTGAATATTACAGTATTATGCTGAGATAGCCTTTTTGGCCTTGGACAGGTCGTTATATTCTGTGCATTTTTAAATACTCCGTTTAGTTTTAAAATTACTGATTGTATTTCCTGCGCGTGTCCCAAAAAACATATTTTTATTTCTTTCTTTCCCATTGTAATGTGATTAAGGCTCGTGTCAGACAAATGGACATCGTAGCAACTATTGGCACCATTCAGGTATCTTTAAAAAAAATTGCAAGCTCATGGGTAGTTCTATAAAAATTTCGTAGATCACAAAATAAGAAACTTTTTGCTAATTCACTTCACATAAGCTTTCACGGTGATATTTTGAAGAATAGATCGACAGGTATCAGGGATGTTTGCGGATAATAACATTGATGATTTTGCCATTATTAGAAAAAGCTGTGCATCCCTGATGTCACGAGTGTTGGCGGCAGCAGCAACTGTATTCGCAGACTGGTGGGATTCCCCGATGTTGCGGAGGTGGATGCAGTTTCACGCTGAATTTTAATTTTTATTGTATGATAATCTGTGTCTATACCTACAAACACAAGATGTTAAGTAAAAGTTTACTAACCCTATGGACTCTATCTCATCATCAGCCTATTAATGTTCCCACTGCTGGGACGCAGGCCTCCTCTCTGTGAGAGGGAGTGGGCCGTAATCTACCACGCGGGCCCAGTGCGGGTTGGTAGATGTCACATGTCTTCGAATTTTTTGGTTCTAAGACATGCCGGTTTCCTCACGATGTTTTCCTTCACCGGTTTGAGAGCAGTGGTGATGAAATTATTTACACAAAGTAAAGCGCCTGCTTGGGTTCGAACCCACGACCTACAACTCGTAAGTCGGGGCCGTTACCACTGGGCCACCACTGCTCTCTGGACTGAAATAAATAAAATATTCTATTCCAATCCGTGATAAAGCACTGCGTGCCGAAGCTTCGTGTGTTTTTCTCGCTAATAAGTTATCGCGCTAATGTGGTGGTCACATTAGCGGCTTCATAATTTTAATGAATTATCGTGCAATAATCCAAGATGGGTCTCCATTATTTCGACAGAGCGTTTACGTATTCCGGAAATAACAATCGAAATGACCAATGCTAGTCTGATCACGCGCTACGGTTATTATTTACCGCTACCCGGGCGATAAGTGCTACGCAGCCCGAACTATCGCGACGATAACCGATAATTGTTGGTCACATCTGCGTGTATGTCTCACACTGTGCAAAGATTAGTCACGATAGACCCAGATGCGGCCCCAGTATAAGTATTCTATAGCTTTAACGAGTGACGATATTGTACAACAGCACGACCTAGCCTCAGTCTCATAACCACCTTTCTGGCCATCTAATATTTTAACCACATCATGATCTATTCTCACACAGTTCATAATATACACACATCAAAAAAGGTCTGAAAAATCGTAATCTTTTGAAGTGATAACTTCTTGTGGGAGGGTAAACCGCTTCGTAACGTACCTACCGCGTTACTGTGCCAGTCTGTCTGGCTTCCCTTTCTCTCACGCATACGGCAGCAGACTTGGATCAGTTTAAGATAATTATCACATGTGTCAAGCGTCCCGAGACGAACGCGTTTTTTTTTTTACGGTAGACTATATTTTAATCTCTTCTTCTTTTTATATTCTTTCAGGCAGTGTATTTATATTTAAAAAAAGATATAACGTAAACACTTTTTCTTGATAAAGTTACATTTAAAAAATATATCAGCTTTTGCTAGTTATCACAAACTTTTTTTGATGTGTGTATACGAGAGCCCACAAAAACTGTCACAACACACAATCAAATCCAATGACAAACGAGACACTGGTAACTGGCCCAATCGAGTTTGAACCGGTTCGCGGTAGATTTATCATCGTACACGGAGTTACGAGGTGAAACGAGGAAATATGGACTTCGGGCAGCTATTCAAATATTTATAAGAGTCTCCGTTAAAGATTCTGTTATTCAGGTATTTTCTAAATAACTTTGTTTAGAGAATTGATGTATTTTTTCCTTTTGATGATTGATGTATTGATGTCCTTTGATTGGAATTTCAACTGACCCGTGCCACCATCGTATCGCGGTTTTGTACTTTGTTATTTACTAATTACCTTACAATGATGTTTTCTGTAAGGTGTTAGAGTGCGTATCAACAAATAGTTTCTATGCCGTAATGTTGGCTCCAACTATTTGTTGAAACGCACTCAAGGATATTTAGTTAGTACTTAGACTACTTAAAAGTGTTTAATTTTTCAGAAAAACCTGCTAATGTCTATGTACCTATGTAGTATGTATGTAGTGTTTACGTTTTGTTTTATCTTAAACGAATAAATAATATTACAAAATAACTAAACTCCAAAACTTTGACTGGATCCTATCTAAATGGTAATGGGCTTCAGACAGAGAAAAAATTACAAATTGTGGAACTATCTGATGAAGATTTTGGACAGATCATAATTATAGAATTATATGATTATGCATCAAAAATTACAGATAGTTACAGCAACAATCAGAGGGTAGAGAATTTTACAGTGAATTAGGTTTGTTGTAAAATCTGTACAAATTTTTTTAAACCCTGCCTCTAAAACTAGGTGATAAATACAAAAAATAAAATCTGATACAAAAGGTGAAATATCGAGAACGATATTTTCTTCGTTTAGATTGAAGCCGAATCGAAAGACGGATGAAGTGGAATGTCACTACAGTTACTTGCAATAAAGACACGCACGCTCGTTCCACGCTCTTCTGGGCACGCTCGTTCCATCATAGACCTCATCCATCGTTTTCCATCAGGCGAGATCGAGGTCAAGAGCAGGCCCATTCAGCAATAAAAAAATTAAAAGACATAACAAAGCAGTTTATCAACACCTCAGCAGTAAGATAATACCACGTAGATTGATTTTATTTGAAAACTACACACATCCAAAGTGTCTAGGGATCAAGTACGTTTTAGAGTATCGCCGCAATTGAGGATTAATACTTTAACTTTTTTGGATCGCTAATAAAGAATTTTCTTTAAAAATAGAACCTTCAACTGTCAATCAGGATTCTTATAAAGGAGAATGGGCGCTATATTATGGGCTTCTTCGCTATGGCTATAATAGAGTTTTTACAAAACCAGTACAATTTCTGCATCGGAACTGAAAAAAATTGCATCGATATGGAGCGATGACATCATTTGACACGAAAAGAGGTGATGAGAAGAGAGATTGGTAAAATTCGCCCTAAATCCATTTACAGTTAATCGCTTTTTGTGACAACTTCGAGAAGGTATTGGATAGGATATACGTGGGTCTTGTTAAGATCAAAGTGAGAAAACAATTCCGAGAAAAGACTCGTAGGTGGTACAAATAAGAAATGATTTGGTGTTTTCATGAACTCATTTCTAATAAATTATAAGCATAATAATATTATCTAAGATGGAGATGTCAAGGGAGATACTACCAGTGTATGATGTTATGATAAGCTCAAATTAAAACAATAAAATTGTAGTTACAATGTGTTTGGTCACCAGTGTCCGACCCGTTAAGGCAAAGCAATATGATAAATTTTTTCGACAAATCCAACATAATACGGCGTTTTGTTTTGAAATGGTTAAGTAAAATAAACAACCAAATTTTTTCACGCTTTTTATGTTTCAAGTAGGTATTTAATGGAAGTTTTTGATAAAGCATTTAGTGTCAACTTATTGCCTACTTTTGTAGCTGTCGAACGAAACCACTATTATATCTGTAGGACCTCTAAATCGGTAGATATTGCAAAATAAATTAAACAACTGTATCAGTAAAAAAAAAAAACAGTCGTGGCAAAATGCCTTATTATGGTGGATTTGTAGATAAAATTGATCTTATTACTTCGCCTTAACGGGTCGGACACCGGTGACCAGACACATTTTATACGATGGAAACGACCATAGTGACACAAAATTTACCATGCATTCGGAACATGCTACTAGACCTCAAGCCGCGTTGAAAGTTTTGCTTCGGTTCTAACGCCAAATAAATATTTTACTGAATACTATTAAAGCAGGAAAATTACCTTTCAAAAACTTTGAACAGCGAAAAGTCTTCCCATTAACCCAATACTCCAATTATCGAAATCCAAAAAACCTTGACCAGAAATACATGGAGAGATATAAAAAGCCATGTAATTATGTGGGCATACCAGCTGGCGTCACAGAGGTCGGAGTAATGACAAATATGGAAGAAAATTCATACTGTTTATGGTTTATTAGGTATCATAAAAACAATAGACGATGTATATTTAGTAACTTAATCCGCTTAACGGTTCTTAAAGAGTTAGAGAACCCTGAAAGAAATCGACACGTGTTTCGCCTCTCAACGAGGCATCCTCAGGATGACGATTGACTTGTTGCGAAGTCGGACACGACGTGTTGCCACGACAAGAGCCGAACGCAGAGAGTTCGACTCTAGTCTTGTATTTTATCATGGATTTCCGCAAAGTCACGCCTGATTCAATTAACTATTAGGTACCATGTATGTTCTTATTGGAAATAATGATACTTTTAGTATGCGTGTGAAAGTAAAGTAGTTTACTGGCATATACTATCCATAGGAAACGACTAACTGGAACCATGCAACTAGCTTCTGACATTTCATAAAATAGGTTTATGTGAAATAAAGTATTTGGAATTTGAATTGCCGACTGCATCAATAATGCATCGTGTTTTGCGGACTGCATTTGGTTGCCGATCGTCGACGTTAAAGCTTTGTGCAGACCAGCGCGACTTGTCGCGCGACGCGACACCGATTATTGTTATCCGTGAAGTTTTCTTAGAAATTATATTGTTTGTGTCGCGTCGCGCGATATGTCGCGCTGGTCTGCAAAAGCCAGTAAGTAAGTATCCTAGACCCATCATTTTATTTTTATTTTAAACCTGTGTCATCCCACTGTAGTACAAAGGCCTATCAGTCACCAGTGTCCGACCCGTTAAGGCAAAGCAATATGATAAATTTTTTCGACAAATCCAACATAATACGGCGTTTTGTTTTGAAATGGTTAAGTAAAATAAACAACCAAATTTTTTCACGCTTTTTATGTTTCAAGTAGGTATTTAATGGAAGTTTTTGATAAAGCATTTAGTGTCAACTTATTGCCTACTTTTGTAGCTGTCGAACGAAACCACTATTATATCTGTAGGACCTCTAAATCGGTAGATATTGCAAAATAAATTAAACAACTGTATCAGTAAAAAAAAAAAACAGTCGTGGCAAAATGCCTTATTATGGTGGATTTGTAGATAAAATTGATCTTATTACTTCGCCTTAACGGGTCGGACACCGGTGACCAGACACATTTTATACGATGGAAACGACCATAGTGACACAAAATTTACCATGCATTCGGAACATGCTACTAGACCTCAAGCCGCGTTGAAAGTTTTGGTTCGGTTCTAACGCCAAATAAATATTTTACTGAATACTATTAAAGCAGGAAAATTACCTTTCAAAAACTTTGAACAGCGAAAAGTCTTCCCATTAACCCAATACTCCAATTATCGAAATCCAAAAAACCTTGACCAGAAATACATGGAGAGATATAAAAAGCCATGTAATTATGTGGGCATACCAGCTGGCGTCACAAACCAGACGTGACTTCGATAGCAAAAATGTTAATTTCTATAAAAATGGTTGTATGTAATAAAAGAACAGAAGTTTCACTCCTGCCGGGTACTGGCTCTCTCGTGTTTGCATGAGTCGAGATGTGTGCCAGCAAGATAGGGTGGTAGTAGGACTGTCTTCCTAAAAGATAATACGTTAAAACAATACACTAAGGAAAAAAATACTAATTCAGGGAAAATATGAGAGCAGTGGTGGCCCAGTGGTAACGGCCCTGACTTACGAGTTGTAGGGCGTGGGTTCGAACCAAGCAGGCGCTTTACTTTGAGTAAATAATTTCATCACCACTGCTCTCAAAACGGTAAAGGAACGTAAGGAAACCGGCGTGTCTTAGAATAAAAAAATCGAAGACATGTGACATCTACCAACCTGCACTGGGCCCGCGGGGGGGATTACAGCCCACTCTCTCACAGAGAGGAGGCTCCTTATTCCTCGTGCGCCAAGTAGCTACTAACGATTTGCTTAAGGGTTCAGTATACATTCGATTTTTTCCTCCATAATTTTATTTAAATGATAGCACATAACTCGTCTTCTACACACAAGGAAAACTGTCTAAACGAGGACTAGAATACACATTGTTCGGAAAATCTAGCAAACCGAGGTCTCAAATACACATTGTTTGGAAAAGCTACCTAACCGAGGTCCTTTGTGTTAAAGTTAACACAAAAGTCCTCGAATAATACAACCAACGTGAAATGAGTGTAAAGAGGCTGTGTATGAGGTGACACAGGCGCCACCTGGTGGATACACAATGCGTATGTAAGATTATGAAAAATTTTGATCAAACCGAGGTTCAGACAACTTTTTCCTATTAAGTATACAGAAAGGCTCAAAATCGCTTGCAGAGTACGAATCTTTGGTCAAATCAAACCGAGGACCCTCGAAAAGGTCCTCGCTTTGAAAAGGTCCTCGGTCGTGCCTTGTGTATTCATACACACGTCCTCGGATGGTACTTAAAACAAACACACACACACACGAACACACTACACACACTAACTAACACTCACGAATTTCATACCAGAAATGAAACACCACAATATTTACATACTTTTCAAATCCAGTAGCTCAAGTACTTTCGATATCTGCTAGTGACGCATGTCAAAATCTCCGCCGTTCCGTATAAAGTAATGCATCGATGTGTATTCTCACGAGATATTTGGTAAAGGAAGCACGTGTCCATATCTAGGGTATGCCAAATGCACTCCCGGATGGAAAATGTGTTACTATTTGTGAACGCTTTAAAACATATTTTTAGTTTTTGAAAGGTTGCTTATTGAATTAGAGAATTTTTGTTAAAATTGAAAGGTCTATGCTAAACTGGAATGGAATATTCATTACAAAAAGATGGAGCAGGGTTATTTTATGCACTATTTGAAAAAGTTATCAACTTATATTAATTATTTGTGCGAGAATGCTAGCATTCTTACAGGACAATCTAAAGTAATTTTACCAATCTGTCTTCTACCTTACGAAGTTCATCATCAGCCTCTTAATGTTCCCACTGCTGGGACACAGGTCCCAGCAGTAGGAACATTAAGAGGCTGATTATGTATGTTATGTATGCGCCATATTCACGCAAAATGTATGCATAATCCTGTGACCCTATGCGAGACAGAACCACTTAAAAACCGCGTAGTTTAAGTTCGCATGTCTATCACCCACTTTAGAATAATGACATGGCAGCATGGCCTTAGTAAGTAGCTACTATCATGGCAGCATATAATTATTATGAACTATCCTATATTAATTAATTAGCACTTTCTATTTTCACCCGAGCAGAGCTCGGTCTACCGGGTACCTACTATCTATTAAATATGTACCTAGTTAAAATACAGTGTGCAAGCGTATTATTCCATGTGCATGTGTGGGATTTATGTGTGCGTAGTTATGTCCAGCGGGCCCTATCAGAATACCAGCGCTGCGGTATAATTTTTTTTAAATTTCGCAGCATATGCTGAGGCCTTTTTGGCCTCGCACAGGTCGTATAGTTATAATTTTTTCTCTTTTTTGTTTATTGTTAGTTTTAGATGCTCCTTTTAGTGTGTGTATTTCCTGTGCGTGTCCCAAATAAAATATGTTTCTTTCTTTCTTTATGTATGCTCTGTGCGTTTAAACGGACTGCAAAGTACAATACCGTATTTTTTTTTAATTTTGCTTTCTTTCTTTGTATTAATTTGTTGTGTGCTTAGTTCCGTGTTGATCTGGCCGTTTTTACCAAGTGGGCCTTTTGTTCTTACCGTTCTGTTATCAAAAAGGTGCGTAAAATTTTAATGAGCCCCGCCCTTCGGATATGGAATGGAGGAAGGAAGTAAAAATTTACTTCAACCATTTGCAATATCTAGCGCGATTGGGGAATCGGTATTGTTTTATATTTTCGAATGGATAATTACTTTCCAATGTTTTAGCCCTCAGTATGCCTGGTTGGGTCTGTCAGACTCGCCTCTAGTCTGTACATATACCGTTGTTTTTCATTCAAATTTGAATTTTCAGCAGCTGACCGTTGTGAATCAAATTTCTAGAAACCCTCTGCCCGCTGCTACCTTAGTCCGTAGAACGCTCCCGTACTACAGTACGAGAGGCGTAAAGTTCGCGTGGGTCTATAAAAAGTAAGTAATGTAATGTTATAAGAGTAACGCAGTCTACTTTTTTTTATTAAAAAAGCTTCTAAATAAATGTAGTTGATTTGTATTTTTTAAGCTATTGCATAGCTTCTATCGCGGGCCTTGAGCGTGGAGACCTAATCCAGAAATTTCGTAACGAAAATACTACCTAAGAAAAGAGTGTTTTGTATTGAAAATTATGTTTAACTGCTTGACAACAAAGTTCAAATTTACTTAAACGAATGATACGAGAGTGTTGTATTGAAAATTATGTTTAACTGTTTGACAACAAAGTTCAAATTTACTTAGACGAATGATACGAGAGTGTTGTATTGAAAATTATGTTTAACTGTTTGACAATAAAGTTCAAATTTACTTAGACGAATGATCCTTGACTATTAATAGTTAAATTAAAACCTTTTTATTAGTTTGATGTTCCCGGCCATTACGTTGTGTCAAGTTTTCCTAGTAGTCCTGTCAATGTCATCATTGCTATTTCTTGTATTCGGGTTAATATTTTACAATTGCGTAAGTTGATAAAAAATGCTATGCAATAGCTTCGCCGGGGCAGTCCCCGAGTGCCACACGTCTTTTTTTTTTATTAAACTCCTAATAAACACACATAACAAGTAAAAAATTGGAGTCTGACAGACTCACCAGGCATACCGTTTCAATTTTTGCCACCAGGTATGCCGAGGGTTAATTGTTAAGACAATCAATTAGTTGTGAGATTTAGATTTATCTACTTATCTCACTAGTAGATTTTTGGTGTATACGCCAGTCATCAATATGACTGGCGTACACGTACCCCAAAAATCTACCAATCTACCTATTTTTTCCCCAACTACTTTGGTGTCGGAATACCAGTATTTTACATGGAGCAATTTCCAATCCGACCTCCACAACCCAGTAACTGGGTATACGATACCACTTGGTAAGACTGGTTGTCAGCCTTTCGGGCTTTGGACGACCCGTAACGACTGTCAAAAATCCACGAATGATAGCCGGGACCAACGGCTTAACGTGCTTTCCGAGGCACGGAGGAGTCTCGGTATGTAAAGATGGTCACTCATTCACGGACCAACCCCGGCAAGCGAAGCTAAACTAGATGGATGGACCCGTCTGGTATTACTTAGTCACGAGCTCCTCGAGGACAACCAGCATAATGCTCAAAATCGAATCCTCGATTGTTAAATTATATGCGAATTCTGTCTGTAAGGGAACGCCTTTACGAATATTTTGCGAATAAATATTTTCCATTTATTAGACAGACAAAGTCATAAAAACAGCTAGTATCACACCAAAAACAGAAAGCAATCTATTAATCATTTGCGAAAAAACAAGTCGATTGTAAAGAAATACTTATCCAAGAGATAAGGTAGGTTATTTTTCACGTCGTCACGCAGTTGGGTCGTCGGAGAGTCGTCGGGGTGGAAAATGACATGATATCGGGACAAAGCGGGACATTGTGGGACATTGAGGGACATCGAAGTGACGTTTGGTACATCGTAAGCTGTAGACGAGAAAATGATCGTGAGATTAAGATAGAGAACCCATTTGACGTGAGTCTGTTGTTTTTTCTTTTTCGTGATGAAATATTGGCGTTGATTGATTTTAAATTGGTGTTTGAGTAGTGATTTGAGTTATTTTTATGGAGTGGGTATTTCGTTTGTTGTGCTTTTTGTGATGTCCTTCAATAGAAAAATGTTAAAGCAATTAATATTTTGTAATTTATTGTGAAATAATCACCCACAATGTTACAGGCATGCGACCACGGCTTTACCCTGACCCGGTCTGAATTATTTTCCGGTTTAATATTTTTTAGATTACTTATATTTTTCCGTAGTCGGATTAATATTAAAAAAAAAAAAAATCGGGCTTCGATAAACTAGTACCTATTTTTATGCTTATAGTTCTCAGATGACTCCGCCTTGAAGTGTAAATGTGGTGCTGTTCCACAATCAATGGGGCACTTATTGTGTCCCATTGATCGTGCAGTTAACAACTGCACGATGCAGGAGCTGATGGACGCTGAAGGTGCCACAGTCGTAGCTAGATTCTGGGCTAACTCTACATAAATTGCCAGACGTAAATCATTCGTAAATCCACCGGCTAAGAAGAAGCTTATAGTTCAGTGACCTCCTTCAGACCGAAATATTCTAGAGTATTGTATTCTTGAAGACGTTCAATCAAAAGGTCCCATTAATTAATATTGAGTGCCTAAGCCTGGGTTCAAGATCTATCACGGAAGTTTTGTTTTACTAAAGACTGAAATAAAGGCAAGTAGATACAATATCTTGTTACTTTCATAAAACATGTTATTACGATTTCATAAATATTTGTTTCAGTTATAATGGATTTTCATAGACCAAGATTTAAGATAGGCCACATATTTTTTAATGTAAAGACGTTGGTGGCTGGTTTACTTTTATTATGCATTTTGTTGTGTTTGGGTACTAATGCAAGCAATGTTATTTGTGGGTCATAGCTTGTCTTGATATTAACTTTTTCTATACGGAATTTCTCAGTAACAGCGTAGAGTCTAGATTTGTGCCTGGTCGATCGCAATAGACTCGCCCCCTATGACATGGGACTTAAGGGAACTATAGGAGCTAAACGAAAATTTTATAATTTCTAAAAGTAGGTACAGTACGACACAACTTAGATGTAGCATCGGCAAAATTCGTAAAACCGACCACCATCCGAACTGAGGGCGTCTTTAAAATTACCAATCGCTATTACTGCTTTAGGTGAAAATGTTCTTTCGAAAACGCAATAACTTATAAAGTCTTATAGCCAAATACGTTCGTAAAATTGAAATGAATAAATGAAAATTTTCAAATCTATGCTACATTTAAGTTGTGTCGTACTGTATATGATCCACAATGCAGTAAACAAAATCAAAACAATATACAACGTTATTTTTTGTTCATTACAAACCTCTTAAGGGGTCATTGTACTAATCATTATGAACAACTTTTACTATGGGACCAAAGCTGAAATCCCGAAAAAAAAATCAGCTGTTCCCTACATTTTGACGAGTTATGCGAACATAATAGGGAACAGCAGATTTTTTTTTTTTCGCGATTTCAGCTTTGGTTCCATAGTAAATGTTAATGTATTATGGTACCTTGTCTGTGGTACCTGACACAAAGGTGCTTGGTTTGAAATTGTTGCAAAAAACATTTTACAAAACAAAACAACCGACTTCCAAAATAACACTACAAAGTCAAAAATAACTTTAATTTCGGAAGTCGGTGCTTTTGGTTTTGATTTTCGTTTTTAGCCACCGACTTCCGAAATTAAAGTTATTTTTTACTTTATAGTGTTTTGTTTTTGAAGTCAGTCGTTTTTTTTTCTTCTAAAGTGTTTATTTTTCACTTTTTGTTCTAGTACCGACCCCACACAAATTGGAACAGATTGAATCATCAATATCTCACCATTTAACCTACCTTTGG
This sequence comes from Conistra vaccinii, assembly GCA_948150665.1. Classification (NCBI taxonomy): domain Eukaryota; kingdom Metazoa; phylum Arthropoda; class Insecta; order Lepidoptera; family Noctuidae; genus Conistra; species Conistra vaccinii. The sequence continues at coordinate 17,122,908 of OX411339.1, forward strand.
TACCTTTCTAAGACACGTATAGGCAAAAAACGATTCCACTAAGACCATCCTATCTGCATAATAAAATTCCACTAGGTACTTAATGTTTGACCAATACACATTACGGTCGGACATACTGCTCAGATCTCCTAAGGCGATTTTAGGGGTATGTCCAGGCCCCCACAGAAAGCTATACCGCCTACGCAACAGATTCCTAAAAGGATTTTCTACGTTTGCTTCACTAAATGTAGCTAGCTATTATACAATGTGTTGAGTTTGTCTTTAGATGTTTTACAATATTCTGTTTCAGTGGATAAAAACACATTTAAATTTTTTTTTTTTTTTTTAATTAAACTATTAATATTTTGACATTATAAATAATCCATTTTTGATGAATGTATGATGAGTCCATTAATTTGACATTCAAACTTAACCCAAATTTTCATAATTTTATATAAAATTCATAAAATGTATGTACTTAGTAACCTAGTTCTGATTTGCATGTACCTAGCTTATTGCACGACTCGTAATGCTTCGCATTAGAGTGTGCTCTACGATCGAAAAATATTTTTTGCCCCATTTCTGCAACTGTTTTTATTGTTTCACTCCTGCTAGTACACAGAACCTACTTAATTTATATACCATTGTATAGATGATTAAATGGAGATTAATATTGTATTTTTTAACAATTGATTTAATGCAGCAGAAATGGAAAAAGCATCAAAATAGTTGAAAAAAATTTCCTGTCCGTCAATTTATGATCCCTGAAAACATTGTAGCTTGCGATAAAATCAATTAATTGAGTCAATTTTTTTTTAATACATTCGTTTCAGCCGTAGAAGGAACCCTATTGAAAATGGCTCTTTTATTCATAGTAGTTTAATTATAATTAATAAAATACTAACTAAAATATAATATCAATATCTAAATATTTTCAACCTTGATCCGGTGCCGTTGCCTAGCAACTGCCAACGTAAATATCTTTGTCAGTCGTTGACATTACGACTTCATGAAAAGTGATAAATTGTTCATTTTTAAACTATGTTTTGAATTTCTTTTTCGTTTATGAATGAGTGATAAGTATGAGGCGTGCACTTTTGGATTTTCCAAACTATTTTTGAATATTTCTACACCAGCAATGGTAGTATGTGTGAAACAGTTTTATAATGTAAGATCTTAATGTACCATATACTGAGAAATAAATAAATACAATATAATGGATTTAATTTAACTTAAATTTATTTAGGTAATTCAGGCCTATGTCCAGCAGTGGATGTCTTTCGGCTGAAAACAATTATTTAATTCAGACACAATGCTCTATATTTTTGTAAGTAGGTATATTGCACGACTCGTAATGCGAAGCATTAGAGTGTGCTCTACGATCGAAAAATATTTTTTGCCCCATTTCTGCAACTGTTTTTATTGTTTCACTCCTGCTAGTACACAGAACCTACTTAATTTATATACCATTGTATAGATGATTAAATGGAGATTAATATTGTATTTTTTAACAATTGATTTAATGCAGCAGAAATGGAAAAAGCATCAAAATAGTTGAAAAAAATTTCCTGTCCGTCAATTTATGATCCCTGAAAACATTGTAGCTTGCGATAAAATCAATTAATTGAGTCAATTTTTTTTTAATACATTCGTTTCAGCCGTAGAAGGAACCCTATTGAAAATGGCTCTTTTATTCATAGTAGTTTAATTATAATTAATAAAATACTAACTAAAATATAATATCAATATCTAAATATTTTCAACCTTGATCCGGTGCCGTTGCCTAGCAACTGCCAACGTAAATATCTTTGTCAGTCGTTGACATTACGACTTCATGAAAAGTGATAAATTGTTCATTTTTAAACTATGTTTTGAATTTCTTTTTCGTTTATGAATGAGTGATAAGTATGAGGCGTGCACTTTTGGATTTTCCAAACTATTTTTGAATATTTCTACACCAGCAATGGTAGTATGTGTGAAACAGTTTTATAATGTAAGATCTTAATGTACCATATACTGAGAAATAAATAAATACAATATAATGGATTTAATTTAACTTAAATTTATTTAGGTAATTCAGGCCTATGTCCAGCAGTGGATGTCTTTCGGCTGAAAACAATTATTTAATTCAGACACAATGCTCTATATTTTTGTAAGTAGGTATATTGCACGACTCGTAATGCGAAGCATTAGAGTGTGCTCTACGATCGAAAAATATTTTTTGCCCCATTTCTGCAACTGTTTTTATTGTTTCACTCCTGCTAGTACACAGAACCTACTTAATTTATATACCATTGTATAGATGATTAAATGGAGATTAATACTGTACTTTTTAACAATTGATTTAATGCAGCAGAAATGGAAAAAGTATCAAAATAGTTGAAAAAAAAATCCTGTCCGTCAATTTATGATCCCTGAAAACATTGTAGCTTGCGATAAAATCAATTAATTGAGTAAATTTTTTTTTGATACATTCGTTTCAGCCGTAGAAGGAACCCTATTGAAAATGGCTCTTTTATTCATAGTAGTTTAATTATAATTAATAAAATACTAACTAAAATATAATATCAATATCTAAATATTTTCAACCTTGATCCGGTGCCGTTGCCTAGCAACTGCCAACGTAAATATCTTTGTCAGTCGTTGACATTACGCCTTCATGAAAAGTGATAAATTGTTCATTTTTAAACTATGTTTTGAATTTCTTTTTCGTTTATGAATGAGTGATAAGTATGAGGCGTGCACTTTTGGATTTTCCAAACTATTTAACAATTATGTTAGTAACCAATTGAATATTCAAATACACAACACAATCATACTATTATAACAAAAAATTAAATATCAGAAATACGTAATCTGCCCTGTCCCACTGCTGGGACACAGGCATCCTCTCGGTGAGTGGGAGTGTGCCGTAATCCACCACGCGGGCCCAGTACGGGTTGTTAGATGTTACATGTCTTCGATTTTTTGGTTCTAGGGCATACAGGTTTCCTCACGATGTCTTCCTTCACCGTTTTGAGATCAGTGGTGAGGAAATAATTTACACAAAGTAATGCGCCTGACTGGGTTCGAACCTACGACTCAAAACTTGTAATTCGCGGCCGTTACCACTGGGCCACCACTGCTCACCAAGAATAATAAGAAGAAGTAGGTACATTACTCACATAAAATCACATATTCTTTTAATTATAAAAATGTCTAAATCCATCAAATTCGATTTGAATCAAAAACATATCCTGATACTTCATCTCAATTTATTTGACGTCATTGTGGACCAGTCATCGACAAAACACGGTAATTAAGCAAGATATCAAGTTTTATTCAAAATTCAAAATAATATATTTCCAAGATTTATTTCCGAAGTATTTTCACCAAAAAAACAGGACTAAAATTAACAGGAAATTAATAAAATTTACTTACTTTTAAAAGTTTTCCAAGATTTACTTATTAATAAGTAAGGTACGTTCATCATATTATTATCAGCCTAAATGATGATGATGATGAAGGCATCCTACTTCTTAACAAGTTAATTTTAGGAAGCATTGTGGAGTGAAAGAGGATGGGAGTTACAAGGATTGGGAAAAGTGTATTGATATTTATTTATTTATTAAATACCAACTTATACTAACAGTTTGCACCACACATACAAGTTATCGGTCAATATCTATTAATAATTACATTTACATAAAGAAAATGAGATTAAATTACATAAAACTTAATATCAAAAAATGTAAATAAAATACATTAAACTATGTAGACAAAAATTGCGAATAAAATAAATTTAAACAAAATTAGGTAAAATTGGACAAAATAAAATAGAATTGGATACAATTGAGATAAAAATTTGAATAATACACGAATGATAGAGTATTTGAGACAGTTCATGGACACACTGAAAAGATTGGCCCTCGTAAGAAATCTTAGTCGTTGTAATATTGATATTTGGCTCTATTGACTAATGAGTTTGCCAACCACTGCCGTAGACTAACTGCATTAAGGGACTCATATACGCGCAAACCGTACATCGCCTTGCTAGTGAAATTTAATAATGACTTTTAGTGAGGCTGCCCCGATATTGCAGTGCATCAGGAATACTTTCTGACTTGCAAGTCTCAATTATCAGTACCTGAATCATTGCTGTATAGTTCACGTACTAAGCAATCGAAGTTTACAATATGTTGATGGGAAGTCTTTTCAATTCGCCCCCTGTTACATAGGACCTCTGCCTGACCCTCGGAGAAAACTGGCGTGTTGTTGTTTTTAAAAATAAACGTGTATTATTATTGAGTACTACGTTTATTTTAAAACCGACATAGTATGTAAAATCATAATATAATTATGAGAGCCTTCGCTCGCGGCTTCGCCCGCGTGGACGTAGGAAATTATCCTACGAGAATGGACTACCGGGATAAAAAGTATTATATGTGTTAATCCAGGTTATAAACTATCTGTGTGCCAAATTTCATCCAAATCCGTTCAGCCGTTTTTGCGTGATTTTGTAACGAACATCCAAACCTACAAACTTACACATTTATAATATTAGTAGGATAGTAGCATAGTAGGACATAGTAGGAAAGTAGGATAGTAGGATACATTTACATTATGATGTGACTGGAAACGACAGGAGGGGACGCCCTAGGAAGACATATACTGACCTTATTGGTGATGCTCTTCAGAAAGGACAAGTGCGTAGTACTCGCAACCGGCGTGCGTGTATGACCAGATGTATGAAGGTAAACGAGGCAAAAGGAGTATGTAAGGATCGTAGCAGGTGGCGTTCTGTAGTTTCTGCCTACCCCCATGGGAAGAAGGCGTAAGTTTATGTATGTATGTATGTATTTACAGTATGAACTGACCTCGCAATGTATAGGTTTTCCGAAGAATGATAGGTCAGCTTACACTGCTATTGTATAGTCTGAATTTTATTATTGTTCTAGTGTGTACGTATTTATCCTGAAAGTATTCTTGTAAAACTACCCACATACATAACATGAACATTAATTTAATGATGTTTACCAGATTTCAAATGATGGTGAAATGTAATAATAGTATGACAGATTTTGCATATTGTTATATGCATAACAATATTTTTATTTTACTGTTTAAAACCTGTTGGTTTTAAACAGTAAAATAAAAATATTAGTACTGGTACATATAAAAATGCAAAACGATAAAACTGTGTTTCAAGAAAGTATATTTGAGTACTAAAAATAAATGGTTGATGATAAATATTTTTCGTAGTTTCAACGTGAATAAGGTTGTAGAAAGTAGTTCAGAAGATAGGAACTCTTTTCAGAAAAGACTGCAACCAACTCTGATAGTTGAGAGGAAAAGCGCGCAATTGGATTTTCAACTTTCGGTGCTAAGCCGAACGTTGAAATCGTAACAGCGCGTTCTAATTTTGGCATTCCTTTAGTTGTCGCCTCATAATCAGCCTTTAATGTTCCTACTGCTGGGACACAGTCCTCCTCTCTGTGAAAGGGAATAACATGTCTTCGAATTTTTGGTTCTAGGAAATGCCGGTTTTTCACGATGTTTTCCTTCACCGTTTTGAGAGCAACGGTGATGAAATAATTTACATAAAATAAAGCGCCTGTCAGGGTTCGAACCTACGACCTACAACTCGTAAGTTGCGGCCGTTACCACTGGGCTATCAATGCTCTACTCTGCGTCGCCTAGTGTTAGTAAAACCGGGCAAAATATTTAAACTATGTAGATTTTGTTTCCTGTCGTCAAAATCCTTGTTATTTTTGCCACAATATCCATCTGTTCCATCACTATTCGATTGGTGGATTCATAGGCACTAGTAAATAGAACCCGTGATACCACTGGTACACCGTTGTATAGATTTGTGGACCTGGGGGTGCCACGGGTCCGAATTCAAGTTTCCGTGGCACCCCCAGGGGTATCTTCCAGGGGTGTCTTGGGTCCGGAATGGTTAAATCCTATCAAAAACATAAATGTGAAAATTAGGAGCCAAGTTAAGAGTAGGTTTTGCTGTCGACTTCGCCAAAAAAAGAATTGAGATCTAAATGGGTGCCAAGTTCTGTAGATAATCCTGAAATTTATTTATAAGAACATACAACATTCTAAAATTAATTTAAACACAAATTCTTGTTTTTTTTTCTGCTATAACAATGGTTGCTGTTTAACTGCTCTTTGAACAGTCGAATTATTTACACAAAGCACTTAGAATACATTGAAGCTCAAGATTTGACTTGGCTAGTTTAAATAGTTTTGGAGACATTGACCTACAATGTCTCCAAAACTATTTCAACCAACGAATATAAAAAAAAAAAAAAAAATTCAATTATAAGATATTTTTTACAAACCAAAATTCTTTTTAGATTTCCGGTCCTCAATAAAAATTATTGAAACTATAAAGATAGGAATCAACAGTAGGTAGCGTATTATTAATTAACCCATAAAATTGTATTAAGATAAATCCTTGGCCAAGTTTCCATGGTATTTTCAACATCCTATGTATAATTGCTTTTCATGATAAAGTGGGAATTATAGGAATTTATAGGGAGCAGTTTGTTATCCTTTGCAATATAAAATTGAGGTAAAATATATTATGGTGTATTTTAGAGATGCCACAAAAAGTGATTTTGCGAATACCTACCTTATACCGAATATTCGGTTACGCTCTCGACCGAAGCGCCGACTATTCGGCAGCCGAATGATGGTTTCTTTTTTCATAATTTGTTTGGTTTCGGCCGAATAGTATGCAAAAAACTTGCTGAATAGGCCGAATACCGAACAGCAGCCGAATATTGTTAGCTTGTCTAGTATATTTTTTTTAACATAATTCTTTTGGTTGGTGAGAACGTTCACATAGTTACCGCGGAAGGAGGAAGAAAAAACTGCGCCTTTATTAATACTACTTCTTCAAATATGTGTTTTTTAGTGTGCAACTTGGATATATCACCAGGTTACTAAACGTATTATGTGTGAAACTGGGGCGTGCGTTGCGAGGTTCTCTTTCCAAATATTTTTTTTTTTTAAACCTAACATTGCATTCTCGAGATTTTCACTTTTGTATGTAAATACTTAGTTAAAACGAGAACTTGCTCATTTCCAAGGAATAATGAAATCATGATATTCTGAATTCATCATCTACCTAGACTTTTCCTAACTATGTTGGGGTTGGCTTCTAGTCTAACCGGATGCAGCCAATACAAGTATTTTACATCGAGCGACTGCCTATCTGATCTCCACAATTGGGAAAAACGATTTCCCATTGATAATCATTCATTCAAGACATTCCCATATTTATTTTTCCAAATTATTTTCAGCAACTGGAAAAGATTGGAATTAAAAGCAGCCAATAACCATCTAATTGCACTTTTATCTGAAAATTAGCTGAAAATTCTTCCGCAATTATGAAATTTATACGACAATTTTGTTCCGCACTTCTTGGCAGGATCTTAAGGTTTTAATCCAAAAGTAAGAATTTGGATCACTTCAAGTTTTTCAAAGAGAATGAGTATTTGGTTTCAACATTTACTTTAATGAGTTTATAGAGTTATGAGGACAGGGTGTAAAGTTCAGTCATCCTCCATAAAATAGGAACATCCTCCGACCAGACGAGTGTTGTTTCTAGTGGGCTACTGCGTGTTGATTAATGTCGGGATATTTTATATATGCCAGTCGCGCGGTAAACTCTGCTTGCGCGATGCAGGATTTTTAGTGACGTCAGTGTCATGCTTATTTCATGTGGCGAAGTTAATGGCGCCACAAGGTAAAGAAACGGACGACAGTAGATGTTGTTTATATTTCTTTCAAAGGCTTTTGAGTTAAGGTAGGTTCACAGTAGACTCACGCAACGCATACGAATCCGTCATCGGCCGAACTGTGTTCGATTGATATTTAAAAGAAAGTGAGTGATTATGTAGCGGTTACACCGCTACATACGTACTACGCAGCAAAGACATGACGTCAAACAATTCCTGCATCGCGCAGTTAGAGTTTACCGAGCGAAAAATATAGATAAGACTATCCGAAATCAACTTACGGGCAGTTGCCCGCCAGACATAACAACCCGTCTGGTTGTAGGATCCTCCTTTTTCAATAGAGGATGAGTGAACTTTACACCCTGTTCCTCATGCCTCTAAAATTACACCGTCCTATTTAGTTATCGGTTGTTATCGTCTGACAAAGAAAGTAAGTGCTTACACTTTCTTCGTCTCTCATCATGACAGGAAACGAAGATAATTATAATTCTATTAGGTGTCTGCTTTTGGAGGTTTCTGTTGACATAAATCATATCGGGGTCTTCTTTGACTTGAGAAAAACTTGTCAGAAACATACTTCCAGATTTAATCGGATTCTTAGATTTATAATTTTCATGTATTTTCTTTTCAAACCAGAGTTTCGGGTTTTACCGAAGTTCAGAGATGCCCCAGCATGTCCTAGAACTAAACATTCGAAGACATGTGACACCTACCAACCCGTACTGAGTCCACGTGGGAGATTCCAGCCCACTCCCTCTCGAAGAGAGAAGACCTGTGTCCCAGCAGTCGGAACATCATAAGTTGATTATGACATCTTAAAAATTCTAAAGTCAAACAAACTAGAGAGAAAAAAGCACTTTTCGAACGTCAAGATTAGATAAGACAGTCCCCTAAAATCGCCCGCCTTTCACCACTTCCTAGTGCTTTAGCTGGGAAGAAAAAGTGGCGCAACAAACTCCCCAGCAGCACAGCTGTCTATTCAGTTAGAAAAAATACCTTGATTCTATTTAATACAAAATAATAATCCTAGCTACTCAAAGTTTATCATTGCTACTAACAAAACTGGCATTTAAACCCTGAAAAGAACTGAAAATCTATAGACAAAAGAGTGATAAAACCCCTGTCACCTGCTTTTCCCCACAAATGATAGTAATCAAACAAGCAGCATCATTGAATGAGGCTGTTAATGGCGCTCTTCTTTTGTTTGCGCAGTCACAATATAAAGATGGACAGTAGGGAAACTACTAAGAAAACGATCAAAATGGCTCACTCACACAGACGCACTCTTTTACGAGATCCTTAGCGATTGTCGCAGTTCTGTCAGTTGCGTGTGCCGTGTCGAGACGAGTGATCGCCGCGATCTTTTTAAAAATGCCAGGAATGTATTGTGTGTCATACGGCTGTTTAAATTCGGCTTCTTCAAAGCCAGAGCTTTCATTTTTTAAACTCCCAGCTAATCTTGAAAGGTAAGAATGATTTATTGTTCGTCCAAAAAGTGATGATGCTCATAAATATTTTTCTGATACCTACATGCTTGGAAATTCGAACATTGCTAGGCGCACTATGTAAACTGTGTTATGTTCTTGAATAAACAGAGCATTATATTATGTATAAAAAATGCTCGTAGGACGAGAATCGTATTTATAAACAAAATGTTATTATCAGATACAGGGTGAAAAACGTTTGTTCCTGTTTCATGTCTATTTCTGATAAAACTACTGTATCAATTTACACGAAATTTTGCAAATTACATTATGAATAGAAAAGCGTGTTTTACAGACAAATACAAAAATTCAAATCACAAAAAATTACGACAATTGAACAAGTAGTTGTATCAAAACGTAACATTATTTGATTAAAAAAAAATGTTTGAACGGTGTATTTTCGTTCAAATATTATCTATATGTCTACTAACACTATTTCTCAATAATAAATAATGCACTTACCACCGATTACACACACCAAACTCAATATATCACAACATTCACTTTTTTTCATGATATTTTTTTTGGTGGTATCAAAATAGAGGCTCCACTTCGTATTATAACCCGCGCGTGCGAAGCTTCACAATTTTATAGTGTATAGATATCGTCATATAAAACACTTTTGCAAAATATTACACTGCGCAAACACACACTTTTTGAGAAAAAAAATCGGCGATTTTTTTCTCGGCGCCTATAGTTTTGCGTATTTTGGGGTTTTCAAAAATACATTAAAAGGGGTCTATTCTACCCAAAAAAAAAACCTACTATATAAAAGCGACGGGTTATAATCCGTAGTGATTCTTAAGGGCACCACTTCGTATTTTAACTCGCGCGTGCGAAGCTTCACAATTTTATAGTGTATAGATATCGTCATATAAAACACTTTTGCAAAATATTACACTGCGCAAACACATAGTTTTTGAGAAAAAAAATCTGCGGCTTTTTCTCGGCGCCTATGGTTTTGCAATTTGCACATTAATATGAAACTGTTTTTCATGCTATTAACTACTTTTTTCGTTAGTGACGATTTTACAAACGTTAAGAGTGACAACCCTAACGCTCCAACGGAGCGTAGGTAATTATAACAACAAATAGGCCTAGTTTCCTTACTGTCCATCTTTATATTGTGGCGCAGTTCTAATCGATGTACGAGGTAAGGTACCTTTCCCACCGCCGACGACGAAGCGGCTAGCTATCAACGATTTTCTCCGTCAATAAACATTCAAAAGGTCCCGTATATGTTAAAAAAAATACATATTTTATACTAACTTAACTATTGATATACTAATTAACTATTAATATATTCTTATGGATCAGAAGCTTATTTAATTATTTTAAAAGAAAAGCAAAACTACATAGAAGTATTTATTTCAAAATAACAGAATAGAAAATAAATCACAATAACGTAAAACCGTTAGACACCGAAATAATTGAAATCTACAGTTCCTAATACTCGTCCGTCGCTTCCGAGCGCCCGAGCAAGAGTGCCTGAGGTGCGTGAGCGCCCCTCTAACGTCGTGTCGCCCCTTCCACTCGCTGCGTCACAATTGTCACGCGCTATCGCTGCGGTCTCTCTTGACAAATCCTCTAAGACGGCCGTTCCTGACAGCGAGGCGTCCTCGACCGCATCTTGCCTTGTGTCATCACCAGGTCCACCATCACCAGACTACCCGTCATCCTCAGACTGGTCACAACTGCAAAGTAACAACAACACATACTGTACATTTGTTTTATTGCGTCACTTATGTGTCTGAAGCTAAAGAATAGCAAACACTTGAACTGATGTTGTCAAGTACGCGATAGTGAGCGTGCACTCCCACCATCAGGTACCCAACCAACTAACATGAAGTTTTCTTAGGTAATTAAAATGTAAAATTAAAAGCTTCAGACTAAAAATTACAAAGCAAAATCAGTGATTCTAAGCATTAAAACGTAAATGGAACTAAATAGCATTCCATGCAATGGGATTCCGGACTCCCATTGGGTAGAATACTAGCCAAGATAAATAGATAGTAGTGAAGCTAATATACTTAACCAGAACAGAAGCCATGAACCATAGGTTCAGGCCAAACAGAAGTCACAAGCCAGAAGCTCAGAAAAAACAGAAGCCATGAACCATAGGTTCAGGCCAAACAGAAGTCACAAGCCAGAAGCTCAGACCAAACAGAAGCCATGAACCATAGGTTCAGGCCAAACAGAAGTCATAAGCCAGAAGCTCAGACCAAACAGAAGCCATGAACCATAGGTTCAGGCCAAACAGAAGTCATAAGCCAGAAGCTCAGACCAAACAGAAGCCATGAACCATAGGTTCGGGCCAAACAGAAGTCATAATCCAGAAGCTCAGACCAAACAGAAGCCATGAACCATAGGTTCAGGCCAAACAGAAGTCATAAGCCAGAAGCTCAGACCAAACAGAAGCCATGAACCATAGGTTCAGGCCAAACAGAAGTCATAAGCCAGAAGCTCAGACCAAACAGAAGCCATAGTGTAGAGGATATAACACACGCCATAGGTAGCTGCTATAAGGCAAGCGCACGTTGTAATCAAAACAACACAGCACACGCCATTAGTTAGCTGCCATAAGGCAAGCGCACGCGGCTAGCACAACAACAACACAGCACACGCCATTAGTTAGCTGCCATAAGGCAAGCGCACGTGGATATCACAACAACACACCACCCGTAAAGGACGCTACAGACGCTCGCATCGGTGATGTGGTAGCGCTTGCACGACCCCACAGGGGCTGCGCCTCTAGGAGTTCAGCTTCCCACTGCCTTGGGAACCCCATCACCAGGCGCACTGCACCGGCGTCCAGCTGTACGGGCGTCCAGATGCACGGGTGTCCAGATGCACGGGCGCCCAGCTGCACGGGCGTCCAGCTGTACTGGCGTCCAGCTGTACCGGCGCCTGTACCGGCGTCCAGCTGCACCAGCGTATCCGCTTCGCGCTGGCTCTCGCTCGCGCATCTCGCGGTCCGCTCACAACGGGCGCTGCGCATAGGACTCCAACCTCCATGGCTGCGACCTCCATGGCGTCGGCTACGACTGCGACCAGTTCCCGGTTCTACCCCTGAATGGGTACTATTTCGGGCCGGGGTCGCCAGCCGGCGCACCGTGAGGACGCTTCATTGTCGCGAAGCATTGTCTGAAACTCATAACAACGAGTTTGACTCCTTTTCGAACAATCCGTGAAGAAGTTAAAATGTCAAATCTCTTTTAAACGGTTGGTCGTAGCTCAAAAATAGCAAGATTTTACTTCCCTTTGAACCACCGGACGTATTCAGGAGATAAACTTAAAGAAAGGAAAATGTGACTTTCACATGAACTCACTCTCATGCTTTAAAGCGGTTTGGAAGTGTACCAAATGTAAATTTACCAACGCGCGACACATGTTAATAAAATTCTTTTTACGGTCGATCAACTTTAGACAGTTGCAATTGGTAATTATTAAAATCTTTGCACAGTGCTAAAATTTTTGTAATGCACGAACAATAATTGCAAAGGTCTCGAGTTCGTAACTATGGTCTCGGGATTCGCCGCCCTTTGTGGATCTGTTAAAATAGCCAACAACTCGCTTTCGTCTACGTATACCCTCACTCAGGCTTTTGCAATAGAATCCCACCGTTGCGGATAGCACTGACGTCGGAATGAAGCTCAGTGGTCAGCTTGTGATTACATAATTACGTGCAAAGTCTTGACTTGTGTTCCGCGCCCCATTTGAAAATCTCGCCTTTTCTGAGCAATGTACGAAAATAGGGCCCCGCCAATCACAAGAACTGACGTACCACTCTTACATTAAATCGTGGACTTAACTAAACTAGTCTTACTTGAGCTCGGCCGTACCTGACCATGCCCAATAATTTCAGCCATCCACCATTACCAACAGAATCAGACGCTTATGCGTCATTATCAGACATGATTGCCCACTAAAGGTAATTGAAAGTAACCCGTCACGGTTGACGGTACCCGTATTAAAGGATCCGAAAATTCACACAGTCTGTCACTACAACACTGTCCCCTTCTCAACATTGGGCTTAAAAACTCAAATTCGGACTCCATCATAATTTGTTTATGTAAAAGAACTTTCATTATTCCTCTTAGTTTTTCGTCAAGAGACATTTTGTAAGACCGATATATGACTGGGGTTTTTAAAGTAAACGAATGTGCATAGAAGCCGTTTGCACAGTAGGTACCTAGTAATAACAGTACCTGTCACCAGATTATCCGCTTGTATTCGTAGCATTTGCACTCTGGTTGGTTTTTCTTATTGAACATGTAAGGGAAACGTTATTTGTTTATGGCCAAAACTTTTACATTGAACTTTCTAATCAGCATGTTCACGTTTTCGCGTATTTGTATTAGATTGATTTTCACGAAAATCACTGCATTTACGTACCTGAGTAGGTTTCACATTATACCGACAAAAAGTTGAGTCAACTATCGGGAATTAGTACCGGCTACATGAATTTAGGGATCTGTAATACCACTCTTAACAATAGCTGTGATCAGCTCGTCACTTAATCCTCTGATGATACGAAATCGTAACAAAGAACGTCCAGTATATTCCGTATTTTGTCGGGTAGTTATCGGAATTTGTTTTCATAACGACGAACAAAATGTTCGCAATATCTAACTGAAGTGGGCACAATGTTTGAAATTCCCACTAGAAATTAGACCAGCTACAATCGTCACTTAACCATTCGTTTAGTCATAACCTTGAATCGACTTTCAAGTAATAACCGATTTGTGCTAAACACTAGCGTTCAACCCACTGATTTATTGAACGCACATGATTAACCTCACTATAATACCACACATTGCAAAGAGGCATCAGAGTTGGACATAAAAACATGGTTAGATCTTACCGGAATAGCATTGGTTGCGCTTACAGGGTTCTTGGTTACCTCGCTCATAACCATTTCATTGGGATGTGATGTCACTGATGTCAAATCCACACTTGCATTGCAAAACTCAGCCACAGATAGTACAGCTGGTTGCACCATTAGCACGCGCAGTGTACCGCCACTTTCACCCGCATGATCCCTGAATCAGCGAAGAAAGTGCGCCCACAATCATGTTCGCAGCGTCAGCCTCACGTGATGCTTCTCAACAGTCGCGGCTCCGCGGATGTGTACAGGTACACACTAGTAACAGGTGCCTCGGCAGCCACTCCAGCTGGTTTCGTGAAGTTTCTCGTGCACGCGAACTTTCAAAACCTTCTCAGACCTATCACGGCGACGCGTGTTACGCGGGTCTGCTACACGTTTCGCGATAACGGTCTCGTCGCCTCGTACGAACATCGCGACGGCTATGCGACTCATTACGGTGGCCGCAAAAATTACGATTAGGTAAAATTTCACGCGGTGTGCACACGCAACCCTACTACTACTACATAAAGTACTTGCAGGGGTTATCCCCCCATAACCAAACGCAATCGAAATAACTAACACTTGATCGCTTACTTTAAAACTCGCATGAACACGTGTTCCGAATTACTTTAAAACAGAACACTATTAACAGCAAAAATAGATGGCGAACGATCAAAGTAACGTGTTTTAATCCTTATCCCACTTCTGATCTTATGGATCAGAAGCTTATTTAATTATTTTAAAAGAAAAGCAAAACTACATAGAAGTATTTATTTCAAAATAACAGAATAGAAAATAAATCACAATAACGTAAAACCGTTAGACACCGAAATAATTGAAATCTACAGTTCCTAATACTCGTCCGTCGCTTCCGAGCGCCCGAGCAAGAGTGCCTGAGGTGCGTGAGCGCCCCTCTAACGTCGTGTCGCCCCTTCCACTCGCTGCGTCACAATTGTCACGCGCTATCGCTGCGGTCTCTCTTGACAAATCCTCTAAGAATATTATATTAATAGTTTATCGCTACCTGTTAACACCGCCGGCGAGTACTCGTGTGTCGTAGTGACAAGAGCTATCAAAGAGAGTACCTACTCTCTCAGCGGCACTCGCTTCTCTCTCGAGTCTCTTAGCGAGTGTTCTGCCTGCTAAGCGAGCGTCGTTGAGCGAGTGCTCAGCGACGCTGTGACGCTTACGCATAGCATAATCAGCCTATAATGTTCCCACAGCTGGAACACAGGCCTCCTCTCTGGAGAAGGAGTGGGCCGTAATCCAACACGCGGGCCCAGTGCGGGCTGGTTATTGTCATATGTATTCGAATTTTTTGTTCTAGGACATGCCGGTTTCTTCACGATGTTTTCCTTCACCGTTTAGAGAGCAGCGATGATAAAATAATTAACACAAAGTAAAGCGCCTGACTGGGTCCGAACCTACGACCTACAAACTCGTAAGTAACGGTAGTTACCACTGGGCCACCACTACTTTTGGACAGGTGCCTTAGGCTTTGGTCTCCTATCTTATGTTAAATAAAGACGTCTGACTTCAGCGTCAACGTTCCGATCCACGTCTGAACGTAAAAAGACGCCGACGTCGACATGGGAAAGAGACCACAATAGTACATTTCTATAGTAAGTATAGTGACGCGACGAACGGCATGACGCTGTAAGTGGCGACACCGTTTATAGGTGTCAATTAGGGTGAAGTAATGTTTACCTGCTGATTACCTACCTCTTTTTCAAGATGTTAGTGTAAATAATAAATTTTTGGTGAATCAAATAATTAAATTACCGATTATTTTTCTATCTATAAGCGGATTATACTATACTAACGACCCGCCCCTGCTTCGCACTGATTAGTTACTAAAAAGAAGATGAGTAATTTGAAAAAGTGGGTATGATTTTCAATAACAAAAATAATAAATAAATAATAATAAATAAAATAAAAATCTTTATTGCAGACCACATGATCCATAAAAAAACTAAACTAATAACACATAAATTAAAAATTAAAAACTAGAATTAAAAATCACAATTAAAAAACACAATTAAAAAATTTAAATCCAAATTCCAAATTAAAATCAAAAAAATTTAAATCCAAATTCCAAATTAAAATCAAAAAAAAAAATTACAAATCCCAATAAAAAATCAAAATTAATTTCTAAATTAAAATCATAAATTAAAATTAAGAATAAATAATTTGAATTAGAATTGGAATTAGAATAAAACAAAAAAAAAAAAAATTAAAATAAAATTAAAAAAATCATTTACGCGGCTATTTGTAGCCATCGTTTGTAGATCTCGGTAGCATACATCCTCTCAGCAAGGTCCTTAACTATACTGTTCCTACACGTACCAACCCTGGACATGAATGATGCAATTCTGGTTCTCTGAATGGCATTGAACGCGTTCAGCCTCGCCTCCGCGAACATTCCAGAGGCACTACAGTATCGCTTCAACCCCATTAGGTGTCTGTAGATGTTATTGTACTGAACACGTATGCGATCCCAAGACTTCCTTGTATATTCAGTCCAGAGCTGGCACGTATAGAAACTTTGACAGTACGTTCTGAATAGGTGCACCTTAGTCAGTACATTAGCCTTACAAAATCTTCTGACGAGCATGTTTCCCACAACCGATAGGGCACGACGCTGGCGATCGATATCCGCGTCGTTTTTCATGTCCGATGTCAGTATGTGACCAAGGTACTTGAACCTCTCCACAACCTTCACCGTCTGCCCTCCAATGCACACTGGCGGAACATTTTGAGGGCCCTTTCCCGACCTGAATATCATCAGTTCTGTTTTTCTAGCATTGTAAACTAGATCATGGTTTTTAGCGTACTGATCACAAATAACCAGCAACTTTCTTAAGCCCTTAATTGAGGGGCTGAGCAGAACCATATCATCAGCATAACTCAGGTTGTTCACATAACGATCGCCCAACCTGAGCCCTACCGGTGTCCTGCTCAACTCCTCAATCAAGTCGTTCACGTACAGATTAAACAGGTCGGGAGAGGTCAAACCCCCCTGCCTAACACCACACGACAGCTTATAGTCGTCGGACACAGAACAACCCCATCTGACATTATTGGACTGATTACCGTACCAATATCTGATGAGCCCCGTAACCCCAGCTGGCACATTATTATTTTTTAACTTCCCCCACAACAGGTCATGATTTATGGTGTCAAAAGCGCGACTAAGATCAAGGAAACAAGCACACACACGTTTTTTCCTGATTGACATAATGCTTGACAACCTGCTTTAGGGAGAATATAGCCATGTCAGTTGAAACCCCCGTCCGAAAACCAAACTGACCATCGTCAATCTTAAGTGATGGACTCAGCTTCCCGTGTATTAGACGTTCAAGAACCTTGGCCACTATTGTCGCGAGAGAGATAGGTCTGTAATTAGCCATGCTCGAGACATCACCAGTCCTGTTTTTAGGTATAGGAACAACCACTGTGCGAATGAGATCCGCTGGCAAGTAACAATGCTGTGCACAAAGGTTAAAAAACTGTGCTAATACACAACAGATATACTGACCCCCATTCACCAAATGCTCTAAACTAAGACCGTCATGACCCGGAGACTTTCCACGCTTCATACCTCTGAGCACGGCAAAAACGTCATCGGCTGTGACATGAAAGGCCTCCGCGCCATTACCATACTGCAGCTCCTCAGCTGTAACAGTCTGCGTCTGCCTGAAGGGCGGCGTTACATCAAAGTGTTTCCGGAACTTATTTGCAATAACAGTCTTATCAGTCTCCCCTTCCACACTAACAGGGGTACTACTCTTAGGATTTAGTTTCTTGACTTCCTTCCAAAATTTCACAAAATTTTTAGACGTTTCATGCTGAGCCAGTATATCCATTTTGATTTTTTCTTGATTACTCTGTACATATTTAAGGGCTGCTTTAAAGTTCTTTCGCGCGCCAGACATCTGCTCATGATAATATCCCGAGCAGGGCCTACCACACTGAACCCACTGTAAAAAAGTTTGCCTAGCCAGAACGTGATACTGTCGCACATGAAAGTTCCAACCTACAACTGTGTGCTTTCCCTGATTTTTACAATAAAATGTGCGTTCTGCAGATGTTTGTAACGTTTTAACTATGTCAGAATAGAATACATCAATCAGTTTAATATGTTCCGAGACCTTACACAGCTCACCCTTACAACACAGATTAAAATAACTATTGCTTCGAATTTTACTAAAATTTTCATTACATAATTTACAATATTCCTCTACTTGCTTATTATTCCTGTTACCCCATATACATTTTAGGATACGTTCCGGTGTAGCATAATCAGCAGTTATTGATTTACAACTAATATTATCAAACATTACCTGAATAACAAGCGGAAAGTGGTCAGACAGGTACGCATCATACAGCACGCATACGTGACTCGCTATTGCTTCGGCCGCCGCGGAGACAACACAGTGATCGAGCCACCGGCGCGAACCGTTAGCGTCACTGATATACGTATGCGTGTTTGTATCGAGCCACTTACAGTCCATACAAGATAACGCTTCCTCAGAACAGAAGTCCATCAACTCGCTACAAAACTTGGCACCCGGGTGTGCATTAAAGTCCCCCATTACAAAGACAGTTTCAATATCCACACTTTCAATTATAGCACTAATATTAGCAAGACACTGTGAAAACTCGGGGAAGTTATCTTCACTATCGGTAGGCATGTACACACTAAATATTAGCATGCTACGCTCCCCGCGCCTAAGTTTCACCGCGACCATACGGTTATTATTACACTGCACAATCTCCGCGTTTGTAAACACACGCTTATCCCACAGGAGTGCCACACCACCGTACGGCCTCCCTCGTACCACTCCATGCTCCGTGTCGATTGCAGATACACCATGGCTACCAAATTGCTTGTTAATTGTACTTAACATGTCCAAATCATGAGGGAACAACCATGTTTCCTGCAGCGCAATTATCTGATGGTCATCACAGAGTTGTGATATAATGCACCGTCGTAAAATCTCGACCTTTTTAAAGTGATAACTTCTTATGGGAGGGTAAACCGCTGCGTTACGTTACGTAATGCGTTACGGCGCTAATCTGTCTGTTAGTTCAACTGAGATTAATGTTTTTAAAACACCTCTAACCAGTTGAACCAATAATCATACCATATACCTAGGAAAGGTCATAAAATAAAAAAAGTATCTCCTCTACCTAGAAAACTCCTTTAATTATCCGGTTTGTGAAAGCTATATTATGATAATTAGATACCTACTTTATGTTGTCACAGCGAATCAATTTTCACGCCTCCTAAGACCTAGGCCAAATATTTAGAACATAAAGAGGTGCCATAAAAAAAAGAAAAGAAAATAAAAAATGTCGATTAATTAAAAAGTTCGGGAACCGTGTTTCGCGGGAATTCTGGTGTATAACATTCAATCAAGATCATAATTCACAAACCGGCCGTTTGTATCTCAGTTCTCAGAAAACGGGTAGTTTAATCAAAATAATAAATTCTGCGAAAAACGGTTTAAAATTGGGCTTGAATTGGTAAAACTCGAATTTAAATTCCTTTACACTTGAAGGATATGGTTTTATACTCCATCTTTATCCTTTTTTTTTCGAATTTATATTAAATACCTTATCAGTTTTTTTTAAACCAATTAACAAAAATAAAATATCATCTTGTATAATGTTGTTGTTCGTTTTTGATTAATTGTATGTTTCTAATTTTGTAGGTACTTACTATGTTATTCGTTTATTATTATTACTAGCTTCTCCCCGCGACTTCGTCTGCGTTAAATTTCTTGTGCCCCTGTAGCGGTTACACCGCCACATACGAACGCATGACGTAGAGTAAAGTAAAAATCGTTTATTTCAACATCTAAATTACAATATTGAGGTACCGCTGGTCCCAAACTAGGCACAGCCTGTATCTTGAGCACCATTACTTATAAAATAAAATATTATAAAATATTTTATATTTCGTCGCACGTCACACAAATCCTGCATCGCGCAGTTAGAGTTTACCGCGCGAACGACATAGATAAGACTATCCGAAATCAACTTACGGGCAGTTGCCCGCCAGACATAACACCCGTCTGGTTGGAGGATCCTCCCTTTTTTATGGTGGATGAGTGAACTTTACACCCTGTTCCTCATACCACTAAACCCCGACCCAGTCTGTCGCATCGCATCCTCTGCCTGCTGCCTTTTTCACTTAGCGTTTTTTCTGACTTCTTTCTTCTAGCTCGACTCTAACCCTCTTACTAATAAACGTTGTATATCGTCTGTATAGTTACGCACCGATTTCTCTCTTTCAGTCGTTAGTAATTTGACATTCGAAAGAAGAAGACAAAGCGTTGTGTAACTATACAGACGCTATACAACGCTCAAGAGTTGGGCTACCAAATGCATTTTTTTTATACGACCGATATTTCTAGAGATTAACGCGCGTAAAAAAAAACAAACTCTACAGCTTTATTATTAGTATAGATATCATATTATATTGCAATACCTACAATTAAAATATTTCACATGATATTTTGCAGGTTATAATTACCATTAGTGTGTATTAACACGTTAATGTCCTAATTAAAATGTTAATGTTCGTCTCTGTTAAATTACGCAATTATCCTTGGTTTAACATGTCCCTGAATGTCATAAGAGTTGGTTTGCAATAACGACAAAAGACGAACCTGTGAATCTGAAGAAAAGTACAGGTTTTGTATCAGTACTTAGCGGTTCTTGACATTTTGGTAGTTGGGTACCGGTTCCAGACGAGTACCGGTACTCCACCTTACAAGTACCGGTACCAAACTCAGGTACCCGGCCACAAATCTCTTATTTTTACGAAGAAACTCGTACGCCAACCGTACGAGTTACTTCGTAAAAATAAGAGATTACCAAAATGTCAAGGAGATATGAGAGGAACCAGTACCCAACTACCAAAATGTCAAGAACCTTAAAGTTATTTTTGTAATGCTTATTAGCTATCTTGTTTACTTATTATATCTGTTAGTTCATTTTAACTTATGATAATATTTCTTTGGTACCGATTTTGGTACCTGTTATGGTACCGATTTTGGTACCTCGTTTGGTACCGATTTTGGTACCGGTTTTGGTACCGATACTGATTAGAAATACCAATAGTACAGGCACTACGACTAGTACCGGTACTTCATCTGGTACCAGTAGATTAGTACAGGTACAACGTCTGGTACCAGTAGAATAGTACAGGTACTACGTCTGGTATCTACAGATAGCCACACAAGGCCAATGCAAATGGTACCGGTTTCCAAAACCACCGGTATTTCAAGCCCTGGTTGGAAACGAATAAATATAATCAAATAGGAATTTATTTTCATACTTTTTTCATTGTATAAATTTTTATGTAAAGTAAGGGAAATTAATTGTTGCAGAAAACTGACTACCAATAAAAAAAATCCATATATTCAGATCATGAAATATGTATAACACGACAAATTGACGTAAGGTCGCCGTCCCCATCGAATAAAACGGTAATGTGCTATTACGATAGTTTTAACTTTATTGCATATTCGATACTAAGAGGTCCGATTACACTTTGTCAATTTTTTTCAGACATTTCCTATGGTTATTTCAGAAGTTACGAGATTTTCATGTGTATTGCAATGAACTTTACAATATTATTTGTATGTATACTTATTAGACTTTTTGCAACGAATAAAATTGTTATAGACTATTACAATAATTTTGATACGTTACATTTCCAGTAAGATGCTATTACCATTATATTCGCGGGAAAATATTCAACATAATTTGCGTAAAGCTTATTACAATTTTATTCTGATAACTGACAATTTTATTTTAAAATCGTTAAGGTTTTTTACGATACATTTCATTACAAATCGAAGAAGGTAATATTGATTAGTCGACTGCCTCCGATGCAAGAATACATCACCCTCTAACCAGTGTGTTAGTAATACTCTACCGCCTCTATTAATTTTTATCTTCTGCATGCATTGGACCTCAATGCATGCTGCGTGGGGATACTGTTTAGAGGAATACTATACTTAAGTTCACAAAACGGTAGAATTATTATAATATGGAACGCGGTTAGTCAGGGGTTTTCTATGGGAAGTTAAAATTATATTTTATAAAATGTAATGATACAGTTCTGACGGAAGTTTGAAGAGACAATGAAAATTTATTAAACTTATAAAGTCTATCAAGTTTCCGTTTCTCAATTCCTCAACGATCAATTTTTTTTAAATATTGGGTAGACATCAACAATAGGTTTTATGTAAACGTGGCTGTTACAGATTACCTTCAAGTATTTTAACTTGAATATTTACACTTAGTAAACTGTGAAGGATTATTTTTGAAACATTTTAATGGATAGCCATGGCAATCAGAGAAGATAACTCTAGCGATTTTCATTAATAGTGATAGTTTACCTGATGTACCTTAAGCTCCATTTTGTGTGGATTTCATGTTTCAGGCCTAGCTATTTTTTCACAGTGCCTACCTAAGCCAGAAAAGGTAACAAAATTCGATGCAATGTCATTGGTAATGTTTAAACTGATGGTGAACCCCAGACCTATTACCTACTAAAGAATAAAGTGCCACCACGCTTTCATTATATATCTCAAATAGAATATTTTAAGTTAACATTTTATTAGCAACAAAGTAAAGTGCTAAAACGAAGTCTGAATATTCCATAGAACTGGAATTCAAAGAGTAATAATAAAGAACCCCACCACCGTATCTCTACATTGACGACGTGGTGGAACTTGCGCGCTCCTGAACTCTAGGCCTGTGGCGGTAGAGTTTTCCTACTTTACCGAGACAGATCTAGGGTGAGGAGCCAGACCAAGAGAGATACATAAACTCGCAGGGTTGCATGTGGGGAGATGTTGGGCAACAGCGACCCCATGTAACCTACCTTCCGCGAGAAGGGTTGTTCCTCACATATGGCTTGCCTTTATTGGCCAGCTGGAGTGAACACTGCCGAGGAACACAGCTCACACCTCTTTCTTTCCTTTATTGGTCGGTTTGAGTGGAGATTCACAAGAGCAAACGTGCTCGCAGGAAGGAAATATTCCAGTAAGATGCTGGTAGAGATCTTGACCATCTTCCGGGTTAAAGGATTGTCCTGATAGCCGTGGAATACCTCTCCTCTCCTCAAATACCTCCGGATAAGTTGCCCCCTTGTCGCTACGTTACTATGTGTTAGCGACAGTTTCTGGGGGCCGATTATTGAGTGTGCAAGTTACCCCATGCCATTTTATCCGTTTTATATTATATAACATTGGTCAGTCAGGGGACAAAATTCCAATTCCATTGCTCAAAGTTATCAATCCACTTTAGCCACCCAAACTCATAGCCCAATATGTTTTGTTCTGCAACTCTCCTGCACCTTGTCCTTGCCCATGCACTTGCATAGTGCATACAGGGATAATGCAAAAGTGACGAAGCATGAAATGAAGCAGCCTGACTTTTCCGACCTAAAAAGCCTTACTTATTTCTGAAAAACACTGGCTAAAAGACACTCAAGGAAACCAAATAAAATTCCCATTTAAAACAAGCATATGATCAGCAAATATCTATAAGTAAAGTGCTACATGCAGATTTATTAAGTTTGTGTACTCCCACAGCACTACCATTCGTTTTATGACTCCCTCACAAGCTACGAGGCTAACCCGAACAAACATTCAGACTCTAAACTCTCTGACCGTGTAGACGACGAGGTTTAGAGCTACCCAGAGTAAATGCATCTTAAAAATAAAGAATTAAGTACACACACAATTAAAACAGTTCCTAATTTGTTGATTTTGATAAAAAAATATTAATAATTATGAATAAATAAATAATTATTACACAGATTTCATTTATTTCTTGAAAAAATACCGTGCACAGGTACAAAATATTGATTCAGTATTCGATACTTACCTCTAGTTAGTATATTACATTTTCCATGGAATACACACGTAAGTTGCTATTACAGTAATCTGTAATTGACTGTTTGTTAGCGAATAAAATGGTAATAGTACATTACGATATGAGATCCTATCACAATTTATCAACCTTTTATGGTTATTGGTTTATGGAAATATTGGTTATTGGAAAAGGTTTCCAGATATGGAATCAGAGGAACCGCATATAACTGGCTGGAATCATATTTATCCGACAGAGTACAATCGGTGGAAATAACGAATTATAATGACCAAACTAAAACGCTAGAATCATGCCAATCTTCGTTTAAGTTTAATAGATATGGCGTACCACAGGGCAGTATTTTAGGGCCGCCAATGTTTTTGCTCTACATAAATGATTTCCCGGAAGTTATAAATCATAGATGTGTATTGTTCGCCGACGATACTACAATTATAGTCAAAGGACAAGATAAAAGTTCGTACGAACAAGAAATAAACATTGCTCTTCAAAGAACTATAGAGTGGCTAGAGGCAAATAATTTAAAAGTTAATATTAATAAAACAAAGTTTATGCAATTCCATACCTATCGGGCGAAACCGCTGGACCTAAATATATCTTATAAAGGGGTCACCCTGACGGAAACTGACTCTGTTAAGTTCCTTGGTATAAATTTAGATAAATTTTGCTCATGGAAAAATCATATAAATGACATTTGTGTTAAAATAAATAAGTTTATATACCCTTTGAGGCGTATTAGCTGCGAGGTATCTAGAAATGCCGCATTAACGGCTTTCCATGGCTATGTAACCTCCACTCTAAGGTATGGTATTATCTTGTGGGGACGTTGTGTGGAGATTGACCAAGCATTTGTAATGCAGAAAAAGTGTCTGAGAGCTATATTTGGGTTGAAGCAAATAGAGTCATGTCGTCCATTCTTTAGGAAATATAAAATACTAACTCTACCATGTATTTATATACTAGAATCCTGTATATTCGTCTTCAAACATAAGAGACTTTTTCAGCAAGCGACAAGCTACTATGCCCCACGATCTATGTACACTAATAAATTATTTCAACCCAGGACGAATCTCACAATAACAGGGAACAACAGCTATATTATGTGCATAAAATTGTATAACAAAATACCAAATTCCATTAAAACGCTGCCATTTTCTAGATTTAAAAATAATTTGACGAGGTTTTTAATTGAAAAATGCTTTTATAGTGTACATGAGTTTTTAGATTATAAATTGTAAGTTTTGTAAATTGCACGGTCATTTTAAATTATTATTTATTAATATTGTGGTAATCTCTCTTATTATTGACATGACTATTATTGACATTTATTATGACTATTATTATTATTATTTTTTTTTTTTCATTATTGTATTGACATTTATTTATATTTCATTCTTGTATTGACATTTATTTAATGCAATAATGAAATTTTAATGGGGCTGTTTGTATAATGACTGCATGATTATGGTCAATTAATTTTAATAAAATATTATGTAACTTTATTTTATTTTATATTTGCACGCCGAAATTAAAGGCAGAATAAGAGAACAATTTTGTACGTTTTTACCAACCTTCTATACCTTGTTTATGCAAATAAATGAATTTGAATTTGAATTTGACCAATAACATAGAAATGCATTATTACGCAAACGTATAACACGAGATTTTACGCGAATAATATCGTAATGTTGCTTTACCGTTTAAGTTTGTGCCTTTAATTCATGGTAATTTTAATTTCGTTAATAACTATATTTCTAAAAACGTTATATTTTTTAATATAGTATACAGTTGTTTTATAAAAAATCACCTTTCTTTTGGTATTTGAACAATCCCGATAAGTGTATTAGTTATTAAGATATTCACGAAAAACAGTTTTTTATTTTTCCTGTAAAATTTAGTTTTTACGATTACCGTTTTATTCGCCGGGGACGGCGAGGTGTTAATTTCTTAACAATTAATTTTCCTGACGTAAAAATCTTCAGGCTTCACTTCTGTTTAAGGCTAAGGTTAATTTTCAACCGCGCCCGCCGCGGTCATAAACCGCGTCGTGAAAATTAATATCTAAATTTCCATGTACTACGTGTTCGTACGAGTATTTGCGGTGCCGCCACCGCGGCGGGAGCGGGTGAAAATCGCTCCGTGAGTTCTTAGCCTGATTCAGAGCAATTAAGAATGTAACGCATACCAGGAAACAGACTTACACACTTCAAAGAATAACTATTGTCATTTTTCTCTGCAGAAAACAAGAACCCAATAATCAAAAACTAAATCGTAAACGTGCACCGTATCTTACTTTATTCTGTCTCGTATTCTTCGAGCGTGTATTGTAACGCGATACTTTTTAGGACGGTCTTGTGGCTAATGAACAGTAACTGCTGTCACATAGTGTCTCTCATTCTGCGGATATTCGGGACACTGTTCCAGTTATGTAAATGTGTTTGATTACGAAGTTTGAGATTGGCTTAGAACCTTATTATAAGAATCAGACAACGTGTATATTCCACAGTCTAATTCTTTGAATTGAAATACATGAGACAAGGGTGAAAAAAAAATTGCAGCCCACAGGCATCGCAAACAAGTACAAGCGCTCGTAAGGTAGACTTATCTAAACAATTCGAGCCTAATTTTATTTTTCATAATATGCTTGAATAATTTTTCATACCAGTTTTACATTACAATTTTTTTTTCCACATTCGTCATTAATTAATCAACCGTATATTATAATAATGTACTTTACCGTGTAGGTTCCATAGCTATAGTGCTGATATTATTTACAAAACAAAAACTCAAATTAATAACGCTACATCGCCGATTTCCGATTAAATAATATATTAAATTCCATAAGGACAAAAATAGCATCAGCTCTTTACAATTTTCATAAATGTAATAAAGTTTTCATATATTCGAAACCTGTTTCTCTCAATCTATTATTAAAATCGTATTTTGATTTTATTTTTACACTTATGCAGATATTGGAATTATTTAGTGAATACCTAGATTTTGTGTTTCAAATAGTGAAAGTTTTGAGCAGAATATTCAAAGGGAATCTGTCTATTCATTTTATTTTATTTGACGGAGAAGGTTATCCTCTCTCGTTATTCTCAGCTATATTTAAACTTATGTGGGCGTACTATGGGTAGTGCTGGTTATTGCGCAGTATACCGGTATTTCAAGCCCTTTTAATATGTTGTGGAAAATGTCGTAGGTTATACATTTGTAATTCTTGTATTATTTTATAACTTAGTATAAGATTTTAATGTATAACTGTTTATTTTCCCGAACAAATAAAATAAAATAAAATATAAAAACCGTTTGCAGTTCAGATCAAATTATAATTTACGATTAAATTAATCACACTTGCAATTCACACAATGTAAAAACACAATACAAATTATACAAAACGCGGGACAGTTTCTAAATGTGTTCACTGCTTGACCTCCACCAACAATCTCTGCTTATCCCCGGTCGAACGTTATGTTGTAGACTCTGTCGAGCGTCGTCAGGCTGGGCTGGCGCCCCGATTAGTCGAACAGTGACGTATTTCCGACATATTTATAATTGGGTGGTCGACCTCGCTTGCCTGAGATGAAAAGCGATGGATCAGATTTACGATGAAAGGAGCGTAGTCAGACGGTTCGTTCTTATTTTAAAGGTAAGCGTCTTAAAGGTAAAAGGAAACATTGACAGTAGAAATAAATTTTAGCAAGCCCTGGGTGCTAAATCCATACTCAATATTATAAAAAGGCAAAAATAACTCTGTCTATCTGTCTACCAGCTTTTCACGCCTTAACAGCAGAACAGATTTGGATGAAATTTGGCACACGGATAGTTCATGACAGAATCCTTTCGCAAAATTAAAATATTTCCTTTCACATAAACCTACAAGAGCACTTATGAAACGTTAGTTTTAGTCAGTAAGAGTCTGACACGCCCTTCTGCTCCGCCCAGAGCGGGAGAAGTTATTTGATGATTTCCCAAACAAAAAAAAAAGGTGCACAGTTCCAATTGGTCGTTTCCTATGGAGAAGAGCTGACAAGAAACTCCACGGTTACTCTTTTAAAAATAAATGGGTTTTACTATGTTTTGAAATTACAGTGTTAAGATAGGGAAGGATAGTGTAGGTCTGTCAACAAGTACCAGATACTTTAGAAAATAGGAAATGGTCTACAAATCGACAGTCTATTAGGCGCACCTACCTATACTGCCTTTTTGGGCGGTAGTACGTTCTCGTTGGATAATTTCCGACCTACACGCGGGCGAAACCGCGGGTAGAAGCAAGTCATATTTTGTATTACCTGCCTGTGTTCATTTACTATACCGAAAAAAAAAACTGTGGTTCCTTGAATGTCTGGGATATCAGGAAAAATCCCAATATCCGCACTTCTCACAGTCACCCTACACCTATTAGCGGACACTTAACACTCCGGACTACGTAACAGAAGAAATTATCTCCTAATGAACGACAACGGGGACATCTTTATGGAATCAATTACTGCTTCTAGTTATGTCATGGCTGGCCTTGTTCGGAATATTGTACAAGTGTTGATACATTGTGTTGCGATTTGTGTCTACATCTACATTAATATAGTAAAGAGAAAAGATTTGCATTTTTGTTTATCTATATATATAAAACAAAGTCGGGTTTGTTCGAACACTTATAACTCGAGAACGGCTGAACCGATTTTCATGGTTTTGGATTTGTTGGATTTATCTCCGCCCCGAATAGCAGAATAACTACTAAAACATTGGAAAAATTCACGAAAAAAAAAAGATATGAAGAAAAATCATGTTTTTATAAATTTTGCACTTATGATTTACCGGTATAAATGCCATAAATCGTAACAAAAAGTACTAGGCTTGCATGAATTCACGACAGTATTTAAATTTTTGGAAAATCCACTGGAAAAGTAGATATTTTTATCAAGACCGTTCTGAGCAGTAACCTAACAAAAAGTACTAGGCTTGCATGAATTAAAGACATTTTTTTTTTTTTTTTTCACTGGAAAAGTAGATTTATCACGACCGTTCTGAGCAGTAACTTAACAATAAGTACTAGGTCTGCATGAATTCACGATATATATGTTAGGTAGGTAGGGTAGACAGGTAGGGTAAGCAGGTAGGCTAGGCAGGCAGGGTAGGCAGGTAGGGTAGGCAGGTAGGGTAGGTAGGTAGGTAGGGTAGGTAGGTAGGAAGCTAGGGTAGGGTAGGTAGGGTAGCCAGGTAGGGTAGGCGGGTAGGCAGGTAGGTAGGGCAGGGTAGGGTAGGTAGGTGCGCCGTAGATAAGTTACTTGCTACCCGTGTGAAGCCGGGCGGGCAGCTAGTAATAAGTAAACTCAAAAACTACTGGCCCGATTTTAAAAATTCTTTCACCAGTTTAATGCTACGAGTATGTTATCAATGAAACTAATAAGAATTGAGTATTGACTATCAATCTGACCTTCGCAACTCAGTAACTGGGTAATACTATAACCAGACTAGTTGTAAGACTATCGGGTTTCTGACGACCCGTAACGACTGTCAAAGATCCACGAATGACAGCCGGGACCAAAGGCTTAGCGTGCTTTTCTAGTCACGGAGGAGTCTCGATATGCAAAGAGGGTCACCCATCCACGGACCAACGCTGACAAGAGTAGCTTGATGGATTGACCCGTGCGGTTGTTATTACTTAGCCACAAGCTCCTCCTATCACACTTAATGCGGATGCTATTCTGTGGTGGATGCAAAAGCAGTTTCATTATAGAATGAAACACACTCTAGTGTGTGAAACAAGTATTGGTTTGCCAGATCAATAGTACAATGACCTGAAACGATATCTATTCCCAGAAGCACTGCGAAGTTTAAGTAGAAGCCCATAATCTCGAATTTTGTACGGTAAATGGAAATGCCTTATCCTTATACAAATCCATCATCGGCAAACGTTGAGTGTTACAGCTTAGGCTTAGTTCGAGTACCTCCGCGCTGTTGAGTTGTTGAGTGAAAACGCTGCGTCATTTTTATTTATATAAAAAAATCAATCAATCTGCCTAGCCTTTTCCCAACTATGTTGGGTCGGGTTCCAGTGTCACCGGATGCAGGTGAATATCAGTACTTTACATGGAGCGACGGACTATCTGACGTCCACAGCCCAGTTACTGGGTAACACGATCCCGAAAACTGAAAGTCTAACCTTTCAGTTTTCGGGACAAAAAATGGAAATATTTAATTTATCCTCTAACCAAAAACTTATTGACCTACTAATGGTTAGCGCTTTTTTTAATTATAGTCAATGTTGGTCGCATACTAGCAGTTACTAACACACGCCTCGAACAAATGGATTGCGTTAGGTTAGAACTGTGACCAACCACGACTACAAACAAGTTTGGTGACCTAAAACAAACAACATTTTAAATCACCGAAACAGGAATTATTTGAGGATCTTTGTGATCTTCAAATAATTCCCGATTGTTCCAAGAAAGAAAGAAAGGAAGAACATTATTTTTTTATAATAAAAATAGTAAACACTTCCATTTATATTTTATTTATGAAATCAAATGGGGAAAACGGTAAAATAAATTAAGTTAAAAATATTTCATACTTTAAAATATTCATTGTTTGAGTAAGGAAGTAACTTGTAAATCAAATATTTGCATCACGGTTGACCGAATTACATAGGGTAGTGCTGACGATACATTTCGCTCACATTATGAATGGGGCTCATTAGGTAACTGGTTAGAGAGAGACGGGACTATGATTGAACGAGATGGAACGATCTGAAATATTCAGCTGTATTAAAACGTTTTGGATTGTGACGAGAAGAAATTATTTCATTCTATAAGTGAAGTAAATATGTAGTGACAATGGTGATGTGTATAACTAAGTTCTTTTGAAACTGGCAATATTGGGTTTCACTAAATGTAGAACCTTTTGTGGTGGTAGCAATATAAACTATCTACAAGATAAACAGCATTCAATAGCGCAAGAAACTTTTGGTGATTGCAGTCATTATTAACTGTTCACCTGATCAGCAATTGTTGTCTAGAGGTATTTAGGCTGTAAAGACAATCGACGCGCAAACTGTTCACATGAATTCAGCACATGATCCATACCCCACAATATTATTTTATAGGTTAAAAATAAATCTGCTGTTCCATACATTTTGATCGTGTAGTTATTGCACTTTTGTATAAAACAATGTGCGTCGATGGCCCTTAGCATAATCTAGCTCTAGCTCTAGCTCTTTGAGATGAAGTGGGCCATAATCAACCACGCGATCCCAGTGTGGGTTGGCGGATGTCACATGTCTACGAAATTTTGGTTCTAAGACATACCGGTTTCCTTACGATATTTTCCTTTACCGTTTTGAGAATAGTGGTGATAAAATAATTTAAACAAAGTAGAGTGCATGCTTGGGTTTGAACCCACGACCTACAGCTAGTAAGTCGTGGCCGTTACCACTGGACCACCACTGCTCTCGATACACAGTGTATTAATTATTTGACGTCATTATTTCTGTCAAGGATATTTTAACATGATTTTCGAATGCTATAATTTCCTTAGTCTGTGTGCAACTTGATTCTACTTTCGAGTAATACTTGCAATATCTCAAATCTCTACGTATCTTCCAGTAAGAAAATGATAAAATTCCTAATTAACCCACTTTGGAGTCCTGCCCAATGCTCGCAAAACTACGCTAGCATATTTTTAAGTCACCGAAAACTGCACTTAGGAACGCGATAATAATTTTAAATATCAAAATGACCGTAGCTTTGGAGAATTCCTTGAAACTTTAGATTCTAGATTTCCTAATAAAAATAGGCAGTGTATAGAGTACCACCAGTGGTACTCTATCCCTATCGGATAAAGTGCCACTACAGGCACCCTAGTAATACCGCCTCGGCCCGGCTAAAGTGCCGCAAGCATTGGATTGTCATTGTCACTGTCACTAAGTTACGTCACTTGGTATTTTTTTGATTGTCGAGGTTAGATCGCTGTAAAACACCACATTCCCAAAACATTACATTCTCTTGTGCCTAAACGGACCCTGGCACTTCGCCGGCCGCTACCGCGGCACCGCTCGCTACGCTCGCTCGGCTCGTGCGTTGTGTGGTCACAGTTCTAACCTAACCTAACCTAAATAACAAGTGACAGTGACAATGCAACGCTCACGGCACCCGAGCCGGGCCGAGGCAGTGACACTAGAGTGCCACAAGAAACTCGCGGCACTATAGACACTTCGTAAATAATAATGCTTGTGGGTTCTGAAATTCAGTAACTAAGTGGGTTAATTAGTAGCTGATGACCTACTGAGATATTTTTCCGTTTTGACAAAACTGTATTCTTTTATCATATGACCACATGATGGGTCTAATTTGCGAGAATTAGCTTAACTCAGACACATAATTCAAACTCAAAGCATTTATTTCAATTAAACCATATACTTTGGAACTGTCAAGGAGTCGGTCAGTCAGAAATATGAAGCTAGTTGCCCATTCCAAAGCGTAGTAGGTACCTATGGAGAAGAACGGGCAAGTAACTCCACGGACACGCTTTTAAATAAAAAAAAATGTCACAAAATATTGGTTACATCATTGAAATTATACTGTGAGAACAATGTTTAAAGACGTGCACTTTAGCATCATTCAGCTCAGCCATTTGAAGAGAGCTAAACTGATCCAACACATTAACACTGTAGTGGTTTACCAACGAACCATGGTATAAAACAAGAATCAAATTATATTGGCTCATGGGCTAGCAAATTGGCTAGCACATAATTATTTTCTGCAAACTAGAAAATACTAAAAGAGACACCGTGATAGTAGTCCCTTGTAGAGAGGGACTAAATTTCCGAGAAATTATTACCTTAGAAATAACTCTGAAACCATAAAACTCAACAAGATTAAAGCACACCCAAGTTCTACCATTAACTTGATAATTAATCTGAGATATGTTTCCAATTAGCGAGAAGTTTTATAAATAAATCTAAACTAACTCAAGTTTTGATAGCAAGCGGTTCCTTGAGTTAAACATGTAGATTTGAGATGTAAATGATAAGTGTAGTGCTTGCGAAGTTGTCTGTTAATTGCAGTTGAGGCTTTTAGTTCTCACATTATAGAAGCAACAAGAATAATGTAGTGTGTAGTGACCTTATAGGCGATGTTCTTCAGAAAGGTCAGGGTGCGTAGTATGTATACAAACATTTCCTTATTTCTCTTTCCTACTCCCTCACCAAACCCTGTTCATCATCTATGTATAACCTATTCATTGAGACCATGCCAATGAGCCCAAACACGATACCTGTGTTGTAAGTTGGTAAGGGAGTTGGATATCCTGCAAATTCGAAGTGATGCTGTAGCAAGGTTGCTATATTTTTCTTATATCATTGAAGTAACGCAATACCAAATTTCAAATCAATCAGACCTTTGGAAGACGCCCACATCCATTCATCAACTAGAAAAGAGCTGATAATCTTCAAACGGCTAAACCGATTTTGATAAAACAAGTCTAAGAACCATAGCTAGAAAACCTGATTTCAAATAAAAAATACCACGTGCAAATCGGTTCACCCGTTTAGGAGCTATTGTGACACACATAGCGGTCAAACTTATAACACGCCTCTTCTTGAGTCGGGGATAAAAAGGAGTATGTAAGGATCGCAGCAGATGGCGTTCTGTAGTTTCTGCCTACCTCATCGGAAAAAAGGCATGAATTTATGTCTATGTATAAATTCTTTAAATAAAATACAAAATTATATTATTCCGCTCCGTTTCTAGAACATAATTCACTACTAGACTTTTTTTTACTATAATTTAAAATAATTATCAGTGTAAAACCTATTACAAAACGCTTTCACTTTAATTATTATCCTTTTAAAGCGTAAATCTCGTTAGAGTCCGTCACGGACGCGTCAAGGAGAAGTATAGTTGGTAACAAAAGTGTTTTAATCTATTTTAGTAGTATTCGTAGCTTTTTGTTTTACATTTTTTGTAGGGTAAAAATTACAAGTGTAGTAACATCATCATCATAACCTATCCTTCTGCAGCGAGGTGTGAAACAAGGAGACGTTATCTCTCCGAAACTGTTCACCGCTACACTGGAGGATGTCTTCAAGGTTCTGGACTGGAAAGGGCTAGGCATCAACATCAATGGCGAGTATGTCACTAACCTTCGGTTTGCCGACGACATAGTCATCATGGCTGAGACCATGGAGGACCTCAGTATAATGCTCGATGACCTCAGTAGAGCCTCCGAAAGAGTGGGTCTTAAAATGAACATGGACAAGACAACGGTTATGTCAAATACTCGAAGTTGTAGACACATTGCCCGCAGAACAGATGGCCGATGGGGCCGAAAGGTTCTGGAGTGGCGACCGCGTACCGGAAGACGTAGCGTTGGAAGGCCTCCCACAAGATGGACCGATGGCCTTGTAAAGGCCGCAGGAATCCGCTGGATGCGGGAAGCACAGCGGAGACCTATGTTCAGCAGTGGACGTCTTATGGCTGAAATGATGATGATGATGATGTTCATCATCATCATCATCATATCAGCCGAAAGACGTCTACTGCTGGAGATAGGCCTCCCCCAAGCACCGCCACTTCGACCGATTCTGCGGCCTTCAAAAGGTCATCGGTCTAAGTGTTGTAACATGCAAGAGAATAATATGTATTTATAGTTAGGTCTAAAGATTCTGGCATCGGTGAAGAATACCATCGTGAGGAAACCTGGACTTATAGCTAAATCCAAATTATAAACTGAGTGGAAAATTCCATCGAAATCTGTTCAGTCGTTTTTGCGCCAATCTCGATCCTACATCCAGACAAACAAAAAACGAACAAATAGTCTAAAATCTATATTTTCGGCATCAGACTCATTCCCACACCTCGTAGTCATTATTTTACATATACATATAACATTATCAGCCTTTTAATGTTCCCACTGCCGGGACACAGGCCCCCTCTCGGTGAGAGGGTAATTATTTAACCTTTTCAAAAATATCAATGTACAGTTTTGACTTCGTTACTATTTAATTATACGGGGTGTCCGGGACATCGACGCGAAGCCTGATACCATGGATTCAGTACATGATTCTGAACCCCCCTGCGTTGAAATTTTTCGTCGGAAAAAAAAAAAAATCTGCTGCTCCATACATTTTGACCGCGTAGGTATTGGACTTTTCTATGAAACAGCAGATTTTTTTTTAAATAACCAACGAAAAATTTCAACGCAGGGGGGTTCAGAACCTTGTACTGAATCCATGGTAACCGGCTTCGCGTCGATGTCGCTGCCACCCTGTATAGGTACTATGTAAAGATACCGTCGTTTACGACCAGTAACAAAATTATACTATATTAATCTTAAAACCGTCTTCTCTGAAAAACCATCCATTCATTATTAGAGCTTCCGTAAAAAAAAAAAAGACTATATAAGAGGAGCACAACGATTTTCCAACGAGAATAATAACACTAAGTATCGCATTTCAGTTACTAAAACGAAACCGACAGCGAACGAAAGAGAAACTACAGCAAAAAACAAAACACAATCACTTTTGTGCTCGCCTGTCCCGTCACCGTGAAAATGACAAGGCATTTCACGCGATCATAAAATATAAGTCTCGGCTACACTGATGAATACCCGGCTTAGTGCGGACAGTGATAGGATACAATGATGTAGACTAGGGTTTAATTATTGTGTTTGGTGATTTTTTTTGTGTACATATTTTTATCATAATATCAATCACTATAAAATCATCATTATATACTCCATTTGAAGTAAGATTAGACATTTCATTTCAATAAACTTTTTTTACAGTCCGTTCCACTGATTTTGACTTCTATAACGTAGGCATAAGAGTGGCATTAAAAGCAAAAAATTGTTTCAATACCAACTGTTTACTGCAGCTGCCATTTATCATGCCACCAACGCAATAGAAGTCAAAATCGGTTGAACGGACTGTAAAAAAGGTTTATTTAAATGTCTAAACCCATTTCAAATAGAGTATGGGTTGTGGTCGGCTTCCAGTCTAACCGGTACCCTAATTACGTAATACACAATCAATTCGTTTTGAAACAGATTACTAATCCATTGCTTCATAAGTTCGAAATTTAATTCTGCTCTGCAACTTAATTATCGCATTGAATGTTGTTGAACTGTCAAAATGAAACAAATGATCGCTATCGCATTGCTTCTGCAAGATAGGTAATAGCCCTGCCCCGATGCAGTTTAGCTTCTGCTCGCGACTCACATTCGCGTGGTATTCAACTATACCATAAAACAAGGCCTATACTCGTAACAGTCGGCAAAGTGAACCTTTCAATGAGTTTATAACCGGAGAAAAATAATGTTTATAACAGGATTATTATTTCCTTTTACAACCAAACAAACAATTTAACCTCTTTATAGTATTACATACTTTAGATTACATACTCGTAACATAACATCACGCCTTATTCCCCCGAATGGGGAAAAGGTGTACCTACCTGACCCTCATTTCGCCTGATAAGTTGAAGTCCTGTCGGGAACAAAATTAAAAGAGAGTTTATAAACTTTCATTTTTCTGAGTAAATAATTTGTGGTAATTAAGCGAAATGTCAGAAAAATAAACCAGAAATATCCCACAAAAAACTACTTATAATATGTAAAAGCAGACTTATGGCCATGATTTAAGCTCGCAGCATATCCTACCAACATGGTCCGAGTGACAAACTGCTCTATATATCATTTGAAGCTCCTTTACCCTACAGCAGGCGAGCCAAAGAGGGTCATGTGTTTTCTTTAAACGACGTCTGAATGTGGAAGGTTATATTAAATAAAATTTTACTATTTACTAGGAATTTCAAATGAATAATTACTTGAGCATGAGGCCTGTGTTTGATTCCCAGGTCGGGCAAAATTGTTATTGGGTTTATCCACCAGGAATTTGGTCAGTAGCAGCCCGGAGTCTGGATTTGTGCTCGGTTGATGTGCAATCGGTTTTCCCTCTATTACATGGGACTTAAACTTAACTGGCGAAATGTGGGTGTACTATAGACCTCTACCTAATCTTGCGGGGAATACAGGCGTGAAGTTTTGTGTATGTTATGTTTATTCATATAAATGTCATGCACCTTTAGTTTATAAGAACAGTGATAGCCGTGGTGTGACCGTCAGACTGCCAAGGTCTCGAGTTCGAACACAAGGCACGCACCTCTGACTTTTCGGATTCATGTGCGTATTGTAAAATTATCACTTGCTTCTAAAACAGTGAAGGAAAACATCGTGAGGAAACCGGCATGCCTGAGAGATATTTCACGACGGCATGTGACGCTAAGTCAGAGACCCATGGGCGGCTTTAAAACTCTGACACCGGGTTAGTCACTTACCACACGAAAAAGAAAGAAAGAAGTTTATAAGTACTTATTTGCTAGCTGCACACAAAGCCAAAGAGATGTTAAGTATGTACAAGTCATCGATTCTCAAACTCAAACCATTTGCTTCAATTAAAACCAATTACAGGCACTTTTAAATTGCCAAGGAGTTGGTCAGTCAGAAAGATGAAGCAGCGATGTTCCAAAGCGTATTATATACAGGGTGGCAGGGACATCGACGCGAAGCCTGTTACCATGGATTCAGTACATGATTCTGAACCCCCTGCGTTGAAATTTATCGTCGGTTATTTAAAAAAAAAACAGCTGTTCCATAGATTTTGACCGCGTAGGTATTGCACTTTTCTATGACACATCACTTTTTTTTAAATAACCGACGAAAAATTTCTACGCAGAATTTCAGAAGTTCAGAATCATGTACTGAATCCATGGTAACAGGCTTCGCGTCGATGTCCCTGCCACCCTGGATAGGTTTCTATAGAGAAAACGCGCAAGTAACTCCACGGACACTCTTTTAAACACATTATAATTATTTTAAACTAAAGTATTTCAATAAACCTTGTTCTAATAATTTCACGTTGGCAGAGTGTAATATAGTTTCATTAATTAAGCAACAAAGTTAATGAGGGTTTAAAACAGAAACCCGATAAATATGAAACTACGTTTGAATTGAAAATTTATATAGTCGCGTTAACGATTTTTGGTTGAGAAGAATCTTACAGTTTCCCAATTTCCCATCGCTGATATGCTAATGTTAACATTATATCTGGTAGCTATGCATAGTTTTAAGTTTTCACTTCTGTCAACGGAGGGACTGTTGACAGTAGTGAAAACTTAAAACTGGAACCTGAAAATGACTGCCAATTTTTTTAAATTGGTTTAGTAACAATTCTTGGTTGAACTCGTCCGTAAGCTTAGATTTTCAAAAAAAAACAAACAACCGACTTCCAAAAAAGCACTACAAAGTGAAAAATAACTTAACACCAACACACACACCAACACCAACACCAACTTCGTACACTTAGTTCGCAATAAACGTTTTGACTTTGACTTTGACTTAATTTCGCCGCTTCTTTCTTAAGTCGGTTTCTTCGGATCGGTTTTAGATTTTCGTTTTTTGCCACCAACTTCCAAAATAAAAGTAATTATCACTTTATAGTGTTTTTTATGGCAGTCGGTTGTTCTTGTTTTTGTAAAATGTTTTTATGTTTCACTTTTCACTTTTAAATAAAAGTAGAACATAGAACCTCCTCCGTTTTGAATTCGGTTAAAAAGAACAATAAACAAACATGTTAATATTATAATAAACTGGGATTCAAAAATGGGTTCCAACGACAATAAATAAATTGTTTCAGTATACCTTCTTCGTATAGTTTGTTTCACGTCGACAGGGTGTTACATATTAAATTAAAGTCCATCAATAAAGTAAATAACGGCTATAAAGAGAAGCCCGAGATGAAACTACGATTTAAGGACTCCAAGACTGCCCAACAAGCCCTAATCTAACCGAGTTCTAAAATCTTCAGTTTCAAATGTTCTCATAGTTATGCCTAATCTAGATTCCTATTAAATTCTCGTCCAAATAAATTGCTAAGCGCTTTCAGAGCTTCAAACGTAAATGCTCTATTGAACCACTTAGCGTTAACTGTAGTACGAAATTTAAGTTCATTTGTCAATTCATACCAGAAAACATAATGTTAACTAAGGTTTTGTAAAGGAAAACCGTAGTTCAAATGGCTTTTAAAAACTGCAAAACTCTTAAGGAGTTTTAGAAGTATAAGTTTTACCTATCAAAAAGAAAAACTATCGGCATGAAAATACTCAGAATTTTCACTAAAATAGGAAGGCTATTTCTACTCTCAAAATAATTGCCTTTAGAAATTTCGTTTACCAATAAGATGTAGATTTTTTCTCCATATTTCTCTGTAATTTACCCCTGTATTTTATCAACAAAAATGTAAGCTGAGCTTCTAACTGAACTGAAATATATTTTCACGACGCATGCGTTCTGCTCAACGCATAGCCTTCCCGGGTGGGGGGTAGATCGGTCCGCGTTTCGTAAGGGGCTGCACGCCTTTTCAACGTTAATACATTTCGCGCGCAGTGTAAAAAATGCAGTGAAGTGACATTTGAATAAAAGTATTCAAAAAAAGAATGTGTTTTCGGTAAAGTGAGTGTCGGAGATTTTTGCGAAAAAAATTATTGTGAAGTTTAGTGATGTGCTTAAAGTGTTTTTAGGTAAGTTTTTGCTGTTTTTTTTCTATTATAAATACCGTTATTTATCGGTCATTTAAATATCAAAATACTGTGTGATTTTTGTCGAAATTTTTTGTCACTAAAGTGAAAGTTTTAAAGTTACATAACCACCAAGTGAGCAAAGTTTTGAAACTATTTGCAGTGTGTAGCGATATTTCTATTAACAGGTTGATGAAAAATAATGTGTTGATCGTAAATGGCTTGATAAGTATTATGTACCTACTTACAAGTACAAAATAATGATTTATCTTACATGCAACAACATTTTCTTATATCTCCTGAAACCGCGTGGCCGTTGCGTAATTTCAGCCTAAATATAAATCATTTTGATTTAGTTAGGTTACCAAAACAGGTACGATAAAAAAAAAAAGATTATTTCTAAATAAACAAAAGCTAAATAATAAAAGAATAGCTAAAAACTATCAACATTATTTTAATACAGTATCTATTAAATTATAATAATTCAAGAAGTCATTACTTCATAAGTATCCTTGCATTTTTTTTAAATAATGAAATTTGTAGTTATTTATTTAGTGAAAAATACATAATATTTATAACGATATGATTTTGTTTATGCTAGAGTTAGTAGGTTATATAGAAATATAATAAATAGGAAAAGTTAAGGCATTTAAAAAAAAAAGGGTTAAAAAATATAGGTGTTGACTTGCGACCTTTCAACAATGCAATCCTTTTGCAAATAATTGAAAGCTGAGAAATAATTTATGTTCAGTTATTTTTTACAGAGAAACGATTATTTTAGATTCATGTTTTCTTTGAATAACAAACATAACATCACGCCTATAATCCCCGAGGGTAAGGTAGAGGTGTAACTAAAAGGTCTTTGAATATAAAAATAAGAAAAAAAAAAATGATATTTCCAGCACGCACTGAGCAAGCGTTACTTTGATCAATGATTGTTCCTTTTCTGAATAAGAAGAGGCCTTTCCTTTGTAAGCTGATATTATTTAATAGAAAAATATTGTCATTTTCTAATCAATCAAGTGTTCCTGAAACGGAAATATACATTAATATAATCTTAATTTTTAATGATCTAACATAGTTTGTAAAAAACAATTTACAGAAATAAATATCAACATTTATAGTATAATAATTAATATAATGGCATTGTTATATTTAACGATAATACATTTCCGAGCTTTTTGATATCGAAGTCGGCTAAGTGTCTTCCGTTTTATGCCAATTTTATTACCGGTAAATATATTTTCAATAAAAAATTACTTATCAATTAGTTGTTAACGGTTTCTGGTATTTATCAACGGTTTTCAGTTTGAACTGTAGTGAATTAAGTAATTTTGTTCGTGTTTTACATCGTAATTTAATGATTATTTAGAGGTATTTATTCATTGTCACATAATTATACAGGATCATTATAATAAATTTTACACGATATGGCTATAGTATGGTTCCCTTAAAAATATATTCTGACGTTTGGCTAAAGAAAATTGACAGATAGGTGAAGAAGGTTTTCATTCACATGACACAGGTTTGCCTGTATAAAAAGGTTAAGGGTAGACATTTTTATTCAGTTATAAATTGTTGACTGATTTGTAATTGAATTCTAATCTAAAGTACTTAACTAAACGTTCGTTCTGGGCAATATTAATAAGCTAGTTACGTAACTCAGCAGTGAGAGCAGTGGTGGCCCAGTGGTATTGGCCCCGACTTACGAGTTGTAGGTCGTAGGTTCGAACCCAAGCAGGCGCTTTACTTTGTGTAAATAATTTCACCACCACTGCTCTCAAAACGGTGAAGGAAAACATCGTAAGGAAACCGGCATGTCTTAGAACCAAAAAATTCGAAGACATGTGACATCTACCAACCCGCACTGGGCCCGCGTGGTAGATTACGGCCCACTCCCTCTCACAGAGAGGAGGCCTGTGTCCCAGCAGTGGGAACATTAATAGGCTGATTATATTGATGACGTAACTCATATGTTTAAGTGTAGTCTTTATATCTTACTTAGTGTAGGAGAAGTTTATACAGATCATTTTATCTTATACACACATCAAAAAAAGTTTGCGATCAGTTTGAAAAATTGAAATCTTTTTTGTTACGGTAGGCTATATTATAATTTCTTCTTCTTTTTAGATTCTAGCAGACAGTGTATTTCTATTTAATAAAAGATGTAGAGTAAACACTTTTTCTTGATAAGTTAAATTTAAAAAATATATTAGCTTTTGCTAGTGATCACAAACGTTTTTTGATCTGTGTACTTGCTTCCGCCTATGTTACTCAGTGATAATATAACACTATATTATTGAAAGAGTTTTTAAACATCGGTCCAGTAGCTTTTGAATTTATTCATAACAAACAAACACACAAAAAGTCTTAACGCGGGGTATTCTGTCACTCAGGGGTTATGGAGCTCAAATAGGCAGACGTTCCATGTAAAAAGTCATCTGGTAGGACTGGAAGTCAACCATAGCTGTGAAAAGACCATGCAGGCAGATGATGTATAAAAAATTACTTTCAATATTAAACCATCACATAAACGATTGTTAAAAGTATTGAAACATCTCAGCCTAATTGTCTCACCGGGTAATAATAAATTCAATGCAGCACTATTAATACTAAATGCAATTTATTATCTTAGAACGATGTACAGAGAGCAAATGTAATATGGAACGAGACTGACAATTTAAGTTCATAATAATTGGATTTGAAACGCGCTACTAAAATCACACCCACTTAGCAAATGGTAGTTGCATTATAGATGTAATTACATTTCGAAATGCAAGATGAGTAAAGCGCAAAGCGCATAATTAGAAATAGTTATTAATATTATACCCGGGGTATTATCATTACCTCTACCAAAAGACGTACACTGTTGAATTTTTAATAGCATCACAAATGCGATCTTCACTTGTTTCGGTTTTCGAAAATCAATCGGTTTTTGACCACCTCTGTGGTCTAGTCGTAAGACCACCTATCTCAGACCCAGATGCCCCGGGTTCAATTCCTATTGGTGGTAGGGCTTGTTCTAAGTCCGCCTGGCTAGCTACCATCATCATATCTAAGTCTGTCGCCATAACAAGAATGTTAACAGCATTGTTGTGTTTCGGCAGTTAGAGGTAAGTTAGCCAGTTCCTCTGTGATAGTGAATTTCGGATGAAGCTCTCTTTCACCTTCGACCTGATAATCACTTACCATCAGGTGAAATGAAGACCAAGATCTTGATGGTTGGAAAAAAAAAGTATGGGCTAATCCCCGTAATTAAATCCTTCAAAGTCTAGTCACAATCACATCTCAGTGCCCATCAATGTCAAAAACTAGACAATATAAATGGATGTTAATTGGAGGTATTTTTAACTTCTAAATGTTTATTTACAGCATCGGAACATAAGGTCACACAAGCTCATTTATCTATCGCGATTTATTGCAATCGACTTCTTCTCAGCTCATCGGCTACATGTACATCAGTCTTGTCCAATAGGGCTGCTCCATAGTCGAAGCCGAATAACTTGGCTATTGGTTTAAATGTATGCCTTGTGCCGCGAATGCACATGCTAGTGGCACGGATTATTGAGATGACTTGATCTTAGCCAACTCATCACTACGCTCATGGGCCTATTCCAGTGGTCAGATATTTTTAACAGATTGAGATGGAGATAAGAATGTGCCCGTTCTTAAAAATACGGGAATAAATTTCTCCTCTAAATCCGTTATTAAATCCTTATGATAGGATAGGAATTGATTGATTGACGGATTCGTCAACTTATTTCAATCTCAAACAAAAGCCCTTAATTGCAATGCATTTGTTTGCGTAAGAACTCGTCATCAAAGTCACTTTTGACGCTGACATTGACATCGTAACATCTGAACATGAGGTCCTGGGTTCGATTCCCGGGTCGGGCAAAGTGTTATTGTGTTTTCCAACTAGAATTTCTTAGTAGCAGCCCGTAGTCTGGATTTGTGCTCGGTTAGTAGTGGCAGTAGTATAGTGGCAATAGGCTCGCCCCGTATTACATGGGACTTAAACTTAACTGGCAAAATGTGGGAGTACTAGGTATAAGTAGACCTCTGTACCTCTGAACCTTTCGGGGAAATACAGGCATTATGTTATGTTATTTAATTATTTATTTATAATTTTTACTTTTTATTTGTTGAAGTTACCTACTATAGTTTTTAAGAACTTTTACAACAATAATCCGTAATTTTGTCTACGTATTCTAAAACGTTTTTCACACAAACATTCTAAAAACTTTCATTAGTTTTCGCTCTTCATCTTCAAAATGAACCAAGATTTCAAATTAAATAATATTAGCAAACACTCCGCTGCCCCGACTTCCAGGAAAAGGTGATTTAGAAATTCGAGACTTTATTACGTTGAGAAATAACTTTTCAGATGTTTCTGTATGATTAAACTGTAAGAAACATCTTCAAAAGGGGCTCAAAGCTCAAATTTATCGATCGATCAAGGGTAAGCTATGCTTGCCGTAGTCGGTCCGTCGATCGGTGATCACCCATTTCCGTGCCTCGCAAAGCACGTCAGTCTGTCATTCATAGATCTTTGACAATAGACGACACGTTTAGTCAGAGAACCGATAGTTTGATAACTAGTCTTACCAAGAGGTATCGTGTAGCCAGTTGCTGGGTTGTGGTAGTCAGATAGGTTGTCACTCCAAAATTACTGGTATTCAGCTGCATCCGGTTAGACTGGAAACCGAACCCAACAAAGTTGGGAAAAGGCTTGGCAGATGATGGTGATTTTCATCAAAATCGATATTTTATTTTTATTAAAAATAATTCTTCAATATTATATAAAAGTTTTCATCGCTCCTTCCGAGACCCTTTCATTCTTAAGGAGCTTTTACAGGTAAAATTGCCTTAGAAACTTTTGAAAGGTCAGCCCACCAATTAAGAATCTCACGATCACTTATTTTATGTTCGATTTTCGATTTATATATAGAATCCTTTCGTTTCCTAAGTATTTTTGTAACAATATTAGAGTAGAAGTAGCCAAGAAGAGTAGAGTAGGTCGAAGGAACAAGAGCACGCGGCAGATCGCCCATGCGATGGACCGACCAGATTAAATCCGCAGTGGGCGGCCCGTTAGACGAGTGTAGACATGATACGGCTGACAGAGAAGGATGGCGTCGCATCGTGAG
The DNA here is from genome assembly GCA_948150665.1 of Conistra vaccinii. Lineage (NCBI taxonomy): Eukaryota > Metazoa > Arthropoda > Insecta > Lepidoptera > Noctuidae > Conistra > Conistra vaccinii. The sequence continues at coordinate 17,167,611 of OX411339.1, forward strand.
GCAAATCACGGCTATCCGAAATCTCACTGCAACGTGATGACCACGACCGCTCTGTCAAGAATGCACCGACAAAGAAGAAGTATTGGAGTGTTACATAGTATAAGATAGATAGCAGTATAAGATAGGAGATAGAGAGCAGTGGTGGCCCAGTGGTAATGGCCCCGACTTACGAGTTGTAGATTCGAACCCTTCGAACCCAAGCAGGCGCTTTACTTTTTGTAAATAATTTCATCACCACTGCTCTCAAAACGGTGAAGTAAAACATCGTGAGGAAACCGGCATGTCTTAGAATAAAAAATTTGAAGACATGTGACATCTACCAACCCGCACTGGGCCCGCGTGGTAGATTACGGCCCACTCCCTCTCACAGAGAGGAGGCCTGTGTCCCAGCTGTGGGAACATTAATAGGCTGATGATGATGATGATGATGACATAGTATAAGAGTACCTATTACACTGCCTCGTTGGTCAAGTGCTTGCAACCGGTGCTGTGCATTAGGTCTTGGTTTTCAATTCCTAGGTCGGGCAAAGTGTTATAGGGTTTTGTCGACGGAAGAAGACAATTAATGACAGATTGTGATTGTGAATCTATCATTTTGTCTATAATTCCGCATGCTACGTCTGCAGGATTTTCTCAGTAGCAGCCCGGAGTCTGGATTTGTGCCCGGTTGATGGCAATAGGCTTACATGGGACCTAAACATAACTGGCGCAATGTACCCACATTGCGCCAGTTATGTTTAGGTCCCATGTAAGTATATACCCGAAGGCTTACCCGAAGGCTTACACCCGTAAGCCTTCGGGTATTTCAGGCTTGATGTTATGATATGTTATTAAATATTAAATACTGGTATTCAGCTGCATCCGGGTAGACTGGAAGCCGATCCCAAGATAGTTGGGAAGATTGTTTTGTTATGTTATGTTATTATATAGACACCGTCCAATCACTGAGATGTTAAATTCGATTTCAACCAACAATTACACAAAGCAAATTATATTATTGTCTTAAGCAATTACGAATTGGTAACGTATGTATAAGCCAAGTTCATCAACGGACTGAGGTAGGTTATCTATATCTAATTACAGCAACACAATGTGGTATACACCTATAGATATGAACACTTATACAATACCTACCTAGGTAAACCTACTTATTTGGATGTCGTAAATACGTTATTGAGTTGACTAATCGGGATGCAAGCGCCGCGCGCCGCCTAGCGGCGCTCGACATAGTCTACAACATAACGTTCGGACCGGCCGAAGCTAAGCAGACTTCATGGGTGGCGGTCAAGCGATGAAGACGCTTAGAAACTGTCGCGCATTCCGAATACTTGTGTCGTGTACCTACAGTGTCTGAATTGCTAGTGTGATTCACGTGATCCTAACTTATAAATGAGGAGGTGAAGAAAAAAACCTCACTTTTCCATTTTGTAAAAAAAAATTTTTTTTTGGCTAACCGCAAAAAAATGGTAAATTGAATAAAGCAAATAAGTAAAACTCTATCAGAAACACCTCTTTTCTCATATAAATTTTCATTTGAAATAGAGAGTTTCGAACAAAACCACACTTTAGATTCTAAAAAAATCGGTCTGCCTTGATTATTTTCAAAAACTCACTTTATTGGAGTAAAATTCAATGGTAACATTGAGACTCATAAAAACCACATAAAAACATTGAGTTTAGACTGAAGGTGATAAACTTTTTATGCCTGGTCTTTTTGCTAAATAGTATAAGGTATTTTTATTTGTCTTTATCAAAACCACACTTTTCCAAAAATGTTTAATCAAAACACATTTCCAAATTTCATTTTAAAATATTAGCTAAGATTCTTATCATTTTTATCTGCCATTTGGTACAAAAGATTGACTGAAACAGTAGTTTAAATGACACAACTAAAATAAAATGCAGATGTTGTAGTCAGTTAGTTATTTACATTTTACTGTTTTCTCCAAAATTAGAAAAAGTGGTAAAGTGAGCTTTTGTTCTTCACCTCCTCAAATGTGATCTGAACTGCAAACGGTTTTTACGGTTTTTAACCAACACTACCCACAGTACGCCCACAGTAGTTTAAATATGGCTGATAATAACGAAAAAGACTTATACCCTTCTCCGTCAAATAGTATAACTATATCACTAGCTGTTGTCTGTGACGTCGTTCGTGTATTTTTAATGTAGTTAATTGACTCAGGCGTGACTCCATCGACATCCATTATAAAATATAATAGACGATGTATATTTAGTAACTTAATCCGATTAACTGTTCTTGAAGAGTCTTAGAGAACCCTGTAAGAAATCGACACGTGTTTCGCCTCTCTACGAGGCATCCTCAGGATGACGATTCATTGGTCTTGGTCACGAAGTGTTGCCACAACACGAACCGAACGCAAAGTCCTTTGCGTACTTTGCGTTTTGCGTCGATTTCTTACAGGGTTCTCTAAGACTCTTTTAGAACAGTTAAGCGGATTAAGTTACTAAATATACATCATCTATTGTTTTTTTAATGATCAGTACAGTATTATAAAACAAAGTCCCCCGCCGCGTCTGTCGGTCTGCATGAACGCGATAAACTCAAAAACTACAAAACGGATTTTCATACTGTTTCCACCAATCAACGAGGTGATTCATGAAGATGGTTTAAGTGTATAATTCATACAGGTTTTGTGTAACTTGGCTGATAAGTAACGATGATTGTTGAAGATGTCGGAAAAAAACATGCTAACTGGGAGCTTTACTGGCGTGCGCCGTGTCAACCAATAGAGTTTTATGAAAACAATACATTACGGAATTATTCTTCCTGCGGGATATTGTTTCGTCATATGAATTGTGAAGAGCATAAATTGCTCGGCAACCCTAATAAAGTAATCGAATCACAACCCGTGAAATACTTATTATTGAGTAGTTCCAGTGGCCCGACATCAATCGTTAGGCAGTTGGCCACCAGACCCGATACCTGTCTGGTCGGAGAATTCTCTTTTTTCTATAGGGGATGAGTGAACTTTACACCCTCCTCATGCCTCTATAAAGCTACCTCATAAACTATTCAAGTAAAGTTAATAAAATGTATAAGGGACAATCAGGCGAAAAAAGAATCACAGTGAAAGCAGTGTATATAATTACATGAATAAAAACTCGCCGAACGCATATACCCCTTCTTTTGTTGAAGTACCTAGTTTAAAATCGCATACAATAATAAACTTACGTAAAAATTGTAGTTATTTCTTTGCAGAGAAACATAATTTCACTAACGAATTAATTAATTCCATATAAATTATAAATAATTTTGATTTAAATGCAAATTAAAAAAGTCCATCTGTTTTTAATAAGTTTAATTATTCACTCAATTCTGCGAATGAAAAAGCACTATTACGTACGAAACTTGTTTTAAAATATAAATTGTATATTTAATTTCGGGGATGAAATGCTGTAAAAAAATATTGAAAATATCGGTTAATAAAAGGCTAGTCATCCAATCCAATCATTAAATGAATCAATTTCAGGGAAAGTGATAAGACTACGAATCTGAATACCTACTTATGGTCTGTTCTAAAAGTGTTTAACGATAATGTATACAAATAGGTAAGAAAACGTACTTGTGGATGGTACAAATCGAGAGCTTTGCTTTTATTACTTGAATACTTGAACCCAAAATTCTCATTTTAAATCTCCTAAAAGTTATTTATCATTTGACAACATTATGTTAAATTGTGTTAAGTTATTATGTTATTTTCAAAATTTTCGTCAATGATATTTTTTTCAGTTGTTTAGGCCAAATATTCTTTAGTAGTCAATCCAATAGTTTTACACTTACACGCATTCATAAACTCACGCCTTCTTCCCATGGGGGTAGGCAGAAACTACAGAACGCTATCTGCTACGATCCTTACATACTTTTTTTGCCTCGTTAACGTTCATACTCGAGCGAGTACTACGCAAACATCTGGTCATACACGAACGCTGGTTGCGAGTACTACGCACCTGACTTTTCTGAAGAACATCGCCAATAGTGAAAAACAGAGAATTTTTAAACAAAGAATATAGAATGATATATTATCTATCAATAATAATAAACATTTTGAGAAGGAAATATTTTATTCTATAACTTGTTGTGAAAATAGAACAATGCTTTTGTGGAAAGGAACAATACAAGTAGTATATGGCGAAGAAAATAAGTTATTAAGTAATATTTTTCTCTAAGTACAAAGACCCTTTTAATTGAATGAAAAGTAAATAGCTAATAAAATAATTTTCATCTTTTTCTTTTATTCCTAAAACCCTTTTGGTTACTCTACAAGGGTCATCAGTAAATTATTATATCAGTAAATTACTTGAATAATGCAATCAATCTGCCTAGCCTTTTCCCAACTATGTTGGGGTCGGCTTCCAGTCTAACCGGATGCAGCTGAATACCTGTATTTTACATGGAGCGACTGCCTGTCTGACCTCCACAACCCAGTAACTGGGTAATACGATACCCCTTGGTAAGACTGGTGTCAGACTTTCGGGCTTCTGACGACTCGTAACGACTGTCAAAGATACACGAATGACAGCCGGGACCAACGGCTTAACGTGCTTTCTGAGGCACAGAGGAGTCTCGGTATGTAAAGATGGTCAGCCATCCACTGACCAACCCCGGCAAGCGTAGCTTAACCTGATAGAGCGCCCGTGCGGCTGTTATTACTAAGACGAGCTCCTCACTCCTCACTATTCTACTATAGAACTCCTTACAATTACTTGAATAATTCTTAGACGGTTAATCACAAAGAGTTTTCGTTCAAGCAATTGAAAGTGAACTAAGGATTCGATATCTTTTTTAGAAACTAAAACAATAACACAATATTGAGATGGAGTTGATTGGGGGTGGGGGAGTTTCATCCCTTTTGGAACTGTTATAGTGAATGGTAAATTAACTTCGTTGTTACTAAGGCTCGTGTCTAATTGGATTCCAATAACAGTGTAATATTATTTTAATATAATACGACGATTGTATTTCCCGGAAGGAGTGGGTGGGCGATGGAAAAGTACAACATCCTCATTTTTAGCTATTTTTGGTAAATTGGTTGCTGACTAAGCGTACTTAGGTACTCAGCTCCTTCTCCGGGTTAGCGAAGTGTATTACCCCCTATTACGTGGAATTTACTATATAGTTGGAGAAAATTTCTCCAGATAGATATAAAAAAAAACCCTGCATCACGCAATTAAAGTTTACCGCGCGAACGACATATAATAAGACTATCTGTTATTAATTGTTGGGCAGTTGCCCGCCAGACACGACACCAGTCTGATCGGACAATCCTCTTTTTTATAAAGAGGACGAGTGAACTTTACACCCTGTTCCCCATACCTCTAAAAACCCAATAACAATTTGCCCAACCTGGGGATCGAACCCGTGACCTCATGCTCAGTAGTAGCGCTTGCAACCAATACACCAATGTTAAATAATAAGTCATAGTTTAGTGACACCTTTAAGCCGGAGTACAACGTTACCTATTCTTATTTTTTTATTAAATCTTTATGCCCTAGTAAAAAAATACTGTACAAAGGCTTATTTAAGACTTAATGTCTAAGGCATTTTCTACCAGTCAACCTTAGGGTGATGCATAGACAAAACATGGCAGGTGGAACATTAGGGTTAAATAGATAACTTGAAAATGAATACATACTAATAGATAATAATACATATTTTCATCGCATATGAAAAATCATGTCCACAACCTAAGTTTACATCGATAAGCTTCTTTTCCATAACATTAGAAGTGAACGAAGATCGATCGCCTTATCTTGATGAAAATAGCGCTGAACTTAGTTGAACATGTCTGAGATAGGCTCAGACGGGGCTAAGTAGTCTTACAACCAATGAATACTAAGTTATTTGGCTAAATAATATCAAATGTTTGTTATAAGTTTGGGAGACGGCTTGATGTTACTTATTTTTGTTTTCTGTGTTTATTGATCGATACTAGTCTGTTTTGATGTGAGTTAACGAACAAAGTTATTTGAATGCGAGACTATTTTCTGTATTTTTTGTTGTGGGTGCGTTTCGCAGGATATTTAGACAGATATTAGGTCTTGATTAAAATAACCTTTTTACAACATAACTAACCAATAAAGGTTTCGCCAAATTAGCAACGCTAGTGTCACGGCGTTGCTAGCGCCGCCTGGCGCTTTGTTTGACAGTAAACGTACGTCATAGTGCAACACAATTCGGCGCTAAAGCGGGGCGTCAGGCTAGTACTCTAACGTACGCTAAATACGCGTTCTATTTGGCGAAGCCTTAACCTGAAATATGGTGTAACTTTTGTTTGTCCCTGTTCCCGCATGCGATACCAAAATTCTATAGATTATAATGCTTGTTTTTCTCTTTTCAGTTATGTATTTTTGCAGTCAGGTTTTTTTGTTTTCTTAAGAACTCGGTCATGAAACAAGCTCCGGTTAGAAAATGGTAACCATAGCCGATAGTCTCAAGGGTATTGGCTGATGTGTCGCTGACTCTAAAGAGAAACATCGAATGTGTTCATTATGTTTTCTTCAAATTGGAACTCACCAATTTTCTTTGATGATTTGAAAAGGTATGGAGGTACTTACTGCTTTCTTAGACGGCCTCTTTTACAAGTACTTTAGGTAGGTACTATTGAAGGCTCTAAATCAATTATTCCATCTGTCTGGCTGTAGAACAACTACACAACAAAATTAATCAAACAAATCCCTGTACTACAGACTGCACAAACAGAGCACAATTAATCTGAAGATTACTATACGAGAATAGTTTGAAAGCATAGTTAGATCACAAACTAGATAAGTACAGAAGGTCGGTTTCATATAACGAGCGAAAGCGGGCCACACGCACAGCGACTGCAAGCGCACTGGCGACTTACACTTGTTTGATATCGCCGCACGTCTATGCGTGCGTGCACCTGTTTTCGCTCGTTGCAAGGAGTTAGCTTTCTGCACGTATACATAGTGGATACAACAAAAAATTAAACGGCGTGTCCTTAATGACGTTCTCATTCTGTATGCAAAAATTCAATTGAATATATTCAATAGTTTAGTAAATATAGCTTGGCAAAATCCATAGTCGGCTCGGGTTATTCCGTTTATACACCCCGAATATCCCTATGGTGGATATTCGGAAACGTATGAACGAGAATCCATCCTAGGCCTTTTATATACGGAATTTATAGGCATAGGGTAGATCCGGCATACACTACGTTTAATTTGTTTGAAAAACTCATTTTTTTCTATCATCATCATCATCAGCCTATTAATGTTCCCACTGCTGGGACACAGGCCTCCTCTCTGTGAGAGGGAGTGGGCTGTAATCTACTACGCGGGCCCAGTGCGGGTTGGTGGATGTCACATGTCTTCGAATTTTTGGTTCTAAGACATGCCGGTTTCCTCACGATGTTTTCCTTCACCGGTTTGAGAGCACTGGTGATGAAATTATTTACTCAAAGTAAAGCGCCTGTCTGGGTTCGAACCCACGACCTACAACTCGTAAGTCGGGGCCGTTATTTTGGTTAGTCTCCACATTGTATAATTAATTGTGATCTCGTGCTCTTATAACTATTTTATTAGCACGCTTTGCCACTTGTCTGTGAAGCACTTGACATTATTAAGATAAGACGTACCTATCTTGAAACTGGTTCTGGTTTATGGGATACTATTTTGTAGCAGTAGAGATGTTTCCTAAGAAAATTATAATTGCTTTACCGATTCTGTCACTAAGTAGCGTTTCTGTGTTTCGTTCGGGTTTAAGTGCTAATAAAATTACAGGAATATGAGACATTTGAATTTTGTCTTTTGACTATGAAGGCATATAAATGGACACCACTATTGGCAAAGTTGCCTATAAATTTTAAAACGATGTAGCTGACCTTCTGTACTTTTCTATTCTGTGGCCAGAGAACATGTTTGAACTTGTCTGAGAATGGCTCAGACATAGCTTTAAGTAGTTTTACGCAAATATACGTCCATTGAATACTAATACCTTTTCTCAATAACGGTTCTGTTAAGAGGTTTATTCGAAGAAGTTCGGTGTAGGTTTAGTAATAATTGAGTGTCATTATTAAGGGGTTTAGTTTGAGGGTGATTTGAGTATAATGCGTTTTGGCTTTTGTCCTTTAAACAGACATCTTATAATCTTATTAACAGTCTACCGACCCTATTGTTAGAATATAAATTGATGGTGTCAAAATATTAGATAATTTTACTGTAGAACTAGCGATTCGCTCCTACCTCGCAAGATGTTTTACGAGTTGACAAAACATTGAGATTTCTGTGCTTTTAACTTAAATATATTTTTACGGTTTAGTTGATTTATTTGACAAGTATTATCCTACCATAGAATAATACTGACCACAGACCATATCAGCCAGTATGTTAAGTACAAATAGAGCTTGAAGCTGCATGAATAGACCGACGCATTGATGCGGCAGGCGGGTTTGAGGGTATTGGCATTTTTGGCGCATCAATGCGACGCTTGGTCTTCACCGGTTGTGTTATAGATACACAGATGACAGAGAGGGTAGGTGTCTCTCTCGTTATTATCAGCCATATTTAACTACTATGGGCGTACTATGGGTTGTGTTGGTTATTGCGCAATAGAAAAACCATTGCAGTTCAGATTAAATTACAATTCATGATCAAATTAATTACACTAGCAATACACACACTGTACATATACGCTCGCTCAGCTCGCGCGCGTTAGGTCACAGTTCTAGCCTAACCTATTTCAGCCAGCTTACAATAATGCTAAGTTGATATTGTAATAGATATTACCTCCTATTTTTCTTTACATATTTCCTAATATTATATTCGGATAGACTTGCCTACTCGTCTAACTCGGCAATTTGTAATACATAGGTATTATACATGTATAATATGTATTACAAATTGCTGAGTTACAGATATCGCTTCTGTCCTCACACTTTAACATATTAGCTTCTAGACGAAATAATGTATGCCGTCATTTATGTAGATATATTCCAAATGTAATTTGCATTACCTACGTTTACGTTATATCTGATACGTGTCACGCTACTCTTAACATTGAATGCTATAACCATACTCAGGGGAGTGCTATGGAGATTTCGTATAAGATTATTGATAATATTTTTAATGGGAGAAACGTGTTCTGCATTAGTAGTTAAGGTGATAAGCGGCTTGCTCGTTAATTTTTTTGAATCAAACCCGATGTGGTTTCTACAAAGATACACTGCTTATGAATTAACGAATGAGTCCCTTGAACACATGAATGTAAGCGACACTTTTTTGAAAAATGCATTCGATTTTAGGGTCGGGCCACACCTGCCGAACGTTCCGAGACGGAACGTTCGGTTGACTACGCTCCTAATGTTTTTCAAGTTACCTATGACACATCAGCCGAACGTTACGTCCATAGAAATATGACGCGACGGAGCGTTCCGCAGCGGAACGTTCGGCAGGTGTGGCGCTAGGCTTAGTCGGAGTTTTGACATTATATACCTACAATTCTAATTTCAACTATTTATTAGTGGCTTTTTTCTGGACAGGATATTAATTCGTTACAGATGTAACGGCAATGATGTCATTTGGTAAAAATAGATTTTTATTTTTATTATTTTATTTACCTTTTATATTTTATGAATGTGAGAACGTTGCCGTTGTAGTCATAATAGACTGCAGATTTGTAGACCATTTTCAATTTTTTTGTTAAGTATCTGGTACTTGTTAGGCCTACACTATTCTCCATTAGCATTAACACTGTAATTTGAAAACGTTGTATAAGCCATTCATTTTTAAAAGAGTCAGAACCGTGGAGTTTCTTGCCGGCTCTTCTCTATAGGAAATGACTAATTGGAACCGTGCACCTAGCTTCTGACATTGCATGTGCAGGTTTATGTGAAATAAAATATTTTAATTTTGATTCTGATAGCGGGAAAGGGAGTGAACTGTTGAATCAATCAATCAATCAATCAATCATCATCATTGATTGATTGATTGATTGATTGACTGTTGAATGAGATATCGTAACTCGTTTGATTGCGTTCACTATTCTTTTTAATAGTTTTTATGCGAAAGTAACTGGGTCTGTCGGTTACCTTTTGCCCGTAAACCACTGAACCGATCAAAAATTTGAAAAATATGTAGCCTGGAACCTGGAGTCTTCTCCAGGTTCCAAGCTACCTATTTTTCAAATTTGTCCAGGATCCAGTATGAAAAGTAGCCTATGTTCTTAAATAGGCTACTTTTCAGGCAGGCGCTTTACTTTGTGTAAATAATTTCATCACGGCTGCTCTCAAAACGGTGAAGAAAAACATCGTCAGGCAACCAGCATGTCATAGAACCAAAAATTCGAAAACACGTTGTGACATCTACCAACCTACACTGGGCCCGCGTGGTAGACAGCCTACTCCCTCTCACAGAGAGGAGACCAGTGTCCCAGCAGTGAGAACATTAATAGGCTGATTATGAGTTTTATGAGACAGAGAGTAGCTTATTTAAAAAAAAAAAAAACCTTAAATCAGTCATTGGTAATCGTAGCAATAATGCCACTTACTAACGTTTTGGAACGTGCCACATACTATCTATCTAACTAACTAACAGACTTCGTAATAGTTTAAGTGTGCCTGTGAATCTAATTGAAATAACTGCTTGACTTTCAGGTTCTTAACGGTCAAAAGGATGCGTCTGCAAAGTCCTTACGAAACCTAATAAAAAGGCAATTTTTTATTGAACACAAGCCATGTCTTCGATGTTTTATTTCTCATCGACAAAAATGGCGAAAAAAACTATGAAAGTTTGTAATTTTTTACGTCACAATTTTTCATCCCCTTTAGAATATGAATTTTCAAATACCCTTCCTTAGTGCTCACTTTAGTTATACAGAGTGGCGATTTAGTCATATGCACCCGTCAAGGGGGTGATTCTACCTTTAACCGTTTTTTTAATATTGAACAACTTTGGCTATTAAAATCAGATTCCTTAACAAGAATTCTGTTTCTTTGTCGTGTTTATAATTTTATTTTTTATTTTATATTGTTGTATTTTACATAACTTACTAACGTAGGTAATACCTGTATGTGTGTCACTTTTGCTTTCTCTGGATTCTATTCCGTAATGTTGTGCATGAAAACAAATCTAAATAGATGCATCGAAAAAGACACAAATTCCTTTATAACAGTTATAAAGGAATTTGTGTCTTTTTTCCCCGAGTCGGATATGAGTTTCATAGCTGAAGTTATTTAATATGACGGGTAGAATCACCCCCTTAACGGATGCAGATCACTCAATCGCAACCCTGTATAGGTAAATAAAGTGAGAGCAAAATTTCAAGATTCTGGGCAGAGCGGTTTGTCTGAAGTTAAGATTTTTAAGTAGATCTACTAAAATATTATGTGCTTTTCTATTATTCACCTGTACACTATTGTGTCACAAATACATCCAAGATCATTCTACTTCACATACAATGTTTCCGTAAGCCCAATGCTATCACAACAGTAGCGTCGAAACATAATTTGCATTTGCTCCGTATCCGGTGTCTGCAGTCTATATACACACATATGCACCTAGTGCATATATATTACCATTTGCGAGTTAGTTAACATGTCAATGAAAATATCTTACGGAGAAATGGGAATGTAATATTGCAATTGTATGATATGGAGTATGTAGTGAATGACCTGAAAGACCATAGGTTAGTTATTTTGGTAGTAGTGGTAGAATTGTACCTCAAAGAGAGGGGTATACCATTCGTATCGACAAAGCATAAGCATTATCAGCCTATAATGTTCCCACTGCTGGGACACAGGCCTTCTCTGAGGGAAGGGGCTGTAATCTGCTATACGGGCGGATTGGTAGATGTCACATGTCTTCGATTTTTTTATTCTAGGACATGCCAATTGCCTCACGATGTTTTCCTACACAGATTTGAGAGCAGTGGTGATGAAATAATTTACACAAAGTAAAGTGCCTGTCAGGGTTCAAGTCGTAAATCGCGGCTGTTATCACTGGGCCATCACTGCTCACTCCACTACTGCTCCTAATCAAACCATGCCCCATCCAACACCTGCACTTTTGAGGATTATACATAAAAAATGCCAGTAATGGCCACCTACTGAGTTCAACTACTGAGGAGATGTAGCTGAATACCAGTATTTTACATGGAGCGACTAGCTATCTGTGTTTTTTGTTTTTTGAACATAGGTATTAGGCAAAAAAATATCAGTTCCTCACATCAATAATGAAAATTTGAAAGGCTCTGAGTATTTTTCCTTATCGAAACATATAATATTTACGTTTCAATTATGCTGTCATCAATCATTTTCTTCACAGAGCCTGTTTTCACCTTTATTCCGTGATAAAATTAAGTAGGTACGGTTGGCAACAAAAGTGGGTTAGCACTGTTACTGTACCCGGGCGATAATTTGACACATCGGGTGACTGTCGAATTTGAAACTGATATTATTTGAAAAAGAGAACTTTTTTGAAGACTTGACTATTAAGTAACGGCCACTTTTGTAGAACATCTAAAGGTACATAATCAGCTTATAATGTTCCCACTGCTGGGACACAGACCTCTTCTCGGTGAGAGGGAGTGGGCCGTAATCCACCACGCGGGCCCAGTGCGGGTTGGAGATCACATGTCTTGATGATATTTGGTTCTATGCCGGTTTCTTCACGATGTTTTCCCTCAACGTTTTGAGAGCAGTGGTAATGAAATAATTTACACAAAGTAAAGCGCCCGTCTGGTTTCGAACGTACGACTCGTAAGTCGCGGTCGTTAACACTGGGCCACCACTGCTTGCGTCAATCTAAAGGTGAACTTCACTAATTAAATTGAACGCGTCCAGTACCTACATCTAAACCGCGTTCAAGAGCTGTCAGTGTCATTATTCCACAACAATGATGACACCGCCAGTTTCGTCGGTGAAATTCGCCCTTAATTGACACAAGACACAATTTCTTGTCTTCCTGTTATGTAGTAGCCAGGAGTTTATGATTTATGATTGTGACGGTACTTGCGCTGTTGCGGTATTTTTAAATATCTCAGCGTCAGCACTATGCTGTGGCATAAGAGCCCCTATGTCCCCACGGGTTCTGTTTCTCGATTATTTTGTGCGTTTTTAATGTTACAGCAAATAAAATATTTTTCTTTCTTTTTACTTCCCAATTTTTTTTTGTTTTATTTTCTTCCAAAGTTATTTAAATAAACTTTCTCGTTGGTCTAGTGGTCGCAAGTCCTATTTATTGCTGAGCATGAGTTGTTGAGTTCGATTCTTAGGCTCAGTAGCAGCCCGGAGTCTAGATTTGTGCCCGGTTGATGGCAATTGGCCCCTGTTATAAGGAACTTAAACATAACTGACGAAATGTGGGTATAGTAGGTATTCATCTGCCTAACCGTTCGGGGATTACAGGCGTGATGTTTTGTTATGTTATTTAAAAATAAAACAGAAATACTAAACAACGTTCGTTGCCAACTGTACTGCCAAAACACATACTTGGTTTAGAGGGCGAAACAACGCCCAAGGGAACCACAAAGTATGGCAAATTGCAACATTTAAGCCCAACACATACACTTGGTTTTTGATGAACAAGTCTCTTTGATGCCGAAAAGATGACAAAAGAGAGAACCGCAGAAAAGTTTGTTTGACAAATAGGAACCTAAAAAATGCCCTTATGTGTTACAAACAAAAAAATACAGGCGTCCCCTTAAATACCTTTGCGATAAATTACATTTCTTTTTTTGAAAATATGTTTCTTTTTTTGTGCCAATGAATGTATAATTTTTTTTTTATTACTGGCATTCTCTTTGCTAAAAATTCAGCCAGTTTTTCTTTTTAAACATTGTTGAATGGAATAGTTGTTTTGTTATAGGATTTAAAAATAGAATGCCAGTTTAAAAAAGCGTGCAGCGCGATGAATGAAAAATTGATATTTCATGCTTTGACGTTGAAGAGTTCAGTTTTTCAGCTATTTGAATGAATGACTGACACTTTGAAACTGAATTTAATATTATATTGCGGTTTTGAATTTATTCTGGTGGAATTCAACAGTCACTAACAAAAATAAATGAAGTAGGTCCTTACAAAATATTATTTATTATTTTGCGGTTTTACTGACGTTAGTTTTAAAACAACCTTATGCTTTTATCTTAATACACACATCAAAAGTGTCTAGGGATCAACATATATTTTTGCAATAACTTTTCTCCTGATTGATATTAATTAAAATTTTCTTTAAGGATTCATCAAATAAAGTGTTTTCGTTTGTCACAGTAACGATAAACCAAGTCACCTTTGCATTAATAAAGAAATTTGCCATTTTCCTAATAAAGGGATTTTTGACATTTGAACCACTAACATTAAAGTTCGAAAAAAAGACTGAAATAACAGTTTTCTTTAAAATTTTATTGGGTAACTTAAACAATTAATAATCCGTGTTTCTACCGCGAACACTAACAACACAAGAACATCGGTTTGGCATACTCAAAATGAGTTCATCCAAATCACGCTGTGGAATGGCCGCCCATGTTCGTTGCAACAACAAAAAAAGGTCTTCTTGCGACTGGATACCCTCCATATTCGGCAGAGCTCTTCTCTGTAGCATATCCCATGCATGCTCAATCGGGTTCAAGTCTGGCGACTGAGCAGGCCAGGGCAGGACATTGATGTTAGCTGCGGCGAGAGTCTGTCTTACAACTCTTGCGGTGTGCGGTCGTGCATTATCATGCATTAACTGAAATAAGGGACCGATTTGCACTTGTAGAGGAACGATAACGTCTGATACAATCGTCTCAGCATAAATTTGAGCGTTGAGGTTGCCTCTGATCCAAATCAACTCAGTTCTTCCGCCGATCCAAATACCCGCCCATACCATGATGGTTCCACCACTATAAGGATGGACTTCCTGGCAGGATTTTAATCGCTGTTGGCGTCCAGGGGTTCTCCAGTGTCGTATACGTCTTGTATCCGGTCTCATACCAAAACGAGACTCATCAGAAAAGCACACGAAACGCCATTGTTCTTCTGCCCAATTTCTGTGTTCAAGAGCCCATTGATATCGAATCCTACGATTGTGCATTGCTATAGGTGGTACCCGTAGCGGTCTTCGGGAATGAAGGTTCACTTCATGCAAGCGGTTTCTGACTGTTTGGTCGCTAATTAAGTTCCCTGAAGAGTGATGAAGCCTCACGGCTAACATCATGGCGGTTATTGTTGGAGCTCTTCGAGCTAAGATTTGAATGTATCGGTCTTGTCTCCGTGTGGTGCAGCGATACCGTCCTCCATGGCGCTCAGCCACGGTACCAGTGCTTCGGTAACGTGTCCAAAGTCGACTGATAACACTCTGACTTGTATTCAGAGCTAAAGCCACAGTACGTTGCCGGGAACCAGCTTCTATCATTCCCACGGCTCTGAGCATTTCTTCCCTGCTTAAATGACGTCGCTGCTCCATAATAACGTTGGTTTTAATCAGTAGTAGGGAAACAGTAGCACTAATAATGTCTTCAATGCGTTGTATGTTTTTATAGGGAAAATATTGACAGCTGATTTTCATCTTTTACTCGAATTTGATTCACAGTTCCTGATTCAAATTATGAAATGCACCAAAAAGGATCCATATAAATTTATAAAATCATAAATTTATTACAAAGCCACATCTCAATCTCAAGAAATCCGCATAAAAATGCTTGATCCCTAGACACTTTTGATGTGTGTAGTTTGTAAGAACAACTTTTAAAGGATCACGAATTTGATGAATGTTTTTTTTTATAATCATTTTTCAGTTTAATAAAATAATAATATCTACCTACTAAAATATTTCGACACAACATATTTTGGTGCTTTTATAGTACCATGTTACCAATTAAAAATAGTTAATTGACTCAGGCGTGACCTTGCGGAAATCCATCATAAAATACAATAGACGATGTATATCTAGTAACTTAATCCGCTTAACCGTTCTTAAAGAGTTAGAGAACCCTGTAAGAAATCGACACGTCAATCAATCGTCGGTCAATCGTCGTCCTGAGGATGCCTCGTTGAGAGGCGAAACACGTGTCGATTTCTTACAGGGTTCTCTAACTCTTTAAGAACGGTTAAGCGGATTAAGTTACTAGATATACATCGTCTATTGTATTTTATGTTACCAATTAGACACAACGACCTCTAAAAAACACATTCTAAAAACGAATAAAAGAAATTGGAAGGTTTTTACGCGGAAAATAATTCCGAAAACATTCTTCATAATTTTATTCAAACAACTCACACCCGAAAAATAATTACTTATTCTCTATAAAATGCTTTAAAATATTAGAAGAATAAAAGGAAGAAAAAAAAAGAAGACCAGTTTCCTTTTTCAAATCTTATGTTTAATCAGACTTCCAACGCAATTATCATTTGAAATGATGAGAACCCCGAGCGCACCCTATTTGCATAACAGGGAAAGAATTGCCAGCGTAGAAAAATCGATGGACGGACGTTTTTTTATCTTGTTTTAATTGATTGAGGTTAATTAATAAAAGGAAATCGAGTTACCTTGAGAGGGGAAGCGACTGTTGAAGGAGATGATGTAATGAAGAATGTTTTCTTACATTCAGCTTGACAAATCGAATAAAAGGAATTGTATTAGGGACGTATTATCTTGCGAGAATAATCTAGTTTATAAGGAGAGACAGGTTTCAGGTCTTGTAAAACTAGTATATGTATTGTATTCGGAGAAATTGTACACATAAGAGGCTTCTTAACTCTTTCTTGATTTAGCCAACTCTGGGAAAATTAACTGTTCTTAAAGAGTCATAAAGAACCCTGTAAGAAATCGACACGTGTTTCACCTCTCAATGAGGCATCCTCAGGATGACGATTGACTTTTTGCGAACTCGAACACGACGTGTTGCCACGACAAGAGCCGAACGCAAAGTGAGCTACAACCGCCTGACACCCTTACTAATATGGGATTGCTGCTCGGCTCACCTCCTGGCCGAGGTAGGTTGTATTTTTTTACTCTGGGAAGTTCAAAATATTGAAAAAAAAAACCCTGTGTTCTAAACTAAGCACCTACGTCATAAATGAGCGTGACAATCGTCTACTCGCGCGACCGTCGAAAAACCCATTTGACCTCAAAACGAAATGGAAATTACAATATAGTTCTTTTACAACACCAGAAAACCACCTGTCTACCTATGTCTCCCAATAAACTTGATTATTCTCGCAAGATAATATTTCCCTACTAAAATTCCTAACAGAGTCTATACCTACTTGTGAACTGAAAAATATTGCCTGAAAATTGTGACGCTGTACCGCTGCTTAGTGGCAGAAAAAGGGTTACATATATTTTTTTACAAGAATAATGTACCCAGGATTTTGTTACTATCTATATCCTGTAAGAGTGTCCTGGGAGTTTCTTGCCCTTTCTTCTCAACAGAGATCTACTTTTTGGAATGGGCGACTAGTTTCAACTTTCTGACTAACTGACCGACTCTTTGATAATCCAAAAGTGCCTGTAAATGGTTTCATTGAAACAAATGCTTTGAGTTTTGAGTTTGAATAGGGGTACTTTTGCAAGAAGCTCTGCTACTAGTGAATCTAATATCATGGTAATATAATATTATTATAATACTACGGAATGAAATACCAACGGAAGATTCCATTCCATTTCAAAATAAACAAACTTCAAAACTACATCAAAATATTTTCGAACACTGAAACACTGAAACACAAATTGATAGTAGATTCAATCAGAAACTTTAGCTCGAAGTTCCAGTCTTTTAGTTAACCTACAAACATTGTAGGCAGACTCATGTTTATGCATTAGTTTGCTCAGCAAACAGACTCGATAAGTTTGGGTACTTTAGGTGCCGGGTAGTGGCTTGTTAATGCTGGTTTGATAGAGTTGCGGTTCCTGGGTTTGGAGCGGTTCCTACAAAAAGCTAACTAAGCTACGTTTACGTACGATTCGTAAATTGACCATCTTTACATATCGAGACTCCTCCGTGCCTCGCAAAGCACGTTGCCGTTGGTCCCGGCTGTCATTCATAGATCTGTGACAGTCGTTATGGGTATTCAGAAGCCATAAATCTGACAACCAGTCTTACCAAGAGGTATCGTGTTACCTAGTAACTTGTGGAGGTCAGATAGGCAGTCGCACTTTGTAAAATACTGGTATTCAGCTGTATCCGGTTGGACTGGAAGCCAAATCCAACATAATTGGGAAAAGGCTAGGCAGATTGATTGATTAAATAGTTTTTTTTTTTTTTAATAGTTGTAGGGTTGTAGGTGAGAGAGTGAATTACGTTTTAAATATTTATTATGTTTAGCGTTAAATGGGTTTAGTTATTTGTGGTGGAGTGGGAATAAGAAAGCATTAAAATCAATGCTCAGTAAAGTTCTCTGTATGAGAAGAGGTCTCTAGCCAAATTTTTATAGCATATCATTATAACTACCTAAACATAGGTCTCTGAATTACAAGAATATGAATATAAACCTAACTGACGACACAAAACAACACTTCTCGCAGCACAAATATTCACCAACATTCTGAAAACGCAGACACAACGAAATCTCCTTTCCGTACCGTATAGCAATTCTCATAATGAACGGTGTGACAAACTGCATCGTAAACAAAACTCAGACTTGCAAGCGTTTTCAGCACTTCACTATATTAATTATAATCAGGGGAAGATCTTCAAACTTTTTGAAACAGAATAATAGTATTTTCTTACTTTTCTTTATGATAACATGAATATTGTATGAACTTGTTTTTTTGCTGCTTTTAGCTGAGAGTATGCTACCTACAAACGTTGTGGGTATCATGAAAGATGAATATGATATTATTTATAAATATAAACACCAACGAGTAAAATAGTAACGTTGAGCTTCTTGACGGCACTTCTCCATAGGAAACGACCAATTGGAACCGTGCACCTAGCTTCTGACGTTTCACAGGTGCCCTTCCTTGTAGGTTTATGTGGAATAAAATATAGTTTTTTATTTTTTTTTATTTTACCTTGAGTAGTAGCTAGAAGTTGTACTTATAAAAGATACTTATACACTGAATGTTCGGAGGAATAAATATGTTGTGGCCAGATCTTAAAATTCATCATTTCATGAAATGAATATCGACGACTGGTCACATCTTGATGTGGCCTGGCCAGATCATTGAATACTCAACGTTTAACGATATGAACAATTACATGCACGACTATTTCATGATGTGGCCAAACATTAGTGATCATATCGTAAAATAGTTAGATTATCAACCGGTAGAGGCGTTGAAGTCGGTTTCATTTTGTTGCAATCATGGCGGCGGCATACAAAAAATCAAACAAAGTAGGGTGACCACGCAAAAAAATTCGATGGACTTTTATTGGGTTTCCAAATTGATATTAATGGAAACCGATCAACTTGGAAGTAACGCTCGCTGGCCGCTGCCGCGGCGTGAAATGCAACATAGCACTTACCTAAGATTAGTTTAAAAAAATTTAAAATTTATGCCGCTTATGTGGCACCCCTACCAAACAGGTTGGGTTGGGTTAGAACTGTGACCCACCGCGCGCGAGCCGAGCGAGCGTAGCAAGCGGTGCCGCGGCAGCGGCCGGCAAGCGCTACTTCCAAGTTGGTCGCAGTTACTATGTTATTTTTCATACAACTTACACCATGGATACCCTACATTAATGATATGGCCAAACGTCGACTGAAATATCATTAAACGTTGACGTTTAAATGATATGGCCAATGTTAGTTGGCCATTTCATGAAATAGTCAATTCTAAGATCTGGCCACGACATGTACACTGAACGTGAATCAATGTGTTTTGATGGATATAAAATACTATCAAACCTAGTTTATAAGTTAGCTTCACACACAAACTAGCTTATAACCGCTGATTTTAAGTCTACTGCATTAAAGACTGACGTCATTCAAAATATGACCTTTAACGTATCGTAAATAATTGGGTTTACGTATAATGTTCCAAATATAATGCCAAATATTACCAATTTAACTACTCTGTGTGAGGATTACAGCAATATAATTTCTGGCCTTTCAATACAGGAACATTTTCAACCGCAGAGGTACGTTTAGGCCCTGCTATTGTACAAGGTCCTGTTAATGACACTATTTCACATACCACCAAGTTTAGTATCATCTAAAAGGACCTAATTCCAGTTTCTGAGTCCCTATTCCTTTCAAACATGTCCCGTATCGCAAATATATCGATCTCAGTGTACCCGCTTTACTTAGAATCGAGAGCTTTACCTTCACAGTTGATCCTGTACAGAAAAATAGTATTACGACACTCAGCGATAGCTGAGTAAAAAGGTTTCAACGTAAAAAAATAGGCGGTAGGTTTATCTCGATTGCTTTGTATTGAATCGTGCTTTTGCAAACGTGTTATGTTAGATAGATTTCTTTAACTGTATTAAGGCTAAGTAAAATAAAATGGCTTAGTTTTGTGATAATAAATTATGTTGAGGTTTTTGTTAGCAGGTTTGATATACAGTGTACCTGGATAACTGGGATTTTAAAGGACCTGCAGTTGTTTTACTTAAATAGATATACCACTTAACCAGTTTGTCAGATATCCAGGTATAAATTTAATATCTGTTTCATTTACAGTGGGTTCCAATAGATAGAGGTGACAATAGACGTTATTTTAGTTATAGTGGTGCGACTATTAAATAAAATAACGAATTTTGTAAACATTTTAAATGAGTTGTAATCTTTATTAATGATCAGAAATGGGTAATACACAAAAATAATCAAACACGATTTTTAAAGTCCGAATTAAAGAGGTAATAAATTGACGTTATCTTAGTTACAGAGGTCAATACCTATAAAAATAAAAAATAAACAATTTAGCAAGAGTATTCTTTAAAATATAGTTTCATTAAAACAGATACAATGCACTCGTTGTCTTAAATACGGTTATTATGTTATATCAATAAAATCGAAAGAACTACCTAATCCCAAAAAATGTTTATTTTGTCCCACTAACAGACGTAATTGAGTGCTAAAGTGTCGGGACCTTAACATGAGTTCCAGCTATGGAGGTTTCTCACTTATTCAGGTCCCACTTAATAAAGTTTTACTGTATTATTAATAAACTTCGTATGTCTCTATAAATAAGAAGTTTATATGAACAATCAATATCCTTGTAGCAAGCTTGCCACAAAGACATTTTGGCGCCGGAATGACATTGAATGGGGGGCGTTGTTGGTAAACATTTGTGAAATTGTCACCGAAAGTGTATTGACAAAACAAAATGGCTGTCTTAATTCCGAGTTTAGCCACGCGCCGAAAGAACCTTGTAGTGCTGTAATAGGGATGTTGAATGGGGAGAAAAAAAACAATTAAGTCCGTCAGTCAGATAATAAAAAAATATTAGACACGTATTTAACGCATTAAAGCTATGAAGTGGGGGCTACGTCACAAGTCAGTATAAAATGTACTGGGGAGTGACGTCATGCCACATTGCGGTAATCTTTTGATTACGTAAAAAAAGAAAAAATACGTATCTTATAAATATTTTTTTATAAAAAAAATTACAACATCCCATTGCGTAACACATACACAATCCCAAGGGTAAGTAATATATGGTATAATTACAAAATGACTAATATTTACAAGATATAACAACTGAATCTATAATTTTATTTGATATAATCATCAGTTAATATAATATACGATTGATATAATTTTAAAATAACTAATTTTTATAATCATAACATACATTTAATATAATATCGTTTGATATACCACTCAAAAGACATAAAACATATTTAGTCTAATATGTAATTTCTATCACAGTAAATAACCTGAGTAGATAATGTAGTTAAACTTAACTGATTACCACCTGCCAAGATGGTCACTCGCTACGCTCGCTCGCCTTCGCGCGTTAATAGTCACTGTTCTAACCTAACCCCAATGGTTCACCAAGAATAGAGGGGATCTGGCACTCGGCGGCCGCTGCCGCGGCACGCTCCCTACGGTCGCTCGCCTTCGCGCGTTAATGGTCACTGTTCTAACCTAACCTAACCCAAGTGGTTCACCAACAAGGGAGGAGATCTGGCACTCGGCGGCCGCTGCCGCGGCACGCTGCCTACACTCGCTCGCCTTCGCGCGTTAATGGTCACTGTTCTAACCTAACCTAACCCAAATGGTTCACCAACAAGAGAGGGGGGATCTGGCACTCAGCGGCCGCTACCGCGGCACGCTCCCTTCGCGCGTTAATGGTCACTGTTCTAACCTAACCTAACCCAAAAGGTTCACCAACAAGAGAGGGGGGATCTGGCACTCGGCGGCCGCTACCGCGGCACGCTCCCTTCGGTCGCTCGCCTTCGCGCGCTAATGGTCACTGTTCTAACCTAACATAACCCAAATGGTTCACCAACAAGAGAAGGGGGATCTGGCACTCGGCGGCCGCTACCGCGGCACGCTCCCTTCGGTCGCTCGCCTTCGCGCGTTAATGGTCACTGTTCTAACCTAACCTAACCTAAATGGTTCACCAACAAGAGAGGGTGGATCTGGCACTCGGCGGCCGCTGCCGCGGCACGCTCCCTTCGGTCGCTCGCCTTTTCGCGCTAATGGTCACTGTTCTAACCTAACCTAACCCAAATGGTTCACCACCGCTCGGCGGCCGCTCACGCAATTTTTGTGTGTGTATGCAGACCAGCCACTGTGTGCAGCCAGACCGACACCGGTTATTGTTATACCGTGAAGTTTTCTTAGAAATTTTATTGTTCGTGTCGTGTCGCGCTGGTCTGCAAAAGCCTTTAGCTTTCTAACCTAACCTATCCGAGTTGGATGGTTTTGAATCGGGATGTTAACCATAATGATGATATCAATATATAATTTAAACGATAGACCTAATGATTTTCGATTAAATAAACGTTATATCCAATAACGTTATACGAAATAAGTTTTAGAGTATATAAATGTTATATGTAAAGAAATTATATCAACAGTTGGTATATCTCACGTTTATTATATCTTGTGAACGTTATTGAAATGATAATATACCAAATAACTTTATATGATATGAGACGCACCCCAATCCCAATGCCATTTCCACTTTGATAATTCAACAAATTATTCATTGAGTTATTGACGTGATCGAATAGACGAATTTTTCAAACAATAGTAGCGAAAACTTTTTTTTTTTTTGAAGTATTGTATGAAGAATTTCCTTCGGGTTGTGTTAGAGACTGCGTGTGTGGCGGGTCATTGGTAGATACTACTGTGTTGGTCTAGAGGTCGCAAACGTGACTACTAAGTGTAGGGTCCTGGTTTATATACCAAGGTCGAGAAAAGTGTAATTGGATTTTTAATTAAGATTTTCTCATTAGATGCCCAGAGTCTGAATTTTTGTACCCCCCGTTAGCGGCAATAGGCTTAGCCGCTATAAACTTCAAGGTACCTAAGTGGAACTATATAATGGAAGTAAATAATGTAAAGAAAAATAGAGTATTTTTTACAGGAACACGTGCATATAATAAAAAAGATAAGTAACTTTATTCGACTAAAAAAATAAAATATCTATAATAGTCGGCAGCTACACGTCGTGGCATCTTGTCACAACATGCAGCTGCCAACTATTTTAATTGTTGTTGGCTTCCACTCCACATGATGCTATCATATGGGGGACCCACACACCTCCCAATGTCCCTTAGGTGTATAGCCAGCCATGACGTTTTAAATATTATGTTAGCTTTGTTTAGTTAATAATTACACAGGAACACTGGCATGTAAAAAAAAGAAGCTAATTCGAATAAAAAAACAAAACATCTATTATCACGAGCACACAAAAAATATTCTTGGCAGCTGCTGCACCTCGTGACTGTGACAAGTTGACATCCACTCCGCATGATGCTGTCATATGGGGGACTCGCACACCTCCCAATGTACTTACACCAATGCCCCCTCGGTGTATTGCCAGCCATGATGTTTTTAATATTATATTAGGTTTATTTAGTTTAATAATTAGATGTTTACGTTTTGGAAGGCTGCCTACTGGATAGCTGAACGCGTTCGTTAATTGATTGCTCTTTTGTTAGCATTAATTCATGGGTAAACGGATAAATACAGGTCCGTTTAAGTGGAGCAATTTAATTGCCTCGCTTGATTTGACGCATTAATTATTGTGTTATAGGGTGTATTGTTTAGATAGGACAGCTTTTGTTATTGTTGAAAATTACATTTCCTGGGCAATTTAATTGCTTCGTGTTAGGGCCTAACGAACTGTCAAGTTAACGTGATAAAGACGATCATTCTCTTGCCTTGATTTTTAATTTATTTGGGGTCGACCCAACATGTCTTATTCTTCCATAGTTCTCTCATATTCGTCATCTCGGTAGTCGACCCCTTTCTAGCCATATCACTTTTCCGTTTCTTTGGTCTTCCCCTACTCTTATAGCCATCTACATTCATACTCGATAGATTCCTCATTACATGTGGTTTGGTGACTAACCTGTACCCTAATTACGTAATGCACGATAAATTTTAAATTGAAACAAATTGCGAATACATTGCATCAAAAGTTCGAAAAAAAAATTTGATCAGATTTTTTTTCGAACTTATGAAGCAATGGATTCGCAATTTGTTTCAATTTAAAATTGATCGTGCATTACGTAATTAGGGTACTGGTGTCAGAGTTTTTATGCCACCCATCGGTCTCTAACGTGGCATCACATGCTGTCAAGAAATATCTGTCAGGTATGCAGGGTTCCTCACGATGTTTTCCTTCACTGGTTTTGAAGCAAGCGATAAATATACAATACGCACATGAATCCGCAAAAGTCAGAGGTGCGTGCCTTGGGTTCGAACTCTATTACTTGAGAATCTGACGGTCACACTACTTGGCTAGCACTGCTGTTGAATTGATTCGCCATTTAACTTCATTCCGAGTCAAAATAGTATCTACATAACCAAGAGAATATTAATTTATAAATCAGATGAGGAGGAAAATCATTTTCTATTACGCTTTAGTATTACAAAATACTGCGGTTACCAATTAGTTTGCAACATTGTGGTTCAAACTAAATATTAGTCCGCAAATTCGAAAACATGGAGTTGGCAGTATACAGCATGGCGTTTCATGGAACTGCTCGCATACAGGATGGCTCGTTTACGAGTTTTTAGAACTACTGGGAATTATCGCCTTTAAATTTTCGGAAAATAGAATTTTATTTTGTTTAATGTTTTTCTTTGAGCTAAGTTTTCTGTTTAACTGTAAATATTTCGGAAAGCCCTTGGTAAGATTTCTATAAAATCGTTTGGGCTACTGTAACCTGGCCAGCCTGTATAGTACCATGCTGAAAATTGTAAGCTAAACTGCCTCAAAATACCGGTCTTTGAAAATAATTCCGGCGCAAAAGGAAGTATCGTTGTCTCATTCAAAGAATTTTACTCGTGAAACTGAAAACACACTATAAATAGCATCACTGAACTTCTAGTACCGGTCTAGAGAACTTACAACAAAGTTTCTCAAAAGAAGCGAAACACCTAAACACGTTTACACTTTCGAACAAGCAGGAAAAGTAGCTAAATAAAATTATCGACGCGTACGAAAACAGAGGACACAGAATAGTACAGTAAGCAGGCGACATACAACGAGCGAAAACAGGCGCACGCACACATAGACAGGTACGTGCGGCGATCTCAAACAATGGCCGGTCGCGAGTGCACTTGCACTCGGTGTACGTGAAGCGCTGTCTATGTGTGTGTGGTGCGTGTTTGCCCGTTTTTGTATGGGGCCGATCTTCTGTACCTACTACTCCGTGTTTGGGGTTCTAAATGAATTCATAGATAAATGTGAGAACAGGTGTTACCCGATGTTTCCTCTAAAAAGGTTTGCAAACAAAGTATTTTCGACGCTATCTCGGATTCCATTTGCGTCCTTTTTTCAGTTAAAGGGTAAGCTTTGTTTACGGAAGAGGGCTGAAATGTGTGGCGGTATGTGTGAAAATGTGAGGGTCGAATATTGCTTGGTTGAATTGTTATCATTTTCATGGAGGATGGTCGTGTTGAGAGGATGAATGAAAGGTGACTAACAAAAGGTATTTATAAGGCTGATGTGAATGGAAATGCCGGGAAGGGACGCCCTAGAAGGACATAGTGACCTTATTGGTGACGTCTTTTAGAAAGGTCAGGTCAGGTCCGGCTACTCGCAACCGGCGTGCGTGAAGATATTATGAATGTATACGAAGCAAAAGAGTACGTAAGGATCGTAGCATGTGGTGCTGTGTTTCGGCCTGATGGAAATGACTTTATAATATTCGTTTTAAACATTACTGGCGAACTATAAGTACGCAGGTGAGCAGTGGTGGCCCAGTGGTAACGGCCCCGACTTACGAGTTGTAGGTTGTGGGTTCGAACCCAAGCAGGCGCTTTACTTTGTGTAAATAATTTCATCACCACTGCTCTCAAAACGGTGAAGGGAAACATCGTGAGGAAACCGGCATGTCTTAGAACCAAAAAATTCGAAGACATGTGACATCTACCAACCTGCACTGGGCCCGCGTGGTAGATTACAGCCCACTCCCTCTCACAGAGAGGAGGCCTGTGTCCCAGCAGTGGGAACATTAATAGGCTGATGATGATGATAGGTACACTTCTGACTAACCCTTCGGGGAAAACGAAAAACCCCACAATTAAATGTCAACTGAATCATATTTCTTTTACTAGCTTCTGCCCGCGACTTCGTCCGAGTAAAATTTCTTGTTCCCCTGACCCACGGCGTCGCATTGCATCGCCCACCAGCGATAGAACTTCATTTTCGCTTAGCGTTTTTTCTGTTTTTGAAGTTAAAACTTCTTTAGCGGCGTTGTGCACTTTTTTAGGATGGGTAAAACATTTTAAACCCACGTCAGGACACGTGACCTGATCGAAAATTCGTAAGACGTTTAAGCTTTTGTTGACAGTGCTACCTGTTTTTTTTTTTTGTTTTTTTTTATGGAACTACAGCTTACGTTCTTGTACTGACAGCAAGCCACATAAATTCCTGACATTTTCGTTGGATGGCGTTATTTAGTTTTCACTGCAATCGGCAGTCCCAGACTGCCTTGTTTTTTTTTCTTTTTGCTCCTGTGGGTCATGAGCTTGACGTTAAATAGCCTATAACCTTCCTCAAAAAAAGGCTATCAAATGCAAAAAGCACTTATCAAATCCGACTAGTAGTTCCAGAGATTTGAGCGTTTAAACAAACAAACTCTTCAGCTTGATTATACGAGTATTAGTGTTAATGTATTAATTGATTTAATTCAACAAACAATAACACTTCTCTCTACACGCACCCCACCATTAAAACATCAGGATGAAGATGTTCACTTACATTTTATCACTAAAGTAATTCTCTTACTCGGGAGGCTGTAAAAATGGACTACATTCTTTAATCGACGGCCATCGCTCCCTTTTATTATAGCCTTTACGATGTTACCCTTATAATATCTTAATAAAGGAGGGTAGGGCCTAAAATATTAGGTCGAAAGCTAGCCTTTTTGGAAGAATGACGCGTAATTTTGAATAGTGGGTAGGATGTGATTTGATGGCCTCGATTTGAGTAAAGTACTCGGCCATAAATGCTCATCAATCTGCCTAGCCTTTTCCTAACTATGATGGGGTTGGCTTCCAGTATAACCGTATGCAGCTGAATACCAGTATTTTACATGGAGCGACTGCCTACCTGATCTCCATAACCTAGTTACTGGGTAACACGATATCCCTTGGTTAGACAGTTTATCGGGATTTCGGGTGTGCGATGACCCGTATCGACTGTCATAGA
Source organism: Conistra vaccinii (assembly GCA_948150665.1). Classification (NCBI taxonomy): domain Eukaryota; kingdom Metazoa; phylum Arthropoda; class Insecta; order Lepidoptera; family Noctuidae; genus Conistra; species Conistra vaccinii. Next base: position 17,195,358 of record OX411339.1, read on the forward strand.
TCCACGAATGACACACGGGACCAACGGCTTAAGAGCCCTATTACATTTCGACTGATTTCGACGGTGTTTTTTGCGTTAAATGGGCAACTTCGGCGTTCTTGTTCTGAGTAACTGAAAGACTTGGACCACTATGACTTATTGAGTTGTGGAGAATAATTATTAGTACAGTACATAGCGGCCTCGCTTTTTGCATTTTTTTTCTTAATTGTTTATAAATAAAGTCAAAATTCCGAAGCAAGTTTCTCAAAAAATGCGCGACGTCAGTTTTTGAGCTCGTGGGTAGAACTATTGTACATAGCAAATAAAATGAAAAATTTAAAATAAGATCTTTTAAAAAGTGTAGTTCATAGCGGCCTCAGAATTTTAAAATATTTATAGAATATCAAAAAAAAATCCAATTCAAAATCATAAAAAACGCTCAGAATTAACTGTAAATTTCTCCTTTCTACATTCATATTTATACGTAAAATTTATACCAGAATTAACGTTGGTCCATTGGAAATTAAAATTGCATACTTAAAAAACAAAAACTTTATTATATAACTCATAATAAGCATTATTACAACTGCCAAATTGCTATTATGTGATGCATTGGGCGCTCGAACTGTCAAAACGTAATTTTGTGAAAGCCCTCTTAACGTGCTTTCCGAGGTACAGGGGGGTTTTGATATGTAAAGGATGGTCTTGGTCACCCATCAACGAAGCAATTGCGGCAAGCGTAGCTTACTGCGATCGGTTCGTGGGCCTGTTATTATTTAGCCCCCGGCTTTTCTTATCATGGATGAGTTTTCATCCTAGTTGTTCTCACTGGAATGTAACGATACTAAAATATATCCTATACTATAAAATTCGTATATATACAAATAAACAGACGCCCAAAGTTTCGAACAAGATGGTTTCCTTACAATAATGACATGGCTGCATGGAATTAGTATGAACTATGAGCATTCTCTTTTTTCAGCCGAGTAGAGCTCAGCCGACCAGACCAAATTAGAAAAAATAATGTACAAACCGCAAGCGTTTGTAAACGGTGCAAAACCGCAAGCGTTTGTAAACGGACGGCGCCGTTTGTAAAATGACGAATCTTACAATATGCCTGTGACATACATACCACATCATAAAATTCTTACAGACAACTGCAGTTGGTCTTTCTTACAGACAACTGCAGTTGATAAAAAATGTTGGTTTTTAAAAATGCTGATAGTTGATGCCTTCTTCACCTATCTTTATAATTTTGCATGCTATGCCTTAATCCTAGCTAAACATGTTTGTGCCTTATTAATATTTTGTAATCAACACCTTATAACGGGTGATTCATTTGGAGGTACTTTTTTCAAAACTAAAACAAAAAAATATTTACAAATGTATCGGGTTATCTTTATTGTCATACAAAACAACCATTATTTACATTTATTTTTTAAAGATTATTTCTTTCAAATGTTGTCCGTAACTGCGGTTAACATGGTCAATTCTGCAGTTCCAATTTTCAATGACGCGAGTAATATTGGCTTCCAGTTGCTCAATCGTACGCGGCTTATCCATATAGACTTTGGACTTTATATAGCCCCAAAGGAAAAAGTCTAGGGGTGTGATGTCGCAGGATCGTGCGTTCGGTAGGCCGATTATGTGGACCATGAGTTGCTCTAAGTGCACGAAACACATTCCTCATGGAGAGCTGATTTTCGTAATACAGCTGAATAATTTGTAGACGTTGTGTTGGCCGTCGGCTTAAGTCTTTCCATGATAAAATGTAAAACTATACTGAACAAAAATACCATGATAGAATAACACGACTGACGCTTTATCTGTCAACAAATCCATAGATAAAAAAGTACCTCTAAATGAATCACCCGTTATAACATGTTTTACGCAAATAAACATTATATTATTATTACAAGATACATTAATCTAAAGGTTAGCTGCCAAGGCATAAATATTTCTGCAGCACTAAGAGATTAATCATAATCTCCGAGCTTCGATAATAATTGACTTAGGTGCCCTAGCTAGAGCGAACTAGTTGCATCCAAGAAAAAGTTGATGTTTTTAATCTTCTTCATTCTTATTTCTGATAATGTTAGTAGTCTCTTGTAATCATTTTTTTGTCCTTATGCCAATTATTTATATGTGTTCGACGCAACATGTCTTTTTCTTCCATACTTCTCTATTAGTTGTCATCTCGGTAGTCACCCCCTTTTCTAGCCGTAACATCTTTCACACAGTCCATCCATCGTTTTTTTACACTTTTTGTTTTTTTTTTTATATCCTGTAATAATTGTGTGCTTTTTAGTCTGTGATAAATAAATGCAATTTCTTTCTTTCTTTCTTTAATCTTCCCTTACTCTTAAAGCCACTCACATTTTATTCTCAAAACTTTCCTCGCTAATCCGTTTGTAAAAAAGAGAAATACATTTAATTGAAGCTAAGTGAAGTCCAGTTATCTATTCATAAGTTGTAAAGAAAAATATCATGCTTGATACAGCCTTTAATCACGACTTCCGTGGACTTGTTTCTTTTATACTTCATAATCTTTTGTATACTTGAAGTCATGCGAACTTTAATAAAAAGATATGAAACGAAAATAGACTAGTAGGTACTAGTGTAGACTAGAGTTTTGTATTTTCGTTTTTCGCCACCGAATCCGAAATTAAAGTGATTTTTTACTTTTTGTCTTCGGTTGCTTTTTTTCAGAAAATATTTTTTTATTTTTTACTTTTTAGTAATTGTTGTACCTATCCCACTTAAATTAATAGGGTATTATTTACTTTGTATACAACAGTGAAAGGAAGTTTTATAACATCATTAATATACAAAAAGTGGAATTAAATACTTATTATTGAAGCTTACTCAAAGTATACCAAAGCAAAATTATTTATGTTTTAAATCGTCCAAGTGCGTGTCGTAAAACTTTTATTTTTATTTTATTTTGCCCGCGAAAAGTGACCTCCGTATTCAAAATTCATTTATTTTCGTTACACATTCTGTGTACTAAACAACTTAATCGGTCCATTAGGCTGCCTGTCCACTGGAGCGGAGAGGAGAAAAGAGGAGCGGAGATGTGCCAATATTAACCAATAGAATCTTGACTCAGGATCACTGATCTAAACTCAAGGGCGGAGTCAAGATTCTATTGGTTAATATTGGCACATCTCCGCTCCTCTGTGGACAGGCAGCCTTAGACTCGTGGCAAATTGGCCGTGACAGACGGACAGACAGACACACGAGTGATCATAAATTAAGAGTTTCGTTGTTTCCTTTTGAGGTTCAGAACCCTAATTATGGGACCATTGCGTGTGGTTCCTCTACCAAATGAAAAAAGAATCACGTAAAACGGCCTTGTAATCGTGGAGAAATACTTTAAAAAAAATCATACAGACGAACATAGATCCTCCTCCTTTTTCAGTTAAGAATAGACTAGTACATGGTAAATAGAGTGCCTCCCATTTACATATTTAAAATTTTGTGATGTACATAATGTTTATCCAAAAATTTACTTTAGCTACCGTATATTTTATTATTTCGTCAGCCCTTCTGACAATTTTTGTCAGGAATTTTTAGTATACATTTCTGGCAATTTAATTTAGCAACTTATTTTTTGTGTCCTATAATAATATGCTCGTAAGAATGAACGCTGTAGTAAGTATAATGTCAAGTAGTCAAGCAGTGGCAGTAGGGTATGAGCATTGGTAACCCAGTGGTAGTTGCCGCGACTTACAAGATGAGGTCGTGGGTTTGAACACAAATAGATGTGTATCTAAATTATTTTATCACCACTGCTCTCAAATCATTGTGAGGAAACCGGCATGTCCTAGAATCAAAAATTCTAAGACTGTATGTTCCCTCTGCTGGGACACAGGCCTCCTTTCTGTGAGAGGGAGTATGCCGTAAACCTAGAAAGTCCTAAGGGGTGACCGTGGCTCCTAGCAACGTACAGGCTACTGATGGGACATGGGTTGATTTTAGTCAGTAAGAGTCTGACACGCCCTTCCGCTCCGCCCAGAGCGGGAGAACTTATTTGATGATGTACCAACAACAAAAAAAAAAGGGTTCAGACCTACCTACTGCAACTTGATCTTTATGTGTTGGCAGTTTCAGATCAATAAAAGTGCAGTTTGCCTCACGATATCCATCAAACCAGTGCAGTCCAAGATTCACGTATTGTTTAACCCCTTTTATACCACAACTACAACAAAGTTCTTTTACTCTAATTACTAAATAAAAAACCTCTTGCGTTCTGCACAGAAGAGAATTCTTTTGTCAATACTAATTAGTGTAGTAGCCGAGCTCTTTGAGAAAGTTCCGCGAAAGTATCCATTCTTACTTTATTTTGTCGCTGTTTGGGTTTGAAGAGGAAGTAGGTTAAATGTAACAGTTTAAAGATGTCTATATTAGACTGTGTGTTAGAGTTTTGTTTGCTGTTGACATAGTATATTTGTTTTGTGTAAAAACGGTTTTTTTTGTAGATGAAAGAGTATATATGCCTCTTGTAATCTCAATTTAATTTAAATTTTGACAGTGCGTGTTGGTGGATGTCACATGTTTTCGTATTTTTGGTTCTTGGACATGCCAGTTTCGTTACGATGTTTTCCGTCACCGTTTTGAGAGCAGTGGTGATGAAATTATTTACACAAAGTGAAGTGCCTGCTTTAGTTCGAACCTACGACCTGCAACTTGTAAGTCGCGGCCGTTACCACAATGCCACCTCTGCTCTCTTTCAATACTTTATGTTTTGTAAAAGACTTATCAAAAACATGTCGTGTATAAAACTTGTATCTCTTTTTAACCGACTTCCAAAAGGAGGAGGTTCTCAATTCGTCTGTATGTTTTTTTTTTTTTTTTGTATGTTTGTTACGCGATTTCTCCGTCAATTGTGGACCGATTTCAAAAATTGTTTTTTTCGCACCAGTCTCCCACAGTATAAAAAAATTAATAAAAAATGAAATAAAATAAAAACTTTTTACAAAAAAGAACAACCGACTTCCAAAAAAGACACTACAAAGTCAAAAATTACTTTAATTTTGGAAGTCGGTGGCGAAAAACCTAAGTTCAAAACCAAGTACACCGACTTCCGAAATTAAAGTAATTTTTGACTTTGTAGTGTCTTTTTTGGAAGTCGGTTGTTCTTTTTTGTAAAAAGTTTTTATTTTATTTCATTTTTTATTAATTTTTTTATACTGTGGGAGACTGGTGCGTAAACTAGGCTCAAGGTCTGTATTTAAGGACACCGGGATTTTTGCCAACTAAATTTATTCTAATATGTACTTGTACAGTGACCATTACATAATATCAACCAGGAAAAAGATTTATGTGACTCAAGTAAAATTTTGATAGATTGATAGTCTCAAAATTCTGAATCTCTGGTTACATTACTGGTTTAATTTTCTGACCTACCTTTTCTATTATAAAGAAAGTATTTTATTTTATTCACGTATTTTTTATATAAGTTTCATAGGGAAAGTAATTCAGTATGACGGATAGAATCACCCCCTTGACGATTGCGGATGATAAATTTGGCATCCTGTATGTATGGCATACTCGATGTTGAGCGATAACTTCTACCGAGCATGCGCATAATCAACCCATAACGTTCCCACTGCTGGGAGACAGGCCTCCTCGCTGTGAGAGGAAACGGGCCATAATCCACCACGCGGGCCCAGTGCGGTTTGATAGACGTGACATGTTTTCGAATTTTTGGTTCTAAGACATGCCGGTTCCCTCACGATGTTTTCCTTCACCGTTTTGAGAGTAGTGGTAATGAAATAAATTACACATAACTGTAACTCCGTTACCATTGGGCCATTACTGCTCTTTACTTCTAACTATACCTGTATTATTATATGGGTCATCGGTTTGGACTAGTGGTCGGAAACACTACTGTTGAGCATGAGATCTAGGTTCGATTCCCGGGTCAAGCAAAGTATTATTGCGTTATCCCATCTGATATTTCTCAGCAGCAGCCAGCAGTCTGGATTTTCGTCCGTTTGATGGCAATAAGCTCGCCGCGTGTTACATGGGACTTAAACATTACTGGAGAAATCTGGGTGTACTGTAGGTACACCTCTGTCTAACCCTTCGGGGAGTATAGGCGTGATGTTATGTTACGATATTTTATGTTACGATATATGTTATGTTACGATATTTTATGTTACGATATTTTATGTTACGATATTTTATGTTACGATATTTTATGTTACGATATATGTTATGTTACGATATATGTTATGTTACGATATTTTATGTTACGATATTTTATGTTACGATATTTTATGTTACGATATATGTTATGTTACCTACAAATAACTCCCAACGTAACAAAACTCTTAATTTCCAAAGACTTCCAAAGATTCCTACTAGGACAAACTTCTTATAATAATGTAACTGTATTAGAACTAATGCTCTCGTTAATGAATTACTTTTATTTCCTTATCCTAGTGCAGGAAAACATCGAGTAAAGGAGAGTAGGGAGAAAAGCGACCACTTCAATAATTGGATGAATGTACTTCCCTGTTAACATTATTTTTGGAGGAGCAAAGAGCTTTTCTGTAAGAAAATTAATTTAGTCTGTAATTTTTATGGCGTACAGTATATAACTATCTTAAATACGTTTGAGTTTTTTTATGTATTAATTAATTTACTTAGGATCTCCAATAAAAGACAAACACAATACATGAGACGCAAATAAAGGGCAACATTAGGTATTAAGTAGGTGTACTTCTTCACTTTTCGGAGAACACAGCATGCACAATAAAGCTAACAACTAAGCTAACAAAGTTACCACGGCCACTAAGCAGTATAAGCAATTGTTGTGCAATAAAATGATATGATTTATGATTTCGGAAATGAGTACATACGAGTAGATGAATGTAATTTCAGATATATTGGAGTTTCCAAAATTGTATTTTAGGTTGATGAAGCACTGATCGTTACCTGGGTGATGCAGGTACAAGCTGTAAGCATTAATAACCACTTTACAAGGAGTAATCTTAATTAACCTGTTTTCCAATTAATCACACAAAAACCAAGTTAAAATAAGCGTTTGTTTATTCTCGTTTAAATAAATAAAAATATTCCTTTATTTTTCGTAATTGCACATACGATTGTTTGTCTCTGCATCACCCAAAGGTTGACTGGTAAAAAAAATCTATGTTATTTAGTCCGCCTTTGTAAATTTCTGTGCTTGAAGTATAAATAAATAAATAATTATTTTGTTCTTATTCATGGAGAGCCTAGATAATTTATGCATCTTTCTTGGTATTTCCCATAAACTAGTGAACGGGTCAGCTGTCTAAAACATTGCTATAATATTCTATTAAATTACACAGTGCGTGTCTGTTGCCCCCACTATCCTCTTAATGTCGTCGGATGTTCCTGTTATTCACTAAGCTGCAGACAACTGCAGACGGAAAATATTCCGAGAAAGCGCTTAAACAGCTGTAGTAGTCTTGTTTCCCTTTGTCACAATTCTGGTGTAGAAGTAATGAATATTTTCTACGTTGGGGCTTGGAAATAGAGGGTTTAGAGAGGCTAGGATCGAGTTAAGTAGTTGTAATCTGGTAGGCTTATCTTACAATTGATCAAAATTATTATTTTCGTTTCATTTAGAATTAGCTACAAGTATTTCTGTGGTGATCAAATCTAGGTGCACAATTTTGAATATTATAGGTCCTATAAGCATAATAATAGCCTAATCAGCTTATAATGTTTCCACTGCTGGGACAGAAGCCTCTTCGAGAGGGAGTGGACTGTAATCTACCACACGGGCCCAGTGCGGGTTGGTAGATGTCACACATTTTAAATAATGTTTGTGTTGCGTAATGTGAATTATTTTGCATACCATTATGTAATTATTATTATTTTTCTAACTGACAGACAGCTGTGCTGCTGGGGAGTTTGTTGCGCCACTTCTTCTTCCCAACTAAAGCACCAGGAAGTGGTGAAGGGTGGGGGTTTTTGGAGGACTGTCTTATGTAATTTTTACGTTCGAGAAGTGCTGATTCTCAGCCTAGTTTGAATAAATGACTTTTGACATGACTTCTAATTGTTAGTTCTAGGAAATGCCGATTTCCGCACGATGTTTTCCTTCACTGTTTTGAGAGCAGTGGTAATGGGATAAATTTACACAAAGTAAAGTGCCTGTCCGGGTTCGAACCCACGACATACAACTCGTAAATCGGGGCCATTACCACTGGGCCACCACTGCTCCCACTGGGCTACCACTGGACATTGGTCCTATGAAGAGATATAATGATGTATACTTTCTCTCAATACGCTTAAAATAATCTATACATATAATAATTAATCGTTTAACCTAAAAATATAAGTAAGTTTGAATACAATAATTATGAATTTTATAAAACAAATATTTACACGCTAAAACAAAGCCCCTTTGAATTAAAACATTATCATTAACATCTGCTAACCCAATACGTATAGGCACACAGCACCTGTGTGACTCACGTACGTCATAACTTGTCGGTTATGGCGGAACGTGGTAAGACTAGGATGTCGGATTTGCATACGAACGGAATTGTCGTGAGAGAGGATTTAAAGGCTCATTTACATGAGGACAATATCTCGCCTGGAATGAGCGATTGTTAGAAAGAGATAGAAAAGTTGACTCTGGGTCTTAAAAGGGAGCTTTTCAAGACTCATCTCCTCGTAAACGCACAAAATCTTACACAAAGTATGTGCGTGTGTTACCAGTAAATTAAAAAACACAAGACTCTTTTTTTTAAACACCCACTTATTGTAAAGTAGGTACCACTTTATTCAGAATTTTTCATAAATCTTCTATGTAAAAATTTCCTACACATACAAATAAAACTCAGATTTATACAACATATTAGCACAGAACATAAGCATATGTATTCAAAAAGCAAGATATCTTTTATTTCAGAATATAATATTTACATAATATAAATAAACTAACAGAACTTGGGTTCACGAGACGTCGCCAAACGGTTGGGCGATTCTACGTAATCTGACCAGAGGGCTGGCCTATTTTTTGGCCAACGTGATGACAGCGATGTTGACAAATTTTTTGATGACTTCAGATTGTGTTCCTTCATTTTTTATATACATCTACATATTATTATTTTAAGTCTGCTACCGTATACAAGAAAGAAAGAAAGAAAGAAAGAAAAATTATTTATTGGGACAAACACAGGAGATCACAAACTAAACTAAAACACATTGAAACATCAATAAGAAATAAAAAACAATAAAAATAAAACAAAGTAAAAAAGAAGGAGTCCTGTGCGAGGCCAAAAGGCTCCTATCTCAGCACGATGCTGCGACATTTAATACTAAAAGTCGCAGCGCTGGTATTCTGATAGGGCCCGCAGTGATGTCACGGATAGATAGGTACCTAAATAATAATAAATAAATTATTATGTATCAAATACATAATAAAAAAAAATTAAAAATACAATACGTAGTCCGTGTGTCTGCACCCGACGTAGCATCGATTACTTGTCTATGCCTTTAAGTGTCTGTGGTATGATACTCTATGGCATCGATGTGACAAGTAAAGAGACGCAGGCGCCAACACCGGCAAAAAATTTATAAATATTACGGCTGTCTATTGTTTAATAATACAATAATAAAGTGAATAATCGTAGGATGAAAAGTGTTTTGTGATAGTCAGTTACATGTCAGTTTTATATGGAGAAATACAGATACAAGAGTGGAATTTCCAAATTCACCAATGACAAACAATGGCAAAGAAAAAGCAAAATGCAAAACAACTGCTGTGTCTCAGTGAATAATCGCTGCCAAACGCTCGTCACCGTGCCAGACGCGTGCAGATCAAGGGTAAGTTTAATCTGTGCTATCCTTTTGAAGTTGTAGTAAGTGCTGTTTAAATTTGAGTCTGAAAGTACCAACTGTCTTTATAGCACGAAAAGGAGGTGGCAGGTCGTTCCAACAACGAGAGGCAGCGAATTTGAAACAACCACGGAAAGCAGCGGTTCTGTGCGATGAGGCCAATAAGAGGTACGAAGATGCTCTAGTTTTAATCTTGTTGATATCGCGCGACCAAGACAGTTTCTTATATAGATAGTCTGGTTTCTTTACAAAAAGAGTATTATTATTTAATACACAAGGAGCGCTATGCTAGAAATAGGCATACTACTTGATAGCCAACAATCAATCTGCCTAGCCTTGTCCCAACTATGTTGGGGTCGGTTTCCAGTCTAACCGGATACAGCTGAATACCAGTATTTTACATGGAGCGACTGCCTAACCGACCTCCACAACCCAGTAACTGGATAATACGATACCCCTTGGTAAGACTGGTTGTTAGACTTTCGGGATTCTGACTACCCGTAACGACTGTCTAAGATCCACGAATGACAGTCGGAACCAACGACTTATCGTGCTTTCCGAGGCACGGAGGAGTCTCTTTATGTAAAGATGGTCACTCATCCACGGACCAAACCCGGCAAGCATAGCTTAACCTGACGGATCGACCCGTGCGGCTGTTATTACTTAGTCACGATCTCCTCCTACTTGCTAGCCAACAAGCATGCTTTTTTAATAGCATAATGTATTTAAGCCTTTATCCATTTAAAGACTATTTTTTTGGAACGAAGTTCCCTTTCGCGCGTTGCGAAAGAGGGCTAGACGGAAAAAATTGGGACCAAAAGATGTAACGACACTTTTTATTTTTTTATTATAACTCCATCTGTGAGCGACCACAGGCACTAATTAGTGGCATGCCTTTGTGAGGTTCATTCCATAATTATTTTTTATTATAACGCCATCTGTGAGCGACCACAGGTACTAATAAGTGGTATGCCTTTGTGATGTTCATTCCATAACTTCGTTCCATCCGGTTGTCCCTTGACACTATACCGTACATCATGATACACTCATCAGGAAACTGCACCACTATGGTATGAGGGACAAGGCTCTTGACCTTCTGACTTCTTATCTGAACAACAGAATTCAGAGGGTCGATGTTAATGGCAAGAGATCTGCAGGATCTGCGGTCACCATGGGCGTTCCGCAGGGTTCAATTCTAGGTCCTTTCTTATTTCTAATTTATATTAATGACTTACCTTACCACATAAGGGACAATCACAAGATCGTATTATTCGCAGATGACACATCCCTCATTTTTAAAATCAAACGTCAGTTAGTCAACTTTGATCAAGTTAACGATGCACTCTCTAAAGTTGTGCATTGGTTTAATGTAAATAATCTTCTCCTGAACGAAAAAAAGACTAAACTCATTAAATTTTCAACGCCAAATGTCAGGCAACTAACTACCAATGTTCAAGTTAATGGAATAGAGTTGGACCCTGTTGAGTCAACAGTTTTTCTTGGAATAACTATTGACGGTAGATTACAATGGGGCCCACACATAGAAAAATTGTCAGGAAGGCTTAGTTCAGCCGCATATGCTGTTAAAAAAATTAGGCAGATAACTGACGTAGATACAGCCAGAATTGTTTATTTTAGTTATTTTCATAGTCTGATGTCTTATGGGATTCTTCTCTGGGGAACCTGTGCGGACATTAATTCTATCTTTGTTCTACAGAAAAGGGCTGTTCGAGCCATTTACAACCTAGGTCCAAGAGATTCCCTTCGAGAGAAATTCAGAGAAATAAATATTCTGACTGTAGCCTCACAATATATTTTTGAAAACCTATTGTATGTACAAAAAAATATATAAAATTTTAAGAAAATGTCCGATGTTCATAGTTTAAATACCAGGAATAAACACAACCTTGCTGTACATCGCACACGTCTTCACAGAGTAGGCAACTCGTTCATGGATCAATGTATACGCTTTTACAACAAACTTCCCATTGACATTCGAAACTTACCCATTAAACGATTTAAAAACTGTATTAAAACCAAACTTTGTAAAAAAGGGTACTATAAAATTTCAGATTATTTAGAAGATAAAAAAGCTTGGGATTGAGCTGCTCGCTCTGCTATACCTTGTGATAAAACCATAAAACTTGATATTTTAATTGTTACTTATAATCATCAATTAAACCAGATTTAAAAATATTTACATAGAATAATAAAACATATACTTAAAATAATAACATAATCAAATTATATACAAAATGACATGATTACTTTGTAAAGTATAATATTATTTTAATTATTGTGAATGTGAGGACTATGTGGGTATTTTAATTTTTTTTCTCTTTAATGTTTTTTTTATTTTTTTTATTTCACTGTTAGTTTTAATGATGGTCTGGCAGTTTGAGTAGTTGATGCGGCCTACCCAAATGTCCTTTCTTTGGTATTGTTCGTCGAGTTGAGCTCCTTAAGCTCTGAGTGAGCTCCACGATTACTGACAAATGCTTGCACTGACTGGACAGCTCCACTCAAATATGTGTGGTTCTTTCCTCAAAAGACCATTACAGACACCAATCTACATGGTTCTCATATGGCTTGACCAAGATTATGTCTGGACTTTAAAAGAGACCGTGACCTCTGAGTTTGTTTCGGCCTTTCTTCTCAGAGTAGTCAGTTAGGAAACGCCGACCTCATCTAGCTTATTTTAAACATTTTTTTTAATTGACGTGTAAAAGTGATTCCGATAACCTATTTACAGAATAAACAATTTCATTTCATTTCACTTGTCAGCTTTTTTTTTTCTGAAAATAAGTAACTGAACCATAAAGTCACTACAGAATAACAGACTCTCAAACATTTATTTAAAATTACAGATTAAGGTAGATAGCCCACCTGATGTTAAACCTCTGCCAATAACGACTAGAATACCTTGTAGGTCACGTTCACATAGAACGTGCCTTACGGTTATTGCATTACACCCGACTCTCACACGCAAAGATTAGAATGGACAATAGGTGCTAGGACAAGCCAAATATAGGACAGCCATCTTTTCAAGACCCAAGAAAACACATATTATTCACAGTAACTGCGGTGTGTCGTTGACAAGATTTGTTCCATGAACAACATTATTCTTTCATGGGTTAGAACTCAGGCAGGCCCTTTACTTTGTGTAAATAATTTCATCACCACTGCTCTCAAAACGGTGAAGGAAAACATCGTGAGGAAATCGGCGTGTCTTAGAACCAAAAATTCGTAGACATGTGACATCTACAAACCCGCACTGAGCCGGCGTGGTAGATTACAGCTCCTCTCTCTCTCGAAGAGGCCTGAGTACCAACATGAACTGGCCTGCATTAGCAGGGAAAGGAAATGTTTGAGAAAGCGAAGAGAGGAGAAAGAGGTATTTGTCCTTCAGTAGGATACTACTGGCTAGATAGATACAAAGATTATGTTCATTTGAGTTATGTATGACTATAGAATGTTACCTTTAAAAATCAAGTTGAATCACTTGGTGAATTCTGCCTGTAACTGTAAGTCACGTCCACACATGGAACGTGCCTTCCCGTTATTGCATTACATCCGCCACTCAGACGCACCCACATAGATTAGAAAGGACAATAGGTGGTCTGACCGTCATTCATATTTGAGTAGAGGATACCTCTATAGGCGTGTACGTATGAACAAACAAGAACATGATGAACACGGACATCAAACACTTTGTTCGCATGTGCGTACCACTATCGAACATCAAACACTGTGTTCGTCAAAAATGTTCGAGGCGATCCAATTTCAAATCCATGGCTACTAAAGAGCGGGGCGGTTGCGCACGAACTGTGTTCGTATTATGTTCGTGTTCGCTTTGCTAATTTACGTCCACTCGTACGAACCAAATGTTCCGTGTTCGATGTTCGTGTTCATCATGTTCTTGTTCGTTCGTGCGTATATGGCCAAGAGATGTTATGACATTCAGGGTCTAAGGCGTCAAAACACAGTCAAAAGTGTACACTGAATTTAAATATTACAATAATATTACACATTGAATATTTTTGAATGAGGTGTGGGAATGAGACTGCTGCCCAAAATATAGTTTTTTAGAATTTTTGTCCGTTTCTCTGTTTGTCTGGATGAATGTTCCAGATTAGCGCAAAAACAGCTGAACATATTTGGATTAAATTTGGCACACAGATAGTTAATAACCCATAAAATATTAAAAGTACCATATGTGTTAACTTATGGTACTTTTAATCCCGATCGTACTATCCCGTGGGATATTTTCCGACATCCACGCTGGCATAGCCGCGGGCAAAAGCTAGTCTCCAATAAGGCCAGTATATGTAGGGTGTCCCCTTCCCACCGCGGCGTTTCTTTTGAGAACGTTCCCTAAAAATAAATCTTATTATTACCGATCTCACACAGTTCGTTCACACGTCTCTTAAAATAAGACGTGAACACACAGAAACAAATACTAAATACCATTACGATTTATTTATTACATTCAAGCTTCTACCTAGAATTTTATTGTTGGAAGTAATGTAAGAAAAACAGATTTTTATCTGATTATCTTTACGACTCGTTCGAATCGAACGAGGATGAAAACATTACGCTTTTTATTGGCGCGGTCGGGGAAATGTGATTTGTAGTTGTAGGAGTTACCTTCTGGCGCAGTTGGGTAAATAAATTGTGAGTTGTAGTTTTTGGAGTTACCGTTGGGAGACACTTTGATTTTGTATTCCTTTGAATTTTTAAGCTTGGGTTTTAGATTACAATCTAGGTTCTTTTTTATGCCCTAACTTTAAAATTGATAGCAAACGTCAAAATTACTTTAGGCCGTCAAACAGGAGGTCGTAAAGAATATTGCTATTGAAAACATGCTTGAGAGCAGTGGTGTGGCCCAGACGTAACGGATACGACTTACGAGTTATAGGTTGTAGGTTCGAACCCAGACAGACGGTTTACCTTGTGTAAATTATTTTAACACCACTGCTTTCAAAACGGTGAAGGAAAATGTCGTGATTAAACCGGCATATCTTAGAAACGAAAATTCCAAGACATGTGACATCCATCAACCCGCAATGCCCACTCCCTCTCACTAAAAGGAGGTCTGTGTCCCAGCTGTGGGAACATTATAGACTGACAATCAAACGTGCTTGGCAAATGAATGTATATTAATTTTGCCTACGTAGTGTAAGCATTGTGTAAGTTTTTCCTTAGCTATAAATCTTTTGTAAACGCTCGAAAAAGTTTAAGTTGTATTAAGTGATCGGTTTTTAAATGATTTTATAAAACATCCCGGTTTCGATATTATCTCAAGCATACATTCTGACTACGATATTGCATGAGACCGCTACGCAGCTACTACGAACAACTTCGTCTAGCAAAGTGCTACGCACGTAGCTCCGCGCCTACGCGTACGAATTTGCTTTGTGCATGTGAGAGGACAAATGTAGGCACGCAGTCGTTGACTCCGTTTATCAATTTGGGTACTGATAAATATTATGATATTGTAAAAACTGAAAGAAAAGAAGAGAAAGAGAGAGTTGAGGGTTATATCTGCCACTATACTTAAATATACGTCCGGCGCACCCTTAGACAATCTTTTACTATGTATTAAAAAAAAAAAAACAATACTTATTGAAGTTATATTATTAAAACACAAACTTCGAGCCAAATTATAATACAGTATGTCGGCACTATTTGCGTGGTTAGAGATATTTTCTGGAGTATTTATTTATTTATTAAAACTTAATGCAAAAGTGAAAAAAATTGTGTACAGAGGCGGACTCCGTCCTGAAACCCAAAATTAAAAAAAAAAGAATAAAACCCGATTTAAATTATATAAGCTAGCGAGATGTGATGGTAATCGATATGAAAACATGACAAAAAAAAAAGATTTGATGATATTTCTTTGTGAGGTTAACGACCGCGCTGGTAGTTGGATTTTCAATATTTTATTTAAGTTTATGTAAATACTGGCAGTATTCAAAGAAATTAACACCTTTATTTCCACCAATTTCACAATTTGCTGAACACCAGTAAGCCATGTAAATCCACACAATTATGTATGAAACCTATTTGTGTGTGAAAGCGGATCGGAATAGCGCTGTCGGAGCCGTATGTGATAATCTTGAGTTTATGCATTATGTATTAGATTGACTGTATTTTTGTATGTGGTAAGGAAAACTATGGAGGGTGGCACTTTTGAGGCGAATTTCACGTAAGCGAATGTATTTTTTGGACTGCTGAGTTAGATTTTTTTGGAATGAAAATTCATAAGATTAAACGAAATTGCGGAAGTATTAAAGGATGTGAAGTTTGTTCGTTTGTACGTCGGAGGGATTCTCTGAAACTGCTCATCCAATTTCAAAAATTCTTTCTCTAATAGAAGGTACGCTATTGCCGAGTGCCATAGAATATTTGATGTTAAAACAGACGGACGAAATCGCGGGCAGAAGCTAGTAAGAAAATAAATTCAAATGAGTGTGTCCAGTTTCAAGCTTAAAAAAAAAGTTAGATGTTCAAATGAAAAATATTGTTTATGGTAAAGCAAAGTAGAATAAAAGAGTAAACAGAGATATAAATCGAGAGTAAAAAACTTTTTTTTACAGGCTAGGATTTTGAAGTAGGTAACTGTTACTAGAAAAAGCAAATCAATGTGTTGAGTTTCAAGCTAAACGTTCCGTAATTATAAGTGCAAATAAATTTATCCGTGGTAGAAAGAAAAACACACACACAATACAGGAGAAATTCCTAGTGTGGGACAACGTTTTAAAAAAAAAAAGTACGTTTATTTGCAGTAAACATGACGCCAAAAAAGAAACAACAACACGAAAATAGCAAACTGGGGGAAAATATGCGTTACATCCGTCGCGTGAAATGAAGCCGATTAGCCGCTTTTTTGTAATAATCTATTTTTGTTTACTCTTTAGTAAACAAAAAAGCGGCTAAGTGCGAGTCGGACTCGCACATGAAGGATTCCGTACCACCGTACAATAATATTTAACACTACATATATCTTTATACAAATTATAGCGCCTGCTTGGGTTCGAACCCACGACCAGCTACCACTCGTAAGTCGGGGCCGTTACTACTGGGCCAGTACTGCTCATACCACTGCCACTGCTTGCCCACTTGAAATGATATTTACTCTTGTTTATTTTTACGAGCTTAGGACACCTAAAGTAAGTTGCAAAAATTACTCTGCCACTGCTCTCAGAATGGTGATGGAAAAGATCGTGAGGAAACTGGCATGTCTTAGAACCAAAAAATTCGAAGACATGTGACATCTACCAACCTGCACTGGGCCCGCGTAGTAGATTACGACCCACTCCCTCTCACAGAGAGGAGGCCTGTGTCCCAGCAGTGGGAACATTAATAGGGTGATGATGATGATTGATGATGATTATATCTTTAATAATGTTTCTTGTATAGGGCCCCCTTGAATTTTTAACTTTCTTTTGTTAACTCGGCCATATTAGTTCAAGTGACTACATAATTATTGCGATTCGAAAGATACAGACCTGTGACAGACGCATGGACAGCGGAGATTTATTAATAGGGTCCCGTTACCACTCTTTGGGTACGGAACCCTAAAAACTATGATTATAACCTAAAAGAAAAAAAAAGTAGGAAAGAAAAAAGAACGTAAACACACATACAAAGTAGCCAAAAGCCTTTTATTCAATCAATAAAAGTTTGTAAATTTTGTTCATTGCTTGACGTCAAGACCAGAGACCAAAGATTTACAGAATGCGTAATTACTGTTGCGACATTGGCAAATGACAACAAACAAATAAAAGAAATACAAAATACAATTGCAAAGTTAACTACTAAAAACTTTTGGTAGTTAACTCGTGCAATCGGCATTTTGTATTTGTTTTGTTTGTAGTATTAAACTAGTGGTTTTGACAAAACTTTCAATGTAAAATATAAGGTTAGGCGAAAGGGTACACGTAGTGCTCCAACATTTCTCCAGTTGTGTTTAAGTCCCATAAAACTCCATAGCCCCGGGTGGCGGTTGACAAAACCCAATTCTAAAAGCAGGCATAAATTAAAAAGACGGTTATTTTTAAAAGCTTTTATTTCGAACTTTACGCTAACACTGTAAAAACTTTTTATTCCTAAAGTACATACTCCCTCCCAAACTTTATGGCTTATATATTATGTTGGATTTGTCGATAAAATTGATCATATTGCTTCGCTTTAATGGGTCGGACACCGGTGACCAGACACACTGTATAATAAAATGTAATAAATATAAAAATACTATACTACTATTTATTTTCTCGCAGTCAATGGTAAAAAGTAAAGTACACAAGTCTAGAATCCTTCGCTACTCTCGGGATCCAACTTAGTCACCCGAATTAAATTCCCTTTTTTTCCATTGATCTATAATTTTGACAATTTGATACGGAGTCATGATCCTCAGCAGTGAGACAGCGATTGAATAGAAGAGAGATAATCTAATATTTATTTAATAAATCTTCATTCGTTTATTTCTCCACCTCTGTTCCTCAGCCTCCGTTACTTCAGTCAATCAATCAATCAATCAACTCAGCCTATCGCAGTCCACTGCTGGACATAGGCCTCTCCCAGGCTGCGCCACACCCTATCCTTCTTCCGCATCCAGTCTGGCCCGGCCACTTTCTTAAGGTCATCGGTCCATTTAGCCGGGAAGCGTCCCACGCTACGCTTGCCGATACGCGGTCTCCACTCTAGGACTCGTCTGCTCCACCAGCCATCGGTCTTTCGACAACCATGGCCAGCCCACTGCCACTTCAGTTTGCTTACTCTGCAAACTATGCCGATAACTCCGGTTCTTTTCCAGATAATTTCATTTTTGATGTTATCCTTCAAAGGAACTCCGTTGCAGTACATTCCCAAACTTCAGTAGTACCTATTCGTACAGCATCCTCTAAAAGTATCTCAGTAATCCGTACATTACCACAGGATATATTGCAAGGGTGTGCTCGCGATCGATTACTGGTGGCAGAACGTGAAGATGCGCCAAACTTCGGTTTATTAGTTACAGGGATGGTGATTATGTGGAAGAGAAGCAGGAAGAAATTTAGTTATGTAGGTTTTTGAAAGGATAATTAGTTGGTTGCTGAATTTTCGTGTCGATTTAACAAAATGAGCCCTCAAGTAGGGCTCATTTTAAATGTAGGTTTTCAACATGTCCTTTTCTTCCATATTTCTCTATTAGACGTCATCTCGGTAGTCATCTTTCACACAGTCCATCCATCGTTTTTTTGGTCTTCCCCTACTCTTATAGCCATCGACATTCATACTCAAAACTTTCCTCACAACATTTTCTCCATTCCTCCGCATCAGATGCCCATACCGACAACCGATTTCCCACAGAAAACTACTAACTTTATAATTATTATATTTTATTACCGGTAAGAACTATTCTATGTCCTAACCCAGCATTCATTCATCACGTCGGGGTCACCAATTTGTTTGTATGAGGAACAGAGTGTAAAGTTCACTCATCCACCATAGAAAAAGGAGGATCCTCCGACTAGACAGGTGTTATATCTGGCGGGCAACTGCCCGTAAATTGATTTCGGATAGTCTTCTCTATGTCGTTCGCGGAGTAAATTCTAACTGCGCGATGCAGGATTTGTGTGTCGTCATGTCTTTGCTGCGTAGTTCGTATGTGGCGGTGTAACCGCAATAATGATCAACACATTTCGTGAGTGGCCTTTAAAGGTAATGGACAAATAGAGATACATAGTTACTTGATTAGAATAGTAAGTATTTTCAACACAATACAAACCAGAGAAAATAACCATAATATCTAACATCTAATATCTAACTTATACACACTTACACAGTTTTGACCATCTTAAAGGTAAGTTCTTTGGGTTTTTATATAAGCTCAAGGCATTAGGTCGTTAGCCGTTACGACAATCGGCTATAGCCGGGTTTATAGCCTGTGTGTCGGCAACCTCTGCTTGGTCAGGATATTTCGTTTTATTAGGATACCTAGATTGAATCATGCAAGATGGTGGCATCGATTCGGAATTAACAGTCGCTTTTTAAAAGACTAATAAAGTTTTAAACTATTCATTGTGTTTTTAAATCTTAAACAATATTTAAAAACAGATCAAATTGAATATAATTATGATACATATATTCTCTATTTTAAAAAACATAAGTTCAGTTTACCGGATTTTTAAAGCAATCTGTTGTGAAGCAAATGATACCTAATTAGAAATCGTAAAATGAGCAACCTAACTTTTAATTGAGGAACTATTGATTTATTGAGGAACTAGCGACCCGCTAAAGTTTCACATGATTCTTACACCTGACGAAATAAATTTTCTAAATAATAGTGACATTCGCATCAAAACCCATTGCGTAATTTAGAAGACAATACGGTCACACAAACAAACGCAAAAAGTGTTTTTTCTATTGTAATATTTATAGAATAGATATAGATTATCTAGAGGATCGTCTACAGCTGAATAAATGCTACCTCAGTCTCTCGCTATCATAACAATCATAACAACAATAGAAATCGATGCTCCCAGACAAATATTTCACTACCCAAACGATCAGACATAAAAAAAACAAAACGCAATCACCCGAAGTCACCTCTCGCATAACGCCATCCATCTCTCGGTAATAATAAAGAAGGGCCCCATTCTGACTTAGATTTATATAGCTGTGCCTTTTTGTGGGCCCACGATGTTTGTTATCCAATAAGAGGGTAGGTTTCACTAATATATATCGGGAAGTTATAATGGTGGGTAGTTGGTATTACTTGATTGGAAAAAGAGATTAAATGTCAGTCGAAACGGCAAAGTTTTCATAACATAGTTCTGAAAAGTATAGCCAATAGTAATACTATTGCAATGTTTAGAAAAATGAAGCTGATTTGGGGACTGCCGATAGAAGTGAAAACTAAGTAACTTTTGAATTGTATCGTATACACAGTATACATAATCGCTCATGGGAAGCGGGCGGTGACGATGACGCGAGTTTCAAGCTTTTAGATCACCCAAAAAGAACACAGTATACATATAGCTCATGGAAAGCGTTCGGTGACGATGACGCGACATCCATGGTTTTTTTTTACCCAAAAAGTGCTCAACGCGCCTAAAGAAATGTTCACTTCAAAAAACACTGTTTCCAATATTACTGCGTCGCCTAACGCAGTAATATTGGAAACAGTGTTTTTTGAAGTGAACATTTCTTTCTGCTATCGCTAAGACCGCGCGCAAATTCAAAACCGCGCGCGCGGGGCCACCATCTACCGCGCAACTCCCATCATAGCACGCATACCCTATTTATTTAACGTCGCAATATTTATTAGAAAAAAGGATAATACACCCTAAATAATCAATTAAGTCTACCTCCATCAACCAGTAGCTACAAGCAATATAACAGGCAGGAAAATCTCAGGAACGACATAAAACGTTAAGAATAAGAAATAATTTCTGTACACACAAGCACATTGTAAGTAGGAATCATTTTCCGTAGGTACATTCGTGTTTTTCCAACAGGGAAGATTGCTTGTTCAAGTGTCAAACATTGTAATGAACGCTTCAGAAGACAGTTAAGCTGGTTTTCCACCAATGAGGAGCAAAGAAGCTATTATATCGACCAATAAGCTTCATTTTCATACCTTCGCTTTGCGCACCTTTTTACAAAGAGCTGAAGCTGAGCTTTTTACAAAGTGCAAGCGGCCATAAGCAAGCGGTGATATAAAGTGCGTTTCATCAAATTAGTTCCTTTGCCGTAATGTTGGCTCCGCTGGTAAACTTTAACAACGGATCTATTAGGTAGCACCGTAGCGTATTCGTGTTCAACATTACGGCATAGAAACTATTTGATCAAACGCACTTTAGTGTCATCCTCTCAATATAAATTCGAAATTCAAACGCTGTTGAGGTGCGAATTCAAGATCATTTCCTTAACAAAAATGAGTTTTCTTACCAATTGTGTGTGGTCACATAAATGAGGTTTAAAGTGAACTTTACTTTAGACACTCACTTCGCTACAATGCTTAACTGAGGAGGTTCTTTTCAAAACTTGATTTAGCCACTTTTTTTTTTTTTTTTTGAATTTGAGGAAATAGTTTTGCAGAAATTAATTTCGAAGTGGATTAAACTAAGTTTGGAGAAATCATGTGTTTTATTTATTTTTCTCTGCTGGATCAATCACGATTTGACAAACTTTTGTTTTCGCTGCCTGCAAATTTCACTGTCACCAAACCAAAAAAAAATGTGTGTTGTCGAAAGTGAAATATTCAAGTTTTGAAGAGAAACTCCTCAACTATGGTGAAATTAATACTGTACATCGTTTTACAGCTTAGCTTCGCTTCACATTACTAGTGGTAATCAAGCCTAAAGCCCTGTCAATGTATCATTTACGAACTCAAATATTGTAATTTTATTAGAAAAATCTGAAAGTGATTTTTGCCACCCTCGTCACAATGACATGACGTATAAGACAGTTGACTGTAGGGGCTAGAAGCTCAAAGGTTTGATAACCTTTAGTTTACCTTTCTCACGGTAATTCAGTCATTTTTATATGACATGGGACTTAAACATAACTGGCGAAATATGGGTGTAAGGTACATCTTTGCATAACCCTTCGGGGAAATAAAAGCGTGATGTGTATGGCGTGTTATGTTAACGACATAATATCAGTGCCTCCAGTCAAAAACGGCATAAGTCGAGTTATGCCCTTTTGTTTTTATAGCACCATTGTAATCTACGTGTTCTGTTACATAACATATCAAAAGGACATAACTCTAGCTGCATCCTAACATACTTTTTTGTAATATATCAAAGGCATAACTCGACTGCGTCTAAAGGCACATCTCTAGATATCAAGTAAATTTTACTGCTTAATAGACATAACTACAAGAAACCCCAAAACACAATCGAACTAAAAGGCATAAATACAGTTAACTTAATTACAAAAAGACACAACTCATGTAGTTCCAAAGTTTTTTAAATATAGTAAGAAATAAATGTAGATAATCCATTTGGTAAGCATGTTTGAAAGGGAACAACTGCATTTGTTGCGTTTGCTTCAGGAAGTCTCAAGCGGTATATCCCCACTAAACACTTTATCGCTATTGGTGGATTAGCGTGTGGTGTACTGTTTTTAGAAATAAGTCGTTTTATTCCTTAATTTGTAATTTGCTAATTTATTTTGTAATAAGTAAATCAGTGTTACGCGTATTAATTTTCAAGCTTTTAAAAGTGATATAACATCATTAAGCTAGTATTCAAATATATGTATAATGACACTTCTACCATCTGTATACACAGAATATCTCGATTTCTATAAGAATTTGCTGACTTCAGAACCGCAAAGAGCAGAAGACGATCCTGACTTAAGTTTTGTACCGGGCAATGAAGAGGACAGCGAGGACAATTGAAATTATTTAATTGCACATATGTGTATACATATATAAACTTACTTAGCTTTACATACTCCTTTTGTTTCGTTTACTTTCATACATCTGGTCATACACGCACGAGTTACGAGTACCTGAGCATCTGAAGAACATCACCAATTAGGTCACTATGTGTCCTTCCAGGGCGTCCCCTCCCGGTATTTCCACTCACATCTGCTTTGTAAATACCTTTTGTTACTCGCCTTTCATTCATCCTCTCAACATGACCAAACCATCTAAGCATACTCTTTTCAATTTTGGTCACTAGATCTTCTTTTAAACCGCACCGTTGCCTTATCACACCATTTTACAGCCTATCATTCATAGTCACGCCACACATGCTTTGCAAGAAACGCATTTCCACAACATTTATTCTACTTTCATGCTTCTTCTGCCACACCCAACATTCACTTCATACATAAACGTAGGCACCAGCACTCCAGCACCCCATTGTGAACAGCTAGTCGACCCCTTTTGGGCATCGACTGGTTGATCACAATCGCATGTATACACTACTACTACCACTACTACTATTCACTTTATTTCCCGCATTTACTTTCCTTTCCACATCTTCATCATTCCACTTTCCATCCCTTGTAAACTGACTCTCCAAATACATTATTACACTTACTTTCTCCATACTCTTATCATTTATGTTTACATCACACACCGATACATCGTCTTCTCTTTCAAATACCATAAGCTTCGTCTTATTCAATGTGAATAAGTTCTGAATAATAATATATTCATCCCTTTCAAATTATATGCTTCATCCATCACAGTCACCATGTCTTGCAACCGTTCAGCTTACGATGCAAGTAGAACTTGATCATCTGCGTAGAGAAGGTATTTGACAGGCAACTCATTCATGCTCAATCCGCACTCACCCCCTTTCAAATTTAGCAAAAAGCTATCCGTGTGCATGTTGAACATCCACGGTGACGTGACAGCCCTGCCTAACACCCCTTGAGATGCAAAACCAGTCTGTGCATACCCCATTTATCATAACACAAGCATTGGTATCCTTGTGGAAATATTAAAGTGCCCGTACCAAGCGCCAGTCCACACCGTACACGGATAGTGTTGACCACAGTTCTTCCCTCCACAAGTCCACACCATGTAATAGGCCTTCTCTAAGCCAAAGAAAACACACTAGAATTTCTTGTTCTTTGTCAGAGGTTTTTCGCCTATGCACCTTATAGAGATCTGATCCATACAGTCCATTTTCTATCTAAATCCCGCCTGCACACCCAATATTTTGTCATCTATCGCTCTTATTACTCTATTTATTAAAACCTCGCATAGAGTCTGCGGACAACACTCAAAAGACTAATGCCGTGACAGTTTTTGGACTGCTGCTGAGAGTCTTTTCCTTTATAAAGTGGTACGATTACAGCCTTGCACTAAAAAAACCACCTTGCATCCGGCGCACGGCCATTTTTCCAATACATATTAAAGATCCGTCACAACAGGCTTGTTCCCACGCCGTCACCTGCCTTCAGTATTTCAGCAGACACTCTGCCATTCCTTGAGCTGCCCAATTTTCATTCCTTTCAACACTCTAACAATCTCATCTATTTTTATTTCATTTCCATCACGTGCATCTGAGCTAGAGTGTTCAAAACTTGCTTCTGTCCAGTTACCCACTCCTTGCAGTGTGCATCCTGACAACTGAATAAACTTCCAAAGTATCCCTTCTAGTGTCCAAGACCTTTCATTATTCGTTTAGTAAACATCCATCTTCTTCTCTTATAATAATCCTTCTCGATGGTCCTGTCACTCCGTGACCCAATCTTATCTGTTTCCAGAACAGCTTAACACATTGGCCCTGTAGTTATCAGAGAATTTCCTGTTATAGGCACTTTTCTTCCTTTTTCATTTTTACAATCTCTTTTACTGTTAGATGTTTTATTTAAAGTGTAGACTTAATAAATAAATAAAAGATTTTCTAGCCTATTGTTTAATTATCGATAGCAGAAGGGAATAAGTCGTTACTATATTTGTCTTAGGGCCTGTTTCACCACCTACGATTAAGTTCCTATTAACTTAAGTCAAGCCATAATTTCATACAAATTATGTTCCATTTTTTAATTTATTCGGTAAGTAGTGGCTATTCGGACATCGTGAAATAGGCCCTTAGGCATTTATAAAATAAGGGAATAACTCGCAATATTACTTTAAATACGACCAACCTCACTAGTATAAGTAACGTTATTCCCTTAACACTTCGTTAACTAGGGAACAACTCGAGAAAAACTAAAAAAAAATATAGTAGGAGTGACTGAATGTGGAAGTGATTACTATTAAATGAAAGGGCAATTTTTTATCTACAATACAAATTCGAAAGAAGTTATGATTTTAATTGCGAAATACTAAAAAACATTAAAAGTGTTGTTTTTTGCCTCTCCTGAAAAGTGACGATTTTGAGTTGTGCCCTTTTTTACTGGAGACACTGATATCATTCATCAAAATCGGTTCAGCTGTTTAGTAGTTCGAGGGAACATAGAGATGGACAAACACACCCACATACATACATACAGGTCAAACACATAACCCTCCTTTTTTGCCGCAGTCGGATAACACACACAGCTTAAAATATCTGTCATTACCCGCATACGAAAACAATTGAACACGATTTAAAATAAATAATAAATCCCATTCAAACAGAAATATTGTTCCAAACTGCTGAAAATACTTTTGGAACTAAAATAAAGTGCTTTTAAACATAAAATGCAGTACTTTAAAAGTTAAAATTGAGTGGATTGTGCCTCTATACTTCGCGACGAAGTAGCCATTCGAAAGTGCCCGGCACTTCCAAACTTTAGCATTCCTGGAATACGATTATTTATGAAAGAATTTTCGAGAATGAAGTTGCAAGTGACTTTCGACAATCTTTACGAAGCACAGTGTAAAAAAAACAGTGATACAAGTTTATTCTTGTGTTTTTGATAAATGATTTCATCACTGTAAGTAACAAGGTTTTACACAAACACTTTTACAAGTCAATAATATTACTAAACTAGATGGGGTTGGTGTTTCTTATCCGCCTAATCTGAGCAGTTCAAGCACCAAAACTAACTCAGAGGTCACAGTCTCTTGTTAAGTTCAGATCATTATAATCTTGGTCCGATCGTATGAGTTCCGTGTAGATTAGTATCTCAAATGGTGTTTTGAATGTACCGATATATACCGACGATAAAGACTGAATTATGTTCATTTACTCTAGTTTCACTGCCACAGAAAAAACAGCATGTTTTTTGTCACACTAATATTGATTTTGCCAGGATAAAAACGAAAAACGGGTCACGCCTATAATCCCCAAATGGATAGACATTAAGCCTTATGTAAAAGGGACAGCCTATTACCATTTATTGGTCACAATTCCGGACACAACCTAGTCCAGAGACTCGATGCCGTTTGAAAATAGTATTCTCTATTTTATTAATGGTTTCACTGCATAGTGCTCGACTGTGTCCTTTTAAATTATGCATCCTTGCCAGCTGTTGGAGGAGTAGTCCATTTATTTTTAAATATTATATTATTTGCTCATTGACACGCCAACTCGAATTACCAAAATAATTTTAGGAATTCATAAAAGGAATGGTTTTGTAAGTCAGTGGTATTATTTTTTACCCTTTGTTATGTGTCACAGTGTAGCAATATCAGTTGGATCAGGAGCAATCGTAAAGATCGAATCACATCGTTCTGTGTCGTCGTCTGTCATTTTTGACGTTATCAATGAAAGATCTTTCGGTATAACTGTATCGGAGGCGTCCATTCAGAAACTGATAAATGTTACTAACTGAAAGTATTTTTGGTTTTACGGGTTTTCTTGTGTACGCGATTAAAAGGGCTCATCCATGTTCCCATCCTGTCCATCAGAAAGTGATATTGCCAGGAAAATTCATGGACACAAACTTTTTAAATTAAGGTGTATATTAAGGTGTTACAGATCATACAGTTTGTATCTGGTGGTGTCAGTTAAAAATAACAGACTAAAAGTTTTTTAATTCTAGTAATGTTGCTTAGAACTGCCGGCTTTTTAAATTATCAATATTTTTTATGAATCCACCCGGTTTTTGAATTGAGAATTAGAAGTTAAGGACTTATCAAACTTTTTGTGAAATTCGCGGGCTGAATTGAAGCATAATAATCAGCCTATAATGTTCCCCCTGCTGAGACACTGGCCTCATCTTTCTTTGAGGGGAAGTGGGCCGCAATCCACCACGTGGGCGCAGAGCGAGTTGGTAGATGTCACATGTCTTTGAATTTTTAGTTTTCGGACATGCCGATGTTTTTCTTCACCGTTTTGAGGAAATTTGAGGATAATAGCAATCAATTATGGTGATTCTGAAGGAATCACTAAAGTACAGTATGATAAGTTTTTTAAATGCAAAATTGTCTAACCCAGGGTATCATATTACCCAGTAACTGGGTTGTGGAGGTCAGATAGGCAATCGATCCATGTAAAATACTGGTATTCAGCTACATCCGGTTAGACTGAAAGCTGACCCCAACAAATTTAGGAAAAGGCTACGTAGATGATGATGAGGAGACCGGCTGGTGTCATGCTACTGCAATAATTTAAATTGGTACTTAGAACTATTAAGTACCAATTTACTAGCAGTCTAGAACCAATTTAATTTGTCCAACTGTTATCTAGTGGCCTGTACCATCTGAATTATGGTACTCTGTCGGTACCAGCGTCGACAAACAGACAGACCGTCAATTTATTTTTAAAATCATTGGCATGTTTTCACGCGAACTCAATTCCGGGGAAAATAACTTTGTATTTTTAATGGACTTTTTATTTACTTTTCACGTTTGTAACAATGTTTCGTTTCATGGTAGATTGCTGGATTTTCTGTGAATTTCAGAAGTGATGAAGGTGTTATTTAAAGCGGGTAGGTAGAAGCGTCTTTCTTGTTTTTAACACAGCATATTTTACTTCTGTTGTATAATATACAGGTTGGAATTATAAGGCAGTTGTACTCAAAAATCCATCAGATTATTTATGTTAGTACCCAATTAAAAAATTTCTTCTGATTTTTTTATGGGGATATCTCTAGAATAAAATTTACCAAAAAAATTAAAAGTAAACGAGAACTGAGGTTCACACTGCGATTTTCCATATTCATCACACTGCAAATGAATTGTCTCCAAAAAATGGACCTCATTTCGAGCAAGTAGTAGTTAGTTTACCCTTTATTTTCGTTCAATTAAAATAAGTTAAGATTTTATGGTTTTCTTTTTATTCAATTTATGATGTTTGTTAGAGAGATTTGATCCATATGATTGACCCTATCGATTGATGCCATAAAAATACAGGGTGTTATTTTTTCAGATTTTAGCCGGTTCGCTTCCCGAGTGTCGCAAGTGAATTTTCGAAAATCTTTAAATGCAGATGTGTTTCCTGTTAAAAATAAAATAATGTTTCGTTTGCTTAAAATTTACTATCTCCAGTATTTAGAGTACTTTGTCTCCAAGTAGTGTTCAAAAATTCCACCCTGTATACATACATCTACCCATACTAAGAGTAAAAGAGATTGAAAGACTACTAGATGTTTTTATGTGTTCCCATTTCTGGTATATTTGTATCGGTAATTAAACTACTTACATATTAGAAAGCCGTTATAAAGTACTTGGCCAGTTTTAATACCTAGAGTGGTGGCCCAGTGGTAACGGCCGCGACTTACGAGTTGTAGGTCGTAGGTTCGTAGCCAGACAGGCGCTTTACTTTGTGTAATTTATTTCATCATCACTGCTCTTAAAACGGTGAAGTGAGGAAACCAGTATGTCTTAGCACCAAAAATTTGAAGACATGGCCCGCGTGGTGCATTACGGCCCACTCACTCTCACCGAGAGGAGACCTGTGTCTCAGCAGAGGGAACATAATAGACTGATTATTCTATAAATACCTTCTCAGTCCCCTGCAAATTTATATCCCTCAAACCCACGCCATCTTAAAGGCTATTGTCCGAGTTCATTTGTACGGATCTTTTATAACATAATTCAACACGAACTTAAAACTCCAAGTTCTGCCATGGCCAGATAAACTGTTCAACTTTTAAACAAACTTTTTACACTAATCTTAAAATTCAACATCAGAAAACGAGGGCACTGTTTATGTTAAAGCTGAAGTACAGTAATTAATTCAGAGTGGATTTAACAATTAACTATCTCGATTTGCTCAATCTTGGCTGGAAGCCAAGGTTGTCAAGTCCCCGGGTTTTCGAAGATGGATCGAAAGGGATTTCGAGGAAAGAGCATGATTTTCTGCATAGCTGTATTGAGGAATTATGTGGCTTGATGAAGAAGTTGGGTTTAGTGATAGTTTGTTTAAAGAAACTATTTTAGATATGTTGTGTTTTTCTTTAAAACATAGTAGAAAGATTGTTAATTTGTTTTTAGCTTTTCTTAGCTTGTTAGAGACTCTTGAAGTAGGGAGGATCGTTTTTTTTTTTTTTTTTATATATCTTTGGGGCGGGGTGTGGAAAATATGCTCTAGGAGGAGACAATTAAAAGTTAATAAGACAGTATTATGATATTTCAAGTGAAAGTACTGCCACAAGTATAATGAAGTTTTCATTAATCGTCTAAATCTAGGATTTAGTCTGAGCTTAATTAAACGATTTTTGTTGATGATGTACAATGTTTATAATTTTTGTAATACTTGAAACTACAACTATAATTATAAGTAAGAATAAAAAATGCAATAAACCGACAAAAATAACTAAAAAAATAAGTTAAAAAATAACGAAATTCAGGAAATCACATAGTTTTGTAATGTTTTTTTTTTGTATTAAAGACCGGCATGATACGACACGATTGAGGTTTGTTTCTGTTCCATCCTTCACGTTTTTCTGGCCCATAAACTGCAGAACAGGATTCTGTGACCAACTTGATGCATCTCTCAGTAGCTTGCATGTGACATGGCATCAATCGGAATAAAGGCAAAATTTCACTTTCAACTATGTCCAGATTTTTAATGGCTTCGTAAATGGTCTCATGATCGACTGGGATAAGATGTCGGAACCACCATTGACTAAACAAATAGCAGATCAGACAGATAAATAATTTTATTTCCGTAAGTAGGTTTGTACAAACACTTTTACACGTCAATCTTATTTTAAAAACTTGATAAGGTTGGAGTTTCTTATCTGACTCCCCTGAAGAAAGGCCAAAAGAAACTCAGAGGTTACAGTCTCTTTTAAAGTCCAGACATAATATTGGTCAGATAAAGTAAAGATCATGCAAATTGGTGTCTGAAATGATCTGTTGAGCAAAGAACTGAACAGATTGAGTGCACCTATAGTCAGTGCATGCATTATAAATGTATTTTCTTTCTTTCTTTTTATCTCAGTCTGTCGCCATAAAAACAATGTTAACAGCGATGTTGTGTTTCGGCAGTTCGAGATAAGATTGCCAGTTCCTCTGTGGTTCAGGATTCCGGGTGAAGCTCGCTTCCACCTTCGGCCTGATCATCACTTACCATCAGGTGAGATGCAGGCCAAGAGCTTCCCCGTAGTAGGCAAAAAAAAAACGGATTTCTAGGCTTGCTAGCCACATTTTGAGAATTTCAAATTTACAAATAAGTCAAGGTCTTTTGACGATAATTTTTAATTACCTGTGTTATTATTAAATGCAATTTTATGCAGTCTTCAATTATGCTCTACTTCCAATTGTTTTGTGGTCGCCTCAGCATAAAAATGTGCTTGTTTCTCATAAAGCATGCACATTAGCGGTCACTTCAGTAGTCATCCTCTAAAAAAAGGAATGCCCGTGAGAATTAAAATAATACACTTAATCCTAGACAACCCTAGCTTAAAATCGTAATTCTAGAGCAGACAGAGATTTCACGGCAGCGAAAGTTTTGAAGTAAAAACTGAAATCCTAATACCACTAAGATGAAGAGAAATTGAACTCTGTTAGTCTTGCTTGAGATCATTTTGACTTATTTCGTTGTTTAAGAAATTACAGAACGGTACCGCTTCTTTAGTTCAGAAGTAGATTTTTCTTGGCACTGATACGGCTATTCAAGAGTAGGTACTTAATCTTCAGAAATTGTTGTTGAAGGATTGATAAGTTCATCATCATCATAATCAGCCTATAATGTTCCTTTAGGGGTATGAGGAACAGGGTGTAAAGTTCACTCATCCACCATAGAAAAGGGAGGATCCTCCAACCAGACGGGTTGTTATGTCTGGCGGGCAACTGCCCATATGTTGATTTCGGATAGTCTTATCTATGTTTTTCGCTCGGTAAACTCTAACTGCGCGATGCAGGAATTGTGTGACGTCATGTCTTTACTGCGTAGTTCGTATGTCGCGGTGTAACCGCTACATTCCCACTGCGGGGATACAGGCGGTGGGACTGGGCAGTAATCTACCACGCGGGCCCAATGCGGGTTGGCGGATGTTATATATCTTTGAATTTTTGGTTCTAGGACATGCCGGTTTCCTAACGATGTTTTCCTTCACCGTTTTGAGAGCAGTGGTGATCACAATTAATTTGACTGAACTCACGACCTACAGCTCATATGTCGCGGCCATTGCCACTGGGCCACCATTGCTCTTTGCGTTATAATAATTGTAATTTATAATGTAGTTCCTTTATTTAACACTAGCTTCTGCCCGCGACTTCGTTCGCGTGGAAGTCGTAAGACACCACAATATACTTTAATAACAGCCACATTTTTATAAAACTTCTCTGTATACTACGTTTGTTGTTTTGTTTTCAGCAGCTAAAATATAATTATAGAGAGTCAGGACTGGTGATGCGGGAGCAAGAGACGTACACTTGTTTAACATACATAAAAACTCACGCTTTCTTCCCATGGAGGTAGTCAGAATTTACAGAACGCCACCTGCTACGATTCTTACATACTTCTTATGCTTCGTTTACGTTCATACATCTGGTCAGACACGCACGCCGGTTGCGAGTACTATGCAACTGATCTTTCTAAAGAACATCACAAATTAGGTCACTATTATGTCCTTCTAGAGCGTCAGCCAGCGTTCAGAGTCCATAAGGTTTACCTACGAATAATTATCACTGTAATCTATTTGTATTTCACCATGCCATTAATTTGTATTCGTTTTGAGTATTTCAAATTTCAACCAACCAACCCGCACTGGTTACGCGTGGTAGAACAGACCACTCCGTCTCACCGAAGGGAGGCCTGTGTCCCAGCAGTGGGAACATTAGAAGGCTGATAATAATTTATTATGATGATATGATGATTCCTTTGGCTGATATTTTAAACAGAAGAAAAACACACAGCTACATACACAATACCTTCTTACCTTCATTGATCTCTAAACCAGAGCACAATCATCCATCCAAAGACTTTCTCCAATTGATCCTTTACTCGTCTAGACAAATGTCCTGTTCCGTGCTACAGATTTCCAATTTGCTAAAAGATTTCGAATGTGTACCTTTTTCGTGTGGTTATTTTGGAACGGATTTGAACGGATTTTACTCAATACTGGCTGGTTTTTCTATTGAGTAACGTTATTTATTCTCTGAGAGACTAATCGAAGAGATGGGTTGTTTAAAATTAGAATAGCGCCTTTCAAACTAAATGCATTCATTTGTTTTTAGTTTAAGTACTTGGAAGACACCTCGGTATCAGGCTAAGCGTATGCTGACGCAGCTCAGGTGACGCAGCACAGCATATTACAGATTTTATAGGGAAGGACAGGCGAGGCAGACGTAGGCCGAGGGCGTATGCTGCGACGCGGCTACACATACACATTTGCTTCCTAGCTGGTACAAACAATAGATGGCTGTGCTGGTTACCAGCACACGTCGTGCAGAAATCTGTGCCGGCTCTACAACGAGACGCAGAGCACACATGTCTGTGTCGCACGTGCTTGCGCCGCAACGTACACAGCTGTCAGTACGTTAATGCATTACAAGATCTGCTCTGCCCAGCGCTGCGTGGACCTGCGTCACCTACGTCTCAGCATTCGCTTAGCCTCATCATCTTATACGGTTATTTTAGATCTTTGATAGCTACCCATAGAAATATATTTACCAACCTTATAGCAATAATGATAAAGATCAAAATAAAAATCATTGTGAAGAAATATGTAACTAACTGTGAAAGGACTACAGTGCATGTTTTGTAGGAATATATCACCGTAAGATTGTGAGAACCGTTAGTTTATAATCTATATCGGTATTATTTCTATTACATTATAAACTGTCGAAAAATTGTTAACTGGGTGAAATTGGTTAAGTTAGGTAAGAACCAACAGCGTGCGAGCCGACCGAGCGAAGCGAGCGGTGACGCGGCAGCGGCCGGCGAGCGCAAATTCCAATTTGTTCGCAGCTAGGCAGGCATTAGTATTAGCGCAAGGTGCGTTACGTCGCAAGCAACTTTGATACCAGTTCACAATTTTATCGGTTTCTCATGGATCATAAACGTTCAAAACATATACTTACGTTTTTTTTTTTTATCTTCTACCTTAAAGTGTAAATGGTTTTTTGCAGTTCACAATATTTAGACAATTTATAATCTAACGGAAATTATACCAAGAGATTATAAACTAACGAAGTTTATAACTAACCGGTGACATAATATACATACTGCTACCTAATGAATGTCAGTGTCAAATTTAGTAACATTAATTCATATAATATTGGTACGTAGAACTTAATACAGTCGAGATATGGTTACATATCAACAATAATTGACGTGTGAAACTTACACGAGAGATACTTATTTCAATCAATGTTGGTTAGGGCAAAAGCGTCAGGGTAGCCCGCGATTTTTTTTTTTTTTACGTTTTTTTGCAATTTACATGTCAGTATCAGGGTGTATGTTGATCTAAATATGATTCGCGGCCGTATCAAATGTTTATTTATAGAATTATAATTATAGAAATCATCAATACAACTCTATAAGTTCATGTAATCCTATTGAATGACTATTTCATGAAATCATGACATTTGGGGATAATGCTATCTTAAGGAGTTGTATTGCTGATTCTTATGATTACAATTCTGAAAAGCCATATTTGTTAGGGTCGTGAATCATATATTAATCAACATACAACCTGACACTGACCTGCAAATTGCAAATAACGAAAGAAATTTTGAATTTCGCGGACTACCTTAGCGCATCCCCGTTACAATTTGCACAAAACTTTTATATATACTTGCACAAAATTCTTGCTATACGAAAAAGACTAGCCTTTTAATTAAAAAACCGCAAACAATTCTATGCGTCCAACCCACACATATCACTACGTCACTTTGACGTAATTGGCATATTTTGTCAAAGGCAGGATATTGACCGTGCCTTAAAGAGAATAATCCTGTTTTGCGTCTACAACTTCAAACGGTCAGCATTTTAATTTAAAAACCGCAAACCATTCTATGCGTCCCACGCACATCACTACGTCCCTATGGTGAAATTGGGATATCTTGACAAAGGCGGGATATCGACCACGTCCTATAGATAATAATCCTTTTTCGTCTGCATCTGCAAAAGGCCAGCATTTTAATTTAAAAATCGCACACCATTCTATCCGTCCCACGCACATCTCTTATAGTTCTCTATGGCGTAATAGGGATATCTTGACAAAGGCGGGCTATCGACCCGGTCATTTTGTCGTCGGTCAGACGTCAGATATCGCTCGTAAAACTTTATTGTTCTAGTATTAAAATTGTTTGTCTGAGTGGTAATGTTAGTTAAGCATGTGTTGGGAAATAATTATATTTTTGCAAGTTTTCATGAACACTAGGTGACAATTAAATGAATGTCTACTATTGTACATAAAAGCCCATTGTTGCATTTTTAACTTTCGGTTATGCCTTTAGGCGTTGGCAAATGTTATTGAAATCGAAAAATTGCAATTATAACACTGCATTTCAAGTTGTAACCGTTTTAGGTGTAAAAAGGCATTTAAAAAGTTTCCAAGTCCTTTCTTTCTAAAACTAAATATTCAGCGTTATGATATTTATTATTGCATTCCATAATCAATATTTAAGTTTACTAGCTAGCCATATTTTTTATTTCCGTATTGCATCAAAACAGCGAAATATTTGTTATCTGTTTGCGACGTAGCTCGCTTTTAGAATGAAAGCTCTTAACTTGAACATGACTAGAGATCAATCTCATAATAATACAATTTTCCGAATATTTGAACCCCAGCAACAACAAAGACACTAAAAGAAATACCTACAAAACAGTAATATGACTAATACAACCTACTTTTCCAAGAAGGATAACAGTTATAGCCCTTTGTCACCGACTCTAGGCACTGATCCTTCAAGCAATCCATTTCGCTACTTACAAACCTTTTACGTTCAAATAAAGCCTACCTTCGACCTTCAAACATAATTCCACTGTAAAAATGAGGGAAAGAAGTATAATTTCTCAGTGCCCGGAGGCTCTATGTATCGGCCTAGCCTTTTCCCAACTACGTAGGGGTCGACTTCCAGTCTAATCGGATGCACCTGAATACCAGTATTTTACATGAAGCGATTGTCTAACAGACCTCCACAACCCAATTACTGGGTATTACGATAACCCATGGTAAGACCAGTTCTCAGGCTTTCGGGCTTCTGCCTACCCGTGACGACTCTCAAACATGGGAGAAAAGCACTTGTCCCAGCTCTAAGAGCTGGGACCAAAGGCTTAAAGTGCTTTCCGAGGCACGGAGAAGTCCCGGTATGTAAAGATGGTCACCCATCCACGGACAAACCCCGGCAAGCGTAGCTTAACCTGATGGATCGACCCGTACAGCTTTTATTACTTAGCCACGAGCTCCTAGGATTTTTTTTAACAGAGTGAGAAATGCCAGAAATGTAAACTAAAACTTTGACGAAGTCGGTAAAACAGGCCTTTAATTAATAACATAATTTTCATAATATCACGTTTGTATTCCCCGAAGGGTTAGGCAGAGTTATGTTCAACTCATAAGTAACAGGGGGCGAGCCTATTGCCATCAAGCGGGCACTAATCCAGACTCCTGGCTACTACTGAGAAATTTCAGATGGAAAAAACCAATAACAAATCGCCTCTGGGGTCTAGTGGTTAAGCCACCTGTCTCAGACCCAGAGGTCCCGGGTTCGATTCCCAGTGGGAGCAAAATTTTCTGCTCGGTTTGGTTGGTAGGGCTTGTTCTAAGTCCACCTGGTTAGCTACCACCATCTTATCTAAGTCTGTCGCCATAACAACAATGTTAACAGCATTGTTGTGTTTCGGCAGTTAGAGATAAGATAGCCAGTTCCTCTGTGGTTGAGGATTCCGGGTGAACCTCGCTTCCACCTTCGGCCTGATCATCACTTACCATCAGGTGAGATACAGGCCAAGAGCTTCCCCGTTGTGGGTAAAAAAAAAAAAGATCAACAAGGCAGACTGCCTTGAATTATTATTATTACATTATAATATCAGCCTTTAATAAGCCTGTTCCTCTGCTTGCAAAAGACCTCTCCTAATACAGTTAAGAAACGGGTATTGATTATAAAACTAGGCTTGTTCACTCCATGTTGGCAATTTCATACAGCTTTATAACAGGTTTCTTCATGTTTCATTAATTAGAAAATATTGCTATCTACTGGCTTCCAAATTCGCAGCCTCGCGCGATAAAAACTTTGTTTTCTACTTCGACGCCATTAAGACAGACAAGCATTAAAGAAAAACCAATACAGAACCGACATTCTGAGGTTCAAGAAACTCGTACCAACTTATAACATCAAACGACAAAAATGTATTAACTCGATCGTCTTTTAAAGCCATTTCCTGAGCAAAACAATTGAAAAGGACCCAACAAAAGTTTGAGAAACGCTTCCCAACGATTCTCTTTGATAGAAACGTGGCGTCGTTAACAATCAAATTACACGGAGAATGCGAATTCCATTTGTTTGAAAGTTTGAGAGCCTCTGGCATAGTGGTGAGCGATGACAATGAGATGATGTCGATAAAAATATTTTTGTGTTTTTCTTTATTAATGTTTTTATGTAAGTTTTGCAGTATGAGGTGTTTGGCCTGTAGAGAAATGATTGCAAGAACTGTTCTATATAGATTATTTTTTTCTGGGTATTTACAGACAGAGAGCAGTGGTGGCCCAGTGGTAAAGGCCGCGACTTACGAGATGTAGGTCGTGGATTCGAACCCAAGCAGGCGCTTTTGTTTATGTAAATAATTTCATCACCACTGCTCTCAAAACGGTGAAGGAAAACATCGTGAAGAAACCGGCATGTCTTAGAATCAAAAATTCGAAGACATGTGACATCTGCCAACCTACACTGGGCCCGCGTGGTAGATTACAGCCCACTCCCTCTCCACAGAGAGGAGGCCTGTGTCCCAGCAGTGGGAACATTAATAGGCTGATGATGATGATGATAATGATTTACAGAAAGTGTTTTTAGTTATTTATCTTAACATATGAAATATATTACTAATAGAGTTTTTAACGAAAGATTTTCAAAGAAATAAAAAAGGTGAATTACTCAATAACTCATAAATAAGTAATCAATTTCAGCTATACCCATTTCTCAGTTTCAGTAATAAATTATGCAAAAGAAGTTTTCCCGCGAATCTATCAAGACGTAGCCCAAATCACTTAGCCTGGAAATAAGAAAATATTCTATCTTGAAATCTCTGGATCCCTTAAGATTCCAGCATTCGATGAGAGGACTCAATCAAAAAAGGGCAGGCTCTCTGTTTATTTAACAAGTATATAACATCTCGCCTATATTCCCTAGAGTTGACAGTCGCCTACATTTTGCTAGTTATGAAATGTATAAAGTAAAGGGGCAATTTTGTCGGCAGTAACCGGACGCAAATTCAATTTTCAATTTCAAGAATCTTCTGATAGAGAAACATTTTGCTCGACACGGCCGTTGACTGAACCAGTAGCAATGATAGTAGTGTGACCGTCTGACTGCCAAGTCTCGAGTTCGAACCCAAGCTACGCACCTCTGACTTTTCGGATTCATGTGCTTATCGGATAATTATCACTTACTTCAAAAACGGTGAAGGAAAACATCGTGAGGAAACTGACATGCCTGAGAGATATTTCTCGACAGTATGTGATGCGAAGTCAGAGGTCCATGGGCGTTGGGCGTCATAAATAAACTCTAACACCAGGTTAATCACTAACTACATGAAAATGAAAGAAGATCGAACCTAGAATTTCAAAAAACCAACTAGCAGTCAAAAGTTATATTATTCTTGAGGGACAATAGGTGTGTATAGGCTAACCGCTTTCCACCAGGTTCTCAATCCTTTCATAATTTACCTCCGACAGCAACCCAACCAGCAATGCACCAGCAACTTTATTACAATGTGAATAAAGATTACTTTGATACTACCTTCTCAACATGATTATCACACACACTCACGCAAACACACTCACCTACACTCACACCGACTTACTCACCAACGTCCACACAACTCATTTATGTGTAATCAATTTCTCTAATAAATAAAATTATAATAATGCTGCAAGTTAATAAATATTCTGTAAGATTATTTTAACAAAGTAAATGTTGTCAAAAACAGTCTATTAAATTATCAAAGAGGTATGGCGTTATTAGCCAAGATACTGGTTTTTCACCTAGTTCGGCTGCAAAGGCTCGGTGTTGTACTATTTTCATTATAGCTTACAATTCATTTTTTTTTTACGCAACATACTTTTTGTAATTTTAATATTTTTGGTGTCATTAAATTATTCTTAATATTTATTTTATTTTGACAGTAATGCATTTGACTACGAAAGGACTGAAGAACTACTTATAAACACTTAGATCTAGTAAGATTGGCATAAACAAGTCTAAAACCACAAATTACTTTCAGCCTTAAGACAACCTCTCCAAACTCCTATTACACCAAATTTTATTAACAAAGCTTAGTTATTTCAATTTCTAAGAAGGTAATTAAGGCAAAGCAATTCTCGAGTTACTAAAACATGTTATATTTCTCCACAATCTTTATTAAGCTCTAATATTAGGCATTTAGGTACTAGAAGTTAATACGTAAGTGTTCTTTAACGTAATTAAGATAACCAAACGGTGAAACCTATTAAATTAAATATGAGTACTTAAACTGTTATTCTTGAGTTGTAAAACTTTACTGAGAATTTTGGTGTGGGGAGAAGAATGTCTTAAGCGACACTCTGCATGTTACATAATTGTCAATTTAAGAATCAGTGCTACAAGGTTCAAAACTGTATTTACATTATTTTGTAGCTTAAGACGTTCTTCTATGTAGATGTTTTTATCTCATTCTATTTGTTCTATATTTATTATGGTATTTTTGAAACAATCAATTCTCAGAAAATTACTAGAATTATATTTTGGTTTAGTAAAGTCAAAGAACATTATTCCTTATTAATATTTTATTTTTATACGCTTGATTTTAGAGAGCTATTCTAAGCAAAGTAGAGAAAAAGAGATATAATTTATATTATGTGCCGGGATATAATTTATATCTCTATTTGTTATCTTTTTTTGCTAGAAATACAAATCGTATTAGGACCTATTACTAGCTCTGATTGAGGACTGGGATTTTTATTCAATAACTACCATAATTATTATTGGGTGGTTTTCGTAAAAAACGTCAAAAAAAGTTGGAAAGACCTTTAATATTTCCGTAACTATAAGGTTCCCAGGAATGATCCATTACAAAAAAAAGCAATGATTAGAAAAATAAGTAGTTCTCGGGTTCGTTAAACAATACATCCGTTATAAAATCATCGATATCGATAAAAGAACATCCCTACTCAAATGTTTCAGCAACAGTTGCATGTAACAGGTGCATGTAAGTTCTAATTGCTGTCGCTACGTGACCTTTGTTTGTCGAATGCTATAATTTGATATGAGGTTGCAGTATAGATAAAGGGTGCAAATATAATCAATCTTTGACGACAATAATCACGTTACGTGAAAGCAAATCAACACAATAGCGAAACTTTTTGTACTTGGTACTTTAATATTAATGTATTATACACACATAAAGCTTCCGGAATAATTTTTTTAAACGATGCTGAGAACCTCATCAAAATCTGTTGCGTACTTTAGAAGAACAACACGGACATACAGACAAACACGAAAACTGACTTTATGTTATAATCATATGTACTCGTATAGGAAATAATGTTTTAATTGTGTGCGTTGGATCATTAAGTTCCCCATGCATCATGTTCGTGAACAGGCGCCGTCAGTGGGGATCATCTCTTAGCTGCCATGGCTTATTTTAAATTTTGAATATTTATTTTTATTTTTATTACGGACGCTTTTAACGTCTTTCTACATTGTTCTCACATGTTTAATTTCAACATGAATGATGTAACCAGTATTTTGTAACAATATTTTGATTTAAAAGAGTGTCCGTGGAGTTCCTTGCCCGTTCTTCTTCATAGGAACCTACTACGCTTTGGAATGGGCAACTAGCTTCATCTTTCTGACTGACTGGCCCCTGACAATTCAAAAGTACCTGTAATTGGTTTATTTGAAATAAATGCTTTGAGTTTGAGTTTGACTGGAGGTTGAATGAGAAAGCCTTGCAGGTTGAAGCTCTACATTGCATTGCTTTAAAAATACTTAAGCAATCCTGAAGAAGTATTAATTTCGTTTACAACATTCAAACAAAAAAAAAAGTGCGAGCTACCGTTCACGTCCCTTTCAAAAATCAGTTTAGTTCGTTAAAAATCCCATTCGAATGTCAAACGCCAGACTGACGTTCGTGAGTGTCATATTCGACAACCCCTTTCCTAAAACGGGGTGAAACGAACAGCATCCTACCACAAAATAGTTCGGTACAGAAAATCGGTTCCATACAACAAGAGTAATGGCCTGCGCACACTGGTGGACGGCAGGGTGTTTATAACACTTACCCAATCGAAATAAGGTGTAAATTTCAATGCTTAGTGGTCGAGCTTGAAGCATCGTAGCGCAATTTTCTCTGGAGCAGCGAGCATTGCAATATATTTCTTATTTCTATTGGATTTTTTATTATTTTTTATTAGCCTACATTGTGTCCCACTGCTGGGCAAAGGCCTCCCCATTCTCCTTCCAAATCTCTCTATTTTGTGCGATTTCAGGCCATGCTGGCCTCGCAAACATGATTAAATCGTCACACCACCTTCGCCGCGGTCTGCCTCGACGGCGATGTCCTCCTTCAGGCGTCGAGTGAGACGATCCTTGCCCATCTCTCCAGGTGCATTCGTGCGATGTGGCCGGCCCACTCCCACTTCAGCTTGGCTGTTTTTTCTCCATCATCCGCTACTAGAGTTAGTGGAGCGCAGGGTGGTGTTACTAACCCGCAGCGCTATAACCTATCTTGCAGAAGCAATGCGATAGAGATAATTGTACAATAATCGCAAATCCGTCTACTGATTGCATGGTAATCGCAAATTTTTCATATAGTTTTTGACAGTAGAGCGACGGATTTGAGATTATTGTACAATCGATATCGCATTGCTGTTGCAAGATAGGTAATAGCCCTGCCGATCTGTTCGCTTGACACCTATTATGCTGCGCTCCATTGCCCGTTGGCAAATCTTGAGTTTGAACTTCTGTTCTATTGAATATGTATTAAATTAATTTGATAAATTTTAAATCCTCTGTCCGTCAGTTTGCACAGGCCCTAAACGGGCGCACGCACTCATAGACGTGTACGTGCGGCAATCTCAAACTAATTCCGGTCGCGAGTGCGCTTGCACTCGATATACGTGAAGCGTATCTCTGTGTGCGTGTGACCCAACTTCCCTGATACGTCAAACACATGAACATGTGACGTATGTTCCTTGCTGCTAACTGACATTTCACTCTGACGGATAGTCAGGTTCGATTTTAAAAATGTCGAAAGAGTTAATAGTTGTTTTGGCACGGCATGGCGGCTAGCCTACCATTAATGGTCTAGTGCTGTTGCTCTGCACGTATATGACATGATGGGTTCAGTAAATTATACAAGAGATCTTATACTCCATTTGAAAAAAGATTAAACATTGAAGTAAACTCTTTTTTAAGTCCGTTCAACCGATTTTGACTTCTATACCGTGGGATGACATTAAAACCAAAAAAAGTGATTACAATAAATCAAGTGTTTACTGCATTTGCCATTTGGCATGCCACCAACGCAATAGAAGACAAAATCGGTCGAACGGACAGTAAAAATGGTTTATTTAAATGTCTAATCTTCTTTCAAACGGAGTATATTTCTATGCTGGAGTCGACTACAAGCGGCAAAAAGTTGGATGGAAAAAAACCAAACAGAAACAGGCCTCTTCATAATCTAAAAATGGAAATGTAAAAGATAAAGATACACACATAAAATAAAACAAGCTAGCTATTTTAATGAACCTGTGTTTGAGTGTTTCAAAATGAAATTGACAACCTTTGACTTTTACCTAGTTAATTAGGTTGACTATTTGTCTCATCTCATCTTTCTAGAAAGAAAAATACTACTTTATTTATTTATGAGTCTGTAATTTTCTACATAACTCCCCAATGAACAGGAAATTTCCAGTAACCATAGAAACGAGTTTTGATTACTTAAACAAAATTTCAAAGCAGAAACATCTCTTCGAAACATTTTACTGTATTATCTTACAATATCTAAGGCAGCGGTTTCAGCGCTGGCGATTAACGAGAAGCATGAAATGAGCGATTACTCGCTGGTATATACGCACACCATCATGCGTATTTTCATCACCACTGCTCTTAAAAGGGTAAGGAAAACGTGAAGAAACCGACATGTCCTAGAACCAAAAAATCGAAGACATGTGACATCTACCAACCCACGCTGGGCCCGCCCGTTCCCTCTCATCGAGAGAAGGCCTGAGTCTCATCAGTGGGAACACTATTATTCTACGCGTATTTACCAAGCATGAGTCTTTAAGGGAGTGTGCTACCCGCAAAGCGAGCGGCGCTGAGCGAGAACTTGCTGGCGCGGTGTGAACAGTCAGGGATCAATAAATTTGTAGATTTATGTATCTCTTTTACATACAATAATTTGTAATAAATAATATTTTGTAATAATAAATAATATTTTGTACCTAATTGCGAAAAAATCGTTGATAGCTAGCTTCTTCGTTGGCGGTGCCTTTAT
This sequence comes from Conistra vaccinii, assembly GCA_948150665.1. Classification (NCBI taxonomy): domain Eukaryota; kingdom Metazoa; phylum Arthropoda; class Insecta; order Lepidoptera; family Noctuidae; genus Conistra; species Conistra vaccinii. The sequence goes on from OX411339.1 coordinate 17,238,659, forward strand.
AAGGTAACAAATGCTGTCTAATTAAAAACCTACACCTTTTTTAAGTCGGTTTAAAACGACCATCCCTTCAAATATTATACGGTATTACCTACCTTACAATTTCTTAATAAGATAACAACTGATTATTATCTCTAAAGCCTTCGTAGGTACGTTTACCGCTTGCTCATCACCCCTTTTTGTAACAAAGCGTTTAAACCCACCTAGGTTTAATTCAACCCTCGAAAGGTTTTACTAAGCCTTACTGAAGTCGATCTTGTGTCATGATTTTGGTGTATAATAATTTATAATTTTGGGAGATATTTATGTCTTTTCTTGGATACTGTTAATTAAACTAAAATTACGTGCTTTTTTGTACACTAGTTTTATAAAGAGGTGAAGTTGTTTGTTATAGATAAATCTCTCAAAATATTAAATTAAAAATTATTTCTATAATGGAAAACACGGCCCACAGCAGTCCAGTGCTGGACATACAATTGCACAACATTCAGCTCGATTCTCAGCAAATCTAATCCAGCTGCTACCAGCCCACCGTGAAGATAGTAACTCTACCTAGCCGGAGAGCGACGTACCTTACATTTACCGATTCGCGGTCTCCACTCAAAAATACGTCTACCACAAAGGTCATCGGTTCTACGGCTAACATTGCCACTTCAGCTTGCTTATTCTTTGAGCTATGTCGACGACTTTGGTTCTTTGCTGAATCACTTTGTTCTGGATTCGATCCCTCAGAAAATTGTAAGCATAACTCGTTCCATAGCTCTGAGCGACCTTGAATTTTTGGACCAGCCGTACCATGAGTCGTTTCGGCTCCGTAACTCTTGTCTGCCAGGACGCACTGATTAAAGACCATTATTATTTAAGCTCTGTTGAATACGTGACGAGAAGACTCAACAAATCTTCTAAGCCCAGCTAAATTCTTAATATAGAATCGTAAAGCATCATTATCAACCTGTTAATAGCAATATCACTTACAATAATACCCACTTAGAGACAACACTATGAGCATTAATTACCAATAATTATTCCCCATTCCTGGAAGGCTTTAATTATAGATAGAAGCTTGATAATAGGTTTATATCATCATACACAATATTGAGGTACAAACATTAGTTGTAAGTACATTACGTGTTTAGAATACACTTAAGGGATTGAGCATCTTGAGGCAGTGAAATAACTTCAATTTGGGGGTGAAAATTAAGTTAGTGTAATTCCTTTGTAATGTGACTAGTGTGCTACAGAAATCTTTTGGCACCTGAATGACGGTAATAAGGTGGCGTTTTTGGAAAACATTTGTGAACTTCTAAAAAATCTTAAATTAAGTAAGGGATGTTGACAAAAAAAAAAAGAATCCCTTGTCAACATACTTATTTCATTCACTGACAGACAACGCATAGCCTACACCGCTGCGTCTAGAAGCGTGACATTTTGCGCAAGAGTTCCTTATACAGGGTGGATTTTTGAGATGGGGCAGCAAGGACAGCTACCTTAACCGTTGTAGCTACAGGAAAACGGTCTTAGGCGACTGTCCTTAACTTTTTTTGAGACACTTTTCGATCAGTCTTTTTTGTAGTGGCCAGTATCAATGGTAGAAAATATGTAAGTGAGTCTTTCGGCTACAAAATGTATGGGAAAAGTTTTTTGTGATTTCTGACTTTTCTAGTACTCAAACCTCAGTTGGTCTAATAGAAGTTTTTGATCCTTATATGAAACAGGATCGATTGGCATCAAAAAAAGTTTTTGTGAAAACTGCCCATTTTCTTGCTGACTGTATTTTTTTTTCAAAATCTGTGAATGCAGATCAAAATTTTTCATAAAGTTATGGACAGTCTCCTAAGACTGTTTTCCTGTAGCTGCAACGGTTAAGGTAGCTGTGCTTGCTGCCCCATCTCAAAAATCCACCCTGTATAACGAAAAAGAGCACTAACTACTAGGGTTAAATAGGGATGAAATTTAGTTTGTAAGTTCATCATTTTGGAAGTAAGAAACGTAGAAGCTCGTATTTAGACGTCTGTTTAAGAGTCCTATTATACATATATTTTTACGGAAATTCATGATTATCGACGTTAAAATTACGTTAATTATTTGTTTATAATAACGATAGTGCCATTTTTTGATGATGTTATATTATTTGATGCGGAATATACTTGAATTTTATTGTAATTTTGTCTTATTATATTGAGAATCGAAAACTAATGAAACGTATTCATTGTAGATAGAAGTTTTATATCATATTAGTTTATTTGAGAAAATTGTGTTTATTTGGAATATACAAGGACGCTGAATCGAGACATTTATTGCTTTTCTTTATGATTTTTTTCTTGAAAGGTCAAGGAATTTAAAGAAATTCTAGAATTTCAATAAACAAGTAAAACATTCAATTTATCTTTTAGTAATTTTAGCATTTGTTAGAACCGAATGAAACAATGTGAATTTGAGCGTCAAACTTCCATCGCCGACAGTTTTTCTTGTAAACTGAGTTCGTAAAATATTTATTGTAAATTACACGAAAAGAGAAACAAAATGTGTAACTCCAAATTACAAAAAAGTGAATAGCACTATCGTTATTCATTATCAAATAATTAAAATATCTTACTGGTGCCGAAAATTTCAACGTCAAAAATCATGAATTTGCGTTAAAAACGTAATAGGACACTGTAAAAGTTATTGTTTTTGGCGTTGTACGTTACTCTAAGGTTAGTTCAGTAGATAACCATTACCGAGAAGCAACAAAACATAAGTTATACCTAATTGCAAAAGTTTTCTTAAGCAAATAGTCTACGTTTAACAAATATCAATACTGAAACTGCAGCTAGTCGAACGTTTTCGAGACTACAAAAAAGTTTATCGTCAAACAAAAGTGTAGACCGACAGTCGATCGACGCAACCAATTTCTTATTTGCTACGCACTCGTAGCAGGCGTAGCTGCTTGCTACGAACTCGTAGCTACGCGGACTACGAAGTCAATAGCAGTCAGTTCCTACATACTTTTTTTTTCAGAATTAGGATCTATATTTCTTCTAAACTAAGCAACTGGCTTTGATGCGGTTTTCACGATCATTTGGGGAATTTATTCCGGAATGTTTCAGAGTATAATTAATATAATATGATTAAACTTACATTATTAGAGAAATGTTGATGTTTTGTCAAATCGTAAAAACATTGTAAAGTTGGGACGGTCGCTAGTGTTGAATATGTGGATGTATTGAGGAAAGTTCAGGGGTTGAATGTGGATGGCTATAAGAGTAGGGGAAGACCAAAGAAGTGATGAATAGGTTGTGTGTAAGATGATATGGCTAGAAAGGGGGTGACAACTGAGGTGACGGCTTATTGAAATGTATGGTAGAAGACATGCTGACCTGATAAACTGAGAGTAGGGTAGAAGAATGATGATGAAATATTATCTCAAAACATAACATCGCGCCTTGTTTCCCCGATGGGTTGGGCAGAGGTGTACCTGTAGCAGGTACACCCACATTTTGTCAGCTTTGGCTCGCCCCATGTAATATAGGGCAAGCCTATTGATCACAATCAACCGGGCACAAATCCAGACTCCGGGCTGCTACTGAGAAATTCCAGATATAAAAATCCGAAAACACTTTGCCCGACCTTGGAATCGAATCAGGCCCTCATACTCAGCAGTAGCGTTTGCGACCACTAGACCAACCCCCCTTGCATATTTATAATTATAGTTTACTCGTCTATTTTAAGATAACTCTCAAAATGAACCTTCTATTCCTTCAATCCGTATTAATCCAAGAACAATAGTATCCTCGATAATTAATTGTCTAAGACAAATAGTTTCTTGCGTCTATAATTCGGTTCACCCACAATGGCTGTCAAGGCTCAGTAGTGGGGTACGTCTGTCCTATTGTGCTTTCAGCCTGTTATAAAGCATTGAATAAATGAATTTTAATTAATAGTGAAGGCTTCTAGTTGATCTTAAGAGGAGGAATCTTGAGTCAAGGTTATGCTTAGGAAAATTAATTAAAATCAACGTTTTTCCGTGTAGTTTTTTTTGTTTCTGGTTGTTTTACAAATGCTCGCACTGACTGGACAGGTCCACTCAAATCTGTGTGGTTCTTTCCTCACGAGACCGTTTCAGACATTTATCTACATGTTTCTCATATGGCTTGACCAAGATTATGTCTGGACTTTAAAAGAGACTGCGACCTCTGAGTTCGTTTCGGCCTTTCTTCTCAGAGTAGTCAGTTAGGAAACGCCGACCTCATCTAGCTTATTTTAATTTTTAATTTTTTTATTTTACGTGTAAACGTGATTCCAATATCCTATTTACAGAATAAACAATTTCATTTCATTTGAAAGCTTAGTTCCGTAGTTAGTTAGGAGCAGCTCGTGGCTTAGTAATAACGGCCGCACGGGTCGATCCATCAGGTTAAGCTATACTTGCCGGGGTTACTCAGGGGATGGGTGACCATCCTTACATACCGAGACTCCTCCGTGCCTCGGAAATCAAGTTAAGCCGTTGGCCCCGGCTGTCATTCGTGGATCTTTGACAGTCGTTATGATCCTCAGAAGCCCGAAAGTTTGACACCAGTTTTACCAAGGGGTACGGTATTACCCAGTTACTGGGTTGTGGAGGTCAGATAAGCAGTCCCTCCATGTAAAATCTGCATTCAGTTAGATTGGAAGTCGACCCCAACATAGTTGGGAAAAGGCTAGGCAGATTGAGTACCGTTTAAAGTTAATAATTGCTCCTTTAGCCACACATTGTAATTGAGTCTCTATTTTAACAATAGAAGGTCTGTTTTCCAAATAATATTATCACAAAGACCAAAAAGGACTATTACAATCCGAATGTTGAGAAAATGCGTTCTGTACACTTGTCAGTTTCATTGTAACGAATATGTGTTTTGCGAATTTGATCCTTATTACTACTAGAAGTGGTTCAACTGACACTAACAGGAACGCATTTTCTCGCCTGTCAAACAGTACTTCTAATACATACAGAGAAGCGTTTTGAAAGGTCGCTACAGTTTCATAATAATTATTAGTACTTAGATGTTTTTGCTTTTGTCAAAGCTTGAAAGCATGCAAACATTTCAACTGAACGGTGGCTATGTCCAAACACAAATCTCACATTATCTGAAATTCTAACCCGGAACAAGTCTGCATCCCATACAAATTCTATATATTCGATACACTAAGCTTAAGAGAAGGTAATCACTTATTACGCACCCACTGCGATAATCTCACTGTTATTACCCCCCACGCTACCTGTCATCCGTCTCGTCATACGAGACAACTTCACCTTAGTCTATAATTACATCAAAAACAAAACTACACCACACACACCCTTTCACCCCTTTACACCCCTTACAACCCTTTAATTCACCCCCCCCCCCCATTACTAAAACATTACATTTAGACAGACAACTTCCAGGCGCGTTCATAACTGGCTTCACCTGTCAATTACGTCGTACCTTGTACCGTTGTACGTTAATTAGTAATCTGTTAGTTGAGCTTCTTCATTATAGATCGTGTTTGGGGGTGAAACTTGGGGGGTGAGTTAAGAACACTTATACTTATGTATGCGTAATTGCGTCTTTTGTTTGACATGGGAGGTAAGTTTTGCGTGGAAATTAGTAAGGTGTAAATAGTGATAAAGTCAGAAATTATCGCCGGATGGATAACTTCCTAATATTTTTGAATTCGGTTATAAAATAATAATACCAGTCTATTATTATTGTACTAGTGCGGGGCAAAGGCCTCTTCTAATACAGAGAAGGCACGAGCATTGATCACCACGCTTGCTCAAAACGGGTTGGAGATTTAAGACTTCTATTATCTATAAGTCCAGGTCTCCTCACGATGTTTTTCTTCACCGATGTCAGTCAGTAATACCCAAGACAAACTCAGAAAGCACATAAATGAATTGCAAACGTCACATTGGTACTTGCTAAGATTTGAACCCGCAAGGCCGCAACGTTGTGCATGTAAGACGTGGCCTTCACCACTGGCGCACAAGAACACAGTGAACAGTGACAGAAATCGGTTGAAAATGTAAAATGCAAGTCCACTGTCCGTTTTCACTGACATCCCCTTAGTTTAAAGAATCCCCTAAGCATGGTTAGTGGGCTGTTAGAAGGTGGCAGGTGGCTTACCAATAGTAAGAGGTCGATTAAACGATGCCTGCCGGCCAGGGTTGCGGAAAAGTCGTAAAGAGTTACCGAGGCCCCTGGCAACGTACTGAAGGAACACGGGTGGGTTTTAGTCAGTAAGAGACTCACACGCCCTCCCGCTCCGCCCAGAGTGGGAGAAATTATTTGATGATTTACTAACCAAAAAAAAGGGGTTCAGGTAATCGTCATCGTTTAACTGATCCCTTACTGTTGTTGAAACAGAAACACCTTCTAACAGTAACCATGCTTAGGGGGTCACTAAACTTAGGGGATGTTGACGAGGTGAACCATTAATATCATCGCAGTGCCAATCAATGTTAATAATTTGTAAAAAAAATGTGGTAGTTAAAGGTTTCTGGCAGAGTGAGATACAGAGTAGAATGCGAACGTCCTTATCCGCCGTCCGGACGAATGTCGTTAAAAAATAGAGGAATTGCTCTGGTATTTCTGTGCAGGAAAATAAGTCTCTTCTTATATCTTCTTATACAAAGAAGGAAACATTGATCGCTAAGCAAGTTCTCTGACAAAAAAACATTACCTTGTAATCAAGTGAGATAGTGGTCAAACTCGAATCATTGGATCGCTTATAACCAAGTAAGAAATGTCGACATTGAGCCCATATAATTAAAATAACAATTAATTATGAACCTTATTTTAACAGGCAGTAGTTTCAACTTCACAGAAATAAGCAAACTATTTTATGTCGCTATAACAAAACACATATTTTCCGTGCGACCTCCCGACGTGACAAAAACACGCTGGTAATAATTATTTAACGCGTGTTTCTGAGAGTGATACCGATCTACTCGTCACGCTGGGTAAGAGTCCCGCTGGGGATTATAACCGTTAGGTTTTTGGTCCTTTTCTAAGTGAACAGGTGTATTAATATTGGTTATAGTTATATCTATGTAAGTGTTATTGTATTTTTATGTATAATGGCAGTGCAGTGCCGTTCGCATGGCCGCTGGCACTGCCGCGGCGCGCCCGGCCCTGCCGCACAAAGCCGTAGAAAGAAACGCAAATTAAATGAAGGTGCAAAAGCCGGAGGCACGTGCCGCGTGGCACTGTATGTAGGAGTCATAATAGTTTCAGCAGTGATAGCCTAGAGGTGTGACCGTCGGACGGTTTCGAGTTCGTACTCAAGACACGCACCTGTGACTTTTCGGATTCACGAGCGTATTGTGTAATTATGACTTGCTTTAAAAACGATGAAGGAAAACATCGTGAGGAAACCAGCATGTCTGAGAGATATATTTCGACTGCACGTGAAGCCAAGTCAGAGGCCCATGGGCGGCTTTAAAACTCTGACAACAGGTTAGTCACGTACCACACGAAAGAAAGATAAGATTTCCGATGTTGAAGATACAGGGAGTTCTTAGTTTAGAGAATTCGATGTGTAATAAGGTCATACAGGGACGTTTTAAACCTTGTTTTAATCAGTAAGTCTAGTGTTACTTTCTAGGGTTGTTTAAAATACATAACATAACAAAATATCACGCCTGTACTCCCTCAAGGGTTAGGCAGAGTTATACTTATTAGAAAAAAAGAAAGAAGAAAAATGATTTATTGGGACAAGCACAGGAGATCACAAACTAAACTAAGACACATTGAACCATAAATAAAAATAAAAAACAATAAAAATAAAACAATGTAAAATTAAAATAGAATTAGAGTCCTGTGCGAGGCCAAAAGGCTCCTATCTCAGCACGATGCTGCGACATTTTTTAAAATTCAAATTCAAAAGTCATTTATTCAAATTAGGCTGAGAATCAGCTCTTTTCGAACGTCAGAATTACATAAGACAGTCCCCCAAAAACGCCCGCCCTTCACCACTTCCTAGTGCTTTTGCATTTAATAATAAATGTCGCAGCGCTGGTATTCTGATAGGGCCCGCAGTGATGTCATGGATAGATAGATATATTTAATAAGTACTAAATAATATTGAATAAATTGTACGTATCAAATATAAAAAAATATAAAATGTACGTGGTCCGCGTGTCTGCACCCGACGTAACATCGATTACTTGTCTATGCCTTTAGTGTCTGTGGTGTGGTAGTCTATGGCATCGTTGTGATAAGTAAAGAGACGCAGGCGCCGACACCGGCAAAAAATTGTTATACATTACCAACAGAGTACTAGACATGTTCTGTGAACTGAGTGTGAACATTACGGCTGTCTATTGTTACAACAATAAAGTGAATAATCGTAGGATGAACAGTGTTATTTGGTAGTCAGTTAACGGCATATGGAGAAATACAGACAAAAACTAATGATATGAGTGGTTTAGGAATTTATTATAGGTACAGCTTTGCCTTGCCCTTCGGGGGTGTACAATTTTTTTTTTTTTTTAAGCACATCAACAGCACAGTCACTAACAATTAAAATGAAATAACATCTAAAATTAATATTTCAGTAACCATGCAAATGACAGGTATGCATGATATTCATATTATGAAAAATTAGAGACAAAACAGAACAATATTGAAGTGTGTCTAGTAGACATAAATCTACAGCTCTACAAAAGAAACCAATTTGAGCTAAATAGACGGGCACTCAACACACTGTTTAAAAATTAGGCAGCGTCTGTATAATAGTTGTACTCATATTAGCACACCCACAATATTTTTATGTTGAGAATAATTATTATTATGATAAAAACTTTTTACAATAAAAAAAAAACAACCACTTCCAAAAAAGACACGTGACACTTGAGTTTTCGTTTATTAGCCACCGACTTCTGAAATTAAAGTTATTGTTGACTTTGTAGTGTCTATTTTGGAAGTCGGTTGTTTTTTTATAAAAAGTTTTTATTTTTCACTTTTTGTCCACCCCACATAAATTCGACTATCACTACCTGCTATGTAAATAACAGTGACAGGAACTTATCATCATAATCATCCACATGACTAAGTGGGAAAAATATGTATTATTGAAGCTAACTCAAAAACTACCCAAGCTAAGTTAATCAAATTTATATGGGACCACCTCTGAAGTATGACCCAAACAAAAAAAATAATCATCAAAATCTATTCATAATTGGCGGATTAATCACGTAACAAACATAGGTACAAAAAAAATATACAGTCGAATAGAGAACCTCTACCTTTTTAAGTCGGTTTAAAACTCAATCTTTATAGGTCATCAATAACTTAAGCTTTCTAAAAACAGATTACTATTTCCGGTCATAAGAAACTCACTGTCATCGCTATTTATCATTTAAAAAAATAGTTTGGAAAATCCAAAAAGTGCATGCCTCATAACACTCATTTAAAAACGAAAAAGAAATTTAAAACATAGTTTCTAACAAAAATTTACAATTTATCACTTTTCATGAAGTATCTTTTGACTGCTGTTTTACCCATCAATATGGGTAAAATTTCTAACCTCGCAATCCTTACGTAATGTCAAAGACTATTTACGTTGTGGGTTGCTAGGCAACGGACACGTCAAATCAAGGTTGGAAATAATATTTAGCTATAGATATTATATTTTAGTCAGTATTTTATTAATTATAATTAAACTACTTTGAGTAGGTAAGTGAGCCATTTTCAATAGGGTTCCTTATACGGCTGAAACGAATGTAATAAAAAAAAATTGACTCAATTAACTGATTTTATCGCAAGCTACAATGTTTTCAGGTTTCATATAATATTGACGGACAGGATTTTTTTTTCAACTATTTTGATGCTTTTTTCATTTCTGCTGCATTAAATCAATAAAATTGTTAGAAAGTACAGTATTAATCTCCATTTAATCATCTATACAATGGTATATAAATTAAGTAGGTTCTGTGTACTAGCAGGAGTGTATCAATAAAAACAGTTGCAGAATTGGGGCAAAAAATTTTTTTCGATCGTAGAGCACACTCTAATGCTTCAGGTATGAGTCGTGCAAAAAAAGTGAACAGTAAAAAAGATTTATTTAGCTCAGAAAAACGCAGTACAATATAAAAAAGCGGCCAAGTGAAGAAATCATAAATGTCTCGCTGAAACTTGCGTAATACAGCTTAGGTTTATCACGACGGGACACCGAGTGAGTTGTCAACCTTCTTAAGATCTCTAAAGTGGGTTAAATTCCTTGCTAATGCGAGTGCTTTTACGTTTTTGTTAGTAATTTACAGTACATACATACATAACACCTGGTACTCCTTGGAGGAGGCTTTTACTCGAAGGGGTTCCGTACAAAATACTTAAAAGTTACGTGTTTCTAAATAAACTTAGTTTAAATTCTTATAACAGACTAGCTCTTTCCCGCGGCTTCGCTCGCGTGGATGTCGGAAAACCAAGGAAACGTACTACCGGGATAAAAAGTATTCTTTGTCCAGGTTATAAACAATCTGTCGCCTAAATCCAAATCGCCAAATCCTATTAGTAGCATAACGTAATGATTGTACTTTTTGTTAGGTTACTGTTCAGAAATAGTGCACTATGTCTAATGATAGAAATTGATGAATTGATAGAAATTGAGAGAAGAATTGTAGAGGAGCTGGAAACTAAGTAATAACAGCCGCACGGGTCGACCCATCAGGTTAAGCTACGGTTGCCGTGGATGGTCTGTGGATGGTTGACCATCTTGACATACCGAGACTCCTCCATGCCTCGGAAAGCATGATAAGCCGTTGGTCGCGGCCGCCATTCATGGATCTTTGACAGTTGTAACGGGTCGTCAGAAGCCCGAAAGTCTGACAACCAGTCTTACCAAGGGGTATCGTATTACCCAGTAACTCGGTTGTGGAGGTCAGATAGGCAGTCGCTCCATGTAAAATAATGGTATTCAGCTGCATCCGATTACACGGGAAGCCGACCCTAACATAATTGGGAAAAGGCTAGGCAGATTGATTGTTTAATAATTGAAATACTATATCGTGAATTCATGAAACCCTAGTACTTTTTGTTAGGTTAGTTTAGGTACTGCTCAGAAATTGTGCACGTGTCATGAACAGAATACCGTCTTGAACTTCGCTTGCAGCGTCACCTATCGGGCCCAATTGTGAATAGCAAATTCCAAAAAATAGATGTCGTTACGTGTATCTTGATAAAGGTCAGTGCTATGCAAATAAAATATTTCAACCCTTTTCATCCCGGTAGGGGTTGTTTCCGAAAAATATTGATACACGTTATTCTTTGTTTTCGGTTTTAAGTATAAATTACTGAGTTTCAAGTAAATCAGACCTCGCATAAAAAATCTTTCATACAAACTTTGACACCCCTAATCCCCATTTATTACTAAGATAAGTATTCGTACGAAGTACTCTCTATCGGCTTCAGCACCCTCAAAAACTACGAAAGCGACACCCATGACGAAAAATGACAAATTTGTCGCAGCCGCCATCTTGGATTTACATTTAGACCTCCCTTTCGGCTTAAGCACATTAGAAATCCTATGTAAACGACACCCATGTCGATTTTTTTTTAAATATTCACATCCGCCATCTTGGATTAACTTTTTGACGTCACTATCGGCTTCAGTACCCTTGAAAACTTCGAAAACGACACCAATGACGAAAAAAAAAAAAAAAAATCACAGCCGCCATCTTGGATTTACTTTTTGACGTCACTATCGGCTTGAGCACCCTTGAAAACTACGAAAACGACACCAATGACGAAAAATAAAAAAGAATTCGCAGCCGCCATCTTGGATTTACATTTTGACCTCATTATCGGCTTTAGCACCATCGAAAACTACGAAAACGACTCCCATGACGAAAAATAAGAAAACTTTCGCAGCCGCCATCTTGGATTTACATTTTGACCTCACTATCGGCTTTAGCACTATCGAAAACTACGAAAACGACACCCATGACGAAAAATGAGTAAATCGCAGCCGTCATTAAAATATTTTAACCCTTTTCACCCCGTTAGGGGTTGTTTCCGAAAAACCTTGATACGCATTATTCTTTATTTTCGATTTTAAGTATAAATACTGAGTTTCGAGTTATTCGGACCTTGCGTAAAATTTTTTTCATACAAACTTTGACACCCCCCAATCCCCGTTTAGGGGGTAGCTTAGAAAAACTAAAAATGACAAACTTTATGATTTACTTAGATAAGTATTCGTGCCAAGTTTCAAGTCTATTAACTCAAGGAATAAGATTTTGCATACAATCGAAATCCCCCCTTTTCACCCCCTTAAAAGTCGAATTTTCAAAAACCCCTTCTTAGTGCTCCCCTACATTATTAAAGGAAGCTGTGTGGAAAATTTCACGTTCCTAGTCCCAGTAGTTTCGGCTGTGCGTTGATATGTCAGTCAGTGAATCAGTTTCTCCTTTTATATATATAGATTGTAATTTTCATGGAATAAATAAAGCTTTACTATTATTTATTAGAGAGAGCAGTGGTGGCCCGGTCGTGGTAACGGCCCCGACTTACGAGTTGTAGGTCGTGGGTTCGAACCCAGGCAGGCGCTTTTCTTTGTGTAAATAATTTCATCACCACTGCTCTCAAAACGGTGAAGGAAAACATCGTGAGGAAACCGGCATGTCTTAGAACCAAAAAATTCGAAGACATGTGACATCTACCAACCCGTACTGGGCCCGCGTGGTAGATAATGGCCCACTCCCTCTCACATAGAGGAGGCCTGTGTCCCAGCAGTGGGAACATTAATAGGCTTATGATGATGATGATGAAATAAAGCTTTACTATTATTTATTATAACCAAAGCCCCTTAAATAAAAGGTGGCAGTCCTACCACACGCCGATTACAAAATATGTGTGTGTGTGTGTGTGTGTGTGTAATATGAATGTGTTATCTTTAAGTTATTGTATATTTATTACGTTATCTATGTGTGTATTTATTGATACTTTTATGTTGATTTTATATCTGGCAATAAAAGATTTCATTGAATTATTACATACACAATATACGCCTTTCCCAAAATTCAAATCATTTATTCAAACTAGGCTGAGAATCAGCACTTTTCGAATGTCATAATTACATAAGACAGTCCCCCTTAAACGCCCACCCTTCATCACTTTCTAGTGCTTTAGTTGGGAAGAAGTGGCGCAACATACTCCCCAGCAGCACAGCTGTCTGTTCCCATGGGGACAGACAGAAACTACAGAACGCCACCTACCACGATCCTTACATACTCCTTTATCAGTACAATAGCTTTTTTTATCTCAAAGTATAATATATAATGGCTTATTTTCCCCCAAAAACCAGCAATGTAATCACTTAATACCGTGACGTAATCCATCAATATTCCCACTTCCAAAAAATAATAACTTAACCAAATAAAATTAAAACCTTTTACCCAAACAGCACACTGGAATGAAAAGATAACGCTCCATTTTACAGCGATTGTTTCATTTAATATAATTAATCTTTCACGCTTTGCCGCGACTCCATTTATTTCGGATGCGTACCCGACATGAAAGCGCTTTTAGTATGGAGTCGGATTCAGAATGGGTCACATCGCGTTTTTGTTTTGTGTCGTTGTGATGAATTAAAAAGATGTCGTGGCTAAATGGCTATTTGGGAGATTAAGCCCCGTTGTTAAACCACGATAGGCCGTTGGTCGGCTGTCATTCGTAGATTTTACTGTCGTTGCGGGTGGTCAAAAGCCTGAAACTCTGACAAACAATCTTACCAAGGAGTATAATGTCAACCAGTTATTAGATTGCGGTCAGATAGGCAGTCGCTCTATGTAAGATCTTACCGGATGACGACCCCAACATAGTAGAAGAAGAAAGGGTAGGCAGATGATCATGTCTTGCTGTGTGACTGGGTTGCCAGTGAATATTTAAGTCATTCAGGTTCTTATAGAAAATGCATAACTACAGAAATCGAACCCAAGACCTCATGCTCAGTGGTAGCGATTGTGACCACTAGACCAACGAGGCTCTTATTTATTTTGAAGGTCTAAGGTCTACGATATACAGTGCGGTTCGGATCTTGAAGTCTGATTTTTAGTTCACCAGTTGTGACACGAGTGCGGGGTAAACTATCAATAAAAGCGTGAGAAAATTCTTTAAGCAAAGTTAAAAGAGAGTCTTTGTTTAGAATATCTGTATCTACATCATTAAGATTATACACAGGTATAGGCTCATAACTACAAGCTGCAATAGACTTTTGTTTCGAAATTATCAAAGACGAATCAGACATGTTGATTGTACAACCCTGTTTTAAAATTTCACGCCCAATCATTACATCATATTTTAAACAATCGTCAGGTAAAACGTGAAATAAAATTGACAAATTATTATCATTAATAAGCACGTCGCAAAGAATTTGTTCAGTACACACTAGGTTAGCGAAACCTATGCCTTGTATACGAATAATTGCGTGTGTACGTTCACCATTAAAACTACTGCTAACAGATTGTTTAACAAGAGAGCATTCGGCACCGGAATCAAAATAAAAATAGTACGACTCACCAGATAGTTCAAATTGACCACAAACACCTGCCACCTGGCAGCTATCGACGCGTCGCACGGTGCCGGTACTGGTTCCGCTGCTATAGGCCACATGACCTGCAGACGATGGGCCACCAGCGCCCTGGTTGTCACGATGACACTTGGATGCAATATGACCGCTTTCACCGCAACGGTAACATATCACTTGTTTACTGGTTCCAGGCGCAGCCGTCGACACCGATTGTCCCTTATTGTTGTTAGCGATAGACACCGGTTTTATAAACTTTGAGCGGCAATCAACCGCTTTATGTCCTGGTTTACGCAATTATGACACTTGAACACAGAGTTTTGCATTTTAAAACGTTTCACATCCGGTCCATCTGCTCGTCCAGTAGATCCGTTGCTACGGTCAAACTTCCGCTTCAAACTAGCACTAGCCTTCACTTCTTGCAGCAACTTATTACGGGTCTTAATTTCACTCGTAAATGCCAGACGATAAAGCCTCGAATCAAATTGAGCAATGTGAGCGAGTACATAAGAAGAGGCAATTTCTTCATGGCTCAGATTCTTCCATTTAGTCAACAGCGACGTCATTATTCGACTCGCGTATGCTGCCAGACATTCACCTTCCTTTGGTTTGCCGTTATTCAGATTAATATGCGCCGCCGCGAGCGTCTCCGACGAATCATAGCGTGCAAGAAACAACTCACGAAAATGATGCCACGTCATACCCACGTGTGAGATTTGCGACAGCCATGACGAGGCGCCACCCTTGAGTGCCTTACTGAGAGCTATGATGAGCGATGCTCCCTCCAGTGGGCGTTCATCCTTGCAGATGTCAACTGTAGCGCACCAAGCACGTGGATCAGAATCCGGTTGCTCTGGATTAATCTCCGGCAGAGCTATCTTGGACGACGAGGCTGGGGTTTTAATAGCCTCGATCAACTGCATCATATTCCTCTGCTGAAGGTCAAACATAGTACGCCAGTGAGATTCAGATCCCACTTCTGATGACGGCGTCAGCGATGGCTGAGCGATAGACCCGTCATCATGAGGATTCGGTGGTATAGGGTCCATTTTATAAGCGTTTGTAAAATAATAACACCACGTGTAATTATAACCTCACTTTTTAATCACAAACGCAATACACAATTCAGATAGCACTTTATCACTACACACAGTATAACTAGGTACTTAATTACGCTAGGCAAACCGACAGTTTCATATTAGACAAGTGCCTCGACCTGTGTCTCAAAGTGAACTGCCAACTTTTCGCTCCGCACTTTCCAACACGACTCTGTCCACGTACCGTCATTCAAAAAAAATAACAAATGACGTTACGGCGTTTGCCCTACTACTACAGTAATCAATTGAGTGACTTTTATTAAAATGATATCGTTATCCACGACATATATAAGAAGAAGAAGATAATGACCACTGAGTACACGCTATGGCGTCTTGTCACTGGTCAGAGGTGGTTTTCATTTATTCTTTATCAACAATGATATCTTCTAAGTAAAATGCAGAAGACAATAAATACGTCATGACGTCCAAAGCCTAAATACCATATTATTGAAATAATATGAGTACAAGTGCCGATTGTGTGTTGCACGGTCAGACATGTACAACAGTGATGCACTAAAGCATCTCTGTTATGTTGTTCTCCAGACGCTGGACACCACCTAGTGTAATAGCACTTGTCAATACATAAGCAATAAGTCCAAACACGATGGTGCTATCTTGTTTGGTTAAGGAGTTCCTATGGCCACCTTGCAGGTCCATCATCAGGCCCTGGACACTATCTAGTGTAATAGCACTTGTCAATACATAACCAATGAGTCCAAACACGATGGTGCTATCTCGTTTGATTGAGGAGTCCTATGGAGATTCCAGTTCCACAATCAGGTCCTGGACACTAGTCCTGTTTTTTATTTATTTATGTAACAGTATTATAATGTTATGAGTCTATAATTAATATTATTAAGAACTGCAGTGAACATTAGCGTCATAAGCTAATACGTTTACATGGTACTTGCAGGTCCAATATCTCTTTAACCCGGTATTTCACAGCCTTCTGCCGATAATGAAAATTGATGCTAATGATACAAGCTTTCATTTGAGGTATAAGTGGTTTTTATTGGTTTGCCGGCCAAAATTACGCATCATTCTTTGATTGTTTGTTAGCCTGTATACTAAATTTTGTCTGTACTTCACACTTGTACCTACTTCAGAGAATGCAGGCATATTGATATATTTTTACTAATAAAAACCTTTTTGTTTGCTTCAGGTGCGGAACCCACGACAGCAATGTCGGTGGAGGGCCAACGGTGCCTGTGTGTTGTGGTGCTGCTCATACACACCGTCACAGGCGCTGGAGAAGGTAAGCAAATTTCTGGTCCTTTTGGCCTTAGCATTTTGGTCTTTGTGCTATGTTACAAGCCAACGGCAATTCGACAACTAGTTAAAGTGTTTGTGTACCGACATAAACTCAGTAGCTCCGTGTACAGTGGTGTGGCTTCGGGTCCTGCTTGTGTTAGTTGTTTTTAGATTTATTAACAAGCAATGCATCCCTGTACACATTTACAACACACGCAACGTGTAAAGGATGAATGAAACTGAAGCCTATGAAATTAAGTGGCGAACTATTTGGTACCAGGTGTTTTCGTGGAATTTCATTTTATTTCCGACTAACCAACTATCACTGTCTCGAGGATAACATGAGACAAATTATCACATGAATAGGTAACAAAACTACCTATACAAACGTAGCAAAGCAATCAGTAGTCCGTCGATTAATTCTATGGATACTCCCCAAAGGACCACAGAGTCTAATAGAGAATTGACAAAGTCAATATTCTGTAACAAGCATTACAACAGCTGTATACATCCAGACTGTAATTTCCCGACTGCAGTACAAATACATTTTCATATCATATACAGAGAAGGATAATATTACAAATCAAATATTAATCACCTCGCTTACTGACACTATGATAGAAAAGTTGAAAGGGAATCGTTTGTCTTGGTATGGGATGTAAGGAGGGATGAAACGCATGCGACTAAAACAGTGATGAATATAAATGTGGATAGATGGAAAGTAAGAGGACAGCCAAATTATAATGAAAGAAAAGGGAATAAATGATAACGTGACATTGACAGGGAGAATGGAAGATAAAAACGTGTTACGCCAACCCCACGTTCTATGGGACAAGTTAGGGTAGGAAGAAGTTTTTTTTATTTTTCTGTGTTAATAAGAACTAAAGTTCTTAGTAATGGATTACAATCTAGCCTAATAGGCTAATAAGCAATTTAACTCTAACTTAATATTTTACGAGATAGATTACGTTGTAACTAAGAATAGTGTCAATTTGCACTTTTACACAATTTCGTAGCACTTTCTTAGGGTCTGATAATTGATAAAAACACTTTGTTCATATGTTAGATGTATAGCACAGCATTGTTACTATTATTTATTCACTATTTATACACTACACTAAACACTAACTCAAATGGTTTTGTTCTCTTTAGCCGACGCACTATGTCCGTGTTGTCTAACAGCTGGAGTGCCTCGACATTCACATGTCGGTGAAGTCTGTGTTCGTGGGCTTCAGCAAATTTTTTAATGATGTTAGTGACAAGTTCCATTTTAAGATCTCGGTGGAGGTTGTCATTTCTAATATACCGTGGTGCATTTACAGCATCCCTGAGTACTTTATTTTGGAATTGTTGTATTATTTTAACGTTGCTTCGTTTACATAGTAGGTACAGCCCCAGAGTTTGATTCCGTACGGTCCAAATTGGCATAAGAATAATGCTTGTATAATATCATTTTAGAATTGATAAACAGGATTCCCTTCCGAGTAACCAATACATACTTTTGTAACGTATGTCAAAGAAGATGATGCTAACTGACACACTGGCGATTTCAGATGGCGCCATAAAAAAAATTAAAAGTACAAATTCACATTGATATAGTAGGCCGCGTTGTCCTGGAGCTAACTAAGGCTTCAACACTATACATGACGCCCGCCGGTGCAGCAGCGGCGCCGGGCCGCATGTTGTGTATACGGATGAATATATCCCATGCGCCGCACCGCTGCCGCGCCGCCACACCAACGCCACGTATATTTTACATTTTCATTCTGAAATATTCTGAATTTTTTTCATCTTGCGGTCCGGTCAGGTACAGGAAGCCTTAGCGAAGTACGGAGTTTCAATAGAATTAGAGGCCAGCTTATACTGGTTCAGTCACCACAGACGCGGCTACCGTACATTTTAGAACGCTGTGTTAAATAAAACTGGTCCTTTCGCCTCCATTCAACGTAGATGCAAATAGAAAATTATAAAAACAAATTTCAAATAAAAAACGAGAACCAAACTGCACCAAACCATGCGAATAATATACTCTGGCAACTCTGTTTAAAAACCTAGGCCATCAAGTTTAAAAAACCCGAACTGCCCTGTTTCATGCTGAAAAGCAGAAAAGCAAAAAATATGTACAAGCCACATAAAAGTCCGCAACGCGAAAGTTAGTTGTTAGTGTAGAGACAACAAAAAAAGAGACTGAATAAATAACGCCTCCGAGGTTTAAGCGCCGAGTTAAATGTTTTTGCTGACTGTGTGTTGGATGATATTTTGATTCGCTACGGTTCCTATTTTTACATGTGTGTGTGTGGGTAATTGCCTGTACCCCTTTAGTGAATGGTGGAGTGTTTTTGAGTTGTTCTTGCATTTTTAATCTACTTACCTAATCGTTGGTGTCGGCGAAGTTGGGTTGTGTAAATACATACGAGTGTAGTATTTAAATTTTATTACCACTTAAGCGTTGTATTTTGTGCGTAGTTTTCTGCTTATACTATGTAAATTGTGTACTAAGCCTTACGCAGTTTTAGTAGAGGCCATTTTTGACTCACTGTTGTTTCGATATAAATCAGAAAAACGAGACAAGCGATACGACAGATTACTAGAAAACATCATTATTAATATGACTTCTTCCTTTAACCGACATAATACGTAATAGTTGTCAAAAAGATCTATCAAATAATATCTAAAAATGACCTCTGCTTAGTTTATTTATTAGAGAGGATACAAATTTATATACACTGGATAAACTTCTTAAACGAAATAACTAACAAACTATTTAAAACAAACTAGAATATGGCGTCGAAAAATTCCTCCATATCGCTGTCGACTGGTAATGTTATGTCAACATGAATATTTTCAAATAAAAGTGTGCATAGTCCCCAGTGTTTTACAACTCGCAGTGCCAATACAATTCCAGTACCACTCCAAACAAAAATATACAGTACCACCGCATCAGAACCAATATCATCAGTCAACTATAACTTGATACTAGCATTTCCTTTTTCCACTTCCAGAATATTCTAAAACATGTACCCAAGGACCAAAATATATACAGCGTGTATCACAGATATGTGATCTTTAAGGATGTGGTACAAACCATCAATCTGAACAACTTTCTTCATGGAAACAGCATCGTAATCGTGAAAAAATAATTAGCTGTCCGATTCAAAACTTTAATAGTGTAGATACCTCATTATCATAATTTGCCTATTAATGTTCCCACTGCTGGAACACAGGCCTCCTCTCTGTGAGAGGGGGTGGGCAGTAATCTACAACGCGAGTCCAGTGCGGGTAGATGTCACATGTTTTTGAATTTTTGGTTCTAAGACATGCCGGTTTCCTCACGATGTTTTCCTTCACCGTTTTGAGAGCAGTGGTAATGAAATGATTTACAAATTAAAGCTCCTGCGCCCAATATTTTTTTTTTGTCGTGCAGAACGTTGTTCAATTTGATGGCCTGTACAACCTTAGATATTATGATCACCCATTTCTGATACACGCTCTATAGAAACAGACCAACAAGAGCCTCTAGAAACGTATCGTTGGCTTGAAACAAAACATTTTAAGATATATTACAATGCGGAATGAAACAAAGGACCAGAAACCAAGCCTAACCTATCGTGATTAAACTGGAGCCGTACTCTCAAAGGGTGGAGTTACCGAGATCACAATTAATGTGGTTTTTGAACTGAGTTAGGGTGTGCTTAGATTGTCATAGTATTGTTGTGAGCTTTGTTGAGACAGATGATCACACCGCAGTGTTAGAACAGCAGGCTGTTTGTGTGACCAAATTACAATAATTGCAATTTAACAATTCAACAATATCCTTTTTAACCCCCGACGGAAAGCGAAGGGGTGTTATAAGTTTAACGTGTGTATCTGTGTATCTGTGTATCTGTCTGTGGCATCGTAGCTCCCAAACGGTTGAACCGATTTAGTTTATTTTTGTTTTGTTTGAAAGGTGACTTGATCGGGAGTGTTCTTAGGTATGATTCAAGAAAATCTATTCAGCCGTTTGAAGATTATCAGGTCTTTTCTAATTGATGAATGGATTTGAGCATCTTCCACAGGTCTGATTGAGTCTAAATTTGGTAATCTGTTACTTCAATGGTATTAGAATAACATAGTAACCTTGAACTGATGCTGCAGCATTACCTGGTACTTGCAGGATACCCAACTCCTCATTAACTTACAGCAGTGGTATCGTGTTTGGGCTCATTGGAATGGTCTCAATAAATAGGTTATAGATATATATTTATCAGGGTGTGATATGGAGAAGAAAAATAAATCAGGGTTAATTAGTAACCAACTTGACCGTAGGAAAAATACGCACAGTTGCGCAGATTTATGCGAGGCACGTGTCGATCGTAGCGTATGTACTAGTAATTAGTATACAATAAAGTTTAAAAAGAAGGAAATAAAAGTTAAATTAAAAATTTAAAAAACCCCCGACACAAACAAAATCCTTTAAAAAGTTTCAAAATAAAATATTATACTGGCCCTTTATGTTTAATACAATTTGTAGTTAATATTTTGTCGTCGCATCGGGGGTCGGCATGCTATTGTAGAAAAGATATTTTCATTCGTCGACCCCCGATGCGACGACAAAATATTAACTACAAATTGTATTAAACATAAAGGGCCAGTATAATATTTTATTTTGAAACTTTTTAAAGGATTTTGTTTGTGTCGGGGGTTTTTTAAATTTTAAATTTAACTTTTTTAATGTCACCAATGAGACACAATATTTTTTTTATTGATATCGAGCTCAATGAGTTTTTCTGACGGTTGAACTCTTAATAGATAGTCAGAATAATTTTTATTCTATTTTTTTTATAAATTTTTATTTCAGAATATTATCACGGATCGGTCGATCAGGTTAAACTACTCTTGCTGCGGTTGGTCCGTGGATTGATAACCATCTTTACATACCAACCCCTCCGTTCTTCAGAAAGCCCGTGAAGCCGTTGGTCCCAGCTGTCATTTGTAGATCTTTAACAATTTTTACGGATCGTCAGAAGCCCGAAAGTCTGACAACCAGTCTCACCAAGGGATATCGTGTTACCCAGTAACTGGGTTGTGGAGGTCAGATAGGCAGTCGCTCCATGTAAAATACTGGTATTCAGCTGCATCCTGTTAGACTGGCAGTCGACCCTAACATAGTTGGGAAAAGGCTAGACAGATGATGACAGAATGATACTTTAGTGTTCACCAAACAACTGACTGCATGGTTGGTTTTGTGGTCGCAGGCGTTACTGTTGAGCATGAGGTCCTGGGTTCGAATGCCAGGTCGAGCAAAGTCTTATTAGGTTTTTCCATCGTGAATTTCTCAGTAGCCGCTCGAAGTGTGGATTTGTGCCGGCTGATGGCAATAGACTCGCCCTTTGTTACATAGGACTTAAATATAACTGGCAAAATTAGGGTTTACTACGGTGTTTCTTTGTTTCGCAGACAGTTTCATAGAATTACGTTTCGCAGCAATTTGGTCCTTGTATTTTTATTTTGAATAATATTGTTTTAACGACTATTTACTTGAATGAAACATATTTCACAGAAACATAATTTAATGAATTTTATAATCACATTTCTTTATTAAAAAAAATATAAAACAGTCGAATTATTTTTTAACGAAAATTGTTTGTTCGGTTTATTTTTATATGTATTTTTATTCAACGAAAATGTAACAATAGACGTTAAGCTATCCGTAATTTTATAAATAAATATACCCATATTTATTTACATATTTGAACGTCGAAAATTAAAATGTTAAATATCGAAAATAAAAAGCTCACCAATCACGTTCACCACGTTCATCACGTTATTTACGTTGTCAAGCAGATTAGCTTTTCAAAGAATTTTGTACTTCTAAAATATTCCGGGTTATAATAGAAAATGTGCTACTCAATTGGAGTGCAGGATTAAAGTCAACAAGGACCAATCGTGAAACGTGTACGAACGCCTTCCGGTAACCGCAGTGAGCGGACTATCTCGTGAACTTTACGCATATTTTATAGCCGGGCCTTTAATTTGTGTTTATTTCAGCAATCGTATAAACCTTGTCTTTTTGGGTACCTAATTTTGTTGTATGTGGTTAGAAAGTATTTTTTTAAGTTAACGATGAGGTACATTTGGATAGCATCCATTAAATCTGATTCAGCCTGTCCCTTGCTGCCGTCGCACCAGCGACACCCTAAGCCGATGTCCGTACCCCACAGGGGCTGCCCTTAGCGTGCAGTCGCTTAGTTAATAAGTTTTATACCTTGGCTGAAGGCCTTAACTTATTGAGGCACCATAGGATAGCCTGGTTAAGCAGCCGACAATCTCCTAGGCACACCTGTAAGATGACATACAAAAAAATACATCGGGCAGTCTTTGGAGACTGCCGATAGAAATGAAAACTAAGTAACTTTTTGATATAACGTAACGCCATCTAACAAAAATGTCAGGAATTTATGTGGCTTGCTGTCAGCACAAGAACGATAGCTGTAGCTCCATCAGAAAATTCCAAAAAAATAAAATAGAGTGCGTTGTCAACAAAATTTCTACTCTCCCTCCGTCTTACGAATTTTCGATCAGGTCACGTGTCCTGACGCGAGTTTAAAATTTTTACCCATCCGAAAAAAAATGCACAACGCCGCTAAATAAGTTTTCATTTAAAAAAAAATACATCTACAAGTTATGTATATGAAATAAAATATTTCCATCTTTATTTTGATGGTGTAATGCTTTCGATATACCTAAACATTTTAGCAATAATAAATTCCCATGAGCCTGCCCAGTTACAAACTACGTAATTGAAAAGCACAAAAAGTGATAATTTTCTTCGTTCACTTTGTTTACCTGATTATTAACGTTTCTAAAACCAAAGTAGCGTAATAAATAATACCTATTAATCTTTTCTTAATTCCCGATTACTTTAAAACTTTCTAAATAATTCAAAGGCGCTCAAAACTCAGGCAACTCGTTTTTTAAATCGAGATAATCCTCCTTAATCTAAGAAAGGTCATCTAAGAAATGTCTAGTAATTTAAAGGAAATTCGTTTGTTCCACAGAGCGTTCAAAAAAGGTAGAGATGCCAACACATTTTTTATTTTGGGCACTTATTCAATTGAACCTCAGATAATTCGGCTTATTGGTGACTCGCCCGAATTAACTCGCCGAATCCGGACGAATCGACCATTTTAATAAATATTAGTTTTTCTTGAGGCGATTCGTATAATTCCCATTTTGCACTCCTTAAAATATTATTGAACATTCTAATATTACAATGATTGCGCCTCTTTTTGCAAACCTCAATAATTAATATTCCTATTTTTTGGTTCGAAAAATACTAAATAACCAAGTAACTGAACTGAGAAAAGTGTAGAAAGTTAAAAAGAAGCTCGTTTATTTAAAAAAAAGAGTGCATCATTAAGATTCCTTAAAGTTATTTCTTCTTTCTTTGTCGGTGCACTCTTGACAGAGCGGTCGTGGTCATCACGCTGCAGTGAGATTTCGGACAGCCGTGATTTGCCTTACGGTGCGACGCCATCGTTCTCTGTCGGCTGTACCATGCGTGCATTCGTGTAATGGGCAGCCCACTGCGGATTTTATCTGGTCGGTCCATCGCATGGGCGATCTGCCTCGTGCTCTTGTTCCTTCGACCTTTCCCTGCACTACAAGACGTTCTATGGAATCGTTTCCCCGTCGTGACACATGCCCAAAGAAATGGAGTATTCGAGCCTGTACTGTGGCCGATAGACGCTGCTTGATGCCGAGTTCTTGGAGTATAGATGTGTTGGTGCGAAATTCTGTCCACGACACTCCAAGCATTTTCCTCCAGCACCACATTTCCAGAGCGTCTATTTTCTTCTTCTCAACTTCTCTAAGTGTCCACGTCTCAGCAGAGTACAGGAATATGGGAAACACTAATGCCCGAATAAGCCGGGTTTTGGTCGCTTTGGTGATGTTGCGATTCTTCCAGACTTTTTTCAGCCTGTCCATGGCAGACCTAGTTATGGCCATGCGTCGCTTGATTTCGTCTACGCAGCCACCGCTGCTTGAGATCAGAGCTCCTAGGTAGATATATGACTGTACGACATCGCAGTTCGCAATCTGGGTAACTTCGGGCGAATTATTGTTTGCACGGTCGACAATCATCATCTTCGTCTTACTTCTGTTTATTCTCAAGCCGAATGCTAAGCTGGTATGTTCCATCTTGGAAAGCAACTGCTCCATGTGGCCAATACTAGTTGCGAATAGCGTAGTATCATCCGCATAGCGTAAATTCGATATTTTCATTCCACCAATTGATACCCCGTCCGTCCAATCCTCAAGGGTAATCCGCATTATCAGTTCTGTGTAGATGTTAAACAAGAGCGGTGATATGATGCATCCTTGTCGAACGCCTGCTCCGGGGTGGAAATCATTCGATAGTACGCCATCTGTTTTCACCGACGCTGTTCCGTCCTCATAAAGACGCCTCAAAAGGTGCACAAGGTGTGTGGGTGTACCCATAGCAAGAAGGGATCTCCACAGCATCGGCCATTTCACCGAGTCAAACGCCTTAGAAAAGTCAACAAAGCATATATATGTCGGTTTATTGAACTCTCGGGCTTTCTCAATAATTTGCCGCACAATAAAGATCTGCTCTCGAGTACCTTTCCCCTTAACAAACCCAGCCTGTTCAGGTGCAACTTCTTTGGATAAGTAGGTCTTCAGTCGCTCATTCAACACATGCAACAAAATTTTACTGGCGTGCGATATCAGTGCAATCAGGCGGTAGTTGCTGCACTTCTTTGTGGAACCTTTCTTATGCAGTGGGATGAAAACAGTGTGGGCCCATTCTTTTGGCCAAGTTCCACCTTGCCATATTTTATTACAAAGAGCATGAAATATTCGTACCCCCTGTTCGCCTGCGGCCTTGATAGTCTCGATTGGAATAGCGTCTTTGCCGGTGGCTTTACCATTCTTTAGGTGTTTAATGGCAGCTTTGACTTCCTCTTTAAGTATACTCGGTTCCATATCTTCATTATTGGGCTCAGTAGGAGTGAAATCTTGGGAGAGATGGTCTTCGTATAACGACTGGCAGTACTCCTTCCATGTCTCGGAAATATCTTCCAGTTCAGTTACCACTTCACCTCGACAATTCTCAATAGCCCAAGTTTTAGAAGAGAGAGATTTTGTAATGGAGCGTATCTTGTGATGCAAGTCCCTGGCCTCATTTCTGTTGCTATGAGCCTCTATCTCTTCGCATATTCTGCTTAAGCTAACATTTTGGTCTCGCCTGCAAGCTGCTTGAATCTGCGCTGACTGTTGGTTTAAGGTTCTCACATCAGCGCCCGATGCTTTCATCCTACGTCTTTCTTCGATGAGAGCTAGAGTACTGTCGCTCATCCATTGCTGTCGTTTTCTAACTTCTGCAGGTGGTTGAGAATCTTTGACTGCGCCTTTTATAAGCCTTTTTGCTTGTTCCCATAGCTCATCTGGGTTACTTGATTCTAGATCCGCATCCGCCCATTCAGTCCAATTCTGCTTCAGGGCTATCATAAATTTAGAGCTGTCCTTCACTTCAATTCTTTCGCGTTGGTCGAGTTTTCTGGCTGCTCGTAGCTTTAGGTGCAGTTTGGAGATTAACAGTTGGTGATCTGATCCGCAGTCCGCTCCAGGCAACGTGTGGGCATTTCGGACTGAGGTTTGCCAGCGTGACCTAATTAGTATGTAGTCGATTTGGTTACGATACTGTCCATCAGGTGACGTCCAAGTATACAGCCTTCGAGGGTGATGTTGAAATAAGCTGTTAGTAATAACCAGGTTGTTATCCGCTGCAAACTGTATTAGGCGTTCACCTCTCTCATTACGCAATCCCAGTCCAAATTTCCCAACGCAGTGATTTATGTTATGCGAAACTGCACCAATCTTGGCGTTGAAATCACCCACGATCATAAGAATTTCTCTAGCGGGGATCTTAGAGATGGTAGTTTCAAGTTCACGGTAGAATCCTTCAATTGTGTCGTCATTTGCTGTACTTGTGGGGGCATAGACCTGTACGATGTTGAGGTTTACTGGCGAAGCCTTGAGTTTGATGCTCAGAAGTCGATCGTTAACAGGCTCATAACCCAGTACGCAATTCTTCAGGTGTTTTGGTATGACAAAAGCAACTCCATTTTGGCTAGTGTTATCATTGCCCGAAAAAAAGATGGCATGTTTTTCGGTCAGGAAATGTCCATTGCCTTTCCAGTGGGTCTCGCTAAGGCCGCAAATGTTCAGTTCACATCTGGTTATTTCCTTCTCCAAGATATCCAGTTTTCCTGGTATGAGTAAACCACGTACATTCCACGTTCCTATCTTCTGGATTTGACGTAATTTAAGGGCCATTCCAGTAGCAGAGTTTCCATGCGATGCCTGGTCTCCTACAACCGCACGGCCGGTAGCCCACTTCCCACCGTCTGCCCCGGACGCAGTACGGCGCCGGTCGCTACGCGGGTCGCATGGCAAACGTGATCTCTTTAATTGTGCTTGCATGATGACTTTCTTGGGAAAATAGTGCAGTGGTTTCCCCTTGCCTTCTGCACCAGACCTTTTTGGAGCTATTAGACCCCAAGGCTGCTGAGACCTCTTCCAACCGGTTGCCCGGCCAGGTGTATGGTTATACCGCCATTGCTCGGTCGCCAGAGCCTCGTTCGTTGTCTGGCAGGGAGCACCGCGACGACCGACGGCCGCCGCCGTCAGCTTTCTGTTCGAACCACTGACGCGTGCAGGTGAGGTTGACAATTGGGGCCGGTCAAGATCTTAATGCCGTTCTCCCCCTTACTCCCCTACTTAAAGTTATTAGAGGCTCATTAATTTAAAAAAGCGTACATACAAAGAAGATCAATAAGTTTTTAAAGGATCAGTTAAATATTTCACTTTATTTTATTTTGAAACCAACTGATATCGTTCGACTTCACAACTTAAGCTACTGTTTCACAACATTTTGACTGAAAAATTACGTGTTCAATTTAAATCGACGGTCATTTTGGTGTCCACAAGGCTTTTAAACTGATAAATGATATTTATTTTGTAAATTGGTTAAAAGTAACACATTTACTCGTTATTTTTTTTATTGGCACGTTTCCGGATGACAGGGATCCGGTCGTGTACTTCAACGCCTAAGTGTCCTTTTGTTTTTATTTGTATAGTTAGTCATTTAATTTAATATTAAGTGGCTAAGTAATAACAGCCGCAGGGGTCGATCCATCAGGTTACGCTACGCTTGCCGCAGTTGGTCTGTGGTTGGGTGACCATCTTTACATACCGAAACTCCTCCGTGCTTCGGAAAGCACGTTTAACCGTTGGTCCCGGCTGTCATTCGTGGATCTTTGACAGTTGTTACGGGTCTTCACAAGCCCGAAAGTCTGAAAACCAGTCTTACCAAAGGGTATCGTATTACCCAGTAACTTGGTTGTGGAGGTCAGATAGGCAGTCGTTCCATGTAAAATACTGGTATTCACCTGCATCCGGTTAGACTGGAAGCCGACCCCAACATAGTTGGTAAAAGGCTAGGCAGATAGATTGGTTTAGTTACTCATTTAATTTAGTACCTAGTTAGTTTTTATTTATTTAAACAAAATGTGTTCGTGTAACATTTATTTTTAAATGTCATAATTGCGTGTCCAAGTTTATCTTAGAGTCTACTGACTTTCGTACAGCGGGCTCCAGAGAAACCACACCCGCTAAAAATGTAAAAACAATGCAAAGGGGCGCGGTTTCTCTGGAAGTTCTGGAACCTACTGTACAAGTATGGAATTTTTAGCAAACCTAAACATAAAGTTAAAAACCTCTTTTATCTTTATGTATTTTTCTGTGTACCTGTTTTCTGTGTAAGTGTTTTGTGTGTACCTGTATAAATAAACAAAGTTCTAAAACCCGAGTAAATGCCTCAAGGAAGTGTAGTTACAAATGCTCTTTACTTCCTTGTATGAAACGACGTTCCATTGCATTGCGACAATTTACAGCGTAATAAAACCTCCTCGTGCTCCAAGAAAACTGGCATCTCTATCTTTCTAACTACTCTGTGGTCCGTACCCACCGATTTCATTAGTGACCTTAGAGAACCCAGATGGCGTGGCCATTTGTAGAAATGAGTT
The DNA here is from genome assembly GCA_948150665.1 of Conistra vaccinii. NCBI lineage: Eukaryota > Metazoa > Arthropoda > Insecta > Lepidoptera > Noctuidae > Conistra > Conistra vaccinii. The sequence goes on from OX411339.1 coordinate 17,267,625, forward strand.
CACTGAAATGATCTTAAAGCTTAGCCTTACGTTAAGAGTCCCTTGAGGGGCCAGCTTAGGGGGCTTGTGGCTCACTGGTTATCATGTAAATCGAGCAATTTGTGTTGTTAAAGCGGTCCTGTCTTGTTGTTTTGTGACTTTCAATTGTGTATGCCCATGTATGTATTTAAAATCAGAGATATTAATGATAGACAAAACAAAATGGGGTAAACATTTATTTTCAATTATTTATGTCAATTTTATTTTAATTTATTTTCTATACTTAACTTATTTCAAATTTTAATTCACAAATATATCTATAAATTGATATCCTCATTACTAACATAGTTGGTCATTTTAATAGTCTGAATTAAATGAATTTTATTTACTTTTTTAATAGTTTTCTTATATTGGAAATTAATTTTAAGATTAAGGTGTAGATTTAGTGTTCAAAGGAATTGGTCCGTTTTCGGCTTCGTGTGGACACGTGGTCGAAAAGAAACAAATTAATCAAAAATCAAGTTTAGTTTTTAAACTCTTATATATTCAATATTTTTGCATCAACTTGCGCCCACGAATGGTGTATTTAATAAGAACTGAAATTGTTTTATTCTTCGACATATTGACAGTACAGACCTTCATTAATTCATAGTGATGCCGACGATGAATCGTGTATTTTATAATAATTATTTATAAATCAATTCTAATTTTTATTTTTGAAGTTCAACTAGTTCCTCCTCATTCATTTAAGAGTCTAAAGTTTAACAGTCAATTAAAGCTTTTATTTCTAATAAATTACATTATTTTGAACATGTTTTATCCAAATATTTGTAAAAAATAAGTATTTTAAAGTATCGAGTATGTCAATGAATTTAATTTTTTTTTTCAAAATAAATAATCAATTATTTAAAAAAAAGTGTAAGTATGCCAATGTCAACAATTGTCACTTCAAGTCACTTCTCATCTTTGTTTCTTGGCATCGTGAATTTTTTTGCTCAATCCAGTAACTGAGAAAGGTCCAAGTTTTTAAAACAAAACAAAAGCAATAATTTAAATGGTATTTGTCTCAAAGGACTTATCTCATCTAGAAATAAGTCATTCGCTTTCTAGAGTTACCTCTTTTATGAAACAAACGAACCGCATAAAAAAACGATAGTTCAAAAGTTTGCTCATGAGATAAACTAGACACGAAAGACCACAAAACTAATCCCTTTCTGCCCTTAAGGACCAACCAATAAGTCTCGAAAACTAGGACCAACAAGAAAAACTTCTGTTCAATCCTAAACGAACAAGTGACGATCCATTGTTGAAAACACAATGAAAAGACATTTGAACTAAACAACATAAACTTAGGTTACTTTTCACAATGAAACGGGGACACGGAAAGGATTCTTGTGTACTATAAAAATAAATGGACAAAATGAGAACGAGAGAAAGTATTTCTTCCTTTAACGGAAGTCAAGTCCATTACGTTGTATTTTGAGTTTTCTTTCAAATTAATTTTTAAGAGGGGCTTTTTATTGAGTTCGTGATAAAATGAAGAATGTTGACGGAAATTCTTTTGGTTAGAGATAAAAATAGGAATTTGTTAAGAATATTTTACAGTACTGGTCCATGTTTTATTTTTAGGGACGAAAATAAAGCAACACAAACTTTTCGTTCTATAATTTAAATCGAAAACCATAAAAACACCAAAATGGATTTATTTCTAAACTACAACATAAAACAAAATTACCCGCTCTGAACTAAATCCCGTAATTAACTTTCGACAAAACGTTACCCCAAAAATCATTCACAGAGAACCTTAATTTAACTTTAAATTTCCAAATTAGCAAAGTCGTTCCCATTCAAAGTACAGAGAAACAAATTCAATTACAACTTGCCTAAATCCATTGATCAAATCTGGACACGGCTAAGTTCATGGACAAAGCTAGAACTTAGTTCCACCTTTATCCATAAATAATGAATTAGTATTCTACTAGTCCATTTAGGAATAGTTCCAGTAATTTACCCCGGAATTCAGGCTGAAAAAGTAATTCAGTGTACCTTTTGGCTCGGCGAAATTAGTTAATACATGAACATTGCCAGCAGCAAAAAAGGCTGTCTACCTCAAAAATTTTGCAAAATTGTGGATGCTAAAAACTGGTATAAACTAGTTTAGTGGCGCTTGGTTGGCAACAAAGTTCTGTAATAGAGTTTCCTACAGAGTAATTTATTTGAGCGGAATCATTTTTGGTAGGTACACTTACGAGAAAAAAAAAATACTTTGTGTATTTTCAGAGGTAACGAATTTCAGCGAAATTGTTTTTGGTGCATAATTGCTTTTTTAATAAGTATAAGATAGTCAATTACGTATTTTTTTTAAATTATAATAATTGTTTCTACTTATAATTTTCGGTCTCCTTTCAATAATGTACAGTACTTAGTACACTAGCACGGAAGAATACAGATGAATTCACTCCTCATTTTAGGTATGAAGCTACACGTACGCGGTGGGCTCGTCTTGCTGGGCCAATTCAGTGAGTGTAACGTAGTCAGAAGATAAAAAAGTTAGGTGAATATAACTGATGGTAATTATCGCTCTGCGACCTGAATTGCACTTTATTTTGTCGTAGCAAGAGTCGCTTTTTACCCGACTGCCCCAGAAAGAGGGTAATGTTTTTATTAAAATGATTTTGCGTACTGAACCATTTGTATCTGTGACACTAGTCAAAATAGTTTCTTTTGCTTCACTTGTGAAATAAACTATTTTACTTTTTATACTTTTGGTCCTTAAGTACGAATTTGATTTTGTCTATATCAGAAACTTAACTATGCAAATAAGTGAAAAAAATAACAGTGCTTATTGTGATCAGTTTGAGTCAAAGCGATCACAATAAGCACTGTTTTTTTTTGGTCAAACCGTTTGACCATTAAAAGGCATTTTGACTAAGATCAACTATCGCTAAAACATTTTAAAAGAGTAACTATATAGAGCTCAGACCAATTAAAAAACTAAGGCATGGCGCTGCGAACAATACAGTGAAGCATGCCAAAAGTACACCTCCGCTCTGTGCATACACTCTCACAAGCACTTACAATCAAAATACAACTCACTAAGTGCACATGTTCACGAAATCGGTCTCACGTCAGTGTTGACAGCGCTATGTCTTGGTTTTTTTAATTGGTCTGAGCTATAGAGTTTCTTGCCCATTCTTCTCTATAAACGACCTTTTGGAAGACCTAGAATAAATTCTCATAAACTTTGACGTTCAAAAGTGCCTTTTAATGGCCTACTTTAAATAAATGATTTGACTTGGAGTTTAGTTTTGACGTTAAACGTTCACGTTAACATAATGCCGCTAGAGAATTTAACTTGATACTCAATTAAGTATGTAGTAAGATTCTTGGCTATCTGTATACAGGGTCAAATTAAATTAGCTAGCCATACTTTTCCGTAACCGTCGTTCGTATAATACATATCAGGCAACATTCTAAGCATTCAATCCAACTTCTTTTACAAAGCAAAAGACAATTAACTGAGTGTCACTCATGCCAAACGCTTGTTACTCGTAGATGAGGTCACGCCTCGTTTTTTTAAATACTAGCTTCCGTCAGTGGTGTTGCCCGCATGATATCTTTTTAAATGATAGCTCAGTGATAATAGTGATTCGTGGCTAAATTGTAACAGCCGCACGGTTCGATTGAAGGTTAAGTTACGCTTACCACGATCAATTAATTTACTAGGTATGTCTTTCATTGATTTGAATGTACCCTGGCGGCTGAGAGTATGTCATGCTCACGCAAATGTCTCTCTGGTGGTGGCATGTGTGTTGGATCATTAAGTTCCCTTCAAAATGGTTGAGGTAAATGGTGCTGATCCATGCGTCATGTTCGTGAACGGGCGCCGTCAGTGGGGATTGGTCATCTCTTAGCTGCCACAGCTTATTTTAATTTTTGAATTGTTTTCGCTTGTTATTTTTATTACGGACGCTTTTAACGTGCACGTCTTTCTACATTGGTCTCACATGTATAATTATTAAAACATGAATGATGTAACCAATATTTTGTAACAATATTCTTATTTAAAAGAGTGTCCGTGGAGTTTCTTGCCCGTTCTTCTCCATAGGAACCTACTACGCATTGGAATGGGCAACTATCTTCATTTTTCTGACTGACAGACCCTTTGACAATTTAAAAGTACCTATAATTAGTTTATTTGAAATAAATGCTTTGAGTTTGAGTTTTGAATTCGTGGATGGGTGACCGTCCATTACGCACCAGGAGACTGTTCACTACCAGCTTCTCTAAATCCAATAGTGGTGTGTTAAATTCAAAGACATGTGACATCTACCAACCCGCACTGGGCCCGCGTAGTGGATTACGGCCCACTCTCTCTCACCGAGGAGGCCTGTGTCCCAGTAGTGGGCACATTATAGGCTGATGATGCTTATGGTTTAGAACGCGCGTTCGAACTAGGCCAATTTGATGGCAGTTTATTTATGTAAAATATGATATTCAGTGGCATCAGGAGCTCGTGCCTAAGTAATAACAGCTGCACGGTTCGCTCCATCAGGTTAAGCTACGCTTGCCGGGGTTGGTATGTGCATCTAAGGTGACCATCTTAACATACTGAGACTCCTCGTTGCCTCGGAAAACACGTTAAGCCGTTGTTCCCGGCTGTCATTCGGTGGATCTTCGACAGTCGTTACTGGTCGTCAGAAGCCCGAAAGCCTGACAACCAGTCGTTCCAATTGGTATCGTATTACCCAGTTACTGGGTTGTGGAGGTCAAATAGGCAGTCGCTCCATGTAAAATACTGTATTCAGCTGCATCTGGTTAGACTGGAAGCCGACCCCAACATAGTTGGGAAAAGGCTAGGCAGATTGATTGATTGATAAACAGTGGCATAAGGTTGAGTGTGGACTTTCTTGCCCGGTCTTAGGTACCTACGCTTTGGAATTGGCAACTAGCTTCATCTTCCTGACTGACCCACTCCTTGTCAATTGGTTAACCAGTAACCAGTAAATTTTGATTTTATGACTGGAAAAACAGATTATTTGGGAAAAGGGCAGTATGGATGACGACAGAGGTTTTAAACCATTGATATTTATGAACATTTTGGCGTTATTAAAATTTCAGAGGGTCACATGACACACGTAAAAATGAAACGTTTTTATATTAAAAGTTAAAAGGTCTCGCGTGAATTTGGAATTAGGGCTCGCCAGCCCTTTTGCGGCTTGTGTGAAACAGATTGAGGCACAAAGGTTTTTCATCACGCTGCCGGATGGCAAACAGTGTCCTTTTTTTCATACATTTCCTACGCAAGGATTTATTTTGTACCTACAATATTGGATGCGTTTTCCGACACTAATCTGACGTAATTATGTACAGTACAGTCTGACATAATATGTATGGAAATTAAGTAAATTAAATTATTGAATTCAGTTATTTCGTGCGTTTATGTTCTACAATCAGTAACATTATGATTAATTACTCGCCGACTAGTTGAAACTTCACGTAAGCTGGCTCGTTTTGTAGCGACTACACCGCCACATACAAACTACGCATCAAAGACATGACGTCATACAAATCCTGCATGGTGCAGTTAGTTTACCGCGCGATCGACATAATATAAGACTATCCGAAAACAACTTACGGGCAGTTGCCCGCCAGACATAACACCCGTCTGGTCGGAGCATCCTCCTTTTTCTATAGAGTATGTGTGAACTTTACACCCTGTTCCTCATACCTCTAATTTGGTAACCCCGTGAATGAACGTCTACGCAGCCTTCGTGCAACTATTTCAACGTGACGTCATCATCATCGCTCCCGCAAGTTTTCGTGAGGCGAGTCACACAGCCAGTCAGCACCAATGGCTTCAACGGGTATCCTGACCACCAGCATGCAGCGAACGCGCATTCCTGGTCATCACCCTCTGCCTCATCAGCAACCTTGTCACAGCACCTGTGCTTTCGGCCGCTCTCACAAGCAGAGCCCATTCTACCCTCTCCTGGTCGACGCCAGTAGTCAGCCGCGAACTATGCGGCACCCGGTTCCAACTCACTGTAACCTAAGCTAGCACTGTGAAGCATCACAAGATACAAGATTCAGCCCACTATCGACCTCCGGTCTCAGGAGGGAAGTGATGTAGCGATTACACCGCCACATACGAACTACGCATCAAAGACATGACGTCACAGAAATCCTGCATCGCGTAGTTAGAGTTTACCGCGCGATAGAAAACTCTTAGTATAGGTAACTGGTAGGCCCGGTAGGTCCGGGCCTGCCAGTTCATTAGATTACCTAATGGCAACCAGCCCCGGTCTGCCCTACAGTTTCAGGGAGCTCAATACGCTCAGCTTCTTCTCAATTCCGCAATATTTTCGTCGTACATAATACAGTTCACATTATAGCTTACATTTGCGCCAAACTCCGAAAACAGCCACAAAAAAATACCCTTTAAAATGAAAACAGTGGAACGTTTCCTTTCAAGCTCTAAATTGTATTTTCAGGTAGCCTCGAATAATATTGTTCTCTAAAAACTATGAAGAATAAAAGGAGTGTTGGACTTGGACGAGATGAAATTAATGTAGTGTTTTTGGTCATTCAACATCGAGGCATTTAATTAAATTTTTGCTATCAATATTTCTGATGTTGGTTAGTAGTTAGTAAATTCTATGTTTAAATATTCTATTTCAATAGCACAACCAATAAGGTATCAGAATGCCAAGGAAAAAAGTGTGAATTTGGTTCTCAAAAGTTAGGTACCAATTGAATTAACTTAGGCGTATTTGAGCCAAACTCCAAATACAGACCCAAAAAATTTCCTGGAAAATGAAAACACTAGAACGTTTCGTTTCAAAGTCTAAATTGTATTTTCAGGCAGCCCCGAGTAATGTTCTCCATAGTAAAAACTATGAAGAATAAAATGAGTGTTGTTAAACTTGGGACAAGACAAAGTTAATGTGGTAGTTTTGGTGCACGAAATGGAGGCAAAATTATATTTCTAACTATGTAATCAATGTGTTGTTGTGCTGTGTTGCCAGTGGTAATGAAACGTGCTCACAATGCCACATTAGAAGGCTGAAAGTCACCCAAAGCGAAATGGAGAGGGCTATACTTGGAGTTTCCCTACGTGATCGAATCAGAAAGGAAGAGATTTGTAGGAGAACCAAGATAACCGACATAGCCCGAAGAATTGCCAAACTTAAGTGGCAGTGGGCTGAAAGGTTAAGGAACGTAGCGTTGGAAGGCCTCCCACAAGATGGACCGATGATCTGGTGAAAGCCGCAGGAATCCTCTTGATGCGGGAGGCACAGAAGCGGTCGCAGTGGCGGTGCTTGGGGGAGGACTATGTCCAGCAGTTGACGTCTTTCGGCTGAAATGATGAATCAATCTGATTGTTAGTTGTTAGTAAATATTTTTCGAAGGCAATAGCACAACGGATGAGGTATCAGAATGCCAATGACCAGGGACCATACATTGACGTAACGCCGAATTAAAGGCCGTGGGTTTGAACCCCAAAGGAGGAGCTCGTGGCTAAGTAATAACAGCCGCACGGGTCAATCCATCAGATAAACCTACGCTTGCTAGGGTTGGTCAGAGGATGTGTGACAATCTTTACATAACAAGACTCCTCCGTGCCTCCGAAAGCACGTTAAGCCGTTGGTCCCGGCTGTCATTCGTGGATATTTGACAGTCGTTACGAGTCGTCAGAAGCCTGAAAGTCTGACACCAGTCTTACCAAGGGGTATCGTATTACCCAGTTACTGGTTAGTGGAAGTCAGATAGGCAGTCAGTCCATGTAAAATACTGGTATTCAGCTGCATCCGGTTAGACTGGAAGCCGACCCCAACATAGTTGGGAAAAGGCTAGATAGATTGATATCGGGTTTGAACCCCAAAATCTACCTAAAACCCTACTTCTATCGTAAAAAGAATATCCTGTTCACGTGGAAAAAGCTAAATAAAAATATAGTTTGGAAAATCCAAAAGTGCACGCCTCATACTTATCACTCATTCATAAATGAAAAAGAAATTCAAAACATAGTTTAAAAATGAACAATTTATCACTTTTCATGAAGTCGTAATGTCAACGACTGACAAAGATATTTACGTTGGCAGTTGCTAGGCAACGGCACCGGATCAAGGTTGAAAATATTTAGATATTGATATTATATTTTAGTTAGTATTTTATTAATTATAATTAAACTACTATGAATAAAAGAGCCATTTTCAATAGGGTTCCTTCTACGGCTGAAACGAATGTATAAAAAAAAAATTGACTCAATTAATTGATTTTATCGCAAGCTACAATGTTTTCAGGGATCATAAATTGACGGACAGGAAATTTTTTTCAACTATTTTGATGCTTTTTCCATTTCTGCTGCATTAAATCAATTGTTAAATAATACAATATTAATCTCCATTTAATCATCTATACAATGGTATATAAATTAAGTAGGTTCTGTGTACTAGCAGGAGTGAAACAATAAAAACAGTTGCAGAAATGGGGCAAAAAATATTTTTCGATCGTAGAGCACACTCTAATGCGAAGCATTACGAGTCGTGCAAAAGACGTTTTAAAATAAGTCTCCTTTTGTTGGAATTTTTCCAGTCTCTAGTTATGATTTTGTTTTAAAAACCTACATTTCTACCATTTTTTTACAAGCTTTATATTTTTACAAGCTTGCTTCGTTCGTTATGTATTTCCAGTTACATCCATTGTCATCCATTTTTCAAGCACTTCCTGGCATCCGATTGAGCTGAAACTTTACATACATATATAACTACGGTGACAACGCAAAAATATGATACTATGGAACTAGTCTGATGATGGAGCCCGAAGATGGCCACAGGAACGAAATAAATGAATTTGAATTTGAATTGAATTGAAATTTGAACTCCTCAACTAAATAAGATAGCGTCGTTGAGTTTGAACTCGCTGTTAATTGTTCATTATGGCTACTTGACTATCATTAACCCAATTGCATCTTTAATCCATAGTTAAGGCGATATTAACCGACTTTTAATGATTTTATACTAAATATCACGTCTAAACGAGTAATGTTAATGATTTGGAAAAAATATATGTAAAATCAAAGCATTTTTTTAATAACTTAATAATTATGGAGATTATAATTATGTATTTATATTACCCAGTGAAATTAATTTGTAAAGTTCTGTCTAACGCGGGTAAAACACTGAGAATCACGCAAAATCTATCAAGCGTATTTTTCTGAAATTATGTACCAGATCAAAAATTCGTTTAACGTTGTCATTTTGACATTATTGACAAGTTCGGAATGCAATGACAGATGAGTTCGTGAAGGAGCGTGGATATTTTTTTTAAATGATGGACTTGTTTGCTAGATTTCGGTGTTGAAAATATAGTATTTTTGCGTACTATATATTTCTTCAACAGTATATAGTACGCAAACGAATGCGAATATTTTACATGGAGCAACTGCCTCACTGACCTCCACAACCTAGTTACTGGGAAACAAGACTGGCTGTCATACTTTTGGGCTCCTTTCTACCCGTAACGACTGTCAAAAATCTACGAATGACAGCCGGGACCAACGGCATAAACGTGCATTCCGAGGCACGGAGGCCGCGACAAGCGTAGCTTACTCTTCGATCGAACCATGCGCCTGTTATCATTTAGTCACGAGCCTTCAAGTAAAAATCACTATCGAAGTGAGCAGTAGGGCCACAAGTACAGTTTACAAGAAAACACACCGACACAACTTCAGACCTCGCCGTAGAGGTCCGCGACCATGACCCACCCGAGTAAATGATACTCCCCCCCGACCCTTGCTCGATAACGATGCGCCACCCCGCGTTACTGCTGAGCCTGTAGCTTTAAATTCCCCTGATAATAATAATTATCTATCCTTGATCCAGCCTGTCCCTCTTGCTGTCCTCCCGTTAGCGAACGCCCTAAGCCGAGGTTCGTACCCCACAGGGGGTGCCCTTAGCGAGCGTTCGCCTAGGAGTTCGCCTGAGTTCTTTTAGGAGCTAAAGCAGCCACAGGAAAGTCCCATTAAGCAGCGAAGACCTTAGTGGTCACCTGCGACATGCCCTAGTCAAAAAAAAAATGACCCAGCACGAGCGATTTATTGCCGCAGTGATTTTTTTTCGCGCTAAGGATTCTCAACGTTTTGCTTAGCGCCGAGACTTGAAAGTCCAACAGTGTGTTTTTTCGACGCGCTGGGATACACTCTGTTGGATTTTATCAATGCTCACCTTAACACCGAGAGTTGAAAATCCAGTGCGCGATAAAATCCCGCCGCGATATTTTTACGTCCGTGCGGACGTGGGCTTACAAATAATGACATGAGTACGCAAGGTAACTTTTACACCGTGTTGAAACGTCAGCGAATAACTCATAATATTGAGTGCAACCACCTTTGGGTTAAGATCGTTGGCCCGTACCAAGCAAAAAACGCATTGTAGCTGATAATTAAGAAATAATGATTGCGTCTGTTTGGCCGGGTTCCTATAATTACTAACCGATCGTCATTATAACGACTCGTAACTACGGTTCCACACTATGTCCGATCCGAATCCAAGAAATGTCGGTCCAAAGTAGCCATAGTACTATTTGTATGAGGGTTTGCGCGCACTCGTAGATCTGAGCTCTGTCCGTCCGAATTTAGAAGATTCCCATTTCGGATTGAACTCGGATCTTGAGTTCAAATTCGGATCGGACCTAGTGCGAAACCGCTCTTAGTGTTTCTAAATCAAACGTAGCCTAGCAGAAGGAGATAGTTACACAGCACCACGCCTGTAATTCCCGGAGGGTTAGGCAGACGTGTACTGGTATTAATATCCGTATTTTGCTAGGAGATAGCGGTGCTGATCACATATAAAATAGGAATAGTTCCGTGGGACTACACTGTTTCCGTGGTACAGCTCGATTTCGGGTATAGTCTCAGGCAGGGCGCGGGAGTGTGAGCTAAAGATAACAGCGGTTAGAATAAGATCACATCATTCACATCTATTCAATTATTTAATTTTAAATGTGTCTGTTGTTTCGACACCACTAACTCTACTATTATTTGTATGCTCTCGAGTAAAATGTAGCGAACTGACCATCATTATAACATCCCATTGTATCGATACCTACATTTACGAATAAATTTGATTTGATTTGATTTGATTTGTTTGTAATACCGTAATCACGGTAATGACGCCCCAATACCTACCTGTATTGAAAATAAAATCCGTCATCACGGTATTACGAGATCCCGGAATACCGGTATTGAAAGCCCTTTTACGCAGAGAGAGAGCCTACTCAGGATTCGTAAGTAGGCTCTCCCTCTGCGTGAATTAATCAAGTATGCTGCACTAGTGGCCAGTAAACTGATTACATAAAGACTGTTAAAATTCGTTCACTTTGTTTGGCGAGCGACCGGAGTGAGGATGCCGCGCTAGCGGCACACAATGTCTTAGTATCGAATAGGGAATGTAACAGTTACAAATGCTCGGTTAGGGCTTCGTACTCACTCGTTACGTTATGTTAAATTGTTTAAACAGATAATAACTTCTTATGAAAAGAGCGAGCGGAGCGAGCCATGCATACGAAGCGAGTCGTCTCACCAACCGGCGAGCAAAGTGAGCTTATTCTCGAGTAAAGCGACCGTTTTTAGTCTGCTTACGGATGACGCGAGTCTATTTACAAATCGAATGAGAAAATCAAGAGCGTGCGAACTTTGTCTACACGGACGGACGACCCGAGCGAGCGAAACTTAAATATTACGATTCGAACGAGGGAAGTGCGCCCATTCAAACAGAGAAAGAACAGCGTGTTCTACAACCTTCTCTGGGCGATCTATTTGCAACATTGATTTTTTGTGGGTTCTGATGCTGACGCAGCTCTCGTTTTCACTCTTTATTGGATTTGGTGGTCTTGTTATATTGCTTACGATGCAAACTGAACACAACATTCTTCATTTGTTTTTTTGTTTTTGTAATTCAATGTAGATTTAACGACATCTTAAACTTTTTGCTATTTACAAACAACAGAGTTACTGCCGTAGCTATTGTATTTGCTTGGCACTAGACTTTTTAGGCTCATAAGCTCATTCCATTCCTAATTATGCAAGCTTTCTTCGATAGTGATAGTTTTCAGTTCTAAGCAGATTTACAGCCGATATGAGCGCAACAGATTTTCTTACGGATTTTGATACTGCCGTTGTTATTTTTTTTGGTCGGTTCTAGATTTGGCTGATTGCATTCGTTATAATTAATATAACACAAGCTTTCTTCGATTGGGATTTTTTTCATTTCTGAGCCTTTTTATGGCCGTTATGAGACTATAATTATATGAAATTATTTTACTATCGTCAACTTCATATCAATTTTTAACCCTATTTTGCGAAATATTTTTGTTGTATCTCTTTAGGTCCTGGTAGTCCTTTATACGTCCTCGGCCAAACCATAAGAGTCACCGTTCTAGCTTTAAACATTTTTACACTATACGATTTGGAATTTCGACATAAATAGTGAAAAATAGAGGATCGCGCGCATGCGCCTGCCTTCGCGATGTGACGTCATAGGAAAATTATATTCTTCTAATTTTTTTTTAATAAATATGACCTACCTTTTGCGTGCTCAACCTTTACTCTTGCATTAAAAGTCTCGTAGTTATTAGCGACTAGCTTCTGCCCGCGACTTCGTTCGCGTGGAAGTCGTAAGACACCACAATATACTTTAATAACAGCCACATTTTTATAAAACTTCCCTGTATACTACGTTTGGTGTTTTGTTTTCAGCAGCTAAAATATAATTATAGAGAGTCAGGACTGGTGACGCGGGAGCAAGCGACGTACAGTTGTCCGTGTGAGAAGCAGCTTGTCCTGAGGTCGACACCCGCAGCCTTAAGTGTCTGCCCCTGTGACTTGTTGATAGTCATCGCAAAGCATACGCTCACAGGTAATTGCACGCGCTTAAACTGGAAGGGGTAATTGTGGGGAATTAGTGGTATACGCAGTATAAATACTGTCTCGCCAATGCCACAACCTGTTAGAATTTCCGCCCCGATGATGTTTCTCTGCAAAGACACGACTTTGAGCCAGGTTCCGTTACACAGCTTCGGCGGAGTTAAGTTCCGAAGGAGCATAATCGGGACACCGACCTTCTGCTGGATTATGTGCGCAGGAAGTCCACTTGCCGTTAACGAATTCAAAAATTCTACGGGGTAATGTGTGGCGTCATTTTGCTCCACAACAGTGTTAATGGAGGTGTATATCACTTCACTGCCTTCGATTTGCGAGAGAATACTGTGGTTGATCGCTGCTGCTTGATCATTTTTGGGCGTTAAAATGGCCCATTCACACACCCAAGAATTCTCTTGGTACGGTATTTGACTGATGTCCCCGTACACCAGACGAATCAGATCTTCTAAATTGGGAACTACTCTACCAAGAGTCTCTGGTAAGTCCACCTGGCCGCTCTCCTCTGGCAGAGTGCCTTCACAAAGTTTTAGAAGAACATCGGAGAATTCTTGACCATGTGAATTCCCGCCAAGCCGAGCTCGCATGTTGATGGTCAAACGCAGTCTATGAACTTGCGACCATAGAGTCGACCTTTTCAGCGAAGCAATCACCTCGTCAGCCCTAGTTCCTCGCGTCACCACAGGTAGTGTTTGCCAGAAATCGCCACTAAAAAGAATTGTGACACCACCCATCATGTTTTGGTTCCTGCAGATGTCCTGCAGGGTTCTGTATACAGCTTCCATTGCTTTCTTTTTTGCCATAGTACATTCATCCCATACGATGAAAGCGCAATCTCTAAGCACGCGCCCCTTGTCACTGTTGCGTGATACCCCACAAACAGGCGTTTCGTTGCTCTCTAAATCGATGGGAATCTTAAACATGGCGTGCGCTGTTTTGCCACCAGGAAGCAGTGTGGCAGCGATTCCGGAAGACGCTACTGCGATTGCAATTTTGCCTTGCCTCCTGACCTCTGCAAGGATACCAGTGGTAATAAATGTCTTTCCTGTTTCGCCAGGAGCATCCAAGAAAACATTTTACCCTGACTGAGCCCAACGCTTTGGAGAACGGTGTTGAAAATGTGCCTTTGCTCTGAGGTGAACAAAGAGACGTGGTCATTCACGATGGTATTCATTGCGCCCGGATCGTAATTAGTTTCGTCGGCGTTTTCCCGATTTCTACGGTCTTGATGTGCCAATGATTGCGGAGCCGGTAACCCATACTCTATCAGTGGATTGACACATAGGGAAATTACCACGTCTTGAAGTGAATCAAGACAACTGTTTAGAACGCGTTCGTCATTTTGTTCAATATCAGCTTCAGTACGCGCCGCAAAGTTCGTAAAAAGTCCTCGTATAGATGATGCCCATATTTCTACCACAACAGATTTTTTTTATGGAAAAACTGTCATTAATTAAAAATTATTCCTCAGAAGTTAAACTTATCTGGCGTTGGAAAAATCTGCCCTTAGTCAATTTTTATAACATCTGGTGAATAATTCTAGGTACACACGCAGTGACTTTAATTTACATACATACATAAACTCACGCCTTCTTCCCATAAGGGTAGGCAGAAACTACAGAACGCCTCCTGCTTCAACTGTCGACTTTAACTTAATTATTTAATATCTATCTATATTATATATCTATATGTATAAAAGGAGAAACTGACTGACTGTGGATATATCAACACACAGCCCAAACCGCTGGTCCTAGAGACATGAAACTTGGAGGGTGTGTTTTTTGTGAAGAGTAAGTATCCACTAAGAAAGGATTTTTGGGAATTCCACCCCTAAAGGGGAAAAATAGGGGATGGAATTTTGTATGAAAGTCTGTCAGCTGTTTTGAAGTTAGGATCTTCAAAGACTGATGATTGAAAATTAATCAATACGTGTCTCAACGTTTTTGATAATTCCACCCCCGAAGGGTTAAAACGGGGGATAAAGTTGAAAGTCCTTAATTTTCGAAGAAAAATCACTACTATCTAGGCATCTAGGCCTAAGGTTGGAAGCTAACGCAACGGTGTTGTTAGAATTTCAACCCTTAAGGGGGTGAAAAGGGGGATGAAATTTTGTTTTTAATTAAAGTTCTTTTTTTATCTAAATCACGAATATTTCTGTTTATTGTTGGAAACTAATACAACGTACCTAAATAGTTGTTTTTTTTTTCAATTCAACCCACGAGGTCCTGAAAAGGGGGATGAAGTTTTGTATTGAAGTTGTTTATTCGCTAAATTCTGTATTCATCAAGTAAAAATAATATAAGTACATGACGGCGTCGCTATTGTAAACAGCACGTGCAACGGGGCTGCGCAGTGGAATGCGTAAACAAGGCCTCGCCTACTTTCCCTACTACTCGAGCCACTCTACATAAACGAGCGCGCAGCGAGGAGGGGATCATTCTTGTCGCAGGCTCGGCCCGGTGCACATGTTGTAGCGTTTAGATACTGAATTAATTGTAGTCTGAATTAGAATAAAATCGTTGGAAATATAATTTGAATTAATGTGTTAATAAGCTATGGGAATAAAAGATGATTTCTGCTATATTCCTTACTTTCATTTAAGATGTCGGACCCTCTGCCTTCATCAGAAGTGGGATCGGATTCACCGTCCACTAATGATAGCAACAGTAATTTAATGTAAAACTTTTCATTGTTCTCTGCTGGCAAGATCGTTACATTTAAAAAAATTGCGGATGCCTGTTACTCAAAGTAAAGCTGTGCTCATTGTTTTTGATCCTGATAAACCAGAATCTGATATTGTTAATTGGCGTGCACTCAGTGAAACGATAGTTATTGAGAAAAAGAAACTAGAGGGTGTAGACTTCATTGTGACGTAGGAGCTCGTGGCTAAGTGATAACGGGCGCACGGGTCGAGCCATCACGCTGGGCTGCGCTTGCCGGGATTGATCCGTGGGTGACCATCATTACGTGCCGATATTCCTCCTTGCCTCGGAAAGCGGGTTGAGCTGTTGGTCCCGATGCAGTCGTGGATCTTTGACGGTCTTTGGAAGCCTGAAGGTCTTACAACCAGTCTTACCAATGGATTTCGTACTGCCGGGTTGCCGAGTTGTGGAGATCGGATGGGCGGTCGCTCCGTGTAAGTTAGCAGGGATAGCCTGCCCCGAGCGCTGGATGAAGGAAAACTCCACACCGAGCACCAAGCAAACGAAACTGTACTTCAGAGCAGCTCGTGGAATATAAGTGTGACAGATAAGTGATACAGATTAGCTTATTATATTTGACTCTGGATCAGAATGTAGCTTTTAAAACATAGTAATAAATTGAAATCTTGTTAAAGGTTAGCAATTTCATGAACAAAATTAAATGATCCTAAAGAGTATAGTTGACACCTATAAATAATACCATACTATATCAAGTAAAGAAGCGTGCCCATTACAACTTAAACGTCCAACCATGGTACAAAACCACGCGCTTGAGATAATTGACGTTGTATTCCCGGATGAATTTGGAATTTGGTCGTGATATTTTAGAACACGGAATTTCAGTAATTATAAGTTACAGAATTGAATGATTTAGCTACACACGTTCGTAAATTTATACCCAGTCATGGGTCTTAATTCGAACAAATTATAATTAGTCTTGAAAAAAAATCATAGATGGCAGCATAGGTAACAATTATGAAATTAAGTCACTAAAAAGCGATAAACGGAAGATTTAGGCTGAAGTAAGATTAGTAAAAATCAAAACTTGTTTAATGCTGATTTATCTTTTGTAACTCATAAATCTTGTATTTTCAACAAAAAAAAGATAAAACCTTTTTGTTTCTACGGCTCTTTGCAATAGATGGCGTTTTACTCAATTTGTCATAACTGTACCACATTTACGCTGTAGCCAGTCAATAGCCCGACTTGGAAAGGTGTCATTTCTTTGTATGGAATTGGGTACCTGTACGTAGTATTATATTATCTGTGACCCAGTTAAAAAAAAACCTAATGATACCGTTATTACTCGTACTTGGCACCATAGGTGATCATGTTGGCTTAATACAAATGTTGGTGGTTGCGTTAGTACGCTGTGCCCGTTTAAGGTAAACGCGTTTCTAACGTAAGGGTGATCATTCTTATAATTGCTTTGATAAAATCGATATTCTTCTTAGCGTGTCAATGGCAAAAATAATTAAAATTTCCTGTTTGGTCGAGAACTCCGCAATGCTAACACCATTCTCTGATGCAGATATAAGGAGCGCAAGATAGAAGGTGGGCCATGGTATGCGGGGAGACGCCGCTCATACATTGAGGATTGGAACCATCCGAAAAACCCCATATATGGAGCATCGACCATCTATGGTCTTTACTGCGGCCGACCTGAGTGCGGAAACTGTTTAAAGTTTTCCAAAACGGCCACGGCAACGTGTGACCAGGCCAAGGCTCAATCTTCTCTGAGTCAATGACTTAGCAACTTAAAGTTAGAATAGTCAAGTGGTTACAAACGCTGTACAAATTTCGTTTCTGCTAAAAACAGTTAAAATCCAGTTCATTTGTTTGGCGCGTCGAAACGAATAATTTCTAATCGCGGGAATTCTTATGATAATTCAGCTTTTAAGATTACTATAATTTTATTTTATACTACCATTTAAAAAAATTACCGGAACGAATTGAAATAATTATTGATGGAACTAATAAGGTCTATAAATATTCTCACATAAAATTACGTGAAGTACCGCATGGTCCAAATGTTCTGGTAGATAAATATCATGAAAAATTATGATGACGTGACGGCGGGTAGTAATAATGATGATATCCATGTTCACGAAACAAACCACGAGATAATACCAAATCAGAAATATAAAAAAAACACAATCCTAACAGTAATGTAACTTTGGCAAACAGTGATACCATTGCCTGTGAATAGTGATACTATATCAATTAATAGTGGTACAATGTCTGCTGACTCACGTACCTTAACAGCTACCTGTAGTAAGTACGAAACATCTTAAGTCACGTTCTGTATCGACAGTCTCTCAACTTAAATTCAAATGCTATTCTTACTAAAGCAGTCGTAATAATTAGCAAAAGAAGTGACCCTGTAAAGTCGGTAATGACTGGTCCAGGAGCTAATAGTTTTGCAGGGTTTTTAAGTAAAAAAAAAAAAAAAGATAAGTTCTGAAGGCTCAATAACGAGCGGTCCATAATTAGTAGCTTATTCTGACGGGGTAAACCGGACCAGATGGCTAAAGTCCTGAAGGCTCAATAATGAGCGGACCAGTATTAGTAGCAAACTCTGAAGGGGTGAACCGGACCAGATTGCTAAAGTCATGAAGGCTCAATTACGAGCGGTCCAGAATTATAAGCAAACTCTCAAGGGACGAATTGTTAGTCAGGATGAACGAACATTACAATAATATCGTTCTGTCCTTTTAGATACTGTTTGATGAGACTCCGCGCACGAGGACGTCCGCACGTCAGCATGGCCGTGACGGCGTCGCTATTGTAAACAGCACGTGCAACGGGCCGAGCGGCGCAGCTGCGCAGTGGAATGCGTAAACAAGGCCTCGCCTACTTTCCCTACTACTCGAGCCACTCTACATAAACGAGCGCGCAGCGAGGAGGGGATCATTCTTGTCGCAGGCTCGGCCCGGTGCACATGTTGTAGCGTTTAGATACTGAATTAATTGTAGTCTGAATTAGAATAAAATCGTTGGAAATATAATTTGAATTAGTGTGTTAATAAGCTATGGGAATAAAAGATGATTTCTGCTATATTCCTTACTTTCATTTAAGATGTCGGACCCTCTGCCTTCATACACGTATACTGTTTCTAAATTTACAGTATTTTACATGGAGCGACTGCCTACCTGACCTCCACAACGCAGTTACTGGGTAATACGATACCCTTTGGTAAGAACGGTTGTTGGACTTTCGGGCTTCTGACTTCCCGTCAAAGATCCACGAATGACAGCCGGGACCGTGCTTTCCGAGGCACGGACGGGTCTCTGTATGTAAAGATGCTCATCCATCCACAGACCAACCGCAGCAAGTGTAGCTTAACCTGATCGATCGACCTGTGCGGCTGTTATTATTTAGCCACGGGCCCCTCCCCCAGAGAACCCCGCATCCCCTTCTCCGGGAGAATCGATATTGATATAGATTAGGATACGAACAGAATGCGATACTGCTCATCCTTCATAGCAAATAGCGTGATAATTTTTTGTACCCTACAGACTGACCACACTTATAGGGACATTTCTCCCACGGCCAATTTTATGTGCTTGCTCACGTGTTCAGGGCCGTAGGTGGGGGGGGGGGGCTAGGGTACCTCCGTACTCTCATACAGATAATTGTAATCTATTTCGCGTATGCGTACTTTATAATCACAGTTTTTAATCTACAAAAGCAATACGAGTACCTACGCATAAATATTGTTATTTTTATCGACTCTTACTTTGTTTTGAATGATTTCCAACAACTTCAGCATTCTCTGAGCGAGTCTAATATGCCAGGCGGGAGGCTAAAATTTTCGAGCTCGCTTCGCTCGCTCTTGCATCTTTTAATAATTCACCAACTTTTCTGCATAAATCTGATAAGTCAATTTTACTTCTACTTCTGTATTAATAGTCAAAGATAAAGAAAACCTAACTTATTGAAGCGGGATGCCAAAAATTTATGCATAGGTACTATATTCTCCTAAAGTGGTCTTCCCTGTTTTTGGTCCTGATTGCAAAGTGGCGGGAAGAGAGAGTCAGGACTTTATTTATTGAAATTAAAATAATTATAAGCTCTTCATCAATTTGAATTAGGAATGTCTAAGATCGTAACATATTATTTTTTTATGATTTTCCGCAATAAATTGTATTTTTTTTATAAATTTGTACCGACGCTTTATTTACCGTCTCTGAAATCAGAAATACTTTACTAACAACAAAAAAAAAGTTGGCAGCCCCAACCTCCCCCCGAAATCAATTCCTGGCTACGGGCGGCCCTGCACGTGTTAGCTCTCCAAGTAGCCTGGTTGGCTGGTGGCTTCCGAATTAGTGAAAAACATTGTATATAGAGAAATACTGTGATGGATTTAGGATATACCGGTCCTGTACAGTAGGTATTTCTTAACAGTATTCCTCAAATATCACACGTAGTGAAGGAAAATTAGCCATGATCAATGCTATAAGTATATTGTTATTAACCGACGAAATAAAAAGGAGGAGGTTCTCAATTCGACATGTATATATTTTTAATGTATGACCACGCATAACTTTTTACTGAGTAGTCCGATTTGAACGATTCTTTTTTTATTGGCGAGAATATACCTCAAAGTTGGTCCCATATAAAATTGACCAATTGACCCCCAAGTGTAAAAAAATTGTTGTTGATTGATGTTTCACGTACTAAACTTACTGAATTTTCAACTGTGAACCGATTCAGTTGTAATTTCGCACACATAGTGTAGTTCTGATGACACAACTACACAATAAAGATCCACTATCTAATAACACAATACATTTTCGTTAACGATTCCGACTAATCTGTTTCATTTTGACAGTTCAATATCATTGCGTTATTTCCGTCATTGAGCAGATTTTTTTTCGAACTTATGAAGCAATGGATTAGTTATCTGTTTCAAAACGATTGAAAGTCTGATTGATCGTGTATTACGTAATAAGGGTACTGGAGTTGATGTGATGATGGAGTCGGAAGACAGTCGCGAGAGCTCCTCACCAGTTTACAGCAGCAACATCGTGTTTGGGCTTATTTCATTCACCCTGAAGAGAACTTTACACCTAGCAGCTTAGGGTGACTGTCATCGTCGGTCAGAGGTTGAGGCAAACATTAAACAAATGGTAACTCAAAAGCCAAAAACAAAAAACTTTTTTGCAAAAAATTTAACCGATGAAAAAAAAACTAAAAAGCGAAAAGTAAAGAATAACCTTTTAGTGACAAATTGATGATCCTCAAATAACAAATTTTGAGGCGGCGCCAAACACACATTCAACGAAGATCCATCAAGCTAATATTTTACACTTTATGTAATTAATTTGTTTGTTTGGCGCCTCATCAAAATTTGTTATTTGAGGGTCACCTCCTTCTGCGAAGCAGTAATGCTCATGAAGGAGGAGGCAAAGCGCGTGAGGGAGAGACAAGTGTCGCGCCCTTACACCCCTAGCCGTCGCAGGAGACGAGGGTAGCGCGCCGTCCGATAAGAACCAGGCCCTGGTCGACGACGGTGCGTTGTGTTCCACGCGCGCTTCAAAGAAATGTCAGTACAATTGACGGGGTCCGCTAGAGCCGATGCCTGCCGGAGTTGCGGGAAGTCCTAAGGGGAGACCGTGGCCCCTGGCAACGTACAGGCAAGTGTAGGAACACGGGTGGGTTTTAGATAGTAAGAGTCTGACACGCGTTTCCTCTCCGACCAGAGCGGGAGAAGTCAATTGATGATTTACCAACCTAAAAAAAAAATATTTAAGATTCACAATTTGTCGTCACTAAAAGGTTATTCTTTATTTTTCGAATTTCAGTTTTTTTTTTCGTTCGTTAATTTTTTTGAAAATAAGTTTTAATAACTCATAATTATCTAGAAAAAAAGAATTTATACTCTACGCAGACGAAGTGAAATAAAATAGTAACGAAGTCAAACCTTACATTGAATATTCCAGTCAGATACCGAAAATACAGTATGTTAACTAACAGAGGGCGTTCCCGTTAACCCGCAATAGTATAGCGTCCATACATGCTAGAAAAAATATTAAAATCGAAAAAAATTAAACTTTTTTATTTTTTTATCATAAAATATTAACGAAAAATATTAATTTCATACGTAAAACAAACACTCTGTATACGCGTACTTGTCGCACTTGTCTTTCCAAGTTGAAAGACAAGTGAGCGTGTACAGAGTGTTACATTTACGTATCAATATAACAAAAAAAATGAAAATTTTATTTAAAAAAAATTAAAAAAACCTTATTTTTTTTCACTTTTATTATTTTTTCTAGCATGTATGGACGCTATACTCTTGCGGGTTAACGGGAACGCCCTCTGTTAGTTAACACACTGTATAGTTTTAAGAATTTTGGTATGTTTGTTTGTATGTATATTCCGGTTTGCACAAAAACGGATGAAAGGATTTGGATGATATTTGGCACACAGATAGTTTATAACCTGAATTAACCTACAGGTTATCGGGATTACGTTTCCGTCGGATATTTTTCGACATCCACGCGGGCGAAGCCGCGGGCAAAAGCTAGTATATTATAATTCTATACTTAATTTGACCTTACATAAACGAAAAGACGGCGGCATACGATTAGTTCCAATTTGAGCCGTGCGCAGAATTATCTTGCGAGTACTCTATGTATTATATTATATTCCTATCTTGTCGCCGTTATGACGTTAATCATAAGGTTTAAATTGCAATAACTAAAAGGAATTCGTGAAATAGTTTAACTATTAAAAAAACCAAACTGTCAAAGGCGAGCGGCGTCGTTTTAAGGTTTTCTTTCAATATTTTTCGGCTTCATTCCATCCTTGTCAATATAAATATAAGTTAAAATAATAAAAAAGATTAAAAACATGCTTATGCATTACAAAAAATAAAAAATAAATAATTAAAAAAAAATACCAATAATCGGGATTCGAACTCATAACCACAGGTTTACAAAGCAATCGTCCTGCTGCTTAGCTATTTGCTTTGTTGGAAATCAGTTAAAATAGCCGTTCTTATATTTCATGATTGGCTGCTAAGCTCCATAAAGGTATAGCGTGATGATAATCATAATATAAAATGTTAAATCAGTAACTACCTGCAATATCCTAACCTTTTGGCGCACCCATTTACAATTTTGCGGAGAAGAATACGAACATAATGTAATATTGCTCATCCCCCAAAGCAAAAAGCGTGATATTATGTACCCTACCATTTGACCAGACTTATAGGGAATATCTATGCAAAATTTTAACAGAATCTGTCCAGTAGAATTTGCGTGATGCTGGAACATACATACAGACAAACAGACAAAAATTCTAAAAACTATATTTTCGGAATTAGAATCGATTCCAGACCTCGTAGCAATGACTTTTTTTCAAAAATATTCAATGTACAGTTTTGACCTCGCTACGATTTTATTATATGTATAGATTGAAATCTTACATGTTTTTGCCGGACAGAAATATTGAACTTCCCACCAGTACCTACTCCGAGCGAAGACGTTCTCACGTCAAAAGAACTAAGACTCAAGACATGACGGAAACAGAATGGACATTGACGTAATAATTTACTTTTAAAACGTTTTTTGCAATCCTTTTTTTTTTTGTAAAGCTTTACCTATATTTAGATCAGTAGGTAAAATGACAAAAAATACAGATAATTATGTAGGTAGGTACTTGCCAAAAACACGATAGTAGATTTCTTTCAATTCTTATACAGATTTCTGTAGATAAAAAAAATGTCCTTTGATTTTCCTACTAAACAAACAAACTGAGTAAAACGCCATCTATTGCAAAGAGCACTAAACAAAATGATTAACGCCATCTGTTAATCATTTTGTTTAGAGCTCTTATTACTTTATCATTCTATGGGTTGGAATGAGCGAAAGCTTTAATTTATCTTTTTTGTCGAAAATACGAGATTTATGAGTTTTAATAGATAAATCAGCATTAAACAAGGATGTTTTGATTTTTACTAATCTTACTTCAGCCAAAATCTTCCGTTTATCGATTTTTAATTGTTACTTATGCTGCCATCTGTGATTTTTCTTTAAGACTAATTATAATTTGTAAAACAAGAACGCAAAATTCACAATAGTTGCTTAAGGTTCAAATGGCGTGGAGGCTAGCCTATGTACATGGTAGCACCGCGCTCTCTAGTGCCTGAGTTCGATACTGGCGAGCTGTGATAAATATGAGTTATATAAAAAAAAATATTTTGAAGGATTACGATTTTTTTAAATAATTGTGTTAAATCGTATGGAGCTGTTTTTTATAATTACGTAGGTGCACATGGATGCATGGATCACGAATACCTAGTGGGTATGTGATAGCATCGTGAAAGGTGTCTGTCTCTGCCCTCTAACATGTTGAATCGGAACTGTTCTAGTTGAGACTAAATTAGCTTTCTTGCTCGAGTGCTTGTATTCCGACTGGATCGATCTGAATTCCTCAACAAAGTAACTGCTCGCGTCGAGCTCAGAGTCCGCTCGTTCTCGTACAAACATGCTATTCATCGCCGCTAAATGACGAACGACGGCATCGAAAGCGGTTCGTACGAAATCCATGTTTCTCCTTACTTACTTAAGCATTTTATACTCTTACTCGTATAACGGATCGTTTCAATACCATTATCAATACCGGTACTGAAAAAGTCAATACCGTGATCGCAAGTTCAATTAGGACAAAACCATTAAAATACGTGTTTTTATTTTCAAATCAGTGTTAATAGAAATTTTTTTTTTTTTTTTTTTTTTTTTTTTTTTTTTTTTTTTTTTTTTTTTTTTTTTTTTTTTAGATTTATTTATTGTTCTATTGTTAATTAAAACGGTAACACCAATTACATTAATTAACATAGAGAATTGAGTGGGTAACAAAAACTTTCCTAAAACTAACATATAATAGAGGACAACCTAGCATACTTGCTCTCGCAAAACATCAGACATACACGCATTATTCTGCTCCATTCATCAGCAAACAGATCACATTCAGAATAGTTGGTCAGGAGGGCGTTAAGCATCCTCAAGGTACGACACACTGGGGACTCAGCTCTGGCGACAGTTTTAGTTAACGGCGGCGCAAACAGATTGCGCCGACGGCTTTGGCGATGTCCGATGTATTTATCGGGAACAAATAGCCGACAGAAAAGATCGTGGAGTTCGGGACTGTCGATGCGTCCTCTAAGAGTTTTGCAGGCCACCGTGAGCTGTAGAAAGCCTCGTCTAACCTCCAACGAATTGAAGCCCAAAACTCCTAGAAGGTAATTAGTAGGGTACATGAAAGGGAAGAAATGGAACGTCTTTTTGTACAGAAATCTCAGGAAAGTTTTCTGTACCTTTTCCAGCGTTAATGTATGAGTCGCTGTATAGGGATGCCAGATACAGGCACCAGCCTCAAGTTTACTACGAACCAAAGTGTTGTAGAGAAGTTTAATTACATTTGGGTTGTGAAAATCACGGGAATTTCGCAAAACAAAACCCAAACGCCTAAAAGATTCCTTGGCTAGAGTGGAGACATGATCTCTAAATGTCAGACCAGTGTCAAAGGTCACACCCAGGTCCTTTATTTTGGTGACACGACTTATTTCTTCACTACCTAATCTGTAGTTATAGTGGAGTGGTTGACGTTTTCGACTGTACCTCATGACGTAACACTTACTCGTATTAAAAAAGAGTTTATTGACCATGCTCCACTCAAATATAGCATCAATGTCCCTTTGTAGGAGTATGCAATCCGAGACCTTATCAATTTGAACTACTAGTTTTAGGTCATCGGCGTAGAGCAAGCATTTAGCGAACCTAACCTTATTTATAAGATCATTGATCATGATAAGGAAAAGCAGTGGGCCTAGCACGGATCCTTGACTCACACCTGAGCGGGTATTATAAGGTTCAGACTCAAAGCAACCATGCCTAACAAACTGCCTACGGCCTCGCAGATAGTCCGCAAAGAAGTTCAGAAACTCAGACGAGAAACCTGCCGCCTCCAATTTCATCAAGAGCACGTCATTGTCAACACTGTCGAACGCTTTTCGGAAATCGAAATAGAGGACATCCACTTGCCCCCCACTGTCCAAAACACCAGAAACATAATCAACGTGAGTCATCAGATTCGAATCGACTGAGCGACCTTGGCGAAAGCCGTGCTGGGCATCAGATAGAAACGCATTTATACGTTTATAGATGTACGTGTGGAGTATGTGCTCAAAAACCTTTGCAAGAGTTGGCAGTACAGCAATAGGCCTGTGTTCCACCACAGATGATTTGTCTCTGGTTTTTGGGATGGGAATGACACGCGAGATTTTCCATTGTTCAGGATAGACGCCGGACTGAAGAGCTAGATTAAAGATATGGCAGAGTGTAGTTGCCAGCATATCGTGGCATCCCTTGAGGATAAAAGCAGGGATGGAGTCAGGGCCGATCGAGCTATGTGGTTTCAGTTTAGCAATACCTTTAACTACGTCTAGTGGGGTCATAAGGGGGATAGGAATGTTATTTCCTGAGCAGTAGGTCGGCCTGATATTATTTGGGTTTAACTCAGGAGAATCCTTTAAGAAAACGCTGGAAAAGTACTGAGCGAACGCTTCCGCAGCTTTGATACCCGAGTAAGCGATACCGTTGTGCACAACGTTAGGCTCGAAACCACCCTTCGATCGCAGGCTCGAGACATGGTGCCAGAACTGTCGTGGATTACTTCCTATAGTGTTCCCCACAGTATCACAGTATGATTTATAGGCCTCTAGAGTTCTGAGTTTCAGATCCGAACGTAGAGCACTAAATTGAGCATATATAAGGTTACAGCGAGAAAGTTTCCATTTGTGATGCAATTTGTATTTACGCTGAGTGTCGTTGATTAAATCTCTTGAAAACCAAACCGGATATCGTCTGTTGCCAGAGATTTTCCTCAGTTTTTTTGGGATACATGAATCGAAGAGGTCATAAAATATGGTATAAAGCTGACTAGTAGCCGCGCCTGCATCCAGGCCACACAAGAGGTCCTGCCAAGGGGCGGCACGAATTCGATCATATAAGAGTATGTAGTCTCCTTTGCTGAAGTTCCAATCTCTACTTCGGTCAATGTTGCTAGGGTATAATATTTCACTAACCTGATGTTTTGACATTTGTACGGCAATATCTAAGGGAGGATGATACAGGTCGATAGGGACTAGCTCCGAACCCACAACGTACTCGCAGTACACCTCGGCACCTTCCTGAGCCAACACAACATCTAACTTACTCCCACGCACATTCATCACTTCATTCATCTCTACCAGATTACAAAAGTTTAAATAGTAACAGTAATAATTGTTAACATTCACGGACGCACTTTTTAAGTTAAGGTCTCCTAAAATCATAACTCTTCCATTTAGATTTGTAATAATGCTCTCAACTTTACAAAACCACGTCATGTAGTCTTCGTCAGTGGCAGAGGGCTTGATGTAGACAACACACATATATATATTTCGGCCATTCATTTGGATCCTTGCCCACAGGTCTTCACCGCAATCCGTTTCTAGGTCATATTGCCTGCTCATGGTAACGCCATCGCGTGCTGCTAGCAACACACCGCCTCCCAGAGTCACTCTATCTCTACGTAGGATACGCCAATCCCCGTCCGTCAATTCTGAGTCTTCCACTGAGTTATCTAGGTTTGTTTCTGTGACTGCTACTAAATCATGCTCAGATAATAACAAACTCGATCTCCATGTAGGTAATTTTGTTTTGAGGCCACGGACATTTTGGTATAATACACGTAGGCAGTTGTTACGATTACTGAGGATGGGCGGACCGGTGGCGAGAATGTTAGTGGGATAATTGTTCACTACTTCGGGCACGAAAGTTGTGGCGCCACGGTTTTACACAAATATCCTCTGCCCAATTATGAACCGCAGATACTTGATCGGCTAGTTTCGAGGGCACCCCCAACTTAAAAGATGCATAGTTGCCACGGGATTTTAGCACTTCAACTGTGCAGATATCCTTTCCGCAGATGGTAAGAAGGTGCTCCCGCACCTGGCTATCAGTAGTGCCCTGCTTTACGTAGAAAAGGTGTAGATATCTCCATCGTTCAGAAGCCTCTAACTTAGTGGTGCCAGGCGCAGCTGTCCCCCGCATAACATTACCAAGCGAACGACCCGAACGCCTGTGTCGAACTTCAACCCACCCTTCATCATTCGTCCGCCCGTTCAAGTTGTTGTCCTTGTCACCCATAGAAATATTCACAGTAGCAAGAGCAGGAGCACAGACTGGCAAAGGGCACTACTTGAGGCTTAGGCACTTGCCGTTGCCGGGCGGCTGCTGTCACTGGATTGGTCGGTATGCGTATATCTTGCCCGCTCTGCAGACAAGTTTCCTGATCTACAGCTTTCTCTCCCACGGAAGCCATCGTGACAAGATTCTCACTTACATTTGGTGGTAATCTTATGGGGCTCTTAGTAGTTTCAAGGCCAGAACGAGAGGTAAGCTCTGGGATTTCCTCGAGTTGTTTGTCTAGAACCGAGCCAGTGACTTTTGCTCTCTCGAGGTTCATATTAACTGTGCTCATGTCAATTTGAAGCTCAGTGGCGGAGTTTTGAATTCCGGCGCACAGGTTTTTAAGTTCATTAACATCCTTAACCAGAGTAGATAGGATTGTATCATACTCAGATTTCCACGTAGACAACCTAAGGGCGTAGTCAGTCTTCCATGAGTTCAATAGTAGCATAAGTTCCTCTTTTAATTCGCTGCATGCGCAAGAGGAAGAGGAATCCATCACCAGTTCGTTGGGCGAGTCAACAATACATTGCTGCCTATTCCTAAGGGTAACATTCCTCCTGGATTCACTGCTACTGGAAGCTGAGGCAATATCCGGAACCGACAGAGATTGCCTTGGTATGGGAGTCTTCGGTGGAGTGCGTTGCACTTGGGGCATTGTGATTGATGGCTTATAAATCGAAGCTTAAACTGGTTAAAGTCCGTACCTGTGTGTTGTTGTGAGATTGTGCGCTGGCGCAACGAAGTGGTGTTAATCTTCGCGGGTGTTCGTAGATGTTCACAAACCCGAGCGACAGCCAAACGATAGCGCGACGACGCGACGCCGTAGTCGTCCTTGAGAGACAGCGCGTACAACTGCCGGTAGTTGACCTCGGAGCGTCGCACAGCTTTTCAATAATGCAATATTCTTTATTAGCCCTCAAAATATGTTAGTCGTCGCCGCAGTTGGGTATTACAGTTTGCACCTCGGCACACTAATAAAGGCCCTCCCAGTTAGGTATGGTCCGTTTCTCGAAGCAAAAAAGGCCCGCGATGGACGCGTCGACTGGTCACAGCGAGTTCGCGAGAAGAACGTCGTAAGCGCCGTGCAATACCTGGCGCTTACGCGTTTTATCGCGACGCACCGCTTGATTGCGACTGACGGTAGATCGGATTCTTTTTTTATTTAATTTTGTCTAGATGTTTTAAAGTACGCACTAGAACACCAAGTTATTGATGCAAGTTTATAGTTCAAAGTATGTCCATACGAATTACACTTTTAACGGCACTTCCAAACACTTTTTGCACGGTTTTACGATATTTTTTGTGGAGCAATAACAAACAGCGGTTACACGTTCAAATTCCAAATCAACCCAAAATAAATACGTTATATAAATAGCTCTCATATATTGAATATTTTTGAAAAACAACTAATTGCTACGAGGTCTGGGATCGATTCTAATGCCGAAAATATAGTTTTTAGAATTTTTGTCTGTTTGTCTGTATGTATGTTCCAGCATCACGCAAAATCTACTGGACAGAATCTGTTAAAATTTTGCATAGATATTCCCTATGAGTCTGTTCAAATGGAGAGGTATTTAATATCACGCTATTTGCAATGCAATATTACGTTATGTTCGTATTTTTCTCCGCAAATTGTAAAAGGATGCGCCAAAAGTTTAGGATATTGTATATTTTATAGTAATCGATTTAACTTTTTAAATGATTATCATCACGCTATACCTTTATGGAACTAAGCAGTCAATCATGAAATATAAGAACGGCTATTTGAACTATCTTTCAACAAAGCAAATAGCTAAGCGGTTAGACGATTGCTTTGCAAACTAGAGTGTATAAGTTCGTATCCTCACTATTGTTTTTTCATTTTTATTCTTTTTATACATTTTTGAACTCGTGGGCAACGGCTAGTTCCTAATAAATGCTTGCCATCTTTTCCGAGCAGTGGTGGCCCAGTGGTAACAGCCCCGACGTACGAGTTATAGGTCGTGGATTCGAACCCAGGCAGTCGCTTTACTTTGTGTAAACAATTTCATCACCACTGCTCTCAAAACGGTGTAGGAAAACATCGTGAGGAAGCCGGCATATCTTAGAACCAAAAATTCAAAGACATGTACCAGCTACCAACCCGCACTGGGCCCGCGTGTTGGATTACAGCCCACTCCCTCTCGAATAGAGGAAGCCTGTGTCCCAGCAGTAAGAACATTATAGGCTGATTATGCTTATTTCTACTAAATACCCTTTTATACCTAGAAACGGTCCTACATCTCCAATATAACTAGGACCTCTCTAGTTGGTTATTGATGGCCTTAAGTAATTAAGTCCGGGCCTCCCCAGAGAAACACTAGAATGTCTTGGAGTTGGGCCTAATAAAATTAATTAGGTGATATATTATATGAGTCTAGCGAAACACAGGGCTTTTGTAACTCGACTGGACTTTTAGTGTGCAATAAAGTATCAAAATCATTGTTCTTTTGTTTTTGTTGCGTCCAAAAGGAATTGGGATGATAAAAACAATTTTACTAACGTAGATACAATATTTTACTTGTATAACCTAGAAAAACATGGGGCTATGTTCTATTTTCTATGTTAAAGGGTTTGGTTTTCGCACTTAGTCCTTCGAGTGGACCATTGTGCGTGGGCTATGGCGGCCGTTTGGGGGGTTATTTCAACCAGCCCGCCTCCCTCCAGAAGTTAATTAAAACTCCCGGTCTGTTTAGAACGTCTGTGAAAGATCTGGGTGACCCGAGGGTTTGCGTTCTAATCTGGGTGACGCCTGTGCATTCAAAGTGCTTTGTGGTAATAGATTTTTTCTGTAAGGAGAGTATACGTATGTGTGTATCCGTAACTCTCCTGGCTTTTAGGGCATGGACCGCTTGTATGATGCCCACACACTCCACCTGATAGACGGTGTTGAACATTCCCAGCGGGCTGGATATATTTATATTGAAGTCGTGTGAGAAGACTCCGACTCCAGTGCTGGAGTCGGTCTTCGATCCATCGGTGCATACTCTCATCTCTTTCGGGCCTGAGTAGTCACACAAAACATGGGGCTTGTAGCTTAGTAATAACAACTCCACGGGTCGATGTCCGTAGATGGGTGCCCATCTACACATACCGAGACCCATCCGTTCCCCAGAAAGTACGTTTAAGCAGTTGGTCCCGGCTGTCATTCGTGGATCTTTGGCAGTTATTACGGATCGTCAGAAGCCCGAAAGTCTGAAAAACTGTCTTACCAAGAGGTATCGTACCTATTACCTAATAACTGGGTTGTGGAGGTCAGATAGGCAGTCGCTCCATGTAAAATTCTGGTATTCAGCTGCATCCGTTTAGTCTGGAAGATGACGCCAACACAGTTGGGAAAAGGCTAGGCAGATGATGGTCCTAGAAAAACGTAATACACTATAAATCAGTAGGTGGTGATATTCTTTTAAACATCACATCAATAAAATGGAAAATCAACGATAATTTACTAAAGCCGCTATCAGACGCTTCACTCGAGTGAACTCGAATTATTAGTTCACTCGATTGAAGGTTCATTTTTGTTACACGTTCACACGACACCGACAAAATAACATAGGCATGAACGTTCATCTGCTGCTTCCATTAAATTTTTCGGTCATTCAGTAGTCGAGTAGAAGATGTCGAGTGCCGAAATCCAGCATTGTTGGATCGGTTCATGAACGAATTTTTTTTTTTCACTTTTGTTTAATTTTGTGTTCAGACGTCTCACTTTGAATGAAAGGCAAAAATTAAAAGTGAATCGATACTGATATTGGCTTAAGTGAGAGTCTTGAATATATTTTTGATTTCGAAAATTTTACATAGAGATTTCAGGTTAGGTGAAGACCCAAATCAAGATATAAGTTCAAATATTTCCGCGGTTATTGTCATGAACACCGGTTCAAGGAACTTCCTTCCCAATTTTGTGCAAAAACAGAAATAAATACGTATAATTATTAACGAAGGATCTAATTAACACCACCTGCATACCTACCTTTAAGGAGCTCCGAAATTAGGTTTATGATATTAATTTTACTAAATCTTTAGATGTCTGCTCGAAATTAATATTATAAATATACCCGAATTTAATAAGCGGGATATTGTTGAATACCGCCGTGAGATAGTCTGTATCTTTTGACAAATTTAATAATTTTCAAATAGTTGTTTTCTTTGTGGCAAAAGTAGTTGGTCGAAAATATAAATTCCAAGAAGATAATATGTATAAATGGATCTTTGACAAACATGTCAGGAAAGTTGAATGTCGAAGGCTATACGGGTAGGGAGAGACCAAAGAAACGATGGATGGACTATGTGAAAGATGATGCACACAAAAGCACTAGGAAGTGGTGAAGGGCGGGCGTTTTTGGGGGACTGTCTTATGTAATTTTGACGTTCGAAAAGTGCTGATTCTCAGCCTAGTTTGAATAAATGACTTTTGAATTTGAATTTTGATGATATGGTCAGGGAGTGACTACCGAGATGACGACTAATAGAGAAGTATGGAAGGAACTGACATGTTGCGCCGACTTCAAATAAATTTGGATAAAAGCAGAAGAATGATGATGGAAGTTTTGGAATTGCTTATTTCTTTTGTCATTTAATTAAGAAGAAGTTAATCAGAGATAATAGAGATAATATGATAATTTTGAATTATTATGACTTTATGACTGTATATTTATTACTAGCTTCTTCTCCCGATCAACCACGTTACGTTGCATGGCCCGGCCGCGCTATTTACTTCGTTTTCACTTAGCGTTCTTTCTGATTTTTGCTCGTCGTAGCTTGATGTTAAATAACCTTTCTCAAGAACTGAGCTATCAATTGCAAACACGGTCAACACGTTGCGCACACCTAGCGTGCTCACCACGCACATGCAACGAGCTGAACAATTTCCTCGCTGATCACCAGTGTGATAAGGCCCATAAACCAGTTTTGCCCAGTAATATTAAAAAAAAAAGCTGAGAAGTGTCAAGGGACACCCGGATGGAACGAAGTTATGGAGTGAACCTCACAAAGGCATGCCACTAATTAGTACCTGTGGTCGCTCACAGATGGCGTTATAATAAAAAATTAAAGTGTCGTTACAACTTTTGGTCTTCATTTTTTCCGTTTAGCCCCCTTTCGTAACACGCGAAAGGGAACTTCGTTCCTAAGATCGTTGATAAGAAACTTTCTAAAATCTTAATTTTCTTTCACAGGTCCCTCGTCACCGATCCCATCAACATCATCTTCCTCAATAAAGCCAGATCAGAACGAGCTCACAGTCACCTTTCCTCCCCTCGAGGACATATACAACAATACTCCTGAGAAGCACTTCGGAACTGAGAACAATACTGTGGTGACGTCACAGACAGGGTCTACTGCTCTCCTGCCGTGTGTCATCAGGAATATTGGAGATGGAATTGTAAGTAACTTGATTTTATAACTATTTACAAGTCAATTTCTTTTTTAACCGACTTCCAAAAGGAGGAGGTTCTCAATTCGTCTGTATGTTTTTTTTTTTTTTTTTTTTTGTATGTTTGTTACGCGATTTCTCCGTCAATTATGGACCGATTTTGCAAATTGTTTTTTTGTTTGAAAGGGTATGCTCCCGAGGTGGTCCCATATTAATTTTATTAACTTTACTTGGATAGTTTTTGAGTTAGCTTCAATAATACGTATTTTTCCCACTTAGTTTATATGGATGATATAATGATAACTTCCAATCACTGTTATTTTAGCAGGTTAGTGGTATTCGAATTTGTATGGGGTAGGTACCACAACTAAAAAGTGCAAAATAAAAACTTTTTACAAAAAAAGAACAACCGACTTCCAAAAAAGACACTACAAAGTCAAAAATAACTTTAATTTCGGAAGTCGGTGGCAAAAAACGAAAGTTCAAAACCAAATACACCGACTTCCGAAATTAAAGTTATTTTTGACTTTGTAATGTCTTTTTTGGAAGTCGGTTGTTCTTTTTTTGTAAAAAGTTTTTTTTTGCTTTAATAAGTTCGTTATAGCCCGTAATCAGTTTCTCGAAAATTCTTTAAATTAGGGCAAAACTGAACGTCATTTTTGTATAAATTATTGAGATTTGGCAGGACAACGTCTGTCGGGTCATCTAGTTTTTCATAAAACTGTTAGAGTTAGCTCATAGAATAAGCAAACTGAAGTGGCAATGGGTCGGCCATAGTAGCCGTAGAGCCGATGACTTGGGGTAGACGTGTTCTTGAATGGAGACCGCGGAATAGGCAAAATGTAAGGTAGGACGCCCTCAGGAGCAACGATCTTCGCAGGTAGCAGCGGGATGAGGGTTGCCCAAAATCGAGCTGAATGACATGTGTGGAGAGGCCTTTGTCCAGCAGTGGACTGTTTTATGAGCCGATGATGATGAAGATGGTCATAGAGTTTGAGTATTTAACATTGGGATATCTTACATGTTTTACAGAGAAATTGTAACAATCCCATACATTTCAGCATGTTAAACTATAGTAGTGTTAATTATTATTCTTTGATTAGTAACAACTACATCTACTGCAATTAGTAAATGCCGATAACAAAATAATATATTAACCTAACTGATATTATAAATGCGAAAGTGAGTTTGTTTGTTGCGCTTTCACGCTAAAATGGCAGATCGTATTTGATTGATATTTGGCATATAGGTAGACCATGAACTGGATTAGAACAGATGATAGTTTTATCCCGATATTCCCACAGGATCGAGACTTATGCGAGTGAAACCACTGGGCGCAGCTAGTAGTATTACAAATGCGAAACTGACATTGTTTGTTTGTTACGTTTTCACGCTTAAACTGCTGAACGGATTTGGATGAAATTTAGCACATGGGTAGACCATGACCTGGATTATCCTGCATTATTTGTCGTGTGGTTACGTGTCCGAGTTTTTATGCCAGTCATGGGTCTCTAACTTGGCTTCACAAGCCATCCAGGGATATCTCTCAAGCATGTCAGTTTCCTCAAGATGTTTTCCTTCGCCGTTTTTTTAAACAAGTGATAATAATAGTTAGTTAACTCAGGCGTGACTTTGCGGAAATCCATTATAAAATACAATAGACGATGTATATTTAGTAACTTATTCCGCTTAACTGTTCTTAAAGAGTCTTAGAGAACCTTGTAAGAAATCGACGACGAACTCGGACACGAAGTGTTGTCGGGCGGTTGAAGCTCACTTTGCGTTCGGCTCGTATCGTAGCAACACTTCGTGTCCGAGTTCGTAACAAGTCAATCGTCATCCTGAGGATGCCTCGTTGAGAGGCATAACACGTGTCGATTTCTTACAGGGTTCTCTAAGACTCTTTAAGAACAGTTAATCGGATTAAGTTATTAAATATACATCGTCTATTGTATTTTTTAAGTGATATTAATAATACGCACATGAATTCGAAAAGTCCCTTCCAAGTGTGGCCTTGGATTCGAACTCGAGACTTTTGACTATGCATTGCAATCAACTGATGTGGCGACGTGTCAATACATGGAGATTTCTATGCTCTATGTTGATTCTATGCTGTATATATTGAACACAAAAATCTTCCGAAATGATTTTCTAAATTGTGGCGTAAAGTGTGAACATCTCATCAATCCTTTTGTAGTTTGGAATAAGTAATCGCACACACAACAGACACAAAAAACGATGTTGTTTTATTTATAGGTACTATTTATATGCTGACATAGCATGGTGCTAGGCAAATTAATGTAAAAAAGGGATGTATTTAATAGCACTTAAAATTTGATGAAAACAGCTCTAAAATTGTATATCAACACTTTCAAATAATAATACTATAATTTAATATTATCACTTTGATAAACATGAGCCAAGTTTCTGCGAGCAACTTGGAAGTAGCGGTGTGTCACAGTTCTAACCTTACCTAACCTTTATCACCTTGTTCAAAATGACGAATCATACAATCTGCCTGCGACTAGATAATTAGACAATCCTACGACATAGTAATAAGCTAAGCATTTTTATAGTGAACACCATTACTTTTACAGTTCGTTCAATAAAATTTAAAGCTAAACATTTTAAAGTGTGAAACATTATTTTTAAAGTGCGTTTTCATTTTCCAAAAAAAAAATCGACCAGATAATCAGATAGATTGTTAAAATACAGAAAAGACAAAATTGATACACGTCAGGGAGCCGGAAACAGAGAAAAGCTGGACCCGTTTTGAACGTAAAACATTCAAAAATCCTGACTGTTTTCAGTTGAAACGTTAACACAGCGACGTTTACCGGTGCCGTTTCAGTGCAAAATACAGATTCTTTTCACACATTTTCGTCAGGGTTTGCAATGTTTTTGCAACTCACTAGGTACCTAGCATCGGTTACCAACAGCAGCTAGGTTAATGAAAAAAAAAACTGTTTTTAATAAGAAATTACACCTACATTCTTTTGACAATAAAACAAATGTCAACTAAACAAACTACTCTAAAAACGGTGAAGGAAAACATCGTGAGGAAACCGGCAGAACAAAAATTCCAAGACATGTGACATCTACCAACCCACACTTGCCCGCGTGTTGGATTATGGCCCAGTACCTCTCACAGAGAGGAGGCCTGTGTCCCAGCAGTGGGAACGTTATAAACTGATTATGTTATGTTATGAAACTCCCTTTCCCAAAACATAGCCAAAATTCTCATTTTAGTTGAAATAAAAGCATTATTTTACCTAATTACGAGCATAAAGAAGCAATTCTTAACTCCAATTTAGTATCACCATTAATCACAAACAAAACCCAATCCGAACTTAAAACCAGCGAGTTTTTATCACAGAAAACTTAATCACATATTTTATCTGGACCACAGCCGGCTTATTACCGGCTAAACTAATGAGGTAGCTATATTTAACCACCCCGAACCGAGCTTAGTTTAAACCTCATAAATTTTCTGCCTTTTACATTCCAAAATAGAGTAGATTTTGTAAAACTGTATTTAGGTTGGTTGGTAATTTTGGCGTGGGTTGCTTCGAGAGCAGAGGCTGAAGCGATAAGCGGAGAAGAGAAGTTATATAAGTGAATTAGTTTCTTTCCATCGTTTCAATCGAAAGACGCCCACCCTGTACATAGGCCTTCATTCATATTACCTACTAGCTTTTGCTCATTCTTAGAAGATAGACATAAATGCCATCACGGACTTTTCAATTGAACTTTTGAAGATAAACAATCCTGCGGAACATACATTTTATATCTCTTTTACACGCCAGTAAAGCTCCCAGT
Organism: Conistra vaccinii; assembly: GCA_948150665.1. Lineage (NCBI taxonomy): Eukaryota > Metazoa > Arthropoda > Insecta > Lepidoptera > Noctuidae > Conistra > Conistra vaccinii. Next base: position 17,304,702 of record OX411339.1, read on the forward strand.
CGGCATGATTTGTTCCAACATCTTCAACAATAATCGTCATATTTCAGCCAATTTACACAAAATCTAAATGAATTATACACCAAAACCATCCTCATGAATCACTCCGTCTATTGGTAAAAACCGTTTGAAAATCCGTTTGGTAGTTTTTGAGTTTATCGCGTTCAGACAGACAGACGCAGCGGGTGACTTTGGTTTATAATTGTAAGGATACATTAATAGCTTGTCCTGTCCTCAACCATTTCAAAGTGAGCATGATTCTTCAATGGCATTTGATTATAATTCATTCAATTTAATTGCCTTCAAATGGTACGGATCGCCTTGTAGCCCGTACATGTTTCTGACCAAACGTACCGACGACTAGTTCACGTACGCGCCAAGAGTTGTCGAATCGGTTCAGCGAGTGGATAATCCCATTAACGTCACACACACATGTCATGTTGCACCGTGCCGTATAGTAGTGTACCATTAGGCACGGGATTGTATGCAGGTATGATCTATTCCAAAAGTATGTGATAAAAGTGTAAACAAACCTTGTTTCGGTTAGGTTCTTATGCAATCACTCAGTAATATATTCATCTGTATTGAAAAGGTTTCAACTTCATATCGTTTAGATACCATTAATTATGGTCGTGGGTTTGAACCCTACCAGGCGCTTTACTTTGTGTAAATAATTTCGTATAAAGAAAACGTCATGAGGAAACCGGCATGTCTTAGAACTAAAATATTCGAAGCCATGTGACATCTACCAACCCGCACTGGGCCCGCCAGAGGCCCAGAGAGGAGGCCTCTTTCCCAGCAATAGGGAATTAATAGGCTGATTATGAGTATTTATTATTTTGAGTCATTGTAATTGAAGAACCATCGACGTAAATTGAGATTTCAAAATTTCGGATTAATCAAAACAAAGCACTCAATTGGTACGTGGCACTATAATTTTGCATCCACAGGTACGTTTTCTAGTTCATTTGTTTACATTTTCGTCAGATACTTTTAGAACAGATCATATTCATTTATTTTTATTATTTTCACGGTAAAATCGCCACGCTTATGCTTACGCCCCAGTACCGTCCATCACAGAGACCACACCCTAACGGATTGGCGAAAGATGTACGATGCCTCAGGTGGCGACATTTGGAAGATATTGAAATATTGTCAAAAGCCGGAATTGAACTGTCCAAATTTTAGTCGGATTTAGAAATTTTGGTGATATTTAGAATTCAGTGATTCAGGTATCAGCTTGACATTTCAACTTATTAGTAACTAGCTTTTGCCCGCGGCTTCGCCCGCGTAGTTTTCGGAAAATATCCTACGGGAACGTACCTACTACCAGGATTAGATACATAGTACCCGAGGAAATGCGTAATTTTGAATCTGCGATATCTTTCAAAGTATTCATTTTAATTATATGATGTTAAGACATATTTTAATCTGAATTAAATGCCCGATTTAAAAGACATATTTTCTTGGATTAATATAATACCAGTCATAATAGCTTCGGAAATAACAATGAAATTTTTATTAAATTCTGAAAGATAAAAATGGTTACTGTAGGTCATCCTTAGAAGATTATGCTATTGCGGACTTTTTATTGAATTTTTTAAGTTGTACAATACTGTAGTACATCATTTTGATCTATCTCGTGGGGTTCAGCCAGCGTTTGCAATGAAAGCGCAAAAAAATGTGTTTATTTACGACATCACATTAGAAACCTCTTGTTTCTCTACAATATTATGCATGTATCCTTACATATTATAAAACAAAGTCGCCCGCCGCGTCTGTCTGTCTGTCTGTCTGTCTGTCTGTCTGTCTGTCTGAACGCGATAAACTCAAAAACTGCCGAACGGATTTTCAAACGGTTTTCACCATTGGACGGAGTGATTCATGTGGAAGGTTTTAGTGTATAATTCATTAAGGTTTTGTGTAAATTGGCTGAAATATGACGATTATTGTTGAAGATGTCGGAAAAAATCATGCCGACTGGGAGCTTTACTGGCGTGCGCTGCGTAAGTCGTGAGAGATAAATCAAATTTATGTTCTAGAGTATTGTATATCTTAAAAATTGCAACAAAAAAGTCCGCGATGGCATATGTCTATCTTTTAAGGGTGACCCACAATAACCATTTTTATCTTTCAAAATTGTATAAAATTTTCATTGTTATTTCCGAAGCTATTTTGACCGGTATCTTATTAATCCTTATCCAATTAAATAGGTTATTTAAATTGGGCATTCAATTTCGATTAAAATATGCCTTTACATCACATCATTTAAATGAATAGTTTAAGAGATATCACAGTTTCAAAATTACGCGTAACAAAATAATTATGGTTGACCACGCGGGCGCTGTAGTAGCCTACCACTGCGTCCGCTGAAAGTTAGTCAATGATCTTTTCCTTGGCTATTAGGTAAGTATTCCTGGTAGAACGTTCCCGTGGGATATTTTGCGACATCCACGCGGGCGAAGCCGCGGGTAAAAGCTAGTTATATATATAAACCTTCCTCTTGAATCACTCTATCTATTAAAAAAACCGCTTCAAAATCCGTTGCGTAGTTTTAAAGATTTAAGCATACATAGGGACGGACAGACAGCGACAGCGACTTTGTTTTATACTATGTAGTGATGATAGTGATATATAGAATCTACTAGCTGTGTCCCGCGGTTTCACCCTCATAAGTCTCGAATCTGTATGAATACCGGGATCAAAGGCATTCTATGTCCTCCACCAGGTCATGGTCTACCCATGTGCCTAATTTTATCCAAATCGAATCAGCCGGTTCAGTGTGAAAGACTAAACAAACAAACTCACTATCACATTTATAATAATAGTTAGAATTCAAATTGAGAAATAAATCTGAGTAATATCGATGAGTTATAAATAAAAAAAAAAATTGGTCGTTTATAAAATTGCCTAGAAAGTGGTATTTTATTTAGAACAAAGGGATTTTTAAACCTGAGTTAATGATTGATCGGATTTTGATTACCATTTGTTGAATGTAGGTATTGTAATTTGTCAGCATTCGAAACATTACTGGCATGACGGGAAATTTTCATAAACATTTTACTTTTTTACCGACTTAATTATTTACAAATAATTGTTTTGATAGGTATATTACATAATCAGCCTATAATACTCCCACTGCTGGGACACCGGCCTCCTCTTTTTGCGATGATAGAAGGTAGCTCTTAAAGTTCCCATTCGAAGACATGTGACATCTACCAACCGCACTTGAGCCGCGTGGTCGATTACGGCCGACTCCCACTCACTAAGAGGAGATATGTATCCCAGTAGTGGGAACATTGTAGGCTGATTATGTTATGTATGCATGTATAATGTTCCCACTGCTGGGCCTCCTCTCTTCGAGAGAGAGTGGGCCGTAATAAACCACGCGGGCCCAGAGTGGGTTGGTAGATGTCACATGTCTTCGCATTTTTGTTTCTTGGACATACCGGTTTCCTCACGATGTTTTCCTTTACCGTTTTGAGAGCAGTGGTGATGAAATAATTTACACAAAGTTATGCGCCTGCCTGGGTGCAAACCTACGACCTACAACTCGTAAGTCGCGGCCGCTATCAATGGTCCACCTCTGCTCATGATGGGTATTACGCATATAAAATTAAAACATGCAGAAAAAACTTTTTAAACTTTAGGAGCAGTTGTGGCCCAGTGGTAACGGCCATGCAGGCCCAGTGGTAACGGCCATGCAACGAGTTATAGGTCATTGGCTCGAACTCTGAAAGGCGCTTCACTTTGTCTAAATTATTTCATCACCATTGCTCTCAAAACAGTGAAGGAAAACATCGTGAGGAAACCGATATGTCCTAGAACCTAAAATGCGAAGACATGTGACATCTACCAACCCGCACCGGGCCCGCGGATTACGTCCCACTGAGGAGGCCTGTGTCCAAGCAGTGGAAACATTATAGGCTGATATTGCTAAATAAACTTTTTTTTTTATCGCAAATTCTCTTTGCCCCAATTTGACAAAACTTAACCTACAAATATCTTACCTCTTTTCATGTAATCCAATAAAATATAGTAAAGTAACATGAACCTAATGAAAATGTCAAAATAATAAGAATTTACAATCCGAACCTATCCGAACTTTCGTTCTGTAACGTTTCGGGTCAATAGGCTTCAGTAAACATCTTACGTCATTGGTTACGTAAAAGAAATGAGTTCTGTCGGATTTAGGCCTCCTGTGAGTAAGATTAAGGCTACCTATGTGGTAATTGTGTTTTTGGATAAGATTCTGGGGGCTTTTCTCTGGTAATACCTAATAAGAAATAGGGGTGACCAATCCGTCTGCTAAGTCATTAATATGTTGCTTTTTATTTGTGTGTGTTGCTAAGGGGCTTGTGGGTAAGTAATAACAGCCGCCCGGGTCAATTGATCAGGTTAAGCTTGCTGCGATTGTTCCGTGCGTCGGAAATCACGTTAAGCCATTGATCTCAGCTGTCATTCGTGGATCTTTAACAGTTGTTACGGGTCGTCAGAATCCCGAAAGTCTGACAACCAGTCTTACCAAGGGGTATCGTATTACCCAGTAACTGGATTATGTTGGTCAGATAGGCAGTCGCTCCATGTTAAATACTGGTATTCAACTGCATCCGGTTAGACTGGAAGTCGACCTTTACAGTATTGGGAAAGGGCTAGCCAGATTGATGAAATTATTTGAGTAGACATCTTTAGTATAAATGTATAGGGGTGGACTTAATACCGTAGATATTTTTCAAGTTTCACATGCAGTAAAGGATGGATAAAGTATGGAAAGAACCTCCGTGGTGTACACCTAATGTGGTAATAGCATTCTCGACCCGTAACAAGAAAAAAACCAACCAAGTTCGTGTCGAACCACGCACATTGAAAGGTTTGTAGTTGGGATGAATTAGTCCCAAAAACAATCTTAACATTTTGGTTGAAAAAAAGGTTCTCCCATACATCGATATACTTCATGGTCAATTCTCCAACTGCTAATGTAAGTGTTTAATCGCAAAAAAAAATTGTGTTATAAAACTAACTATTTTCGGACTTTTCCCTTTACATGTACTGTGAGACCTTGCTTCCTGCCACATGATTCTGGGTCATCGGGAAGTACCCTGTAGGTTTTGATATATTTGCGAGTGTCAAAATATGTCGCACAAATGGCCGTCTTTTTTTACTGCATTGACTTAGAAGCATGATTTTTTTAGTATTTAATATTAATTTTAATTTGATACCTTCACGTGTTCTTGAGAAAAAGGGTCTTGACAGACTGACGGACGGACAACGAAGTGATCCTTTAAGGGGTCCGTTTTTTCTTCTTGAGATACGGAACCCTAAAAATACCAGTTGGTGTCGTTATTTAGCACACAAAGACCGATTATAATGAACAAAAGAAAAGCATTTTGATCCAAGTTTATTACAAAAACGTCTCGAACGCTTTTGTCTTAAAATTCAGTGATAAATGATCTTCATTAAATGAGTTTCTTACAGTTATATCTTTTGCTTGTCAAACGTCTGGCAATAGATTTCAGAAAGTTTCATTAGTGCTGTCCTATTCCAGATATTTCTAGGTATTATTAAATATCGTTGAAGAAACTAAATGGAAGTACAGTTTATAATTACCTCAAAATATTATATTTATTGGCCGGAAATCTGACAACCAGTCTTATCATCATCATATCAGCCGAAAGACGTCCACTGCTGGACATAGGCCTCCCCCAAGCACCGCCACTTCGACCGATTCTGTGCTTCCCGCATCCAGCGGATTCCTCCAGCCTTTACAAGGTCATCGGTCCATCTTGTGGGAGGCCTTCCAACGCTACGTTTTCCAGTACGCGGTCGCCACTCCAGAACCTTTCGGCCCCATCGGCCATCTGTTCTGCGGGCAATGTGTCCTGCCCATTGCCACTTAAGTTTGGCAATTCTTCGGGCTATGTCGGTTACCTTGGTTCTCCTGCGGATCTCTTCATTTCTGATTCGATCACGTAGGGAAACTCCAAGCATAGCCCTCTCCATTGCTCTTTGGGTGTCTTATCAAGGGGTATCATATTACCCAGGTACTGGGTTGGAAAGGTCAGATGGGCAGTCGCTCTCTGTAAAATTGTATTCAAATGCATCTGGGTAGACTGGAAGCCGACCCTAACATAGTTGGGAAAAGACTAGGCAGATAAAATTGACCATGCCGATTTGCTGAATTGACCTAAGTGCCTGTTCACTTGCACTTTTGATGCCTATAGAATGCCACTGATGCTGCAATCCTTAAACAATAAGATGTCAAAAAGAACCTTCGACACGATAAAAAGAAGAATCAAATTATTAAGTAAACAGCGCACATGAGTGCACATGAATGTCTCCACTGCTAGGACACAGGCCTCCGCTCTGTGGGAGAGAGAACGCTGTCTACCACGCGGGCTCAGTGCGGGTTGGTAGATGTCACATGTCTTCGAATGTTTGATTCTAAGACATGCCAATGTTTCCTCACGATGTTTTCCTTCACCTTTTTGAGAGCAGTGGTGATGAAATTATTTAGACAAACTGAACCACGTGTTCAAGAAAACATAGCACTAGCTTCCACACTAGGATTCCCAGTGTCGTGGAGACTAGTCTCCTTCGTCTTACAAGATTCTAAGATAGATTATATTATTATAGTAGGCACATAAATAATGTAGCATCGGTCGGTAAGATTTTTGAGGCGATAAATAATCGAATGTTATTCTGAAGCAATCAATTTTTCAAAAAAAGAAAGGGTAGAAAAACTGTTTCTTATGTAACAACAAAACCACATCTATTTACATCTCTGCTGCCCTCTTTGTGGAATACGGGCGTTATGTATAAACCGCAGTTAGCCATAGCGAAGCGGTTTACGGCTCGTGGTTACCTGAGAATCGCCCTAAACACCAGGAAATGCCTCAGAGGTGCTAACGAGTACATAACTATGCTTGTTAGCACTAGCCACTAGCCACGAGCCATGGGCTTGCAACCACAATCGTGGCCAAGATGTTGGTACCACAATAGCGATGTTATTTTTATGAAGATGCACATGAGACAGGCCAACTGCTTTGAAAAGTGTTGTGACTTGATAATACTAAAACTGAAATACTTACAGTGCTTCGATAATCGATCATTTTAGCATCAAATTAAAAAGGCTAAGCTTTTTTATAAACATGAGGACAGCTCCATGAAGAGGCCGCATAACGTATGTTTTTATTATTGTTTTTATCGTTTATTTCAGGTATTAACCCATAGCAATATTACAATGCATTGTTGTTAAAATATTAGATCACAATAAATTAAATTAATAGGTATACATTATATTATTAAAATGTAATGTAATTTAATTTTAATTTAATCTTAATTTTCTGGTGTACAATAAAGTATAAATAAATAAACATTATTATTTCAATCTTTCTATTAACTCACATTCATTAACTAGTAACTACTTACTAACGTTTTAAGCAATTTGCTGTTCAGTATCAAGTTAAATGTTAACCAAATTAATATGTACGTACACATTTATAATCTGTAAAGCATCAATAAAGTTAAAATTGGCCCCATTGTATGACTATTTCATGATATCATGGCATAATGAGGCCAATAATAATTGTAACTAAGTGAACTAGAATAATTGTATTGACGATTCTAATGATAACAATTTTGATAAAACATATTGTTACGGTCGTGAATAATAATTGAGTCAATATATCACTCACCTGAAAATTGCAAAAAACGTAAAAAAAAAAAACATTCTGCTTTACTACATACTTAAACAAACTATTAAGTCAATACATAACCTATTAATATACAATATATAAACTCAACGACAAAAATATAAACTTAACTTCATCAAGAGCATGTGAACAAGTCGAAAGAAAAATAAATTAAACTCCTTTTTTTATTTAAGACGATAAATGTCAAAAAGAAATAAAGAAAAGCAATTCATTGACTTGAAATAATTGAGCAAGGGCGCGTTTGCAAATCGGACAAAATTATGCTGTTTTTCGGTACATTTTGTGACAAAACTAAACCGAATTGAATATAACTTATAACTACCACATATAGACTGATCCCTCATCTTCAAATGATAGTAACTTTTTTGTTCAAAATTATAGTTTTTTATATTGAAAAAACGATTTTCCGTTGCCTTTTTCCACAGAATTAACGATACCGGGTTGAGTTTCGGTACATTTTTTGTTCTATAATCAACATATTTTAGAATTTCTAAAAATACTACAAGTAGGCAGATATATTCAATTCTAAAATTTAGTAAAAAAATTGTTTCAAAATGTCATAAATAGTCGCAAAAAAAATAAAAATCGGAACAAACTTTTTCACCTATTTTGCTATTGCGGATGAATCTTAACGCAATCGATTAAGGGTTATTTTATTTTTGGTCATGTTTTGATTTATTGCACAAACATTTCGAAAAAAGACTCAGTCCGCGCTCGGCCGCCGTGGTGAGAGGACCCTGTATTACCTGTTTGCAGCGGCTCGTGCGGGAAAAGATCGCTGTACAGACACAAAATATTCGATAAACCTAATTTGATACTTTTGACAAGGTAAGATAATTTTGTATTCACAGATTCTATTATAATATTTTATTTCGGTAAAAGTAAGTACCGTTTATAAAATGTCGTATGGGACTTGATGAAGTGACCTGAAGGTGTACCTCGGTGACTGTTACTGGAACTCCTCGACAAGTAGAACTAGGTGTGCCGAGATTGGGCTCGTTTTGTAAGTTATGATGAGACCTTACCTCCGGGCTTGATGGAGTGACCTAAAGGTGTACCTCGGTGACTTATACTGGAACTCCTCGACAAGTAGAACTAGGTGTGCCGAGTTTGGGCTCGTTTTGTAAGTTATGATGTGACCTTACCTCCGGGTTTGATGGAATGACTTGAAGGTGTACCTCGGTGACTGCTACTGGAACTCCTCGACAAGTAGAACTAGGTGTGCCGAGTTTGGGCTCGTTTTGTAAGTTATGATGAGACCTTACCTCCGGGCATGATGGAGTGACCTGAAGGTGTACCTCTTTGACTGCTACTGGAACTCCTCGTCAAGTAGAACTAGATATGCCGAGTTTGGGCTCGTTTTGTAAGTTATGATGACACCTTACCTCCGGGCTTCATGGAGTGACCTGAACGTGTACCTGGTGACTGCTACTGGAACTCCTCGACAAGTAGAACTAGGTGTGCCGAGTTTGGGCTCGTTTTGTAAGTTATGGGAAGACCTTACCTCCAGGCTTGATGAAGTGACCTGAAGGTGTACCTCGGTGACTGCTACTGGAACTCCTCGACAAGTAGAACTAGGTGTGCCGAGTTTGGGCTCGTTTTGTAAGTTATGATGAGACCTTACCTCCGGGCATGATGGAGTGACCTGAAGGTGTACCTCTTTGACTGCTACTGGAACTCCTCGACAAGTAGAACTAGATATGCCGAGTTTGGGCTCGTTTTGTAAGTTATGATGACACCTTACCTCCGGGCTTCATGGAGTGACCTGAACGTGTACCTGGTGACTGCTACTGGAACTCCTCGACAAGTAGAACTAGGTGTGCCGAGTTTGGGCTCGTTTTGTAAGTTATGAGGAGACCTTACCTCCAGGCTTGATGGAGTGACCTGAAGGTGTACCTCGGTGACTGCTACTGGAACTCCTGGACTAGTACAAATAGGTGTGCCAAGTTTGGGCTCGTTTTATAAGTTATGAGGAGACCTTACCTCCGGGCTTCATGGAGTGACCTGAACGTGTACCTGGTGACTGCTACTGGAACTCCTCGACAATTAGAACTAGGTGTGCCGAGTTTGGGCTCGTTTTGTAAGTTATGATGAGACCTTACGTCCGGGCTTGATGGAGTGACCTGAAGGTGTACCTCGGTGACTGCTACTGGAACTCCTGGACTAGTACAACTAGGTGTGCCGAGTTGGGGCTCGTTTTGTAAGTTATGATGACACCTTACCTCCGGGCTTCATGGAGTGACATGAACATGTACCTGGTGACTGCTACAGGAACTCCTCGACAAGTAGAACTAGGTGTGCCGAGTTTGGGCTCGTTTTGTAAGTTATGATGACACCTTACCTCCGGGCTTCATGGAGTGACCTGAACGTGTACCTCGTGACTGCTACTGGAACTCCTCGACAAGTAGTACTAGGTGTGCCGAGTTTGGGCTCGTTTTGTAAGTTATGATGAGACCTTACCTCAGGGCTTGATGGAGTGACCTGAACGTGTACCTGGTGACTGCTACTGGAACTCTTCGACAAGTATAACTAGGTGTGCCGAGATTGGGCTCGTTTTGTAAGTTATGAGGAGACCTTACCTCCGCGCTTCATGGAGTGACATGAACGTGTACCTGGTGACTGCTACTAGAACTCCTCGACAAGTAGAACTAGGTGTGCTGAGCTTGGGCTCGTTTTGTAAGTTATGATGACACCCTACCTCCGGGCTTCATGGAGTGACCTGAACGTGTACCTCGTGACTGCTACTGGAACTCCTCGACAAGTAGTACTAGGTGTGCCGAGTTTGGGATCATTTTGTAAGTTATGATGAGACCTTACCTCAGGGCTTGATGTAGTGACCTGAAGGTGTACCTCGGTGACTGCTACTGGAACTCCTCGACAAATAGCCAAGTAGTAGACCTTCAGGCCACTCCATCAAGGCCGCAGGTAAGTTCTCATCATAACTTACAACACGAGCCCAAAGTCGGCACACCTAGTACTACTTATCAAGGAGTTCCAGTAACAGTCACCGAGGTACACCTTCAAGTCATTCCATCAAGCCAGGAGGTAAGGTCTCATCATAACTTACAAAACCAGCCCAAACTCGGCATATCTAGTTCTACTTATCAAGGAGTTCCAGTAGCAGTCACCGAGGTACACCTTCATTCCATCAAGCCCGGAGGTAAGGTCTCATAATAACTTACAAAACGAGCCCAAACTCGGCACACCTAGTTCTACTTGTCGAGGAGTTCCAGTAGCAGTCACCGAGGTACACCTTCATTCCATCAAGCCCGGAGGTAAGGTCTCATAATAACTTACAAAACGAGCCCAAACTCGGCACACCTAGTTCTACTTGTCGAGGAGTTCCAGTAGCAGTCACCGAGGTACACCTTCAGGTCACTCCATCAAGCCCGGAGGTAAGTTCTCATCATAACTTACAAAACCAGACCAAACTCGGCACACCTAGTTCTACATGTCGAGGAGTTCCAGTAGCAGTCACCGAGGTACACTTTCAAGTCATTCCATCAAGCCTGGAGGTAAGGTCTCATAATAACTTACAAAACGAGCTCAAACTCGGCATATCTAGTTCTACTTGTCGAGGAGTTCCAGTAGCAGTCACCGAGGTACACCTTCAGGTCACTCCATCAAACCCGGACGTAAGGTCTCATCATAACATACAAAACGAGCCCAAACTCGGCACACCTAGTTTTACTTGTCGAGGAGTTCCAGTAGCAGTCACCGAGGTACACCTTCATTCCATCAAGCCCGGAGGTAAGGTCTCATAATAACTTACAAAACGAGCCCAAACTCGGCACACCTAGTTCTACTTGTCGAGGAGTTCCAGTAGCAGTCACCGAGGTACACCTTCAGGTCACTCCATCAAGCCCGGAGGTAAGGTCTCATCATAACTGACAAAATGAGCCCAATCTCGGCACACCTAGTTCTACTTGTCGAGGAGTTCCAGTAGCAGTCACCGAGGTACACCTTCAGGTCACTCCATCAAACCCGGACGTAAGGACTCATCATAACATACAAAACGAGCCTAAACTCGGCACACCTAGTTTTACTTGTCGAGGAGTTCCAGTAGCAGTCACCGAGGTACACCTTCAGGTCACTCCATCGAGCCCGGATGTAAGGTCTTATCATAACTTACAAAACGAGCCCAAACTCGGCTCACCTAGTTCTACTAGTCGAGGAGTTCCAGTAGCAGTCACCGAGGTACACCTTCAGTTCACTCCATCAAGTCCGGAGGTTAGTAAAAATACTTATAAAAATATAATAAACGGTACGAAATATTTTTTGTAGGTCCTATAAAGAAATAAGAAAAGAAAAAAATTCCATAGTATCAAAATTAGTTCACTTGACTACTATTCCCGCAGCTAACCGTGCGTACACTTGTGTGTGTGAGTCGTATCAATGTAGTAATTCGATTCTATACCTATCAATTTTGAGAACGCGTCCGTATCTACCTTTAACTTAATAATGAAAAGGTCAAATAGTACTTAATTGGACGCAATTAACCTTAAGAAAAGTAATTAGTAATACTCAATACGTACGTTTCTACGTAGATTTAAAATAGAAAAAAAAAAGAAAAGCGTTTAAGATTTTTTGGTCCTATGTAATTAATTGGAAACTTTTTTTTTGTGACTTATGTATAAAACTAGATTTAAAAGACGAATTTTAAACTTGAGTTATTATAGTCTCTATTTTGGTTCTATGCAGTCCTACTTAGGGTTACGTATCCGAAGGGTGCCGAATGGAACCCTTTTACTAAGCCTCCACTGTCCGTCTGTCTGTCAGCGGGCTGTATGTCATGAACCATGAAAAGTAGACCACAGATTTTGTATCTGTGTCTATTGCCGCTATAACAACAAATAATAAAAATAAAATAAAGTAAAAAATTACAGGAACTCCATACAAAAACGTGTTTCTTTTTGAACTCGAACTACTCGGCTCGGAGGAGTGTCGGTATGTAAAGATGGTCACCCATCCACAGACCAACCTCGGCAAGCGTAGCTTAACCTGATGGATCGACCCGTGCGGCTGTTATTACTTAGCCACGAGCTAAAAATAGGCTCACCCACCTTCCATGGAAATAAAAGACTAAACTAGGAAATGTTGGCTATACCGTTTTATACTGTACTGTACTGTTTTTTGTACTGTTTCACCACAACCACCTAATAAAACAATAAAAGTTACAGCTGAACTAAAAGCATAACAATAAGAATATTTAACTGCACTCACATACATTTAACGGCAGCTCAAGCTAAGCTTACAAATTAGCTCACTTGTAAGCTGCCAACCACTAAATGTATTACATTTAAACCGCATTTTGTAGCTTCGTTTGCATTTATAGTTCTGGTTAGTTAGGTTGGTAACATCTTATTTAGTTATCCTACATTATGGTTGGTTATTTGTAGAGAACCGTCTCATCATCCGCATGACTATTCATTCTTAAAAAGTCCACTGCTGGCCATAGACCACCTCTAAGAATCGCCACAGCTACTTGTCCTGTGCCTTTCACATCCCGTGGGTTTCCGCGAATTGTTAAGTCCAAGTCATCAGTCCTCCTCGTGCGAGGCCTACACACGCTACATCTTCCGGTACGCGATCGCCAGTCCAGAACCTTTTGGTCTCATCGGACATTGTTCTGCGAGCAATGTGATTGAGTGGTGGACACAGATTACGCAATGTAAATTTTCTTTGGTCCCTGGCCCTGAAATTAAGTAATAGATGAAATTGTCAAACTTCTACTGCTTGAATATAAGGCTTTTGGCTACTTTATATGTGTTTTTTTGTAATGTCCGTTTTGTTTGTGCAGGGTAAACAATTTTTTGTTCTTTCTTTCTGGATTGCGAATTTTTCTTCTTCGAAAAAAGCTTGTCCCATAACATGCGAAATGACCTTGAAAACCAATACCTAACTGTCTCATAACTTGCAAGTCACAACTTCTAAAATAATAAATTAACTGAAACTGACGTATTCAGTGAAGAATAAAACGTGGGTATCCTTCTGTTCTGAATTAATATCTTAAAGTACAGACGCCAGCACATCAAGTTACTAGAATCTGTTAAATTTCTTTAGTAGTTTTTAACTTTATCGCTAAACAATATGGTTCAATGTTGATTGGGAAAATTTGACAGATTGGAGTAGGTTGATGTGCTGCCAGTCTGTACTAAAGACCAAATGCCAGCATTGTTCTGCCAATGAACAAAACTAAAACTTGTAGAAAGTTTAACTAGTTCTTACTATATGCACTTAATAATAACATGGTAGCATATTTGACACCTACATAGAAAGAATGAAAAGAAAGAAAAATGCGTTTATTGGCATTACAACAACCTGACGATGATTTTCAGCTGCAGCCCACAAGTGTCATACGCTTGAATAATAAACACATAGGGAAGTGCAATAAGTGCATGTGTTTATGGGTGTGTGTGCGTATGGGTGTGTGTGTGCATGTTCTGTGTGTGTGTGAACATAACATAACTTCACGCCTGTTTTCTCCGAGTTGGGCAGACACATTTTTCCAGTTATGTTTAAGTTTCATGATATTAATTTGTTATGCATTCTTTAAACAAAGTTACATTCTTCTATTCGTATAGTCTGTTCAAAAGTATCTAATTAAAATGTAAACAAATGAATCAGTAAACATAACGAACAAATTCAGTGCTTTGATTTGATTATTTGAATTTTAAACCCAAAATTATAATTTTAAATCACCTTAAAGATGTTTTTCATTTGACAATTGAAGTTAATTTTATAACCTCAATTTGAGTCGATGATTTTTCAATTACAATTTTTGAAATAGAATTAAGATACATAATTGAAACCTTCTTCACAGATGATTGTGTCACTAATTTCCTTTAGTAAATGACTACATAAGAATTAAACCTGCACAGAATATGCTTACAATTTTATCCGACACTTTTGGAACAGACCATGGTCTAAAAAAACAAGGTCTGCCATTCCGGGAATGACACATGCTTACGACACTATCCAGTTGCCACTTTATTGTAACAAAACACGAATATACAAAGCATTTAAATTGTCTTTTCTTTTGTCTAATAAAAAAAAAACGAAACAATTCAATTTTAACATAAATACCAACCAACGTAATTGTAAAATAAAACCTCATTGTTTTATGGGATTCGCACAGGTCATAAAGGTTGTTGGGGAGTTATTATCACACATACACAATACTGGTACCACAGATGTAATGACGTAGACTTGTGTCTCGGAATGTTATACCTGGCGTAGTCTTTATACATAATAATTATAATAAAATCGTAGCGAGGTCAAAACTGTACATTGAATATTTTTGAAAAAAAGTAATTGCTACGAGGTCTGGGATCGATTCTAATGCCGAAAATATAGTTTTTAGAATTTTTGTCTGTTTGTCTGTTTGTCTGTTTGTCTGTATGTATGTTCCAGCATCACGCAAATTCTACTGGACAGATTCTGTTAAAGTTTTGCATAGATATTCCCTATAAGTCTGGTCAAATGGTAGGGTACATACTATCACGCTCTTTACTATGGGGGATGAGCAATATTACATTATGTTCGTATTCTTCTCCGCAAAATTGTAAATGGGTGCGCCAAAAGGTTAGGATATTGCAGGTAGTTACCGATTTAACATTTTAAATGATTATCATCACGCTATACCTTTATGGAGCTTAGCAGCGAATCATGAAATATAAGAACGGCTATTTTAACTGATTTCAAACAAAGCAAATAGCTAAGCGGCAGGACGATTGCTTTGTAAACCTGTGGTTATGAGTTCGAACCCCGATTATTGGTATTTTTTTTAAATTCATTTATTTTATTTTTTGTACTGCATAAGCATGTTTAAAATCTTTTTTTATTATTTTAACTTATAAATGAAGCCGAAAAATATTGAAAGAAAACCTAAAAACGACGCCGCTCGCCTTTGACAGTTTGGTTTTTTTAATAGTTAAACTATTTCACGAATTCCTTTAAGTTTTTGCAATTTAAACCTTATGATTAACGTCATAACGGCGACAAGATAGGACTCCGTCTAATATTTTAAATAAGTTACCTGGTGTTCATATAGTACATAGAGTACTCGCAAGATAATTCTGCGCACGGCTCAAATTGGAACTAATCGTATGCCGCCGTCTTTTCGTTTATGTGAGGTCAAATTAAGTATAGAATTATAATTATATATTAAATAATTAAGTTAAAGTCGACAGTCGTAGCAGGAGGCGTTCTGTAGTTTTTGCCTACCCTTATGGGAAGATGGCGTGAGTTTATGTACGTATGTAAATTAAAGTCACTGCGTGTGTACCTAGAATTATTCACCAGATGTTATAAAAATTGACTAAGGGCAGATTTTTCCATCGCCAGATAAGTTTAACTTCTGAGTAATCATTTTGAATTACTGACAGTTTTTCCATAAAAAAAATCTGTTGTGGTAGAAATATGGGCATCATCTATCCGAGGACTTTTTACGAACTTTGCGGCGCGTACTGAAGCTGACATTGAACAAAATGACGAACGCGTTCTAAACAGTTGTCTTGATTCACTTCAAGACGTGGTAATTTCTATTCCACTGATAGAGTATGGGTTACCGGCTCCGCAATCATTGGCACATCAAGACCGTAGAATACGCCGCCGAAACTAATTACGATCCGGGTGCAATGAATACCATCGTGAATGACCACGTCTCTTTGTTCACCTCAGAGCAAAGGCACATTTTCAACACCGTTGTCCAAAGCGTTGGGCTCAGTCAGGGTAAAATGTTTTTCTTGGATGCTCCTGGCGGAACAGGAAAAACATTTATTACCACTGGTATCCTTGCAGAGGTCAGTAAACAGAACCCTGCAGGACATCTGCAGGAAGCAAAACATTATGGGTGGTGTCACAATTTTTTTTAGTGGCGATTTCCAGCAAACACTACCTGTGGTGACGCGAGGAACTAGGGCTGACGAAGTGATTGCTTCGCTGAAAAAGTCGACTCTATGGTCGCAAGTTCATAGACTGCGTTTGACCATCAACATGCGAGCTCGGCTTGGCGGGAATTCACATGCTCAAGAATTCTCCGATGTTCTTCTAAAACTTGGTGAAGGCACTCTGCCAGAGGAGAGCGGCCAGGTGAACTTACCAGAGACTCTTGGTAGAGTAGTTCCCAATTTAGACGATCTGATTCGTCTGGTGTACGGGGACATCAGTCAAATACCGTACCAAGAGAATTCTTGGGTGTGTGAATGGGCCATTAAAACGCTCAAAAATGATCAAGCTGCAGCGATCAACCACAGTATTCTCTCACAAATCGAAGGCAGTGAAGTGATAAACACCTCCATTAACACTATTGTGGAGCAAAATGACGCCACACATTACCCCGTAGAATTTTTGAATTCGTTAATGGCAGGTGGACTTCCTGCGCACATAATCCAGCAGAAGGTCGGTGTCCCGATTATGCTCCTTCGGAACTTAACTCCGCCGAAGCTGTGTAACGGAACCCGGCTCAAAGTCGTGTCTTTGCAGAGAAACATCATCGGGGCGGAAATTCTAACAGATTGTGGCATTGGCGACACAGTATTTATCCTTCCAGTTTAAGCGCGTGCAGTTCCCTGTGAGCGTATTGCTTTGCGATGACTATCAATAAGTCACAGGGGCAGACACGTCGACCTCAGGAGAAGCTGCTTCTCACACGGACAACTGTACGTCGCTTGCTACCGCGTCACCAGTCCTGACTCTCTATAATTATATTTTAGCTGCTGAAAACAAAACAACAAACGTAGTATACAGAGAAGTTTTATAAAAATGTGGCTGTTATTAAAGTATATTGTGGTGTCTTACGACTTCCACGCGAACGAAGTCGCGGGCAGAAGCTAGTATATTATTATACCATAGAACAGACTATATTGATCAAATACCCTTATTATTATTGAACAAAGTGCCATACAAAATAGACGTGGCACTTGATTCAAGGATCTAACATAGAATGAGGTTAACGCTAAACATCAGATATGCTATCCTTGTTACTTTAACGACAATGGACAGAGACTACAATACATTATACACCACCATTTTAGACAAGACATTCATGAATATGAAGGCAACTGTGTTAATATCACAATAGCTTATACAACTGTATTAGTACCAAGACTTGCAGATCATAAATTTTAAGCTTAAGTGCAGCAACACCTTGCAAGCGCCTTACAATTTATAGTTGTCAAGAATATGCTTAGCTGCTAACTATGTAGTTTGTGAGCAAGAAATGTCTTAATAGCATGATTATGTTTGTTGAAACAAAACAATACTGTGGAACAACATTTGTCTTTTGTTTTGTATTTTATGATACGTATACACTCAAGCATTTTGTCGAGCATTTCCATGTAATGTTACGTTCTTACGAATGGTATAATATAAGCACAAGCTCAATTTGAAAAAGCATTTTCATGTATTTTAATGTTCCTGTGAAGGCTCGACACTGCTTTCAACGTAATGCTCTTCACTGCGTTCAACGTAATGTTCGACGCTGCGTTCGACGTAATGCTCGACGCTGCGTTCGACGTAATGCTCATGGCCAGTTCTACCTTGCGTTCATTGTAACGGCCTGCCCTTGGCCCGCGCACCTTACTCGCCCGCGCTCATGCCTTTGCTCGATAAAATGTTACACCAATGCGCATGTTGGTTTATAAAATCAAATTGTAACAAAACATCAAGCGTCGTGTGCAAAGTAAGCTCGATAAAATTAAAAAACGGTGAATGATCGATATTCAGTTACAAGTGAATGCTCTATAGTCTATACTCATTTTTTAAACTAGCTCCCAACAAACGTTGTCCTGTCCTTGGATCGTGAGTGAGTCTTGAAACCCCGTAGGAAAAAGGACTAGCCTTTATAGAATAAAAAAAAAACCGGGAATTGAGTTTCCAATTTTTCTTTCCAAGAAAACCTCATTCGGACAATTAAGGACATTTTAAAACAAACAAAAAAATGTCATATCGGTCCAGCCGTACTCTAGCGATGCGACACCAATGAACAGCAATTCATTTTTTTTACACGATAGAAGTTATACTAATCATATTATGTACACTGTACACAAGGGTGAAAATTAGCCTATGTCCTTTTCTAGGTCAAGGTCTACCGCTGTGTCAAATTTAATCCAAATCTATTCAGCCGTTTTAGCATGAAAGCGTAAGAAACAAACAAACTCACTTTCGCATTTATAATATTAGTTAGGATTTGCTTACACCGTCAGTCAACAGGAAGTCAACGAGAAACGATATATTTACTTACATTATAAATGTGAAAATAACTATGTCTGTCTGTTATCTTTTCACGGCTTAATGGATTTGGAAGAAATTTTGCTCACGGATAGAATGATATATCCAAATAAAAAAGTATCCTTTGTCCTAACGCAAGTCTGATTTGCGTTAGGACAAAGGATACTTTTTATCCCGCTAGTACGTCCCCGTTAATAATTCGCCGCGGACAAAAACTAGTAGTCTACAAATGCAATTCAAAAAAGAACACTAACAAAACACTTCAAGAGCTCTCTCCCCAAACTCCTCTTTGAGAGGTTGCACTCTTCACCTTGTTAATGAATGGGCCACACCAGACCAGTTTACATTGTAGCTAATGGACGGCCAACCTGTTGTTCATTTAAAAGGACTTTAAAAACCTGACACATGGGGTGCAGTTTTAAAAACGGAAGCAACTGGTGGCCCGTTGTTATGGACACAATTGTAATGCCGTTAAAAAGGCTAGAAATGCCGTTAAAAAGGCTAAAATCGTATGAAGAAAAAATCATTTCTGGGGAAGACAAATCGCAATGCCAACTTACAGAAACTGAATCGAAAATAGACAAAAACAGTAAATCATCAAAAAAAACATAAAACTACTAAAAAAACGTTAAAAAACTTGAAATAAAATTCCTCAATTTAAATACCAAAGTTTTCTAGCTTTACGCGATCCTACTAAAACGCCTTCTACACGGTCACCAACCACGTCCCGACAGAGGTGACCTTGGTGGTTTATAACCGTGTAGATGTTAGTTTACAACCAAACGTTGAACAACTTTGCCGGTCGCCAACCAAGGTCACCTCTGGGGACGCGGTTGGCAACCGTGTAGCAAGCGTATCATACAGTTCAATAAAAGACAGCTTTACGCGATTCTACTAAAGCAGTTCAATAAATAAAGCTGAAATCATTTTATACTGCACCACGTCAACGCCGGCTGTCGCTGAAAATATGCACTAGGGCTCTGTCTCGCATAGGGTCGCAGCATTATGCTGAGCGACGGCCGTTTTGCCGATGTGACGTATATTTTCCCTCAGCTTGTTTTTTTTTTTTTGTTTTGTATTCTTTTTTGCGTAATGTTTACTAACCACAGAGTAACATAAACAAAGCTATCTCTTCGAATTGACCGCTCAAAAAATATTCCTCTAATAAACTTTCGAAACAATTATTTAGTAAATTCTATATTACATTAACTAGCACATTCCTGCCTAATGTAGAATACCATAATTTACAGCTATAATTAAACTTAGGATTAATTTAGCTAAATTGCATGCAACGGTCATTGAGCTTGGTTGCATTGTTTTAGGCTATCAAAATGATAGCGTTTTGATTAGTTTGTATTACTATAGTGTGGCTGCTGGCTGCATTATATTGCGTTCCAGATAACTACTACTGCTTTATGATTATGTAATTTTTTTACGTTATACGTGTAGGTTTATTTTAATATTCGCATATTTATATTCTTCTCTTCTTGTTCTCACACACTATTGTCTACGTTTCTTTCTCATTTCTCCTTTCGCAGGTCTGCTGGAAGAAATTTCTTAAAAAATAAGCAGTACCTTAGTACTCAAAATAATGATTGTCGTATCTGTATGTATTTTACTGTGTGTACTTTAAATAATAAAATAAATAATCAAATATTCTTGGACACGTTTGGGAAGTTGCATGTAAACAAACCAATGGGTATTAAACATAAATAAACATTTCATAGCATCACGTCAAGAGAAGATTTAGGCAGAGATGTACCTTTAGTAGTTAGTACTACACTCACATTTCGCCAGTTATGTTTAAGTCCCATGTAACAGGGGGTGAGCCTATTGCGGTGATTGAGGAGATTGCGGTGATTGAGGTGATTGCGGTGATTCCCCAGTGAGTCGGGGTGATGTGGCTGAGGGTGATGACCAGGAATGCGCGTTCGCTGCATGCTGGTGGTCAGGATACCCGTTGAAGCCGTGGGTGCTGGCTGGCTGTGTGACTCGCCTCACGAAAGCTTGCGGGAGTGATGATTATGACGTCACGCTGAAGTAGTTGCACGAAGGCTGCGTTGACGTTCATTCTCGGGGTCACCAATTTAGAGGTATGAGGAACAGGGTGTAAAGTTCACTCATCCACCATAGAAAAGGGAGGATCCTCCAACCAGACGGGTATTATGTCTGGCGGGCAACTGCCCATATGTTGATTTCGGATAGTCTTATCTATGTTTTTCGCTTGGTAAACTCTAACTGCGAGATGCAGGAATTGTGTGACGTCATGTCTTTACTGCGTAATTCGTATGTCGCGGTGTAACCGCTACAGCCATCAACCGGGCACAAATCCAGACTCAGGGCTGCTACTGAGAAATTCGTGTTAGAAAAACCCTATAACAGTTTTCTCGACCTAGGAACCGAACCAAGGACCTCATGCTCAGAGGTAGCGCTTGCGACCACTAGTACGACGAGACAGTCTGTTACGATAGTATGAGTATAATGTTATACTTGATTCCCTGGAAAACTAGTCTTGGAAACGCTTAAACAAATACAGAAGTTTTCGAAGAGACCGATTTTGACACCATAAAGTCAAACCCCGCTGCCTAAAGATTTAAACCGCTAGATTTGTCCGCACTGTACTTAGTCAAAAAAGCAAAAAAGGGCCCATACTGAGAAGAGTGAGAGAGAGAGACAATATTAAAAAGCGTTTCCATGTCAATCAATTAAGTCAAGTCACTACGTCATTATGATGCAGAGGTGTAAAAATGAAACAGAAATACTACTATCTTTTGACGCGGTAGAGATAGATAGATAAAACATTTATTCAGTGCATACAAAAGACACACAAAAGCACTATTAAATGACAACAAATTACAAGAATATAATATAAAATCAAGATGCCAATATACAAAAAAGAAAAACATAATTACTTAAAGAAATGGAGTGACATTATTTTTATCGATTTATATCTTTGCCGCCGCCATCATTTTCATGACAGGCGTCACTGCGGTCGTTATGTGGCAACCACCGTTTTCTAGGAAACCGTGTGGCTTTTCACTTTCTCGAAACCCGTGGTTAGAGAGAGGCGGTCTACCCTCGCTTTAGCTTGAAAACAAGGTAGGAATACCTACATAATTAAACGCCATTAAGTTGAATCAGTAATCGCACCCCGTAATTAACGCTCACATAACGTAATCCGGTTATATCCGACTTCAACCGGTTTCTTGGTTACTAGGAGTTAATGAAGATTAATAATGCTCGTAGACACTATCTATGTACATAACTTAAGACTTGAAAGGAAGGTTATTCTGGAAATATTCTTATTTTCAGAGTTTGTATTGTAAAGCAGTGGAAATCACACTCGTTTGTGCAAACCAGAGTAAGGAGCAGAATTTTTTGAACGTAAATATTACAAAAGACATGCCCCGTTCCCTACTTTGTAGTACTAGAGAGAAAAAACATCGCAGCAAAAGCTCCAGTTTTCTTTCTAATTTATAGGATAAGTAATTTTCAAAAAAATATTAAGTTCATCTGTAACTTATTTTACAAATGTGGGTCTGTAAACCTTACATAACAAAAAAGTATGTATCTATTAAATAATTAGTCGTCACACATAAAAATCATACATGTTGCTTGTTAGAAAGAGGTGATTTAGCAACATTACTCGTAACATTAACATAACAACAACAACAGACACACGCATAACAACAACACAACAACACACAACACATAAAATTACACACACAACATTGCTCGGATTATGCTAGTTTAAATTTTATCCACAGCTAGATGCAATCTCTGGCAGCTGTTTAATCCCCCTGACAAAATCACAACACCAGGGCACACGTTAGCATGGCCGACTTGGAAACCTCTCAATAGACTTCGAACCCAAGTCAGCCGGAGCAAAGACAATCGGACGGCTCAGATCTCAAATGCGTATGCGGCGTTTCCCCACAGACAATGGCCCGCCTTACATTTACTCGTAGCACCGCATGTTACCTGTGCACTTGACGACCTTATGACTGCGTCAGTGACCGTTCATGTTAAATGAACTTTTTGCCATCTTCATCTTTTTGCGCTAAGAAGAAGATTTAGAATAAGATCTGTTATTAAAGACCTTTAAAATCAATCAATCAACAGGATTCTTTTGAGAAGAACTTGTGTGGACTGTGCAGAAATACATCTAAAGTATTTATTCATTAGCATAATGATATTGCTGGCTTCGGGTTTAAACTTGGCCAAGTTAATTTCGTAGACACTGAAAATCGCAAATCAACATACTATCGGGTTTAACATGGGACCTTGTCGATCTAGTGGTCGCAAGCGCTGCTGCTGTGCATGATATCTTGGGTTCTTGTCGATCTAGTGGTCGCAAGCGCTGCTGCTGTGCATGATATCTTGGGTTCTTGTCGATCTAGTGGTCACAAGCGCTGCTGCTGTGCATGATATCTTGGGTTCTTGTCGATCTAGTGGTCGCAAGCGCTGCTGCTGTGCATGATATCTTGGGTTCTTGTCGATCTAGTGGTCGCAAGCGCTGCTGCTGTGCATGATATCTTGGGTTCTTGTCGATCTAGTGGTCACAAGCGCTGCTGCTGTGCATGATATCTTGGGTTCTTGTCGATCTAGTGGTCGCAAGCGCTGCTGCTGTGCATGATATCTTGGGTTCTTGTCGATCTAGTGGTCACAAGCGCTGCTGCTGTGCATGATATCTTGGGTTCTTGTCGATCTAGTGGTCACAAGCGCTGCTGCTGTGCATGATATCTTGGGTTCTTGTCGATCTAGTGGTCGCAAGCGCTGCTGCTGTGCATGATATCTTGGGTTCTTGTCGATCTAGTGGTCGCAAGCGCTGCTGCTGTGCATGATATCTTGGGTTCTTGTCGATCTAGTGGTCACAAGCGCTGCTGCTGTGCATGATATCTTGGGTTCTTGTCGATCTAGTGGTCGCAAGCGCTGCTGCTGTGCATGATATCTTGGGTTCTTGTCGATCTAGTGGTCACAAGCGCTGCTGCTGTGCATGATATCTTGGGTTCTTGTCGATCTAGTGGTCGCAAGCGCTGCTGCTGTGCATGATATCTTGGGTTCTTGTCGATCTAGTGGTCGCAAGCGCTGCTGCTGTGCATGATATCTTGGGTTCTTGTCGATCTAGTGGTCACAAGCGCTGCTGCTGTGCATGATATCTTGGGTTCTTGTCGATCTAGTGGTCGCAAGCACTGCTGCTGTGCATGATATCTTGGGTTCTTGTCGATCTAGTGGTCGCAAGCGCTACTGCTGTGCATGATATCTTGGGTTCTTGTCGATCTAGTGGTCGCAAGCGCTGCTGCTGTGCATGATATCTTGGGTTCTTGTCGATCTAGTGGTCGCAAGCGCTGCTGCTGTGCATGATATCTTGGGTTCTTGTCGATCTAGTGGTCACAAGCGCTGCTGCTGTGCATGATATCTTGGGTTCTTGTCGATCTAGTGGTCGCAAGCGCTACTGCTGTGCATGATATCTTGGGTTCTTGTCGATCTAGTGGTCGCAAGCGCTGCTGCTGTGCATGATATCTTGGGTTCTTGTCGATCTAGTGGTCGCAAGCGCTGCTGCTGTGCATGATATCTTGGGTTCTTGTCGATCTAGTGGTCGCAAGCGCTGCTGCTGTGCATGATATCTTGGGTTCTTGTCGATCTAGTGGTCACAAGCGCTGCTGCTGTGCATGATATCTTGGGTTCTTGTCGATCTAGTGGTCGCAAGCGCTACTGCTGTGCATGATATCTTGGGTTCTTGTCGATCTAGTGGTCGCAAGCGCTGCTGCTGTGCATGATATCTTGGGTTCTTGTCGATCTAGTGGTCGCAAGCGCTGCTGCTGTGCATGATATCTTGGGTTCTTGTCGATCTAGTGGTCACAAGCGCTGCTGCTGTGCATGATATCTTGGGTTCTTGTCGATCTAGTGGTCGCAAGCGCTGCTGCTGTGCATGATATCTTGGGTTCTTGTCGATCTAGTGGTCACAAGCGCTGCTGCTGTGCATGATATCTTGGGTTCTTGTCGATCTAGTGGTCGCAAGCGCTGCTGCTGTGCATGATATCTTGGGTTCTTGTCGATCTAGTGGTCGCAAGCGCTACTGCTGTGCATGATATCTTGGGTTCTTGTCGATCTAGTGGTCGCAAGCGCTGCTGCTGTGCATGATATCTTGGGTTCTTGTCGATCTAGTGGTCACAAGCGCTGCTGCTGTGCATGATATCTTGGGTTCTTGTCGATCTAGTGGTCGCAAGCGCTACTGCTGTGCATGATATCATGGGTTCAATTCTCAGGTCGACGTAAATTATATTCGGTTTTTCCATCAGGAATTTCTCAGTAGCAGCTCGGAGTCAAAATGAAAACTAAATATTTTATTTCACATAAACCTACATATGCACTTATGACACGTCAGAAGCTAGGTGCACGGTTTCAATACTTTCAATGAGTCGTTTCCTATGGACAAGAAACTCCACGGTTACTCTTTTAGAGGTATGAGGATCAGAGTGTAAAGTTCACTCATCCTCTATAGAAAAGGGAGGATCCTCTGACCAGACCAGTGTCGTGTCTGGCGGACAACTACCCAACTCGCGTAGTCATCTCTGCGCCCCAGGCGGGGGCACGAGGAATCGGTTTTGGGGCTTTTTGGCCCCTTGCCCGAGGAACTTTTCTCTCGGCCCTCGGAATCGAGGGCGCGTCGTTGGGTTTCCCTCCCCCCTATGGAAGGGGGTGGGAGTGCTTTATTGCATACCTAATTGCTGAGGGGTTTACCTCCCCTCTGCGCTTTTGGGTGTGTTTTTGGGGTGTTTCTGTGGGAGCGCCCGAAGTGTTTCACGGCGCCCGTGCGACCAGGCCCCTGCCGGGTGAGATCCCTAGTTCCCTAGGGAAGGCCCAGCAATGGCCGATCAAGCAACCGTGAGCGTCGGTTTAGTTTGGCGCTCCCCACAGTGGAAGTCTTCCCCGCCCCCCGCAGCGTGTTCCAGAGCTAGCCAGTAGCGCTGTAGGGTACGGAGCTACTACCCAACGATTGATGTCGGATAGTCTTATATAATTATGTCGTTCGCGCGCTAAACACTAATTGCGCGATGCACGATTTGTGTGACGTTAGGGTTTTATGTGACGTCAGGTCTTTGTTGCGTAGTTCGCATGTGGCGACGTAGATGCCGCCACACTCTTTTAAAAATAATTGCCTTTTAAAATATTATTTAATAGGTATGGTAGAACAGTGTAGTCTGAATAACTGGCATGTTGTAGGTAATAGTGGGTATACTTTTATAGGTACACCTCTGTCAACCCCTTTGGGGAACGAAAGCGTTATGTTGTTAAAATCTACAAAAAAGTAACAAGCAAGCAAGCGTGGTGGTAAATGCTCAGTCTTATGAGAACTGACCTTTGCCCTGAAATGTGACCACAGCTTGCTGATATTAATAATATCCCTAAGGATCAAACGCTCGAATAACTAGAAGCCATTTTAAGCATTACCTGTTGCTCTATTGAATAGTAAAACCAATTCTAATGGAATCAGAAAATGGTTTCAATATAAAAAGCGCTGTGTAATATTACACTTCCCTGACCATTTTAGCTACAGTTTTTTACATTTTATAGATCTTACTAGATTTCATAATAAACCAAATATATAAATGATTTTTTTTTTTAGGTAGGTTTATACAAACAGTTTGTACTTACACGTCATTATAAAAATGAATCCCTATTTCCCTTGGTCACGGCATCATGCGTGAACGGCTGGACCAGATCCGCTAATTCTTTTTTTGTTGTGTTTGTTATTGTAAGGAGAAGGTTCTTAGGATAGGTAGATGAAGGTAGGCAGGTATGTATGCAAGTAGGTAGGTATATAAGTAGGTTGGTAGGTATGCCTGTAGGTAGGTATGTAGGCTGGTAGGTAGATAGGTGCGCCGTAGTTAAGTACTTAGTGCTACCCCTGCGAAGCAGGGGCGGGCAGCTAGTCAAATTTTAAAAACTAGATATGGTCGGCGTTACCTATCCGACTACTCAGAGAAGAAAGGCCGAAACAAACTCAGAGGTCACAGTCTCTTTTACAGTCCGGACATAATCTAGGTCAGATCATGTAAGGACCATGTAGATTACGGTCTTTTCTTCAAAAGACCATTTCAGACACTAATCTACACAGATTTCAATGAACTTGTCCAGTCAGTGTAAACATTTGTCAGTAATCGTGTAGATTGACAGCTGACGTAACATATTTCGATAAATCAGAGCATATTTCCAAATATTCCCTTAATACGATATTTAATAAGAAAAAAATCAATCTATTCATACGCTCTGGTACTCCAACTATTTTTCAACCTCACACGCTTCAGCGGTCTTGAAAATATACCCAAGCGTGGGTGAGTTTTCAAGCTTACTCTCAGAAAATAAATTGTAGGACCGGAGTTCATTTTACCAATTAATTTAATGTGGACCCGTGAGGTTCTGAGCTAGGCTTATTCCTAAATAGGTACTCTTCAATATTCAGTGGGCTAGAAAATATATTCCGAGTTGGAGCTACTTAGGTTTGTATAGGTACTGTTTAGTTATACAATTTATTAGTTATACCTACAATTTAAGAGGCCGTGCACCTGATTTTGATCAAACTCAAAGCATTTATTTCAATTAAACCATTTACAGGCACTTTTGAATTGTCAAAGAGTCGGTCAGTTAGTCAGAAAGTTGAAGCTAGTCGCCCATTCCAAAAAGTAGATCTCTGTGGAGAAGAACGGGCAAGAAACTCCCAGGACACTCTTTTAAATAAAGACATTACAAAATCCTGGGTACATTATTCTTGTTGCTTCTATATGTGAGAACAATGTGAAAAAAAGAAATAGAGACAATTCAAAGTATAAGATTTAAAATAAGCCTTGGCAGAAAAGAGATGACCAGTCTCAACCGACGGCGCCCGTTCACGAACATGACGCGTGGATCAGCACCATCCAGCTCAACCATTTTGTAGCGAACCGAATGATCCAACACACTCGCCACCATCGGCGAGACATTAAAGTAAGCATGACAAAGTCTCAACTGCCATGCTCTTTCAAGTCAACATAAAACATAATATAATAACAGAATAAACAGCCCCATGGTACTCACATTTACAAAAACTGAAAAAATGCTTCTAAATTATACAAAACTATAGTTAACTATAGATCAATTTTGTTCATAAGTTGTGAGAAAGGGAAAAAAATATTTAAACAAAACTATTTTTGATTTGAAAAGTCGAGTTCTTTGTTTTGCATGTGGCTTAAAGGGATTTTTCAATTAAGTTAAGTATTCATGGGAAATCACAAATATTCGCAACGAGTTTTCCGAGAAATGACGCGAGACGTTTGATCACTTTTTTACAAGAAACTACTTTTGATTTTAAACATTTAAAAATATCATCAACATCGTTATAGTTATGGTCTACTTGCATGGCTGCACCACTTTTTTCAACTTCGATACAAAATATAGCAGAAACCTTTCAATAAAACATAAAATAAGTATACCAACTTTTTTTAAACCCTGTCAGTAATGTATTTTTTCTTATTATTTAGCAAACCATATCAAGAAATATAAAAATCACACATTGTCGTCAGCTATTTTTAAAACTAAAATCAAAATTTTATTTTATTATTATACAATATCTTCATTAAGTAAATCAAAGGCGAACTGTACCATATTTTCGAGAGGGCAATAGTGATGCATCTATTAATAGGTGCTGTGATTGACACGAATGGTTTAGCATCACGAAAACTGTACTTTTATAGTTACATAGAGTTAATGTTTCAGTTATTAAAGCTTTCTTACAGTTAGATAAGTTATTGACGAAAAGGGGGTTTGTTTAGTGCACGGAGCCTTAAGAGGGATTGCGTCAAGGATGCCACCTAAAGGGGTTAAAATAATAGAGGATGTAAGTTTTTACTGAAGTTCATTATTTTTCCTGATGATTAATCCCATCCAGCTTGTTACAGTTCGTGCTAAACTTTATAAGCTCTCGGAAACCTAAAATGTATAGTAATTGCTAATTACATCGCAACATAAAATCAAATTTTTATAGTAGGACTTATATGCCTACCGACAGCATTGATTTGTATAACATAAAAATAATTTGATATTAAATACTTTTAGGCCTTTCGCGTACAACTTCCGAGAGCTCATCAGGTTTTGTGCGTACAGTACCTATGCGTTGCAAGACTTAATTTAATTATACTCCTGATCTTTATCAATTTTGAAACTATGCACATTGTCTGAATATTTAACACAGGGCTCCAACTTTGCTAAACACATAGGGGAATTCACTAAACATATCGACATATAAGACGCTATTTTACACCGTTCGAAGACTTCGAAGTTACCAATAAATTGGTCTTAGTGTTTCTTAAATGCATTGGCAGACACCCAGGCTCAGACTAACGATGAGAACGTGTTCTCGTTTACGAGTTAACAGAAAGAGTAGATACGTACAAAGAATTTTTTTTAAAGAAAATTTTATTTAAGTACCTACTACTTGATTTTTGGAACAAGTTTTCGAAGTTGTTCGAAGTAATTTTTTGTTGGCACTTAAGGGAATGGGTCAAGGAGCTATTATTTTAGGCTTAAAATAAATAAGACGATGCTCAGTTTTGAATGAAATTAATAAGATTATAATGAGATCTGACGAGTAACAATAAAATTCAAAACAATTCTGTTGTATAGAATAATAATAAAGCATAGTAGATAGATACAGAATTCAGCAGAATTGTTTTGATATTTACTAATATTAATTTTAAATTTATTATTAATTCTCAATTAGAAAGTTTTTTGAATATGCTATGAGATATTAATTATCATTTTAAACAATATTTGAGTAAATTTTAGTCTGAAACCTGTCGTCTTAGGAGTTTTAATGTATTGTTCGTCTTCATAATAATACATGTACAACTTTCTGCGTGTAAACTAATTATAAATACACACTCCCAAATCTATTATTTGTGCCTCTCGGTGATCACTTCCATTCTTTAGCCTTAAATTCTTCATAATGTAATATACGTAAACACAACTGTTTTCAGAATCCCCAGAAATCGGTATAATGTAGAACGTGAAAACTCTAAGATAGTATAGAGGTATGAAGAACAAGATGTAAAGTTTCCTCAACCTCCATAGAAAAGGGAGGATCCTCCGACCATATGGGTGGTGTGGTTGGTGGACTACTTACTCTATACATGTACATATACTCGTCGCGCGATGAGGATTTTACGTGACGCCAGTGTTATACGGAGTTCGAATGTGACGTTGTATATGCCACCATAATGGTTTAAATAAATTGTAAAATTAAGCAGCGATACAAATCAACAAGGTCTTGATAAAGTGCCACTCTATCTGCGAGAACGAGAATGGAGACGGCAAAAATGTATAGGCCTGACATAAGCTACATTTATAGTTTAACTGACACCGCTGTTCCACGCCTTAAGTATGTGTGCGGCAAGATGGGGGTTGCAGTGCAGGCTGCTCATTCGTCAAAACTCACAAAACGCGGCGTCCCGCCCGCCACTCATTCGTCAACGCTGCCTCCGCCTCGCCGTGCATTCCTAAACCGCGGAACAGCTAGCTCGATCAAATTATATCAAAAATGCCAATCCCGTTGAAATTCTTTGTAGAAATTCAACGGGAAAACGAAACGCTTTGAAAGCGATTGTCACTTGTCTAGGCCCTTACGTCATTGACGGAAACAGTCTTATATTTGTGTAGTAATTTGTTTATCGTTTGTTCCAGGTATCGTGGATAAGAAGAAAAGACTATCATCTCCTCACAGTCGGCCTCACTACATACAGCTCAGACCAAAGGTTTCAGGCCATTCACTTACAGCATTCAGAGGTAAGAGTCCCTATTTTCAATCCTACCAAATATACGTCCAAGTTAACACAATCAGCATTATACCTAATGTTCCAAACGCTGGGGTTGAATCCTCTGTGAAAGGGAGTTGGGCGGGTGGTTGAACGTCACAATGTGATATTCAACCAAAAAAGACATTTGTCATGTCTTTGAATTTCTGGTTAGACCTGCCGGTTTCCTCACAATGTTATCTTTCACCTTTTGTTTTTTGCAAAAAACAGGATTAGAAAAAGAAAAACCTATTAATGATATCTGTAAAAAAAGATAGTTTTAATAGAACCGTTCCAATTCCAAGTCATGTGCCTATACAGGGCCAAATTTAAACAGCTAGCGAAATTCCGCAGACTGAATATCTAAGCAGGATGATAATAACTAGAGCTGTCATTATGACAAATATATTTTATTTAATGTTTTGTGTTGAGTAATGTAAATTATTTTGCATACTATTGTATAGAATCAAGTTTTTTATAACTGAACAGACAGCTGTGCTGCTGGGGAGTTAGTTGCGCCACTTCTTCGCAGCTAAAGCACTAGGAAGTGGTGAAAGGCATGCGTTTGGGAGACTGGAATATATTAAGTCAATGGTCTTATATAATTTTGACGTTCGAAAAGTGCTGATTCTCAGCCTTTTTTGAATAAAATGCCTTTTAAATTTTGAAAACATCGCAAGAATGAAAAATTATGTCACGGTTTTATGCGACGTAGATGATGCTGCCTGAGTTTTGAATAAAACACTTCATTTGCGCGTTTTACGCGTCTAACTGCATTACAAACAAAGTAATCGTATCTCCATTTGAGATATACGGTTAGCAAATCTTGGGTTCCCGAAGTTTGATCCTCGTGACCCTTTAGGAAATCCAATAATCCGGCGTGACCCGTATTAATTCCACACACTTTAAAGCCACACACACCGAGAAACTAAAATAGAATTGGGTTAGAGAGGAATACTGAAGTACATAGTATTTGTATTTCAGTGTTTGTTATTGAAATCCGTGCTGAATTTAAAACTATACCATCTAACTATGTATGTAATAAAATGGAGGAGCTCGTGGCTAAGTAATAACAGCTGCATTGATCGATCCATCAGGTTAAGCTACGCTTGCCGGGGTTGGTCTGTGGATGGGTGACCATCTTTACATACCGAGACTCCATCGTGCCTCGGAAAGCACATTAAGCCTATGGTCCCGGCTATCATTCGTGGATCTTTAACAGTCGTTACGGGTCGTCATAAGCCCGAAAGTCTGACACCAGTCTTACCAAGGGGTACGTATCGTTTTATCTAGTTACTGGGTTGTGGAGGTCAGATAGGCAGTCGCTCCATGTAAAATACTGGTATTCAGTTGCATCTGGTTAGACTGGAAGCCGACCCCAACATAGTTGGGAAAAGGTTAGGCAGATTGATTGAATAAAATGTTGACAATTTCAAAACATTGAAATCCAGCATTCGTAAAGTCCTGCCACAATTATTTTACCTCTGAAAGCAGCAATCCAACAGCAACCTTATCGTAACAAAAATACAGATCATTGTGATTTTGACAGACTTGTCAGTGGCCGCAACCTGTTGGGTTGCTACTACTGACAACCTATTTAATGCCTGGTTTATACGACGGCAGTGACTGAACCCAGTGACTTGGAATTTCGGACCCACTCAGTGGGTTCATGTAAACGGAATCGGCAGTAAGTCATTAAGTCAGGCGGGGGAAGCTACTGGACCCGAAAATAGACGGGTAGGTTATTCAACTGGACTGACTGAGGGCGTGAAGTCAGCCCTGGACAGGGCTGAAGTTAGTGTCTACACGAGCCCAGTTGCTAGTTAGCGCTGGTTTTACTTACTGTGCTATCACTTTACTGGACTCTAAATCTGCTTTTAATGGAAATAAAGATCACTATGATTTCGACAGTAATGCAAAATCATAGGTAGAATAAAATTACTGGGTTAGAACTGTTGCATGACCAGCATGGAACAAAACACAAAATGACAGGCTATAGAAAGATTTCTACGGCGCTTAAGTCAAAAATTAAGAAAATAAATGTTACTTTGTTTTCGTAGACTAGAGATAGAAGTGGTCATGATATGCGTGCTGGTTTCCTCACAAAGTTTTCTGTTGTCTTAAATTGTAGTCAGTAATGTCAGCAAGGATATTAAATTGAATATGTGTGTAAAGTCTGAACACATACATTGTACTTACTTTTCACGTTACTATCTCGTAGCGTTCGATTAAGATTAACTCGGGTAGCAGATGAGGTAATGTAAAACCCGCATTGGTACATCAATTTATCTCAGCAAGTTTACATAATTTTGTCATGAAAAATCTTTTACAGTTGATTGTCTTGTCGTTCTATTAATTGAAACTAACAGACTTGTATGTATAATCACTACTATAGAAAAAAATCTTTTTTTTTTCACTTAATTTTAGGAGACCTTTCATTCAATGACCGTAAGATATTGCACGACTCGTAATGCGAAGCATTAGAGTGTGCTCTACGATCGAAAAATGTTTTTTGCTCCATTTCTGTGACTGTTTTTATTGTTACACTCCTGCTAATACACAGAACCTACTTAATTTATATACCATTGTATAGATGATTAAATAGAGATTAATACTGTACTTTTTAACAATTGATTTAATGCAGCAGAAATGGAAAAAGCATAAACTTAGTTGAAAAAAAATTCCTGTCCGTCAATTTATGAACCCTGAAAACATTGTAGCTTGCGATAAAATCAATTAATTGAGTAAATTTTTTTTTTATACATTCGTTTCAGCCGTAGAAGGAACCCTATTGAAAATCTCTCTTTTATTCAAAGTAGTTTAATTGTATTTAATAAAATACTAACTAAAATATAATATCTTTAACTAAATATTTCCAACCTTTGAATTGATGTCCGAAAGTTGCCTAGCAACCATCAAGTAAATATCTTTGTCAATCGTTGACATTACGACTTCATGAAAACATTGAGGTATTATTGTACTAACGTACATTAAAAGTGATAAATTGTTCATTTTTAAACTATGTTTTGAATTTCTTTTTCGTTTATGAATGAGTGATAAGTATGAGGCGTGCACTTTTGGATTTTCCAAACTATTTTCAAAAATGCTGACAAACTGGTATAATATTTAGAATACATATAGCTACCGGGCATTGAACTATAAAGCCACCTTCCCAAGACCTTCGTAGTAAACGAGAACAGGCGTTAAGATAAGTGAATAAGCGTACTAATTAATTTGGCGTCGTAATGGGTCCCTTAACAACGGTTGTGGTCACCGCCAGACTAAGATATTAAAGCTACATGACACAGAATAGATATTATACAGAAGGTGTGTAATTAGATTTGTGTTTTGAAATATTATATCTTAGATATTTTTTACAAATATGTCAGATATTAGTATGTTAAACATAAGCATAATCAGCTTATAATGTTCCCACTGCTGGGAGACAGGCCTCCTCTCGATGAGTGGGAGCGGGCGGTAATCCAACACCCCCAGTGCGGGTTGATATATTTCAATGTTTTTACATACAACGAGCGAAAACAGGAGCACGCACAAATAAACGCGTACGTGTGGCGATCTCAAAACTAAGTATCGTAACAAAGTATCGTAAGCGTAAAACTGTATGGCGGCTGACGGCGGCTCAGAGGCGTGTTACTCGCTGCGCAGTACCGCACCCCCCGCCCCCGCCGACACGTCAAGTTGTTACTGCGCAGCGACTTGCCGCATGTTCCGTTAAAACGTAAAAGTTTGCATCGGGCTGTAGAAAATGCACAATGCACATACTATCCCCACTCTATGAAATTCTCTTTGTGTAAACAAGGAAAGAGCATTCCTTCGTAGTTATATGTACTTTATACTAAGATATCAATTTATTCGAATATATAATGTTCGTACTTTATTATTCTAAATTGACCTTCAAAAGAATGCTAATCGCGAGCACGCTTCCACTCGCTGTACGTGACGCGTGTGTTTTAGGAGCCGACCTTCTGCACCTATCTATTCTGTGGCCACGAAATTCAACATACCTTTAGATATAATTTATATTATGTACATACAGCTAAAGCAAGACAGAATTTGGTGGTTTTGAAGACGTCGCCAATGTGTCTTTGGGGTATTTATGAAACCTTTACTTTGTAAGCTAGCGTCTCGAGCTAGGACACAATAAAGACTCTCAATAAACCCCTTCCCAAAGACAATCAATCTATCTTTTCCCAACTATGTTAGTATGCCAGTTACTGGGCAACACGATATTCCTTGGTAGAACGTTATAATAAAATACCACTCGATATTCTTCAACTTAATGAGAAGAAATTTAAAACATGCATTTAACGCACATTATGTAGACAAGCATATTATAAGTTAGATGATTATATCGCAGATAAAAATGCTTGGATTAATGCTGGTCCATCTCCACAGCCACTTGGGCTCACTAGTTGAAATTATTGTATTTGGAAGAGTTGCTACCCCTTTTCGTATTTTTTTTTTATTTATATTATTTTTCTGACATTACGAACAACATGTTTATTTTATTTTTACCCGACTGCCCCAGAAGGAGGGTAATGTTTATTTTTTATTAATCAATTTTTTATTGTTGAATATTCCAATATTTGATAATGATTTTCTTTCTTTTTGATAGTATAATACATTGCAAACTATAGTTTTGTATAATTTAGAAGCATTTTTTCAGTTTTTGTAAATGTGAGTACTATGGGGCTGTTTATTCTGTTATTATAATTATGTTTTATGTTGACTTGAAAGAGCATGGCAGTTGAAACTTTGTCATGCTTACTTAAATGTCTCGCTGATGGTGGCGAGTGTGTTGGATCATTCGGTTCCCTACAAATTGGTTGAGCTGGATGGTGCAGATTCACGCGTCATGTTCGTGAACGGGCGCCGTCGGTTGACACTGGTCATCTCTTTTCTGCCAAGGCTTATTTTAAATCTTATACTTTGAATTGTCTCTATTTTTTTTTTACATTGTTCTCACATATAGAAGCAACAAGAATAATGTACCCAGGATTTTGTAATATCTTTATTTAAAAGAGTGTCCTGGGAGTTTCTTGTCCGTTCTTCTACACAGAGATCTACTTTTTGGAATGGGCGACTAACTTAAACTTTCTGACTAACTGACCGACTCTTTGACAATTCAAAAGTGCCTGTAAATGGTTTAATTGAAATAAATGCTTTGAGTTTGAATTGGTTGTCATACTTTCGGGCTGCTGACTACCAGTAATGACTGTCAAGTATTTACGAATGACAGACGGGACCAACGGCTTAACGAGCTTTCCGGGGCACGTAGGGGTCACGGTATGTAAAGATGGTTAACCATCCACGGACTAACTACGGCAAGCGTAGCATAACCTAATCGATTGACCAATACGGCTGTTATTACTTAGCCACGATCCCATACAACTAGCTACTAGCTAATTTGAGTTCAAAATCTGTTGAGAATTGGTCATCATCATCATTCATTGGATGATAAGAATGTTCACTGGGGAAATATTGTCAGCCAGATATTAAAAAATATTTATAGACACGTATCTTTTGCTTTATCATATTAGTAAAAATGGTGTAGATACAATGCATTGAAGTTGGGGAGTGGGGGCTCGCTACGCCAACCGGCGTCCAAACTAGCTGTTACGTAACATGTGATGTAACATGCAATGTAACATTTTCCACACAATTAAGTGTGTTCGCGAACAACTACGATCCTCTTACGCGACTCTTAGGTGCATTCGTAGCACGCAGGTAGCGATCCGTCGACTGACGGTTTTGGAAAAGAAAGGAGGCGCGCAGTGAGCTTTGCACGGGCATCGACAGCAGAGGCGCGCCGCGAACAAACAGTATACATACTTCTTGAACTTATTATAGAAATTAATAAATGGAAGATGATGAAGGCTTAAATAATTGTGTTCTCCACCAGCAACAAGGTTTTCTTTTCTTTTTCTTTATTTAGTGGTGCAACAACATAATTGAGACACCCAGAATAGTTAACTCTTCGAATTATGGCGACTCTATAGCGTGCGCGCGAAGACTGCATAATAGTTAACTCTTCGAATTGTGGCGACTCCATAGCGTGCGCGCGAAGACTGGCGGGAACGGGTGTTTGTAGAAAGTGAGCGTAAGAACCGCGCAGGCCGTCCAAAGCATTTAATTGCATTACATTGCATGTTACGTTACAGCTAGTCTGGACGCGGCTTTACAAGTCAGTATAAATCTACCGGGGAGTGACGTCATGCCACATTTTAACTCGATGTATTGCCGTTATCTTATGATTAAGTAAAAAAGAAAAAAATATGAGTCCAATATTTTTTAATAACTATTACAATGGTATAGTAAAAGTACATACATTGAGAGGCTTATGCTAGGTAGTAATACATTGAAACCCTGACCTCTAAACTAGGTTAGTACCTGTATCTTAGAAGATCAGTGTCCCTCCGCAACATTGTTACAGGCCAGAAATTTTTACTCTAGCTCAGCTCTAGGACAACTACTAAAACATCGCAAAAAAATATTTTTTTTTTATTTTTTTTTATGACAATTACAAATCAAAAGAAGTGGAAGTATGTGTGATTGAGGTGTGTATGTGTGTGTTGTATGTAAGGGTGTGTGTATGAATGTGTGTGTGTGTGTTTAAAATTGGAATTAGTTCTATATTTAAACTTGACGGATAAATAAAAATTTGGCAACTTCTTTATTGGGTACGACTTCTCAAGTGTTCCTAGTAGCTGTAACTACAGGTTACCTACTAGGTTTTTCTTTCATCTCTTCACTACAAGTATCTCGATTTTCTTTGCTTGGGTGATTTTAGTATCCAATAAATTCCAAAGTGTTAGATTTTATTCTTTAGCACTAAAATATTTTAACTCCACAGGCACTAAAATATTTTAGTGCTTTTGGAGTGCGTACTTATATAAAAATGAAAATCCGTCATGGATTTTGGAGCCTGTCTATGTAAGCGTCAGTCATAATTTGATTTGTGTTTTGAAATATTATGTCTTATATTTTTTACTAATATGTCAGATATTAGTATGTTAAACATAAGCATAATCAGCCTAAAATGTTCCCACTGCTGGGAGACAGGCCTCCCCTCGATGAGTGGGAGCGGGCGGTAATCCAACACCCCCAGTGCGGGTTGATATATTTCAATGTGTTTGAATTTTTGGTTACGGGACATGCCGGTTTCCTCACGATGTTTTCCTTTACCGTTTTTCAACTATATTGATTGCCCTTTTTATCTTTGAC
This sequence comes from Conistra vaccinii, assembly GCA_948150665.1. Taxonomy (NCBI): domain Eukaryota; kingdom Metazoa; phylum Arthropoda; class Insecta; order Lepidoptera; family Noctuidae; genus Conistra; species Conistra vaccinii. The sequence continues at coordinate 17,342,716 of OX411339.1, forward strand.
ATGATAATTACCTATTGGTCATGATACCAATTTTCAGTCTAAAGGAATTGGAAGGATGACTTTTATAAGAGAACGCAACAAAACCTGCCCCTGCCTGAACAAAGCCTCTGTTTTGTAGAATCCCAAAAAAATACGGGGAATATTGAGTAAAGTTCACTTATAACGTGAGGTTGTATGTGAACTTTCAAGTTTCTCACAGCACACACTTCAAAAGCGAACTCATTTGTTTTTAATTGAAATCAGACTCGATCACCATTCTAATTTCGAAGTGTTTTTGGAAAATTTATATTTATATTTTCTTTTTTTAAATTAATTTCCTTGAATTTACCAAAAAGCCATTTTATTGAAAATTTAAATTGTTCGTCAAGTCAACCCACACCTGTTATATTATTTAACAATTGTGACATTGCTAAAAGCAAATCTGCGCAGTGTCAATTTCATTCTGCCTAGCCATATAATCATAATCATAAACATAATCATTTATTGCAATAAGTATGGATAAAAATAAATGAAATTGTTTGATTTACTTTAGCAGTTTCATTGTGATCTCCTTTTAAGATTAAATTAAGTAAATAGAAATAAGTTATTCCAATAACAGTTGGTTACGTATGTAAGGTCGTATGTATCAATAATATGCATATTTTATGTAAATAAAAACCATTGAATACAAAATATTGGTACAGGTCTTATACTCAGTAATAAGTTCCTAATACAAAGTCAGACATTTGACATTCAAAACATTACAATGTATTTAAAGCTAGAGTATAATTATAATATTATGTCCAATTGTCCATGGCATGATTAAAATGTTTATATTATTAATTAATTTTAATACATTACAATAGGTACATTCATTATTAATCTTATCGTTACATTAATTTAAAATCGGTTATTAACATTATTTATAAATTCATTTATATAATAAAATCGTTTTTTAGAACCAAAAATTCGAAGACATATGTGACATCTACCAACCCGCACTGGGCCCGCGTGGTAGATTACATTCCACTCCCTCTCACAGAGAGGAGGCCTGTGTCCCAGCAGTGGGAATATTAATAGACTGTGTGTCTGTACTAATCTGTGGCCGTAGTGTATCAATTTGATAAACATTAATTTCCTTGACTGGACACCCGGACAGATTTGGCTGTGTGGATTCACAGAATCCCAGAGGCCCTGTAGATCACACGCCCAATCTTCCGTGTCCGTCTTTGTCTCCAATTCAGGTATAGCGGCAACAGTACAGTCAGAATCCAATCTAAATTTGTACTCAGCAATTCAAACAGCAATATCCATTGTCCATTTTCAGCGGTTCCATTGTTAACAAAACATCAACAAAACGTTGAACAGCTCAAAGGTGTTTGAACAAACAGGTTGTCCTTAGAGCCAGTTACAAATGTAGCATTATTTCATTTGTGCTAAATTAGACTGCATAAGTGCCTAGCCATTGCCACATTATAGGGATATTGAGAAAAAAATTTTTTGGGCCGTCTTTTAGATAATTAAAAAATATTGGACACGATTTTTTTTCTTTTTTTACGTAATCAAAAGATTACGGCAATATATTTAGTAGGCAGTACGTTAAATTCGTAACACTCCGTAACTTTAATGCGCTTTATCTAAAGTGAGTGCCGCGAGTTTCTTGTGGCACTCTAGTGTCACTGCCTCGGCCCGGCTAGGGTGCCGTGAGCGTTGCATTGTCACTGTCACTTGTTATTTAGGTTAGGTTAGAACTGTGACCACACAACGCACGAGCCGAGCGAGCGTAGCGAGCGGTGCCGCGGTAGCGGCCGGCGAAGTGCCAGGGTCCGTTTAGGCACAAGAGAATGTAATGTTTTGGGAATGTGGTGTTTTACAGCGATTTAACCTCGACAATCAAACAAAATACCAAGTGACGTGACTTAGTGACAGTGACAATGACAATCCAATGCTTGCGGCACTTTGGCCGGACCGAGGCGGTGTTACTAGGGTGCCTGTAGTGGCACTTTATCCGATTGGGATAGAGTGCCACTGGTGGCACTCTATACACTGCCTTATCTGACTGACGGACTAAATAATTTTTTTTTTCCCCAGTCTACATCTCTATTTTGTTGCGATTGGCTTCCAATATAACCAGATTTACAAAAGCTAATATCGTTTGACCTTCACAGCTATGCGACAGGAACAACAGGGTTATGTTTTTCATGTGTATCTATGTATCTAGATTATTTATATGTATCTTTTATGTGGGATTATTTTTTTTGTACCTGGGCGACCGAGCGCTGCTCTGGTGAAAATAGAGAATGCTCATTTAATAGTACAGGATAGTTCATACTAATTCCATGCTGCCATTTAATTTCTCTAAGGTGTCATTATTCCTGTTCTCAACTTTGGGCGACCGAGCTCGAAGCGAGAAAATACGGCGAAAACGAATTTCCCCAGATATAAAACCTAGCTTGATTGTGATTACAAATATATGTCGTGGATGGATGGCGCCACAGTACAGTGGACAGCGCCATCTAACAATTTGATTCGTAAACGAATAATCATATGTTCGGAAACGCAAGCGAGCACTACCGCTTGGACACGATCGTCGGTAGAGGGGATGCAGCGATGACTGGCGGGGAGACCGAGTGTGGCGACAGTCTACAGTGGACAGTCGAGCTCGGACAGTCTTGGCAAACGCTCAGTACCAACGCACGTGTTTGTTTTCGACGCACGTGTTTATTTCGTTCGTTACAGTTTGTTCAAGTTATTTTAAGTTCGAATTATCGCGTTCGAGTACCCACTGTGCCCACACCTAAACTATGTCGGGTTGTGAAGAAGACCCGATGTCTCGCAGCTCGGCCACCCAAGTGATCCGACATATATATATTATATTATAAACAAATATTGTTCGTTGAAAAGTATAGGATACACTCAACTAGATGGATTTTAATACATGAGGTGTCTAATCGATTCGACAAGCTCGCACGATGATTATAAGCTAGGTTTTATTTTTATATAAATAAAAATTGCGGAATTAAGATGTCAATAAGAAATATCTTAAAAAAAATCCGGCCAAGTGCGAGTTGGACTCGCACACGAAGGGTTCCGTAGCACCTTACAATATTGTACATACACATAATGTACCTATGCTTGAAAATAATAATAAATAACAAAAAAAAACAACCGACTTCCAAAAAAAACACTACAAAGTGAAAAATAACTTTAATTTCGGAAGTCGGTGTCTTTGGTTTTGAATTTTCGTTTTATTGCCACCAACTTCCGAAATTAAAGTTATTTTTCACTTTGTAGTGTTTTTTTTGGAAGTCGGTTGTTTTTTTTTGTTAAAAGTTTTTATTTTTCACTTTTTAGTATTGGTACCTACCTACCCCACACAAGTTCGAATAACACTACGAGCGACGCAATTAACAGTGACAGGAAGTTATCATCTTTTCATCCTTAAAATGAATTAAGTCCAAACACAAGGTAGCTACAAGAGGTGTTAAAGTGTCTATACAAAAACGCCACTATGTCAGTCCGCCTCCACGACCAGACCTCGAAACCTATCCTTCTGCAGCGAGGTGTGAGACAAGGAGACGTTCTCTCTCCGAAACTGTTCACCGCTGCACTGGAGGATGTCTTCAAGATTCTGGACTGGAAAGGGCTAGGCATCAACATCAATGGCGAGTATGTCACTAACCTTCGGTTTGCCGACGACATAGTCATCATGGCTGAGACCATGGAGGACCTCAGTATAATGCTCGATGACCTCAGTAGAGCCTCCGAAAGAGTGGGTCTTAAAATGAACATGGACAAGACAAAGGTTATGTCAAACGCCCATGTAACACCCACTCTCATAAAGATCGGAGACGCTACGCTCGAAGTGGTAGACGAGTATGTTTACCTAGGACAAACTGTCCAGCTAGGTAGGTCCAATTTCGAGAAAGAGATCAATCGTCGAATCCGACTCGGCTGGGCAGCGTTCGGGAAGCTACGCAATATCTTTTCGTCCCACATACCACAGTGTCTCAAGACGAAAGTCTTTGACCAGTGCGTGTTGCCAGTGATGACTTATGGCACTGAAACGTGGTCGCTCACAATGGGCCTTATTAGAAGGCTAAAAGTCACCCAAAGAGCAATGGAGAGGGCTATGCTTGGAGTTTCCCTACGTGATCAAATCAGAAATGAAGAGATCCGCAGGAGAACCAAGGTAACCGACATAGCCCGAAGAATTGCCAAACTTAAGTGGCAATGGGCAGGACACATTGCCCGCAGAACAGATGGCCGATGGGGCCAAAAGGTTCTGGAGTGGCGACCGCGTACCGGAAGACGTAGCGTTGGAAGGCCTCCCACAAGATGGACCGATGACCTTGTAAAGGCCGCAGGTATCCGCTGGATGCGGGAAGCACAGAATCGGTCGAAGTGGCGGTGCTTGGGGGAGGCCTATGTCCAGCAGTGGACGTCTTTCGGCTGATATGATGATGATGATGACAAGGTAGCTACTGTAAAACGTTGAGGAGTTCTCTTGACTGTCCTTCGTCTTCATCATCAAACCCCTAATGACAGTCACAACCCATCTAGGTGTAAAGTTCTCATCAATACAAATTAATCAAGCCCAAACACCGGGTAATTGCTGTAAATCGTTGAGGACTTCCCTCAACTGTCTTTCGGCTCCATCACCAGATCGACTCCAGACTTTCATTAAATAGTAGTGCTTTAAAATGCTTAATGAAAAAAAATTTACAAACGCAGTAGTCGCCACTACGATTTTGGAAGGTTCCCCTAGATTTGTCTGGGATGCCATCAGCAGCGGTTTCCTTATAATTTTTTTTGAGGAGTTCCCTCAAGTCGACATGGATTTCATCATCAGAACTGAATTTTGATCAAAATAGGACCAATCTGAAAGTATACCTTTCAGGTAAGAAAATCATTTTCTAAATCGGTTCATAAATGAAGCCACCCGTGAAATACTTATCATTGAGAAGTTCCGGTGGCCATCTGTGAACTTCTTCATCAGTTCCACTTCACCAAACGATACTTTCTGAATGCAAATGCTTAACTGGTTGCTGAAAATACCGAAATCGCTATGTGTATGCCTATAATATTTGAGGAGTTCCCTCAATTTGTCATGGATTCCATCATCAGCACTAAATTTTGATAAAAATGGGACCAATCGGGAAGTATATCCTTTCAAATAAAAAAAGAATTTTCCAAATCGGTTCATAAATGACGGAACTAAAACATACAACCGAATTGAGAACCTCCTCTTTTTGGGGAAGTCGGTTAAAAATGGCACAAAATGCCGAAAAATACACGTTTCTTGTACCTATCCCCTTAAATTTTTATTTGTTTTATTTGTATTACAGACAGGCGGACAGACGGATAGCGCCCAGCGGAGGCTTAGTAATAGAATTCTATTTGGCACCTTTCGTTACGGATCTCTCATATCATAAACCATAAAAAGGTACCTACATAATGTTGCCAATGTGGACAATTTTATGGGTTAAAACTGAACTATCCAAAAGCTAGACCAATTTTAGACTTCAGATTTTTTGCTACCTACCCATAAAATCTGTCATAGATATTCGTATACCGGGACCAACGCTATTGATGCGTATATCAAGGTCATTCAACGACGACAGACCAATTTTATGAACCAGAAAATGTGTAAAGGATTTGTTCAGCCTGGGTCATAAATACGGTCTTTTTTAATATTCGTATATCTCTCGTTTTTCGAACAAATATTTAGGTAACTGAGAATAAGGTTCGTCGACAAATATGTCTGTTTACCGAAATTGTACACATACGAAATAAATGTATGTTATAACTGGAGACCGGGAATTTTGCAGTTTTTTTGTCTGTTTTGTTTTGACAAAATATGTGTCTGTGAATGAGGTTTTTGAGTTATTTTCTTTTGTGTATTTTTTTGGTAAAGGGATAAAAATAGTAACTATCTACTCGTGTATTTTTGGCTTGTACAAAGTAAAACGTAATTGGGTTCTATATCGAATTCGTCTGGTTTTTTGCGAATAAATCCAGTACTTATATTTTTATTACTTTTTCTGAATGTGTAGGCGTCGTCTTAACATCATGTGCTATATTTATTTTGGGCCATAAAAAGGTTAGAAGACATACCTTTCAGTTGCTGTATTGAGCTTTCAAAAAACGACTTAATCGCTGATCACTGATTCTTAAAGATGCATAATAATAAATGTCAACTAATGCCCGTAGTCAGTATAATCAAAACTAATAAATTATATAAATAAAATAAAAATAAAAAATAATTATAAATTATATAATATTAGGCATACATTATATAAAACAAATTTTTTTTTAAATCTTTGTTAAAAAGAACCAGGTTCTTAATTCATTACATCAGCAACTAATCTAATTTTAACCTTCAACAAGCATAAACATTCTGTCCCAGATGAGACACCCCACTCAAAATAACCATTTACAACTTTTAATAACATATACCAACTTAAAATCTTTCCTTCAATTTCAGGACTGGACGCTAAAAGTAAGATTCGTTCAGAAACGGGACGTAGGCGTCTATGAGTGTCAAGTGTCTTCTCATCCTCCAACGAGCATCTTTTTGAGACTCGACGTCGTAGGTGAGTGGTTCTGCAATATATTTTATTTCAAATGAAAAATGTTGGTTTTGCTTTAAGTTTTGAAATGTTGTGAGGGGAAAATTTAAGTGATTTTGTGTCGTGGGTGGTTTCTAAAAGTGGACATGGGCTTATTCAGAAGAATATTTTCTTAGTCACTAAACTTGTCATAGAGATTTATGATTAGTTTGATGTCCATGAAAATATCGTGAGGAATATTTTGAGTTTGAATTTGGATGGCTATAAGATAGATTTTTGTATCGTCTAAACTGTGTTTAGACGATGTAAGTCATTTTGTTGCTGCAATTTTATTATATACCACAGGCAAGAAACTTGCATCGAGTAAAGCGTCTTTAATAGAAACGGTACTTTTCCAATAATATACTATGTATGGTCGGAGTTTGAATTTGGATGGCTATAATATAGATTTTTCTATAGTCTAAGCTGTGTTTAGACGATGTAAGTCATTTTGTTGCTGCAATTTTATTATATGCCACAGGCAAGAAACTTACATCGAGTAAAGTGTCTTTAATAGAAACGGTACTTTTCCAATATGAATGCATGTAAGTCTTTCTCCCGCACTTACTTTAGTTTTCATTCCCCAGTTTTCTAAAGAATGATTCATAGCTACTTGTCACAATAATATACCGTCTATTTTAAAATATCTCCAAGAAATCCATTTCGCAGTTGCAGCGAGACGGGTTTTACAAACATTTTTTCTCACACTTGGGACTTTACATAAAAATATGTTCTTAAAATCTTTGTTTTATAAGACTTATAATTCAAAAGCTATGCAAGTTTTATTTTTATTTTTTATAAAATAATGTAAATACTACTCGACTGATGTACTGTCAGGAAAACAAATTGGTTACCCAACTTAAATTGTCCGTATGTTGAAATCACAACTGTCGTTATAATAAATGAAATGGCTAGTATACGGCCAATTGACAAAATGTTTCAATTTGATAAATAATTAATTACACTGACTCTACATAGGGGGTAGTTCAGTTTTCAGAGCAATAGCACTGTTCACCAAAGGTTAAGGGTTCGAGTCCGTGACAATTACTTTAAGCAAAACGATACGAGCAGAAATTGTAGGTTCGACTGCGGGCTGGCTTCCGCAGACACGCGCGATATGACTCTGGTCCTGGTGATACAATTCCTCTTTGAAAACTTCACGGAAATTGTTCTACCGGAGTTGCGTCGCGATTGTCTGCGGGAGTCTTTAACAATTTAAGATTAACTCATTCTAGGTTTTTACGAGCCTAATAGGATTTCATCTTTATTACTTAAAGTACCTACTTTACACACCTGATGCAGCTAAAAAATTTACCTAAGAGACACATTTGGGTCTTTTGGCAACATAGTGTTCTGTATTTATGAACATAATAGCCCCACTTTGTGCTAACTGTATTAAAGTTGTCTCGCTGATGGTGGCGCGTCTCGATCCATGCGTCATGTTCGTGAACGGGCGCTGTCAGTTGGGACTGGTCATCTCTTAGCTACCATGGCTTATTTTAAGTCTTTGAATTGTTTTTTGTTTTTATTATTTTTTACGGACGCTTTTAACGTGCACTTTTTAGTTTTCACATATATAATTTCATCATGAATGATGTAACCAATATTTTATTTAAAAGAGTGTCCGTGGAGTTACTTGCCCGTTCTTCTCCATAGGTACCTACTACGCTTTTGAATGGACCACTAGCTTCATTTCTGACTGACCGATTCCTTGACAATTCAAAAGTGCCTGTACCTATATGGTTTAATTTAAATAAATGCTTTGACTTTGATTTTGAGTTGCTTGTGTTCATATTACACTGTTATGTTACTTAGAACCAACGTCTAGCGTTATTTGGGTAATATTCAGTACTAACCTTGATAACTGGTTATTTTCTACTTTTTGCAGATGGATTAGTCTTTCTCTTACACAAAAGTTATGCAACATGTAAAAAAAAACCTGTCCGTTCCGTGTATCGTACTGAGAGTCTGTTTATGTGGTAAATATCAGGAAAAAAGGAAAAAAAAATCGTCACAATTTTTTCAACGGAGAATTTAGACCGGGGTATTTTATTACATTGGGCACGGGCGGCCATCATTTTGCCGGTGTCAACGAATCATAACTTTGTGCCCCTGCTGAAAATTTGCAATTTTTTTTATGGATTTGGGGTAATTTTGGTACTAAAAATATGAATTTTAAATAGCAATAACTTTTGTTTTCAATAACTTTAAGATTTTTCATGTCATAATCATAATCATAATCATTTAATCATTTGTTAACATAGGTAGGTACAATAAAATAGTTGTTATAAAAAAATACAAGCGCGCTATGTTATACCAGAAGGTGTACAAATATTGAGGATGTCATTGATACTATAAATTGATAACATTATTACATTAATCAAAGGGTATTAGGTAATTGATTATTTCAAAATTAAAAATAAGAAAAATTTACATGTCAAAAAAGGAATAGAAATATTAAAAAACAAAAAAATTATAATAATAATAAATAAGGTTGCTACGTCAAATATTCAAAAAAAATAAAATAAAAGATTAAACAGTCATTGCATTTTGTCAGTCAAAAATTCCGAAATGCTGTAGGTAATGTGCTTTATTCAATAGTAAAGATTTAAGCCTTTTCTTAAATAAGTTTATGTTCAGTTCTTTAATTGAACTAGGTATGTGGTTGAATATAATTGGTGCCATGCAAAAAACACTTTTTCATCCCACCATCTCGGAAAGAGTATTTTTAATCTTCAATATCTGAGTGGAAAAGCCGTTTTTATTGTCTAGAGGATAAAGTAAATTGAATTTAGAACATCGTGTGCACTAAGTTTGTGAATTAAAAAAAACATTAAACCTATTTACTGCTACCTCTATGGTGCCGAATATATCATACAACTTTTTTTTAATTTTTTTAAAAACTCAGACTCGGAACCTTCTTGGTGTTCTTTTTTCAATTTGCTTTGTACGCGGTTCTTTACGCGGCATTTTTTCACGTCATTGTTAAACCTTTTATTAAAAACAAGAAACTTGAAAACAAGTGAAAAAACTAAAATGAGTGATTCTAGCGACGAGGAAGTTTGCTTGACGCCAACAGAATTGACTGAAACTGTTAATAATGCGCAAATGAGCTTTCTCCCTCAACAATCACGCGAGAAGTATTTAAAACAGTACGATATGTTCAACACGTGTCATTTCCTCGCTGAGGTGGAATGAAAAGTTACGTGTTGCACTCGAGTGCAAAGATTTTTCACCTCGTGCTCTTTTGATTCCCTCGCTAACGCTCAGGCTTCTAATTTTGAATCACTCGCTGCGCTCGTGATTCAATTTTAGAATCCTTCGCTTGCTCGGTCATCAAAATTGAACACGCGGTTAAAAAGCAACTTTGCACTCTTGTATAACAAATAACTATTACAATGCATTTGCTCGAAAAGGGCGTTTTCCAAGCAGTCAATTTGTGCGGAAAGTGTTACTTTTTTTGACTAGGGCTTTTTACTTTTCTGTTTTTTTTTAATTTTTGAATCCGTCGTCAGCCCGACACAAAGAATTTTATTTTTATTATGTACCTATATTTGAGAAAAGTTTGATGATGACGATGACGATGGCGATGGCGATGAAGTTAATGTTGGCGATGGCGATGACGATAGCGATGGCGATGGCGATGACGATGGTCAGTCATTCAAAGTCAAAGTTGAAATCTAATTCGAAGTCAAAGTCGAAGTGAAGTCGAAGTCGAAGTGAAGTCGAAGTCGAAGTGAAGTCGAAGTCGAAGTGAAGTCGAAGTCGGATGTCGAAGTCGATGTCGAAGTCGAAGTCGAAGTGAAGTCAAAGTCGGAAGTTGAAGTCGGTGTCAAAGTCGAACTCGAAGTCGATGTCAAAGTCGAAGTCCAAGTGAAGTCGAAGTCGGGGTCCAAGTTGAAGTCGAAGTCGATGTCGAAGTCGAAGTCGAAGTGAAGTCGTAGTCGAAGTCGATGTCAAAGTCGAAGTCAAAGTCAAAGTCAAAGCCAAAGTCAAATTCAAAGTCGAAGTCGAATTGAAGTCGTAGTCGAAGTCAAAGTGAAGTCGAAGTCAAACTCAAAGTCGAAGTGAAGTCGAAGTCGAAGTGAAGTCGAAGTCGAAGTGAAGTCGAAGTCGAAGTCAAAGTCAAAGTCATGAATGATGTTTATATTATCATTTATATACGTCAGCCAATATGTCAGATGTTAAACATTATAAATGCGACTACTGTAAGGGTCGCTAGTTTTTTTTGTTTCCTCGCACAATGCATAGTAAAACGTTGTATGATACACGTGCGTCAGATGATTTCCGACTCGTGTCGACTTATACACTCGCTCACTTCGCTCGCTCGTGAATAAAAAGCCACTCGTCGGAAATCACATACTTTCCGCACTTGTAGCATAAATAACTATTTTGCATCAAAGCTGTCTGAGACCTTTTTACGCACAAGTTATTGTTCTGTGGTCGAGTTCGTTTGTGATAAAAAGCAAGTTTAAAAACTAAAACCCGACTACTGAAAAATCACGCTCTAAAAGGTATGAAACAAGAAAATATTTCGAACAGAAATCAAGACATAGGTACAAAAATGGTCAAAGTAAAGCCGTAGTCGCATGCCATTATAATTTTGTAGCCGACAGGCATGCGACTACGCTGCTAAACTTGCTTTTTATTTAATTTGTTTTGGGGTTATTATTATGAAATAAGGTATTTGCAGAGCCGCTTTATTTTTTTTTGTATAGGTTTAATTGTATAATAGATATTAGTTTACACCGCCGCTGCGCCGTACGTAGCACAGTCTCACTTTTGCATGTTTTTAACAATTTAAACATATTTATTTACTTTAAAAATATGATATATATACATATTTGTAATGTGCTCGTCAAGCTCTTTCATTTGATACCAAACATGGTAAGATAAAAAAAAAAATTTTTTTCGTTCGTCACTTTATGTACTCTAGAGGGCGCCATATTGAATTTAATGTAACTTCGCATAGCCTATAACCAGCGGACAATCAGGACGCTTCCATCGATACCTCATTTATCAAATTATGATCAGTGGTTTAGAAGTTATGAGGTTACAGATGAACATACATACATACATACATACATACATACATACATACTTACATACATACATATATACATACATACATACATACATACATACATACATACATACATACATACCGGTCAAAATCATAACCCTCCTTTTTGCTTCGCCGAAGTCGGGTAATAAAATGATATTCTAGTAAACAGGTCTGGATTGGTCATAACAAATACAATAAATAAGCAAGGAAATGTCAATATTTTGTTGTTAATGTCTTTTTGGTAATATTATTGCAGTACCTATGAGCCCCTTTTGGATCAGACAGGGTTTTTTTTACATATTGTATAACGAAAGTGAGCACAAAGGAAGGACTTTTGGAAATTCATCCCCTAAATTCCCCCGGGGTTAAATAAGGGATGGGAGTTCGTCATTTTTGCCAAAGGGAAATCCCTTTAGGTACACACACGGCTCTTCATAAAATAATTTACCTTTTTTTAACCTCCTAATATTAAAAGATACCTCATTACTTGGTTTGTAACGACTTCACCCGACACTTAATACTTATTTACCTAACAAAAATCCCATATTAATATGTAAATAGCCCGACCCTATCCTCAATGACCATCCCGGGATAACCAGGTAGCAGTAAAAATAATTAAAATCTTTTAAATTTTAATGCGGTAACCCCGTAACGACTTTATTTTCTCACCAAACCTGTCTTCCGTTTTTAAAAATATGTGTTGGTTTTTTTTTCATGTTACGGAAAAAGGTTTTATTTTATACTTTAATGGGTGGATTTTTATTTCCGTACCCGAAAGGTGCCAAACGGAACCTTATTACTAAGCCTTCGTTGTTTGTCTGTCAACGGGCTGTATCTCATGAACCGTAATAGGTAGATTGATATTTTCACAGGTTGTGTATTTCTAAGGTTGATCTAATAAAATATTTAAAAAAGGGGGGGAACAATTATAGGGCATCAAAAAATTCGTCTGCATCGCTGTCAACAGCAAAAGTGCCCAAAAGGCTGGCAGCATTGCCACGTTGTATGGCAATGCTTATTCTTTGTCCGAAGAAATGGCCAGCCCTCTGGTCACGTGAAGAGTCGACCAACCGCTTGGCGATATCTTGAAAAACCAAGTGGGCACTCGGGCCCCATGGCCCTAGTGTTTCAACCCCAAACGGCTCAAACATATAATTCCCAATAAGATGGGAGTATTTGCACCGTTTTCCGCACCTGCAGCAGCAGCCCCAGCACAGCTCGCCGTGCTGGGAAGATGGGATGGCGCAAGGGTGTCGACACACGTTGCATCCCACACCAAAGGCCTACCCACCTTCCAAGGCATTATGGTCATACCGTCTGGTCTCTTCCCATCGTCGCGTGCCAAGCCATTGGGTTCTTAAACAGCTAGCACCCCGGCGGTTTAAAGTAAAGAAGAAACAAATGAGCATTATTATTTTGCGCGCAAAAATCAATCGTTATTCGTCATTATTAACCAGGCATTAATGGACTCGGCTTCGCCTCGGCCCACATTTTCACAATCGTCTATCAATACCCCAGTTGTAGGCCGCGACAGTAATGTAAAATTTCAGATGGAAAAACGCAATAACTCATTGCCCGACCCGGGAATCGAACCCAGAGACCTCTTACTCAGCAGTAGCGCTTGTGACCACTGGCCCAACGAGGCAGTCTATTTTATGACGTACACAATTAATAAATCATGCTCCGGTACACAACCATAGAATTTTTATCCGGGTACATAAAGAAATTCCTCTAACACGCGAGTGAAATCTCAAACAACAGCTCATTATTAATTAAAAAGCCATGTAAATAAATCGAATGAAGACGTCCAAGTTTCTTTTATAACCCATATTTTCCGCACAATATTCAATTCTTTTGTTTTCGTCAAACAATGAGCTTGAAAGGCATGTTGTAAGTAGCATTGAGGCACAGTATAATAAAGTAAGCAGTATTATGACTCAGCTGTGTCCTCGAAATAATTACCTGCGGCCGCTCGGTAGATAAACACGAACTTTCACTCGGGCATCGATTGCATGGAAAATGAGAGATACTCACCTACTAAGTGTCATGGATGATAAACTCCTTACTCTTCCATAATAAAAAAAAACCTGCATAACACAGAAATAAATAAAAATGACTGACTATTTGGTCTAGTGGTCGAAAGCGCTACTGCCGAGCTGGTCCTGGATTCGATTCCTAGGTCGGGCAAAGTCAGATTGGATTTTTTCATCTGATATTTCTCAATAGGAGCCCGTGGATTTTTTTTTGCCCCGGTTGATGGCAATAAGCTTGCCTCCTATTACATGGGACTTGTACGTAACTGACAAAATGTGGGTGTACAGTCTCTGCCCAACATTGTCTGACCCCCCATTACGTAGGAATTGGCTATTAAGCGTAGACAGCTAACTGTAGTGTTATTGACGCGCGATATGATTTTTTTTAATCCACCCTCACCTTGGTTACTTTTAGTAGTTGTGTTTCATTTTAATACTCATTAGCCTTTAAACCTTAACGCCAACAAGATAATAATATTTTTTTTTTTTTTTAGTACTTTAATTTTATTTATTGTTTCTTATTAATTTAATCTACGAATATTTTAGATTATGTTTACATTAATAGAGTATATTTAATTTTATCTCTAAATCTACATAACAATATATTAAAACTATTTACACTACGTATTAAAAAACTATAATATAATGTATAATTAAAATAGCTTAACAACATGATTATCGAAATGCTCGAAGGAGTATTCCAATTTGCAATAAGGTTCAAATTCGCTATTATTCAAGGGGGTTAGATAATGTTGGCCACAGACTGCAAACACCAACCCTTCGGGAAAATAATGATATTTTTATAGGCTTACCTTGTCAACTGAGTTCGTAATTTGAAATTGTTATTTTTCGTTTCTTTAATGATGAATTCGAACATCCAAACACTGAACAAAACAGTCAATAACTTTTTGCAATATTTCACGTAAATAAAAATGTGGGGGACCTCTCTCTTCATCCACGTCCGTACGTCTGCGGCGCACTCAACACTGTTGAGTACTGATCTACACCGAGATTAAGAAGCGCGTTGCTTCGGCCGTTTTGTATGAAGACGTAATACTGCTTACTTTAAATACTGTGATTCAGGTCTTTACACCAATCTCAGTACTCGTATAATATTGAAAACCACATTGATCAATGAATAATGGAGGTAGGCGTTTTTATTTTGTAATCATAAAGAATTTTTGTTTTATCGGTCTAATTATTTACATAAATGGTTTAAGGGCCTACCTCGAAAATAAATAGTAGTTTGACGGGTGTGGCTTATTTCCCTCGCACGCGGGGAGTGATGGTTCCATCTTTAATGGTCAGTCACCACGTCCCGTCACCGCAACCTCCCCCCGCCAAACCAGTGGCCAAAATTCGAACTAACAAAATTATTGACCAGAATTTAAAATTTAAATTTTCAATTGAAGTGCCCAATGTACGTGTTTGCCTTCAAAGCAAGAGTGAACAAGCATCTTCCGGGCATGCTCATTCTACCTCATCCATCGCTTTACATCAGGCAAGATCAAAGTCAAGAGCAGGCTCACCAGGCAATGAAAAGAAATATCATTCTGCTGAATTTTTGGTACGGTGTAGCCCGTCTTTTTTTTAACTCTGTTAACTTAGAGTTCACTTCATAACTAGCTAAGTCATCATTCACAATCCATATTTTATTTAATGTTCTAATCCCTATCGTTTTAGCTTATAAATAACCAGATAAAATTACCAATTACTTTAGTCACAACAAAAAGTGTCATTCAATCTGTCTAGCGTTTTTCCAACTATGTTGGGGTTGGCTTCCAGTCTAACCAGATGCAGCTGAATATATCAGTAATTTACACATCGAGCGACTGCCTATCTGACCTCTACAACTGGGTAATACGATAACCCTTTGTAAGACTGGTTGTTACACTTACGGGCTTCTGACGACCCGTAACCACTGTCAAATATGCACGAATGACTGCAGAGACCAAAGGCTTAAAGTTCTTTCCGAGGCATGGAGGAGTCTCGGTATGTAAAGATGGTCACCTATCCACGAACCAACCCCGGCAAGCGTAGCTTAACCTACTGGATTGACTCATGCGGCTGTTGTTACTTAGCCTCCTAAAAGTATCATTATTTTATAATTTTATCTACATTTTAATTTCTTTTTTTTTTACTTTTTTGCGTAAGCCATTTTGAATTTCAGAGGTATCGCTTTATTTAAATGCTAAAGTAGAATTTGTCAAGGTCTCAATTTCAAATTATCAATTCATAAATCGGTTGTTATTCAAAGATGAAATTAATGTGAATGAAGACGCCAACTCAGATAGAGTTGGCGTTTAAAAAATAAAAAAGTATCTAACTACTTAAATTTTAATAACCTACCCAGGTACTCCTACACTCATTTGGGAATCAAATTAAAATGAATTCTATACTCAGATGAGGTCTGTGACGCTCTCAAAAAATATTTTTCGTGGGTGGGTGGTAGGAGTACACTTCGTGCCGGGATATTCCCGGCACGAAGTGTACTTCTCAGTTATTACTTATTCATGGAACATCATAATAAAATAAAATGTATGAAAAAGAAGTAGTGTTTTTACTTACATCTCACGCAAACAACTGTCATCTGCCTAGCCTTTTGCCAACTATGTTGGGGTCGGATTCTAGTCTAACCGCGAGCAGCTGGATACCAGTATTTTACATGGAGCGACTGCCTATCTGACCTCTAAAACCCAGTTACTGGGCAACGATATCAACTAAGGGAAACTACAGTTTGTGGTGAAAATATGACTCGTCCAATTTTAGAACAAATACGGCTTTGTAACGAGTGGTCTTTGCGGTTTGAAATACTGGTATTTTTGGGAACCGGTACCATTGAACTTGGTGTGATACCGGTACTAGAGTAGTACCTGTACCTACTACAGGTACCGGTACCAGACGTAGTACCTGTACTTATTGGTTACTCTAATCAGTATCGCTACTGTACCGGTACCAAAACAGGTACCAAATAAATATTTCCGTAAGTTAGAGTGAGAAAACAGATATAGTAAGTCTTTGTTTCTTGCTTCTTTTTCGTATGGTCAAGCAATATCTCTCAGGCATGCCAGTTTCCTCACAATGTTTTCCTTCACCATTGTTGAAGCTAGTGATAATTATACAATACGCACATGAATCCAAAAAGTCAGTGGTGCGTGCCTTGGATTCAAACTCGAGACCTATGACTTGGCAGTACGACGGTCACACCTTTAGTCTATCACTGCTTAAAAAAGAAGAAGAATTAAGAAAAATAACTGCAAGGTCCATACACGAGATTTGTGGTACGCGGCGGGTACATAAATATTATACCGGTACTTGTTAGGTGGAGTACCGGTTATTGCATAAAGATCCATTTTTAATAAATTTTTAGAAGCTACTAGCTGCGTCCCGCGGTTTCACCCGCGTAAAGTAGTTTTTCCTATTAATCCCAATGTTCCCGTGGGATTATCGGAATAAAAAGTATCTTACTTTACGCCCAATGGCCTCAGCTATCTTCTAGTGAAAATCCCGTCAAAATCAGTCTAGCCATTTCGGAGATTAGCCGGAACAAACAGACAGACAGACAGTAAAAAAAAAAACAAATTGTGTTTTTGTTGTATGGATCGTATATACTTTCATATGCATATACTAAAAAGCTGTTATTTTGACATTACAAACAGACACTTCAATTTTATTTATTTGTATAGAAGATGTATAGATTAACTTATACTCTGGCTTTGTAATAATACATAATATACAGAGAAAGAAACGTCGTTCCAACCGGGTGTACCACGACAACACCAGTTTTTTTTTTCTGTCTTAATTCAGGACATGGTCTATCTAAGTGCATTTTTTATTCAAATATGTTTAGTAATTTTTGCATGGATAAGTAACACACATTTATAATATTAGTTTGGAGTATGGATTATTAGTCGTACGGGTCGTCAGCAGAACCCCGAAAGTCTGACAACCAGTCTTACCAAGATATATCGTATTACCCAGTTACTGGGTTGTCGAGGTCAGATAGGCAGTCGCTCCATGTAAAATACTAAAAACTGCATCCGGTTAGAGTGGAAGCCAACCTCAAAATACTTGGAAAAACTGCTAGGCAGATTTATTTAGGAAAATTAAATAATTTCTAGTATCTACTAATAACTACTAAATAGGATAGAACAATATCAGCATAACTTTTACTATTAGGATTAGTGCCAACATAATATTTGACTATCATTTAAACCGCATTGGTAATATAATCCAATTGACCAGTCAAATTAATTATTTGACTATTACGAGTAGCGGTTACAAAATAGAGGACGCTTGAAATATTTGCATGAATATTTTGTATAAAATATTATGCTCCCAAAATTGGCATTTACTGAAAGCCGAGAACATTAACTACATATTTATTGAACAATTCAATCACTTATTTCACCACTCAAAATAATTATTTAACATGACAATTTATTGATTACTGTTCTGATTATTGATTGATTACCCAAATGTAGCCAGCCAAGTCTATTCTATACTATTATTATAAAGAGCGATCGTATTTTCTGAGTTTGTGTATAATATGTGGACGGTAATCTACGTAAACACACAAACGTAACATTTACCAAGAAATCTCAAATAAGTAAACGCAGTCTTCGTCGACCTAGCTTACTCGTCCTGCATAAGACACGTACTTTACATTTTACAAATTATGCTAAATAGAATATCACCTACGAAGGAGCACATTTCAATAATAATTTACCATCCTATATAAAAAACATAAACTCTTTCAGCGGTTTTAAATCAAAACTATCGAATTATATAATTGAAACTACTCATTAGCTTTCTGTTGCTGGCTGTTGTAAATATCTTCATGATATTCTATACTGGAGCTGCCTCCAGTATAGAATACCCTTCGGTTTGGACGGTTTGAACCCTAAAACAAACCCGGAAAAGAACTAATTATCTACTCTAGATTTGTTACAAGCTTTCGACACGGTAAGGTACTTCATCAGCGTACTATGATTAATTCATGCTGTTACCCGGAAACCGCAACACTTCTCATCTCAATTTAAATAATATTTACCAACGGGAATTCCGCCCGTTAATTTGGAATATGTAAAATATTTTAAAAACATTTTACCATCAAAAAACTTTGTTCAAATTTTCACTCTTATGACCAAAAATGTCAGTAGATCATGAAACCGGCCGGCTAATATTACCATCCACAGTAAAGGAATGAATTCTGTGTCCCTCCGAGTGACGTCATGCGAGAGTAATGTCGGTACCAACGCAAACGAATTACGCTAGAATTTCGTGGACCATTTTGTGAAACATATTTTGTATAAATCTCCTTATTGACCTAGTTTCTAGGCAACACTCTTCGGGATTGTCAACGGAGTGTGTACTTGCGACGATGATATAAAAACTTTGGCAATGCTTGAACATAAAGACAATGAAAACTTGGAACTTAGACGTGAACATCACGGCTGTGGAGTTTACAGGTTGGATAAAACTGAATTCTGGCATTCCAGCGACTTATGTGGGCCTCTAAATATTGCTACGGTTACTGTAAGCATATCATCCCACTGCTGGGAAAAGGCATCTCCCCATGATTTACAGGTTTTTCGATCCAGGGCTTATGTGGTCGTTTATTTTGTCCAGCTCGTCCCGACATCTTTAACGGGGTCTGTCGCGATACTTTTTAGTTAAGTCAAGACTCCACATAGTGGTTATTGTGGGCCACAGCTCAATCTTGTTTCAAATTCAAATCATCTATATATACGAAGGAAGCACAAATGTGGTAGCGGGATTAACAACTCTTGCCCGTTCTTCTCCATAGGAACCTACTACGCTTTGGAATGAGCAAAAAGCTTCATCTTTCTGACTGACCAACCCCTTGACAATTCAAAAGTGCCTGTAAATGGTTTATTTGAAATAAATGCATTGAGTTTGAGTTTGAGGGGCTCTAACTTCAATATCATCAGTCGTAGAGATTCTGTCTAAAGTCAATGCTATGTTGAATTATCCAGATTTTTTCAGAATCTACTACAAGCTACTACAGCATGTTACCGGCCATAATAAAAACAATCTTATATACTTCAGCGCCTATCACAAAAACATCGTGTTGTTTTAGGATTGATCCTTCGTTTGAGCTACAGTGATTACTTTGTCTGGGTTTTTATGAAAAATAAGGGTAATATCATAAATGTCTAAAAGATATCATGTTTCTTTCTCCCTCATTTCAGTATGTAAAGATGGTTTTATGACTATTTTTATGAGGTGTCCTTGTGTTGTCCTGGCTTGTTATTTAGGCATTTATCTTGAGTTTCTTCATAATAATATGGTAAGTTTCGTTATAAGCTAACACACAAATATCGCGGTCATCTTTAAGCAAATAATAGTCTACTTACTCTGAATTTTTATGTGACACTAAAGCCAGACGCACATTATACCCACAGCACAACGTATTTTCTTACGATAAGGTGCGGTACGGCCCGCCTGTAGTGTGCGTTGGTTCATACGTCACATATGTACTAAAACAATACAGGAGAATATTGGCAATGCGTTCCGTTGCGGCGGAGCCCGCCGTAATCTGCGCTAGCCTTAAAATGTACCTAGTATGAGGATGACCATCAGCGTCTTCAACTTTCTGCTAGTCTTGATGACCATCAGCGTCTTTAACTATCTACTCGCCTTGATGACCATCAGCATCTTTAACTTTCTGCTAGTCTTGATGACCAGACAGAAGACAGCATAAAGTTAAATACGCTGGTCTTTATTTTTCTGCTCGTCTTCTTAGCTATATCCAGCAAGAGTTTTACAACAATAGCTGTTCATGTTTGATAAAAATAAGAATCAGTTAGCGAAGTGTTCTTGACTGTCTAGGATGCGCTGAAAGTATATTCCAACCACCTATTAGATATACAGGCATAATAATCCATTAATTAAAAATAATACAAGAAATAATGGTTGGTCACCGATGCGACATTCCATGAGAGAGGGCACAATAATGACCCACGTATACACAGTCCAGGCGACTTGCAACCATGCTTAAGACACTGTTGTATCCGCCCCACACCCTGCGCACAAGGAAGCGCAAATTTTCCGTATTGTTGCGAAAAAGCAATTTACATGCGCATCTGTAAACATCCCTTGCACTACAGAAACGGTATAAAACAGTACCCATTTTTACAGCTATCTTCATACGTTATTGACTATGGGACCCAATGTTAAGTAGAACACACTGACAGGTTGTCTGATGATCTGCCTCCCACAAAGAGATCTGATAATAATGTCTTACTTTTTATCCACAGAGGCGAGAGCACAGATCTCAGGGCCTACAGAGAAATATCTGAAACCAGGGTCGACGTTACGACTGCAGTGCTCCGTGGTCCAGACTACGGAGGCGCCTGCTTTTGTGTTCTGGTGAGTTTCTTTCATTTTATAAACACAGAAGAATAGATAATGAAATATTAGAATAATTATTTTGGGTTAAAAAAAATTAGAATTTTTAAGATAGAGCAATAAGGACAAGAACCTTAACCGTTGTCGCTACAGGAAACTGTCTTTAACTTTGTGAAACATTTTTTTTTTTTCAAAATCTGTATTCACAGATTCTGAAAAATAATATAAATATAAAAAAAATAATATAAAAAAATACAGTCGCCAAGAAAATGGGCAGTTTTCACAAAAAAATATTTTTATGCCTATCGATCTAGTTTCTTATAAGGATCAAAAAACTCTATCGAACAATGAGATTTGAGTACTAGAAAAGTCAGAAATCGCAAAATTGCCCTCACTGCCTCATCTAAAAACCCTGGTAAACCTCTGCCTAACCCATCGTGGAATACAGGCATGATGTTATGTTTTGTTATGTCTGTGTGTGTGTGTGTGTGTTATGTTTTGGTGGTTGTGCTATCTTTGCAATTATTTAAATAGGTAGAACTAAATAAAAGATGACAATCTGCGTACTCTTTTCCCAAGTATGTTGGGGTCGGCTTCCAGTCTTTTCGGATGCAGCTGAATACCAGTATTTTACATTAAGCGACTACCTATCTGACCTCCACAACTCAGTAACTGGGTAATACAATACCCCTTGGTAGGACTGGTTGTCAGACTTTCGGGCTTCTGACGACCCGTAACCACCAACGGCTTCATGTGCTTTCCGAGGCATGGAGGAGTCTCGGTATGTAAACATGGTCACCCATCCACAGACCAACCCCGGCAAGCGTAGATGAACCTAATGTGTCAATCCGTGCGGCTTTTATTACTTAGCCACGAGCTCCTCACCTGAACCTAATTAAAAGATGTGCTAGTGTTGAAATAAACTTTTTCTAATTATGAAAGAGTACGAATTGATGATCTTTCAAGATTTGAAAGTCTGTCTTTTGCAAGACTGAGAGTTATAACGATACTTTTGAAAACTTATACATCATTTAGTTTTAAATGAATTTTGAAGAAATTTTCTAAAAGTTGTCTGAAAGTTATTGCATGATGTGTCCCTAATTTGTCTCTTTTATTTAGTTTCTTGAGCAGTAATAATTAATAGGTGTCGAGCTAAAACACAAGGCATGAATCCGAAATATCAGAGGTGCCTTTTCGGATACATGTGTGCGTATTGTATCACTTGCTTAAAAAACGGTGAAGGAAAACATCGTGAGGAAACTGGCATGCCTGAGAGATATATCTCAGAGACATGTGAAGCCAAGTCAGAGGCCCCTGGGCGGCTTTAAAACTCTAACACTAGGTTAGTCACTAACACGAAAAGAAGATCATTTTTGCGACTCGACTTTAAAAATAAACTTAAGAAATGGCTCTATAATAATATGTTCTATACAATAAGTGAGTTCTTAAATTATAAGCAAAGTTCGAGGTGATCTCACGAGTAATGTAAATAAATAATGTAATTTTAAGGATTTTAATTTTTTACCTCATGATCTCAATAGAAGTGTTTTTGTCTACCATTTTATTATAAGGTATTTTTTTTTGCATGCTGAAATATCTAAGTACCTAAGCAAAATATGTGGAACTTCTTATATTTAAGTTAAGACCTTTTATGTACCATATTTTATGCAAAATAATGAAATTCAATTCAACTCGAATTGCGTTAGAAATTCTTGTCAAGTCAAGTAGCTGTTAACACGTTTCAAGTCACAAAGGATCTAAAATTTCTATCATGAGTTTCATTATGCCAACGATGGAATTCTGTGTGATGTAGTATAGAACTGACACGATTAAGGCATCGATCAGATTGTGGTTTGACCTAAATTCTCGTAGGCGAGAAACCCCAAGTCTCCTGGTACATCAGGATGAACGAAATGGCTAAACCGTCGAGCGTTTGAAGGTATTTGTTTTAAAAGTTCAAATTCATTTACATAGTTCTTAACATACAAGTAACTCATCATTATCCAGCCCCTATCCCAATTTATTTGTGGTCGACGCATACTTTTCTTTTAGTCATCATCTCGGTAGTCACCCGCTTCACACAGTCCATCCATCGTTTCTTTGGTCTTCCCCTACTCTTATAGCCATCGAAATTCATACTCAAAACTTTTCTCACAAGATTCTCCTCATTGCCCATACCATGACTACCAATTTTCGCACAGTTTTTTAGTCACCGGTGCCACTTTCAGACTTCCTGATAACTTCTCTCATATTGAGCGATATGCGGAGGCCCACGGCCTCAGATATAATGCAAAAAAGAGCGAGTGTCTGATGTTCAAGGCAGGCACTAAAGACTTTGGTGAAGTGCCGCCAGTCACACTCGGTGGGAATGCGTTAGAGTGGGTAAAATCTTTTAAATATCTGGGGCATCGCAACGCAGACGGATAATGTGGACATGGAGAGGGAGCGTATGGCGCTGTCAGTCAGGAGCAATATGTTGATCCGTAGGTTTGCTAAGTGCTCGAGAGGAGTAAAAACTACTCTATTTAGGACTTATTGCCAATCTTTTTACACCTGCAGTCTATGGGTCGACTACACGCAGAGAGCTTACAGCGCCTTACGTATCCAGTACAACAACGCATACAGGGCACTGTTGGGGTTGCCACGACACTGTAGCGCATCAGGAATGTTCGCAGAGGCACATACAGATGACTTTTACGCAATCATGCGAAAGTATACATACATGAGTACCTAACAGTATTATGTCTTCATAGAGATCGGCCAAAACGACTCAGTGTATACCACTACGCAACAGTCTCGTAGGTATTTATTGCAAGGTCACTCCGACACACAATATTGTTACTTTATTATACTAAGGCTCCGCCGTTCGTCCGTCCATCTTTCACAGGGCTGTATCTTTTGAACCGTAATAGGTAGACAAGTGTAGGCCGCTTTATCAACAAATAATAAAAATAAAATAAATTTAAAACTTGAAGAAACAACGTACTAGAAAGGTGCTTTTTATCAAAGTATTTGTGGCACCATCCATGATCAGAGGACGCTCTTGATTCTGTTCCTTCCGAGTGCTTGTTTCTTTTCGTATATCTACCTCAACTGTAAGTCTTGCCTATTCTATTAAACCAACCGTCAACTTGAAAAACGCCTGTCATTTCTACACATACCCTACGAGCAATCCACATATTTAATAAAACACGTGTGGCACTCGGGGACTGCCGCAGTAAAGCTATTGCATACCATTTTTAGGGTTCCGTACCCGAAGGGTGACAAACGGAACCCTATTCATAAGCCTCCGCTGTCCGTCTGTCTGTCAGCGAGCTCTATCTCATGAACCGTAATAGGTAGGCAGTTGAAAATTTCACAGATTGAGCATTTCTATTGCCGCAAGAGCAACAAATAATAAAATTAAAAAATAAAGGGGGGTCGCCATACAATAAAATTAAATTTTGAAAAAAAAATTATCTGACCCTGGCATGTGGGGTATCATTTTCTAGAGCTCATCGAGTAGAGAATAAATATAATTTTTATTTGTTTTTATCTTCAAAAATGATGAATTAGGGGGCCGTAGAAGTTGTCTGTTTTAGACCATTTTTGTACGAGCTCTATCTCAACAACTAAACAAATTAGGAATTTGAAACTTGTGTGTATCATGTAACATATACTGTTTATAATCAACAAATACTAAAAACGCCGATTCATAACGTATTTTATATAATAGGGGCGATTTTCTGCAACTTAAAGTAATAATTTTGTATTTCATGCTAATATTATGCGATATAAATTCCACAGATAACTATTTAATAGTCGGAGTAATGACATGGAATTAGTAAGTACCTACTATCATGGCAGCATATACTATTTCGATCATTTAAATTTCGATCATCCAAAAAGGTCTACAAAATAAACTTTCTTCACAAGATTTTAAAACCGGCCAGTATTTTTTGAGTTTAAGAACTTTATCGACTTTTTTCAAAGTATCCCTAGACGGTGTTGATGTGTGTACCTCGTATTAAAACTACACTCCAATAGACAATATATTCAGTAACATTGAAATGAATGCTGGCACATACAGTGTACTATTCAGTTACCTAGCTTAAACCGTTGTGGATACAATTTCATATTGAGAAAAATTATTGGTGTAAAAATATTCGGTCATGGCGGCCAATCTCAACGGAGACTGGCCTTCGGCGCGGGAGATATTATAGTGCACAAGTGTGTGCGCAGACACGAGTGCACTCTCTCTTCCCTCACTCTCATAGTCCGATGGGATGTGTAAAAATAATAAGTAAGAAATTATAAATTTCTGTATGACTATCAAAAATAACGTAAATAAATACCTGTATTGACCCGTGCGTTTGCACTGGCGAAACATCACGACAAAACATGTTGAAATCTCTAGTTCCTGTCAAACATTGTATGAAAAATTGACAGAAAATAGAGATTCCAACATGTTTTGTTGTGAATGTTTCGCCAGTGCAAACGCACAGTTATAATTAAAATTTGGCGTACTACTTACATTCTATTTTGTACAATATAGTCTGATGTAGCAAGAGAAATCCTTTTATTTATAAGTAACTAGCTTTACCCGGCCTGGCTTCGCACGGTTAGCACTAAGTACTTATCTACGGCGCATCTACCTTTCCTAATTACCTATTTCTACCTAATTACCTACCCTGCCTACCTACCCTACCCTTCTTACCAGGGTAGGTAGGTACCTAACCTACCCTACCTACCCTACATATCTACCTGCTTACCTACCATATATACCTATTTATACCTACTAATACTATGTTAGTAGCAAATAAATAACTTTGACTTTAGTTAATGCATGTTACTGGATAAAGTTAACTTAATATTTTTCTCTTAAAATAAATGAAATATACTCCTACACCTATATTTTAACACAACAACATTTTCTCATTAAAATTAGACAATTTCTTTACAAATCTTTGTTTTTTTATAGCCCCTCTGTTGTTACCTTTACGAAAGTATTACAAAAATTCATAGTGTTAAATCTTGTACGACATGGTATGGAACCCTTCGTGTGCGAGTCCGACTCGCACTTGACAGATTTTATTTATCAACTTATGCAATTGTAAAACATCAACCCGAATACAAGAAATAGCAATGGTGACATTGACAAGAACTGTTATTCACATTTATAGTTTTTTAAACTTGACACAACGTAATGGGAACATCAAACTAATAAAAGGGTTTTAATTTAACTATTAATAGTCAAGGATCATTTGTCTAAGTAAATTTGAACTTTGTTGTCAAACAGTTGAACATAATTTTCAATACAACACTCTCCTTAGGCGTTAGGTATTTTCGTTACGGAATTTTTGGATTCGGTCTCCACGGTCAAGGCCCGCGATAGAAGCTATGCAATAGCTTAAAAATAAGTAGTGTTCATTATTGTATGGTGGGTATGGCTTTCGTGTGCTAGTCCGACTCGCACTTGACCGCTTTTGTCTAAATCCACGTTTTCGCACAACGTCAGTCTGCTCATTTAATTTTTCGAATTATTCTCTTGGCGAGTGAAAGATGTCGCGTGCCGAAATCCATTTACTGGATCGGATCACAAATGAATTCATTTTTCACTTTTGATTCATTCTGTTTTCCTATTTTTTACTTCAAGTGAAGGATACCAAATGAAAGATGAAACTGAACGAAAAATTATGCGTCTGGTATCTGTTTTACGGAGATATCACAGAAATTTTGTCACTCTGAGTTTTTAAATGTTACCAAAGGTTTTTCTTGAAAAGCTCATTCCATTGGTGTATATGTTATGGCTATTGGACCGAGAAAATTCCTTATCAGGGCCTAAGTAGTCACCTATTTAGGTCATTAGCTCCGACCGGACTAACAATTGGCAAAAGTCGTGTTAGTAGGAAAGGTTCCCCTTGAAAAGTTCTTACTATTGGTATATATTTTATGGCTATTGGGCTTCAGGGCAGAAACCCATAATTCGGCGATCATTCTCTTTAGATCAGTCAATCACCTGTCAAGTGCAGTTGTGATTGACGATCAAAATTACAATAATCAATCAAGGTCACATGAGTTTTGGTAACGGATTAATTTGAAGATACTTTGACACACCGGGGTTCATTGAAAACGTGTACCCAAATCAACCTAATTCCATAAAGGATATAGTTACCTAGTATGAAATCAAGTCACGATCACGTTACCAAGAATTAAAAAACAACGGGTTGCACTCCGGGAGTGCCGGCAGAAGTGACAACTTGAACATTAACGTTGTGCATTTTTGAATATTTTGGAATGGTTAATAATTTCGCACGAATTGCTTTATTTATCAGTATAAAAGTACTTTAATTTATGTGGTTAAATACAATATTCATTAGTTATTAATAGTAGTAGTATATTTATTTATTTTCAAAATATAGTCTAACAAAATAAACAATTTATTTAAACACTTTTCATGAAGTACCTATGTTTTGAATGCATTTTTTTACCCATAAATATAGGTAAAATTTCTTACTTCGCAATCTTTACGTAATGTCAAAAACTATTTATTTTGATATTCACTTTGTCGGTTGCTAGGCAACGGATCTTACGGTCACGTCTTGACGCGAGTTTAACAATTTTTACCCATCCCAAAAAAAGTGCACAACGCCGCTATAGAAGTTTTCACTTCAAAAATATACATAACATAACATAACATCACGCCTTGTTTCCCCGAAGGGTTGGGCAGAGGTGTACCTGTAGCAGGTACACCCACATTTCGCCAGTTATGTTTAAGTCCCATGTAATAGGGGGCGAGCCTATTGCCATTAACCGGGCACAAATCCAGACTCCGGGCTGATTGAGAAATTCCAGATAGAAAAACCCAATAACACTTTGTCCGACCCGGGGATCGAACCCAGGACTTCGTGCTCAGCAGTAGCGCTTGCTACCACTAGACCAACGAGGCAGTCAAAAATCAAAAGACAATAATCAAAAATATAAAGGACAATAATTTTACAACCGAAGTCAGTTTTTTATTATTAGTATATTTTCGGTTATTTAGAGGCCGATTTTTCAATCATCATATCACTTTTATGTTCTCATTAGAGTATCGATGGCAATAAGTTTTTAAAATATGGTTGACCCAATATTCGGCTACGTGAACAGCAATCACAGACGCAGTCGAAAGGTCATCAAGTGCACAGATAACAGGGCAACTTTTATCTAAAGAATTACGAATGACGGTTTAACAATATCAAACCGAAATTCGTCATTTGTATAGAAAATAAAATATACTTTATTTTCTATACAAAAACTGTCACACCGCAATTTACATTCCTCCGATAAAAGTTATTTCAAAATCGGTCCTAAGTAAAACAATAACACTATACTCAGAAATCAGTCAATAACATTGTCATTCAATACCATTACAATAACATATAATTGAATAAAAACCGTAACCAAAGAAGTCGACAAAACTATATCAAATAAAATTCATTGATTTGTCGAGAATTGGGTGCAAATTCAATTTGTAGTCTCATCAAGGAATGTCAGTGCTGACGCCCGCCCCCCGTACGCCCGTTTGAATCGATAATACAGGAAAATTTTTGCTTTTTTGTCTCTTTTATGTTGATAATATTTATTTTTCAGTGTAAGGACTTTGATAAATAGATGGGCTTATAAATTGGTTAGGAAGCAACTCGTCCAACTTCAAAACTGGGACCAGGGACCAATTCCACCTTTTCTTGTTTGATAATAGGCAACTGGGCCCACGTTAGTGTCGGTATTGGGACGATTGCACTACTGAATATTCTCTAGGAGTTTATTGGTCCCAATAAATAAAATAAATAATAATAAAAATGTTTATTTTCTTCCACAAATAACACTTACTAACTAAAACTTAAAAATGGAAAAATAATGGTTATGATGCAGGACAATGGATAATAAAGTGATACTGGCTGTATCAAAGGGAAATAAAACATAACTGAAGGTTAGTTGATCTCATTCGTTTCATCTAATCACCAATACTAATCATGACCAAATTATTATTCCATAATTAAAAAATATCGATCATAACAAAACAAAACAAAAGATTTTTTTTTTTCTCTAAACCAAAATAAAAAAATGTTTAAACAAAAGGCGTGATAAATCATTCAAGTAGTTAGTTACTTAAGAGGGCTATCACAAAATTGCGTTTTGACAATTCGAGCGCCCGATGCATCGCATAAGTAGCAATTTGGCAGTTGTAATTATGCTTATTATGAGTTATATAATAAAGTTTTTGTTTTTTAAGTATGCAATTTTATTCCTATGAACCACCGTTTATTCTGGTATAAATTTTACGTTAAAATATAAATGTAGAAAGGAGAAATTTACAGTTAATTCGGAGCGTTTTTTATGATTTTGAATTGGATGTTTTTTAGATATCCCATAAATATTTCAAAATTCTGAGGCCACTATGAACTACAACACTTTTTAAAATATTTTATTTTCCTATGTACAATAGTTCTACCCACGAGCTCAAAAAAGTGCCGTCGCGCATTTTTTGAAAAACTTGCTTCGGAATTTTGACTTTATATAAACAATTAAGAAAAAATTGCAAAAAGCGAGGTCGCTACCCACTATATCTACTAATAACTATTCTCCACAACTCAATAAGCCATAGTTGTCCAAGTCTTTCAGTTACTCAGAACAAGAACGCCAAAGTTGCCCATTTAACGCAAAAATCACCGTCGAAATCAGTCGAAAGGGGCTCTTAATTAATTTCTCAATTCAATGTCCTATACTAATTTCATTGTCAATAAATTCTCGAAGTGTTCTTTTCAGTCGTCTTTGTGTTTTAATGGTGTCAGAGGAGATGAAATGAGTATTTTTAATTCAATTTGATGTCCAGTTTGTAGTGGTCAAATAAAGTCGAAACAAAGTAACGAAGGTGGAAGACCAAAATAATACAAGGAAATATTGGCTATAGTAGTTTCACAAGGCTTTATATTATAATCTTAATACCACTGTCAATGACATCAAAGGTTAAAAATTACAAAAAGACTGCTCCAGAGAACTTAAGAGGGGCATTCTGAAAGTTGGCAACATCGTAAATAGCTGTCAAATATTTCGCTGTTTAGCTTACCAGCAAATACGCACAATACATACAGTCACAGTCCCAATACTATTAAAACTTTACTCACCACGACTCCGTATAAACGTACATTCGTAAGAACAATACGTAATACTTACCTCTTTCTCGGTCGAGATTTATTACGGTTCATCTGGATGAGTTAAGTGCTTTCCCAGATGTGCATTTTATTTACACACCACCCGGGCTTTTGCAGAAAGAGGGTAGGAGAGATTTTTGTTTTAGTTGCAGATATTCGTACCTTTTCATGATAATAATGTTTATTTCCATTTTTTTGAGATCATGAGCCAAAGATCTTAAGATTAGATATCTTAAGATTACGCGTGAGTGGCCAGTAAATTATCTATAGTGCACGCGGAACTACATAGTTAGCCGCTCATCTCATCACAAAAAATTATCTCGCTATTGCAATCTCATGTGCGTTTTGTCTAAACTAGCCGGTACTTTCAACGCGTGTTGCCGTCGCGAAGTGAAAGTTCCAGCTAGTTTAGACAAAACGCACATGAGATTGCAATAGTGAGATGATTTGTGATGAGATGAGCGGCCAACTAGACGCGCGCGGACTAGGAAACTCATAAAATGGACAAATATTTAAGTCACTGTCAGTCAGCATGGAAGACATGGCTCTGGCTTTCACTTAGGGTTTCGTACGTTCGAGTGAATAATCGGAACCCTTTTAGGATCACAGACACTCGTGTGTCTATCTATTTGTCCGTCTGTCACAGCCAATTTACTCCGAATCTGCTGAACCAAATAAAATTTTAAATAAAATACATACTATTAAAGTTATTAAGTGATGAAAATTGGGAGGAGCTCGTGGCTAAGTAATAATAAGACGTACGGGTCGATCCAACAGGTTAAGCTACGCTTGCCGGGGTTGGTCAGTGGATGTGTAACCATCTTTACATACCAAGACTCCTCCGTGCTTCGGAAAGCACGTTAAGCCATTGGTCCCGGCTGTCATTCGTGGATCTTTGACAGTCGTTACGAGTCGTCAGAAGCCCGAAAGTCTGACACCATCACACCAGTCTTACCAAGGGGTATCGTATTACCTAGTTACTGGATTGTGGTCAAATAGGCAGTCGCTCCATGTGAAATACTGGTATTCAGCTGCATGCGGTTTCACTGGAAGCCGACCCAAGATAGTTGGGAAAAGGTTAGGAAAATTGATATTCATGAAAATTGACTCTTATTTCCAAGCCTATTGAGCCAACAATT
The DNA here is from genome assembly GCA_948150665.1 of Conistra vaccinii. Taxonomy (NCBI): domain Eukaryota; kingdom Metazoa; phylum Arthropoda; class Insecta; order Lepidoptera; family Noctuidae; genus Conistra; species Conistra vaccinii. The sequence continues at coordinate 17,374,090 of OX411339.1, forward strand.
TTGAAAAAAATACAGAGAACGGTTCTATACTTATCGATTATAGGAAAACATATAAGAAGTCTATGGTCTTAAAATAACATGGTAAATCTCTCAATATTATGCGGACAAACTTACATTTGCAGTTAGAATGTATGGGAGAACAAGTTTTATAACATACTTTGTTATTGGGATAAATTAGCTTGGGATAAAAATAATGGTGGATAACAATATTCATCGTAACTCGCACTCTTGTCCAGGTTTTTTTTTCTTCTGTGTTTAACACCTTCAGTGCAAAATTGTGCATAATGCAGCAGCGTTGTATGTATTTATTATTATGGCAAGCGTCAATCATTGAACCATTGCGAAAAAATAATAGAAGAGCTTCTATTTCATTCTGTCAATTATCGCCAGTACAGTATCTCCTGTTTAGTTGCATTAGCTCTGCGTTTACATCATACGTTTCAGATTTTTAAAAGTCATTAATTAGGTACTCACAATTCAAACTTTTTCAAGGCCAAGTGCGTGTCGGACCACGCACAATGATGGATTCCGTAGTTGGGATGAACTTATCCCAAGAACAAATTTAATATTGTAGAACGTTGAAAAACATGTTCTCCCATACGAAATGTAAATCTAATTTCGTCGATTATTACTCGTTGACATATAAAGCTTACTTTGTTGTGATAGTTTTCCTGCCGTGAATTTTTTCACATATCTAAAACCAATCGTTTAGCTGGCATGACTCTAACAAAAATTAGCACTCTGAAGCTTAATATTTCGCAAACGGATCCCTGAATCCACACACACCTGAACTACACTCATGAAGGACCTTTCCAACGACACCCTGGACACCATGAGCTAGACGAGAAAAGAATAACATCCCACGTTGCATGAAGGTAGATTAACAAAAAAAAAATTTCGTGATTTAATTTTACCGCTTTCAAATTCAAAAGTCATTTATTCAAACTAAGCTGAGAATCAGCACTTTTCGAACGTCAAAATTACATAAGGCAGTCCTCCAGAAACGCCCGCCCTTCACCACTTCCTAGTGCTTTAGCTGGGAAGAAGAAGTGGCGCAACAAACTCCCCAGCAAACATACTCCCCAGCAGCTTTGTCGGCGCTATTAATATGTATACCCATACCACTGACAGACAGACAGACAGACGGAAATGACGAAACTAGAAGGGTTCCTTGTTTACTTGCTGTACATCGCACACGTCTTCACAGAGTAGGCAACTCGTTCATGGGTCAATGTATACGCTTTTACAACAAACTTCCCATTGACATTCGAAACTTACCCATTAAACGATTTAAAAACTGTATTAAAACCAAACTTTGTAAAAAAGGGTACTATAAAATTTCAGATTATTTAGAAGATAAAAAAGCTTGGGATTGAGCTGCTCGCTCTGCTATACCTTGTGATAAAACCATAAAACTTGATATTTTAATTGTTACTTATAATCATCAATTAAACCAGATTTAAAAATATTTACATAAAAGAATAAAACATATACCTACTTAAAATAATAACATAATAAAATTATATACAAAATGACATGATTACTTTGTAAAGTATAATATTATTTTAATTATTGTGAATATGAGGACTATGTGGGTATTTTTATTTTTTTTTCTCTTTAATGTTTGAATTTTTTTTTTTTTCACATTTAGTTTTATTGATGGTCTGGCAGTTTGAGTAGTTGATGCGGCCTACCCAAATGTCCTTTCTTTGGTATTGTTCGTCGAGTTGAGCTCCTTAAGCTCTGAGTGAGCTCCACGATTACTGACAAATGCTTGCACTGACTGGACAGGTCCACTCAAATCTGTGTGGTTCTTTCCTCAAAAGACCATTTCAGACACTAATCTACATGGTTCTCATATGGCTTGACCAAGATTATGTCTGGACTTTAAAAGAGACCGTGACCTCTGAGTTTGTTTCGGCCTTTCTTCTCAGAGTAGTCAGTTAGGAAACGCCGACCTCATCTAGCTTATTTTAAACATTTTTTTAAATATGACGTGTAAAAGTGATTCCGATATCCTATTTACAGAATAAACAATTTCATTTCATTTCATTTCATTTCATTTCACTACGGAACCCTAAAAATGAAAACCAGAATGCCACCTCCAAAGATGTGTGTCACTAAGGTTCACAAGCTTGACACATTTCTGAAACTGGACCAGTTTTAAAAGAGCAAGTTGGAAAAGCAATTGAACAAAGTACCCACTGCTCGTTGGCGATTGGCCAGAATTCAGTCTCTATTTGATTTAGCATTGTTGATTTGAAACTGAATGCTTAATACTACGTTTTGGCGCATCACGAGGACATCAATTTAAAGCCTAATTCGCTGAATGTGATTGGTTTCATCTCTGCTTTTGTATTGTTTGTGTGATTTAGGATTCGTGTGGATGACTAGGTGTATTTTTGAACGAGTTTTTTCGTCATTGTTTCGAGAATCAGTTTGTAGGCAAAATTATTTAGTGGTTGAATTGGAGGTTGGGGTTGATTGATTGTTGTTTGTGGTTGGTTGGTTGAATTAGGAAGTTTTTACATTTTTGAATCCACACACTTATCATAGAACTCATACGTCATGTCACCGTATTGGAAGTGAACCTTCCAAGAGGGATACCGGCATTACGTTTGCGTTAAAGTTAGCCATCGCGGACGGTCAACGGCATTAGGTTTAAACCGTGTTATACAATACTGTCGAAGTAGAATAGTGTTTTCAGGGGGTATTGTCGCTAAACGTAGGTTCCAACCTTTTAAATTTTTTGTGAATATTTATAACCGTAAACAAAAAAAAACAAAAAATTATAATTATGCTTTGGTTTTAGAACCAACGCATATACTAATAAATCTTGTTAAAATATACATCAGAATTTAGTTCCACGGTTTATAATGCTGTATTCGCTAATAAAACGTTTAAAGCCCTCCGCGACGGCTCCCGGTATCCAATATGCGACTAGGTGAACCCTCCAGGAGTGCTCTCGGCACTGAGGGGGTTAAGCGTGATTTACACAGTGCAATTAATTGCCAATGGCATACCATAGCCGAAGCAACTATTTATTTAGCTACAACGGCTTTGTTAATATAAATAAAATTATAAAAATAAATGAGACAATAAATTAAAATACATTCCTCTCACAGTACGTCTGTTGGGTTAGAATCCAAGAGATCATTAAGCGCGGCCAGAGTGCGAGGAATTGGCGACTTAGCACGTGCAACAGTGAACACGTGCAACTATAAAACTTGCACCATAAAATATAAACATTGTTTAGACGATGCAAGGCATTTATTGCTTCAATTTGATTGTCACAGGCAAGAAACTTCACGCCTGATGAAGATTTTCGTTTTCATTGTCCCTTTTGCAAAATTATTACTGATAATAGTCAGTCTTTAGTTCTACATGAAAATATTATTTTGCCTTCAAGTTTTAACATTATTTATCTTTAAGATGTAAAGGTATTAAAATGTTCAGCCTCCTTAACTAACAGAAACTTTAATGAAATAAACTACACTGCTGAAGAACAGTCTACTAACTAAGGCTCCCGCAGTTATTCGCAACGCGAGACCGGTAGAGCAATTTCTGTGAAAGTTTCATAGAAATTCTTCCACCAGAGCTGCGTAGCGCCTGTCCGTGGCAGCCTTTTTCAACCACAACTAAGCAGTTCCATTATTAAAGAAAGAAAATAAAAGAAACATTATTTTATTGTCACAGAAACACATGTACATAAAAACGATAAGCTAAGGTTCAGTTCACCCCGAGACGTGACGCGAAGCGACGCTGCGCACACTTTTGAAGATAGTTATACAAAATATAACTTTATTTACTACACAAAAAGATATACATTTAATTGAGATAATTAGAAAAAGTCCCGCGCAGCGCTGCGCCTCGCGAAGCCGCGTAACGCAGCGCGACGCCGCGAGGCGCAGCCTGAAGCTGTCGTGACGACTTGTGTCTACTATTAGCTGGGCCGGTGCTCACAGCGATGACACGTGACGTCGTGTCGCGACGCCGCGCTGCGCAGCGCGAAACAATGGCCTCTTTAAATATCGTCACGTCTCGGTGTGAACTGACTCTAACTCGAGTAAAACAAAACAGCAACAGAGAGAGAGATATAGGTGATCGTAATATAATATGGAAAAGAAGCTACAACTAATATTCCCGACATATTCTCAAATTCATTTCTCGCGTCGCGAAAGCAATTTCAAAATTACCGTCTTTGTAAGCGAAAAAATATTTAAAGGTCATTCTGATTAACCTTAACGCGATCGAAAGCTCAAAAGACGCCTGTCACAATTTAATTTGTTTGGTAAAGTGGATTTGGCAGCGAGACTTGGCAGCGCCTAGACGGTTGTCGCCACCAATTTTTAGGCTGAAGCCACACAGGTATGAGTTTCGCTTGGTGCTTTCGCAGCATGCAGCGTAGTTTCCTACCCATTCTTTTCCATTTTTGAATGGGCAGTTTTTCTTATTTCTTGTTGACTTGCAAAAGTATCTATAAATATTTTTATTGAAATTAACGATTTGATTAATTTGCTCTAGTAAACCAAAACATAGTATTACTATTGCAATTGCCACACTGTCACTTTATGCCTGGCTCCATGACCGATACTGCCTAATTAAGGCTTTTAGTGACCAGTCGTATCGCGTATCCTAATAATAAATAATTGCTGCTTTGTGCTAGCGACCGTTTTCGGGGGCCCATTATTGAGTGTGCAAGTCACCCCCTGCCATTTTACCTGTGTTTGTTATATAAAATATTGGTCAGGCAGGGGCCATAGTCTTTCCATAGTTCTAAATAACCAGTTCACTTAGCCATCCAAACCCATAAACCAATATCTTTGTTTTCATATCCAGCAATAGTCCTGCACTAACCGGGGGTTGTCCTTGGGTGCACTAGCATAGTGCGAACAGGGATAATCGTCGGTTAGTGCCTCGTTTCATTAAACACGTCTAACGGACCTCTGTGAGTTGGCTTCGGCCCCTCTTACGCCTTCCAAAGGACCGGGACCCTAGGGCCCCGAGAAATGTCAAAGACGTAAAATAATTGTTGCGTGATTTATAAGAACAACTTGGACATACACACCAAAAGCGACTTTGTTTTATAATATTACTAGCGACCCGCCCCGGCTTCGCACGGGTGCAATGCTGATACTAAATACACTACAGAAAAACTGTGAACGTTGTATATAAAAACATAGCGGCCCGCTCTGGCTTCGCACGGGTATAATCACATTAGAAACCTCAAAAATAGCAGTACTTCTCCTCTATTTAATGGATGTTATTATACATATAAACCTTCCTCTTGAATCACTCTATCTATTAAAAAAAAACGCATCAAAATCCGTTGCGTAGTTTCAAAGATTTAAGCATACAAAGGGACATAGGGACAGAGAAAGCGACTTTGTTTTATACTATGTAGTGATTATGAAACAAAATCGCTTTTGGCATTTGTCTGTTTGTCCCAGTTGTTCTTCTAAACCACGCAACAGATTTTAAGAAGGTTTTCACCATCGTTTAGAGAATTTAGAAGTTACGTTAACCTAAGAAATCTCGATATTTTGTCAATTCATAAAAAACGCTGCGAAGCAGGAGCAGGTCCATGACCCTGTTAGCAGCAAGTATATTACATTTTACTCATATCTAGGTTAAATATTTGGAAGTGAACATTATATTGCATACCCACTAAATATCAAATCACAATATTCATTATTCTTACTAATATATTATAATTTCTTTGTAACATATTTAATTTATATTAAGTTATCTTAACATTGCTTTAGCTAAGATGAGATTGTGACTTGAATGTGAACGTTTATTAATTTTGGTTACAAAAATTGGCCTCTGGTTCTAGCAAGACACTGCACGGTTTGAGCTACGCTAATACTCACTAAATGAGGCACCAAGCTTCTAACAATGTGGCTTCAGCTTTACACATCGGCCACGCAAATTGCCAGATTTGCTACATTTTGTCTTGACAGAATTTCCTTTACTTCAATATTGTGAATGCTGATTCGTTTCTTTTCATTTAAGTCAACAAACTAAGATGGATTGGCATTTGTTTCGAGTTGTTCTTTTGTTTTTGTCTAATTGTGAGGTTTTGTTTTGTTTTGCTGTCGTCAGCTCATTATTTATTGTGTGTTTAATTTGATTCTGGCAGCAAAATGGCTGTAAGCAGATTTCTTGTTTTCAAAGCTAATAACTGCGGTATTGCCTAACACACTTAAAATGGCAATGGCCTTTAATTCTGTCTGGTCAACAATATTATTTGCGTTATTTACGTAGCTGAGCAGACGTATACATACAACATAATCAACCTATACCACGCGGGCCCAGTGCGGGTTGGTAGATGACACATGTCTTCGAATTTTTTAAATTATTTACTTACACAAAGTAAAGCGCCTGCTCCAAGTTCGAACTCACGACCTACAACTCGTAAGTCGGGGCCGTTACCACTGGGCCACCACTGCTCTGAGCAGACGTATTTACAAACATTTATGAAGCAATGGATTGAAAATTTACTTTCAAAGTACACACTTTGAAAGTAAATTTTCAATCCATAGAGACAATCCGCAGAGATCGACTCCGATACTCAAAGAAAAAACGCTTTTGTTTGTAAGAATAAGAATAATTTATTGTTCAAAAAATATACACAGACATAATTAATATGGTGATACACTTTAATACATTTCAATCTATAATCAGTAGGCCGTAACAAACTCAGAGGTCACAGTCGCTATAAAGTTCAGACATAATCTTGATCAGGTCATATGAGGACCATGTAGATTAGTGACTGAAATAGTGTTTCGAGGAAAAAACCACACAGATTTGAGTAGACCTGTCCAGTTAGTGCAAGCATTTGTCAGTAATCGTGGAGCTCAATTCAGAACGTAAAGTGCTCAACTCGACGAACTATACCAAAGAAAGGACATTTGGGAGTAGTTCCATGTAAAATACTGGTATTCAGCTGCATCCGTTTAGACTGGAAGCCGACCCCAATATAGTTGGGAAAAGGCTAGTCAGATGATATCACTATCCTGCAAAAACTTAATCCTCAATTTTGTTCGCAGGTACCACAACAGCAGAATGATAAACTACGACGTGGAACGAGGCATCAACGTCACAACCGACCCGGTGCAGCGTCTATCAGACCTGCTAATACCAGCGGCCAGTGTGGCCCATGCTGGCAACTACACTTGTGTGCCGAACAACGCGGTTCCTGCTAGTATATACGTCCATATTTTTAATGGTAAGCAATTGTTTTTAGTCTTTATAATAGCATATTGATGGCAATAAGTTATAATTTATATTTGGCCCACAATTCAATGATACAAGAGTGGGGCAAACTTTGTTAAAAAAAAAACAAAAAAAAAAAACATACGAACTCCGCTCACCAACGCAGTCATAAGGTCATTAAGTGCACAGGGTGGCGGTGTGCCAATGCGATTTTTGATCGGCACTTTTCAGGAACCGTAAGGCACGAAAGAACAAAACATGGTGAACACGAACATCGAAAACAGCAAATTGCAAAAAACATAAGAAAATTTCAATTTCGGGGGCTACCCTTGCGAATCCACCTTAAATAGATAAGATCAGTTGTCAAACAACATATTATGCCTATACCATGGTAAAGGCATGTGATGCGGATGAACGAGGAACATGTCGTGAGGAAAGTTTTAAATATGGTTGTGGATGACTTGATGAGTAGGAGAAGATTAAAGAAACGAGGGATGGATTGTGTGGAAGATGATAATTATGTCTAGAAAGAGGGCTACTTTGGAGATATATGTATAGAGATGTATGTATTGAAAAAGAAGAAGACGTACTGCACCGACCACAAATAAATTGGGATACCCAGGGTATTATGATAATCAGCCTGTAATTTTCACACTGCTGGGACACAGGCCTCCTCTCAGTGAGAGGGAGTAGGCCGTAATTCACCACGCGGGCCCAGTGTGGGTTGGTAGATGTCACATGTCTCGAATTTTTGGTTCCAGGCCATGCTGGTTTCCTTACAATGTTTTCCTTCACCGTTATGAGAGTAGTGGTGATGAAATAATTTACACAATATAAAGCGCCTGTCAGCGTTCGAACCTACGACCTACAACTCGATAGTCACGGCCATTACCTCTGGGCCACCCCTCAGGAGCAGGATGAATAGTTGCTCCTACATTATTCTCAATTTTATTCGACTTGCGACTTCGCCGCCCGTTGGCATAATGAAAAGTTCAGTTTAAGTTCGAAACTAGGCGAGCAATATCGAAACAAACACGAAAGTAAACTGTAAATATTAATATACAATCATAAATATTTCAACGATGTTACAAAATCCACTGTAGTTCTAACATGGAAAGCAGTAGTTTATAAGACTAAAGAAAAATCTGAAGAATAACAAAAAAATAACCATGATTTTTTGTTATTTTATAATATCAATCAAAAGAAAAAAACTGATCTTTGTAATATTACGAAGGCAATCTCAACTATGTTTTGAAAACAACTAAAGGTGTTCAAGGTTGGAAAGTAGAGATTGCATTGAATAAGTATTCAAGAACGGTTACATAAAAAGCAATCAAATAAATAACAATAATAATTATTATATTTGACACCCATCCAAACTTAAGTAAGAAGAGCACATCTTAAATGTTGAAGGCCAAATAAAAGACGATTAGAAATTGTATTGAAAAAGTATTCAAAGAACGTTGAAAGCCAATAAAGTAATATTTGATGAGAACAGAAAAAGAGCAAAAGTAACCTTAGCCTGAAGCAAACTTGGCACTAGGCCAAGAAAAGAGTAAAAAATATATTGTACAGTCCGCCTTTAGGTGACCAAGAATCTAGATATTTCATGAAAATATAGCCTGCTATTTTCAATCAAGCAATCGAATTTTAAATATTTACTACTGATGGAAAAGTAGAACTTTATGAAATATAGAAAGAAGAGTCAAAAATATCACATTGAATACCATGATTTTAATTTCGTAAAAATACTTGATAATGTTTATATTCCTCGTATGAGTATGATGTGCTTTCCGATAGAATACAATAAATCTTATGTAAATACACTACTTATAAGCAATAAGCAAGCTGAAGTGACAATGGGCCGGCCATAATAGCCAAAGAACCGATGACCGTTGGGGTAGACGTGTTCTCTTGAGTGAGGACCACGAATCGGCAAACGTAAGGTAGGACGCCCTGAGCTAGGTGGAGCAACGATCTTCGCAGAGAGACTGGTAGCAGCTGGATGAGAGTTTCCGAGAACAGGCGTGCAATTGGAGAGGCCTATGTTCAGCAGTGGACTGCTGTAGGCTGATGATGATGATGATGAATGTCGAACAGAGTTAAATTAAAATAAAATTAGGTATCGAATATAAAGACAATTATGTATGTTTCATAACTTTATAAGCACTTCACGATGTTACCAATAAATTTCAAAAATAAAATTCGGAGACTACGAATTATTTTGCGAAATAAACCACAAATTTCGTAGACACTATAACAGAACAGCAGGCAAAAGGTATATTTCTAATTTCAAAAATTAAAACGATGCCCCAGAAAGCGTAAATGAAACTACAAAGAACAAAAAACAAAGTGAACAAAATTCTCGCCCCCGTTTCGCCGTCGACAAAAATAAGCTCCCACGACTAAATTGTAATACTTTGACCACGGCTAATTTGAGAAGGGTCGGTATAATATAATATTAGAGAGGTCAAATATCCTGTGAAAGTTTAGAAAAATGACAAAACGAATATATTATAAATGCTTTCGCATTTCTGCCTGTTTAAAGGTTTAATTTAATGTGAAACATTATACACTGTGGAGTTCAGAAGCTATAATTTTCCCTTGTAAAGTAGCTAATATATATGCCATACCGAATTAGAAAAGATTATCCTTAAATGGAGGATAATAATGTCTATGTTCGTGACATTATAAATTCTTATGTACTTTAATTTTAAAGAGATGAGAATGTTGAGATGGATGTGTAGAGTGAAGAAAATGGATAAAGTAAGAAATGAGTATATAAGGGGAAGTTTAAAAGTGGCGACAGTGACTGAAAAGTTGAAAGGAAATCGTTTGACCTGGTATGGGCATGTGATGAGGAGAGAGAAAACGCATATGACTAAAAGAGTGATGAATATAAATGTTGATGGATGGAGCGGGAGAGGAAGGCCAAAGAAAAGATGGATGGATTGTGTGAGGAATGATATGAAAGAGAAGGCAGTGATTGATAGCATGACGGTTGACAGGGGAGAGTGGAAAAAGAAAACGTGGTTCGCCGACCACAAGTAACATGGGACAACGGCAGGGAGATGATGATGTACTTTAATTTTAACTTCATTCTTAATCTATTTTTTGATTTTGCAAATACACATTTTAAATCTATTTTGATTGATTGCAAAACACAACTTATCATAACATCACGCCCGTATTTCTCCGAAGGGTTACCTACAACTTATAGAAGTATTAGTATACCCACATTTCTCCTTATTAGAATAATTGCAAAACTTCTTTATCCATGACTATTATAGCTTCTGCCCGGTACTTCCTCCGCGTGAAATTTTTAGTTTAACATATATCCTATCACACTCAGCAAAACTGTAGCTTTCCATTAGTGATAGAATTTTTGGAATCGGATTAGGAGTTCCGAAGATTAACCTGTGTAAAGTCTCAAAGCCTCTTTAATGTCTAGCTTTGTGTTAGCCTCTCTATAATTTTAAGTATAGATTATTCCTTAAAGGCAAGGGTAGTGTTGCAATCTACTGCCCACTCACCTAATATGACCTTTTAACCTGTAACGTTGCTAAGAATAATTATATTCATAAAAATTCAAAACTCTAATTCAAACTCAAAACATTTATTTCAAATAAACCAATTACAAGTACTTTTGAATTGTCAAGGGGTCGGTCAGTCAGAAAGATGAAGCTAGTTGCCCTTCCAAAGCGTAGTAGGTTCCTATGAAGACGAACAGGCAAGCAACTCCACCGACACTCTTTATCAGAATATTGTCACAAAATATTGGTTACATCATTCATGTTGAAATTATACATGTAAGAACCATGTAGATAGACGTGCACGTTAAAAGTGTCCGTAATAAAAATATAAAAACAAAAACAATTGCAAAAATTTAAATAAGCCGTTTCAGCCATTAAAAAATATATATTGGGAGACGATTTAATATTCTATCCATGAAATAGGCTTATTTACCATACTAATAACACAAATTCTTCTCGCGAACCCAGCGTATGAGCAAACTCCAAGCTTACCCCTATCAAAGGTCTACCTCTAACTATTCAATTTGAATCGAGGGAAATGGTTGAGTGAGTCAAAAAGAGGCTTCCTGAACCTCGAGCCACAAAATAGATAGGTTCAGAAGGCTAGCTCCATACAACGAGCGAAAACCTGCGCACGTATACATAGAAGCATACGTACGGCGATTTAAAAAAAATGTCCAGTCGCGCGTGCGCTTGCACTTGCTGTAGAAAGAAAGAAAGAAAGAAAAATAAGATTATTTGTCACAGAAAAAAGTGCTTAAAAAAAGATAATAAACTCGAGTAGAACAAGAAGATATAACACAATAGATTTAAATATAATCACGAGCTCAAAACAGAAATAGTCGGCAGCTGCTGGCACGTTATGACTGTGACGAAAATGCTCACATAATGTCAACTCAGCATAATGTTGTGCTGGACCCACAGCTGCACAGCGTTGATTTTCAGTGGACACCCGAAAAAGACGTACTGAAACCAAGTCAGGTTTAATGAATTCTATATAAAGAGATAATAAAATAAAATAAATAGTACATATAATATTTATAATGCACAACTGTACATGTACAACCAATAATATGAATAAATATGGTTAAATAACATAAAAATAATTACCGTGCGTGCATATTAACATGTACCCACCCAAGACACAATTTTATTATCATTACTACTTATAAGGATATTCAACTACTGTACGTGAAGCGTGTGTATCCGTGCGTGTGTTTTAGTTTGTTGTATGGAGCCGACCTTCTGTACTTATCTAATATATTGTGCTCGGGCGGAGGAGAGTCAATCAGGCGCTCATTGGTGCGAGAATATTTTGAACATCTCACTGGGCTTACGCACTGCGCTTCGGAATTGTGGCGGATGGAAAATTAACTATTTTTTCTACGGTATTGGTTTATATATTTTTTTTGTTTTAAAGTCGTTTTTCTCAGTACCTAATACTGTTTTATTAAATTTTCGAAAGAAGTATAATAAATTGTCTGTGAATAATGCACGACAATCTCGAAGATTTCAACAGCTAATAATAGAGCACAGTAGAAGACTCTTGCGTCTTGAGCAAAATTACGGACAATCCTAACTAATATTATAAATGCGAAAATGGGTTTTGGTTTGTTTGTTTGTTACGCTTTCACGCTATAATGGCTGAATGGATTGGCACATGGGTAGATCATGACCGGGGTAAGGACATAGGATACTTTTTATCCCAATATTCCCAAGGGAACACGATCGAGACTTCACCCGCATAGGGTGCAACCGTGGAGCGCAGCTAGGATAAAATAATTACGACAGTTCATTAATGAAGACCTGCCCCCAGCAGCGTAATTAATGCAGATTATTGTCAATCAGAAAACCGAAGAGTCAAAACTTATAGAAAACACTTTCCCAAAATATTGAACGTTGCGTTGTTCGAACCCAGTGCGTACGCCATCCCAATAACTTAATATTCCGACATGCTATCGAGATATTTTTCGTCACGCACGAATTTTATGACATCAATTCATTTAAGCCTGTGCATAATTTTTGGAGAAAAATTATAACAGAATCATGTATCAATTTGGTTCTGAATTTCGCGCAAAACATCATTATTATCTGCCTGCAGCCTTTTTAAAACTAATAAAGAGAAACCAAATTTTAAAGTAATTTTCTCCAGTTAAATCCCATTTTAGTTCAGGTTTTTCGTAGAAGACAATTTATTATGGCATCGTCCTATCTTAAAATCGGTTTTCCTAGGCTCCTTATCCACCCATGGTCCACTCAATCTTGGCCTAAATCATAATATTGTGGACCTAACATTTTAACAAAACAGAACGAACCGACCGAACGGTGACCGAAAAGTTGTGCGGAAATCGGTTGTCATGGTATGGGCATGTGATGCGGAGAAATGAGGAAAATTTCGTGAAAAAAGTTTTAAGTATGAATGTCGATGGCTATAAGAGTAGAGGAAGACCAAAGAAACGATGGATGGACTGTGTGAAAGATGATATATTATGGCTAGAAAGGGGGTGGATACCGAGATGACGACTAATAGAGAAGTATGGAAAATAAGGCCATGTTGCGCCGACCCCAAATAAATTAGGATAAGGGCAGGAGAATGATGGAGAACGATCTAGAAAGTATAAGCAGCAAATAGAACGTCCAAAAAGAATACAGTTATATTACCTGCCAAGAAAAAAGACGTAACAAAGTTTTATTCATCTTTAGAAATGCTCTTTGAGCGAGAACGGAATAACCACAGCTCCAAAGCACATTAGAGTACTCGTATCGATGAAAACATTCACACTGAAAACCGTTTCAGTAGCAATGAAATTAAAATTTACTTTCCAAACAATTGGAGCGGAACCTATCAAAACTGATATTTGTTATTAACTCTTTAATATTTAACTCTCTGCTAGACTATTACTCCGGGAATTTTATATCTTTTGTATATTTGTGAAAATTGCGTCGGCTGTAAAAGTTTAATAAGTTTATTTAAGCGTAGACTATAATATTAACTTTTTGAAGTTAGCATTATTAAAGTTCATTATTATAATGCAATACCAAGTCCCCAAGTGTGAGTGTTCATCCCAAGATTGTCTGTAAAAGATCACTTTTAGCGATAAGGCCACATGGCCCATTGTACGACGACCACCTCCTCGAACTATAATTGTATACTTATCTAATTCTATTTTATCTTATGTGTTTGGGAAAGCAAACATACGGGGCTTTATTGCAAAATATTTGCCAAAATCCTCGTTCTTTGATAGATTTTGGACCCAACACATAAACAAGACCCAAAACTTGTAACCTACATAGAATCCTGTCACCTATAACTTTGCGGGAGCCAGTCACATTAAGATTAGAGTTGGGTTACTCACGTTCATGTTCCGAATTTCTCAACTGATTTCGCATTCAAACGGTGCACATCACCACGAGTTGATTACTCGGTAAAAGCGTGAATCAAATCTTGTCTGGATTTAAATTAAAACCATAGACTAGGTACCATTAATACCTGTCTTGATTTATAAATTATCTGCCTAGCTTTTTCTCAACTATTTTGGGATCGGCTTCCAGTCTAACCACAAGCAACTGAATACCAGGATTTTACATGGAACGACTGTCTGTCAGATCCGTGACGACTGTCAAAGATTTACGAATGACTCCGGCTTTCCTAACGGTATCGGTACGAAATTTAGCGACCAGCGCAGTTTAACCTTGATTGATCGAACCGTTAGGCTGTAGTTAATAACCTTCAAACCTCTTAGGACTACTCATAACAGACGTGAATAAAAATTTTATATATACCTTTTCTTTCGCAGGTGAAAACCCCGCAGCCATGCAGTCCTCCTCACCAACTTTCATCAGCCGTCTCCCCAGCATCTTATTACCGACCCTCATCAGTCTCAACCTGATACGGTGACAATTTCACTAGCTCATCAACTGAAAATGTACCCTATATGTAATAGCAAATGGTTTATTTTTGCGTGGAGTGAAATTTGATAGCGGGTCGTGTGTCAAATAAATTCGAAAGGTTATTACGGGTAATGCGAGGCGTTGAGTGTACACGTGTTTTTACTTCGCCTAGTCTGTTTTTATTAAAGACCTCATTTCTAAATATATTCGTTACCTTAATATTAGCGTTCGGAGTAAGCAAAATATCAAGTTCTAAAACAACCAATTAATCATCGTTATTTTTACGAGTAGCTCCAACAGAAAACCAATCTTCAACGGCCTTGACTTTACCTTTTCCAAGTACATCTTAATACACTGCTTTGCAATTTGGGTTGAGCTCCAAGCTCTCATTAGATTTCGACAATTTCGTCTTCTCTGTAATTCACCAATTCCTTGGCTTTCTCAACAGCAGGATGGTAAATTATTAGTCATTTGGAAATGGAAATTTTATCCTCCTTTCCCTCATTACTGAAGAAATTGTGAATGCAATCAATGAGCTCCATCGATGTAGGTCAAGAGCTGAGCGCCGCACTTATAAATATTTATATTTAATTCAGCAAACGCAATTCTTCATTTATCCTTAGATGGGTCGATAGCTGTTGGTGCGTTATTGGGTTGACGGGTTTGATTTAGTTAACTAGTGTTTTGATTAAAGCAAGTCATTGGGAGATAAGAAATAATTTTGCAACTTTTATCCTGAATTTATCCTTGATTGTTTTTTGAGCATCAACTGAACGAAATAGATCTCTTAACTTTTCAAACAAATTCTGTAGAATTAACAACGCCACTCTGCAAACAATTGCCATTGTTAGGCAATTCAAGAAAAACTTTATCTATCCAACTTTCAGTAAGATACCAAAAACAATAATTATGTATTAGACAGATAATAACATAGATCATTTTGATTTGCCCAAATTCAGCATCTAAGCCAGAATGACAACCAGTAGGTACATTAGGTGCACAAACAGCAGAACAATAGCCAATGTGTTGATTTTCAAATAGACATAGACCATCAACTCGAACGGTAAACAAGTACAAGCGACCCAGTTCTCTTTACTGACTAGGGTACACGACGGACATTATACCTACTTGCATAACAGGGTGAGTTTTAGAACAGGAATACTTATACAGCATGTATCCGAAAGGTGTGGTCATATTTAAGGGTGCATGTGTTAGTCCCATGTAGAAAGTTGTTTAGTTTGATGGTCTGTAACATACTCTTAAATTATACAGTATGTTAACTAACAGAGGGCGTTCCCGTTAACCCGCAATAGTATTGCGTCCATACATGCTAGAAAAAATATTAAAATCGAAAAAAAAAAAACTTTTTTTATTTTTTTATCTTGAAATATTCACAAAAATTATTGATATCATACGTAAAACAAACAATATGTACACGTACACTTGTCGCACTTGTCTTTCAACGTGGAAAGACAAGTGCGACAAGTGTACGTGGGTACAGAGTGTTACATTTACGAACCAATTTAAAAAAAAAATGAAAATTTTATTATAAAAAAAAAAACTTTTTTTTTTCAATTTTAATATTTTTTCTAGCATGTATGGACGCTATACTATTGCGGGTTAACGCGAACACCCTCTGTTAGTTAACATACGGTATGAACACATCAATAGGCTATGTCAACTCTTATAAAAATATAAAATATCAAGAGTCTCATTAAATTATAACATCAGGAATATAATTATTATGTCATATTTATAATAGAAAGCATATCACAATTACTGTTTTCAAGGATTTAGAATTTTTTCTTTGTGATAAAATGAATATCGTCATTGTTTTATTTCTGCGAAATGAAACCCTTTGATCAAAATAGAAATTCAATGAGTACATGAATTTAATGAAAGCTAAGTTAATATTAATGTGATATATATACATACATTTAGCAAAGTATAAGTCTGTCATGGTTGGTATTTACGACATAATTTCCATCCAGCACGAGCATAGTGATTCCTGTGATTAAACTCATCCTGTATACAACAGACAATACACATCTACAGCTTAGCATATAAATTCATGGCATGATGAAGGGGCCTTGAAGACTAGCGATACAAGTATTTGTAATATTGTGATACCAGTTTCTATAGCATTTTAACAGTTGATTAAATTAGTAAAAGAAAAGCTGTCAGTCTTAGCATTGGAAAAAGTTTCTTTAATAAAGACGTAAACATTAATTATGATAATAAAGGGCAGCGC
Source organism: Conistra vaccinii (assembly GCA_948150665.1). Lineage (NCBI taxonomy): Eukaryota > Metazoa > Arthropoda > Insecta > Lepidoptera > Noctuidae > Conistra > Conistra vaccinii. Next base: position 17,390,983 of record OX411339.1, read on the forward strand.
ATTGCGTCTGGCGTTTTCATATTTGAATCAATTTTAAAGCTCGTTTAAGATAATTGAACCTGATGCTTTGAAATTGCAATTGCAATCGAAGATCAAACGGCGCCGCGTCGTTAAGTAAATAATAAATTTTCTTTTCATTTAAAATCCACAAATCATACTCAAAATGAGATAAAGGTAAAATAAGGGCATAAACTATCCTGATGTTAGAACGGCTGAGGGCTAGACAAATTATTGACATTCTATCAGTGATGACAATGATGGAAAAGCCAAAAATGCAATGGATTTGTTAAAGACTACCGATAAGCATATTCAACATATCAATTCTGTTGAAAGTCGTAGAAGAAATATGTAGTGCTTTGAAGCGATTGCTACGTATACCCTTTGGTCACACGCATAGTTTTTGTAATACACAGATACTAATAGCTAGCTAGTTATTTAGTCACACGTAGCAAATAGATTACACTTTATAGAAACCATTTCAATTCTGAGCGACGTAGATGATAGAATATTCTGACGGTCACGTAATATTATTGGGAACTTTCCATCCAAGCATAAAATATTTGACCAAAATCAATATTTAGGTGACATCGCAGATAGCAGAAAGGAACCAGATAATACTAAAAGGAATAAACTAAGCAGCTTTAATAAAACCGGCCTGTTCCCACAAGTGTTAATAGAATATTAATTCAAGTACATCCCGTTCATAATCGTTTACTGTAGTGTGCATATTATAAGCTCCGTAAGTAATTTTAATTGAGCCAGTCTGTAATTCCCTTCCAAAATTGTTACAATTACGTCCCCAATTATTTGAAATAGGCAACCTTTTGCACACCAATGTGACTTTAGTACTAAGATCTGTCCCATTTTAATGTTCTTTACTTGCTATTTCAGCTATAAAGTTTTATGAATGGAAAGTTTCGTTAGCTAGGAGACTACTTTAGAGACGTGAAAGGTTTCAAAATTGACGAACCCAATTGAATTTGTCGCCATCGCCGTCGAACGTATCTTGGGTAGCGTGTTCTATTTTATTTACTATCAGGTTGTGTCAAACGGCTTGCGTTGCTTGCGAACCTCAATATACAATTTAAAAAATTCTAACGCCATATTTTATTTGTGGGTATTTTATTTATCAATTTTGTATGCAAAACAGATATGTGAATCCAATTTTACTAATGTATTTTCCATTAGACTACAATATAATTTTCCATCACCGAGGTATATTATACAGTTGGAGACAGTCATGCAAATTGCTAGTATCCTGACTCATATTATAAATGCTAAAATTCGTGACGTAGCAACTCTGTGACCAGCCAACGGATTTCTACGAATTTCGGCTTTCATGTCTAGTTTGTCTAAAGGATTAGCATTTGGAATTTAGCTATGAACAATAACATATGTAACTAAGCTGTGAAAACAACTATTTTGTTAAAATACTTTGTAATATTCAAACTGAAAACTGTACAGATTTTAATTGAAATCTTTAACAATGTTCGAATGGACAATAATAGAAGAATATGCTTTATGTATGAACATTTTCATTAATAAAATTCATAATGAATATTGAAACACACCAGACTGAAATAATTCAATAGCCTGATCACATTCCAGGAATACAAACTGTACAACAATTTATAAAATTATTTGTATGATGAATTTATTGAGTATAACATAACGTAACGCAAAATGGAATGTAAATTATTCGGAAATTCAATTATTTACAAACATTGTTTAATGAATACAAGTTCAAGACAAGTAGAAGAAGATTCTTGATTACTTCATTTCTTTTTTGATTAATAACTCATCAATGAGTAAAATCGTTGCCATATCTTACTAATGTAAGTACTGCTGTACATAAAAATAATTCGTCTCCACAATAAAATTCAAACCCAGACATCGCCACCAATTCTAAAACAATCATCTACATAGCCAAAGTTTCTATCAAAACACGTCTGCTGCGGAAATTCAGCTCAAAAACTTCCCCTTAGGAAAGATTCATGCCATTATCACCACACTGCGGCGAAACCGTTGTCGCAGTTTGTTATTAGCACACAGGTGACGCCCATCCCCTTCGTATAATCCCTTAGTGGCAACTTATGACACACTTGTGAAAGGATAGGGGAGGTTTGCTCTAACCAAAACCCCGATACGATAAACTTACGTAACGATAAGACAAATGCTTTGTTTAACCTTCTCAAGAATTTTGCTCCACGCAAATCATCTATGTAAAAACTGATTTTAATATTGTACTTAAAAGTATGCGGTTGATGAATGAAGGTTTTGTAATGTGAATTCGTTTGCTTTTTTTGGCTGTATTCATTTTGAAATTGAGAATTGGTTTGGTAAATAATCAAAAGTTTTTTCGCTTATCCTCGGGTTCATCAGAATTTGATAGTATCCTTTATCAAAGTCTAAAATTCTGCAAAAAAAAAGTAACTGAAACAACAACTCTCATTATTTTTTTCATTTGTTCGCTCCAGCCATAAAATTTTAGTGAAAATAATTATGACAGCCACCACTTGCTAAACGTTCTAAAGTTAATTGCACGTGATGACTATCTCACCTCGACAATAACATAAAACGGCCAAATATTCAAAACGGTTTCAACGAAACATCGCACAATTCACGTTCGAATGAAATACTAAAATTTCTTCCATTCCATTGTTTTCGTATACAAATGCAAAATATTATTTCATAGCAAGTTTAATTGCACTAGTAAATAAAAACTTGCTGAACCATTGGCACAGAATTTACGCCCAGAGAGCAAAATGATCGTTAAAGAAAAACTTTTTTTTCGTAATGCTCTAGACTCGGATACCAGTCACCGTTTTGTAATAAAAAGCTTGTATTGCCGTTGTTTCGCAAAAACAGCCGGTAAATGAAACTTGTGACTTTGAAAAATAGCAGTGACATTTTTGCTAAAGTAATTACTCGATAAAGCGGGTGTCTTATTTCATTTTAATCACATTTTGTTTTTTTGTCGAGAAGTCATTTTTCTTGGCGCTTTAAAATAAACGCTGGAATTAAAGTAGTTTGTATTTATGGGAACATTGCTCTAGACACAGTCATTTATTCCGTCTGCTCACATATTCATGTCACTGTAATGTAATTCGGCAATCACGGTACAATTTGTTTTGATGGAAACAAACTGTTTGTTTATTTCGACAAAGAATCTGAACGATCATTGAAATGCTTTCAAATTCAACCATGTGTAATTATTTCACACTGTTATTTATAGAATGAGTAAAATCACTGTTATAAATAGTGCTTTTTATGTAAATCATGTTTATGCGAAATGAGGTTTTGTTTTTATATTTATTTATTTTGTTCAAATACTCTCTATAATATTGTAAATAAACTTAGTGTATATGTGATAAACAAGCTCATAAAATGTCTGTTAATAATTGTAAATATTATTATGTATTAGTGTTAAGTCGAGCCGCGTATAAAATAAAAATAAGTGTTCCTTTTTATGTGTGTTTCATTACCATTTATTTCAGTTTCGAGTAAACAAAGGCGTTTGTGAAATAATTAAACGCCCAAATGGATTCTTAAATCTTTGTGAAGGAGATTTTTATTTTTCATTTAAAGAAAGTATTAATAATCTAGCTAGACAGTGTTGAGAGGTATAAATTTGACATTTCTCACGATAAAAGATGTCCTTTAATCGCAAAATCTGATTGACAGAACGATGATTGAGAAAAAAATAAAAACCATTATTTCAATCGTAGCCAAAGAGAAAAGTAATAACAGCTTATCAGAGCAAGTCAAGAAAATAAATTAAATAAATACATTTAGATTTTCACTACAGAGGGCTATTAATAGTTTTACGTGAAAGTGAGTAAGTAAACATAGGAATCCCCTAATAGTCAAAGCAGCTTGCTATGTCCCGTCCAATAATCAAGTTAGTAAGGCCCGTCGCCCTAGGCATGTCCTCTCAGATCCAGATGACCCCATAACTCTCCTCCAGGAGAGCAATAGGGCCACAAGTACAGTTCACAAAACACGCCGACAGAACTTCAGACCTCGCCGTAGAGGTCCGCGACCGCGACCCACCCGAGTAAATGATACTCCCCCCCGACCCTTGCTCGATAACGATGCGCCAGCCCGCGTTTTTGCTGAGCCTGTAGCTTTAAATTCCCCTGATAATAATAATGAACCATCCTTGATCCAGCCTGTCCCTCTTGCTGTCCTCCCGTCAGCAAACGCCCTAAGCCGAGGTTCGTACCCCACAGGGGGTGCCCTTAGCGAGCGTTCGCCTAGTTTTAATTTAGCTTAGTTTGTATGCCCCTGGCTGGAGGCTTTGAGTTTCTTTTAGGAGCTTAAGGCAGCCACAGGAAAGTCCGGTTAAGCAGCGAGTACCTTAGTGGTAACCTGCGAGATGCCCTAGTCAAAAAAAAAAAAAAAAAAAAAAAAAGTGAGTAAGTCTATCCAGTTTTCAAGGATTACCAACCATTCCAATGTCTATGTAATTGATCAAAAAGGAATTTTAATACTTTGAGATTGAATAAAAAGTGATTTTAATTACTGAGTGAAAAATCAAGCATTCATTTTACAATTAGTTAAAAATCATTCATTAGCTTAATTGGGAAGTGTAGTTAATATGGAAATTTTAACTTTTTTTTGGAAAGAACAAAAATGGTTATCAAAGTCTGGTATGTTGATAACTAGTTAGTAATGATGATAAATACCTTTATTTAATTGAAGTCCAATCAGAAGCTGTTATTAACAAAGACAACTTCAATACTACATAGTTACTAACAGCAGACGTTCTGTTTGTTGCATTCTTTACTACACTAGCTGTAGAAATTGAATTGACATCTAATATAGACGAGTCAATTTCTGATTCAAAGGGAACCAGCCATAATGCAGAAGGTTGTTTATATATAATGAGCAAAAACAGGCGCAGGTAAACATAAAAGATACAGTTTTATGTGTCATGTGCCTGCGCCTGTTTTTGCTGTAGCAGATGAATACAAGTCACGAGTTCAATTGCAATCGCTGTTCATACGAGGGGCATGCCAAAAGAAATTAGATACTCAAAAATTATAACATTTATTCTTTATTACAAGTATCGATCTTTTCGAAGTATTCACCCTGAGCATGTATACACTTTTCCATATCTCTGAATCAATTGGAAAATACCTCTGACCACTCTTCTTTAGACACCTCAGAAATCTCGAAATCATAGGCATCCAGTGGATATTCTTTGCTTTCAAACCTTTTCTCTTTTAGTTTTTCTTTGATTTTTGGAAACAGGTAAGAATCATAAGGCGCTAGGTCAGGGGAATACGGCGGGTGAGGGAGGATAGACACGTTTTTTGAGTTAAAAAAGTCGAGCGTTCTGGCAGACGTGTGCGGCGCCGCATTGTCGTGGTGCCAGAGAAGGTGCCGGATTCCAGACCGCGGTCGCTTGTCACACCAAGCTGATATTACTGTTGGAGCACAAACTGTCACATAACATTCGGAATTCACCGTTCTTTGATCTTCTAGCACTACTGTAGCAATATGACCCGTTTTGCAGAAAAACGAGGCGACCATTTGTTTCTGTGTGCTTCGTGCACGGCGACATTTCGTTGAAGTTGGCTCATCTTCAAAGCACCATACAGTCGACTATCGCTTAGTTTCAGGATCATAGTTATACAGTCATGTTTCGTCATCAGTCAGTATATCATACACGTTTTTTTTCTTCCCGGCGTCGAATTTATTTATCATGAATAGGCACCAATCCACCCGACGGTCTTTCTGCTCATCGGTAAGTTTGTGCGACACCCATCTCGAACAACGCTTACGGAGAGAAAGGTGATCGCGAATTATAGTTTGCATTGCTGCTAATCCAATACCCAGTTCTCGCTCTAGCTCTACATATGTAAATCGTCGGTTTTCGCGAATAAGTTTTTCGACTGCACGTACGTTTTCTTGTGTGACCGCGGTTGGCGGCCGACCTGTCTTCGCTTGATCTTTGAGACATTCCCGTCCTCTTTTAAATTCAGCAAACCACTTAAAAACTTTTGCTCGTGAATAAGGCGACTCATCAAAAGTAGTAGCCAAAATTTCAAAACATTCTTGAGGCTTTAAACCTTTTTTATAGTCATAACAAATCATAGCGCGAAAATCACGTCGACTGAGCTCCATTGCTGCAAGAGAATTCGAAAATTCGCAAATTCGAAAATAAATGTTTACCCAAAAAACAAAAAGATATGATGTGTGTTCTATTTTCAAATATATCAATAAACAACCAGCCTATATGATGGTGTATAACGTGGCAGTGTCAAACAAATGACGAAAGAATATCTAATTTCTTTTGGCATGCCCCTCGTAAAGCATGCCAAAGTGTGCATGAGTTCTGTGGCCAAGTTCAAATTATAGAATTCAGAGCAGGTTGCACGCTAACAATGAATATCCTGCATTCAGATGCAAGACATTAATTGTAACGTGCATCATTGTCAAGATAACAACGCATACACAGACGTCTCAGATTGGAAAACTTCTAGACTAAGATTAATTATTTGATTTGTAAACAAATGAGTTTGTTTGACGTGAATTTATGTTTCAATGAGTTTATATAACTATTGGTTCAGTTAATTGAAACAACCCATCTAAAACAGCATGCCACTAAAACCAATGTTATAAATTCCACGGCGAATAAAACTCTTTATATAAAAGAACACATATATCCACACAAAAGACCGTTACATCTCATTACTATTTCATTCCATCGGCTATAAATGTTACAATTCCATTCGAATCTACAAAAGACATGCTAACTTGCTATTCCTGGCTAGATCAGCGCAAAAAACTAACAAAACATCTATGTAAAATAACCTCTAAAGCCCTCTCGTCCGCTATTTTTTTAGACACAAATTCAAATTTCACCTAAACTAAAAGAACGATGAAATGTACCAATTCAATTCAGTTTTCATTATCCTGAAAAGCCTTTGATGCAGTTTCGCCTACATTAATACAGCTGCTGCTGACTTTGTTCTTACAGAGGAATTTGGTAAAAAGCCGGCGGTGAGTCCAAAATATTTGTTTATGATTTCAATGATAAATTGCTAATCAGTAGATTACTGCAGTATTCATCCATCGTCTGAAAACAATAAATATCAAAATCAGACTAAAACCAATTAAAAATAGATGAACTAAAAAAGTTCTTATTTGTTTATTATAGAGTATGTTTTTGCAGCTGAAGAATGAACTGCAAAAAACTCAAATGAATCTTTGAGAGTTTGATTCTTGTAGAACACATTGAAAAACAAATTGATAATCATTATTTATCGTAAAACGCTGAGTGTAAAACAAAATTAAATCTAGCGAAGCGTTTTTTATTTTGTTTTATTCTAGCTTTAGAATCAAAGGGAAAAGAACATTGATCTGTCATACTTAAATAGGCGTTAATTGAACGAGAATCAAACAGACAAGTACTAATTCTGATATAGAATTGAATTTAGAGATATAATTTTAATCTGGAATATTTACTGTTCTGGTGGTTATATCCATTGATTTCAACGATGCAAATAAGAAGACAAACGATGCAGATGAAGCACTTTTCCACAAAACCCATGAATTAAAGAAAAATAATAATGAGTTACAGAAGAAAATCTTAAAAGATATTCTGCTTAAAAAAGTGGTTACTGCCATACAGAAGAAGTTTGTCGGTGCGTTTCAAAACTTAAAGATAAAGTCGAAAAACCTTTTATTTTTACTAAACCTTCATAGTAAAAAAGCAAAGTTCAAATGACTCATATTCCTGTAATGTCACTGGAACTCAAACCTTTAAAACCAAAACACAGCAACTCCAATTAACGGCAGGAATCGGCAAAGCAATAACAATTTCCTTACGAACTATCTCTATAGCTAAACTACGAATTATTCTGACAAAGACTACAAAATAGTCTCCCTTTAAACAGTACCAGTTTCAAGTTTCCACTTATCTTAATAATGTCAAACGCTTCAGACGAGAAACGGAGCTTGCTAATAAAATAGTAAGAAAAGCACAGAATCACGAAATAATTAGATACAGAAGGACAGCTTCATACAACGAACGAAAACGCACGAACTCATAAATGCGTACGTACGACGATCTGAAACAAATGCCGATTGCGAGTGTGCTTACATTTTGCTCGCTGTACGTGAAGCGTGCCCATATGTGCGTGCGGTGACGGTCGTAGTATGTCCTGGCCTTCTGTACCTTTCTATTTTGTGGCAGGATGGAGTTTGATTAATAGTTACAGTATAATAAAATAGAACGCGTGTCTTAGGTCTGTGTGTCGGTGGATGCGATGGTCGGTTCTTGAGTCGGGAAATGTTTATTTGGTAAGGTAATAGTAATAGTAATTTATTTCCAAACTTCAGTACACGTTACATCAATGAGGTCTCGACCCCTGAACGAAGTTTCTCCAGTTACATGGATCAACATAAGAAGGCTTAGACTAAATACAACTTATACTTATTTTTATAATAATTAAAAGAAAAAAAAAAGTAAACAAAACAAAATATATAAAGAATGCAAAAATTTAAGGTTAATAAATGTTACTAATACTAAAACATAGGTATTCTCGGGTAGTATGTGTGTTCGAGCCTACGCCTGCTCGTTTAGAATGAGCAAATCAACGTTGCGAGTTAATTAGATATAATTAGATGTAAGGACAATCTGTACTTTTCTGTCACCAACCCCTTCCATTTTTGTTCGTCATCGAGGCAATACATGTTTGACTAAATATCAGCATATTTGGAGTTTCCTTGAAGAGTCACCCTAAAATTCCCCAACATTTTGGTCCATTACCGAGCCGGATTGGTTGAATAAATGAAGATTTGCTAAAAATCAGTGGATTTGGATAATTATCGTGGAGTTTTGCCGAGGAGGTTATAAACCGGCAACGTGACTGTGCACAAAGGACTTCAAGCTAATTTACGGTGTTAAGAATATTTTAGTTGAAATATCATCACCCGTTCAGGTAGTACCTAGGTATTTAACCATAATTAAGGATTTACAAAGGTTAGTGTTTTATTTACCTAAATACCTAAATTGTTCAAATTAACAGATTTTCCTATTTGGATTGTGAATAGTTTCTATACATTATCATTTATCTGATGATACTTATTTTGCAAATACGATTATATGTTCTTTCTATTAAAGTTCAGTAGATATTTTGCTACATTTATAATTGTATAGCAGTATTTTAGTTAACTATTCATATTAAATTTCTATCACAAGTCGAGTTGCAGGATGCATTAAATGTTATTATAATTAGAAGTCAAATTGAGTCTTTTCCTGAGTATAAATTACTCATTAATAATCAGAAGTTGCCTTATAAAAGCGCCCTTATAAAATTTAACGTTTTCTTAGACAATAATAAAATCATGCGTGTCGGAGGACGCTTAGCTAATTCAACTTTTGCTTTTGATAAAAAGCACCCTATTCTTTTACAGTCCACTCATAAATTTAGGAAGTTACTATTCGAATTTGAACATGTAAAGCTGATGCATGCAGGCCCTCAGCTATTGCTGGCTTCAATTAGGGATTCATACTGGCCTATAGGCGGACGAAGCCTAGCTAAGAGTTGTTATCGTAATTGCGTGCGTTGTTGTCGCATGTCGGGTAGAACAGTTACTCCTTTAATGGGTAATTTGCCACAGCAGCGTCTCCTTCCAGGCGGTTATCCTTTTCAAAGCACTGGTGTGGATTATGCAGGTCCCATCATGGCTGCTAGTAGGCAAGGTCGGGGATGTAGGCTAGTAAAAGTGTACATAGCCATCTTTGTGTGCTTCACCACTAAGGCTATTCACTTAGAGCTGGTGAGTGACTTAACCAGCAATAAATATTTATTAGCTTTATCGAGATTCATCTCGCGACGGGGAAAACCGAGTGACATCTACTCCGACAACGGTACCTCTTTCGTCGGTGCCTGCAACGAACTTTCGAAGTTCCTTAAGTCTAATTGCAATTCCTTGGGCGAGCAATTGGCTAATGACGGAATTAAATTCCATTTTATACCGGCCTATACTCCTCATTTTGGCGGACTCTGGGAAGCGGGTGTTAAGTCAACCAAATATCATCTCAGGCGAGTGTTGGGAAATTGTAAATTAACTTATGAAGAGCTTAACACCACATTAGTCCAGATTGAGGCGATACTGAATTCACGTCCACTGACGCCGCTGTCATCTGATCCAGCTGATTGCACCCCACTGACTCCAGGTCATTTTCTTGTTGGCCGGCCGCTGACGTCACTTCCGCAGCGAGATCTACAGAACCACTCCACTGCTTTATTGTCTCGGTTCCAACGGATTGAGCAGCTTCGTCAGCATTTTTGGGCTCGTTGGAGTAAGGAGTATGTGTCCGAGCTGCAGCAAAGAACCAAGTGGCATACCTGCAAAGACACGCTAAAGTTGGGATCCTTGGTCATCATAAAGGAGGACCACCTTCCTCCTCTTAAATGGAGATTGGGAAGAGTCGTCGCCGTCCATCCAGGGTCAGATGGAATTGTTCGTGTGGCAGACGTCAAAACATCTGCTGGAGTCGTCAGAAGAGCCTTTAACAGGATTTGCCCGCTGCCCGTTGATTCTGCGTTTGGTTGAAAGCGCCTCTGCTGCTTCCAACGTCCGGGGGCATGTTCGAGCCTACGCCTGCTAACGAGCAGGCGTAGGCGCAACGTTGATTTGCTCATTCTAAACGTAGAATGAGCAAATCAACGTTGCGAGTTAATTAGATATAATTAGATGTAAGGACAATCTGTACTTTTCTGTCACCAACCCCTTACATTTTTGTTCGTCATCGAGGCAATACATGTTTGACTAAATATCAGCATATTTGGAGTTTCCTTGAAGAGTCACCCTAAAATTCCCCAACAATGTGTGGTGAGGTGTTGGATGGATGTGTCGTGTGTGTGTGTAGGTGTGAGAATGTGTGTGTTGTCTGAGTCTGTCTACTAAGTTATATTACTGATAATGTTTTCCTTATCGTCATAGGTATAGCTATCAAGCCAAGCTAGGATTTAGGAGAAGGTGAAAAGGTATTAATTATTAATAGATTATATATTTTTCATGCTGTGGTTAGAAATAAGATAAAGATACTGGAGAAAACGGCTGATAGTGATAGGAACTCCAAATAAATTGGATATGGGACATGGCATTATGGCATGATGGTGAAGATGTTGGGATGACTTAATCTAGGTCACCACTGCTTTCATTGTCCCAATGTAAAGAAAAGTAGGTTTAGAAATAAAAACATTATACAATTAGCGAAAGATGACATGCATGTTAGCATAGTGTTTGCGAGGGTAAGTTTATCTATGCGTGACTAAATGATGACCGAGTCAGCAAGTCAGTAACGCATTTTAGGCCGAAGTCTATAACCGATACTTAGCACGTACTTTGACGAAGCTTTATTCATGTCACTGTCCCACAACTGTCGAACTATACGTGCAAGAAAGAGAAAATAACATGTCTAAGCCAAAGCAAATGCTAAGTTAGTGACGTAGATTTCGGTATCGGTCTTAGTTTTAAATACAAACTTTCTGACACCAATAAATTTATTGCTACCACAACTGCGCGAATATCCATTCAACAATTACAGTATGTCGACCATCAGAACAATTTAATTATATAGTTAGGTTAGTTATTATTGCAACAAATGTCATGTGTATGTAATAACTGTCAACTCACTGGTGTTGCGGTTGGAATCCCGTAGGCTCCGTTCACGATCCCGAGCGATACGACTTGCGACGCGAATTGCTTCAAGCGACACGCGCAGGCGTCGCGCGTCGTCGTTTGGTGCCGTCCTCCCTCGCTTCGCAAGTAGCGTTGCGGTGACTCGTGGCAGGCTCTTAATAACTTCTTTCATTTGTTTTCTCCACAGTCGCTAAAGATGCGTGCCGCTTGAGCATATAGCTCGTGGCCAAAGGGTGATGCCTAGAACGAACGTGTGTGGTAAACGTTACGTAAATTCAAACAATGTTTCCAATGGCAAACGATATTAGAAAATACTGTTGGAGCTGCTGAAGATTGTAAAACCATCTTTGTATTGTATAAACTCAATTTCTTTTGTATTGTATAATTGCATAGCACATGTGTGAGTACTTACTATGTACTACCATTACCGGGTAATATGTCTTTCATTGACTTGAATGTGCCCTGGCGGCTGAGAGTATGTCATGCTCACTCAGATGTCTCGCTGATGGTGGCGTGTGTGTTGGATCATTTAGCTCCCTTCAAAATGGTTGAGTGAACGGGCTCCGTCAGTTAGGACTGGTCATCTCTAAGCTGCCGTGGCTTATTTTAATTTACTTTAATCTTTGAATTGTTTTTGTTTTTATCTTTTTATTACGGACGCTTTTAACGTGCGCATCTTTAAACATTGTTCTCACATGTATAATTTAAACATGAATGATGTAACCACTATTTTGTAACAATTATTAAGCTATTGCATAGCTTCTATCGCGGGCCTTGAGCGTGGAGACCTAATCCAGAAATTTCGTAACGAAAATACTACCTAAGAAAAGAGTGTTTTGTATTGAAAATTATGTTTAACTGCTTGACAACAAAGTTCAAATTTACTTACAAATTTACTTAAACGAATGATACGAGAGCGTTGTATTGAAAATTATGTTTAACTGTTTGACAACAAAGTTCAAATTTACTTAGATGAATGATACGAGAGTGTTGTATTGAAAATTATGTTTAACTGTTTGACAATAAAGTTCAAATTTACTTAGACGAATGATCCTTGACTATTAATAGTTAAATTAAAACCTTTTTATTAGTTTGATGTTCCCGGCCATTACGTTGTGTCAAGTTTTAAAAACTATAAATGTGAATAACAGTTCCTGTCAATGTCATCATTGCTATTTTCTTGTATTCGGGTTAATATTTTACAATTGCGTAAGTTGATAAAAAATGCTATGCAATAGCTTCGCCGGGGCAGTCCCCGAGTGCCACACGTCTTTTTTAGTATTTATTTCCGCTTGAGTTTAGCTTTCGATATTTTTTTTTGTTGGCACATTGGCGTGTGCTAGCTGTCATTATAGCAAATATATTTTTATTTAAAAGAGTTTCCGTGGAGTTTCATGCCCGTTCTTCTCCATAGATACCTACTACGCTTTGGAATGGGCAACTAGCTTCATATTTCTGACTGACCGACTCCTTGACAATTCAAAAGTGCCTATGCAGTGCAGTATATGGTTTAATTGAAATGAATGCTTTGAGTTTGTGTTTGAGTTTTGGCCCATGACCCTTTGGGAGCGTTCAACCGGCAGGCTGGCCGCAACCTCAAGGTACGCGCCCACACCGGTGCCCCGTAAAGGGGCATGGACCGCACGACCTCCGTCGTAGAGCCTCCGTCAGGAGGCGTTTGGACTCCCTAGATTGGGCAGAAGCCGCTTCAAGGCAGCCCCGGCCCGCTCCAGTTTGGGAGCCAAACGTCGGACATGCTCCACGAAGTTCCACTGGCTGTCGAGGACGAGTCCCAGGTACTTCATCGTTGATGATCATCGATGTGAACCCTTACTTATGTCTTTGCTTATAAATAAGAGGTAGGCTGTTTTTTTTACAGATAAACGCGAGTTCGTGCTAGTCCTACTGCTACAGTACGACGATGTGTTTTGTTGATAGCTATTATTATAATGAATGATGGGGGTCATTTGATTGTTGATGTAATTATCGCTACGGTTGAGTGCATAAATTATTTGTTTTGTGGTGTAAATTGTGTGTTTTCATTCAAGTGTAGTTTTGTGATAAAACGCTGCTTTTATGAATGCGGTTACTGTATCCGCCTATTACATTGAAATGTATTAATTTATATAGGTTTTAGGATACCGTCTCGTTACTGTGTCATGTTGTACAACTTTTGTTTGCATCATTCATCATCATCTGTCTACAAGTCCACTGTTGGGCTTTCTTTTTTCTGGATCTTTCCACAGTCTTCCAAATCTCTCCTTTTATGGGCAATCCGTCACAAATTAATTTAAAGTCTTCATGCAAGCGCTTTCTATGCCTACCTAAATGACGGTGCCCGTCTTTAGGCACCCACTGCGTGACGATGTGACGTCAGACAAAGAAAGAATGAAAATACATTTATTTGCGCTAAATGTAACGTATGAAGAATAAAAATAAAGCACATAAATACAAAATACTGTTTGAGATTTAGAGGTATGAGGAACAGGGTGTAAAGTTCACTCATCCTCTTTAGAAAAGGGAGGATCCTCCGACCAGACGGGTGTCATGTCTGGTAGTCAACTGCCCAACGATTGATGTCGGGGAAGCTTTATGCTGTTCGCGCGGTGAACTCTAATTACGCGATGCAGAATTTTGTCTTTGATGCGTAGTTCGCATGTGGCGATGTAGATGCCTCCATAGCGAGATCAAACTTACTTATACACATAACTAGTGATATTCATAACCTTTCCATACTTTAGTCGGGTAAAAATACAGTGGTAGTAACTGTATATTAAGGCTCCGTGCATGAAGAAAAACCCATTTTCGTCAATAACTTATCTAATTGTAAGAAAGCTTACAATAATTGAAACATTAAGTCTGTGTAAGTATAAAAGTACAGTTTACGTAGTGCTAAACCATTCGTGTCAGTCACAGCACCTTTTAATAGATGCATCACTTCTGCACTCTCAAAAATACGGTTTATTTCGCCTTTGATTTACGTAATGAAGATATTATATAATCATAAAATAAACTTTTGATTTTATTTCAAGGATAGCTGAAGACTAATGTGTGTTTTTAAATTTCTTGATAATGGTTTGCTAAATAATAGAAAAAAAAACATTATTGAAAGGGTTTTTAAAAAAATATGGTTTTTTTCAACATTATTTTTCTGCTATATTTTGTATCGAGGTTGAAAAAACTGGTTCCGCCACATGCAAGTAGACCATATAACGATGTTGATGATATTTTTAAATGTTCAAAATCAAAAGTAGTTTCTTGTAAAAAAGTGATCAAACGTCAGTCTCGCGTCAAGTTTGGAAAAACTTATTGCGAATATTTGTGATTTTCGATGAATACTTAATTTATTTGAAAAATCCCTTTCCACCACATGCAAAACAAAGAACTCAACTTTTTAAATCACAAATAGTTTTGTTTAAATAATTTTTCCCTTTCTCAGAATTATTGAACAAAATTGATCAAAATCAGTCGATTTCGTGCACGGCCCCTTAAATGCCTTCCCAAATCAAAAATAACTTTTGTGTAACATACCGCGGTCCACAATGCACTCGAAGTATAAAAAGGGAATCTACGCTACTTATATTTATACTATGTTTTCTTTATTTTTGTTTCTGCTTCCATACTTTGATCTCCGTTGCTAGGTAACACGTTATAAGGGGAATGATTTTTTTGGGGTTCCGTACATTTTTTTTTAAAAGAGAACCCTTATGGAGTGACTTCGTTTTTGAGTCCATTTTCTGACAGAAGCCTGTATTTTCTAACTGTAATGACTAGTCAAATACAATTTTCATATCATACCTACGTGTCACTATGGCAGCTGCTGTAATATCACATTAGCATAAAAAAAACTTTAAAAACCCCTCCCTCTAGGGTTAAAATAACGTAAACCAGAATGACCCCAACTGCGTAACACTTTCAATCACCTTCTCAAGGAAATTCATAATCCATTGCTTCATATTCATAATGTTTGAGAAATGTCTACTTAAATAACGCAATGAATTACATTTTGGCAGTTTAACAATACCTATTGTTAAACTGCCAATATGTAAGGCATTGTCACTGTAATTAAATAACGTATTTAAGCTACCCTTTCAGCTAGTTGATATTTTTACAGAATACGTGTAACTATAGCTGCTATAACATGAAAAGATAAAATAATGTAAATTGGTGGTAGGTACTTACGGAATCCTTAGTACGCGAGTCGGAAGTCGCTCTTGGAGAGTTTTTGATATTAAATATTACTTCGTATCATTGTGGATTGGTTCCTGGTGTGTTCTTTGAGTTTGTTTGGTTTTTGTTTCGTGCAGAATCTAATGTTTTGTTCCATTGAGGATGACGCGTCGTCTTTTGTTCCATTTTATGATAAATGAAAAAGAGAAGAGCTGCTCACCGATAAAACGGGTCCGAGCCCATTCGTCCCCTAAGATTCGCACCCTGTGCCCACTCGTCTCCTGGAACTTTTGAGGGGCCCATTCGTCCCCTGAAGAATATTTATTTTTATTCATTCTTCTAATATAAGTACATGTGTATGTGTATACTGCAGCTTGGTAGTCCTGGTACAGTCGCGCAGAAAAGGCTAAAATAAAAAATATAGTAATTCGGTAGATATCATGTTTATTTCAAATAAGATTAACACATACAAAATCACAATGTCCTAGAAACTAACAAAATAACACTCTTTTACAAAAATCAGCCTTGATTGACCATCATATAAATCAACATTAAATATAAAATATGCAAAAAAAAATAGAACACATATCAACAGTAAATAATCACTTCTTATTTTTTTGTATATTTACCAACTACATACATGCAAAATCATAATAACTTAAATCTAAAAAATTATAACAGTACAAAAAAAATACTAAAATCACAGTAATTAATGAAGACTAGATAAATCAACATAATTATATTTTTTTTGTATATTAACCAACTACATGCAAAATCGTAATAACTTAAATCTAATAAATTGTAACTAGAAGTACCTACATAAAAATTGGCTAAAATCACCGTATTTTTTGTATATTTACCAACTACATGCAAAATCATAATAACTTAAATCTAACAAACTATAACTACAATAACAAAAAATTACTAAAATCACAATAATTATTGAATATTAAACAAATCAACATTATTTTAGTATAAAACTAATCTTATATTTGTTTTTTCATTTTAAATTAATAATATATGCATAGCTTTTCCATGCAGTGGCCTAGTGAAATCTGATTTTCAAAAAATTGGCTAATTATGCGATTTATTCTCGCTTCATTTTCAATCGATTCAGGAGTCCGATTATTTGTTTGGACACCCCTTTGCACCTGATCAATTTAATTTTTTGATAAATTCGCTTCTTTATGTAGAGTGTCTAAACATTGCTGGTGGTAGAACTTCCAATATCAGCGTGAATACTAAATAGCTGAACAAATGGATGAACTACAAATTTAAAGGTTCCATCTAAAAAGAAATCGGAGAAACTTGACACTGTCACCTCATTTACCACAGATTTATCACACCCCGCGCACATCTGGATAGTACTTATCAATTTTAAACACCTTATCTATTATTTGTAACCCGTTTTTTTAACAAGCCATTCGTAGTGAGACAATTTTACATCGTAAGCCTATCGACAGGTTATATTATTATCATGACGGATTATCATTCATCATAGCTCTTTTTTCAATGATTTTTTATGATTTATTAAATTAATTCCGTTAATACACTGTTCACAAGTGTACTATGTTAACCGTTTCTTATGTAAAATATAGCTAATTTTATCTCAGGGGACCAATAGGCACCTGAATAGGTGCCGAATCTTTAACTTATATTGTATATATATTAGAGGGGACGAATGGGTTCTGACCCGATAAAACTTAGGTGAAATGAGCTAAAAGTGAGATGTTAATAGTTTCGATCCTATGCAGATGAAATGACAGCTCATTTTCACTTGACCAAAGTTTTGACAGTAGTTTTTAACAGAATAGACCTGCACCCTAATTACATAATGCACGATCAATTTTAAATTGAAACCAATTGAAAAAGATTGCCAGTCCATTGCTTGCAAAAAATTGAGCAGATTTTTTTGTCGAACTTATGAAGCAATGGACTGGCAATCTTTTTCAATTGGTTTCAATTTAAAATTGATCGTGCATTGCGTAATTGGGGGGCTGTTCCAGGTTTTGTAAGTCACTTTCAACAAGTGATTTTCAGCGATGTTTAATTAAACAGATTGCTTCGCCGTAAAATGCTCTATAAAACTTGCAAAGTATTATTTTATAACCTTTAAAGAGAAGAACCCAATTTTTTACCGACTTCCCAAAAAATTGACACTTCCAAATAAAAACAAAAAAACGTGAAAAATAACTTTAATTTCGGAAGTTGGTGGCAAAAAACGAAAATTCAGAACCAAAGACCGATTTCCGAAATTGATTAATTTTTCACTTTTTTGTGTTTTTTTTTGGAAGTCGATTGTTTTTATTGTTTTAAAGATTTTAATCATCGACCACTATGAAATACGTCAGTGGGTTGGAGTCCCGAGGGCCTAGACAAATTACATTGAAAGTGACACTCCTTTTCATTTACAATCAGCCTGCCAGAAGTATTCATAAAAAAATATGATTTCCATGTTAACATGGTTGGCGTGGTGAATAAATCCGAGGCATGATCAACTCAACCTGTCACAGTAAGTGATGGGTCGAGAGAAGATTCTCTCACGAAGAATGTTCTCCGATCAATAATATTCGTTTATAATATTCTCAGAAAATGGAGAATTAAAACAAAATGTTAATACCTTTATAACGACCAAAAACGTGTTAAATTACAAAGTCAAATTATTTACCTGTCCTATTTGGTTTTCTTATACATTTTATTAAAGCAAAATACATTTTACGATTTACAACTATTCGTAAATCATAATGTTTGTAATACAGAAATTCTAGTTTAACATTAATACCTTACCAAGTATAAGAGAATTTATGACAATTTTCTTGGAAATATTCTCGAGAATGTTCTTGTTCAGGAGAATTTACTGAGAATTTAAGTTCCAGAGTAAATTATTTTGACGTCAATTTCTTAAAACGTTTAGAAGCACTCAAAAGTATGTATTACTATAAAAACAAATTGGATACAATAAATACATCCAATTTGTTTATTGTCATAAATTCTCTTCTCATCTTAACAGAAAAGTTCTCGGTAAGAGAATATACTCAAATTCAAAAGTCATTTATTCAAACTAGGCTGAGAATCAGCACTTTTCGAACGTCAAAATTACATAAGACAGTCCCCCAAAAACGCCCGCCCTTCACCACTTCCTAGTGCTTTTGCTGGAGAGAAGAAGTGGCGCAACAAACTCCCCAGCAGCACAGCTGTCTGTTCAATTAGAAAAAAAAAAACTTGATTCTATACAATAGTATGCAAATTATTTACATTACTCAACACAAAACATTAAATAAAATATATTTGCCATAATGACAGCTAGCACACGCCAATGTACCAACAAAAAAATATATCGAAAGCTAAACTAAAGCGAAAATAAATACTAAAAAACTAAAAACTAAAAACGTAAACAGAACTTAATACCCGAATTATAAAGCTAAATTATACTCGGGAATTTACCATCAATCACAGTCTTACGAGTTGTAGGTCGTGGGTTCGAACCCAAGCAGGCGCTTTACTTTGTGTAAATAATTTCATCACCACTGCTCTCAAAACGGTGAAGGAAAACATCGTGAGGAAACCGGCAATGTCTTAGAACCAAAAAAAATCGAAGACATGTGACATCTACCAACCCGCACTGGGCCCGCGTGGTAGATTACGGCCCACTCCCTCTCACAGAGAGGAGGCCTGTGTCCCAGCAGTGGGAACATTAATAGGCTGATGATGAATCACAGTCCATTAATTCTCGAAATAGGCTTCTCTCAAGTTTCACTACAACTCACGTATCTCCACTTTCAGCACATTACAAAATCCTTCTATAAATAGACTGAAAAAAACCACCGAACACGCACCTAAGCATTATACCCAAAAAATATTAAACTCAGCTCGATATTAGACAAGTTTTAAAGCATGTTTTTCTCGAACAAACAGCCTTTGAGACAGTACACACGCCTTAGTACCTACCACATAGAAGCAATATTTAGTCTTTAGGTACGGCTTTTGTTATCAAAGTGTATTTCAGTGACCATACAATAAACTGGAGAAGTCTCACTCATGAACTTTCATTTCATTCATTTATCTATTTATTATGCTAATGCATAGCTTCTATGGCGGGCCTTGAGCGTGGAGACCTAATCCAGCAATTTCGTAACGAAAATACTACCTAAGAAAAGAGTGTTTTGTATTGAAAATTATGTTTAACTGCTTGACAACAAAGTTCAAATTTACTTACAAATTTACTTAAACGAATGATACGAGAGTGTTGTATTGAAAATTATGTTTAACTGTTTGACAACAAAGTTCAAATTTACTTAGACGAATGATACGAGAGTGTTGTATTGAAAATAATGTTTAACTGTTTGTCAATAAAGTTCAAATTTACTTAGACGAATGATCCTTGACTATTAATAATTAAATTAAAACCTTTTTATTAGTTTGATGTTCCCGGCCATTACGTTGAGTCAAGTTTTAAAAACTATAAATGTGAATAACAGTTCCTGTCAATGTCATCATTGCCGTATCTATGATCATTGCTATTTCTTGTATTCGGGTTAATATTTTACAATTGCGTAAGTTGATAAAAAATGCTATGCAATAGCTTCGCCGGGGCAGTCCCCGAGTGCCACGTTACACGTCTTTTTTTTATATCAATTGCTTGCTGCACTTACGTAAACACTAAGCCAACAACAACATACATAAATATGCTATATTACTAATTAATTTGCTATGCTATATTTATTTCATTAACAATTTTTACACATAACATAATAATACGCCTTTTTTCCCCGAAGGGTTGGGCAGAGGCATATATCCGTGGGCAGAGGTGTACCCAGAGCAGTAGTGGCTAAATGGTAACGGCCCCGACTTATGAGTTGTAGGTCGTGGGTTCGAACCCAGGCAGGCGCTTTACTTTGTGTAAATAATTTCATCACCAGTGCTCTCAAAACGGTGAAGGAAAACATCGTGAGGAAACCGGCATGTCTAAGAACCAAAAATTCGAAGACATGTGACATCTACCAACCCGCACTGGGCCCGCGTGGTAGATAACAGCCCACTCCCTCTCACACCGTTAATTCATTAATTATTTAGTTCAATTAATTGACATAGCTTGTTCAATGAATAACTAGCGACGCGCCGCGGGCCCCGCCGCGGGTGTCGCTACATTTTACCATGAACGGAAAATTGCAGGAATAGCTGGCCTCAATGCTGCGTGCGACGCGGCGATGTCTTCCGCGAGCTATGCCTACATTTCAAGCGTGTAAAATCGCGTCTCCGTAAACGCTCTCATACAACGCCATTATGTTCGAATTAAGTGCGAACCGCGCCGCCCGATGCGACGCGCGACGCCCCTCGTCTCCATAAACGACGGCCTAGCCACGACCCGCTATCAGCGGTAATGATGAGCGGCGCGGCGAACGGTAAAAACAAATGCACAGAAATGTTTCATACATTTCGGCGCGCCGCTCGCAGCGCAAACTTTTTAGTTCCAAAACCGCGCCGCTCGCCGCGCCGCCCAAAATCGTGGCCAGGCTCTTAGTGTTTTAGGCATTTGCCCCGCAGCTCAAACACCGTGTAGGTACTGTACGAGTTGATCCTACTGCATCTACCTGCTTAGTATACTAACGTACATTGTATAGGTACTTGTTTGTCTTAAGTGCTAACAACAAGACTACTGTGATTGAGTTAGTTCAGTTATCGCCAGCGCTATATCTAAATATTGTACACAAACAACGATAATGAAGAGTTGTACGAGTATACCTACTCAATTTATTTGAGGAGACTTTAATTAATCGGGGTTTTCGTCTGAGTTATTTGTAGGCTTAGGTTTAAAATTTCTTTGGTTCTAATTGCCAGAAACGCCGGTTTCCTCACGATTAGTCACGATGTTCAATCGAGAAACCATCGAAACCTTAGGTAGGTATAATTTATACCAAGGCTTTAGACTACTTTATCGGTCTCAAAATTTATCTTAAGTTGAACTAACGAAGACATTAATAACATAATATAATATTTATTTTAGGAATAGGTTATACTTCAGCAATTAATTATGACCCAAAATAGTATCTTATTTTATTAAATTTTCGAGGAAATGTTTAATTATCGGTGTCCGTGCGGATTGAGGAGCCAGACTCATAATTAAACGCGGGTACTACCAATATTTAGTAGTAAATTAGCCGATTTTGTAGGCCCGATCCTGGAATTTAGTAAAACCCTTCAGAAGTTACATGACTTTAAAGGTGGCTCCTCAATTCGCACATGCGGATTGAGGAGCCACCTCAGAACTCGAAAACTATCCGACGGATATTTTTGAAAATTTGGTAGGATTTAGTAGTACTTATGCGTAATCTCTACAAAAAAAATGGGGTTTGTACGACTGGATTTGAGAGAGCTACAATGCTTTGATTTTTCATAAAAAAACGTAAATTTCACCGCGCTGTTTCTCGGAAAGTTACTAATCAATTACAACATATTTTCAGTATGATTTAGTAGTAAATGAGTTTTAATTTGTAGTATAAAAATAAAAAGGAAAAGCTATATAGTTTCGGTAATACAACACATTTTATGTGGCTCCTCACACCGCACGGTCTAGAGAAAATATATGTACGTAGCTACTAAAGTAGCTGATCAAATCGGATAAAAATAGCATCAATATTTAGTAGAAATTTCTACTAAATATTGGCGTACTCCAACATCCTGCGCATTCAGTATTTCAAAAGATATTAATAAAATAAACATTCCTTAACAAATTAGTGAATAGGGTGACCATAAATAATTCAAACAAGATCATTGTTTGAAATAAATAGTTTTATTTGCTTATAAATCATCCTACGAGTACGATTACATACGTGTTACTTATGTAATTGCAGTTTTAGATTTTATGAGATACTAGCTGCGCTCCGCGGTTTCACCCTCATAAGTCTGGATCCCGTGGGAATATCGGTATAAAAATTATTCTATGTCCTTACCCAGTTTAGGGTTAAAGGTTTTATTTTATACGATACTAAAATATAAAGTTAGTGTTACAGGATTGTACATTTCAAAAATATCAAAAGAAAAGTCCGCGATAGCATAATATGTCTACCTCTACGGAGGATGACAGATGTGATACAGAATGCCCAGTAAACATGACGCAATGACAGAACATACAACGCAAACCGAGCGCAGCGTATAATGAGATACAAAAACGGGCCAAGTGCGTTATCCCGAGAACAAACTTAACATTGTAAGTATGTAATTGAAAAACACTTTCTCCCATACAACTTTGAACTTCAAATTTTGCCATAAACAATGAAAATATTTTGGTAGTTTTATACTATTGCGAATTTTGTTTTCAAAATTATCGTAGCAAAAAAAAATATTATCCACAATGTAGTGACATTTATAATGGCCCATACCAACTTCACTGAGCACTGGAATAAATTCTATAGCTCCAATGAGAGAGTATGTTATACCTTTAACTATAATGTGATGCGGTATATCTTCTAAAATAAATTCGTCGCTGCCATCTAAATCAAACGACACAATATTGGATGGCACATAATTAGAAGTTCCGTCATCACCGCAACAAATACAAGTGTATTTTTCTTCCTGAATGCAGATTGCATCTTCCAAACATCGGATGCCAAAATTTGAAAGAATATTAAGTTTAATGGCAAAAATGAATTCTTTCTAGAGCTTGTAAGAAATAAACAAAAATCATTCTCATTTTTCATCATTCATTGCGGGAGACCACTGAAAATCATGTTCTCTATTTTGTTTACTCTTTCTTTTTGAACTACTAAACTTCAATGTTTAAAATACCGATGTATTGTATTTATAAAGTTAATAACACCCCTTCGTTTTCCGTCGGGGGCAAAGTACGATTTACGTGAGTTAGAATGTACGCAATGACGAATTACTTAATTGAGAATGTTCATCAGCGCTATGTACGGAACTTCAAAATATTGCTATGACGAATGAATAAATACCGAATGTTTACCTATGAGATTCAGATACTTGTGTCGTTCCTCTTCTTAAATTTGAATTTACCGCGTTAACGATAGAGGCACCATGCCTAGAATGCGCTCAAGATAAGTCTGCGTGCGACTGGTGGCGCTGGTGTGCTTAATTCTATAGTGTAATATATAAAATATTAAATCTATTTTAATAATTAATCTTATATTATATACATATATGAGTTAATTAAATTATTCTATATTTAACTTGACCTTATTTATACGACAAGACGGCGGCATACTTATTAGTTCCAATTTCATCCACGCGCAGACTTATCTTGCGAGCACTCTACCCCAGACTGCATTCCGAATTACGCTGTAATCCATTTTGGCGTGCTTACACCTGTCCAAATTAGTGTGTGCGCAATAAGAATATCCGGTGAATTGTCATAGATGACGTCATGATATGCGCCATCTTGCAATAACGCATGCCCTAAATTAATATCACCTCACAGTGATCAAAAATGACAGTTGTGCTGTTTTGTTTTGAGTCGCATCCTATCTTTAAACTAAAGTTACCAATCCGTAGCCGACCGCAGGCGGCAACTGCAGGCAATGTGTCGCCGCGACACAAAAAACCTTCCGTAGCTAGCGACACATCGCTTTCATAGAAATACATAAAAACCAGTCGTGTCGCGGCGACACTATCTCTTTCTTTGTACATTGTACATTTCTCTTTGTACATTGGTAACAAACAAATATAATATGGAATAAGTTTGGACGTTAAGCGAGCACTGTAAGCGCGTTCAAGAGCGTTTCGATTCAAATTGACAGCTCTTAGCTGTAATAATCGTGTTATCTAAATCGGAACACAAAATTATTATTGCACTTCATAATTAATATTCTAGTTCGCTAGTTACCCACATTTCTTATTTCGAAACAGTAATATTGTCAAAACAGAGTAATCATAACAGGGAAATATTTGACATCTATTTGCGACGTTTGCCCACGGTTTGCCCACTTTCAGAGCTCGTAATTCGGAATGCGGCCACAGACGTGAAGATGACTGACACTACTGACGTTTGATTTTTTTTTCTAAGCTGTTTGTCTATTACATTCTTTACGTTACTATAGCAACAATGTTGTCAAAAATAACAGCGAAACAATAATGAATTTAAAATCATAACGTATGAATAAAAACTAATGTTTACTTTGACGAAGACAATTTATTTGACTATACACAAAGAGGACACGTTTCTACGGAGATCCCTATCACCGCGATTCACCGGAGAGTGCAAAATTTACAACGCCATCTATCGGTACATCAGGAACTAAAATATCGTTTAAATAATCAAACTAAACACATTGAGGTATTATTGTACTTACGTACCTAAACATAGTTTGTTCAAAATAAGTATTATTAAATTCATCACCAGTGACTGAATTTTAATTCATTTGTTAATTTTGTTGTAGGTACATAGTACATAATATAACTAACATCATCATCATCATCAGCCTATTAATGTTACCACTGCTGGGACACAGGCCTCCTCTCGGTGAGAGGGAGTGGGCCGTAATCCACCACGCGGGCCCAGTGCGGGTTGGTAGATGTCACATGTCTTCGAATTTTTGGTTCTAAGACATGCCGGTTTCCTCACGATGTTTTCCTTCATCGTTTTTGAGAGCAGTGGTGATGAAATTATTTACACAAAGTAAAGCGCCTGCTTGGGTTCGAACCCACGACCTACAACTCGTAAGTCGGGGCCGATTCCACTGGGCCACCACTGCTCTCCAATATAACTATACTAACTGTAATATAATATTATAATTGCGAAAGTGAGTTTGGTTTTCTACTGGTTTATTTGTTACGCTAAAACGGCTGAACGGATTTAGATGAAATTTGACACATGGGTAGTTGATGACCTGGGTAAGGACATAGAATACTTTCTATCCCGATATTCTCACGGCATCCAGACTTATGAGGGTGAAACCGCGGAGCGCAGCTAGTATCTCATAAAATTTAAAACTGCAATTACATAAGTAACACGTAGGTAATCGTACTCATAGGATGATTTATAAGCAAATAAAACTATTTATTTCAAACAATGATCTTGTTTGAATTATTTATGGTCACCCTGTTTACTAATTTGTTAAGGAATGTTTATTTTATTAATATCTTTTGAAATACTGAATGCGCAGGATGTTGGAGTACGCCAATATTTAGTAGCTACTAAATATTGATGCTATTTTTATCCGATTTGATCAGCTACTTTAGTAGCTACGTACATATATTTTCTCTAGACCGTGCGGTGTGAGGAGCCACATAAAATGTGTTGTATTACCGAAACTATATAGCTTTTCCTTTTTATTTTTATACTACAAATTAAAACTCATTTACTACTAAATCATACTGAAAATATGTTGTAATTGATTAGTAACTTTCCGAGAAACAGCGCGGTGAAATTTACGTTTTTTTATGAAAAATCAAAGCATTGTAGCTCTCTCAAATCCAGTCGTACAAACCCCATTTTTTTTGTAGAGATTACGCATAAGTACTACTAAATCCTACCAAATTTTCAAAAATATCCGTCGGCTAGTTTTCGAGTTCTGAGGTGGCTCCTCAATCCGCATGTGCGAATTGAGGAGCCACCTTTAAAGTCATGTAACTTTTGAAGGGTTTTACTACAAATTCCAGGATCGGGCCTACAAAATCGGCTGATTTACTACTAAATATTGGTAGTACCCGCGTTTAATTATGAGTCTGGCTCCTCAATCCGCACGGACACAATTATCGTCACATCATCTTTCAATATTCTGCTGTCAGTCGACGTCTTTTTACCCGGAGACCCACGCATGACAGCGCCAGGCGTAGTTTCTGGGTTCAATCTCTGTGTCGGGTAAAGTGTTATTGGGTTTTTCTATTCGGAATTATTAACAGCCTAGTTTCATGGTTCTGTTTCTTGTCGTGGCAATAAGCTTGCCCTTACATGGGACGTATTTAAAACTAGCGAAACGTGTGTGTAATGTTAAAATACACGGTCAAATAAATTATCTAGATAAACTCCGCTGAAGTGATGGGTATTGATATCTCACCATGATTTAATTTGACCATGTATATCAATCAATCTGCCTAGTGTTTTTCCAACTATGGTGGAGGCAGCTTCCAGTCTGACCAGATGCAGCTGAATACTAGCATTTTACATGGAGCGACTGCCCATCTGACCTCCACAAACCAGTTACTGAGTAACACGATACACGATCTTTGGTAAGACTGGTTGCCAGACATTCGGACTTCTGACGACCCGTAACGACTATCAAAGATCCAAGAATGATAGCCGGGACAAACTGCATAACGTGCTTTCCGAGGCACGGAGGAGTCTCGGTATAAAGATGGTCACCCAGCCACGGACCTACCCCGGCAAGCATAGCTTAACCTGATGGATCGACCCGTGCGGCTGTTTTTAGTTAGCCACGAAATCCCGACCTGTATATCCCTCTTATCTAATTGATAAACACTCATATGGGCAACTAGGAATGTAATACGACAGAATAATAATATATAAAGGGTGTCAGGGACATCGACACGAAGCCTGATACCATGGATTCTGAACCCCCCTGCGTTGAAATTTCTCGTCGGTTATTTTAAAAAAACAGCTGTTTTATAGAAAAGTGCAATACCTACGCGGTCAAAATGTATGGGACACCGGTTTTTTTTTTACATAACCGACGAAAATTTTTAAAACTTGAGTTGAGTTTTTCCATAAGAATTATTCAGCAGCAACCCTGAATTTGAAAATAAGATAAAATAGGCTATTGTAGTAACGGAAAACGGAAAGTTACCAGACGTTGGACAGCTGTCATTGTGACAGTGTCTTAACAGCCTGCTGTCATTGATACACGTCAGATTAGAGTTATGATGTATGGATTGGCATAACGAAACCTTGTAAGAAATAAATTTAAAGAATATAAAGTTAAAACACTAAGTCTAATTGTTTTGTGTGATACTAAACAATACATGCTTATTACATGAGATTTACAACTTAACTGATCGATTGTGGATGTACTTTATCCTTCTGCCCAACCCTTTGAACCTAAAATACTAGCATAAAGTTGTATTTATCTGCTCCCCACGGACTTTACAAACCTCGAAAAAATACAGCAACGTTACCTGTAATTAAAACTTAAAATAACATTTAATTAAACATTATAAAACACAGGTCTACGTATCTACACATAAATAATAGTACACCTTTGACCTACACAGAAATAAAATCTTCGCTTCAAAGAAGCACAGAATAATAAATACAGAAGGTTGGCTCCATACAACGAGCGAAAATACATGCACACTTATACATGCAGCGGCAGGGTGGCGATCTCAAACGAATGCCAATCGCGAGTGCACCTGCACTCGCTGTACGCGAAGCGTGTCAATGTATGTATTTATGTTTTCGCTCGTCGTATGGAGCTGACCCTTGTGGGAAATTATCAAATAATTTTTGCCGCTCTGGGCGGAGCGGAAGGGTGTGTCTGGCTCTTACTGACTAATGTACCTGTGTTCCTTCAGTTGCCTGTACGTTGTCACGGGCCCATTCGAACTTTTCCGCAGGCATCGGCCCTAGCGGATCCCGCCAGTTGAGCTGACATCAGACGCGCGTGGAACACAACGCGTCGTCGACCTGGGCCTGGTCCTTATCGGACGGCGAGCTACCCATTGCTCACCGTCCGCAAGCCCGCGCCTACGGTGGCCGGGAATTCCCGTATGGAGCTGACCTTCTGTAACTATCTAGTTTGTATTTGAGGGGGTGCGGTAAAATTTTTAATTACGTCCGTTTTCAAGTTGTGTGCGCTGAATAAATACAGAAAGGTAGAGGGTCAGTTTTATTAAACTATCTTTATGTTTCATTATATTATTTTGGTAGGAGAAATTATAATTTAACTAATGGTAAGTAGGTAAGTTTGACTGCCTCGTTGGTCTCGGGTCGCAAGTGCTATTGCTGAGCATGGGGTCCCGGGTTCGATTCCCGGGCCCGGCAAAGTATTATTAGGTTTTCCAGCTGGAATTTCGCGGTAGGAGCCCGGAGTCTAGATCAAATATTAGATTTGTTCCATAAGAACAAACTTTTGGAAAAGTTTGTATGGAACAAATCTAACTTAGAGAGAGAATAATGATTCCAATGATTAATGATTCCAATGATTATAATTCTGTAAATACATAACTATCTGTTAGCTGAAGTTCGCACGGACGTGTTTTTATCGAGGCGATTATTTTTAGCTTATTGGATTTTCAACGCTCTGCTTAGCGCCGAGAGTTGAATATCCAACAGTGTTTTCTTGACGCGCTGGGATACGCGCTGAATGCTCTCTGTTAGATTCTCAGCGCTCGACTCAATACCAATTTCGTTAGTTGAAATTCAGTGTACGAAAAGAAATCGCCGCGATAATAACACGTCCGTGCTATCTTCGGCTTATAGCCGCGATCATATTTTGATCAAGATACAACCTGACACTGACCTGCAAATTGCAAAAAACGTTTTAATTAGTCAAATAAGGAAAAAGAAGACAAGATAAAATAGAGTAAAAATATTTTTTTAAACATAATAATTAATAGTTTGGTGGTTCTTTTCGCTAAAACATATATTTTTTCTTCAACAACCTCTAGAATCATGATAAACGCAATAAGGTTCGTTTGATACAAGTTAGAGTACACAGGAAGCGTACCTCGCAGTTGTGGACTCAACTAATTAACGCTAAAAAGATAAAAGATAAATGGCTAATGAGCAAAAGTTTCTGATTGGCTACGCAACAGTATAGTTACTTTCTCTAACTGGATCTTGTTAGTGTGTTTGTGTTGGTACGGAAGTAGGAGGCTGCAATTTAACTGTGGTATTTTGTTTATAACTGCCGCGTTGGTCTAGTCGTAACAAGCGCTACTGCTGAGCATGAGGTCCTCTGTTCGATTCCCGGGTCGGGCAAAGTGTTATTGGGTTTTTCTATCTGGAATTTCTCAGTAGCAGCCCGGAGTCTGGATTTGTGCCCGGTTGATGGCAATAGGCTCGCCCCCTATTACATGGGATTTAAACATAACTGGCGAAATGTGGGTGTACCTGCTACAGATACACCTCTGCCCAACCCTTCAAGGAAACAAGGCGTGATGTTATGTTATGTATTTTGTTTATAATTGCTTCATTTATTTATCACTAGCTGTTACACGCCACATCGTCGTAAAAAATGTTTGTTCAGTTCGCAGAGTTTACAAAAAGTTTATAATTCTGTATTCCTCGTAGAAATACTGGTATTCAGCTGCAACCGGTAAGACTGGAAGCCGACCCCAAGATAGTTGGGAAAAGGCTAGGAAGATTGATTGATTCCTCGTAGAAATAATTACCCATGCTAAATTTTAATTTCATTCTTCTTCTTTGCGAGTCGATATTTCGTGTTTTTTAACTATCGGCCAGTGAAAGCGCTGGGGCTCTGTCTCGCAGATGGCAGCATTATGCTGAGCGATGGCCGTTTTGCGTAGATGTGACGCATATTTTCCCTAGACTTGTTTTTTTTCGTTCTTTCTTTGCGTCCAGGTGTTTTGGAGATTAGCCAGAACAAACGCACAAACTGATAGACAGACAGACAGAAAATTTAAAGAAAAGTGTTTTGTTGTACTATCAGTATTGCTAAAATATAAAAGGCCTGTATCTTGACAGATGGTTGCGTTAGTTAAGTTGTACACTCTTAGTGCCGATCTATCTATCATAACATGGTGAACAACATTATACTGTAAATTTAAACAAGTCCCCGATAGAGGTGACCTTGTCGACTGGAAAAATTGTTTCAACGTTTGGTCGGAAACACACGGTTGTAAACCACCATGGTCACCTCTGTCGGGACGCGGTTGGCGACCGTGTAGCAGGCGTTTTAACATTTCATGTGAACACTTTCTGTAGTTGTGATTGAATTAAATCTGTTTGTAGTATTTGAGTGGTCTGTTCATTAATTCGTCTTTAGTTTATTTTATTAACAACTTTAGTTTATTAACAATAATAGTATTTTAAGTGCAAACCTTTTACTAACAATGTAGGGATCTCTTAGTTAATTGACTCAGGCGTGACCTTGCGGAAATCCATCATAAAACACAATAGACGATGTATATCTAGTAACTTAATCCGCTTAACCGTTCTTAAAGAGTTAGAGAACCCTGTAAGAAATCGACACGTGTTTCGCCTCTCAACGAGGCATCCTCAGGACGACGATTGACCTGTTGCGAACTCGGACACGAAGTGTTATCAACGCGAGCCGAACGCAAAGTGAGCTTCAACGTGTGAGATGTCGCGACGCCCCCGCAAGGGGGCGTGGCGAGCGGGGTCAGGGCTTCGCCCCTCGCCCGCGGAAGCAACACGGTGGCCCATTACGATGGGCCCCTCTTCGTGGTCGGCTTTAGCGCCTGTGGAAATGATGCACGCAATGTGCATCTGTGTAAATGGTTGCACTGAATGTATCTGTAGAGGCGTCGCGACGCCGTTATAACGACGGCGTCGATCTTCACGGACACCCCGGCGTTCATACCGCATCAGGTTAGACCCCCAGTTACCTGGGGGAAGCCCAACGAGGCAGACCAGCGACTGGGGTGCCGACTTGACGCACCTACAGGTCGAAATGAAGGAGCTTCAACCGCCCGTCACCCCCACTTATATAGGATCGCTTATCGGCCCACCTCGGCCGGGATCGTTATCAGTGCGTGTGCGAGTGTGTTATATAAGTGGGGGTGACGGGCGGTTGAAGCTCACTTTGCGTTCGGCTCGCGTTGATAACACTTCGTGTCCGAGTTCGCAACAGGTCAATCGTCGTCCTGAGGATGCCTCGTTGAGAGGCGAAACACGTGTCGATTTCTTACAGGGTTCTCTAACTCTTTAAGAACGGTTAAGCGGATTAAGTTACTAGATATACATCGTCTATTGTGTTTTAGGGATCTCTTAGTTGTCCGAAATAAAATGATTGTTTGGATTTTAATACAGTCGATTACGGAGTCAACGGCCGTTAGTATACTTGAAATAATAAGTTTAGCTAATCATTCTAAAATATATTGTGTTGAAGATACTCATATCTGTGAAGTTTCACTAGCAAATTTTATTTGACCCTGTATTACGTGTACCTACTATAACTTACATTTTGTAAAAAGTTTTATTTACATCGAAATAGGTACCTATAATATTCATTTTGACAGATCTTAAATACAAAATACAAGGTGAAAAAAAATAAAAAACAATCATCATTCTCCTGCCCTTATCCCAATTTTATTTGGGGTCGGCGCAACATGTCCCTTTTTTCCATACTTCTCTATTAGTCGTCATTTCAGTAGTTACCCCCTTTCTAGCCATAATTATCATCTTTCACACAGTCCATCCATCGTTTCTTTGGTCTTCCCCTACTCTTATAGCCATCGACATTCACACTCAAAACTTTCTTCACGACATTTTCCTCATTCCTCCTCATCACATGCCCATACCATGACAACCGATTACCGCACAACTTTTCGGTCACCGGTGCCACTTTCAGACTTCCTCTTATGTACTCATTTCTTACTCTATCCATTCGTGTAACACCACACATCCCTCTTAGCATTCTCATCTCAGCTGCATGCAATTGCCTTTCATTCATCCCTTTGGTGGCCCAACATTCTGATCCATACAAGACAGCAGGTCTAACCATTGTTTTATATATCTTCCCCTTAAGTTTAAGGGGAATGCGGGAGTCGCAGATTGTTCCCGTGACCTGCTGCCATTTCATCCATCCGCCCGATCTATTTCGCCATCGCTTTGCACGAGTGAACCGAGATACCGAAAGTCGGAGCAGACTGGCAGAAGCGTGCCATCAAGCGCTATGGCTCCAGAACTAGAGAGACCGCCGAAATCGCAGAACATATGTTCAGTTTTGGTTCTGCTGATTTTCAAGCCAACACTCTCCAGCTTCTGCCGCCATTTCTCCAATCTGCTCTGGATCTCAGGTTCATCCTCACCGACAAGAACAATGTCATCGGCAAACAAAAATAAAAAACAATAAAACTTAAAAAAAAAAAAAAAATTATACGATATGTATCATAGAAAAAAGTTTGATGCTTAATGAGCCCTTTTTTATGAACTTTTACAAGTACATAAAAAGGGCACATTAATCATTAAAACAAATCGTGACAAAAAATGTAAATATTTTTTTTTGCAATTCCAATTACGCCTTACGAAATTACGTTGAAGAAAAAGTAAATATTTTGCTACAGGATAAGTCGAAATACTTTATGGAATATCAGTCATTAGTGCGAACTCCTGGCACTTATCCAAAGATACAAGCTTCCGACAGAATTTGTGACGACATCTCAGATTTTTCCTTTGATACTCGGAAAGAGGGGGAAAACTTTATTGGTCATGGCGCGGCGGGCGGCGGAAGTGAGGTTTCAGAATCTGAGGTATATTAGTTAATATTAGCTAGGTACTCAGAATTTAAAACAAAATATAGTATCAATGTAAATGTAACTAAAGAAAATGTAACTAATTACCCAAGTTTGCAAATTAGTAATAGAATTGATTTGAAAAAAAATAGAGGGGCTTGTGGCTAAGTAATAACAGGCCCTTCTCTTTCTCTCTTCTCTTGTAAGCCCCTCTATTTTTTTGGGTGATCGAGCAGGTTAACCTATGCTTACCGCGGTTGATCCTTGGATGAGTGACCGTATTTAGATACCAAGATCCTACCGTGCCTCGGAAAGCACTTTAAACTGTTTGTCCCGTTTTTCATTCGTGGAACTTTGCCAGTCGTTACAGGTCATCAGAAACCCGAAATTTTGACAACCAGTCTCACCGGGGGGGGGGGGGGGGTACCAAATAAAAAAAAATCCTCTTAATAATAGTATCAGTATCAGTTTATTAGTATTAGTACGAGTATATTGGTATTAGTATTACTATAGAAGTATAGATTTCTCTCTACAAACTATAAGTCACGCTGCAGTTTAAAAGTAAATAGCAAAAGAAAGTTCTCGACTCCGTACTTGTCTTGTATAAACAATTTCTTGGTAGGTAATAATTAGCTGAATCAATACCAGTGACCTGTTTTAGTGTTATTTCAAAGAAGTTCTCGGAGTTGAGTACCAATAACTTATAACTACTTGCTCGTGTTTACTCCTCGAATTCTTTTAAAATTGCACTCGCTTCTAGCGGCACATCAATGGTATCAAAACCAGTATAAGCTGGCCTCTTATTCTATTGAAACTCCTTACTAAGCTAGGCCAGCTCAAATTCAAAGTGTTACCACCGACGTTCGGTCTGCCTATTTCCACTGAGGCGGAGCTGGGCGGAGATTAGCGGTGTATGACAATAATAACATCGAAATCTCCGCTTAAGTGCAATGTAAGACTGCGTTCCCAGACAGGAATCGTCCAATTATAGACGAGACAAGAGACGCGATGAGGATTTCAACCATTATGATTGGTCGTTTCCTGCAGGTCGCTCAACTACGGTCGTCTCCGCTGCAGTGAAAATGCACCCTAAGCGGAGTGGAGCGGAGCTGAACGGGTTTCACATATTATATGAGATGAGCATGATATATGAGCGGGATAGAATGGGGACGAACTAAGCGGAGGTTAGCAGGGCGGGGCGGTGCGATGCGGAGCGAGGGCCAGCGGGGTGGTCAATGTTATTTCATCTGCTTCGTTATCTTCGTCTTCTAGCAGATAAAGAGACAGTGTAACTGAAAGAGTGATTGGCGCATCTTCGCTAAACGCCGCTTCATTCCACTACGATTCAGTGGAAGCACTCTTCACTTTTGAATGCTCTTCTCCGCTCCGCACCGATCTGCTCCGTCACAGTTGCTGGACTCAAGTGGAACTAGGCTGGCCACATGGCGCTTGCCGGAGCAGCAATACGCAAAAACCACCACTCAGTGGATCCCAAATAACAGGAAACGACTACGCGGCAGGCCCAGAAAGAGATGGCGGGATGAGCTGGACTCTTTCTTAAAGGATTAGCCCCCAATCGCAGTAGTCAAAGTTATTTATTTGCTTTAAATGAGGTTATACAAGGGTTATATGAGTATTCTTGAGCGATGACACATTTCGCCATATTTTGGCATGCAAATATTAATAATAACGCACATTTAATTAAGCAATTATTTATTTATTAATAAAAACTTAACTATTTTTTAATTTTTTTTTTTGTTAAGCAATTATCTTTACATAATATATGGTTGAAAATATTGACGAAACATGAAATTATTT
The DNA here is from genome assembly GCA_948150665.1 of Conistra vaccinii. Lineage (NCBI taxonomy): Eukaryota > Metazoa > Arthropoda > Insecta > Lepidoptera > Noctuidae > Conistra > Conistra vaccinii. The sequence continues at coordinate 17,425,987 of OX411339.1, forward strand.
AAATCAATATTCAATTTACACAACACAACTAATTATATAAACATTTGGCACAACTTAAAAATTAACAGAATAAAATAATATCTACAATCACTGATTTTATGTATTATATAATTATATCGTTTCTTTAATCTGAATTTACCCGCGCTCATTCAAATGCGAGTGAGAATGACCGATAAGATAGATCGTATGAAGGCAGGAATTAATGAATGACTTTGGTGAACAGACATTACACATTTACTACAGAGTACTTTGTAAACTAAAAATATTTACACTGTGCAGTAGACCGGAAAAAGTAGAAAGAGGGAATAGGCCTTGCCCTGCAGTGGGACAACAAAGGCTTATAATAATAACAGATATAATATTTTATATCTCGCCATCACTCATCAAAAACCCGTCTCTCATTGCCACAACAAACACCAAAATAATATTGTTAGTAGATTGATTATGGTACCTTCTTCGTAATTGGGTCACAAAGTTCTCCATGGTCACTCCATTGACCAAGCTAATTACTTCCTAAAACTTCTAAAAGATAAGTAGTTAAGTAAGGAGCGGAAATGCCAACTTTTTCCCCTAAAGCTGTACTCACACGGGCAACTTTATTCGCACAATTCTGGGCAATATTGGTCAAGTAGGCAGTTTACTGCAATATCAAGCTACAATATTGCAGCTAGAGATATCAGGGTTTATTTATGCAAAAATCGCGGGCGATAACTGCAGAAAAAAAAGTTGCCCGTGTGAGCGATACTTAACATTTTCACGCTTGTTTCCTGAGTCTAAGTTATGGCAGGCATCTGCCCGCGGGCTCTTGAACGAATAGTTCGAAAGTTTGTCGGAGACAGCGCCTTATTATCTTAAACAATATCTACCTGAATATTTACCTTGTTTGTGGTTACATTGAGGTGTACGGAAAAATAACTGTTGGAGGTAGGAAGTGAGGAGTTAGTTTCTGTTATAAATTGATACGTTTTGGTTTGCTGCTGGCTTCCAGTCTAACCGGATGCAACTGAATACCAGTATTTTACATGGAGCGAAATGATAATATGTTAGTTAATAATCCCCAGTGGCGGATTAACCACATAGCAAGAGTAGTAATTGCACTGTAGCAATATGTTAATAGGTTTGGATACGCGGGGCCCCCTTTTGCGCGGGGCACAGGCCCCGCGCAAAAGGGGGCCCCGCGTATCCAAACCCCAGCACGCGTAGCATGACCACAAAATTGACATCGCTTCGATCGCTCTTTCATCTTAGTTTCTCTTCCTTCATAAAATTTTCTACATTAGTCGACAAAGTTACTCCTATTTCAATATAAATGGCCAATAGGAAGCCTAGAGTATCCGAGGTGCAAAAAAGAGACTATGAGATCTTATTAAATCACTGCCAGCACCAACTATTCTAAAAATTAACCTATCTACTTGACTGTTTGGGAACAGACGTTGACTAGTTTATCTCTTAAACTTTAGAACTTAAAATAAACCAAGTTCTACCATAGGGGCCCCCTAGGAAGAATTTGCTACAGGCCTCGCGCTGGCTTAATCCGGCACTGAACATCCCTCACACACCACCAGAGGTAGACAAGGTGGAGACGACAATACAATAATAAATAAAAATACTGGCACTACTAATGCATAAGAGTATTTTGGAACTGTCAAATAAATCCTAGCTTCGAAATAAAAAAAAGAGTTTTTCAAACAAATTAAATGTAGTGTACACCCTAAGCCTATAAATTCTGTTTATCCAACTATGCCTAGGGTGGAATCTCGGGCATACCTTTCCGAATATCCACCTTAGGGTGGATTTCTGGAGTGGATAAACAGAATAACCCGAGCCGACTATGGATTTTGCCGATCTATATTGACTAAACTATTGAATATATTCAATTGAATTTTTGTATGTAGATTGGGAATGTCATTACGGACACGCCGTTAAATTTTTTGTTGTATTGTCGTCTCCACCTTGTAGATACACCTCTGCCTAATCCTTCGCGGTTTACAGGCGAGATGTTATGTTATATAATAAATAGCCTTTATTATTCTTAACGGTCATGTTTACATTAAATAACTTTTTATATTTTTATAGGTATTATTACCAAGGGGTATTGTATTACCCAGTTATTGTATTGTATTGTATTTATTTATTTCTCAGTATATGGTACATTAAGATCTTACATTATAACACTGTTTCACACATACTACCATTGCTGGTGTAGAAATATTCAAAAATAAGCTAGGTACATGCAAACCAGAACTAGGTTACTAAGTACATACATTATATGAATTTTATATAAAATTATGAAAATTTGGGTTAAGTTTGAATGTCAAATTAATGGACTCATCATACATTCATCAAAAATGGATTATTTATAATGTCAAAATATTAACAGTTTAATTAAAAAAAATGTAAATCATAATGTCAGAAATATAAATCATAATGTCAAAGAATAAATCATAATGTCAAAATATAAATCATAAAGTCAAAGTAAAAAAAAAAAAAAAAATTTAATAATTAGAATGTACAAGAATTTATAATAATGTCAAAGTGCTAATGTTATCATTAATAAGATCATCGATATCGATAAAGACTCGCGACGACAGATCTGTCACGCGCACCCAAAACCGTAAAGCCCCGACGAGGCAGTACTGCGTCAGTGTATAGGCATCGATGCAACGGCCGATTTTACTCTATGTATGGGCAGATCTAGTCTGTTCTTGGCTTTAATTTATGGTAGGATAATATACCTGTCAAATAAATCGACTAAAACGTCAAAATATGCAGAAACAACTCAAAAAAAAAGTAAAAATTGAACATTTTTGGTACGGCAAAATGGCGTCCGCGCATGCGTGCCGTGCACTGCACTCCGCGTTCTATTTATTCATTTTCTATTGTTTTTTAAGTGTAAATCGACGGGAAATGGTGTTATTTCAATAATTAAGTAGTGTCGTCATCGTATATAGATAAAATTTGCACAAAATAACATCGTAATTACCTATTACGGACCCATCAAAAAATGTAAACAAACTCGGTAGTGAAAAAATGTGTTGATGTGAAATTTTGAGTTTTGTGTGTGTTTTGTGCATGTAATCGCTGGTAAGTCATTTATTTTATATTATTTATTAGTTATTGCATACTATATATGCCATTTTTCAGAAAAAAATAGGAGTTCAATATTTTTTATCAACTAAGTAATGTTACGTAATGATACGGATACCTATTATTGAACTTTTTTAATTATTGGTGTTTTTATTTATTGTGTTTGTTCGTAAAAAATGGTTTTGACCGATAGTATATGTATTCATAATGTATCCTGCGAAGTTTCATGTGAATCGAACCAGTAGTTTTATTATAAATAATCAAAACAGTGAACAAAGGAATTTCTTATAAGAATCTGGTAAGAATGTTTATTTATCAATACTAGCGTTCGCTTACAAAGATTCTAAGTATTATAAAAAATCCTTTGTCTAATCAGGAACCCAAAACCATTAACGATAAGACTATTTACGTAACAAAAAGATCTCAGTATTTGTTTATGTTAGCGAGCTCTTATCTCCGCTGCGCCGGTGGGTAGTTCAGCGGGCCCCGCTGGATTTTCGCACGCGCGTGGCGCTGGCGTCGCGAGTCTTTAGCGGTTAAGATTTTAATAATTTCAATATCAAAAAGTATGATTCAAAAATTCATTGACGGAATAAAAACACATGTCTAAGAGCCAATCAAACATCTTACGTTTAAACTTGTCAATTGGTAACATTCTCAGAGCAGGTGGTAATTTATTATAAATTTTTATTGTCATACAACTAGCATTTCTACTGTATAACTGCAATCTTTGAGGAGGTACTAGCAATTTCCCGGCATTTTTTTTTGTTCAGCCTTTCGGAGACTTGTTCATTTAATTGAAATAAATGAGGGTATTTTTTTACAATAATAAACAAACTTCAAAAATATACAAACATGGGAGTGGCAGAATTTTTATTTCCTGTGTTGTTACCCCACGTGTAACATGGGGCGTAATCGGTTAAATAATGGCCTGCAATGGTCAAAATATTCCGCTCCACTCATGGCTCTAATACATTTTTTTTGCACTATGAATGCCCTTTCTACGTCCACTGAATTACCCCATATCACTAGGCCGTAACGCAAAACTGATGAAACATATCCATGATAAGCATTTAGGACGGTTTTTTTACTCGATACTAGTCTCAACTTGCGAAGTGCATATACAAACTTATCAAGCTTACTGCATACTCTTTCTACATGTTCCTTCCAGTTCAATTTGTTGTCAATTACTATACCTAAAAATAAAGCTGATGGTCCTGGTTGAAGAATTGCACTATTATGTCTAATTGCTGTTGGTATTACTGACAAATTACATGTTTGAAATTGAACTATTTTAGTTTTTTCAATATTAACATTAAGATTATTACGGGTTTTTTTATTATTAGTTACGGGTTGTGGAGGTCGGATAGGCAGTCGCTACATGTAAAATACTGGTATTCAGCTGCATCTGGATAGACTGGAAATCGACCCCAACATAGTTGGGAAAAGGCTAGATATATTATAGGTAGTATTTTATTTTATAGTATATACTATAAAATACTCAATATCATTTAGTTACGGCCCTTTTGTCAAAACTAAGAGGAGGCCTATACCATGGCCTCTAACATTTTCCAACTTTTTCTCTCCTTCACTTGCTTTGTCCAGTCCTTTCCGGCAATATCCCATGTTAACTGGAAAAAAACTATAATAGGATAGTCCGTCAGTCAGATAATAAAAAAATATTAGACACGCATTTTTTGCTATATCATATTAATTTTGGTTTAGATAAAACACATTAAAGTTGAGTGCGGACTCGCTACGTCATAAGTCAGTATAAAATCTACCAGGGAGTGACGTCATGCCACATTTTAACTCAATGTATTGCCGTAATCTTTTGATCACATCAAATAGTAAAAATACGTGTCCAAAATTCTGCCGTGCTAATTAGAAACGCTGTAAGGAAGGATTTTTGTAAAATTGAAATCCTTCCTTATTAGTAACGCAGTAAGGATGGATTTCAATTTTCCAAAAATCTTTCCTTACTGCGTTTCTAATTAGCACGTAACAGTCCAAGTACGTGTTTTATTTCATCTGCCCAAAGTTCTCTGGGTCGTCCTCTTGCTCTCTCGATAATTATTAATACAGTGAACTAGTTTGCATTAGTTGCGCCTGCCTGTTCCATTCATGCTCGTAATCCATTTAGTCACCTCGATAACACTCTAGGAATAGGTAGCCGCTTTTAGGAAAGATGACGTTGGATATGAGTGTATGTCATTAGTTCGATCAACAGGTGTGCGACATGTCATAACCTCGACAAGTCGTTTGTTCGACAGGTCGCTTGTGCGACAGGTCGTTACTTCGACAAGCAATGTAGATAATACGGTGGTCGATACCGATGGCGCTACTACCTTTTACTCGACTGCCCTGGGGCTGTCAAGAAGAAGAGCGTGCCAAAGAAATAGTGTGGTTTCAAATAAAAACTAGTAATGAGTAAATTCCATGCATTGTTTTTTAGTTTTCGTGACCACCTAATACCGACGCGGCTTGGCCACGGTATGGCTGCCGATCAGCATTATGGAATCTGAGTTGGGAAGCTAAGGTCTTCCAAATAGGGCAGTATGTTCTGGGTTTTTTGGGGAAGAATTTTACTTTGGTTTGGATTTGAGGTCCCTAAATATGTTTTTTTTTTGTCAGTGTAGACAATCGCTCCATGTAAAATTCTGGTTTTCAGCTTCATCCCCTTATACTGGTCATGATCATGATATTATAAGTAATGATGACAAAATGTTTATATCTGGTTAAGGCGAAAGTGGGAGGGTAGAGAGTTGTATTGATATTTTTAATTATTGTACTCGCTGAGGAGGCCTGTGTCCTAGCAATGGAACATTAATAGGCTAATGATGATGATGATGACTCGCTGAATACTGTAACCTTATGGATAACTACAGTTTTGAGCCGTTTGGGGTCGAAACGCTCGGGTCATGGGGCCCGAGTGCGCGTCTCCCTCACCGACTGGTCGACACTTCATGTGATCAGAGGGCTGGCTCGTTCTTTGGCCAAAGATTTAGCATTGCCATTCAACGTGGCAATGCTGCCAGTCTTCTGACCAGGTTTCCGGATGACAGCGATGCGGACGAGTACTTCGACGCCTAAGAGTCCTTTTGTCTTTGTCTTCATTAGTAAGATGTATAACGATAAAAAAATATATATATATACTTCGGTAAATAAATATTTGTTACGAGCGTATACTTTTGCATTACTATAAAACCTGATACTAAGCTACATATTGCATAAAAGTCCATAGTCTATTACAGTTTGAACAGGAAGACACAGTAAATGACCAAATAAAACTTTAGTAAAAAGTTAGAGAATTCTGTAGTTGCCTATCGACAATCAGAACAAAGGTAATTAAAATCCCTCTACCTATTTCTCAAAGAACGATACTAACTCCTGCAGTAAGTAAACAAAAACCGTGGACCGCCTTCCGACGCTGCACTACAATAATTTCATGTCACGTCCTACAAGAAGTGGTATCCCGCCAAGAACTCATTCATATTAATCTGCCAAGTACTTAACGTCGCCGTCGCGTCGGTGCGGCTTTTGCCGTCACAGTTGCCCCGTTTGCCGTCTGCACGGTGAATCGTAAAGTGGACTATAGTCACGGTAGACGGTAGAATAACTAAGCCATATCTTAGAAATAAGTGCCTACAGCCGCGCGGTACGTAAACATGCGATAGGGCTGCCCGCCTCCAGTATTTTAATTACATTTGCCTACTTTGTGTTTCCATTTAGTTTTGTGATTGTAAATATACTTTTTTATCTACACAAATAAATAAAATACTTTGTGAATTGAATAACAAAACAAAACACAAATGCCCGAGGTTTTAAAACAAGCGTACCTACCGTATTAATTCAGGAACCTCCTCTATCTACCTATTTCACTCGTGTTATCACTTTCCTTTACTCTATTCACTTTATTTATTAATCCAGACATCTTTTTTTCGGGAGATAAAAGGAAATACTTATCCATTAAAAATACACACAATATGAACCTACCTACCAGTAAGTAAAATTATTTTATAGTAAGACTATAAAATAATTTTGTTGTTGTTGTTTGTTAATAATAATACCTTTCAAAGTTTCCAGGTAATCTAAAAAAAGTTATCTCTGGATGCGTTATTGCCAAATTCATGCAACCAAAAACAGCAACAATATATCCTACTCGTCATATTAAATATGTACTTGAATTTATTTTTTGTGTAAAAATCGCGCGGTTATTGTTAAAAAAACAACACACCGTTCGTTCGTCACTGCGGCACAGACGCGACTGTCTGCGTACCTCGCGCATACCTCGATCGAGGCGCGTAGGTATAGCTCGCGCTTCGTCCGTTTCTATGAAGTTGGCCTACCGTCTACCGTGCTATAGTCGAGCAAGTACACGTACTTTGTCTCGACGGTCTTTTGCGCCAATGTGTCACCCTGTGTACTCGAACTTTGGGGAGCAAATAATGTCTTAGAACTTTAAATATGCGTAGGTAGGTACGTTTGTTTAAACACTACGGGGATGATAAGCCTGCATCTCACCTGATGGTAAGTGATGATCAGGCCGAAGGTCGAAGCAAGCGTCACCCGGAATCGTCAACCACAGAGGAACTGGCTACCTTACCCAGCTTAGGTACTGCTGAAACACAATAGTGCTGTTAACATTGTTGTTATGGCGACAAACTTAGTCAAAATGGTGGTAGCTAGCCGGGCGGACTTAGAAAACAAACCCAGCAGGAAATTTTGCCCCCACTGGGAATCGAACCCGGGTCTGGTCTGAGACAGGTGAGTTAACCACTAGACCACAGGGGTGGTACTTAGGGCTTACTTGGAGACTTACCCTGCATGGTGTTTCCATGCATCCTCCGCGAGTATTCTATATGTTGATGCCATAAGATTATGAGATATCGAAACAATATTTCGTATTTAGAAGATTAGAAAATAATAGAGATTGATCATGAAGTGCTGGCAGACCGCGTAATCCTGTAAAATATGATTATATTCTTTGATTGAAATAATGCGGTAAATACTGAATAAGTTAAATAATATATTTTATTTAAACGATACGGTACTTTTAGCGCGCCTAGCCTTAACAGCCTTGTATCTATTTGGTCTGTTGCAGCCAATAGGGTCAAATACACAAATGCATACGTTTTGTATGTTCGAATGTAAGGCTTTATACAAAATCTTTCTATGTCCTCCGAACTTTCTTACATCTTCGTAGCAGGCTTCTGAGAACTTCAGCACTTGGTTGATTCTATGTGTAATTTTAATCATAATTTTGTAATTAATAATGTACATTTCATTTCTGTGTAACCATGGTATGCCCTAAGTGCGGGACATAGCTGTTCACTATTTAATTATTTTAGACCTGTATTATGTACCAATTACGAAGGCTGTAGCCGGAGGATTGAAAAAAATACAAAATTAACTTAACTTAATTTATTTTAAAAATTACAATTTTAATTAATAGCTAAAGTAGTCGACGGTTGACCGATGCTGTGCCAAAAGTGACGATTTCGCGAGGGCCGCGATGTCCGGTTTTGGGGTGCATGACGTTGTGCTGCGTCGGCGACTCGTGTACGCGGCGGATGCCATGCGCGGTAATTAGGTTAATGCCGGTCAGCGGTTTAGGTGCTATGCGAGTATGTAACACCTCCCCCCGAAGACAAGCAACTATTTCGAAGTCTGGTGTGTGAGAGATGATGAAATATTGCTGTGATCAATTCTTATGTTGCTGGGAGTGATTCCATTTCGTTCTTGAATCTCAGCATAATTTCCTGAAGTTTCCTTTGATTGATTTTCATGAAGACGTTTGGCTCGATATCGTCGATACATCAATCCAATGATGAGTGTACTTGCACCGGATAGTATAACATAGATTGGAATCGTGGTATGGTAGAGAGCTGTATCGCTTGCTTCATTAAGTTTAGCTGGAGTCTGTAGCATGATCTTCGTGTTAATCGAGTGCAGGTTTTCTAGGTTAGCAGAATTTAATATGATTGGTGCTTCACTTGGCGTTTCTAAGTCTTCAATGTTTGAAGGCAATTGCATAATCTCTAGAGCGAATCCCTTGATGTGATTGTTAGAGTTCGCTATAGTGAATTCGGGCGTTCTGATGTGACAATTGTACGGGATGATAGCCAAATAGCTTCCTTCAAGGGTTTTATATGTTTCTTGTCTGCATGATATCTTTACTTTGGTTGGATATGGGAAACTGATGGTGTAATGTTTCTGATCGAGTTGTTCTACAGCTTCTTTCTTCAATTTGACTGAAGACAGCTTACAAGATGGGAGAAGTTCCTGCTTGGTGATCAGATGCTGGATACAATCCGGATCATCTTGGGTCTTGTACTTTGATTTTGCTTCGCAGATGTACAGAGAATTTACCTTCGGGCATTCAGCCTCCATGTACATAGAATCTTGTCCAGAAATCGCAATAAAAGGTGAGGTAGGTAAAAGGATTTTATTATTCTTATTAGGGACGATGGACAATTTATAAAGGCTATAGATTGGAGGGAAGGCAATCGGCACCTTAAATACTATAACTATCTGATTTTCTATATAGAAGTATCCTAACTTAATTATGTCATAATAGTCTCTTAATTCCAATTCAAGGATTTCATCTTTTGAGTATAAAATCCTTAATTTATCTAACATATTCCTAATCTCATCTATACTAATTACCATATGCGGTGTGCTTAATGCACGTATAAAGGCTAAAGTGTACTCTAGTTTATGGAGTTCTCCTAACAAATTATCTATGTTATCACTTAAGATAATTAGGTATTGAGCCATATGGGCGTAGTGGATAAAGTCGAAGTTTGCGGTACTATTAATTATTCGATTTAAAACATTACCTATTCTCTCTTGGTTTTCAGTTATATTGGTTAATAAGTTGGCATTTTGTGAAACCCAAGTTTTAGATAAACTAACATGCTGATTAAGTTGAGATTGTAACCTATACTCATTTTCCTGAAGGATTTTTATAGCATTGTTGTATTTAATTGCATCAGTTTGGTCAAGATTACCGGATATACTCTTGATAACGGAACCGAGACCATCGATAAGTCCTCTTTTAGGACGATTATGTTCAAATGACTCTAGCTGTGTAGATATTTCAGTTAATTTAGATGAGAGGTAATTCATGTGTGGTTCAAATAATAGGGATGTCTTATTATTTAATTGATGTCTAAAATCTGTCAATTTTGTTCTAACTGTATCTGTCTGGGATTGTATACTATCGAGATTAACGTAATTAAGAAATGAATGGTAGTGGGAAACGATACGCGTCGTTCCTAGATTAAACGGAAGTATTCCAGGGCCGTTTCCTAAAGGATCAATCGTTACTTCTTGTCCTTGCGTCATTTGGAGTAGCAGCAGTAGTAACATCCTGTAACAATACGGAATCTTTAGGGCTCCTCTTTAGACGGGATTTTGCAACAGGGCCTCGTTTCTTTCTAGTATAAATATGTATGGGAAGATCGGCTAGGACTATGTCTTTCGTATAACGTGGAGCTAACTTTTGTCTGTTAGCTAGAGGATTGCGAATAAATACTTGTTGGTCAGGATTATATTCCTTTTCAGATTCGCGATCTTTATTCATATTTTCAGTTAATTGAGTCCTATGGTGAAGAGAGGTTTCATTTATTATTTCGTAGACCTGAGTTAGTCGTTTTTTATGGTCTTGTACGTAATTTTGCAATAGGTGCTCAGATAAATTTAAATCCAAGGAGTCGCGAGGGTCAAAGTGTCCTGTGATTAAGTCTATGGGCCTGCATTTAGTGAAGCTGTGTATAGAGCTATTATAACCTAAAACTGCATAGGGCATGAGATTTATGGCAGGTTCATTACGCCTTTCTAACTTGAGGATTCTGAGATGTTCGAGGATAGTAGAATGAAAGCGCTCTACTATACCATTATCGTTAGGGGCATGTGCAAGTATCTTATGATGCTGTATCTTATGAAGACGGACAAATTCTGAAAATAATGCATTAGTGAACTCAGGTCCTTGGTCTGTAACTATAGTATAAGGAACGCCATGATGGGTGCAAAACGTTAAAAGAGCTTGAACGACACTTAATGCGGTGCCATCTCTGAGATGATATGCTTGCGCATATTTCGAGAAAGCGTCAACTAAAGTAAGAAATTTCTCATTTTGTGCTGTGAAAAGGTCGAGATGTACGATTTCAAAGGGTTTAGTTGGAGGAGGAACTATGGAGAATTTTTGCTTAACTGGGTTTCGGTCGTATTTTGCTTGTCCACAGATACTACATTCATTAATATATTTTGATATACTTTCTTTCATCTTAGGCCAATAATAATGATGTGATAAAGCAAGGAAACATTCAGTTATACCACGGTGATTTGTTTTTCCTTCGTGGTAATTACGAATGATTTCTTGTTGTTTTAAGTATTCTTTAACGTTCTCTACCTCTTTCTTTGTTAAGACCATATTTAAGGCGGAGCTTTTAAATTTATCTTGCATAATCGGGATTATGCTGTACATGGCTAGAGGGGGATGGATGAGGATTCCTGTTCTTACTTTGGGATTTACATATTCTTTTACAGCATTAATAACGTCTTCTTCGAGATTAGACTCTGATAGTTGTATAGTAGTTTTAGTGTGGGTTTCGAAGGGTTTAGACACGGTTGGGCGTTTTTTAATGTCTCCTACGATAACAAGAGATATTTGACGGTGGAATTTATTTAGGGGTTCGTCAGATATTGGTATTTCTAATATGGGACTCTCAGCACTGGTGTGAGCTGTTGCCGTTGTAGAGTCAATCACTGAAGGGGGTTTTTCAGATGTGTTAACTGCTATGGAGTTTGCATCTTCATTATTGATTTCAATGCGGGATAAAGCGTCTACGTTGGTGTTCAGCTTACCCTGCTTATAGACAGTAGTGAAATTATACTCACTTAACTTCAATCTCCAGCGGGTTAAACGTGAATTGGGTTCCTTTAAATTCATGACCCATTGTAAGGGCCTGTGATCCGTAACAATTTTGAACTTTCTACCAAACAAGTAAGGGCGGAAGTATTTTGTTGCCCACACAATTGCCAATAGTTCTTTTTCAATTGTGCTGTAGTTAATTTCACTAGTGTTTAATGTGCGGGATGCGTATGCAATGGGCTTGTCGGCTCCTATCTGACCCTGTGAGAGAACGGCACCAATGGCAAGATTAGATGCGTCGGTTGTCAATATAAAGTCTTTACTAAAGTCTGGGTATTGCAAGATCGGATCATTGATTAAAAGGGTTTTGCATTTCTCAAAACAACGGATATAATTTGAATCGGTTATAGCAATTTTTGAACCTTTCTTAAGACATTGTGTCATAGGTTTTGTTATACGAGCAAAGTCTGGGATGAATTTTCTATAATACCCTAACAGACCTAGGAAGCGTTTAATTTCAGTTGCCGTTTTGGGCAGTGGAAATTTCTGGATGGCTATAATCTTATCCGGGTTAGGTTTGATACCGTCTTTACTAATGATGTGTCCTAGGTATGCAGTCTCTAATTTTAAAAATTCGGATTTATTCAATTGAATTTTAAAATTAGATTCTCTGAGTCTCTGAAATACCTTCTCTAAATTGACCATGTGTTCCTGAAGGGATACTGAAAATACGACGATATCGTCGAGATAGATTAAACACACAACATTTTGAAGGTCCCGTAAGACATTATCCATCACCCGTTGAAAGGTTGAAGGAGAGTTCTTTAAACCCATCGGCATGCGAAGAAATTCATAATGTCCATGCTCGACTGTAAATGCGGTTTTATGGATGTCATCCGGGTTCATCTCAACTTGATAAAAACCACTCGCAAGGTCCAGGGTCGTAAAATAGTGGCAGTTACCTAACTTGTCAAGGACGTCCGAAATGTTGGGTATAGGATAGCGGTCATCTATAGTTTTCTCGTTTACTTTTCTGAAGTCTATAACCAGACGCCATTTGGTTTTTCCGCTGGCGTCGGCCTTCTTGGGAACTACCCAGATGGGGGAGCTCCACGCAGACTGTGAGGGACGTATGATATTTTGTTCTAACATAGTAGAGATTTGATCCTGAACTTCCTGCTTATGTATGAATGGGTATCGATAACTTTTTGTGTAGACTGGCACATCGTCTGTTGTTCGAATAAAATGCTTTACTTGGTTCGTGAAAGATAGCGGTTCTCCATCAATATAAAATACATCGGCGTACCGAGCGCAAAGTGCCTCCAAATTAGCTTTTTCTTCGGGGTTTAAATGATCTGTACGCAGACGAGACAAAACTTCATTTACGCGATCGGGCTGTTGTTTGGTGCGCGTGCACTGAACATTGAATAATTCTGCGCTGACAGGGCGATCCATAGAAAATACTACGTCATGACGTGACGCATTTGTTATCTCTATTATACCTCTATTATTTTTTACAGTTGTAACGCAATCACTTATGAAACAATTTGAAACGCACTGTTCAGGAATAAGAACGTCACCGTCCTCAGAGTTTATAGGAACTTTTACTAATTTAGATGAATTGGCTGGTATTATGTCCTCGTATAAATTACTATTACGAGAGTCGTACATTAATAAAGGATTACTAGAGTTACGGGTGACTAACAACCTGTTCTTCAGGTCAATGTTAGATTCTAGTTTTTCTAATAAATCATAGCCAATTAAACCATCGAAAAAGTTATGAAACGCATAAACGAAAAGAGTTATGTCACCTGGCTCATTAAATTCCTGGAAACACGGTAAAGTGATAGAATAATCACTTCTGGTGGTAGCGTGAATATTCGTTACCTCAAAGGGATCATAATTACACGGTATATGGGATAAGAACTTTTGAACAACTGCGGGACTAACGAAAGACATATTCGCACCTGTATCGATTAATAACTTAAGCGGAGGGTTTGAAATTTGAATATATGGTAGTTGCCTTTGCGTTTGCAAATTAATCTCTATTTTGACTTGTCTGATTTGGGGGCCTTCCGAAAATCCTCATTTTCAACGGACGGAATCGGATCCTTTACTTCCTCTACTATAACATAAGAATCCGTACGCTCTGGTTGCCCATACGCGAATTCACTCGGGTACGCGTAATCGGGATACTCAAGATATCCCTGGGGGTAGTAATCGCCATTAACAGAATAATCGCTGTAATAGTCATACTGTGACTGGTCGCTAGAATCATTATAATTAAATTCCCGTGTTCTAAAATAATTTGCGGGTGGCGGATTGCCAGATCTGGACCAGTCATGGGTTGCACGTGGGGTGAATGGTTTAGCCACATAATGAGTTACGCCACTCATAGGTCGCGGGGTGTTACTAGTAGGTGGTCTGGGCCCAGGCATTCTAAAAACTTGACTCTGCGGTCTATAATTAGGTGGCGGCGAACTAAACATTTGCTGCGTACGTGTGGGACCGCGATATTGAGGGGGTTGACTTTTCCAGATCGGAACAGATTGCTGTCCTTGAGGCATTGGCATGTTAAAAGGCCTAGGGGGTGGTAAATTAAAAGGACGCGGTGTGGGTGGTGCCATGTGAATTGGTGGCATAAGGCCATGAGAAAATTTGGGACTGACCTGGTGCTGAGGCTGCAGCTTCCTGTCGGGAACATGATCGTTGCGCTGCTGCAAATACAACGTATTCATCTCTTCATGCACAAACTCTAAAGCTTTTTCGATTGTATCAGGCCGCATGCACCGAATGCGAGAACCCAACGGGTCACGTAGACCACGTAAATAGGACTGTAACGTGAGTTTCTTGTACAAAGTGCGTTTCGATTCAATGGTACTCGCTATCGTTTCATGTAGGCTGATATAGGTCATAATGGTACTAAAAAGATTTTGACACTGCTCATAGAATTCTTGCGGGGTTGCCGAACCTTGCGTTAAAAGTGCTAGGTCATTATACAAGGATGTTTCATCACGTTGATCGGCGAAATTATTAACTAAAGCACTCCTAATTCCCTCCCAAGTTTCCGGGATACCATTTGAATTAATCGTACGCGATGCGGGTCCCACTACCTTATTTAAAATTCCGTTTAATAATGCCAAATTACCTAATTGATATTCTGGGCCAACTCCTACAAACGTTTGTACCAATTGATCACATAATTTTATAAATCGAGTTAAAACGTTCGAGTTTCCGTCGAACTCCGGAACTAATCGTAGGGCCTTGTGAATTTGATCCACTGAGTCAGCCATACTCGATATAAATGAACTAGTACTATCCTCCTGTTCTGTCTCTAAATTTCTATTAGCGTCTAAAGTACTTATTCTGCGATTACTACCTAACCTAGGAGACCGAGATTGCCGTGGATGGAAAATCTTGGAAAGATGAAGGATAAAAATTAAAGATAAAAAAAGGGAAGCGACTCCAGAGCGATTCTAAAGTACTTACTTGCAATGATTCTGTACCTCTACTGTATCGATGTCTGGATACTCCTCTGGACTGCAGCTCTTGTAGGTTCAGGATACTCGTACCGTGCCCGATGGCCACCCGGGTGACTCGCGATTCTATCAATTTATTCTCGCGAACCGGCCCGCGAGTATCCTACCGGCTGCGCCAATTACGAAGGCTGTAGCCGGAGGATTGAAAAAAATACAAAATTAACTTAACTTAATTTATTTTAAAAATTACAATTTTAATTAATAGCTAAAGTAGTCGACGGTTGACCGATGCTGTGCCAAAAGTGACGATTTCGCGAGGGCCGCGATGTCCGGTTTTGGGGTGCATGACGTTGTGCTGCGTCGGCGACTCGTGTACGCGGCGGATGCCATGCGCGGTAATTAGGTTAATGCCGGTCAGCGGTTTAGGTGCTATGCGAGTATGTAACATACCTACCTATGATCCACAACAAAGATAATGATTGATTGATTGATTGGTTTACCGCATCAAGAATTCAAGCTCGGTTTAGGTTTACCCTAAGCCAGAAAAGGGGTCATTATACTACACAACTTTAACAATTGGACCAACCAAAAAACGCGAAAAAAATCAACTGCTCCATTCATTCTGTCGTATAGCTTGTAGGTGTGACTAGAAATACCACCATATTCAATGCTTTACTGGAAATATCCTCATTTTATTCCATTCTAAAAAGTCAAACATAAAAAGACAACTTTCTAATTACTTAGTAGAAAATTTATTCTAGTTCCCTTAAGGAATTAAACGTTCCGTTCCGTGCTATCACTTTTTATAGCGGTACAGAAAAAATCTGTCTAACTGCAGGGACTTCTAAATAATTTTCCCTTGCCTTCGACCATCTGTTATTTACGATTGATACAAGTTATAAGCTGAAGCGGATTTCTGAAACAAACAACGTAATCATAAATTATTAATCTACGAACAAAGACAGGTGTTTTGAAAATGTAAATTCAAATTATTTATTGCGAAACTGTACAGAATTTTGAAGATGTTAACAATAGGTAGGTTCTTAGAACTAAGTTGCCTGTTAAGGCATGGCAATTTAAAAAAAAAATCATGGGCGTGTGGTGTGATTGATAAAATTCTTTGAAAATGTGCTTAGGATTTAGTGAACATTCCCAAAGAATTGTGAAAGTTGGAATCAGATTTTGTGAAAGTCAAATAAAAAACTTAGTCTTTCAAAAACTTAGTAGAACTACTACCGCACTAAACGTACCGTAACGTACTACTACTAAACGTAGTTCTTAGTAAAACTTTATACAAGTAACATCGACAGAAATACGTACCAGTTGTAGTAGGTACTTATTTATTAACTTTTTTAGTGGTCCTGGTTTTGGTAGAGGTCCTGGCCATAAACCTGGTAGAATTAGTGGAATCGAACACTAAGACCTGCAGCCTAATTACGTAATGTACGATCAATAATAAATTGAAATGAATTGAAACAGATTGCTAGTCCATTGCTTCATAAGTTCGAAAAAAAAATCTGCTCGATTTTTATTTCGAACTTATAAAGCAATAGACTAGCAATCTGTTTTGCAGTTGAACGATATCTAAGAAACTTGCATTACCCTTCATTGAGATTTGTCGCAGTCGGGTAGAAATATGAAAATGTGTACCAATCTTTGCTTGTTTGGTGCAAGCAAAGATTGGTACACATTTTCATATTTTGATTATTTTTGTATTGACTTTGTTTAACCCAGATACCACTTTTGGTAATCAGAGAGATAAGTGGCAATCGCCTTCAAAGCGTTTCGAAATACTACAATGACTTTCAACAGGATTGATAGAAGGTTTTTGGTCGTTTATGTGAATCATTAGATTCACGTAAACATTTTGCTTTTCCACCATCGTATCGCCGATAAAATCTCACTTTGTCAAGGCTCTCAGGACAACTTAACAAACTACTCCAACGACTTTTTCAACTAGGGATAGGTAGCCCATACTTCTAAAATGAGGATAGTGCGAGGCACTGTTTTTACAAAGTTTGTTAGCACACTGTGCTACCACGAATATGGCAGGGCTGCGGTGGCCTGTGAGCACCTACGTGCTATGAGAGTGTCAGTGAGTCGCGTGACTCGCCGCGCGATTGGCGAGTCCCCGCGAGTATGGTGTGTAGTGACGACAAACGCGGCACGGCACACACACAATAGAGTAACACACGCGGTGATAAAAAAAGGAAAGAGAAATGAGAATGGTTACGTGACGTCGTCAAACAAAAGCAAAAGACGGCAATTAAACTTAGATCTTAACTCCTTTGCTTAGAATCGTAAAGAGACTTGACTGACTCGATTCGTTCAAAACTCACAATACGTTCTGTAAATTTAATGTGCTGTGTAGTTATTCTGAAAAGAGTGAGTGACTCTTTTTATCCAAGTGAGTAGATACAACTGTGCTAGCACATGTTCTGAGTTACCCAACATTATTTTCAACGAAGCTTTCAACCCGCTTCACGCTCTCAACTTAACCCACCAATCAACTTTGAACGATAGCGGGTTACTAGGTCCCACGGGCTGTGTGTCGTTTACCTGCAGCTCCCTGGTCATTTAGACCCCATGTTACTTTTGCCGGGGTGAAATACGGTTAACCGTATCACCTTTGACATCGGGACGCGGGACGGTACGAATGTTTTTCGCCCTGTTTACTCGCTTTTCTCGTAATTAGGGGTATTAGAATGTTTCAAAGGAAAACTTAATTATATGATTTAGGTTTTTTTCGTGGCGGTCTAAAATGGAATTTTAGGTTGAAGGGGGTGAATTGTAATTTTAGGCTTTTGAAGATTATGTGAGTGCGGTCTGGTAATAGGATTATATTTTGTACAAATTATTTTAATAGATCATAGTTACTTACATGAGTTGATATTACACTCGTTTATTAGTGAAGTTTCAGATGACTTGTTCATCATCATCATTTCAGCCGAAAGACGTCCACTGCTGGACATAGGCCTTCACCAAGCACCACCGCTTCGACCAGTTCTGTGATTCTCGCATCCAACAGATTCCTGCGGCCTTCACCAGGTCACCGATCCACCTTGTGGGGCCTTCCAAAACTACGTCTTCCGATGAGTTGTTACTAATTCAATAATCTGTGATTAATCTGTTTCAATACCTAAAAACAATTGAATTTACTGCTAAACAATAGAACTGTCTGCTCAATGCTCATAAGATGAATGTAGAAAAAGATAAAATATATCGTAATGGTTATAATAGGTATACATGTAGGGGGTAGGTACTACTACTATACTGCCATCACGAATATGTTTTTCTAGTCAGCATTATTAACAATAATAGGAGCTCAGTCATTTACGACTGCCAGCTCAATGCCCATAAAATCAATATCAAAAGTCATTTATTAAAACTAGGCTGAGAATCAGCACTTTTCGAACCTGAAAATTACATAAGACAGTCCCCCAAAATGCCCATCTTTCATCACTTCCATCTTTAGCTGAGAAGAACTGGTGCAACAAACTCCCATGCAGCACTGCTGTTCACTAGCTGTCTGTCATTTAAAAAATTATCGTATGGGCAATTGCCCCATTAGTCAACTTAACAAAAAACGGTACTGGTTACCTAGTGTTAAGTACATTGAGTAAAACTCACGAGTCATTCTCTGAACACCCTAATCCCACATCGAAATTCACTACATCAACGTGAAGACGGAACGTCTTCGTCTTGAAGGGAATAGGTACTATCTTTTCTAGATCACAGACAGGTCTTTAATAGCTACTTGAAATTCAAAACAGTCCTAATTGCCTTTAGGATATCCACCAAAAATTCTGGTACTTCTCATTCATACCAGCGGCGAAACGGCGACTGTAGAATATTTAATGTCAACCTCTACAATTCTGTACGTTTCTTTTCAACGTTTCAGTTGAAAAACAACCTTAAATTACGTCGACAGTCAAAAGGTTAATTGACCTGCTTATTACGAGATGTTTGTCATAAAATTATGTTCAATTAGAAACGTTCTTTGAGAAAAATACGAGACTACTTATAACTTACCGCACGCCATTTTTGTCGACGGTTTTATTTAAATAAAAATGTCTACGCTGGTTATGAAATTATTTACACAAAGTAAAGCGCCTGTTTAGGTTCGAACCCTCGACCTACAACTCGTAAGTCGGAGCCGTTACCACTGCTCTCAAAACGGTGAAGGAAACCGGTATGTCTAAGAACCGAAAATTCGAAGAAATATTGTGACATCTGATCTGCCAACCTGCACTGGGCCAACATGGTAGATTACAGCCCACTCCCTCTCACAGAGAGGAGGCCTGTGTCCCAGCAAATCAATCTGCCTAGCCTTTTCCCAACTATCTTGGGGTCGGCTTCCAGTCTAACCGGATGCAGCTGAATACCAGTATTTTACATGGAGCGACTGCCTATCTGACCTCCACAACCCAATATCTGGGTAATACGATACCCCTTTGTAAGACTGGTGTCAGACTTTCGGGCTTCTGACGACTCGTAACGACTGTCAAAGATCCACGAATGACAGCCGGGACCAACGGCTTATCGTGCTTTCCGAGGCACGGAGGAGTCTCGGTATGTAAAGATGGTCACCCATCCACTGCCAACCCCGGCAAGCGTAGCTTAAGGTGTATAGTAGGCTCACTGACCTTGTGCATGTGGGCGGAGCTAAACGCCCTACTCTCCAATACGTAAAACGTGCAACGGTGGCGCACTACACTAAAACGACGATCAAAGACTAGACAAAGGCGCAGACATGCGCACGTATGTCGCATTTTTTGCCTAAGATTCCTAGTCCTAAGAGAAGGAATCGTAGGCAAATCTGAAATTGTACGCCGACTACCATATTTTGACCCGCATATTATTTTAAATACTTTGTTTGTTTTTTAAGAACATTCCTGGCAATAAATAAAATATCGGTGTGCGTGTGTTTGTAATTCTTCTTATGCTAAATGGCTTGACTGATTTAGATGTTTTTTTTTTCAATTCTTTTTGTGTCACTTGGATGGTTCTTAGCTATAGTTGGACGCGCTGTTGGGAGGCGCTGTTGTCGCATGACGTCTGCCTACCGGGTCTGCTAGTTATATTTTGGTGCCGATTCTCTTGTCACAAATGCCTCTAAACTAGACTAAAAATAGATTGCACTGAGTTATTAGTTTAGTGAAAATGGCAATTTTGCTATTCTGAGTTTGACGTTTTTCACCTAAAAATTTGGTGTATCCAACTAAATCTGACTATTTTTAAACGCGATTAAAAACGTGTGGAATAAAGTAAGTCGGCATGAACTAAAACCCCAACACCTCGTCCTCAGTCCAAAAACAGTATTGTATTTTTTTTTCTTTTGCTTATATCTCGAAAATGGTGTGTCCTATCGCAAAAATAATGAAATTTTCGACCCCCTTTAGGAAACCCTTAAACCCCTATATCCCAACATGTTGGTAATAATTTTTCATATTTTCCATACAAAAAGTGAAAAATTCCATATAAAACACGTCGAGGCTGCCAACCCCTGCGCGCCTCCGGCTCTAAAAAAATTCACGTGGTAGAGCAAACAAGTACTACGTGGAGTCGTCACGCGATTGTCAAATTCGATTTTAGATGTGTCAAAATATTTTTTTCATTTAGAGATTTTTTTGTCAGAATGGCTTTAAGATTCTCATAGCCAAAAGTAAGGAATTTTAGTGATTGTAGTTAGTTTAGTTCGGTGTACAAGAGAATCGGCCTTTGACTGTAGAAATTTTTTGTAGGTATCATAGTTTTTTTTTTTAGGAAAAACTTCTTTAAGCGCGTTGAGTGATATTTGGTAGGGGCAGCCCCGGATCTAGAACGGAACGGATCTTTCGAGGCGGGGCAAAACCTATCGCCTGACCCCGAATCGTTTTTTTTTTAAATATACTAGTACGTGTCAGACATTTATTTTGATTAGCCTTATTCACTCTGCCTGAGATAAGTTGGATTTTTGCTTTAGGAGTTACTTTACTAGGTTGCAAGAGCGAGCGAAGCGAGCTCGAAAATTTAGGCATAATAAACATATTAATCAAAAATCGATCGAAAATGCGCCAATCCAACAGGGGCGCCAAAACTGTGGTAAAAGTTAAAGTAAGTCGTGTCACAGGCGTCGTCGGCGTTGAAGCAAGACGCCCGGCACCGCAAAACTTAAAAAATAGACCACAGAAACGCTCATCGAGTTCCTGGTAGAATACAACTGCGCCCGCTCACAAGTACTCACAACCCGCTCAGACCGTTTGACGACCTAAACCTTTGTCAGGAGACATAACGATCGGTAGAGGAGAAATAACGATCAGAAGAGGAGAAAACGAAACATGCAGAATGCAGTTATTAAGAAGGCGGTCTAGTTATTGAGAAGATCTGCATTCAGGTCATAGTAACACACATCATCATAGTCAATTATGGGAAATATTAGGGACTGTACAAGCATTGCCTTTATGTGTGATGGGAGAAGGTTTTTCTTATCGCAAAATGGTGCGTCCTATCGCAATAATAATGTGAATTTCGTCCCCCTTTATGAAATCTATAAACCCCTATAACTCAGCATATCATCATTATCATCATCATATCAGCCGAAAGACGCCCACTGCTGGACATAGGCCTCCCTCAAACACCGCCACTTCGACCGATTCTGTGCTTCCCGCATCCAGCGAATTCCTGCGGCCTTTACTAGGTCATCGGTCCATCTTGTGGGAGGCCTTCCAACGCTACGTCTTCCGGTACGTGGTCGCCACTCCAGAACCTTTCGGCCCCATCGGCCATCTGTTCTGCGAGCAATATGTCCTGCCCATTGCCACTTAAGTTTGGCAATTGTTCGGGCTATGTCGGTTACCTTGGTTCTCCTGCGGATCTCTTCATTTCTGATTCGATTACGTAGGGAAACTCCAAGCATAGCCCTCTCCATTGCTCTTTGGGTGACTTTTAGCCTTCTGATAAGACCCATTGTGAGCGACCACGTTTCAGTGCCACAAGTCATCATTGGCAACACGCACTGGTCAAAGACTTTCGTCTTGAAACACTGTGGTATGTGGGACGAGAAGATATTGCATAGTTTCCCGAACGCTCCCAGCCGAGTCGGATTCGACGATTGACCTCTTTCTCGAAGTTGGACCTACCTAGCTGGACAGTTTGTCCTAGGTAAACATACTCGTCTACAACTTCGAGCGTAGCGTCACCGATCTTTATGAGGGCGGGTGTTACATGGGCATTTGACATGACCTTTGTCTTGTCCATGTTCATTTTAAGACCCACTCTTTTGGAGGCTCTACTGCGGTCATCGAGCATTATACTGAGGTCCTCCATGGTCTCAGCCATGATAACTATATCGTCGGCAAACCGAAGGTTAGTGATATACTCGCCATTGATGTTGATGCCTAGCCCTTTCCAGTCCAGTCGCAGTCAATTCCCGACGCCCGGGACGTCTCCTACGGCGGCGGCGGCTAGGGCTGGTAGGGCGCGGCCTTTGCCACTCCCTCGCGCACTCCGCCTCCTCTTTCGCGAGCATTACTGCTTCGCAGAAGGAGGTGACTTGCCATGCCCTCTCGCTCCGCACCATGGCCTGGACCAGGGCCGGACGCGAGAGGTCACTGCCACCGAAGTTTGACAGCACTAAGATTGCAATGAGTTATTAACTTAGTAGTTTAGTGAAACAGGGAATTTTGTTATTCTGAATTTGACGATTTTCACCTAAAAATTTTGATTATTCAAACTAAATTTGACTATTTTTTTTTTACGCGATTAAAAAGGAATGGAATATAAAAATTAGTTGTCATGAACTAAACTTCACACCAACACTTCAGGTGCAAAAACAGTACTGTATCTTTTTTTTTATTTTGCTTATAACTCGAAAACGGTGCGTCCTATCGCAAAAATAATGAAAATTTCGACCCCCTTTAGGAAACCCTTAAACCCCTTTACCCCAACACAAAGGTAACAAATTTTCGTATTTTCCATACAAAAAGTTAAAAATTCCATAAAAAACACGTCGACGCTGCCCCCCTGCGCGCCTCTGGACCTAAAAAAATTCACAGAGTAGAGCAAACAAGTACCACGTGGAGTCGCGAGTTCGCGACGCAAATTCGATTTTAGATGTGTCAAAGTTATTTTTTAATTTAGAGATATTTTTTTGCAGAATCTCAGATTCTCATAGCCAAAAGCAAGTAATTTTAGTGATAGTTTAGTTCGGTGCACAAGAGAATCGGCACCAATCAAGATTTATTTCTTAACCTTCTTACCTACGTAACTTAAGAAAATATTTGGTGCCGATTCTCTTGTACACCGAACTAAACTAACTAAACTACGACTAAAATTCCTTACTTTTGGCTATGAGAATCTAAAAGCTATTCTGCGGAAAAATATCTCTAAATTAAAAAATAATTTTGACACATCTAAAATTGAATTTGACAGTCACGTCGCGACCGACGTGGTACTTGTTTGCTCTACCCCGTGAATTTTTTTAGAGACAGAGGCGCGCGGGGGGGGCAGCCTTGACGTGTTTTGTATGGAATTTTAAACTTTTTGTATAGAAAATATGATTAAATATTACCTATGAGTAGGGGCATATGGGTTTACGGGTTGCAGAGGGGGTCGAAATTTCCATTATTTTTGCGCTAGGACGCACCGTTTTCGAGATATAAGCAAAATAAAAAAAAAGATACAGTTTTTGCAGCTGAAGTGTGTGAAGTGTGTGTTCATGCCAACTAATTTTATTCCACTCCTTTTTAATCGCGTTTAAAAATAGACTGATTTAGTTGGATAATCTAAATTTTTAGGTGAAAAACGTCAAATTCAGAATAGCAAAATTGCCATTTTCACTAAACTAATAACTCAGTGCAATCTTAGTGCTGTCAAACTAAAATATAGTTAAGTTGTGTCACCTTAGTCTATTTCAGAATGGGAAATGCTCGTTTGACAGGACTAAACAAATTTTAGTGATTTAAAAAAAAATAACTTTAGAAACTTTAAGAGGTGCTTTAGACCATCAAACTGAATAACTTTTACTTTAACTTTGAAATCGCGAAAAAAAAAAACAGCTGTCCCATACAGTTTAGAACAGTAGGTATTAAACTTTACTATGGAACAACAGATTTTTTTTTTCGCGATATCAATGTATGTCCCAAAGTAAAAGTTATTCAGTTCGATGGTCTAAAACACCTCTTAAAGTTTCTAAAGTAAATTTTTTAACACCTTATATAGGTACACCTCTGCCTAACCCTTCGGGGAATACAGTCGTAATGTTATGTTATATTTTACATTTACATTTTTTTAGTTTATATTGTAAATTGTTAATTTGTATGTAATTGTCAATGTAAAAAAGTATTAATAATTGTACATCAAAGAACAACTCAACAATAAAGCGCCTACGCGCACAATCGATTTGGACTCTCTGCAGCAAGCTCGTCTATAAACGCACACTAATACAATAAGTTCATAAATATTCGCACTAACACATACGTATGCGCATACTCGGTCGATAGCCGGAGCGGACCAGCGAGCGACACAGCCATCCCGTCTCAATGCTCACGGGCGACTGCCGCCCGCGTCCCGCGCAGAGCCCCTCTGAACCTCTATCTCTAAATGGGGACATTTTGTTTAACAAATATTGATTGATTTACAAATGCAGTTTCAAATTTGTAGTACCTTTAATCAACAATTTTTCAGTGTAATTTTTTTTCCAATCGTCAAAGCCGTTTAGAAGTAGTTAGGAATATTAGCCAAAAATAGCGTTATGGTAAATATTTTTTTAAGGCAAAAGTATTAGTCATACGAAAAAACCCGGTTTCAGATATGTTGTAGATGAATCTATAGCAAACATATATTTTTTTCAAATCATTTAACTAAGCCGTTAAGGAGAAGATAGCTTTTTAAAGTGACCGTTTTACGGTACTAAACGAGACGTAGGCCCTTATGATGGATCGACCAGTGCGGCTTGTTATTACTTAGCCACGAGCTCCTCCAGGCCTGTGTCCCAACAGTGAGAACATTAATAGGCTGATTATGTGTTATGTCTACGCTGACAAGGGTTTATTGAGATCAAAATTGTATTTCAAAGACCTCGGCTTATTGGAAAATGATGTAGGTATCAAATGTCTATCAAGGAATGTAATCATAAAATTATGTGAAATGAGCTAATCTATGATTTTTATAGGCCTCAGAATGTATTGATCAGGTTGCCTGGGGCGTTCTGTTTCCCTGATTTTGATCCCCGCCGAAAATAAAAATGGTCTGTAAAATCGGTTAGCCTGGACGCCAATCCCTTGTTAGTCACGGAAAGGGATCGACAGATGACCTATTGGCATCAATGCTCCCGAAAACAGGTTTTTGCTTAAAGGTAATCGATTTCAGAGCAAATTGCGTAGGTAAACAATCACTTTTTGTCAAAGGTTTTGTGCAAAAAGTTATGGGACCTCTCTTGGGACAGCCTCCGAAGTGATCGAGAATCTTAATCTTATTAGGGGATCGCATGACAAAAACATGAAAGGATGGATATTGGATATACAAGCAGATTACCGCGACTTCTGTTGCAAACTTGAACTTTCTGTTTTGACTCTAGAAATCCTTTATTACGTGGAACATCTGAATTACAAAGCCTAAACTTTTAATTTGACCATTTTGTTCCAAAATATTCTTCCCTGGGGAGCAACGTTGAAATTTTCATGCGAATAGCCGGAAATATCTAGTCAAGTTATATTGCCTATATATGATACCCCTAATATAATTACACTTGACCCCTACAATTAAACTGAATAGGGGTAGGTTTACCGCAGTATTTCAATGGGGTCAGATAAGTTGAATTTCAACCCCGCAACCCAATGATCGCCAATCAACACGGGTTAATGCTTCTAAACAATCATTTTAATTAAGATTACGAATAGTTCAGTTTTATAGGGTCATTGATCCTTCAAGGGCGGGAAGACCAAGACAAGAGTGGCGCAAAAGGGAAGTTTGGCGTAAAATTCGAAGGAGCGAGGCGGAAAATTTAAATTCGGGGATTTAAAAAAGATAAGTCCGGGTTAGAATTGTGCCCGGAAATTGAAGGCAAAATGCTACCAAGAGATTACGTACCTTAAGCGGATAGGCAACGAGATCTTTCTGTTTTACTTTTAAAAACACACTGCGATCGCTAATTCGATTTTTGTCTATAAAAAGTGATGATTATCTCTGAACCCTTTTCATAAATGATGTAGACTTAATTTGAGACCTTAAACTATTTATGTTGGGGCCATAGATAGAAGCCGTGCCATAGGTAGAAGAATCTGACGCGTCCGCGGACGGCTTCCACGCCGCGCTCCGCAAGCGATGCGCCGGCGCTCGGTAGATGACTACGACTAGAGACTGGGTTAATACCCAAATTAGGCAATGTTTTTTTTACCACTTCCTCAATTCCTACTAACATAGGTACTATGGTTTCCAAGGTCTGAATTAAAAACTTTATTTTTATATTTTTATTTGACTTTTGACTTTTTAATTAATTTAAAGCTAAACCTTTTCCCAACTATGTTGGGTTCAGGTTCCAGTATTTTACATGGAGCGACTGCCTATCTGATCTCCATAACCCAAACAGGTTGTGAAACTTTCAGCCTTCTGTCTACCTACTGTCAAAGATAATACAAATGACAGCCGGCGGGACCAAAGGCGTAACGTGCTTTCCGAGGCACGGAAGGGTCTCAATGTAAAGTGGATAAACATGGAAAAGATGAAGTTTTAGAAGCTTTTGCGTCGTTAGTAGTCCCCTATACTTATTGCAAGTCAATCTAGTTAGGTCTCATATCTGGAAAAAATCGTTTTCTCCGTATTTTCAACCGAGCAGAGCACGCTCGCTCAAAAGTTTAGAACAAGATGGCTATCTTTTTCTTTTTTTTTTTTTGGGTGGAAAATCATCCAATGACTTCTCCCGCTCTGGGCGGAGCGGAACGGCGTGTCAGACTTTTACTGACTAAAACCCACCCGTGTTCCTTCCCTTGCCATGCCAGGGGCCACGGTTTCCCCTTGGGACTACCCGCAACCCCGGCAGGCGCAACCTCGGCAGGAAGATGGCTACCTTAGAACAATGACAGCATGGAATAAAGTAGTACCTACTACCATGGCAGCATGGAATTAGTAAGTATGAAATATATGGTAATAAAATGGTGGTGGTTTAAATATGTGGTGGTGGTGATGGTGGTGGTATGGTATATATGTATGTATGTATTGGTATGTATGTTTGTATTAAATGTCGCAGCATCGTGCTGAGATAGGAGCCTTTTGGCCTCGCACAGGACTCTGTTTCTTTTTTACCTTGTTTTTTATTTTTTATTGTTTTTTAGTTCTTATTGATGTTTCAATGTGTTTTAGTTTAGTTTGTGATCTCCTGTGCTTGTCCCAATAAATAATTTTTCTTTCTTTCTTTCTTTAACTCATAATCAGACTATTAATGTTCCCACTGCTGGGACACAGGCCTCCTCTCTATGAGAGGAAGTGGGCCGTAATCAACCACGCGGGCCCAGTGCGGGTTGGCAGATGTTACATGTCTTCGAATTTTTGGTTCTAAGACATGCCAGTTTCCTCACGTTTACCTTCACCGTTTTGAGAGCAGGGGTGATGAAATGATTTACACAAAGTAAAGCGCCTAAAAGTCGGGGCCGCCACTGCTCTCAGTATGAACTATCCTGGACTATTAAATGAGCATTCCCTATTTTCACCAGAGCAACGCTCGGTCGCCCTTGTACTTTAACTATTATCTAAAAGTCACCCCAATAAGTTGTAGTCCTTCATTAAAATTCGTCTCACCTTGCCCAGATCATAGACCACTTATACCCCAAATAATACGCGAAAAACCGCGTTCAAAAGCTTCTAAATTACAATTCCAAGAAATTGCCTTTAGAGTTGTTTACATGGGTAAATTATACACACCTTTGACCGGAGACATTTTGACCTTATAGCCTCCGGTCCTTTCACAACAAAATAATGTAATTTACCTTATTTATCGGTCAATATTACCAGTGTGTTGAGCCTAAGTAAATATAGAAATTGGGGTCAGGAGAATAAATTTATATCATTCCTAGGAGTTGAAACCGGGGCGGGGGGTACAGCTGGGCCGAAATATTTCTTCGAAATGTTTTTATAAATAATAGGTATCTTTTTTTTTTTTAACGCGATGGCAATTTAATTGCGACTCTCGACAGTATAACACGAATAACGAAGTAAACTCAAGATGAGGCTGTCATATCGGAGGTACCTAGTTGAAAAAAGGCAGAGGATGATCTTGTATAAACTCAATCTCCTTTGTATTGTATAATTGCATAGCACATGTGTGAGTACTATGTACTACAGAGCTACCATTTACCGGGTAATATGTCTTTCATTGACTTGAATGTGCCCTGGCGGCTAAGAGTATGTCATGCTCACTCAGATGTCTCGCTGATGGTGGCGTGTGTGTTGGATCATTTAGCTCCCTTCAAAATGGTTGAGCTGAATGGTGCTAATACATGCGTCATGTTCGTGAACGGGTGCCGTCAGTTGGGACTGGTCATCTCTTGGCTGCCGTGGCTTATTTTAATCCTTGAATTGTTTTATTTTAAATTTTTTATCTTTTTATTACGGACGCTTTTAACGTGCGCATCTTTTTTACATTGTTCTCACATGTATAATTTAAACATGAATTATGTAACCACTATTTTTAACAATTATTTATTTAAAAGAGTGTCCGTGGAGTTTCTTGCCCGTTCTTCTCCATAGGTACTTACTACGCTTTGGAATGGGCAACTAGCTTCATATTTCTGACTGACTGACTCCTTGACAATTTAAAAGTGCCTGTATATGGTTTAATTGAAATAAATGCTTTGAGTTTTAGTTTGAGTTTGAGTCTAAGTAAAGAAACCAAAAAGAGTACGTAGGTACCTACGTCACTGTTGACAGAGTAGAATGTGAGAAAAACAAACTTTTTTCAAAAAAATAAACAACAGACTTCCAAGAAACTTCTGTCTTCTTCTTCTTCCAAGAGACTTCTGTGTCTCTCAGCAGTGGGAACATTTTAGGCTAATCAGCCTAAAATACGTCGATGCTGACGATGATTTGGTGGCAATTGGTAATAGCACCTTTTGAAGAGTCGATTATTATCCAGTTTTACGAATGCACTTCGTGCTCTACGTTGGTGGTGGTAGTCAGAAATGTAGTGGAGCTTAGTCTAAAACCTGAAATAAACGATGAGCAACAATAAAACATGCATCGTCTAACTAAACAGTGTTTAGACGATGCAAGTCATTTGTTGCTTCAATTGTATTGTATGATGCTACAGGCAAGAAACTTTATTATCATCATCATTTCTGCCGAAAGACGTCCACTGCTGTACATAGGCCTCCCCCAAGCACCGCCACTTTGACCGATTCTGTGCCTCCCGCATCCAGCGGATTCCTGCGGCCTTTACAAGGTCATCGGTTCATCTTGTGGGAGGCCTTCCAACGCTACGTCTTCCGGTACGCGGTCGTCACTCCAGAACCTTTCGGCCCCATTGGCCGTCTGTTCTGCGAGCAATGTTTCCTGCCCATTGCCACTTAAGTTTGGCGATTCTTCAAGAAAATTATAACGTCTAAATACCTATCCACAATCAGTCAGACAATAGGTAGATTCTTGCATTGTACTACGAGGATTCACATGCTTTCAGCCTGAACGAAACTTGACACGTAGCGTAGGTAAGCTGTAGAAATTACACCTCGACACTTTCACTAGGTTACTCTAGGATAGGGAGTTTGAAGTGCAAACTAGTTTCTGTAACGCTTCAAACACAAGGTCGGATTACAGCTTGTCGAGGGATTAGAGCTTCTACGCAAATCCAGTTTAACATGTTGTGTAGAGTAAATGTTAAGAGCGTTTTTCTGAAAGTCGCAAATAGATGACAAATATTTCGTTGTTTTGATTTCGCAACGCACCCTCAAACCCCTAGCCGCCGCAGGAGACCCCCGTCGGGAATTGCGAGGCGATTTCCGGCCACCGTGGGCGCGGGCTTGCGGACGGAGAGCAATGGGTAGCTCGCCGTCCGATAAGCCTGTCGCCGGCGCTTTGTGTTCCACGCGTGCCTCAAAGAGATGTCAGCACAACTGGCGCGGTCCGCTAGGGCCGAAGCCTGCCGGGGTTGCGGGAAAGTCCTAAAGGGTTACCGTGGCCCCTAGCAACGAACAGGCAACTGAAGGAACATGGGTGGGTTTTAGCCAGTAAAGAGTCTGACACGCCCTCCCGCTCCGCGCGAGAAGTTATTTATGATTTGCCAAACAAAAAAAAGGGTATCAACAAAACTGATGTCAATAAACGAAGCGAAGATTTACCTATAAAGACCTACTTAATTATCGATAACGTTCTACACAGAACTCTTTGCTTTAGTATAGGTAGGTATGCATGAAGACACCGTTCTAACTGAACTCGGTTCCAAGAAATCGAATCGGGCGTCTATAGTAATTGACTAAGTGACTATATTGCTGCAAAACCGCAACTTGGTGCATGGATTGATTTGAAACTAGGTACCGAGGTCAGTACAAGTAGGTTGGGGAACATATATTATACAGGGTGGCCCAAAAATACACGTCATAAAAAAAATTATAGATTCCTCATGTCTAGGGGTATTCGAAAATACCCCATGCATGTTCCGCGATTTTTTGTAGTTTTCGGGTTATTATTTTTTTTGTATTTTTTTTTGAGTTTTCTTGCCGGTGGAGCCTCAAAAATTGATGTCTTTTTTGTAGTGAGTATTTTCCAGTTTTTTTTATGGCGTCACTATTTGGACCACCTATTTTAAAGCTTAAAAGGATTTTTAGCCTAACCTTCGAAGGCCGATTACAGTGAATTATTAGAAGGTTAGGTACTAACTTTTTTTTTATTTTTTGAGTAGTTTAGGAACCTGCATAGTTTTTAAAGTCTGCTAGAATAATGGAACGTCATTTTTGTATTTTTAAATTGAAGTTGAAAATTTCAGTCTTACCACTATAAACTTAAATTCTTGCTATCGATACTTTTTTGAGTAACTTGCAGGAACGTTAGCAAGTTTATTATTTTATGTATGAAAGTAACATTCAAGACGATACTGTCGCAAAAAAAGAACTGGAAAATACTCACTACAAAAAAAGATATGAATTTTTGAAACTCCACCGGCAAGAAAACTCGAAAACTATAAAAAATCGTGGAACATACATGGGGTATTTTCGTATACCCCTAGACATGAGAAATCTATTTTTTTTTTATGACGTGTATGTCCATCCTGTATACAATACAATACAATATTTAGCTTATATTTAGCAAAAAAACACGTTTCTTGTATGGGGACCCCTTTAATTTTTAACTTTATTTTATTTTAATTATTTGTTAATATAGTGGCAATAGATATACACAATCTGTTACAATTTCAACTGTCCTGTCTACCTATTACGATTCATGAGATACAACCTGCTGACGGACAGAAGACGGACGGACAGCGGAAGTTTAGTAATAGGGTTCCGTTTGGCACCTTTCAGGTGCTTCGGGTACGGAACCCTAATGAGCTGTTTTAAAATAGAGAGAAGAATGTTATCATTAAAACTGTACCACCTACTACTGTAGCATGCAAGCAGTATCGCCAACAGGTAGAAGGTGCGTGTCTTGAAAGGCTAAGCGAAATTTCGGATCGAAGTAGGCCCCAAAATCATCCAAACTCACGACAGCCATATGAGTTACTTATTTTACTGATGCATTTGGACCTGGACCCTCTAAATTTCAGTCTCCCAATCTGAGATTCAAGGAGTCCACGTCTAAATTGACCCCCTCCTAAATCCTGGGATGTAACCGCGCCCGGATATACGGGCATATAGTCGACCATTGAAAAAAATAATTGCTTCTAAAATGCTCAACGTTCTTTGCATCGTGAGTGTACACAATCTATGCCAGCATCAAATGGAACACAATTGGGTACTAGCAAGGAATACGTACGACCTATGTTTGCTCATTTGCAACGATGAAGACTCGGCGTTAGTTCCGCCCGTGAATTTGGATCCGAGCCACTTTGTACGAATGTGTACAGACTAAACTTCAATTTAGTCTCAAACTATGCAATGTGCTCCACTTTCACGTACGTGCTTACTTAGTTCAAGCGTTTTTGAGCTATTGCTAATGGAGCGCTGACATGGGCAAGTTCTACAAATCTAGCGAAACTCCACCAGGACTGGTTGGGTATCGTATTTAGACACGGCAACAAAAAAAATATTGATGTAAGTAAATTTTTTTGGAGTCAGCGACCGCTGGTAGTGCAGTCAATTGAAGAATGTGTTGAGAAATACAGGTTGTATTTTATTTATTTTATGTTGGTACCCATTAAATTACGTTTGTGAAGATTTCACAAAAGAAAAACTGTTATTTTTTTTAAACTGATATTTCAACCAGTAACTTAAGTAACTTAGGTAATAAATGCAATAATTAACTACGCTCGTTGACGCCACTTCTCACATAAGCAAAAATCGTCAGGGGGTTTGAAGATTTTTGTATGGAGGGTGGCCCTAACATGATGCCGCCATTTTGATATTTTTCAGAATCGCGGTGATAATCGAAAGTTATATATTTAGATAGAGGACACTTATACAAACAAAAAATGTCATATAACATAATATCCTAAAGTGTCAGGTTTCGGAGTTATTCACCGAAATATAAGTCGAAAACTGAACCCTGAAACAAGGATTTTTTGTTTTTTTTCCGGTCAGGTAAGTATATTGAACTATGAAAACATAATTGTAGCATGTATAGGTAATATTTTAGTTAATAGCGAAAGAGACAAAAATATATGTATACCCCCGCCGAATTAGGACGTGTGTTATATGATATTATGTATTATATGGTGAAAGGCATGGGCGCGACACCTAGAAAATCCTATTCAGCCTCCCACTGCCTTGGGTGATATTATTGTACCGAATATGATTAAAAAATCTTATGTTTAATCCACTAGGTATAGTCAATTAATTCATGTGTAAATAATTTAATCAACATGAAGTAACTACAACATAAACAAATAAATTCGTTATAGCAATTGTTATTTTTATCTTTGAATATCTCAGAAACGTGACACTTTATGATGTTATGTTATATCAAGTTATAGGTTTCTCTATGTGTCCCCTATCCAAATATATGACATTTATTGTGCACCTCGATTTTGAAAAAAATATCAAAATGGTGGCTGATTTTAGGGCCAAAATCTTCAAACCCCTTTTTTGCAGAATGCATAAGATTCACGGTCGTATCAGGTGTGTATTTAGAGAATTGTAATCATAGAAATCATCAATACAACTCTATAAAATCATGTAATCCTGTTCATGAATGACTATTTCATGAAATCATGACATTTGAGGATTATGCTATCTTAAGAGGTCTATTGCTGATTCTAATCGATCTGAAAAGCCATATTTTTTACGGTCGCGAATCATATTTTAATCAACATACAACCTGACACTGACCTGCAAATTGCAAAAAACGAAAGAAAATTTGAATTTCGCGGGCTACCTTAGCGCGCCCTTAGGATTAAATACTGGTTTTCAATTGACGTTATTTCCACTTAACAAATATCAACTTTATGCAGTCGTAATTAAGTTGATTTCAGAATAACAACTACTATTGAAAAAGTATTTATTTATTAAAGTTACTAGCTGCCCACTCCGGCTTCGCACAGGTAGCACTAAGTATGTACTTATCTACGGCGCACCTACCCATCTTACCTACCTACCCTAACTACCCTACCTACCTAACCTACCTACCTACCTACCTACCTATTCTACCTACCTATCCTACCTACATACCAACCTACCTACTTACATACCTACCTATCTACTTGCATACCTACCCTACCTTCACCTACCTACCTATCCTAAGAACCTTATCCTGAGAATAACAAACACAACAAAAAAAGAATTATCCAATTTGGTGCAGCCGTTCACGCTTATCATTTATCATTATTTTGTAGGTTTGAAATTTAATTTTTATGCAACAAATATTTGTTTACTACTTTCATTATTGGAAACCAAATTATGAACAATAACGTAATTATTACAAGAAATTAAACTGGTTTTTTTTATAATACCTAACTAAGCACAGAATCTATCTACAGGATTTTTTATATTGTTTTATTATAGGTGGGTTTACCTTAAAATTTTTAAAATTTTTAGAGTGATAAAAATTCTAGACTTACTTCGGTTTAAGTATTACAATTTACAAAAGATCATTATTAGTTATATTTTAGGTTTGTTTATTGATTGAGAATATGAATTTAATTTGTACAGCTTTTCAACTTTTAACAGTATTCTTAATTAGCTACCTTGTTCTTGGGTTTTTCCACCTGAATAAATCCTTCATGGAAACCAGTTACGTAGAAATATAAATAAATCTTTCATGGAAACCAGTTACGTAGACGTATCAAAAAAGCCTTCATGGAAACCAGTTACGAAACCCCGGTTTCCTTGACGGCCGAAGCGAATTTTTCAGTAGCAGGCCGGAGTGTTGATTTCTGCCCGGTTGATGGCAATAGGCTCGCTCCCTATTACATGGGACTAAATAATAACTGGCGAAATGTGGGTGTACTATAGGTACACCTCTGCTTAGCCCTTTGTGGAATACAGGCGTAATGTTATGCTATAATGTCTGAATTACATAATAAATAAATTCCTTTTTATTTATTTATCTTTTGGTAGTCCATTTAAAGATAGAAAGTCTCGGAGAGATATAATGACTACTACTCACATGCCATGCCATGCCACCGGCTTTTGCGCCTTCATTTCCTTTGCGTTTGTTTGTGCGGCTCTGTGCGACAATGCCGGCGCGCCGTGCGGCAATGCCGGCGCGCCCGGCGGCCAGGCCGGCGGCACTGTGTGTAGTAGCCATTAGAAAAGCATTTCATTTGTTTTATAAGCAATTTCAGTGCTTTAATTTAATTCATTTGAAAATTCTGTACCTAAGTACTGATTTTGCTGTCATAATAATGTTGGTGGTACATAGTCAATTTTTGTTTTATTATAGCTTTGTAGGGAAATAAAAACAAACATTCAATAAATATTTGCAGGATTTATTAAGTTTTACTTTTTATGCTGACTTTACAAAATAATAATTAATAATATTTTGCGACACATATTTTATGTACTCACTTGCTTCTTTTATAAGAGAAAAGCATTCATAACCATCACTGAAAATTGTATACAAAGAAAAAGATAATTTGTACTTTTTGTTTTAAAAAATAACTAGAATTAGGTGTTTCAGCTTTGTGTTAAAATAAAATACAAAAAACTCAATTGTACTGCCTGATACTAAGTACAAAAAGTATAATTTAAAATGAACAAAATATCAATTCAAACTAAACAGTAGTAAATTTAAATAACTTTACCGGGAAACTCAGAACTCCCGTTAATAATTCTTCCAATTTTGCCTTGTTTGTTTCGCGGTATGCCATGCTTAACAAGCATATGCCGTCTCACAGTCTCCGTCTTAGTATAAGTCACACTGCAAATACTGCACGCAAACATATACATCCGCTCATGAACATTATTACAGTGTGCTAGCATGTCACCATGCCGGTAGAACTTTCTGGGGCAATGCACACATTGATACTGTTTTTCCATATGACAGACTAAATGGTTTCTCCATATAGCTCTTCGGCGGAAAGTTAAACCGCATTTTTCACATGTGAACGGTCTTTCACCAGTGTGAATCCTTAAATGTTCTATTAAATCTAGTTTTCTGGGAGCTTTATAAGGGCAATGATCACATTGTAGGTACGGACCAACTCCGTGACGAGCTATTTGATGCATATGCATTTCTGCGAGTACGGGAAAGCCTTTTCCACACTGGTCACAGATATATTTGCAGTTGTTGTGCCGTTGCATGTGATGGTCGTATGTTAAACGGTTAGCAAGGGTTTTGAGGCATATTTGGCATTTAAGGTTGCGTTCCTTGACTGGTACAGTTCTGTATCTGTGTTCCATTTTTAATTTGCTTTTTGTGCATTGCAGTTTAGTAAATTTTGTATTTGTATGAATTAAACTTTGCATGGTTTCCAAAATATAATCGACTTTTTTTGAACATTTATTCTTTTGTTTGTTTAGGTTACTTTTAAAATCTTTTGGCTCTATGAAATCGTCAAAATCGTACATTCTATCACCCAAATCTATGTCTGTGTCAACTATCTCAACGCTTGGTTTTTGGTCACTTTCATGTATGAAATCAGTCTTCTTCACAGACTTTTTGAACTTACTGTTTCGTATGGAAGGTATTGAATTAGTTTTCGGTGGGAAATACTGGTTAAACATCACATATTCACACACAATTTCTTCTAAATTTCGATCTGAAGTGGCACTGTCAACATTTTTATTTACGAGTTTTTTCAACTCTTCGTCGCTCGATTCACACTTTAATTTGAAGTAAATAGTTTGTTTTAATAAATGAATACATCTTCGGCAAACCATTGTCGGGAGTTTGTCGTCTTTTTCCAACAACACATCGGTAACAATTGTTATTGCTTTGCCGTAACAACTGAGGCCGTCGTCACTTGTATTATCAATTAAACTAAACATTCTATCACCATTGTTCCGAGATAAGCACACCCGGCATATAGTTTTGTACATATTTTTGTAACCATTCATTATTTAACGAGGAATCTTTCACAATTTATTACTCGTTTTCGAATTTTGTTTTGTTTTGACACAGAGAATTGACAAGTTCAACAAAGAGCTTGTGTCAAAGTTGATGTTTGCGTTTCGTTTCACCTAATTTTTACAGTACCTGTTTGGTACTGTAAAAATAAATTATAATATTACAAATAATAATTTAAATTTGTATAACATAGTAAGAATATTATTTTTATACCATACAGTATTCTTACAGTACCAAAGAGTAGGTAGGTACTACCTATTCCTTTTGAATGATTTAATTAATAAATAAATAATTAGCCCGTATTGTCCCACTGCAGGGCAACGGCCTCCCTTTCCTTTTTTCCACTTAACTCGATCCTGAGCCAATATGGACCAATCCCTCCTATAAGCGTCGAGTTCGTCCCGCCATCTACGCCTGGGTCTTCCACGATTTCTATAATAGACGTTTTCATGAACCCATGTTGTAATGCTCTTAGCCCACAATGCATCCGACAAGCGGCAAACGTGTCCAGCCCACCCCACTTGAGATTGTCTGCTTATTGGGTGACGTTAGCGATTTGTGTCGTAGAGCGCTGTGTCGTGTTCCATGTCCGGTTTCGGTAAGGCGAACTCCAAGGATACTGCGCCCCTTCGGTCGCTGGTAAACCTCTAGCCTGGTCCCTGGTCCTTTGTTGAACTGTCAAAGATTAGGGCCTCTAGGTACTCCCTAAACTCAGTCAACGAAGGTAAGGCCCCGTCCGTAAGTAGTCCGAAACGTCACGAGTACCCTACTCCCTATTGATTTCGGATTCACGAGTTTTGAACGGTATCATAGACAATGTTTGGGAACGAATAACGCATGACGATAGAAATGCGCTATTTAACCGGACGATTACCGGTATACTTATTTTGTGGTTTGTAAGCATAGTAGGCAAAAATGAATATTGTTGTCGTTACAAAATTACCACATTTTTAACCATTTAGGTGCTAGGGAGTAGGAAATGCCCGTAACTAAGGTCAAAACTACGGACTTCGGGTTTAGGGACTACCAGGTTTGAGCGCTGTATCCTCACGAATAGGGAGAATGCACATGTCCATTATGGTGGTAAGAATATTCCCTTTGTTATGAAGGGTTAATTTGCGTTTATGGCAAATTGGAAGATCTCCTTTCATAAGGGTTTTCATAGACCAATGGCTCTTCCAGGCGCTTTCGGTGCGGCGAGCAACTTCTTTTTCTTGTCCCGCCTGGAAGGAGACTATTTGGCCGAGGTGGATGTATTCTGAGACATAATAATGCAATCTCCTTATCCTCTACATACTGAGTTTGTTTGACGCTATTAGTCATGAGTGTAATTTAAATAACAATATTATATTACACATCATCATCATCATCATTATCAGCCTACCTATCCCACTGCTGGGACATAGGCCTTCTCTCTGTAAGAGGGAGTGGGCTGTAATCTACCACGCGGGCCACGGGCCACGCGGGTCTTCGAATTTTTGGTTCTAAGACTTTTTACTTTTTAGCCTTTTCAGGCATTTTCAGTTAAACCGGCATGGTTTAACTGAAAAGGCCTGAAAAGGCTAAAACAATAGATATTGATTTTATTTCATACTAGCTATCCCTTCAGACGTTGCGTTCTTTTTTCCTAAACCACTCCAGGATTCAGGCAAACAAACCAAAAAAATTAAAATCTAATCGATCGAGCCAATTTCGACTTTTTGTGAGACTAAAGGGGGAACAAATTATCAGACGCGTACGAAGTCGCGGCTGACAGTCACATAAGGTCACGTCCACGACTAACGCGTGACAGTTTGCACAGTGTATTGCTAAATGTACTGAGTAAATGTACTATCCAGTACGTGACTGTCAGCCGCGGCTTACGGACGCGTCCGATTTGTTCCCAGGTTAACGCACGGCAATTGACGTTTATACCTACAACGTCATTTTTTTTAAATTACAATCCTCTCATTCATCGGGTCATTGTACTCAATTACACTGACCCCTTTAAGAGGTTTGTAATGATTAAAAAATAGATTTGTATAGATACCTACCACCCAATAAAGATAAAAAATAATGATCCGATCGAAACTTTTTGGTTAATCTTTTACAAATTGGCTAAGTAACTAAAGTCAGTCCAGTAAGGCCAAGTACATAACTGTTAAACCAGAATTACCACTTTACCGCTACTAAAGACTTAACTGATACATGTATTAGGTAGCTATTTACTGTCTACTTACTGAAATACAGCAATAAAATCCCTTACAAATTAACACATAATACATCTGTGAAACACAGTCGTAAAATTCCACTACGTCTTTCATCTTATTTGTGGCCTAAATAAGTCTTAATAGTGTTTACATTAAAGCGTTCCGCGGGTGGCAATAGAATGCTTC
The DNA here is from genome assembly GCA_948150665.1 of Conistra vaccinii. NCBI lineage: Eukaryota > Metazoa > Arthropoda > Insecta > Lepidoptera > Noctuidae > Conistra > Conistra vaccinii. Next base: position 17,465,430 of record OX411339.1, read on the forward strand.
AAAGCCGTGGCCTCGAAACTGGCGAGGCCAAGAAATAGCAATTTAAGTTTGGCCTTAGAAATGTTTGTATGTGAATCTGTGGTTAGCTGAAACGGAGGGTTTAGATTTATTTACTCGTTTGTTGCGAATTTTTAGGGGTCTTTTGGTGAATTGGAAAATATCGAGCTGGCAGCCCCGTCGGCCGTCATTAATTTTCTTCGTCTTTCAGTCCGTCTATTCATCTTTCACACCCTTTTACAGCTACCGTAGACAGAGTATAGCTACAGTGTTTATGAAATTTTGGAAGTCTTCTGTGAACCACCATACTGGCAATGTATGAAGAAGAAGCCATAGTTCAACCATAAAATCATGTTCTCGAAAGTTAGGTACTCATATTGGCACTGTTACACTGTAGTAGGTATCACTGACATAATTTCCTAAAAAAGTGGATACAATAACACTACCCAACATCGTATCAGTGGTTACCATGAATTTTTGTTTAACAATATTGTCTCACTAAAAACAGATAGGTCCCAAAATATTTTTTTATTATATGGGCCGGTCACCTGAACGTATTTTATAGAACAAATTACACTAACCGTTAGTTACAATTTGTGGCCTCACCGCGACTTTCGAGGCCACGGCCTGGCGCCTAATAGCGATGTACGATAAACGCTCTCTCTGCGATAAAATGCCGCAGCGCCATATCATTCTAGTGAGAATGAGTTTTACTTTTACCCTAGGGATGATACTATATTGTTGTGTTGTGTGGTAGATAAAGTTTTAAACATGTTGCGGCTCTCTGAAGATAATATATAGATAGTGCGAGTTATAGCGTATATCTATAATAGGTACTTATAATATGAAATTGGTATTGAGTACAGACGCCAGCACATCAAGTTACTACAATTTGTTAAATTTATTTAATAGATTTTCAACTTTATTGCTAAAGAATAAGGTTCAGTGTTGATTGGAAAACTTTGACAGATTGGAGTAGGTTGATGTGCTGGCGTTTGTAGGTACCTATATTGAAATGTATTTTTTTTAAATCTCTATTCTATCCTATTTCAAAGTGAAATTATATTTTTAACTAGCTGCACCCCGCGGTTTTACCCGCATAGGCCTTGATACCGTGAGAATATTGGGATAAAAACTATGCTATGTTTGAACCTAGATCATGGTCTACCCATGTGAAAAATTGCATCCAAATCCGTACAGCCGTTTTAGCGTGAAAGCGTAACAAACAAACAAACTTATTTATTTATTTAATATACTTCAAGCTCACAAATGTACAAAGGCGGACTTAATGCCATAGGCATTTTCGGTCAAAGAAAAATGGTCAATGACAAAGGTGAACATGGGTTCTAATGTCTTTATTTTGAATACTTTTGAAGTTCAATTTATTATCTACCAGCTTTACCGCGCCCGGTTTCGCACGTGTAGCACTATAAGTACTTTTTCTACGGTGCACCTACCTACCCACCTGTCTACATACCTACCTACCTACCTAAGTATCTACCTACTTATCTGCCCCCCTTCCATATCTATCTACCTACCTACCTACCCTAACTTTTATTTATATAGATTCTGTGCCAAAGGAGATCATTCATTTTGTTAGGCGATTTGGGATAAAAAAAAAAGTCTGCGGCCAAGAATGAATTACATATTATTTAAATGGCGGCAGTAGTAGAAACATTTCTTTGTATGGCGACAACGCTGTAAAGTATTTGTGAGTAAAGATATACAACGATCTTTAAATTAAATAAATTATGTACATCCAGCCATACCGCGAATATACCATATAATTATTATTCCGATATTTTGAGCTGGGTGATACCACCTGACACATACAACACTAATAACTAGCTAGCCTATCTATATTCGGCGTAGTATGGATGGATTACAATAAAATAAAACAAAGGTATGAAGTTATTTATTAAGTATTCTTATTACAGTACCCTAATTACGTAATGCACAATCAATCAGAATCTGAATCGCTTTGAAACAGATTGCTGGCTGCTTAATCGGACTTTCCTGTGGGTGCCTCAATAAATTAAGGCCTCCAGCCAGGGCATAAAACTTATAAGTGTTGGGTTCGGAAACCAAACTGCTCATTGGGTATGAGGCTCTTTGCCTCGACATAGTCTTTTAGACGCTTATAATTAAGTAGATTTGCCGTACTACATTGACGAGACTTATGGGACGGTAACTTAGGAATCAGACTTGGGTTTGCCTGGCTTAGGGATACTGATAACGGTGGCTTCTTTCCACGGTTGCGGAAAGATCTTATTGCTCAAGGCGCCGCGCCATTGAAGATGGCGATCATAAGTATAATGAGAAGAGCGGGGAGGAGTTTGTACATCTTACTGGTGATACCGTCTGAATCATAAGCTTTCCGAGGGTGGAGTCCTTTTATGATGTCGTGCACTTCGTCTGGAGTGACGGGAGGCAGAGGACCATCAGGGTCTTCAACGGGTGGGAAGCTTTGCATTCAAATTCAGCATCAACCTTGTAAAGGTGCGTTTGGTCTACTGGTTGGGAGCTGGGAGAACATTAGGACTCTAAGCTATTGACTAGGCAGTCGGCTTTGTCAGGGTTGTCGAAAGCGATGCTCTTGTCGGGATGGATGAGAGTGAATGAACTGAGTCACGACACGCGTATCTATTGTGTAGTGTGGGGTGAAGCCCATGGGAAGGGGCGCGGGAGGAAATGCTAGGTTAGGACAGGTTTTTACCGTAACATGCAGCGCCTTTGTAGGTACTACCTATTAAAAAATAATGCGTTATAAATGTACTTTCAAAATATGTAATTATTATTGATGGTCGCCAAAAACAATGTTTTATCTCATAATGGGTATATCTCCGAACCCAAATCGTTCTCGACATTGACGCCATAGTAAAAAATAGTGCGTTATAAGTGTTCTTTCAAAATATGTAATTATTATTGATGGCCGCCAAAAACAATGTTTTTTCTTAAAATGGGTATATCTCCGAACCCAAATTGTTCTCGACATTGACGCCATAGTAAAAAATAATACGTTTTATGTGTTCTTTCAAAATATGTAATTATTATTGATGGCCGCAAAAAAATTTTTTTTATCCCAAAATGAATGATCTCCTTTATCCAAATCCTATTATTTAGACTATCGTGAATTGATGCAAGCCTAGTACTTTTTATTAGGATTTATGGCAATGACAGCTAGGAACATGTTGTATTGCAAAAGAATGAAATGGGGATTTTACGTTTTTTCCGGGCAATTTTTCCAAATATTCTCATCCTGAACCTTTATCGAACTAGAAATAGGAAAATAAAAGGTAAATTGGTCCAGCCGTTGTTAAGTTTTGCGCTTAGCTACACATTGGCGATTCATTTTTATTTATATACTTAGATCTAGACAAGTTTTCAGCCAGAAAAGGCATACAATTATAAAGTTGTTGGCGAATAGCACCTGATAGAAAAGAAAAATGAATGGAAAAAATATTACGAAATAGTCAGCAATGACCAACACGCAAGCTTGCTGAAATTCCTACACGTTACTATTTCTTCTCCGCCATTATAAATAAAAGCTACAAATCTAGGGGCACACAAACACTTGAACCTTAATCTTGGGCTAGGCCGAAAATCCGGGTAAAATTTACCTTTATGCCACTCAACCACTAGACCCGTGCCGTGAACTGCCGTGTTACGTTAAGAATTCAATGAGACTTGAATATAGATCTATATACTGGACTAGCTTTAAGAGGGCCTCGTGGCTAAGTAATAACAGCCGCATAGTCGATCCATCAGGTTAAGTTACGCTTGTCGGGGTTGGTCAGTGGATGGGAGACCATCTTTACACACCGAGACTCCTCCGTGCCTTAGAAAGCACGTTAAGCCGTTGGTCCCGGCTGTCATTAGTGGATCTTTAGCAGTCGTTACGACTCGTCAGAAGCCCGAAAGTCTGACACCAGTCTTACCGAGGGGTATCGTTACCTAGTTACTGGGTTGTGGAGTTCAGACAGGCAGTCGTTCCATGTAAAATACTGGTGTTCAGCTGCATGCGGTTAGACTGGAAGCCGACCCTAACACAGTTGGGAATAGGCTAGGCAGATTGATTGATACTTGACTAGTTTTTGCTTGCGGCTTCCCCCGCGTGAATGCCGGACATTATTCCACGGGAACGTACTACTGGCATAAGTTTTCTAGGTCATGGTCTACCTGCATATGTGCCAAATTTCATTTGGCACATATGCAGACCACCCCCATGCCAAAGAGCCACCGCGTTCACCAGACTTAACGCCACTGGACTATCTTTGCGGTTGGATGAAGCAAAAAGTTCATTTTGAGCCAGGTCAATACCAGAAAAGAGCTGCTGGGCGTTTTTGCGTTGCTGCAGCACAAATTATTGCTGATCCGAGCTACTGCGTGCCGTTAAAATGGTGGAGGGGGAGGCAATTTTTTTTGTAAATATTAAATAATAGTTAATACGTCTTGTTCTTCGTTTATCATTGATCATCACTGTAAATGTCTACAGAAAAACCAAATCGTTATGAACTCACTACCTACGCAAGCCTATGTTCCAACACCAATATCTCTTAAACCAATTGTCATAAAATCAAATTTTTGGTAACAGTATTTAGGTAAACTAAACATCTGTTAGACGAGTACATAAAAAAAGATAGTTCTCAGGGTGACTTTTGGAATAACCTTGATAAACTAAAAAAACAATGTTAATTTTAACGTGATATTGATCTTTTCTGTCTTCTAATGATATTTCTTTTCCTAGATTTAAGTATTTATTTACGTAATCAAGTGTCTTTCCTTCTTATTTATTTATTTTTATTTTATTTGAGTTATTTAACCCATTTTTAACACTTTTCACTTATTTTTTTTTATTTTTTTACGACCTTCCCTTAAAGTTTGTACAGTCCGAGACCGAGACCAAACACATTGTATACAGTACCTGCTTGAATATGGCCCCGGATAGCACAGCTGAGAGTCATGGGGAGAGGACTTTGCCCAGCAGTGGGATGATACAACCTGACAAAACCAGTTTAATATATTACCTACTGCATAATTATGTGGCGTAACAAGATTTTAATAAATCAATTTTATCATACGAAATAGCATAATTATATAATTCGAGGCCTTATCACACGAATGCCTTTTAAAATTTTATCATAATCACTAATGCGAACGAGACCAGATTATAATAAAGGGTGACTAAATCTGTCTAGACATTTTTGGCTTTAATATTCTGTATAAAATGCACGCGCTTTAAAAAATGCTTAGTTAGAACTGCGATAATCAAGCTAAGTACTCGTACCAATACAACTTAATTATACCATCGATAATTTTATATGACTGATCACAGAGTTCAGTTTAGTTATCCCTGACTAGATACCTAACAAAGCAAAGTTTGCAGGATAATACCAAGAGAGGAATGAAAACTATTCCTATTAAATTGAATTCAGAACGAAATCACCATTTTATCGGCTTACAGCACAGCAATTTATTTCATTTCCACAACAATCCTTCGAACTAACGAACTTTTTCAAAATCCGGATAAACCACATTTATAACCGGCCCCTCTAGTGTTCAACGACCTTTACATGTTTGTTTGCTAGGCCTCCTCGTTATTTTGATTTACACTGACAATACAAAACATGACTGTGTTCGCGTTTTTTTTTTCTGTATTTTTCTCCCACTTTCTGAGCCTGAGGGCCGGAATAATGATGAATTTCTATTTCGCGAAAAAATATACGGATATTTTTTGTAAGTTTAACGCGTGTATCATAAGTTTTTGTCGTAGTTTTCGCTTCACATAATACGGTGAGGGATTCTTTTTCAAGATAGTTTTTAGGGCTTTATAAGGACTTGTGGAGAAGTTTGTTCGTGAAATTACTACCACAATACATTTTTCTTTCGGAAAAGGTCTTTCAGTTTGAAAAGTGTGGTTTTGTGGGTGCTGATGAAATTACAAGTAGATAACATAAATACACACATAGCCTCACGCCTGCTTCTCATGGGGGTAGGAGTAGGTAGGTAAATCTACAGAACGCTACCTGCTACGATTCTTACAATTGTATGTAGTCCTTTTTTTTCGTGTACCTTCATTCATCTGTACCTCTACCATGAGTTGCCATCGAAAATTTACTCGCTAGCGCTAGCGTATTAACCCGTTCAGTGCCGGGAGCCCTCCTGGAGGGTTCACCTAGTCGCATATGGAATACCGGGAGCCCTCGCGGTGGGCTCATTTTAAATGTTGTTTTTTCTTAGCGAATACAGCTGGCATTATAAACCGTGATAATAAAATCTGATATTATAATTTATAATTTAATTACTCGTATCAATAAAAAAATTGTTCACTGTTACAAATATTCACACAAATTAACTTCCTTTTACAGTGGTTTATAATACGGTTTTAAACCTAATGCCGTAGACCGTCAGCGATGGTTAACTTTAGCGCAAACGAAATGCCGGTGACCCTCCCGGAGGGTTTACTTCCAATATGTATGGCGGCATGACGTATGAGCTCTATGAAAAGCGGGTGGAGTTGGAAGTGTTGACGTAGATCAAACTGATTTCGATAATGCTCGCACCATGAGTTTTACGGAGTCTCATGCAGGCGCTAAGGTAAGCTCGATAGATCGTGTCACCTACAGTGTGACCATTTCATAAATGGCGAATCTGCCACAGACAGACAGACAGGGCAAAAAAACTGCCAAAATCTGCCACACTTGGCGCCAAAAATGCCAAAAATATGCCTTCATGGAAACGGAAAAAATACACACAAATTCAATGAAATATCATTAATCAACAAAAATATTTAACAATTTTGTTATGCATTATTATACCTAATAATAATAAAAAAAGGAAAATTCTAATAAGGTTATGTGAATTTCCTTGAAGTCTTTTAAATCTGCCAAAATCTGCCACTTTTGTAAATCGTCAGCAGGATCTGCCACAGACAAAATTTTGGAGCGAAATCTGCCAAAATGGTAGAAATCTTCCACACTGGTCGTCTAGCTAACTTCACTCTTATGTTTTGTTTCTATCTTTCTCAGTAATAAGAAGAGGGAACGGCTCATATGATCAAAACGTCACATAAGGAGTGATGGGTCGGGAGAATATTCTCACACGGAGAATATTCTCGGATCGAGAATGTTCTGCAATATTCTTGAATATTCTTTTCGACGGAGAATATACGAGAATATAAAAATGCAAGTAAAATTGCTAAATTTTAATACAACAAGTTTCGATTTCAAGGTCTAAAGTAAACTTCTATTGTTGTTATTTAATACTTTACTCGAAAAAACGATACTGTATTATGTTTCGGACTGCAAATGGCGCCGATTCTCTTGTACACCGAACTAAACTATCACTAAACACTATGACACACTTGTGTCACTTTAGTCTATTTCAGAATGGGAAATCCTCGTTTGACAGGACTAAACTAAATTTTGGTGATTTTTAGTCTAGTTTAGAGGCATTTGTGACAAGAAAATCGGCACCAATAGCGACTCCACGTGGTACTTATTTGCCCTACCCCGTGATTTTTTAATCGACTTCCAAAAGGAAGAGGTTCTCAATTCGTCTGTATGTTTTTTTTTTTAGAGTTGGAAGGGCGTTGGGGGGCACTCTCGACGTGTTTTATACGTAAGTTTTCACTTTTTGTATGGAAAATATGAAAAATGTTTGCTTACATGATGAGTTTTAAGGGTTTATGAGTTTCATAAAGGGGGTCGAAATTTTCATTATTTTTGCGATAGGGCACACTATTTTCGAAATATTAGCAAAAGACAAGAAAAAAAAGACAGTACTGTTTTTGCATCTGAAGTCGAGGTGTTGGTGTGATTTTTAAAACCCATAAACCCTTAAACTCAACATGCAGGTAATCATTTTTAAAATTTTCCATGATATTTTTCATATTTTCCATACAAAAAGTGAAAAATTTCATATAAAACACATCGGAAAAAACCCCCAAAACTCAACATGTAGGTAATATTTTTTTATATTTTCCATACAAAAAGTGAAAAATTCCATATCAAAACACGTCGAAGCTGCCCCCCTGCGCGCTCCGGCTCTAAAAAAAAATCCCAAGGTAGGGCAAACAAGTACCACATGGAGTCGCGATTATCAAATTCGATTTTAGTTGCGTCAAAATTATTTTTGATTGTTATTTTGTTTTTAATTATTTGCACCATAAACCTTTCTTATAATGTTGTTTTCTTATTCATTTTATTAATGCTGATTATTTTAAACTCATAATGTTCGTTTTAATACAGAAATCATACCTTATTTCGTATTATCATACCTTAGGAAATTTAAGAGAATTTATGAGAATTTTCTCGAAAATATTCTCGGGAATGTTCTCGCTCAGGAGAATTTACTGAGAATTTAAGTTGTGGTGTAGTTTATTAGTCTAAAAAAATACCGATTCAATACAGTCATCCAATTTTTAAATTCTCATAAGTTCCCTACCAAAAGAATGTTCTCGAGAGTTTAACAGCAAAGTTCTCGCAAGGAGAATATTCTCGAGAATTGCCCATCACTACACATAAGGTATCGCTATGGTAACAATGTTATGACAGTCAATAAGTATCATGAAACAATCCGACTAAATAGAAAGGTTGGCGGTTAGTGCACCTTTGTAAGGTATTTAGGGGTTGTTGAATTTTTATTCCTTATAGGTAATAATTATTTACCTCTATTCAATTTGTAATTTTGTTGACAATGTGTGATTCGCGGCGTTATTTATTTAAATTTAAAATGAACTATGTTTACAATAATAGTGTTGCGGACGGCAGAGGTACCTACAGTACCGCAGGCAAACTGGGACGATCTCCCACAGATATTTTATGTGCGCTCCCTGCTTACTGACCCTCGGTGAATCCGCTGGCTGCACAACCACCACGGACCCCTAAATACGTACCTAGGTTGGGTACCATAACCCACAGTGACCACGATGAGGACTATCTTGAGGCAGCGAAATAAAACACTGATTTACTATCTTGAATTATTCCGGAGAATTCGGCTTTTCTTGGTATGTTTCTTCTTTGGTGGCTGAGCTCCGTATTTAAGTGTATTATCTAGGGCTGAACTGCGACTGAATTGCCCACAAAATGGTACGCCTTTTTTAGTAAGTAAATCCGTTAGGATATTGTGGTGCAAGCCGAATTCTTGGAATTGTGCATTTATTTATTTCTTATTAGAATTTCTTACAATCTTTGTAGATTATTCATATTAAAACACTATACAATTAATTAACTTATGTAGTTAAAACTTTTAGAACAAATCGGTCCCGTCGGCGTCGCCGGCAAATAGAATATTTTGTAAGAGAACTAAATAAGATAGTTTCTTGAAATTTACGTTCTTCCAGTCGTTGGCCTCCAAATTTTGGGGCCACTAACATATTCCATGCTAAATAATCTCTTCCAGACATTATTTTGCCTTTAATAGACTCAAAAACGTATATAATTTGAATGTAAACATGTTTCACACGTCAAAATGGTAGTGAGCAACGTAACTACTATCGCAAGCGTATTTTTCGATAGCGTCTGTCGATTTAGTGACTCATGGTGCCGTTTTGTATGGTGACAGCTGAAAAACGTTAGCGACTATCGAATAGATTACGTTAGGTTTCTTACCTATCGAAAACTATAGTGCTCTTGGAACAAATTTTAATTCTTTCTGTGACCGCTAGGGGCGCTGTACAATATCTTTTCGTATAAATCATTTACGGGGACGCTAGCAAGTTTTGACATTATCGAAATGTATTTGATTAACGTTAATACGCTAGCGAGTTTAACGCTAGCGAGTAAATTTTCGATGGCAACTCATGGTAGAGCTACTGGTCATACACGCACGCCGTTTGCGAGTACTACGCACCTGTCTTTTCTGAAGAATATCACCAATAAGGTCACTATAGGTCCTTATAGAGCGTCCTCTCGGCGTTTTCACTCACATCTACCTTGTAAATATTTTGTTAGTCAGTCATCTTCTCAGCATGACCAAATCATCTAATACCCTTTTCAATTTTAGTCACTACATCTTTTAAACCGCACTGTACCCTTATCACTTTATTCTTCAGCCTATCATTCATAACTATGAATGATAGGCTGAAAAATAAAATGATAAGGCAACAGTGAACAGGCAGCATGTGTGGTGTAACTATACCACACATGCTTTGCAAGTTAGGTACGCATTTCCACAGCATTATTATTATAACATTTTAATGTTTTAGGTGTTGTAGAAATGGATCTACATTATTTGACTCTTGATGTATCTAGTCTGCGGTGATCGCCGACCGCCATCAGTTTGGTGGTCGGCCTGTAAACCACACCCTGTATCATAGGTACCCATTGCAGTAATACTCAAAACGAAATGAAAAAGGTGAGATCCCATTTTGCAGTACTCATTTTTGCTGTTCAATATAACGAACACACAACAGCCCTCCTCATCCATATCAATGACGACCCTGTGAAATTATTATTTCCTAGCGTGTACGAGTATTAGGAGTCGTCAGCACGAATTTAGTTTAAAATACTCGAAAAAATTAGAAAGATTTCAAAATGAATACTCACTTCCCCAGCTTAACTTTATCTGCATTCGTATTTTACCAGCTACGCATTATACAAGAGCCTAGTCTACTTAATATTTGTCATCATTCAATGACGAAACCATTGCAGAGCCCAATTCAACCGAAATCCGTTGATTTCAGGTCAAAAGGCATACTAATTGCTACCTGAATACTGATGACGTACTGCGCTTACAAATGAAACCACCAATAATGATGGAATCATCCCGATTTAAATTGACATCCAATCGTTGTTGATTTTAGGTTTCTGTCATTGAACTTCACACATTAACTGCTGAACAAAGCTTAAATACCATATCCCATAATTAGCTTATAATGTTCCCACTGCTGGGCCACAGCACAGGCCTCCTCTTTATTAGAGGGAGTGGGCCGTAATCCACCACGCAGACCCAGTGCGGGTTTGTAGATGTCACATATCTTCGAATGTTTGGTTCTAAGACATGCCGGTTTCCTCACAATGTTTTCCCTCACCGTTTTGAGAGACGAAATAATTTACGCACAAATAAAGTGCCTGTCAGGGTTCGAGCCCACAACCTACAACTCGTGAGTCGTCTGTTACCTCTGGGCCACCACTGCTCGCCTAAACATTAACTATGATAATTATGATAAGCAGGATTAGCAGAGCCGTATCATAAACTCACATTTCTTGCAGTTATGTTATAAATTTGAGGAAACTAGACTATTACTATTGACCCGGAAATCTACTAAAGCTTCCTGTAAATATATTTTACATTTTTATTCTGAGATGTTCTGAATTATTTTCATCTTGTGATCCGGCGCTGGTGCGGCGCCAGTGCGGCGCCAGTGCTGCTTCGGTACGGCGTTTAGTAATAGAAAAATCCAATGACACTTTACCTAACCCGAGGATTCAACCCTGATACCCACGTTTAGAACACTCTTGTTTTTTTTTTTTTTTTTACTAGGACAGCGCGCAGCTGACCACTAAGGTCCTGGCTGCTTAACCGGACTTTCCTGTGGCTGCCTTAAGCTCCTAAAAACTCAAAGCCTCCAGCCAGGGGCATAAACTATACTAATTAAAACTATGCGAACGCTCGCTAAGGGCATCCCCTGTGGGGTACGAACCTCGGGCGTTCTCTGGGGGGAGGACAGCAAGAGGAACAGGCTGGATCAAGGATAGTATATTTAATATACAGTACAAGTATATTTAACACGAGTAGATAAGGGTATCTAAAATATTGTGTATATTTTTTGCTTAAAAAAGTGGGCAATCTTTGATGTTCTCTTCACCAAATGCAAAAAGCAAAATAACTCAACAAAAGACATGTAATATTACCTATTTTATTAAAATCACATAAAGGTAAGGTATCCACTCACTACGCCGCCCGGTTAAACACATCCGGATTGCGGGTAATATCGAATATTATATTCCGGTACAAACGTATGTGAACCGGTTTTGGGTGTAAGTAATTGGAAATCCTGCCCGGACAGGTATTTCCGTGTATTATGTATCGGCGATGCGTGAACGGGTATATCCGGGTATTTCTATCATTTATCCGAGTACTTAACGTTTCAGGATTTTGATATATTTATATTTATTTGTTGTCGTTTTTTTGGAGTGTTGTAGTACTGGGGAAGAAGATGTTGAGTGTGATATGAAATGAAATGATTATCGTATTTATTTGTCCAAAATATTAAATTATAGCGATTGAGAAGAAGGAATAAATAATATTTTATGGACATAAAGCTACTAATAGGCGCTCAATGCTACGTAATAACAGCCGCACGGGTGGATCCATCAGGTTAAGCCACGTTTGTCGGGGTTGGTCCGAGCATGGGTGACCACCTTTACATACCGAAACTCCTCCGTGTCTCGGAAAGCACGCTAAGCCGTTGGTCCCGGCTGTCATTGGTGGATCTTTGACAGTCGTTACGGGTGTCAGAAGCTCGAAAGTCTGACAACCAGTACCAGTCTTACTAATGGGTCTCGTATTACCCAGTTACTGGGTTTGTGGAGGTCAGATAGGCAGTCGCTCTATGTAAAATACGGATATTCAGCTGCATCTGGTTGGACTTGAAGCTGACCCCAACATATTTGGGAAAAGGCTAGGCAGATTGATAAAGCTACTCATAATCATAATCAGCATCATAATGTTCCCACTGATGGGACACATACCTCCTCTTGGTGAGAGGGAGTGGGCCGTAATCAACCCCGCGCGGACTCAGTGCGGGATGATAGTTGTCACAATCACATGTCTTCGATTTTTTTTCGGTTTCCTCACGATTATTTGCTTCACCGTTTTAAGAGCAGTGGTGATGAAATTATTTACACAAAGCTGTTTGAACCTACGTCCTAAAACTCGTAAGAAGTCACGGTCGTTTCCACTGGGCCACCAAAACAAACAATAGGTGGATGTTCAAAATAACTTTAATCAAATTCAAATTCTAAATTCTAAACTCATTAATCCAAACTACGCTGATAATAGCACTTTACGAACATCAAAATTACATAAGAAAGTCCCCCAAAACGCCTACCCTTCACCACTTCCTAGTGCTTTAGCTGGGAAGAAGAAGTGGCTCAACAAACTCCCCAGCAGTACTATTGTATTACTCTTCATGTGATTCGTAAGTCACCCTCAATGACACCTCATGCAGAAAAATCGTGACATTTTCTCCCGCTTCACATAATATCTCAAATCCAACAAAATAATATTATTATGTTGGTATCTGATCTACATTTTCTCAAAATCATGGATGTGCTATTTTCAAACCGAATCACGTTCGACTCGTCCTTTTGAAGACGTTTAGCTAAAATGGCGGCCGAATATCAAAGCGTTTAGGATTTACAATAAGATGCGTATTTGTGTAACATGTAGGTATTAGAATAACAGTTTGGAATAAGTATATTTGGAATGTTACCGGTGTTTTTATGCTGATAAAGATGTGTAGGTGTTAAGGCATATTCATTTAAAAGAAATATACAAAATACAAAATAGTTTATTGTGCCAAAAGTTTTAAATTACAATACATTACAAAACGTGTTTCGAGCCTCCTTTTAAGCAAACAATGCCTGTATTAAGCCGCCCTCCGACGGTGCGCCATATCGCGGACGCATGCGCACGACGCACCGTGGGAAACCTAGCGTGCGTGGTAGCGCAGACGCGCGTTGTACGCGTGCGTGGCGGTGCGTCCTCGTGCGGGCTGGTGCGCGTCCGCGATATGGCGCACCGTGGGAGTTGGCTTTCAGAAGGCTCCGCTCTTTCACATCATTGTCGTACACTATACTAACAAAGTTAATATAGTGTACTGTAACCTTAAGGCTAAGTGTGCAATGTCAGTACATTTTTCTGTATTTAGCTGAAAATAATAAATTTAATGTAAAAAAAAATGAAAAAAACTATAAGTAAAATTGCAATTTAAATATCGCGCTCGATAGCGATACCATATCGTTACGCGATATCGCAGTCGCGCGCTCGGTAGCGATAATGGTCCGCCTTCTGGGCCGGCAGTCTCGACATAGATAGCGATCGTTATACAACCGAATTCGGTCGCAAACTCGTAATGGCGTCCCTAGACGCGTGCGATGCGCTTGACAACCACGTGATTTTTTCATGCTTGTCACGCAATTTTGACCATCTAGGAACGCCATTAGGAGTTTGCGACCGAATTCGGTTGTATAACGATCGCTATCTATGTCGAGACTGCCGGCCCTGGGGTCTCGACATTAATAGCGATCGCTAAACGACCGAATTCGGTCGCAAAGTTCTAATGGCGTCCATAGACGGTCAAATCATCATTGCTTGACAAGTACGCAAAAATCTCGCGTTTATCAAGCACTTTGCGCGCGTCTAGGGACGCCATTAGGACTTTGTGACAGTGCAAATTGCAAATTACGTGATTCTAGGTCAACGGGAAGTACCATAAAGGCTTTGATTTATTTGCGAGTAAGTATCAAATTATGTTGCATAAATGGGCGGATATTTTTTATTGCGTTGACTTAGAACCTTGATTTTTTTAGAGCTCCAAGGGACCGTAGACCTACGTATTTGATAATAATTTCAATTTGGTACCTCTACGCGTTCCTGAGAAAATTATTCAAAAAACTAAAAACCCGACTGCAAAAACACTTAACTGAAAAGAGAAAAACAAGCATTATAATCTATAGAATTTTGGTATCGCAGGCAGGGATAATAGCCGGAAATATGGTGTAACTTTTGTTTGTCCCCGCCTGCGATACCAAAATTCTATAGATTATAATGCTTGTTTTTCTCTTTTCAGTTAAGTGTTTTTGCAGTCGGGTTTTTTGTTTTTTGAATAATTTTCTTTATTTCAAGTTTTTAAGTTTTATTAATATATCTTAATTTGGAATTGACTCATTACCAGCTTTTATTTGATACCAATATTGTTGTAATTTATTTAAAGAAAAACCTTCTCCTCCCTTTTTTTTGTATTTGCAGATGCAATACATAAATATTATATAGCCTACGTCACTTCTACGATTAAGACGAATCTAACGACACCTCATAAGTTAAAATCCATCAAGCCGTTTAGGCTACAGAGCGTGCCAAAGAAATAGACATACATACATACATTCTCTCGAAAAACATTACCCTTCTTCTGGGGCAGTCGGGTAAAAAAGTAATCTTGACAGACTAATAGACTAATAACAGAAAAACAGACAGACTAAAAGACAGATTAACGGTTTGTTATTTTTAGGAACGGAACCCTAATTAAAAACAAAAGAATAAGTAAATGAATTACCTGTTTGTGACCTGAAGCCATACAATAAAAAATAAGTATAATAAAAACCAAATTATATTGAATGAAGGTATAAATGAGGTTGTATTATTTTCTTGAACTTTAGAGGTTTCTGTTAATTAATATACACTGAAATTATACCTGAACAGAGCAATGCTGAGACCTTTCGTCTTGAGATACACGGGCTTTAAGATTGGCTAACAAGTTTTCTGCGTATACACAAACATACACATTTTGCTCCTCAACGCACGTAACATCACGCCTAGTTTCCCCAAAGGGCTAGAATAAGAATAATTTATTTGCAGAAAATACAGGTGTTACCAGTTGTAAAAGTTGGTGGTTTATGTACAGTCCATAATTATTTTGCCTGTTCAGGGCATGCAAATTAATTTTACATAGGTAATAGGTACTTAATAGGTAGGTACCTACTTATTTTAATAAGATGTAGGTAAGTACAGAAAAATATCTATGTTCACATATCAGTTTAAAAAATAAATAAAGATGACATTTTCTGTTACAATAAACATAAGTAAAACACATAACAAAAATTAACCTAAAAATAACATTTTATGTAACTTTAAACTAAAAATAAAACACACCACAAAATAAATAGGAAATTTTAATTTTTTTTTTCTTTATGTTGCAGAAACTCTTTTAAACTATAAAAACAGTTTTCTATCAACTTAATTTTAAAATATTTAAATGGGAGCTCCCTTATGATCTTTGGTTACTTATTAAAAACTGTAGGCAGACGTGTACCTATTTATAGTGCAAATCTGTGAATATTTTAGATATATTTATATTACATAGTGTAAATAAGTTGCAAAGTTATGTCTAACGCGGATAAAAAATTGAGAATCACGCAAAAACTATCAAGCGTATTTTTCTGAAACCTTCACCATTATAAAGATTTTTTTTTTTATATACTTGTTTTATTAAAATACCTTTTGATTTATCCATATCTGTTATGTGGATTTATCTATACTTCTATAACTATACTAATATTATAAATAGGTAAAGTTTGTGAGGTTGAAGTGGGTAACCACTCAACGCCACATATTGGCGTCAGAGGTTCCTATGTAATGCAGTACGAACCTATTGCCATTACTCGGGCACAAATACAGACTTTGGGCTGCTACTGAAAAATTCCTAACAGAAAAACCTAATATCACTTTGCCCGAGCGAAATAAGCCTTTTGTAGCAATAAGATTAGAGAGAATTTACCCATTTTATTTATTAATTATTTTTAAGTAAACAAGATACAGACAAGACGAGACTTTTGATGGTGAATGACAGTGACCTAGAGAAAAATCCTACCTAATTATCGAAAGTCACCAAAACGTAAGTTTTGTATAAATATGTCGGAAATACATTACCGAGTTGACTAATTGAGACGCCAGCGCCGTCACACAAACACGACAGAGTCTATAACATAACGTTCGGATCAGCCGGAGCTAGGCAGAGTTCATCGGTGGCGGTCAAGCAGTAAACACGTATAGAAACTGTCGCGCATTCCGAAAAGTTGTGACGTTTACCTACAGTGTGTGAAATGCTAGTGTGATTAATTTGATAGTAAATTATAATTTGATCTGAACTGCAAACGGTTTTTTTATTGCCAATAACCAAAAATATCCATAGTACACGTGCCCTTCTCCGTCAAATAAATAAAATTAAAAAAAACTTCATGTTATTAGGAACGACTTCGATAAATACTTTGGTTCATCACTATATTTTAATGTTTCAGATAACAAATTACAGAAAACACTTACGATAAATACAATTTCATTCCAAAATAAAACAACCTTAATTTTAACTAAGTGCTATTATGGAAATCACAGTTAACACTAAAATTACAAATTCTAATGCTCGCCAAACTAACCGCCTCTGAACCCAATAAGAATGTCTCAAGGTGAGTAGAGGGTTACAGAATCCCTTGACAGTATAATCCCATTTAATATACTAAGGGTTTTGCCTTAAATATAACGCGTAGGTATGAAAGATACTTAATAGTTTGAATAAGAAACGATGCTTGGCGTTTCAAGCTTGTTATCTTATGGTTTTATGCAAAAAGGGGTCGAGTTGTGTAAGGGGTGGAATAGCGTAAGGGGTCAAGTAGTAGTGTTAGGGTTGAATATGTTTTACTTGGGTACAAAGTGCAGTGCTTTTGGGTAGGCTTTCGTTAGTCAAAGCTTTCTGAGTTTGATAAGGAAGGTTTAAACCGAATACATAAATTTGACAATGGAATATTGAGGGCCTTATAGAAGGTAAACTATTTCTTCGTATGTGGCATTTAATATTTCATCTAAAATATTACAATACATTACAATAAAGTAAATAAAATAAACCAATGTATTACCGTAATCTATTGATTACGTAAAAAAGAAAAAATATATTATGTCCAATATTTTTTAATAATATAATTATCTGACGGACAAAAAAAATGCTTTGTCGACATTCCTTTATTAAACCAGATGCTGGCTATAATATTTGTGTTATGTTACACGGATAACCTAAACTAAGTTCTGAACCTAAGCACTTTAGTTCAAGCACTAGAAGGATTCAAGACTAAGTCTCTCAAGTCCCTTGGGCTTCAAATTGAAGGTGGAGTTGTTATTTAGCGTTAATCAGCGTATTGAGCGCCGTCAAACGCAGTGTGGTCGCACCATTAGGTACAAAGTTCCAACCGGCCGCCTTGCTGTAGGGATGTGAAACATAATTTAATCCTCGGATTTCCTTTGCCTTAATTCGGAATTAAATCGTATACTTACTCGATTTTTTTTGTTTGTATAGTAATGTAGTTTTTGCCTACAGCAGACAGGCATGAATCCAGACCGGTAGAACAATAAAGCTGACAATCCGACAAGTCCGACATAAGTCAAAAAGTGACAATTTGACAATTTTTCTGTATAATAAAACTTACAGGCGACATAATTGTCATGGTGGAAAATTCGCAATATATATTATTAAACGCGTTTTTAAATGACAAATATGTCAAGGTATCACCTGTCGATTATTGACATATTTGTCACTTTTATTAAACAGCCTAAGAGCGACAATTCTACAATTTTGTCAGTTTTTGACATAATGTCGAATTGTCAGCTTTATTAAACAGGGCCCATCGCACCTGTCAGCGGAGGCCTTTAAAATGGAGAACGGCATTAAGAGTTTAACTGGTTTAAGAGTGCGTTGTTTTCGGTTTTCTTAAACATTCTCAAGTTGAGTTTATTTTGAGATGTAGGTAAATCTTGTACCTCAAAATTTTGAACAATAGCTTTGACGGTACTTTATACCTACCACATGTTAAGAAAACCCTGTCCGTTCCGTGAGGCTTTTGCTAAGTATCGTACTGAGAGTCTATAATACAAAAAAAATAAGTGTTGGGGTGTGTGTGTTGTGTGTATGTGTGGTGTGTGTGTGTGTTGTCTTTTTTTTGCAATGGTGAATTTTAAATTTTTCGAAATGTCTTATTTAAAAGCAGATAAGTAACTGTAAATCTGTTTCTGTTCACTATTTTTCGAAAATATTCTTAACTAAGTTTTTAGACCTTTGCATCCTGCATATGCGTATGAAGTTTCATTAAAATCGGTTCAGTCATTTCGAAAAACAAGGGCTTGAAAGTTTGTATGAAATGCCGTACGATGTAAACCCTCTTAATGTAAATCTGAAATCGCCAACCCGTCTTGAGCAAGCGTGGTGATCAATACTCGTGTCTTCTCTGTATGAGAAGAGACCTTTGGCCTGCAGTGAGGCAGTAACAGGCTGGTATAGTTTATTATTATTTATGGAGTTAGCTGTTCTGGTCAGATCTATGCTCAAATGCTTACAGGTAATAAAAAAATATTGACAATTTTGAAATAATTATTTTATTAATTTGGTACTTGTGTACATTGCAGTTTTTATTTGTTAATTAATTATCAGGGGAATATTATATTGATTTGCCCAACACTCTAGCTCTTTCTATAATTAGATTTGATATTAAATTGATACAAGACATTTGTACGCCTAATAGCAAAGCATGGAACTTACAAAAATGTAACATCTCACACACCTGTGTATCTGTAACCTATGTTTACAAATAAATAATATGAATTTGAATTTTTAATAGGCGGTATTTAACTTCACCACAATCCGTCCCGTGCTCTGTGCGCCCCGTGCCGCCCGTGTGGGTAAACAGACTAATAATTTTGTAAATGTTCACTAAACACGTGCGGTCAAAAAATGTTTAGCTTGTACATTTGCTTTCCTAAGGGTCGGGCCACAGCTGCCGAACGTTCCGCGGCGGAACGTTCCGTCGCGTCATATTTCTATGGACGTAACGTTCGGCTGATGTGTCATAGGTAACTTGAAAAACATTAGGAGCGTATTCAACCGAACGTTCCGCCGCGGAACGTTCGGCAGGTGTGGCCCGACCCTAAGGGCCAGGCCACACGGTGCTGCACCGCACCGCACTGGCGGCCACACGAGCAGTGCGGCGTAGCAATGTTCTTACGGCGCCGCTGCGGCACCACACTGCTTGCACCCCTCCCCGCCTCGTCTGCCTCGCGCCGTTGTCCGGTGCGCCTGCGTTGCGGCGCCGGAGCGGTGCCGGACGTACCGTACGGCATACCATACATTTTTATATGTAGGAAACCGTTGCGGCACCGCTCAGGCGCCGCGCTGGAGCCGCACCGCACCGTGTGGTTTGGCCCTTAGTTAGAAATCAAAATTGCGATCCCGATTCTTGGGTTCCGCTCCTGAAGGGTGCCAAACGGAACCCTATTACAAAGCCTCCGCTGTCCGTCTGTCTGTCTGTCAGCAGGCTATATATGTATTACGAGTATGTTGTTGAAATTTTCAAAGATTTTGTATTTTTATTGCCGCTTTCAATCTACCTAGCCTTTTCCCCACTATGTTGGGGTCGGCTTCCAGTCTAACCGACTGCCTATCTGACCTCTACAAGCCAGTTACTGGGCAACACCCATTGGTAAGACTGGTTGTAACAATTTAGGGCTTCTGCCGACCCGTAACGACTGTCAACGTACAAATGACAACCGGCACCAACGGTTTAACGTGCTTGCCGTGGCACGGAGGGGCCTTGGTATGTAAAGATGGTCACCCATCCATGGACCAACGCCGCAAGTGTAGCTTAACTTGATCGACCGACCCGTCTCACTTAGCCACATGCCGTTTTTGATTACAAATAATTAGGTATAAATGTACATATGAGCAATATTTGTATGTACATGTACATACAAATATTGCTCATTTAATAGTAATTATGTTTTACAATCGATTCGAAAAGAAGTAGAATCTCAAATCCCATTTTTCCACTTCGGGTCTCGTAACTACATCACTAACCCAGTCCCGCGACGAAACCGGAGTGGTTCAATAGCGCTCTAGGGACGGTTCAGTTACGGTCTGATTTAATATGCCAACATGATCGCGTTAATAAACTTGTTATATTTTAAGTTAGTTTAGACTCAACTGCTTTGTTGGCTTGCGAGTGGTTTATTAAGCGAGGAGTTTCGAAGTCGAGATTTGTGGGTAGATATGAGGTGAATGTGAGTGTATATGTGTGTGTGTCAGTGAGTGATATGGGTGTTTTATAGGTAAGTACACATCTACCAAACCCTTTGGGGAAACGACGCGTGATGTTATGTTATATTTAACAAGTGAAAATGTGTTGGAAGAAAATGAGCTTAGAGTCTAATTATTGCCATTAACGTTTTGAAAGATAAATCTTTAAAGGCTAATCTCAATGAGTTTGAGAAATCTGGGAATCGATCCCAGGACCCCATGCTGGATAAGGAGAAGAAAGAAAGATATACAAAGAAAGAAAGAAAAAATAAGTTTATTTGTCACAGAAACACGTGGATACAAAGACAGTCAGTGAAACTGAACTGACTGTCGACGAGAGAAGTGAAAACTTAAAACTATGAAATAACTGCTGGTCAAGCGCAACACGTTATAATTTAAGCTACAGATATAACTACTGTTATCGGTAATCTTATCGGTGACGTGAACCCATAAGATTTTCCTCTACCAAAATTTGGTCAACGTGCCTACAAAAGTTTTCACTTAAATAGTAGATACTAAAGTAGGTATGTCTAAGGAGAATGCTCATCAAGTATGAAAAAAAAACCTAGTTCGAACAAGATGAAACTCAGAATTTTAGTAATATTTAATTAAATCATTCTGTAAATATTTCATTAAAAGATTCAATGGATAATTAATGTGTGTTATTGCTATTGGTTTTCATCAGGGGTGATTCTTTTTTCTTTAAGCTACCTACGATTTGGGTATACTCGACGATATTAATACAGGGGGGATGCGCTAAGGTAACCAACCAAATTCAAATTTTCTTTCGTTTTTTTGCTATTTGCAGATCAGTGCTGTGTTAAGTTGTATGTTGATTAAAATATGACTCGCGACCGTAACAAATATTTCGCGGGCTACTGATTTGACGTATAATAACTTTCACCAGTCACAAAACATGTAACACAACTTGGCCTACTGCATATGCCTTTACAAAATCCACAAAAGGAGAACAGTCCATACAAAGTGTACACAGTAAACTGTGGGTCTAATCTAGCTGCAGTCTGAAGCCGAACCTAAAGTTATGATTCGGTTCGGTAACGAACGCACACTAGACGCAGTCATAGACTGATTTGCAGAAGAGACATTTTCAATAGCTACTGTTCAAATCCATATGAACATATAGTAACTTTATAGTTTTATACTTAGTTTAATTTAGTAACCATTGCCAATATTTTATTCTTTTTCTTATGTTACATCTCTAGTTTCATAAACTGGCAACATTATTTGAGACTTCCGGTCTTTCATACTTAGAAAATTTGTCTGGGTCATGGCGCACATTGTGCCCTGTTAAAATTAAGAAATAAAAAGATTTTATCTTTAAAATTAACGCATTTCATTTCGAACAGCTACCGTCAAACCGGCCATCATTGCCGGATATCTTTGCTCGAGCACTAAAATCTTGAATTGTAAATAACATAACATACATACACATAACATACATACACATAACATACATACACATAACATCACGACTGTAATCCCGAAGGGTTATACAGAGGTGTACATAAAGTATACCCAACATTTCGACAGGAAAAATTTATTAAAAATTTACTGCAATTTAGGAATTTCTTTATTTAAGTACAAAAAAAAAACCATGAAATATCATTAGCTAACAATTCAAGATTTTAATTAGTTTTAGTGTTCAGCCAAAGATATTCACTATGGGCAATGATGGCCGGTTTTACTGTACTAATAGCTATTTACTGGTATGAGGAACAGGGTGTATAGTTCACTCATCCACTATAGAAAAGGGAGGATCCTCCAACCAGACGGGTATTATGTCTGGCGGGCAACTGCCCGAAAGTTGATTTCGGATAGTCTTATCTATGTTTTTTTACGCTCGGTAAACACTAACTGCGCGATGCAGGAATTGTGTGACGTCATGTCTTTGCTGCGTAGTTCGTATGTGGCGGTGTAACCGCTACAGCTACAAGCAAAAAAATTAAGACACCTACATTCGTCAAGGGGGTGATCCTTTTTTTTTTTTTTTGGGTGGGAAATCATCAAATGACTTCTGCCGCTCTGGACTGAGCGGAAGGGCGTGTCAGACTCTTACTGACTAAAACCCACCCGTGTTCCTTCCCTTGCCTTGCCAGGGGCCACATTTTCCCCTTAGGACTACCCGAAACCCCGGTAGGCATCGGCCTACCTAGCCTACGGCCTACGGCGAGCTGCACAATCACCGCCCTGACGAATGATAAATATACCTAAAGTATCGGGGTGTAAGAAACGTTCTACAAAAGCAGGGTTGAGTCGTTGCTTGCAGCACAGGTTAAGGTAGTATTTGGTAGTGAATATCAGGTTGGCGGGTGTAATTTTCAGAAATGGTCGAAATATATCAAAAGATTTAGTACCTAATTAGTACCTAATTGTACCACTAGTGAAATAATTTGTACCTCGTGGGATCGCAAGTTATTGCAATAGTTTTATACACCCGCCATTCTGATATCAGCTTGGCGGGTGTATTTTTGTGTAGCCGAGATTACTGAGAAGTTAGATATAAAACATACATGGATATTTAGTACCTAATTGGTACCTCTCTAAACATACCTTAAGCAAAAGAAATCTCGTCGGAATTCGGCAGAAATTGAAAAATGATTTTTTTTATACAGAGTGTTACAATTATGTTGCTTGTTTGACACAAGAAACACAACAGAGGAAACCGGGGATACTTGACTATAGGGATACTTAGCATCAGGGGGAATGACAGCTCATTTCACGGTGAGTTTTTTACAGAATAGACCGCAACAGGTCTCGTTCCACCGGCTGGCCGGGATGTCATTTAGTTGCCTGAAAACACATGACGTTAAAATTTATTTGAAAAAGGGATGTAGGTATATTCACAGATGAATTTTCATTAAAAAAATTCTGCCTCTTGATCACGTTACACACTAAATCATGAATGGCAATCAAAGGTCTTAGTAGGTATCTTAAATATTAGTTTACATTCATTATAAGCGAATTGGCCATAATTTTGACATCTGTTTGCAGATAGCCGACCTGAGTCTCTTCTTTTCCTATATTCTTATTTAAGTACTTATATGAAATAATGTTTATCTTCAAATTCAATTAGGTACTATTTCTAGCCATATTTATGGTAAATAGAAAACCCCCAAATTTTTTTTATAAAATTTCACTGTTAATAACAAAATAAATATTAATGATGTACTCTTTCGGCATACTCAAATGGACTCAGACAGAACTCGACGCCCTGGACAGGAGGGTCCGTACACTCCTGACCGCAAACCGGATGCATCACCCACGTTCTTCGGTGATGAGACTGTACATCCCGCGGAAGTGCGGGGGTCGAGGGTTTTTAAATGCGAAGACCCTCCACAACCGCGAGGTGTGCAGCCTCAGAGAATATTTCTTAAAAGCCGAAGTGGGTATGCACCGTGATGTGGTCGCAGTGGACAAGGGACTCACCCCGCTCTCCATGGCTAAAGAGAACTGGCGCAAACCTGTAGTACTTACTACAGATGACCGCAAGGAGGTATGGCAAAGCAAGGAGCTTCACGGGCGGCTAGAAATCTACGCCAGGCTCATGAAGAGCCCGATAGGGGCTCTTCATGAGCCTGGCGTAGATTTCTTAGCGTCCGTATCCTGGCTACGTTTCGGTGACCTTTTCGGGGAAACTGAAGGTTTCGTCTGTGCAATTATGGACGAAGTTATCTTGACGAATAACTACCGGAGACATATTATGAAGGACGGTACGGTTGACGTGTGTCGGGCATGCCATCGTCCGGGTGAGTCCACCAGACATATTATCTCCGGTTGTTCGCGTCTAGCTAACGGCGAGTATTTGCACAGGTATAACCAAGTGGCTAGGATTATTCACCAGCAACTTGCTTTGAAATATAAACTTGTGGACGCTGAGTATTACAAGTATGTGCCC
Source organism: Conistra vaccinii (assembly GCA_948150665.1). Taxonomy (NCBI): domain Eukaryota; kingdom Metazoa; phylum Arthropoda; class Insecta; order Lepidoptera; family Noctuidae; genus Conistra; species Conistra vaccinii. Next base: position 17,490,176 of record OX411339.1, read on the forward strand.
GACCCAGTTCTCGAAAATGACCATGTCACGCTGTACTGGGATCGGTCTATCATTACTGACAGGACTATTGTTTCCAATAAGCCTGATATAGTGGTGATAGACCGATTAGCGCGCCGCGCAATGATAGTCGATGTTACCATTCCGCATGACGGGAACCTCGTGAAAGCTGAGAAAGAGAAACAAATAAAATATCTCGACTTAGCACACGAGGTGGTCGACATGTGGAATGTGAGCTCGGCTATCATTGTGCCGATTGTCGTAACGGCCAATGGCCTGATGGCCGAAAGCCTCGATCAACATCTCTCGAGGCTCTCGTTAGGCGGTTGGATCAAGGGCCTGATTCAGAAGGCAGTACTCCTCGACATGGCTCGCATTGTGAGGAGGTTCTTGTCTCTGCAGCCCTAACCACCGGTAGCTTGGACCCTGCTCCCGACACCGGCGGAACACTTATATTTTTTAATGGTTTTTGTATCCTTTTTTTTAAGAAATATTTATAAATGTATTACATATGTAAAAAAATTAAATAAATATAATTATACACAAAATGCAACTTGGCCACCGAGTACCTACGCAGCACCTGCACATGGTGTAGACTGCTCAGCTACAATAAAATTCTGTCACAATATGCTAGAAATCATTTTCATTTACGGAAAACGCCGATCGGCGTCAGTGTTTCAATATGAGATGCGTCCGAGGCCTATCTGCATTATTCCTATAGACCGCCCGCCCGTACATAATAAGGGCGATTTTTTGACCCGCCTTGAATGGGTTAGTACAGCCTGATTCAAACTTAATGGCGGGTCGGAACATGAGCGAGTCGCTGCGCAGTAACTAATTCATGGATCAGCGGGGGTGAGGGGTGGGGTACTACGCAATGAGCAAGAGCAACTAATTTCCAAGCCGCCATTAACTTTGAATCGAACTATACCTGTTTACGAAGAATAAACTAGCTCTTTCTGAATAGATGAGATAAAAACATTTTTTTGTATTTATGTCCGTGCGTTATTTTGTTTGCAAATAATAATAAGACTCTTGAATTGTTTGATATATTCAGTCAAGTACACGATAATTATGTAAAGCTATTATTAAATCAATATTAGAACCTTGAAAATTTGCAGCTTACAGCTTCACATAGAACCATTTCCTATGCAAACTGAACCTATAATCTGGTTGTTCTTTCACTTTTAGAACCATATTGTAGAACTGCAAGTGGCATAGAAATGAAAACAATCATTATTTTGTTCATGTAGGTGAAGTGAGCTGTCATTCCACCTGATGCTAAGTATCCCTATAGTCAAGAATCCCCGATTTCCTCAACTGGTACGAGAGCTCATGACCAAAATTTTTACCTCATCGCTTTACGACCAAAACCGTATTAAATCTTTTGCTTATTCTGAATCAAAAACCCCTTTTTGAGAACTTCTCCACGTCTCGCCTGACCTGCCCGCTTTTTCAATAATGTGAAAAAAACAAATCCGAACTGTATCATAGTAATTTGCCTGATTTTCGGAATGTAGTTGAACGATAGGTTTTAGGTACCAGAAACACAATTTTCAGACCAGTAGCATCACACGTACCAAGGAGGCCATTCGAGGAAATAAAAAATTACGCATAAAGCCATAGCCAACAGTCTGAAAATCTTGTTTTCAAGTGAACATTGGTCAGTTGATGCGAATAAATCATTTTTCAGAAGTGTGAGCAACTTATTTGTTGCATCCATTTTTAACGTGTTGAATTTTTTTTCCAGTGGGTAACATAGGATGTCTGTCTGTCTGAAAACTCTTGGGCATGAACAAAAAAGTTGCCCAAATGTAGAAAAAAGTGTATCATACTACTAATCAGACAACTTTTCCATAATCAGAAATGATGAAAAATTCGTATTGCGGAGTATTTACGTACGATTATCATAGAGCTAACCCGAAACCATCGAATTGATATTGAAGGAGTTTTTAAATAAATTGGACAAAAGGAAACTGAAATAATGTTTGAAAAATGCAGCTTATTGAATAAAAAAACATCGTTTTAATCATTGTCGGACTCATCATCGATGTCGTAAGCTTCGATCAACAAATTGTTGATCAAAGGTCGTAACAGATAGGAGCGTAACAAGCACCGCGCGTTAACCGCGGGTGACTCCAAAACGTTCTTTTCCTTTTTGGAATTATATGTAACATTTAAAATGTCTGAAAACAGGTTTTTGGTAACCATACAAAAGATTAATTAAAAAAAAATTTAGTCAGGTTGCTAAAGAGACAGGTTGAAATTTTTATTTTGACAGTTTTGAAAATGCGCTCAGGCAACATATGACCCGCAATATGTTTGAAATTAATTTTTCATAATAAAATGACGAAACCAATTACATTTTTAATATCAGACATATTGTGATAAAACCGTATGCCTATTTTTTTTGTCATAGCAAAAATGGACCTCCATCCAGTCGGGCTCAGAACCGTCTAAACTAACGATTTTTTACGGTATAGGCCGTAAAACGATGCGACATGGTTTTGGTCGTGGGCTCTCGTACTCTTTGTATCAAACAAGCAATATATCTGTAAAAAAATTACACTCTGTATAAAACTATGAATTTTTCAATTTCTGCCGAATTCCGATGAGATTTCTTTGACTTGAGGTATGTTTAGAGAGGTACCAATTAGGTACTAAATATCCATGTATGTTTTATATCTAACTTCTCAGTAATCTCGGCTGCACAAAAATACACCCGCCATTCTGATATCAGAATGGCGGGTGTATAAAACTATTGCAATAACTTGCGATCCCACGAGGTACAAATTATTTCACTAGTGGTACAATTAGGTACTAATTAGGTACTAAATCTTTTGATATATTTCGACCATTTCTGAAAATTACACCCGCCAACCTGATATTCACTATTTGGTACCCTTCAGCTGACGACGGACATCAGCGATAGCAACAATCAATGAGCGTCTCAACGTCTCTCGTCGTCAACAATCACGTTGTCCACTGCTAAATATAAGCCTCTTCAAACGCATGTCATGTAACCTACCTACTCTGATCCAGCTAGCACCCACCTTGCAAAACTCGATGCTGTAGTTACCGATTCGCGGTCTCTGCTCCAGCCATATCTCTAGAACCGGTAATTATTGGCACAGTATAAATATGGACAGTATGGAAACTAGGTCTGTTTGTAATTAATAACTTACATTTTAAAAAAAGATCGCGGTGACCACTCGTCTCGATACAGCAACCGCAACTGACAGCACCGCGACAATCGCTTGGGGTCTCGCCAATGAGCGCTTCTGTGTGAAAGTTCCGTTTGGTACGTCTTATACGTAGTTTTTGTACTATCATATTGGGGTAGTCCAAATGTCATTAGTTCTACGGCTAATATGACTGATCTACTACCACTTCAGCGTCTTTCGCTTCTATCCGGTTTTATTACTCTATGGCTAAACTCCGACTGGTTTCAATGCAGTTATTTGCATACAAGAAGCGTCGTTTGGTTATAGAGGACTACCTAACATGAAGATGCTGTAACGATATTATTGTTTATTGGAACTTAATGGAAGCAGTTTCGGTGACACAAGGGCCTTGATTCTGTTGGTTAGTGACTAAATTGAATCGGCTTGAAATTGTCCTACTGCAGGGCAGAGACAGGACATAGTAATAACACCAGTTCCACTGCAGGGCAAGGCCTCATACAGAGAAGCCACGAGCGTTGATCACCACGCTTGGTCAAGACGCGTTGGCGATTTCAGACTTATATTACTTAACTATAAGTCCAGATTTCCTTACGATATTTTCCTTCACCTATGTCAGTAATTTTCAAGATAAACTCAGAAAGTACATAATTATGAATTTCAAAAGTCACTCTAACACTTGCCCGGATTTGAACTCACAACCACGTGCATGAGAGGCGAGGCCTTAATCATTGCGCTAGCCCGACGCGCGACGTAGTAAATCCATGTAGATTTGAAGGAAAAATCCTTCAAATCTACATGGATTTACTACTTCCACACTATTTATTGGCACAGCTCCGCTCCTCTCCTCTTGTCTCCGCTCCAGTGGACAGTCAGAGTTATGGTTATGCTGATACGTTACTTCCGACTCTCAATTTTTCACCATTTTGGTAAGGAACCATGAAAATATCTGTCAAATGGACAGAATGAATTAGAAACACACAACCACTATCTGGAATATCGCGCCAAAACCATCTACCTAAACACCCGAAAATACAAAGCAATAATAGTCCCCCATTCCCCATAATTAGTCCCCAAAACACAATGCTGTTCATCAATAACTGAACAATGGTACAATGAGAGTAGTTGGAACAGTTCTCAGTACCACAAAATAGATAGGTACAGAAGGTCAGCTTCATACAGCGAGCGAAAACGCATATATACATAAACACGGCAACAAAAGCCGGCCGGCGTAATTAGGTTTGAACCTTGCACTAAATCCTTACAGCGATTTTTTTCTTGAATCATGTTTTTGAAGTAACTCTTCAAATAATATAAAAGAAAATTAACATTATCCCGGATCGTATCAAGGTAAAAAAAAAAATAAGTAGGTACGTGATTTTGTGAAAAAAAATTGAGGCTAAATAAGTATGTGTAAAAAATTGGTAAAACTTATAAATTATTTCAGAATTAAACAATTTTCCACCACGGAAATTTTAGTGAGTAGTTAACATTTTTGACCTACTTGTAATACCTAATCTCTTCGACAAACACTCCATACAAACATGTCTGTGAATATTTTTTTCTACCACGTATTATTTAAATTAGACGTTTTCTTAAAAAAACGTGCACGCGGCGGTGAATTTTTTGCGGTATACATTTTAACATAACTATTCCCTTGTCCTTAATCTACACGTTAAATGAAAAAAAATCGCTGTTTTTTATTAATGAAAAGTTAGTCTTAAATTCGGCGTAAATTCCCCGGCTTAATATACACTCGAGAGCAATGAATCCGGGTCACTTAAAGAATCCTAAAAATCTCGGAAACTAAAAATGCTAGGTTAATGCAATGAATTGTATTTAATAGACAATGTAATACTCCTAAAATGAAGGTATTAAAACTTCTTAGTTATTGTAAAGTTATATCATAAAAAAATCAAATTTGAAAAAGGGCCACTTTCGAAGATGGAACTACGAAATTACAGCATTTGGTTTTGCTTTTGTTTGTAATCTGTCATTTATGTGGGTACATAAACCATGTTGATAGTGCTCTATATTCATTATTCAAGCTGAAATTATGTCGCTTACGCCTGAAGAATGCACCAGAATACTTACAATGCTGGAAACCGGCCGGAGTCAGCGCGATACAGCCAGGACTGTCGGTGTGTCGCTGTCAACAGTACAAAGAGTTCTCCGACGTTACGAAGAAACTGGTTCTAACCTACGCAGACCAGGAACGGGCAGAACCAGGTGTACCACAGCACGAGAAGACCGATACTTGGTGAACACCATGCTTCGAAATCGCTTTCTCACAGGAACTGAACTCACAAATCAGTTTCGACGCCTCGGAGGAAGTAACCCAAGTGCATGGACAGTAAGACGTCGGCTTGCTGAATCTAACTTAAAACCCCTTAGACCTGCAAACGGCCCTAAACTGGAGCGTGGGCATCGTATTTCAAGACTAAGATATGCCCAGAGCCACGTAAATTGGAGTATTGAAGATTGGTCAAAAGTTATGTTCTCCGACGAATCAAAATTTATGCTCTACAAGCACGATGGAAGACACAGAGTGTATCGAAGACCAGGGGAAAGATTCAAGCAAGCATGCATCGAAGAAAAAGTAGCCTACGGTGGTGGGTCTGTACTTGTGTGGGCCGGAATTTCTTCTGAAAGTCGCACAGAGCTGGTGATCATAGAAAACGGCTCTTTAACTAGCCGGAGGTAAGATATGTGGAAGAAATCCTCAATGATCACGTTGGTCCATTTATGGTCAATTTAGGTGAGGATGCTATATTTATGCATGACAATGCCCGACCTCATACAGGTAGGATTGTGAATGACTACCTTCAAGAGATGAACATTACTCGTATGGAGTGGCCAGCGCGCAGCCCGGATATCAACCCGATCGAGCATGCTTGGGACGAGCTAGGCAGATGCGTAAAACAACGAAACCCTCCCCCAATCACGCTTCGTGAGCTCAAAATTGCTCTCACAGAGGAATGGGAGAATATTCCCCAAAATCGTATAAGGAACTTGGTGTACAGCATGCCAAACCGCGTAAACGCAGTAATGGAAGCACGAGGAGGCAATACGAAGTATTAAAATTCAAGAAAATCGTAATAAAGTTCAAAAATTTCATGTTTCCTATTTTTGTTTTAAGGAGAGATCAGCAGTTTTTTTCTTTATGTAATTTTGTGTTAATAAAATGTATGGTGACTCATATTTTTTTTACTTTCATTTAAGGAGTATTACATTGTCTATTAAATACAATTTATTGCATTAACCTATCATTTTTAGTTTCCGAGATTTTTAACATTCTTTAAGTGACCCGGATTCATTGCTCTCGAGTGTAGATAAGTATAGTTTTAGAATGCAAATATAGTTTGAGATCGCCAAATTCAAGTCTTTATGTGCGTGCGCCTGTTTTAGCTCGCTGTACAGAGCCGGCCTTCTGTTCCTAGTTCTCTATATTGTGCCAGTACCATTGTACACCATCCAGCTTTTATCATTAAAGCATCTTCAAAGTCTTGGCTAAAAGCTAAATGCATCGTCTTTACGGTTTTAAAAGAAGACATTATGATGAATTAGCTTTTGATGTCGGGTTTTAGTTGGGGAGTGAAAAATACTGGATTTATTAGCTGGCTTGCGATGTTACTAGTTCCAAAAAAAAAAAGAAAAAAAGGAAGTAATCGTAGGTTTAAATTGGTTGCTTTAAAAGCAATAACGTTTTGAAAAACTATTTAGTCTGTTCTTTGCCATTTGAACAAAGGTTTCAATTAAATCTGTACGTAATGACAAAATAAGTTTTTTTAGACCTATTTAATTATATTATTATTTCTTTATTCCATTTTCATACATATAAATTACATTTTTAAACATTTTTATGAAACAAACAATTTAAAAAAAACATTTCTGAAATCAGAAAAATAAAAAATACTCGCCCATCGGCATCAGGGGTCCAAGCTGCCGGTGTTCAGGGCTCTAGAGAGAGGAACCTCCTCCTCGTCCTTTCAGTCATTGTCCATCTAAATCGTAATATCTTCCACCAATTTAACACTTTATACAGTCACCATAATCAAAATCAGCTCCAATCAAGACAGCTCTCTCACGCCCTAACAAAAAAACCTTCGACCTTGACACACATAACGAGGAAACTACACACGCCTTAATAGACTGATATCCCTGATCTCCTACATAATACGTCTGGAAGGGCCAAAAAGGTCCACATTATGGAATTTCATTATGGGAACGCCTCATCCGTTGGATTTATAGCATCCTATGAATTTTGATTAAATTTTCGTGTTGAGCTTTGAAATTGGTAACGTGAGTGTACCAGAGGAATTTGATATTGCAGTTATGGACTGCAAGAAAAGGTGGGTGTGTCACCGCAGTTATGGGTGTCATCGAACCGGGGTCTACCCTTCGAAGCGACAGTGAGGCGGACAGTATACAACTTCAACACATTCTAATGTGTAGTCGGTATTCAATAATGAATTATAAATAATAATAGTTTATTCAAGTAAAAAGGTAAAACACTAAATAAAAAATTGCTTAAATCTACGAAAAATTCAGTTGTGTTATGCGTCTGAACTAGGTCATCCTCTGTTTCAGGCATATAATAATGTCTATTATTATGTTAAAGGGGCTCGTGGCTAAGTATTAACAGCCGCACGGGTCGTTCGATCAGCTATCTAATTACGCAACACATTTTTCTAAACGATTCCGGTTAATTTGTTTCATTTTGACAGTTCAACAACATTCATTGCGTTATTAACGTCGCTGAGCAGAATTTATTTTCCAACTTTTGAAGCAGTGGATTAGCAATCTGTTTCAAAACGATTCAGATTCTGATTGATCATGTATTACGTAATTAGGGTACAGGTTAAGCTACGTTTGCCGCGATCAATACGTGGATGAGTGACTATCTTAACATATCGATACCTCTCCGTGCCTCGGAAAGCACGTTAAACCGGCGGCGTTGGTCCCAGCTGTCATTCTTGGATCTTGGATGAAGCCTGAAAGTCTGACAACCAGTCTTTCCAAGGGGTACCCAGAAACTGGATGTGGAAGTCAAATAGGCAGTCGCTCCATGTAAAATACTGGTATTCAGCTGCATCCTGTTAGACTGGAAGCTGACTGCATCATACTTGGGAAAGCCTAGACCGATTGAATATCCATTTATGTAAATCATATAATTTTATCAAATAATTGCATCAAATCAATTGTGGTGATTCAAGAAGGCAAATATGTAGCAGTTCGTTGAAGTTATGATGATGATGAATATAGATTTATCAATGTTCATCATCATTGACGAAGACGTCTACTGACGTCTATTTTAACATAAGTGCACGCCTCATAACACTCATTCATAAACGAAAAAGAAATTCAAAACTTGGTTTCTAACAAAAATGAACAATTTATCACTTTTCATAAAGTATGTTTTGACTGCGTTTTTACCCATCAGTATGGGTAAATTTCTTATCTCGCAATCCTTACGTAATGTCAAAGACTATTTACAAAGATATTTACTTGGCGGTTGCTAGGCAGCTTACGGACGTCAATTCAAAGGTTGGAAATAGCTACAATATTTCAGGGTTCATAAATTGACGGACAGGAATTTTTTTTCAACTATATTGATGCTTTTTCCATTTCTGCTGCATTAAATCAATTGTTAAAAAGTACAGTATTAAATCAATGGTATATAAATTAAGTAGGTTCTGTGTACTAGCAGGAGTGTAACAATAAAAACAGTTGCAGAAATGGGCCAAAAAAATTTTTTCGATCGTAGAGCACACATTAGTGTTTTTCGCATTATGAGTCGTGTAATAAGACATTGTTTAATTTTATTGATTGAAATAATTATTACGAGTACCACAACCTAACTGATCTCAATTAATGTTGAGAACATATAAAAAAATTGTTGATTGTTCTTTTTAGGGTTCCGTACCCGAAGGGTGACAAACGGAACCCTATTCATAAGCCTCTGCTGTCCGTCTGTCTGTCAGCGAGCTCTATCTCATGAACCGTAATAGGTAGGCAGTTGAAAATTTCACAGATTGAGCATTTCTATTGCCGCAAGAGCAACAAATAATAAAATTAAAAAATAAAGGGGGGTCGCCATACAATAAAATTAAATTTTGAAAAAAAAATAATCTGTCCCTGGCATGTGGGGTATCATTGTCTAGAGCTCATCAAGTAGAAAATAAATATAATTTTTATTTGTTTTTATCTTCTAAAATGATGAATTAGGGGGCCGTAGAAGTTGTCTGTTTTAGACCATTTTTGTACGAGCTCTATCTCAACAACTAAACAAATTAGGAATTTGAAACTTGTGTGTATCATGTACCATATACTGTTTATAATCAACAAATACTAAAAACGCCGATTAATAACGTATTTTATATAATATGGGCGATTTACTGCAACTTAAAAATAATATTTTGTATTTCATGCTAATATTATGCGATATAAATTTCACAGATAACTATTTACTAGTCGGAGTAATGACATGGAATTAGTAAGTACCTACTATCATGGCAGCATATACTATTTCGATTATTTAAATTTCGATCATCCAAAAAGGTTTACAAAATAAGCTCTGTTCAAAAGATTTTAAAACCGGCCAGTATTTTTTGAGTTTAAGAACTTTATCGACTTTTTTCAAAGTATCCCTAGACGGTGTTGATGTGTATACTCGTACCTTATGTTAAAACTACACTCCAATAGACAATAATATTCAGTAACATTGAAATGAATGGTGGTACATAGAGGGTACTATTCAGTTACCTTAAACCGTTGTGGATACAATTTGATATTGAGAAAACTTATTTGTGTAAAAAAAACTTTTTTGCAAAAAATTAAACCGACGAAAAAAAACTGAAAAGCGAAAAATAAAAAATAATTAATGTATAATTTAGTGACAAATTGATGACCTTCAAATAAAAAATTTTGAGGCGGCGCCTAAAACACATTCAACGAAGATCTATCAAGCTAACATTTTACGCTTTATGTAATTATAATGTTTGTTTGGCGCCGCCTCAAAATTTGTTATTTGAAGGTCATCAATTTGTCACTAAATACATAGTTATTTTTTATTTTTCGCTTTTCTTTTTTTTTTCGTCGGTTTAATTTTTTGCAAAAAAGTTTTTTATTTTTAGCTTTTGAGATACCATTAGCCGCCTGGCCACGGGACATTCGCTACAGCAAAAATTCGCGCGGTGCGAACGGCGAAGCGTCTTGCGACTAAAACAAATGTATAGAATTTCGCCCCGCAAGACGCAGCGCCGCGCCGTTCGCGCCGCCCGTTCCGTGGCCAGGCGGTTTTAATGTTTGCCTCAACCTCTGACCGTCGATGACAGTCATACCCCAGCTAGGTGTAAAGTTCTCATCAGGGGGAATGAAATAAGCCCAAACACGATGTAGCTGCTGTAAACTGGTGAGGAGCTCTCGCGACTGTCTTCTGACTCCATCATCAGATCAACTCCAGGTCTTTATTGTGTAGTTGTGTCATCAGAACTACATATTATGTGTGCGAAATTACAACAGAATCGGTTCACAGTTGAAAATTCAGTACGTGAAACATCAATCAACCCCAATTTTTTTACACTTAGGAGTGGGTTTCAATTTTTATTTTTTTATGGGACCAACTTCGAGGTATACCCTTCCCAATAAAAAAAGAGTCGTTCAAATCGGACCACTCAGTAAAAAGTTATGCGGGGTCATACATAAAAAAAAAAAAAAATATATACGTGTCGAATTGAGAACCTCCTCCTTTTTTTTCGTCGGTTAAAAATATTCAGCCACGGCGGCCAATCTCAATGGAGACTAGCCTTCGGCGTGGGAGATATTATAGTGCACAAGTGTATGCGCAGACACGAGTGCACTCTCTCTTCCCTCACTCTCATAGTCCGATGGGATGTGTAAAAATAATTTTTATTTTCGCTTGAGTTTAGATTTCGATATTATTTTTGTTGGTACATTGGCGTGTGCTAGCTGTCATTATGGCAAATATATTTTATTTAATGTTTTGTGTTGAGTAATGTAAAATATTTGCATACTATTGTATAGAATCAAGTTTTTTTTCGTAACTGAACAGACAGCTGCGCTGCTGGCGAGTTTGTTGCGTCACTTCTTCTTTCCAGCAAAAGCACTAGGAAGTGGTGAAAGGGCGGGCGTTTTTGGGGGACTGTCTTATGTAATTTTGACGTTCGAAAAGTGCTGATTCTCAGCCTAGTTTGAATAAATGACTTTTGAATTTGAATTATGACTATCAAAAATAACGTAATACCTGTATTGACGGAATGTTGTAATTAAAATTTGGCGTACTACTTACATTCTAATTTGTACAATATAGTCTGATGTAGCAAGAGAAATCCTTTTATTTATAAGTAACTAGCTTTACCCGGCCCGGCTTCGCACGGTTAGCACTAAGTACTTATCTACGGCGCACCTACCTTTCCTAATTACATATTTCTACCTAATTACCTACCCTACCTACCTACCCTAACTGCTACCTAACCTAACCTACCTACCCTACATATCTACCTGCTTACCTACCACATATACCTATTTCAATCAATCAATCTTCCTAGCCTTTTTCCCAACTATCTTGGGGTCGGCTTCCAGTCTTACCGGTTGCAGCTGAATACCAGTATTTTACATGGAGCGACTGCCTATCTGACCTCCACAACCCAGTTACTGTTACAACACATATACCTATTTATACCTACTAATACTATGTTAGTAGCAAATAAATAACTTTGAATTTAGTTAATGCATGTTACTAAAATAAATGAAATAAACTTCTACACCTATAATTTAACACAACAACATTTTTTCATTAAAATTAGACAATTTCTTTACAAATCTTTATGTTTTTTTATAGCGCCTCTGTTGTTACCTTTACGAAAGTATTACAAAAATGCATAGTGTTAAATCTTGTACGACATGGTATGGAACCCTTCGTGTGCGAGTCCGACTCGCACTTGACCGATTTATTTTTATTTAATTTTAATTTTATGGAATTTATTTTATACTCTTTGCTGTGCCATATGTCAGGGTCTGTAATTTTACCTTTGCATTAGTCCATTGTAACACTTTTATATCTATATTATGGAATGCAAATAAAGATTTTAATATGAATATGAGGTTAATAATGTTACACCAAAGTCGGGATATTAAAAAAAAAGCGGCAAAGTGCGAGTCGGACTCGCCCATTACGGGTTCCGTAGCAGCAAGTAACATAATATAAAAGTTCTTGTAGTTCGTTAAAGGTAAATTGCGGTTTACGATTTATGATGTATTAAAAAAAAAACGACTTACTAGATCTCATTTAAACCAATTTTCGGTGGAAGTTTACATGGTAATGTACATCATATTTTTTTTTAGTTTTATATTCTCTTATTTTAGAAGTTATAGGGGAGACACTTTGGAAGTGTCTCTCGCACAAACTATTCAGTTTAGAAAAAAATGATACTAGAAACCTCAATATAATTTTTGAAGACCTATCCATAAATACCTCACACGTATGGGTTTGATGAAAAAAATTTTGAGTTTCAGTTCTAAGTATGGGGAACCCCCAAAATTTACTGTTTTTTTTTTCTATTTTTGTATAAAAATCTTAATGCGGTTCCCAGAATACATCTTCTTACCAAGTTTCAACAGTATAGTTCTTATAGTTTCGGAAAAAAGTGGCTGTGACATACGGACGGACAGAGAGACAGACATGACGAATCCATAAGGGTTCCGTTTTTTGCCATTTGGCTACGGAACCTTAAAAAAGTAGTAGCATGGAGTCTAGATTTGTGCATGGTTGATAACAAAAGGCTCGCCCCCTATTACCTACATGGAAATTAAATATACTGGCGAAAAGGTAGGTATACTGTAGGTACACCTCTGCCTAACCCATAGAGAACCCATAAAACATAGAGAGCCAACTGATTTTTTTACTGAAGCCCAAATGTATGTACCTGTGTTTAACAAATAAATAATCATTCATTCATTCATTCATTCATTCAACCCTTCGGGGAAACGAGGCCTGATGTTATGTGGTATGTAAAAAAAATTAGATCAGATTTTTTTCTAAAACAGCTTAGAGACTAGCTGTGTGCCCAGTTGATAGCACGACTTGTCGCGTCGCGCGACAAGTCGCGCTGGTCTGCAAAAGCCTTTTCTCTAAACCCTCAAATTGAATGGCCTTCATTGCCTTTCCATGGGGTACCTAATACTTTAACAAACCTTTTGATGTAACCAAATTTTCTAAAACATCAAACAGATAAACTGGCGAGTTGTGGGTGTTCTATAAGTATATATTTGCTTATACCTACGGTATAACGGGCATGATGTTAGAAAGAAAAAAAGAAAGAAAATAATTTTATTTGACCCAGGTTACACACAAAATCACAGAAAAATAAAAACAGAGAAAGCTTAAAACACTATTGTGTGCCTCGCAGCTGCGCCAAATAAAATAATAAATAAATAACGCGCCGTTCCTGTCTCTGCAACCCTAACCACCGGTAGCTTGGACCCTGCTCCCGACACTGGCGGAACCCTATTTTTTATATTTTTAAATGTTTTTTATATCTTTTTTTTTTAAGAAATATTTAAAAATGTAAATGAATATGTATATAAATGAATAAACGAAATAAATAAAAATCTTTATTGACACAAAAACCTTTGAGTTTGCTTAAGACTAGGATACATAATTTGGTCGTTGCGCCGAATTTATGTTATTTATAATCACAGCTACAATCTATAAATTTGATCACCAAATGCGTTGAAAGTCATGTCAGTCCAAGATTAATATAGTTTGAGCAGTCTCTGATTGAATTTATGGCTAGCAAAGGATATTTATGGGCTGTCATAGAGTTATAGATAGGCTTTTAGCCAATGCAGTTATAGACAAAATTGAGTTCTATCGACGATGTTTCTATGGTCCTTCCTAGGTACAGCGACTTTATTGGTGATGGAAAACTAACTTTTGCATTGATTGTTACAAATATGAAGGGAGGGGACGCCCTAGAAAGACAAAAATACTGACCTTATTGGTGATGTTCTTCAGAAAGGTCAGGTGCGTAGTACTCGCAACCGGTGACCAGATGTATGAACGTAAACGAGGCAAAAGGAGTATGTAAGGATCGTAGCAAGTGGCGTTCTGTAGTTTCTGCCTACCACCATGGGAATAAAGCGTTTATGTATGTATTTGTCATCAATTTTACATTTTTAAATAATCTGTCCGTGAAAACCGGGCCCAATTTTTTACATTTTCAATAAAAAGGCAGCCAATTCACATTATGACATTACTTTTGCCCCACCCTATATTTACTTTTGCTCTTACAGCTTTAATATAATAAGAGAATTCTTACAAAAAGTGTCAACACCTTAGAACCATCACAGGCCTCTCAACTTTTCCTTTAACCAAAGCCCTACAAAACACAACCACTTAACGTTATAACATCCATACATAAGAAATTATCTTCATCCATTTTCGCTTACACAGCGAAATTATAATATTGTTTCTAAGGACAGACAAGTACAGTCGAACAAGGATATTGGTATACAAACAGCGAAGTGAAAGTCAGGCATTGATGGACTCACGTATGTCTGTCTCGGCTATTTTCACGTTCGTCCATCAATGCGTCTTTTTTAGGCCGCGGCAATAATGTACTACATTTCTATTAAATCATTTCTTGGCCTTTTTGAATTGTCAAAGCAACGATTGGTTAGTTAAACGAAAATTGAAGCTAGTGGCCCATTTCAAAACGTAGATCTTTAGGGAGAAGACCGGGCAAGAAACTCCATGGACACTCTTTTAAATCAACTTATTACAAAACCCTGGTTCCATTAATAATACTAACTTGCTATAAACAGTTATAAAGCACAATTGAAATGAATATTGCCAGTTTATTGGAATGATAAATATTTTTTGCCTGATACCAAACTCTTCGTTCAACTGTACAAAATAGAAAGGACGGAAATGGAAGAAAGAGACAAAAAACACAAAGATAATGGGAAAGAAAGGGATGGGAATAAAGCTGGAGAAGAAATGATCACTGCGTCGCCCGCTAACAACTTCGTCAGTGCACAAACATGAATATGGAAAACTTTGGAGTAGAGCGAAAAAGCTTACTTAGTATTTTTTTGTTGTAGTTCAATATTTTTAGGAAAGAGAATAGTCGTGGTCTTTGTAAATAAAAGTGTTTGGTAAAAATATTTTTTCTCCCGGTTTTTATAGTCCAATCAAGTTTTCACTATATAATGTGTAGTACATTATGTAATGAAAACTTGATTGGACTATCTCTCTCTGTTAATATAAAAAATAGTTGTAGAGAACGATTGAAGTAATAAAACAATCAACGAACAATGAATGAATTTTTTATTTATATTCTTATTTTTATTAGAAGTTATTGTTTTTTTTATTTTATAATCCCCTAGTGGGATTTATATCCGTCCGTGTGTCCGTAAGGCGTGTCAGAATACCAGCTCTGCAATATATTTTTTAAATATCGCAGCATTATGCTGAGATATGGGCCTTTTTGGCCTCGCACAGGTCTTTCCTATTATTTCTGTTTTCGTTATGGTAATTTTGTTAGTTGAAAATGCTCCTTTTTTATTTTATTTTATATTAGATATTGTTTGTATTTCCTGTGCGTGTCCCAAATATAATTTTTTTATTTATTTATTTATTCTATTATTTATGTACACACAGTAAAATATATAAAGATACCACATAGTTATTTTTCATTATTTATTTCTTTCAAATTCTGCGCGAGTCTCAAATTCTGTATCAGCCAAGCAAAGTTAACACGGACACAATAATATCACGCCAGTTTTCAACGAAGAGTTAACTTCTACTTATAAATAAAGTTGAGAAAATATAGATAATTATGAAAATGACAAATTCTCCCAACTGCATTCAAATTGTTCTATATTTCTTATCCTATACTGTAATATCGTTCGTGAAAAACAAAACAACTTTCAAATCGCAGTCTAGACGAGAATATTCTGAGTATTATTGGTGCCCCACAATATACGGATAAATATCTAGACACACAGGAATAAAGATCTGCATTTAGGGAGGGACGTGAGCTAGACAAAACGTAACCCGACGTACTTTATATAGCTGTACGGGTGTCCCCGATATTACGTTGCATTTTGTTCCAAACGATATTGCATTTTTCACCAGACTCGACTAGATTTCGAGTCAAAAGAAAATTTTTCATTCATTTTCATTGTAACTGCATGCACTATACTACTGAATTATTTAATTTCTTATTAAAATATTTAAATATGGCAGGGCAAAATTGAAGGTAGAATTATCTAAGCAATTATCTTTAAGAACTTTCTGTAAGTAAGTACCTACCTTATTTAGGCAAACAAATGTTTTTAATGTAATATTTTTATTTAAGAAAAATATGCTCTGTTGGCCTAATCCTATCATTCACGCCTATAATATGCAAACAAATGGGTAAACAGAGGTGTACAAAACAAACACTACTTACGATACAAGTTCTATAATGTGTCCATGTGCCCACCCATGTTCAGTTTCAGCCCAGTTCCGTGACTGAAAAGCAGGCATATCAACCGGGCAGTCCAGCCACGGTACCCCGGTAACCTTATTACGTAATTCACAATCAATTCGTTTTGAAACAGATCACTAATCCATTGCTTCATAAGTTCGAAATTAAATTCTGCTCTGCAACGTAATTATCGCATTGAATATTGTTGAACTGTCAAAATGAAAAAAATGATCGCTATCGCATTGCTTCTGCAAGATACGTAATAACCCTAGGACTGCTTTTGCAATGAAAAATCCTGAACCTGAGTTCGAGCCGGACCCCGGCCCCGGACCCCATACTCACTAGTCGCATTAACGATCATTACGAAACAGTTCTACAAGAAGTACAGTACGACACAACTTAGATGTAGCATAGATTTGAAAATTTTCATTCATTCATTTAAACTTCACGAATGTATTTGGCTATATGACTTTACAAGTTATTGTGTTTTCGAAAGATCATTTTCACCTAAAGCAGTAGTAAAGATTGGTGATTTTGAAGGCGCACTCAGTTCGGATGGTGATCGGTTTTACGAATTTTGCCGATGCTACATCTAAGTTGTGTCGTACTGTACCTACCTACTAAATATTTTAATTATAAATTGTTTTCTATGCCTGTCTTTAATTTGAAAATCGAGAACTGTTGTTGAAAATTGATAACATTGTAGAAAACAAATTACTTTACAAAACAAGGATCTTTTAAGTTTACGGTAAATATTAGAGACATTGTAGAAAAACTTCACAAACGTGAGAACAAGGATCGCATTATAGTTTGCGGTTTAAAAGCAATCCAATTTTGCAGACTCTTGGAATCAAAGAAATACAAAAGACTATAACTTGTAGAACCTTGAGGTAAAGATAAGAATACAATGTAGTGTTGCAGGTTACTTTAAGAGAGACAATAAAATATAGTATCTAGATTTTGTTTTATATCTTTTCAAGACATTGGTGCATCTCCGCAGTGACAACCTAGTGGTGGAACCGGCGAACTGCCAAGTCGTAGGTGTCAAGTTTGAACCCAAGGCAAGCACCTTTGACTTTTCGAATTCATGTGCGTATCACTTGTTCAATAACGGTGAAGGAAAACATCGTGAGGAAACCGGCATGCCTGAGACAAATTTCTCGACGGTATGTGAAGCCAAGTCGGAGGCGTCGGCGGCGTAGAAACTCTGACACCAGATTAGTCTCCAAACACACGAGAAGAAGAAGACCAATGATTTCAATAAACCATTTATCAAGCAAAATATTCCATGTAAACGACTTATCGAAGCCCTCTTGCCTATTGTGCTTAATCCATTGTACAATTATAATACCTGGTAAACCAAGACTTAAACCACACAAGCCGCAAACGTCAATAGCTACAGCCTACATTATGATACGTGGCGCAGACGAGAACAATTAACAATCTTGACGCCGATCAACCAATCACGCTTGGCTACGGAACCCTGAGGTTGCATCATGCAGATGAATAATAGTATTATACTAGTTGTTCCCTGCGACTTCATCCGCGTGGAATTCTGTAGACCAATTTTATTTATTTGTATAGCTGCCAGTGAATGTCCCGTCAAAACCAGTCCAGCCGTTTCGGAGATTAGCAAACAGACAGACGTACGAAATTGAAAAAAATAGTGTTCTTGTTGTATGTATCGTTATACATTCATAATTATTCATTTAGTAAACAGCTGTTATTTTGACATTACCAACAGACACTTTATTTGTATAGATGATGAATGAATAGATACAGATTTCTTGGGTTTTAATCTTTTTGCGCGGAACTCTAATTCAGTTGCAAAAAAAAAACTCTGACTGCAATCACAACGCGGTGTCCAGTGCGGGTTGGTAGATGTCACATGGTCTTCAAATTTTTATTTCTAGGACATTCCGGTTTGTTCACGATGTTTTCCTTTGCTGTTTTGAGAACAGTGGTGATGAAATAATTTACACAAAGTAAATCCTGATATCGAATCTACGACCCATACGACTCGTAAGTCGCGGCCGTTACAACTGGGCTACTACTGCCCTCCTTATTTCGCCAGTCGCCATAAACCGACCGCAAGTCTAAACGCTGGACTGCTCATGATAAAAACCAACATAACTTGGGCTAATACAGCTATCGGGTCCAAAACCGCATACTCAGCAGACAAGCTTGCGAAGTTGTGACCTAAAAGACCAATAGCTCTAAAAATATAACAAAAGAGTTCTGCTAACCCATCAAAGACTTACAGTCATGTCCTCAATACCGGCCAGCCATAATGTTCAGTTCAGTATTTAAGCGTCATCCCGCAGCTATGCCTAGTTTCTAGGTCTTAAAGGCGCGTAGAGCCGGTGCTGTAATTATTGAAACGACAGACAAGGCAAGAGAGGGGTGGAGTCGAATTGGAGCTAAAGATTTTCTGGTTTAAATAAATACATTTCCTTAGCACCTGGAGATTTAGCAAGCCAAATGTTTTGAATTTAAAGGCAGGAGTGTAGTTGTTGGGTATTTTAATAAGTATTTTTTGACGACACGGTTAGCGCACTGGTTAAGCGATTGACTGCTGCACTGCGTGTCGCTGCCGCTGGTTCTATTCCCGCACGGAACAAATATATGTATGACCTATAAGTAATTGTTCCGGGTTTGGCTGTTTGTATATGTGTATGAGAGTTAAAATGTTTGTAAACGCACCCGCGATACAGGAGAAATTCCTAAGTGTGGGGTAACGTTTAAAAAAAATCCAAAATAAATAAATAAATAGTGTAGTGCAGTGTCAACGACAAATTACTTTCATCATCCTCATCAGCCTATTAATGTTCCCACTGCTGGGACACAGGCCTCCTCTCTGTGAGAGGGAGTTGGCTGTAATCTACCACGCGGGCCCAGTGCGGATTGGTAGATGTCACATGTCTTCGAATTTTTGGTTCTAAGACATGCCGGTTTCCTCACGATGTTTTCCTTCACCGTTTTGAGAGCAGTGACGATGAAATTATTTACACAAAGTAAAGCGCCTGCTTGGGTTCAAACCCACGACCTACAACTCGCAAGTCGGGGCCGTTACCACTGGACCACCACTGCTCAAAAGATAAAAAAGATACTTTACAAAAGGATGATTATTAAAATTTGCCTTAAAAATTATGTTGACTTGCAAAGTTTATTTCTTGCAATATTCAAATCTTTGTTCCCGATTGATGTTGTTTCCAAAAAAAACAAATATCAACTTTACATTAATATAATTTAAGTTGATTTTAAAATGACTGGTACTATTGAAAAGGTCGTCAACATTTTTGAAATTGCAACGCAAACTAAAAAGTTCTATTTTATCTTTTTTGGAAAAATAACTTTACCTAAATTGTAATCGCAGGATAAAGTTACCCGATATTCTCAATTAACTCTTCAATACAAAACCAGAATTTCTCTTAAGACTTAGAAACAAAGACTATTCGAGTAAGGAAGGAGGTAAATCAATCGAAGCTAATAAATTACGGCCACTGTCTGTCTCACCTAATGAATCGAAGACATTCATTACATGGAAACTCAATTTCAGTTCTCTGATATTAGTTTTTTATTGTTTTTGGGATTTAAACATAACTGGGGAAATGTGGGTGTATTATAGATACACCATTGCTTAATTCATTTTAGCTATTTTTTTTTAGATACATCTCTGCTGTCAGGCGTGGGGCAATTTTCTATAGGAGATGAGATTTCTCCTTTTCTAGCAGCTCAGCTTTTTTATTAATATTTTTGCACATTATTTAAGATACTTAATCGAATTTTATTGCTGACCGTACCTACCTAGATATAACAATCAATGATAGTGATGAGATCTATAATAGCCCTCCACTAGTAATAACCTCATTCAATGCAATTAATTCTGATAAGTCGAGCTGAAAGATAAGCCTCTTAAGTCTTTATGTAAGGACTTTGTCCGCCTCGATTTCTTACGAGATTATATTGATTAACTAATTAAGGTTACCAAGGAGAATAGGCAACTATTAAAGAAGAATTATCAACTATTAATAGGTGAAATTTGAATGTGTGTGTGTTGGTAAACCTCTACCGATTACAAGCGCGATGATAATGTTATTTTGTAGTCAATCTGCCTAGCCTTTTACCAACTATGTTAGGGTCGACTTCCAGTCTAACAGGATGCAGCTGAATACCAGTACTTTACATGGAGCGATTGCCTATCTGACCTCCACAACCCAGTAACTGGGTAATACGATACCCCTTGGTAAGACTGATATCAGACTTTCGGGCTTCTGATGACTCGTAACGACTGTCAAAGATCCACGAATGACAGCCGGGGGACCAACGGCTTAACGTGCTTTCTGAGGCACGGAGGAGTCTCGGTAATGTTGCAATGTTATTTTGTAGTATTCTACAAGTCTTCTGAAGTTCTTAAACTGATTCCAACTCGGACGTATATCTGAATTGGTCACCTGTCGTTCTTATTGCTAGTCTATTAAAGCTTCTAATCCTTCATCATTGCCTTTCCCCTACAATATTGTCACAGTTTAAATAAGTAACAGTGTCTTCATAGAAAACGGCCGAAATGACGCGCTTTGAAACCTCAGTGTATATCAATACGCAACAGTCTCGAGTGCGCGGCAGTTACGCACGGACGGGGAAGGTTTATTTTTATAGAAGGTTATACTGTGATATTGAGGTCGGATTTTAGTCTTACCACAGCTGCATGAACATCTATATCTTCCACGTAGACACTGGCATTTGAAAGCCCATTACAGGGAACCGATATCTCAAGGATATATCAGTGTCAGGCTTATAGCCCAGTTTCAGACTAGCCGTATCTACTTTCATTATGTATTCTAACTATAATAACCGGATAGGACGTTTCGCCGCGTCATGTCGCTGCAGTCATGATTTCAAACCCGACCGCAGGCGGTAGCAGCCCATATTCCAATCGGTAAATAGAAGATAGAAAAACGTGTTATCGGTCGAGAGTTGGCAGCACTACTCGTCTGCGGTCTCGCTATACGTGTCGTCTGTCGCTCGCCCGTAGCTGCAAACGACGTGTCGCTAGCTACGGAAGGTATTTCATAGAAATTCATAGAAACCATGTCACAGTTGCCGCCTGCAGTCGGGTAAGAAATGGTACCTTTAGGGCGCTTGTACACGGTAAGAAAATACGCCGGGCCTACGCAAGAATTCGTGTCGTAACTAGAAAATAACTGTGACCACTGCTCGCAGCGGTGCACGAAAAAAAATCTTGTCTGCGCAAGACACGACGCGGCGAACGTTGTTGCGGAGCAGTGGGGGGCGGAGTAGTAGGGTTCAGCCAGTAAAGTCTCTTGTTTTTTGTTTCCTTTTTCATTTTCTTATAATAATAATATGCAATTATCATTCTTTTTTGCTTTGTAGTTAACATTTTTATAAATAAACGGAAATGATTATCAGTCTTGTTATTACTTGCGTGCCCTACGCCCGACTGACGACTGCACGAAAAAAATCGTGTCGTGTACACGTTCCGATTGGTCTTGTCTGTGGAAGACACGAAAAGTTTTCGAGTGTAGAACAGACAAAATTCTTTTCGTGTACACGAAGAATTTGTCTTGTCTGCCGCAGACACGGTAAATTTTCTTACCGTGTACAAGCGCCCTTAGTCTTTTAGGCGCAGCACCCTAATGGCGTTTAATCACAATCTGAGAATTTTGAAGGATATTGCTAATCCATTGCTATAAAGGTTTGAAAATATTAAACGTAAATAATGCAATGAACGTAGGTGAAATGTAAAAATAAACTCATTGCGATGACGTGACCCATAATTTCAAGGTACCATCTTTACTTTTCACCGGATTATGGGTTGATTTGATTCAGAACTAGTGACAGAAGATGATGCGGCTATATGTTGTCAAAACATCGAGGTGTCACACATCAGCATCGAGTTTTATCTAAGTTCTATGATATTATTGAAAAAAAATTTTCGGCACCAACTTTTTTAAATGTAGGTAAAAAAACTATTGTGTAGCTGAACTAAGAACTATGGATACATTCTTACATACAAACACGAAAAGTGACTTTGCTGTAAACTATAATTATAAGGACCCATTAAAATAGATAGACAAACTTTTAGTAATCATTCAGACCACCAAATTAAGGACAATGGTAAAAAAATAAATAAGAGAAACGCATTAGATACTTACAAGAATAATAAATCAACTAACAAAAATACACCAAAAATGTTGGTTAACCAATGCTATTGCACGACTCATAATGCACAGCATTAGAGTGTGCTCTAAGATCGAAAAAAAAATTTTGCCCCATTTCTGCAACTGTTTTTATTGTTACACTCCTGCTAGTACATAGAACGTACTTAATTTATATACCAGTGTATAGATGATTAAATGGAAATTAATACTGTACTTTTTAACAATTGATTTAATGCAGCAGAAATGGAAAAAGCATCAAAATAGTTGAAAAAAAAATCCAGTCCGTCAATTTATGAACCCTGAAAACATTGTAGCTTGCGATAAAATCAATTAATTGAGTCAATTCTTATTTTATACATTCGTTTCAGCCATAGACGGAACTCTATTGAAAATGGCTCTTTTATTCAAAGTAGTTTAATTATAATTAATAAAATTCTAACTAAAATATAATATCTATACTTAACTAAATATTTCCAACCTTTGACTTGACGTCTGTAAGTTGCCCAGCAACCGCCAAGTAAATAGTCTTTGCATTACGTAAGGATTGCGAGATCAGAAATTTACCCATATTGATGGGTAAAAACGCAGTCAAAACATACTTCATGAAAAGTGATAAATTGTTCATTTTTGTTAGAAACTATGTTTTGAATTTCTTTTTCGTTTATGAATGAGTGTTATGAGGCGTGCACTTTTGGATTTTCTAAACTATTTATTATTTTTGTCAAAATAAAATCACTTTTTTTTGCTTGGATATCTTTGGTTACACGTATTGAACGCTTTGTTAAAATTTTTCCATCTATTTTAATGGGAGCTTGTAAATTTATAACTAGCTGACCTTCTTCAAGAACTGGGATGTAAAATTCAAAAAGAATTTTTCAAATCCAACTGGCAGTTCCAGAGATTAGCGCGTAGAAACAAACTAAAAAAAAATATCCTCAGCTTTAAATTAATACAGATAGAAGATAGAACCCTTATTTCAAAAACAAGACCTACCAACCATAATTTCGTTAAAAGTAATTAACTCCACCGCAATACCTAACTAAGCAGTCACTCCAATATTAACTTTTGCCCACAATTACAATTTAGAGCCTAAATCTAAGGCACTTCGAATTGAATCAAGAATTTAAGGCAAGTTTAGATCCTCTGAGAAACCAACCAATTGAAAGTGTCGCTTTCAAATTGTAACCAAAGTTGGGAAACAACTTTATTGTGCTAATACTATTAAGATAAATAATATGTTTGTTTGTGCACAAAAACAAGAGTCTATTACTAGTCTATGCCTACCGAGCTGTTCTGTAAAAATCTCACCCCCATTGATAGAGGTTCACACTATTAACAGCTCACTTAAACAACTATGGCTACTTGCAAAATTGAAAAAAAAAACAGAGAAAAAGAGAGAAGAAGATATTAGTATTTTTTTTGAGAAAAAAAAAAGAAACAGCTCCAATCGAATCCATAATAATTATACCGCGTTCTCAACAGAACATAATTTATCCATTTTATATTCCGATATTTCTGCCGCAAAGCAACATTTCTATGCTCTGCTTTTTGAACACAACTGGAACATGTTATATGCACATGCAACGTTTAGTTCGAAGTACGATGTACCTTCATCGTGCATCGAACTGAAACGTTGGATGTCCTGTAGTTGTAGAAAATTGTATAAGTAGTAGAGAGTGTGTAGTGTAAGTGGGGGTGTGTGAGTGTGTGTTCTTGTGTCAACATTGAAGGATACAATACGAACCTTGATTCTTAAACAACAAACATAAGAAAAAAAAAAACTCCGCAAAAGTGGGCAGTGGGCAGGCCATGTTTGTCGAAGAACCGATGGCCGGTGGAGCAGTCGAGTCCTAGAGTGGAGACCGCGTATCGGCAAGCGTAGCGAGTGACGCCCCCCAGCTAGATGGCCCAGTGACCCGGTGAAAGTGGCCGGGACAGACTGGATGCGGAATACGGAGGACAGGGTGTTGTGGCGCAGCCTAGGAGAGGCCTATGTCCAGCAGTGGATGCGATAGGCTAAGTTGATTGAAACATAAGTAAGCAAGTGGACCCACGAACTTCATCTAGTCTATTAGGTAGTAATTATTCAAATCAACGCTAGCATTAGTCCGACTACTAAGTCCTAATTCTTGGATGGCAATTACGGTAGACAAAAGATTAAGCGTCCGAGCCACTAATCGCGTTATTAGTCTTGTGATAAATGGTTACAACCTGTATACGATTTATAGTTAGGATGGGTACAGGGTAATCCATTCGAAGGTAACATAACTATGTTTTTTATTGATTTTCAGATTTAAAAAAATCATACCTACTTAAAATCCTCCATCCTCCTCATCCTTCTTAGAATATTGATTGATTGAATGATTGATTGATTGATTGATTAGTTAATACCATTTGCCAAATCACCACCTTTTTACTTCCTAAACTGCGAACAATTTTCGTGGTGTTTTCCATTTAAAAAAAAATGCTAAATATGTTTACCCGGTTCCTTTATATGAAGCAATTTGGCGTCTACCCATTCTATCCACTGATGTATCCAACCCTCTTTGTGGTATGGATGGTTGGTTACTATAAGTTGGAGGTAAGGCGCAATTTGGCACTGGCTAAATGTTTTTATGGTTTTTCGGGGTATGCAGAATAATCCACAAATACTAGAATCTTTGGGATTGCTCGTTCCAAACAGTAGGCTGCGACAAGGGCCGAGAGAGAAGTTGTTTAAAGTCCCGGTGGCCCGTACAAACTTGCTAAAGTTTGCACCTGTAGGGCAGGCAATAAGGATACTCAACAGCGTCTCACTGCAAGTCGATATTTTTACATGCTCATTGGCAGAATTCCAGAGGGTGACTCTGAACATATTGTCCTCTGTATAACACTCTGTGCTACATTGTGACTTCATTGTTGTATTGGGTTGGGAACCTGTAAAAATAAATGTATGTGGTAATAGTAAATAAATAAATTAATAAATTAAATAAATACATTTTACATTTAAGCCATTTGCGTTTTTAATGTTAAAGATTGACCATGACTTCCACAGAAAAAAGGCAGGACGTGTCGCAAAATGCTCTGGGATCAAAATGGTACCAAATTCGGTAAAGATTTTGTTTCTATTTGGGTCTTTTTCAATCCATTTTTGAACTTCAGGATTTAATTCTTGAAGGTATTGCTTTTGAAGTGTGTTGAGTTACAGAGATATCTGCCTACTCAGTTAAATTCCGAACAATGTGATACCTCGTTGCAATCAAAAATATCTGACATCACTTTGGTAGCATAAAAACCTGACAGTAATGTTTCGAGTTTTCTTCAATATTGCAAAAATATGTGACATCCCACTAGAAACATAAATATCACAACGAGGTTAAATTCTAGAGAATATGATAACATTCTTCGGAATTTAACTGGTTTGGGTTTAGCGACCCTAACATGTGCTTTTCTCACCGGTAAACAACATTTTATGCTCTCGGTGTTTATGCGATGACCATGATGTCAGGAGCATTAATTACAGTGATTAAGTCAAAGTCCGTACTTCTCTGGAAGCCTGATCAAATAGCCAAAAGCAATTAGATATCATCTGTCATCTTTGATTGCTAACCAATCAAACAACAACCACAAATACCAATAAGATATGACAAAATTAATCAAAAACTTTTCAGTAAGATTATCTTTCAAAGCCTAAGCAAACAATATTGAGCAGTGGCTCAGTGGTAACGGCCGCGAGTTACGAGTTGTAGATCCTTGATGGTCGCTTTACTTTGTGTTAATTATTTCATCACCACTGCTCTCAAAATGATGAAAGAAAACATCGTGAGGACATATGCTAGAACAAAAAATTCGAAGACTTGTCACAAATCTACCAACCCTCACTAGGCCCGTATGGCCCACTCCCTCCCACAGAGAGGAGACCTGTGTCCCAGTAGTGGGAACATTATAGGTTGATGATGTTATTATTACCTAATAAGCTCTAAACAATAAGAATAGGTAATTGAATGATGGTTTGAAACAAAAGTCTGAAACAATCGTTAACTAAGTATCAAACCCTGCGGCGTTGTTGAGAAAATTATCTTGAAATAAAGAAAAAGGAGACTGAAAATTGAAGGCAATTTATTTCCAGGATTGTCTTACTAAGTACAGATAGCGCAGGGAGGTAAAAATAAACCTATGCTCAGATTTATCACAAAAAGAGTTTTTGCCAGGTCGCGGACAATTTTTTTGGTTTTATTTTATAACTACCATCTGTAAATATCTTGGGGTACGTCATGCCGAAAGTGGAAGCGAGCTTCACCCGGAATCCTCCTCAACCACAGAGGATCTAGCTAGCTTTAAATTAAAATAGTGCAGATTCTCAGTTTTTTATTCCGCGTTAGTTATAACTTTACAAATATACTGTATGTAATATAAACATAATCAAAAATATTTACAGATTAAGTTATTAAGAAAATGCTCTAATTTAACATATATTTTTTCCAAATTGTTAACACTACTCGTTTAGACGTGATCATCAGTATAAAATCATTAAAAGTCGATTATCATCGCCTTAAAATAAACGCATTTTCTTTTTCTTTTTTTTAATGTTTGCGTAAGGAACGTAAAGAATTACCTACCTAAAAATAGATTTCACAAAGTTTTTTTTTACATACCACCCATCCAATTTCACGCTGATCAATTGATCGACCCTACAGGCCCACAAATTGGATGACAGTAACAAATCTAAATGGATGTAAGTCTATTTCTGGCCACTGATTTACGTCGTATATTTAATCACTTCCTTGACAGGCAACGGTTTATTTTACGAGATTCGTATTTCGCAAATTAATGCCTTTTAGGAATTTGGGTCAAATTTTTTGCTTAAATGAGGAATTTTGGGACGAGTAACAATGGGATAGGATGGAGTTTAACTTAATTTGAAGGTTGTGATAAGGAAGTTATGTTTGGTAGGATTATTCTGTCGTATCGGCAAAAATACCTATCTATAGGGAGAATAGGTCTTGCCTTGATACAACATGCCTACCAAGTATATTTTGATGCAAGTATGCACAGTTTGTCTTTAACTAGATGAGCTCGGTATAGCGTACTTTCCCGCACTAGTATGGGAAAGCAAAGCAAAAAAACACACGTGTTTAATGTTTTTCACTGTAAACCTAAAAGCGGTGCAATAAGAGCCAATTGTCGAGCAAGTAGGTATATTGAATAAATATGTATTTGCCAGTCAATGCACTCATGTTTAGCCTTAGATAGATTTACTTCACAACTTTCTAAACAAAGATCAAATAAAAAAAAAATCCTTCCAAATAAAGTGAGAATGAAAATATAATACAGACTAACGTTGTAGCTGCAACAAATTTTCTAACTGACCGATTCGACTCCTTGATAATCCAAAAATAATTATGTAACAAAATGATACTTATTCTAATAAAAAGAAAGTCTTTGACTGTGAAAACAAAACTTCTAATGAGAAAAATAAATTCTATGACTTCTGATGCAGACAGAGCGCCCACTGCAACTATAAATAAAATAAAATTACTAGCAACGTTCACGGAGAATAAACATCTAAGGACTATCACCATCCTTGTTAGCAACTGGTCTTAAACAACTACTAATTGCAATTCATGAAAACAACTTACTTTTTTGTTGTTAGCTATGGCACAGAATAGATACATACAGAAGCTTAGCAGCTCCATACAACGAGCAACAACTGCTGCACGCACCTAGTGAGATGTATACGTCGGCGATCTCAAACAAATTCCGGTCGCGATTGCCCTTGCACTCGCTGTACGTGATTTTTGACTTGGTATGTGTGCGTGCGTTTTTGCTCGTTGTATGGAGTCGACCTTCTGTATCTACCTACCTATTTGTTTTGTTTGATAGCCGTGGCTTCCAGAGTTATACATATAACAATGCAACTTTCCTCTTGTTACTTGATTTTCTTGAAGTAGTTTTTATTAAAATCAGTGAAGGAAATGGAATAAGTACGAAAATAATCTCAAAATGGTTATTTAAATTGAAGCTCTTATACGGGGTGTCTAGAAGGACCCACATTTTTTTTTAAGCATTGGGTATTTAATTTGCTGTTTTATTTTTCGTTATTAAATTAAGTTGAAATTTTTCGAGAGAGATAAAAGTCATTTTCTAAAATCAATCGTACATAAATGTCATTGCAGATAACATCAAAAATTACTGCATTCTATTACAACTATAAAAAAGAAAGTTGTGACGACAGTTAAACGGTTTACGGGTAAATAAAGAAAATAAAATAAATATCTCAATTACCTACCGTGACACCTAAGACACAAGTTTTATGATTGTAAACTAGGACATGACGCCCCCTATCGCTAAGTTGTGTCGGTCCTTCTACCGAACGTCTTGTATAATTTAATGGCAAAATAAAAATATTTAGGAATGCTCTACTGTATTGTAGTGTCATAGGATATAAATATTATAAGTTAAAACAAGAAATTTCACGCAGACAAAGTTGCGGGCAGAAGATAGTATCCATATAACCGAGCTGGACGATAGCATACTCACGCAACAGTCATCGATTTTGGTTAGGATGCAGCCCATATCAAACCAATATCACAATGACCGAAAAAGAAAAAAAACTCTCCGAATTTCCTCAATAAAATCGACGTTTCTTCCGAACCCCCAAAAGACAGTCAACCGTTTTTTACGCTACCCAAACAAAACGTAAACCAGCATTCATTAAGAGGGATTAAACTTAAGATGTCTAAAGGCGTTAAAATCCTTCGCAGCAGGGGGTCTCATTAATAGAACCTCAACTGGACCACCGATAAAGCCTACCATGATTTATTTAGGCCCGTCGAAAGCGGTTCGTTTGGACGGTTTAATTAAATTGACCCCCATTTTTTGGGGCTATGAAATTAGAGGGGTAACAATAGCTTTTTTTTCGGAGATAACCATTAAAAAAAAATTAAATCGATGTACTGTTGATCAATCTGATGTACCATTCACGCAAGTATTTCCTGAAGTTGTTGGCTGAGGTGAATAGAACTTGCATTACCTTACCCCTATAGCTAGTGATACTATACTCAAAATAGCCGAGTGATCTTCTTTTCTTAGCGTATCGATGGCAATCTAACTGGTGTTGGCCCAGAATTCGGCTACATGCCTTCATCAGGTCCTGTAACGTGCAGCTGACAGGACACGCAGGATACGACACTAAGTGTCCCATCGTTTGTGGAACAGCACCACATTTACACTCCAATGCGGAGTCGTCTATGAATCTCCACCTGAACAGATTTTCTATTGCTTCGGCCAACCTGTGTCTGGAGTCTGTTTAAAGGCTTCCAGGCTACCCAAGGCAACTCATGTCCAGGCGGAAGATTTTCAGCAGGTGGAACGAATAGTTTGATAGCCTAGTGATGTGACCGTCAGACCGTCAAGTCATAGGTTTCGAGTTCGAACCCAAAGCACGCACCTCTGACTTTTCGGATTCATGTGCGTATTGTATAATTATCACTTGCTTCAAAAACGGTGAGGGAAATCATCGTGAGGAAACCGGCATGCCCAAGAGACATTTCTCAACGGCCTGTAAAGCCAAGTCAGAGGCCCATGGGCGGTTTTAAAACTTGGACACCAAGTTAGTCACGAAATGAAAAGAAGAAAAAGACCTCATCCCTCTTACAAAGAGGAAGAGGGCAAGAGGGGACACCTAGCGAAACGTTGTCAGCATTAAACGAGCGAAAATTTTCTTACTGTCGTAGATCAAGCTATCAATTTGATCTACATAGAGTAGTGTCTCAATCTCGAGTATCGATTTGTTAGTTCTTTGAGGCTGGTTTCACAGCTGTCCGGGAGACTCGTACGGGCAGTCCGTACGGGTAGCGCCCGCAGTGCTCTGAAACGAGGGAGTAGTACGATACGTTGTACGAGCACTACGCGGAGCGAGTCGCGTATGGACCAATCCGCGTCACTGTGAAACAGTGTTCTAGCGCCTCCCGTGTGTCTCCGTACCGGGAACCCGTACAGCTATGAAACCAGCCTCAATGACACCAAAAAATTTGTCAACATTGATTGTCCGTTGATTTAATGGTGTCAATTACAACTGTTAAGCAAGTGGGTGATTCCATCACTTTTCAATAGAACCCTGATACTGAATTTGTGCCCGTTGGATGGCGATAGGCTCGCTCTCTGTTACATGGGACTTAAACATAACTGGCGAAATGTGGGTGTACTAGATAGGTACACCTCTACTTAATCCTTTGGGAAATACGGGCTTGATGATGATGCTATTTTGTGTGCTGTTAATTGATGGTCTTAGACCGACTTTTTGAATTTATTCGTTCCTCATACACTGCTCGTACCATAACTACTAGCTTTACTAAATTCTATGAATATACATCAACACGTCGTGAGCTCTTCCTGCTAAATTAATTAATATCTAAGTGGGCTATTTGGCAACCATTAACTATAACAATGAAGGAGGTCAGTACAGGTCAACATATCGATTGTCCTCCCAAATTAGATGTTCTGTTTAATTATCGTCAATTAATCTCAAATAAATTATGCATGAATTATTTTAAGTAAAATGACAATATAATGCAAAATTAAAACTTTTAAATAGATGCTGTGACATATTATAGGATAAAAAATCGGCCCACAGCGTCTCTAAGCAACCTCGCAAAAACACTTTTTTCTTGTAAATGCCTTATTTAAACTAAAGTTTAAAAAAATATGTTAATTAAACTATTTATGAGGGCTTTTTGAAAGTCAATTGCTCAATGAAAAATAATAGTTCGTAAGTTAAATATTTTTATTTAATTATTTAAAAACAGGTAAGCTGCCGTAAAAACATAACAAATAATAGACTACATGTACCAGTAGCCATATTTAAATAATAAATAAATAAATAAAAATCTTTATTGCAGACCACATGATCCATAAAAAAATAAAATAATAACACATAAATTAAAAAATATATAAAAACTAGAATTCAAAATCGCAATTAAAAAATTTTAATCCAAATTCCAAATTAAAATCAAAACTAACAAATTCTAATAAAAAATCAAAATTAAAAAAGACGTGTGGCACTCGGGGACTGCCGCGGCGAAGCTATTGCATAGTATTTTTTATCAACTTACGCAATTGTAAAATATTAACCCGAATACAAGAAATAGCAATGATGACATTGACAGGAACTGTTATTCACATTTATAGTTTTTAAAACTTGACACAACGTAATGGGAACATCAAACTAATAAAAAGGTTTTAATTTAACTATTAATAGTCAAGGATCATTCGTCTAAGTAAATTTGAACTTTATTGTCAAACAGTTAAACATAATTTTCAATACAACACTCTCGTATCATTCGTCTAAGTAAATTTGAACTTTGTTGTCAAACAGTTAAACATAATTTTCAATACAACACTCTCGTATCATTCGTTTAAGTAAATTTGAACTTTGTTGTCAAGCAGTTAAACATAATTTTCAATACAAAACACTCTTTCTTAGGTACTCGTATTTTCGTTACGGAATTTCTGGATTAGGTCTCCACGCTCAAGGCCCGCGATAGAAGCTATGTAATAGCTTAAAAAAAAAACATGTATTAAATCATGTTAGAAGGCATTCCAAAAGCAAAATTTAATTCTCGTTTTCCCTCCGCCATTTTCAAAGCCCCGTCCAATCAGCATTGTCGAAATTTTTCCCCAAACACGAGCGTCTGATAAGCTACTATTAGATAACAAATCGAGTCTACCAAAGTAAATATTAGTCCTAGGTTGGTACAGACGTACAACATCAATTATGTAGATTCATAGCCGCCATCAATTTTGGTATGGTTTCGACGTTGTAACCACAGTGTAACAATTCTGAGCAGTATACCAATGACCGGGTTGCGAAGTGACTTAACTTACACTGTCGCGATCTTCCTTTCAAAATTTTATTGTCTAAGTTGTTGAACCTCTATGAAGTTCAAGGTTGCTGTGTCATTATGATAGTTGAGTAGATAGTGTATTTCAATTTTGAACGTTTATGCTAATCGTTTGTTCTGTTTTCGTGCCTTTTTTCAAAAAATTAGAATTTTACATAAAATGCTGCTATTGTGGATTTTTTTTTCGCTTAAATAGGGATTCTTTTTATTTTTTAAAGTACAAAGGAAAGAAGGAACCTTTATAAGATCACTTTTTTGTCCGTCTGCCACAGAGGTTTTTCTCGAAACTTTTTTGCAACATAAGAAATTGAATTTTTGCAGTTATTAGTCAAAGACTAAAAAATATACCAGTATATTTTTTTATTTATTTATCTATAAAAATAAATAAATTTAAGTGTCTGTTTGTAATGTCAAAATAACAGCTTCGTACTAAATACATATGAAAGTATATACGGTACCTAATTAATTTTCCTTTTTTTTTCGTTCTAACCTGGTGTCAGAGTTTTGAAACCGCCCATGGGCCTCTGACTTAGTTTCACAAGTCATCAAGAAATATCTCTCAGGCATGCCGGTTTCCTCACGGTGTTTTCCTTCGCTGTTTTTGAAGCAACCTACTTTTAACAGAAAAACTATTTTTTATTTTTTTGTCTCTGTGTGTCTATCTATTTGTTCCAGTATTTTGACGTGATTTTCACTGGTAGATTACTGATATGATAAGGAATTAGGCTACATTTATTTTAGAAAAAGAATTAAGTTCCACACGGGCGATGACGCAGGCAGGAGCTAATTTTAAAATAAACCTACTTTTCATGGTCTTTTTTGAGAAGGATAGTTTTCTTTTTGATTTGGACTACAAACATGGTATTCAAAAACTTTAATTGAATTGCCTCATCACACGCCCATCGTAGCAATTATTCTCTCTCAATGGATGCGGCCGTATCCGATCATTAGCAATTTTATTTCCATCGAAAAGTGTCGCGTCGAACGCTCTTGACAGATTTATTCCGACACCCGATGAGCTTAATTACATTGCTGCCAAATTTAGAGGCCACCCGGACGAATAATAAACGAATAAAACGGCGTTTTCTTTCCTTGCAGTGTACAATTTTAACGGCTATTTTAAAAGGAGATTTGGGAAGGCTTTCATTTGTTTTGTTATTAAAACTCGTAATTAACCGATTTCAAAAGGCGTTTGAAATCTGAATGCTGCAGGGGTGTTGTATCAGGATCAGAATTTTACTTTTTCGGTATTTTTGCATTTTCTTTTTTATATGAATGACTGCTTTTTGCTCGTAGCTTCACCAGCGTGTATGTGGGATATTATCCCACGGGAGCGTACTACTAGGATAAAAAGTATACTATGTATTAATCCAGGTTACAAACTATCTGTGTGCTAAATTTCATCCAAGTTCGTTGAGCCGTTTTTGCATGATTGTCATAAAAACTTTCACATTTATAATATTATAATTTATATAATATATTATATTACATACACGGCACTGGGCCCGCGTGGTAGATTACGGCCCACTCCCTCTCACAGAGAGGAGGCCTGTGTCCCAGCCACGGACATCGAGTGGAAACATTAATAGGCTGATGATGATGATTATATTACAATATTAGTATATAAGGATATAGTAGGATACCGTCTTATAAATTATGAATGATACCTATAACTTTTACAAGGATGTAACCAGTATTTTGTCACAATATTTTGATTTAAAAGAGTGATCATGGAGTTTCTGGCCAGTTTTTCTCCATATGAACATAGATTTGGAACGGGCAACTAGTTTCATCTTTTTGACTAAACGACTTCTTGGCAAATCAATGCCTTTATTTGGTCAAATCAAGACAATCAATATACTGGAACAAAAAACAGATTTACAAAAACAAACGTCGGCGTTCCAAAATGTAAATACTAAAACAATGAAAAATATGGTTATAGTAAAAACATAAGTAAAAATGGGTACGCCAAGAGGTTTAATTGAAAAAAATGCTTTGAGATTGAGTTTTGTCAGAGGAACACATAAGGAGTCAACAGGTTTCTTGTCTAATGGCCGCTCAATCGAGTTTGCGTTTTCAATTACCATACGCACAGTAACACAAGACTTGCCTTTCTCCATTACCTTAGTTTAGAAGTGCCTATCAATTGACGTAAAAACCTTGACATGATGTTGGAATTGTGCCAATTTCTGTAGTGTACAGTGCGTTCATTATAACTTGCACATTCTCACACTAACAGTACAACTGCACGGACCCGTGACGGGATTGGTAGCACTGATTGTCTACCTTCAAAGTCCTAGCCGTTACAATGTAATGTATAGTACACTCACTTATGAAATGTGGGTGTACAAATTATTGTTTTTATTAAAAGCTTGTGACGTCCCACTGCAGGGCAAAGGCCTCCCTACTCTCTTTCCACTTCTCTCTATTTAAAACTAAGGACTATAAATTTTTTGTTGAAGGAATCCAGCTCATCCCGCCATCTCCGTTTGGGCCTGCCACGATGTCGCTTGCCATTAAGGGGTTATAGTACCCCTAATGAGTCCCCCATTGGGGGTACGATAACCCCTTCCTATTCATTCAGGTAATGCAGGTGTGTTGTTATGTTATCAGTCTTCTGAAGTCGACAGCAAAACAATATCCACACGCAACACTAACCAGTTTTCAATAAACTGGCAACTTTTGTTCACCAACCTATACCTAAATAGATAAAAAAAGATTTCCCCACAACCAAAAAGGTAGAAAGTCGTGAAAATACAGCCGTGTGAAATGCCGAAAAAAATCTTATCAGCATACTTTGTTCCTGACGTGTTACAGATGTGCCCGTATACTTAAGTGCCAGAGTAATGGGTGGGGAATGTGTTGTCGATAAAAAAATTAGGTTACACGAGCTTTAGATTTTCAGTTTGGTGTTTTATTTTAGAGCTTAGTTTTTTGTGTCTGGGGTAAGTGTATTGTAAGTAGATTCACCTGTATGTTGCGAGATTATCTGACTAGATGTAGACTCAAACGGAGGCTCTTTTGATTTATTAATACCTTCTCACTGTCTTCTAGAATTGGTTCTGCCTGTGGATTATATTTTATACATATTACCATAGACACCACTTTATGGAAACCAGTTGTTTATCGTTTAGATTTATTAAGTGGAGTTTTATACTTCAGACAGAAAGAAACGAGCATTGCACACCATCTTTATCTCAATGCACGTTGGCGATTCCAAAGCACTCCGGGTTCCATAAAGTTTTCTCCACCGAAGTTAAGAGGTGTGTTTCTTAAAATATACATAGTAAAAAGTAACATTGGCAGTTCCAAAGTTTGAACACTGTTCCCTGGTGTTTAAGTTACCATTACCTGCTAGTTATTCAGAGTCAGAACTTTAAGCACTTGAAAAACTATAGCCGGTCAAAAGACCAGTACTGGGGCGTTAGTATATAACACATCGAGTTTTAAAAGATGGGTGTGTGTGTTAGTGACAGACCCGATACTATACAAAGCTGCATTTTTTTTAAACCAGATGTCACATGGTCAGTATTCCCCGAAGAGTTAGGCTGAGGTGCATCTAGGTGGTGTACGCATTTCGCCAGTTATGTTTAAGTCCTATGTAATAGGAGGCTAGCCTATTGCCATCAACCGGGCACAAATCTAGGCGAGATGATCAAAACTAGAAGTGTCATAATAATTTACGAATATTATTTAATATCGACACTTATTTTTATCGACACTTGCCCACCTCTAAACCCGGTACCCCACCTGTCACGCCCGTATCGTTTACATTACGGCGACTTTGTTTCCCGCAAAATGGGGATTAATCTTTCAAGATACTGATAATAACCAAGGGTTGGAAAGGAAAATTTAGCTTTTATTGTTATTTGCATAGGATGAAAATTCGTCTAAATTACTGATGATAATTTTAATCAAGGTAGCAGCTTTCAAGATTAAGGTTTGTGTAACATAACACAAGCCAATTATTTATTTTAATATGTAACGTATGTGCTTTATGTATGTACTTATGTATTTACTGTGTATATAAATGGTACACCACTGACTACCGGCAGTATTGTCTCTCCTTCTTACTTGAATCCATCCAAAGGTTGTCTGTAAAAGATTGCTTTTAGCGATAAGACCTCACATTGTGTCACACTATGTAAAATTTCTACATTTATGTCTATAATGTTTATGGTGTACATAATAAAGAATATTCTATTCTAATCTAACGTTTAAAAAAATGTAAAACAAAAGGCAACCCAGACTTTGCTTCTGGGTTGCCTTTTGTTTTACATTTTTTTAAACGTTACATGGTCCCACAGCATGGCAAGCGACATCGCGGCAGACTCAGTCGGATATGGCAGGATACATAAGCATATCATAGTCAGCCTATGATGTTCCCACTGCTGGGACACAGGCCTCCTCTCTATGAGAGGGAGTAGGCCATAATCCACCATGCGGGCCCAGTGCGGGATGGCGGATGTCACAAATGTCTTCGAACTTTTGGTAGTAGGACATGCCGGTGTCATGATGTTAATCTTCACCGTTTTGGGATCAATTGTGATGAAAATAATTTGTCCAGTGATAATGACCGCAACTTACGAGCTGTAGGTCGTGGGTTCTCTCTCAAGCAGGCACTTTACATTGCGTAAAAAAAAAAATTCATCACCACTGCCATCAAAACGGTAAAAAATATTTTCATAACCACAGCTATCAAATTTTTAAAGAAATTGCTATACCATTACTTCATAAGTTAAAAAAAAAATCTGCTCAACAACGTAAATAACTCAATGAATTTTGTTGGACGTCATAATGAAACAGATTTACGAAAATATGTTACGCAATTAAATAACTGATGTTTTGTCAAATCCTAAAATTCATGCGAAGCAGGTGCTGGTCGCTAGTTTATATTTATAGAATGCTCATTTAATCGTACACCCAATAAATTCACGTTGGAAAGAAAAGGTCACCTATAATATACTCTGCAGGAGGTAAAATTAAAGAGGTAAGTAGGTAAATTAATATTCTCGAGAAAGATCCTTTCAGGGTTTTACGAGGATTAAAAGGCGGTGATCAATAATCCTTAAAACCTACATATATGCCTAATGAGTTACGTAACAACCAATCCATCATATGTGTGAGGCGTCGGCTGCAAAATTAGAGTTTTGCTCATATAATGGTTAAGGGGGAGCGCTTTATAAAGTTTTGATATTTGGAGTAGAATGTTAAGTACATACAGTGCTTGACCTTGTTATAGTGATACGTATTAATAGGGATCATGCTGTATGCCGTATTTGTGAAGGGTTTTACTCACCAAAGAGTATGGAAGAATTCCCTACTCGTATATCTATAACAGTACTGAAGAAAGCTTGAGAGCAGTGGTGGCCCAGTAGTGAGAGCAGTGGTGGTCCCCGGTTAACGGCCCCGAATTAGGAGTTGTAGGTCATGGGTTCGAACCTAAGCAGGTGCTTTACTTTGTGTAAATAATTTCATCACCACTGCTCTCAAAACGGCGCGGTGAAGGAAAACATCGTGAGGAAACTGGCATGTCTTAGAACCAAAAAATCGAAGACATGTGACGTCTACCAACCTGCACTGAGCCCGCGTGGTAGATTACAGCCCACTCCTTCTCACAGAGAGGAGGTCTGTGTCCCAGCAGTGGGAACATTAATAGGGTGATTATGACTGAAGAAAGCAAATATTTACTGTGTTTGATCATGTGTTGTTGGTGTATTTATAAACTTACACATACACAAATCTGACATTTCAATTTAACCTTACCTCGGGCCGTGGACGTGGGAGTCCGAGTGCTCATGGTTTGTTCAATTAAATTTCCAAACGGCTGGTTGACATTTGCCGTGACCTAAGGGCTGGCTTTTACCATGGCCAGAGGCTAAGCATTGCTATACTGTGTCTTTTTGGTACCTACATTAGCAGTCGACAGCGATACGGAGGAAATGATTTTAGTTTGTTAATAGTTTTAGTTAGGGTGAGATTATAATTTTCAGTTTAATAACCAATCTATTAGTCAATTTAGGATAAAAATTTAATACAGTGTATATATTTTTATCCTATTAGGCACATTAAATGTTCACCCTCTTACAGGCCTAATAAATCTTTATAAAAGTTAAGTTCATAAAAATATCAAGAGAATAGATGCTACTAACTATAAAACAAAATATTGAAACTCCAATCCATAATAATATGCCAAGCTTGGTGATATTACCTGTTTTTTCCAACTGCCTAAACAAAAACCCAAGTTCAAGCATTCACAAGTTAAAATAGTGACCATGACATCACCAAATAAGTCCTAAAACCTAACCCAATTTCGCGCTACCAGGTCCATAAGACCAATCTACCGTATTAAAATAAATCAACACAGTAACACAGATAGATAACTCCGATGGATCTCTAACCACTAAAAAGATTGGTACAGAAAGAAGCCCCGGCATAATACAACGAGTGGAAACAGGTGCATACATAGTGTGTACGTGCGGCGATCTTAAAACAAATGACGGTCGCGAGTGCTCTTGCACTCGCTGTACGTGAAGCGTGTCTATATGTACGCGCGATTTCGTACGG
Source organism: Conistra vaccinii (assembly GCA_948150665.1). NCBI lineage: Eukaryota > Metazoa > Arthropoda > Insecta > Lepidoptera > Noctuidae > Conistra > Conistra vaccinii. The sequence continues at coordinate 17,529,481 of OX411339.1, forward strand.
CGGCGATCTCAAACAAATGCCGGTCACGAGTGTGCTCGCACTCGGTGTACGTGAAGCTTGTCTATATGTGCGTGCGATTTCGTACGGCGACGATCTCAAACAAATACCGTACGCGAGTGCGCTTGCACTCGCTGTACATGATGCGTATCTGTCTATGTGTGCGTGCGATTTCGCTCGTTGTATAGAGCCGACCTTCTGTATCTACCTGTTCTCTGCTAAAGCCGAGTAATGGCTAAATGGCTAATTACTTTACTCTTTATCAGAATCTGACACTCATAAATTGTCCAAATAAATTAGTTTTACGTGATGAAATTTTACGAGAATAGATTTCGGTATTGAATACAAAAACGTTATCAAGTTAATTAGGTGTGTAGCTACTATTTATTATGAAATGGTGATATTTTACTTTTGTTTTGTTGAAGTTTACGAGGTTATCTCCTCTACTCTGTCTCTCTCTCTATTCTCTTAGGTTGTGGGTTTAAAACCTGGCGTGACTATCTGCTTTTCAGGGTTACGTTGTCAACAAGGAACCCTTATACTTTCACCAAGTCTATCTGTCTGTCTGTCCGCGGCTTAGCTCAGAGACTGTTAGTACTACAAAACTATAATTTGGTATGGGTGTACATATTAATCACGCCGACTAATTTGTAGAATAAAATAAAAAAAACTAGTCTATCCCATGGGGTGGGGTGTCGTTGGAAAAGTCGCTCGTGGATCTGTGAAAACTATTTTACGAGTCACGGATGCATTTGCAAAATATTAAACTTTAAAGTGCTAATTTAAGGCAGTAGTTTATATAACGAAGTTATTTGTTATTCATTTTTGCTGCCAGTAATGGAAAAGGAAAACAAAGATTTGGTTGGTGTAATCGCCAACAAGTGGTTAAGCAACTAAGCAAGTGTAGAAATCAATGCTCTTTACTTCTTAGCTGCAGTTTAATTTGGAGCCATCCTTGGCTATAATATTGGTCTAGTATGTGTGCAAAAACGATGACTAGAGCTACCTGTAAAAATATTAGAAACAACAATATCTAATAAATGTTAAATTCTTCAACCATTTAATTCCACAAGTACACACTCAAGATCTCATTATTCCCTTAATTGCATAAAACCTACTACGTACGTAACTTTCTAAGCAGAGATGCAGCTAAACGCTCAAACGACTCGGAAACTAACGTGAGAACACTTAAAAAGCTCCAAGAAAATAACTAAACGAACTAACCTCAGTAGAAAACGAGCAGAATTAAATCCTTTTCACTCGACGAGGTGCATTCTCAAGGATTTCTAAACAGAACGAACATTATCCCAGAGAAAAAACCGTAACGGTTCAAAATGAACCGTTTAGACTTTTTGTAGACTTGAATGAACTAAATTGTGCTGATGGCGTGTTTAATTTAACTCTTTGAAGTTAAAATTAAAAGCTGCTGTAGTTTAAAGTTCTTGAGTGTTTTAGAAAAGGTAAAAAAACGGGATAATAATTTGTTCCACCGCAGGTGAAGGGCGTTTTCTCATAATGAAAGATTAGTCAATACAGGCCACAAAATACGGAAGCTAAAGTGGTAATGGACGGGCTATATTAGTCATGGAACCAATGACTACCCCAACAGTCATCAGTTGTAGGTATTCTTGAGTGGGATTGTGGAGACTGAATTGGCAAACGAAGGATAGGGCATCGATCTTCTCAGAGAGGCTGGTACGAGTAGTAGCTGGATTAGAGTAGCAGAGAATCGATATAAATGGCACACAATTGAAGAGGTCTTTGTTCAACTGATGGTGATTTTCAAACCCTTAATTTCATACATCAGCATCCCTTATCTTTAATATTTTCTTATCTTTTTCAAGCTCCAAAAGTCTAACCCTTAACAGCTCACGTGCACGCTTCATTACCCGTATCCGTTCGCGTTCAAAACAACGGACATTATGTTATTAACTTTTTGAATTAACTTTTTGCGTAAATTAACTGTGTACAAAGCGTTAGGGTTTTTTGTACCCGCATCTAAGTTTTACGGGTTAACTTTTGCTTCTATTTTTTGTTCACTGTCGTAATTTTTATTTTTTATTTGTGGTGTGGGTTAAAGAGTTTATTAAAGTTGGAGTGTTCTTTGGGTATAATTTGGGATGAATAATTTGCTTCTTCTAATTATCACGTAAGATCATAATCGTTGACTACTAAATATGGACGTCGCGATGACCGCTACCATATATTCACAAGGGAAATTGCTCTTATTATGGTAATGACAGACGGATTAGTAGCTTAGGAGAAGGTTTCTGCCCATGTACTGGTGGGAAAAGGTTGCGTTTTCTTTGCCAGGAGGTGAGTAAAAGAAAGAAAGAAAGAAATACGTTTATTTGAACTCGGTTCGTGAAACATAAAAATAAAAAAACAACCAAATAATCTTTTACAATAAGTGTAGTAGTGAGTAAAGTTTAGTTTAGTGTAGTGTAGTAGTAGTGAGTAGAGTTTTGAGTGACATACACTGAGTTGACGTTTTGCCAGCGTGTTCCCAGCGAAGTAATTTGTAAACGTGCTCTCCGCGGGTGCGAAGCGAGCTAACCTCGACCACGCGACGTGCTCGCCGCGTTTCCACAATATTGTACACTCGCTTGTCTCGTTCTCTCTTGTGCACTCCGGTCAATCGTTCTCGTTGCGCACACGTAGCGTGCTCGCTACGCACACTCAGCGAGGTAGTTAAACAATCGCCTCGCTGGAAATACGCTCGAAAATCGCCAGTGTAATATGGTCCTTAAACTAAACTTAGGACCGGGCCACACAATATAAATCTACGCCCGCCGCTATCCTAAATGATTGCAGTAATATTTAAAAAGTCGGCTTTACCAGTATTTCTATAAATAAAATGTCAACAGAACAGTTGATGGTACAAAATCTGTTAAATGGAAATATAGATAAAGGTATTTAAGGCAAACACGCCGCGTTAGTGTTAGCATAATGAGCCTATAACATTCCCACTGCTGGGACACAGGTGTCCTCTTTGTGGGAGGGAGTGGGCCATAATCCACCACAGTGCGGGTTGGTTAGTGAATGGTTTCATCACGATATTTTCATTCTCCGTTTCTAGAGCAGTAGTGATGAAATAAAAGAAAAAAAGAAAAGTGTTTGCCTGGGTTGGACTTGGAACCCACGAACATGTAATACGGGGCTGTAACCACTGGGCCACCAGTTCAGTTTTTTCTTCATATTGTATTTTTTTTGTATTTTAGTTTATTCTTAGTTTTATGATGTGTGAAATGTGCCAACTTAGCATTTTCTTTTGTTTGTTATAAAAGTAGGTCTTCAATTAACTATAATTTTGACAGAACTTTCTCGAATCATACTAATACTTTTAGATTTTTCAGACAATAAAGTAAAATCGTTTAAAAACACACCATAATACAAGAATTATCAAGGTTTTGAGCAAATTATCATGTTAATTAATTTTACAAAACGATATTTAGCTAGAAGCGTGATTAAAAGTTTTTAAGGAATAAAATTAAAGCAAAAATCTTGCATTTTTTCCGGGAAATTACTAGTCGCTTGGTAAAAACCGCTTAAGACTAAATAATGGCAGTTGACGAAACGCCTATCATGCAGCTTAAGAGAAAAAAAAACTGTTTTCAAAACATACGGGGAAATAATTGTGGTGGATAAGCCGCGGTTCGAATCAAATGGATGTCGGAAGTTCAACAAACTCCATGGAGGAGGAACTCATTGCAGGACGATATCAATACTAGATAGTATTTAGTTTCTAGTAACTGGGAACATCTTGAAATGACAAGCCAACGTAAACTCATTTTACAAAATACATTGATGTTCAAATTATAACGTTCATAAAAATTATACTGACCATGCAAAATAAGGAGTCAGAATTTAGGGACACATTTTCGACTTCATATGTGAAGAAACACGAAAGAGTATCTAAAGTTAACCAAGTTCAATTTTTTATTCTTCTATGGTTCGAGTCGAACTCACACACGAAGGGTGGTATGGAACCAGCGTACAATATTTAGAAAGAAAACGCACTTTTTTGTATGGGTTGCTTCCTTGTATGGGATTTTTTGTATCTCGTACCAAACTTGCTGACTGCCTTTTCTATAGTAATGAAGTTTCGAAAAGATAGCATACGGTTTGACCCCTGTATCGGGTAAAAATATCGTGAGGAAAGCTGGATGTCAATAGTCTGAAATTGCAAACAATAAATACCGGCCAAGTAAGAGTCGGATGCGCCCAAAAACGGTTCCGTAGCGTATTAAGATCGAGTGAAAACGCCGAATAATATACGTTTCTTGTATTGGGATCCCCTTTAATTTTTGATAGAGCGGCAATAGAAATACAAAATCTGTGGAAATTTCAAGTGCCTACCTATTACCGGTCATGTGATACAGCCCACTGACAGACAGACGGGATGGGCAGCAAAGGCTTAGTTCCGTTAGTCACCCTTCGAGTATGGCCTAAAAACTATTTAAATAGAAAGAAAAAACATTATTTTGCGGTAAAAATTACCCAAAAAAGAAATAAAACAGGAATATAACAATTTGGGGGAAAATATGCGTCACATCCACGCAAAATGGCCATCGCTCATCATAAAGCTGCGACTCTATACGAGACAGAGCCCCAGTGCTGGTTTTCAGCGACAGCCGGCATTGGCGTGATGACGTCAAACCGGTGCAGCATATAGTGTAATAAAAAAATCTGAATAATACATTACTTAGTCCCAAAAGTTTAAATATTATATTATATAAATATCTTTATAATTGACAAACAACAGCCGCAGTCCCTTAAAAACTAACCTCCCGTATATCCCCAACTAACTCCACCGCTGGGCATTAATTTGAGCAGCAATTAAAACTTTTAGCTGCCATCGGACGGTTTTTAACGCCGAAAAATATATTGCAACGTAAAGTGAAAAACTGAAGAGTTTCAGTGACTACGTTGTTTCAGGATTGTTATTAACAGTCGAGTTTGTAACAGCTTTACAGAATTGTTAAAAGTATGTGTTTATAGAGAATTTTGTGACTATGCTTTCAAATTATATAAAGTGTGTGCTGGTTTATAAATGGTCAACCTAAGGCCCTTTGTGCTTGTTTACGGACACGCGGGGCGTTGGGCGGGGCGTGCGGCGGGGCGGCCCGCACAAAATTCAAACATATGGCATTGTATGAGAGTGTTTACGGAGAAGCGTTTTTATAGGCGTTTGCTTGAAATCCAGGCGGTGCCCGCGGCGTTGCACGCCGCGTCGCACGCAGCGATGCCCGCAGCGGGGCACGCGGCGGGCAACGCTGCGTTCAACGCCGCGTGCAACGCCGCGGGCAACGCCGCGTCGTATGTACGCTCAATACCTACGAACTACGAACATCGGCGATATCCACATATAACATCAAATAAGTAAATCTATGTTCCGTTTTAGCTCTAAACAATTAAAGCTTCTAAGTGAACGAACGAACGAAAAATATGGCTATTTATGTGAAATATTTTGATACTCGTACATGAATCAAACCCTACCGGGTACCTACTTTCCGTTGACCTAGAATCATGAAATTTGGCAGGAAGCAAGATCTTACAGCAAATCTTCAATTATTCGTTATATCGCAAAAAAAAAAAAATGTGATTACAAAATTACATTTGCAGTTGGAGAATTGACCGTGACGTATATCAATGTATGAGAGAACAAGTTTGTCTAAATTAAGTTTGTTCTTGGGATTTTATTCATCCCAACCACGGAAACCTTCATTGTGCGTGGTCCGACACGCACTTGGCCGGTTTTTTTAATGCCTCGTTGGTCTAGTGGTCGCAAGCACTACTGCTGAGCATAAGTTCCGGGTTCGATACCCGGGTCGGGCAAAATATTATTGGTATTTTCCATCTGGTATTTCTCAGTAGTAGCCCGGAGTCTGGATTTGTGCCCGGTTGATGTCATTAAGCTCGCCCCCTATTACATGGGACTTAAACATAACTGGCGAAATGTGGGTGTAGGTACTATAGGAACACCTCTGCCTAACTTTTCGGAGAATATAGGCGTGATGTTATGCATCCTATGTATTTCTTTATTTATTATTAAATATTTCGGTCGCGCTTGAATATCAGCTCCCGCCTTCCGCTCCCGATGCACGCCGCGTGCACCGCCGCGTTCACCGCCGCGTGCAACGCCGCGTGCAACGCCGCGGGCACCGCTACATTTCACGCCACGCCGCACGCCCCGCGCTTCCATAAACAACATCGTACATCGCCATATGTTTGTGTTTGCGCGTGTGATGACGCGGGCCGCTGCACGCCCCGCCTCTCTGTAAACAGAAAAATCGTCCGACGCACCGCCGAACGCCACGCTGCACGCCACGCTCAACGCCCCGCGTCTCCGTAAACAAGCACTAGTCACACACGTTTTTCATGCCGTGAAAAACGACGGTTTATTTGCCGTGTGTAGGCACGGCATGGACGTCAGTTTGTATGGATCACTATGGAAGCTTGTTGACAGACACGTTTTTCTACGGTGTGGTTTATACGCCGTACGGTATAGTAAGGAAAACCGTGCCGTATACATCGAGCCTTTAACATAATCAGCCTATTAATGTTCCCACTGCTGGGACACAGGCCTCCTCTCTGTGAGAGGGAGTGGGCCGTTATCCACCACGCGGGCCCAGTGCGGGTTGGTAGATGTGACATGTCTTCGAATTTTTGGTTCCAGGACATGCCGGTTTCCTCACGATGTTTACCTTCACCGTTCTGTGAGCAGTGGTGATGAAATTATTTTACACAAAGTAAAGCGCCTGCCTGGGTTCGAACCCACGACCTACAACTTGTAAGTCGGGGCCGTTGGCACTGGGCCGCCACTGCTCCCTAGGACATAGGGCCTTAGGACGTACATAATGTAAAATGCAATATCCCTCGTATTTTTCTGTTATTGTGCTAATAACTCAAGAACAACATAGGACGCTTTTTAGATAAAAATAACATGACTGTGTAAAAGAAAAAGTTACAACAGCAACAACTCAATAAAAAATTGTGTTTCAAAAACTTTAACCCGACTACGGGAAAATAAAAGTGATCTAAAAAGTACGAAACAAGAAAGTATTTTAGACAGAAATCAAGATATAGATACAAAAATGGTCACAATAAAGCCGTGGTCTCATGCCTGTATACCATGTGGATGCCAGGAACACCATCAAAATTATAATGGTATGCGACGACGGCTTAACTTGACCATTTTTGTACCTATGTCATGATTAAGTTCTTACAAGGCTCGCCATGGCCTTTCTTTTGATACCAAACATGTCATGATTATCTCAATTTAATTTTTTTCGAGGTAAGTTTATGTGTAAAGTCCACCATATTTAATTTACGGACACTTTATATTGCCTATGTCACCCGGACCATTAGAACGAATCTATTGATACCTCATTCATCAAAATCGATTCTGTAGTTTAGGCGCTACGGTGGAACACACTTAAAAACTAACATACTTAAACTGCTAAAATCATAACCCTTCCTTTTGGCTTTGCCGTAGTCGGGTAAAAAGAGATAGCATACTTAATCTTTTATTCAAATCCCTAATCTATGTAAAATAGCTAGTTCCATCCGACAATGTAAGTGTTAACTGAAACCCATTAATTTCAGCCCATGACACCACATAGTTGAGCAGATTACGTTCGGCCCTTGAACTCTTAAACCCGAATGATCCCGAACTCATTAAAGAATGAAGACCGCTCTAATTCAAACATGGTTTACATTAGAGGGTTTATCTTGATTAGTTTAGTGTAATTATCACAGCCACACGATTCGATCCACCAGGTTAAGCTACGCTTGCCGGGGTTGGTCTGTGGATAGGTGACCATCTTAACATACCCAGTCTCCTCCGTGCCTCGGAAAGCACGTTAATCCGTTGGTCCCGGCTGTCATTAGTGGATCTTTCACAGTCGTTACGGGTCGTCAGAAGCCCGAAAGTCTGACAACCAGTCTTACCAAGAGGTATCGTATTACCCAGTTACTGGGTTGTGGAGTTCAGATAGGCAGTCGCTCCATGTAAAATACGGTATTCAGCTGCAATCGGTAAGACTGGAAGCTGACCCTAACATAGTTGAGAAAAGGCTAGGCAGATGATGATAGAATATCGGTTACACTAGTCCCTATTTCTGTGGTAATATGTTTAAAACTAAATTAAAAAACCTGTTAATTGATAATGTATTTTATAATCTGCATGAGTTTTTTGACAAAAAATAATGAGCATTTGTAATTAATTTGTAATCTATTAATCTATTTGTAATTTATTTTTAATCTATTAATCTATTTGAAATTTATTTTTAATCTATGAATCTATTTGCAATGTATCTATTAAAATTTGTATTGAATACGATTGCATATCCGACCTGGGTAGACTGTTGAGCCTAAAAATTTGTTTACGTGTAAAATAAGAACTGATGTACACAGTTATGCAATAAATATATCTTTATCTGTTTACCTTTCTGACGAAACTCAACATGCTTGTGGTAGGAATTACCGTCAATAGTGCAGTGGGTAGGTGTCGAACTTAATATCTGTCGGTCGTCATTCTGAGTTACTGGCACTTCGTTTTATTTCTATTGCACAATGTAACATAACATTACGCCTCTAATCCCCAAAGGGGTATGCACAAGTGTATAGTACATACGCCAACATTTGGCTTTATGTTCGTCACATGTAAAAGGGGAAACATCTATTGCCAATAAACGGCACATACTTAAGCACTGCTGCTACTAATAACTACCTAGTAGTAAAACCGTTTAAAAAATTGTATTAAAAGTATTTTATATTTTATTTTTTGATAATTGTTTACGTTTATTTTACATTTGACTTAATTATAGTTTTGTAATTTATGTTTTGCATGGTATTTTTTTTTAATCTGAATAATATTTCGTAATTTAAATTGAATTGCATGCTTTGTAATAATAATATAGAAAAGAAAAGAAAAAAAATACGTTTATTAATAATACGTTTATTTTAATATCTGTATCATCGTCATTTTGTAATATTTATTTAAGTATATTTATGTTTTATGTTTGATTATTTCGAACGCAATGTATATTGTCACTGAATAAATTTATTTCAATTGTCGAATTGAACCAATAATTACTTTGCTCGAGCTGAGATTCAAACCCAGATCCTCATGCTCAAACAGTCGCCCTTCTACCACAAAACAACGTCGCATTCTAAGTAACGTGAAGATTTTCCCCACTTTGTCTCTCGGCACCCAATAAGTTTTAAAGCTTTATTTCTAACCCAAGGGAAGCAAGAATGTCAGCAAAATACGATTCTCCTACATATGTACACCATTAAGAATTCCATTTTCCTTCCACCCTGAACATAAGGGCATGATAAGTGGCCGATGCCATAGATTTTAAGGGCTACATACCCATTGTGAACCTTTTAGCTTTATTTGCATTTACCTTATGGGGTCGCATGTGTATCTCAATTCGAATGTGACAGTTGAACAATTGGATGAGAACTTATATTTTTTTCTAAAGATAAAATTAGGGTAGATACTATGTTAGGTCTAGGGTAGATCTAAGATAAGTGTTAGTCAATAAATAAGTCATTAATTTATGTTTTTTTTTTTTTTTTTTCATGTAATTTATATACTTAGTTTCGTTTTACTTTTTATTAAAATTTTATTATAAGAATTTATTTTAGTTTCCCGTTTATATATTTAGATATGTATTCTCGATGAGGCTAACTAGCTAACTGTAGCCAATGTCAAACTTTTATTTTATGAAACAAATACCAAAATGTTGTACCTATTTAATGGTGCCCAAGATATACAGGCTGTGCCTAGTTTTGGACCAACGATACCCGCAAATTGTAATTTTGAATGATGAAAAAAACGATTTTACTATGTTGTAATTGAGCCTGTCAATTTCCCGCAGTGGGGGGCAAAGGCAATTCGAAATAAGCATTTATCATTATCAGTATGCTATCGTTTCGAAACTTGCTTACTATGCCAAAATAAAGGCATGGAAGGTAGTCAGCAAGATTGGTAATAGGGCTGACAGCATAATCAGCCTATAATGTTCCCACTGCTGGGACACAGGCCTCCTCTCTGTGAGAGGGAGTGGGCCGTAATTCAACACCCGGGCCCAATGCGGGTTCGTAGATGTCACATGTCATCGAGTTTTTGGTGCTAGGTTATGCCGGTTTCCTCACGATGTTTTCCTTCACCGTTTTTAGAGCAATGGTCATCATCATCATCATCATCAGCCTATTAATGTTCCCACTGCTGGGACACAGGCCTCCTCTCTGTGAGAGGGAGTGGGCCGTAATCTACCACGCGGGTCCAGTGCGTGTTGGTAGATGTCACATGTCTTCGAATTTTTGGTTCTAAGACATGCCGGTTTCCTCACGATGTTTTCCTTCACCATTTTGAGAGCAGTGGTGATGAAATAGTAATCGCCACTCAGGGTTCGAACCTAAGACCTACAACTCGTAAGTCGCACTATGCACCAATCATGCAAAAGGTCCTTTACAGCACAATATAACAGGATGCTATAGGAAGTATTAATTTATTCCAAACTGAACAAATTGCTGACCTAGAATGAGCTGCACCCCCATCTTTATAGCTAAGCATAGTTGGGAGCCCTTCTATATAACCATGGCAACCGATTTACTCTCACTTCCCTACAACGCCTCCGACCCTCCTTTATACAGCATGATTTATAACCGTGCCGTTCTATTTCGTCCAATTTACAGTAAATTAAGGATGGGTTTCTGGTTACAACACATACCTAGGTATTTGTGTTTTCGTTATAATGATTTTTGATTGATTGTGAGTGTATAGTCTGTTCAATCCGATTCTGATAAAAATGTTAACAAATCTGTTTTTTTATGTTAGGTACCTACACTGTAACTCTTTAAAGGGAGTCCCATCATTTCAGCCGAAAGACGTCCAATGCTAGACGTAGGCATACTCCAAGCACCGCCACTTCGACCGATTCTGTGCCTTCCCGCTTCCAGCGGATTCCTGCGGCATTTACAAGGACAAGGTCCATCTTGTTCCCGGCCTTAAAACTCTACGTCTTCCGGTACGCGGTCGCCACTTCAGAACCTTATGGCCCGATCTGTTCTGCCAGCAATGGGAGTCACATTCATCAGTAAATCAAAGGTTTTAACTTGATATCTGACCAATTTTTCCAACATAAATAAATTGCTATTAAAAATTAATCTTCTACTAAAAGTGAGTAATTTTTGTAATCACGTTCTCAAAAACAGCTCTAACGTTTTCGATGAAAGTTGCAATATAATTATGGGTTTGCACGGGGACGAAAAATCTGGGTAAATTCGTTTTTTTAATTTTTACCCGAGCAGGGCTCGGTCGCCAAGGTACTGATATGTATAGACTTAAACAAGACATTCTAATAGTATACCTACTCCAAGTCTAAGGCCCTGCGCAGTCGGCACACTTTTTGTGCGATCGAGTCTGCGGCGCAAAAAAAGTCTGCATGGCGCGCAAAAAGTCGGTCGCGGATATTTCACAGACTCAACGCACACGACGCACATCTTCGATCATTTTGTCGGCAGAGCTGTTACCTGTAGGGACGTAGACGCTATGGAAATCGTGCAGAGATCGCGAAGTATTATTTTGTACATAAAGTACAGAAAAAGAAGAAGAAAAAAAAAGTATTTCTGTTTTTTCTTTAGACGTCATACATGTCCAAACAGGAGCGGAATAAACATTACAGCACACTTCTTCCCACATTTTTCTTTTTAAATGTCTATCATGATATTCTGCCTTAGAAGTATCATAAATTGCTGGTCTGTTTTGTATTTCTTGAATTAACATAGTTACATCGACCTCTGGCGCCATGATAAATAGATCGCGTGCGTTACGTCCACCCCTAGCAAATGCAGATTGCCGACTAAAGTGTGCGCCGTCTGCGTTAGCGCGCGTTGAAGCAAACGTTCAATTTTTTTCACACACTTTTTGTGCGGAGCGGCGCGCCGCGGCGCTGTGCGGTCTGCCCGAATTACACGGATTTTTTGTGCGCCGGACTTTTTGCGCGTCGTGTGCGTTACTGCATATAATTGCATAGGTTCTATTTTCACAGACTAAAAAGTGCGTCACGTATAGTCTGTCGTCTGCGCAGGGCCTTACTCTCTACCAAACCCTGTAAGAAACAAAAGCATAAAGTTATGTTACGTCATTCAAAAACGAATCAAATATAATTAAGTTACATTGTAACCGAACTCAACAAGCTAATATTACATCCCGCTATCTTTTGACTAACAAAGTCACTTTAACCGTACTTACGTTTTACAACCTCGTAAAAATTACCGTAAAATGAAACGACACTTTTTATTTATGACTCTTCATAATCACGAAACAAAATGACCTCGTTAATAATTATCAGGAATTTTTATTGATGGCAATTTGCATACTTGAAGTTGGGTTTGTCGGTTTTGAGACGGGAGATGGATATGAAGATAAAGACAGAGTATAGTCATGTCTCTGTCTATTGCAAATTAATGACAGCAACATTAATCGGTTCTTAAGGGCTTAAACCGCCAGTTGCAGAAACGAACTTTAAGGATTAAAGCTGTCATTAAATGCTAATCTTCCATTAACTTGTTGCAGAGAGCAAAGACTCGTCTTCAATGGTTCTTTGAACAAATTAATGAAATCATTAGCGTTAATGATCCATTACGTAATGTTTGTCTTTGTGCAACGGGGTGTTAAGGGCTTAAATCTATTAATACGCTACCTCGATAGTCTAGTGGTCTCAAGCGCTACTGCTGAGCATGAGGTCCTGGGTTCGATTCCCAGGTTGGGCAAAGTGTTATTGAGTTTTTCGATATGGAATTTTTCAATAACAGCCCGGAGTCTAGATTTGTGCCCGGTTGATGGCAATAGGCTCGCCCCCTATTACATGGGACTTAAACATAACTGGCGAAATGTGGGTGTACTATAGGTACTTCTCTGCCGAACCCTTCAGGGAAACAAGGCATGATGTTATGATGTTTATGTTTTGTAAATCTATGAATATTAATCTGCTTTATCATCAGCCTATTAATGTTCCCACTACTAGGACACAGGCCTCCTCTCTGTGAGAGGGAGTGGGCCCGCGTGGTAGATCCACGCGGGCCCAGTGCGGGTTGGTAGATGTCACATGTCTTCAAATTTTTGGTTCTAAGACATGCTGGTTTCCTCACGATGTTTTCCTTCACCGTTTTGAGAGCAGTGGTGATGAAATTATTTACACAAAGTAAAGCGCCTGCTTGGGTTCGAACCCACGACCTACAACTCGTAAGTCGGGGCCGATACCACTGGGCCACCACTGCTCTGCTTTAAAATCTTTTAATTCTCTGAGAAGAAAGACTGAAACAAACTCAGAGGTCAGTCTCTTTTAAAGTCCAGAGATAATCTTAGTCAGGCCATTATGAGGACCATGCGGGATAAGAACCAGACAGAATAAGTGAACATCATAATTTTGAACGCTTTATTGGACGTTCATAGAATGATAAGACCAGACTACGCAGACAAATTGGTGATCTGGGTTGTGTAGATCAGTCCATCAGTAGTCCATTGCTTCATAAGTTCGAAAAAAAAATCTGGTCAATTTGTTTTTTCGATCTTATGAAGCATTGGACTAGCAATCTGTTTCAATTCATTTAAATTTTTTATTGATCGTGCATTCCGTAATTAGGGTACAGATAGGCAGTTGCTGTAAGTAAAATACTTAATGGAGAAGGGTAGGTGTCTCGTTATTATCAACCATATTTTAACTACTGTGGGCGTACTGTGGGTAGTGCTGGTTATTGCGCAATAGAAAAACCGTTTGCAGTTCAGATCAAATTACTATTTACGATCACATTAATCATACTAGCAATTCACACACTGTAAGTACACCACACAACTATTCGAAACGCACGACAATTTCTAAACGTGTTCACTGCTCGACCGCCACCGATGAACTCTGCTTAGCTTCGGCCGGTCCTAGCGTTATGTTGTAGACTCTGTCGAGCGCCGCTAGGCAGCGATTAGTCAACTCAGTAACGTATTTCCGACATACTGGTATTCAGCTGCATTCGGTTAGACTGGAAGCCGACCCCAAAGACGTTGGGAAAAGGCTAGGCAGATTGACTAAGCCTGTCGATGACAGGCTAGCCTACTTCTTCAACATCATAACTTTCGGCCGAACCTACATAAATGTTCCAGACATTTTTTTGACGGTTCGTAACAAAAAGTTGATCCCGTTCCGTAACAACATGTCGAAGTTGGAACATCATAAATCAAATGAAATAAAATCTTGAGATACGTGGGTATTATAAGAAAAGTTTTCGCCCTGTCATGTATTATTACTTAGTTATCTTCATAATGCGTTACAATACAGAATTTATCGGATATATGTTCAGATTAATCCCGATTATAATCGATTTCAGTTTTAAACGTGTTACTTATGCAATTACCCGTGCGTTTCGACGTAACCGTGTATTATGCAATTACCCGTGTGTTTCGCAATTACCCGTGTATGAAACACGTAACCGTGTGTTACTCAATTACCCGTGTATTAAGCAATTACCCGTGTGTTGCGTAATTACCCGTGTGTTCAGCAATTACCCGTTGTTTAGCAATTACCCGTGTGTTGCGTAATTACCCGTGTGTTGCGTAATTACCGATGTACTGAACTATTGCATTTAAATATTCCATAGGCGTACTTTGATTTAAAAGAAAAGACAAAATATATACAGGGTGAATTTTTGAGACGAAGCAGTAAGAGTAGGTATAAAATAGCCAATGAGAAACAAATCCAGACTGACGTCTCTGTTCACGGTTCAGCACACGAAAACCTTTAATATAATTGAATTAGCTTCCGCCCGCAAATTCGTCCGCGAGCCTATAAACTTCCTCAAGAATTGGGTAATACAATGCAAAAAGAATTTTTGAAATCTGACTGGTAGTTTCGGAGATTAACCCCTACATACAAACAAACATACAAATTAACAAATTTTACGTCTTAATAATATTATTATAGTATAGATAAGTAGACACTTAAATAGTTTCCAAGCAAAATTTATATGATTAGATAACAAAACAAATTGACGATTCGACCCAAAAACTTTCACAAAATTAAATTGATACAATATTTCACTTTCAATACAAGAATCAGCAGAAAAAGAAAACTAAATAACTGAATAACTAAATTATATTCAAAACCTTGGTTCGAATTGATGTTTCATACGTACTCTTTATGCCTTCTTGCCAAGGGGGTAGGCAAAAACTACAGAATGTCACCTTTTTTTTTTTTGTGGGAAATCAACCAATGGCTTCTCCCACTCTGGGCGGAGCGGAAGGGCGTGTCAGACTCTTACTGACTAAAACCCACCCGTGTTCCTTCCCTTGCCTTGCCAGGGGCCACGGTTTCCCCTTTGGACTACCCGCAACCCCGGCGGCAGGCATCGGTCCTAGTGGACCCCGTCAGTTTCGCTGACATCTCTTTGAGGCGCGCGTGGAACACGACGCGCCGTCGACCCGGGCCTGGTCCTTATCGGACGGCGAGCTGCCCGTTGCTCTCCATCCGCAGGCCCGACAGAATGTCACCTGCTCTTTTCTTACTCCTTTTGCTCCGATTATACATTGATGTTATTTTCACTCAACAAATTAATATCAACTTAATGCAAATGTAAATTAAGTAGACTTCAGAACGACTAGTACTATTGAAAAAGTCAAAAAATGTTGTAGCGGAAACTGAACTTTAAACGTAAAGTTGCTTTTCCCAAAACACTTATTTAACTACATGTTTCGAAAGTAAATTTCGAACGCAGTATAATGTTCATAACGTAGTTTTTAACTTGAAGATTGTTTCTTTTGATATTGGTTCGTGCGTAAAAAGGTTTTTTGCCGGCTGTTTCGTTAAAAGAAAAATATGAATTGTCATTTTACGCTATTTTGCCAATTTTGTAACGAATTTCGATTGGGTTCGGTAATTTTGCGCCAACATAATATTTTTTTACAAGAAAACCAAATGTTATAAGAAATACATTTTGTTTAAAGCCATCAAGAATTTAACTCTTAACCAAAACGCTTATTTATTATTTTTTCTTTAACATAAAACGGCATTATGCCAATTACTTTAGCTAAAGATACAATTAGACAAAAAAATCTTAACCCTCATACCTACTAGCGGTTAACCACCACGTTTGATGGCGGTTAAGTTCGTACAACAATAAGCGGTTGCATATTAAAAAATGAAAAAACGGCTACCCGCGCAGTTAGCCGCCTCTACGATAAGCTGCAATGCCCCTGCGGTTAACCGCTAGTGCCTACGAGGAATTACACTAATCTCACAGAACAACAGACATACTGACATGATCGTCTTCCATTCAGCCGCGAATTACACATCACAAGCAGGTTTATTAGCGTCCACAAGGGCGTTGATCGCAAAAATAGTGCGTTATTTAAAAAATATAAAGTCGATCGGCCACTGCTAAGTAGGATGTGCACGGAGAGGTTTGCCGTATTGGCCGCGCGGTTCATTTGTTTGCTACTCGTGCGTGGCCGTGGGCTGCTGTGGAGCGGCGCCTTTACTCTGTCAACACAATACTGCGGAAGCGTGCGATTTACAGCAATAGTCTCGTTCTGTGGACCTAGCATGAAGGCATAATAATTAAAATTCTATTGTGTCTCGTTAATGACAGCTGAAGGTATAATAAATAATAAAGTTGATTTACTTACTATACTGATACTATGTTTCTGTTTCTTTTTGTGTACCATAAAATGATTCATGAGAGGGTGCCGAGATGGGAATTTTTCGTAGACAAGATAAATAAATTCATGGGTGCCGAGATGGGAAGGTGCCGAGATGGAAATAAACCGTAAATTCGAACGATTTGAAAGTTGATAATAGGTACTCATTTGCATTTTAGATTTCTTTAGTTTTAAGACTTTATTCATATTTTTGTATATTTATTTTTGATACCAGTTATGCTTGTTAAAATTTAACCAGTATGCTATAATATAGTTGTATTTTTGATTCGGAAATCCTATGAAGTTACGTTACGTTTAGGTTGCGCATTCGTACTAGGTCCACTGAATCTAAGCAAACATTTTGACTGACTTTCTAAGCAAGAACAAAATAAAAATGTACTTCCTAGTCACGAATAAGGTATAAAGCAATCGCTCCATCAATTCCCAATAAGATTATTTTGATACGAGACTAGTACCCACAGATAGCTTGTCAAGGCAGAAGAATTGCACTCCTAGCAAATTACACGTCACAATGTTGACATATCATTCACGAGTATGATTTTGCCCTGTCAGGGTAGACGACGGCATATTTTCCCTATGAAAAACTCCTTAATCCAAGGTCACAATATTAAGATAAGCTCGCGTCACCAAGTGAATTCGTGTCAATATTATCTAACACTATCTTTGTTACCCTTGCTTCCCCTTTTACCCCTGTTTTCCCGGTTTACTCGCGTGTGCCAAATTGCGCTGGTAAAAACGGTACTAGAGAATGCCTATTTGGCTGTATAGGAATGCCTTGGCTTATTAAATTTGTTTTTTTTTTGGATGCAGATTGGCAAGGAGTTTCTATGTTAAGTGGCTTGGCTGTATACAGAGAAATTTTAAAGCCAAGTGAAAGTACTTTAAATTAACATTTCAACCGGAGCAGTTTACTATACCTGTTTTTGCCGCCAAACTTTGCAGGCAGGTAGAAAAACATATGTGTACAATGTACATAGGGCGTACTATTTATGGTGTACTAGGTCTTATCTAAAAGATGACCTTTGGCACAGATTAAATAGAGATGGGAGACTCCGCAGTTTAGTTAGGAAGCTACAAGTACACGATGGACCCGTTTTGCTGGGCCAATTCAGTGAGTGTAACGTATACAGAAAATTTTAGAGTAACGCGATAGAAAGAGAGGAAACTTCTAGGTGAATATAACTTACTGTAAATGATTAACGCTGTGCGACTTGAATTGCACTGTATTGTGTCGTAGGAAGAGTCGGTTTTTATTTAAATGATTTTGCGGATTGTCCCTTCTGTATTAATCTGTGCCTTTGGTTGACAAGCAAATGCCTATAGAGTAGTTAGAAAAAAAATTATAATGGAAACAAAATATCTTCTGAAACTAAATATGGCTATTCTGAAATTAAAAGATGAATAAATAAAGTGACAGAAGCACACGACTTTGTCTATGTAAATTTCGTCATTTCCATAATCAGCCTATATTTTTTCCACTACTGTGATACAGGCCTCCTCTCTGTGAGAGGGAGTGGGCCGTAATCCACCACGCGGGCCCAGTGCGGGTTGGCAGAACTGTCACATGTCTCCGAATTTTTGATTCTAGGACATTCCGGTTTCCTCACGATGTTTTCCTTCACCGTTTTGGGAGCAGTGGTGATCAAATTATTTTAAACAAAGTAGAATGCCTGCCTTAGTTTGAACTCACGAGCTACAACTCGTAAGTCGGAGTAATTACCATCGTAATTACTTTCAATGTATGTCAGCCTTATTACCACGGAACAGATAACTTATTACCAATATAGTATAATTAAAAGTGCAATTTTAACTATAGTTAAATAAGTTATTATTATAATAACTTCAGTTTACCTGCGATAATGGGCCGTAAAATAAAAATCGCTAAAAGATTCTGCAATAAAATATTGTATTCTGCTTTATTAATCCGAAATACCCACCCACATCATTTATTTATTTATTTAATTTAATGCACAATGTACACAACCAATTTTACACGCTAAGCTTAAACTAGTGAGTACATGACCCTGTTAGGGCGCAGCAAGATAACTTAAACTAATATTGCAGAAGAGGTATCTAGATTTATCCAATTACATAAATATTACTTATTCAATATTGTGTTTTTCACTATTTGTGAGCATGTGACTTGAGATAAGTCAGTGTAAATCAGTGGACATCAAAGACTTGCTATTCACTCGCCTTAAAAGTGTTCTAAAGAAATGGCTTCTAGAACTAACATACACCACCGAAACAGATCCATTTCTATAACGTTTATCGACAAGCCAAAGTGCCAGCAAACAACATCCCTCTCTCACACTTTCACCCTCACAGACACTCACACAAAAACCCACACAGCATTTTACACGCTTTACTTAACTTGCCCTGTAACCTGACATTTCTTTCTGCTCAATCGCACTCTGACCCCCAAGTTATATGCTCTGCTTAGTGTGGGGGTCAGCAGTCAAAACAATCATTGTGATGTATATTATATATAAACTTAATTGTATCTATGTAAGATCACTGTATGTCATCAACTTTTCCTTCGCCAATAAACTTTTTTTGTTTTTGGCGCGTTGAGCACTTTTTGAGATGGATAAAAAATGTTAAACTCGCGTCAGGCATCAGGCGTCAGGCGTCAGGACACGTGACCTGATCGAACATTTGTAAGACGGAGGGAGAGTAGAATTTGTTGACAGCGCACTCGGTTTTATTTTATTTGGAATTGTTTTAATGGAGCTACAGCTTTCGTTCTTGTACTGACGTCAAGCAAGCCACATAAATTCCTGACATTTTCGTTAGATGGCGTTACTTAGTTTTCACTTCCATCGGCAGTCTCCAAAGACTGCCCCGCATGTTTTGTTTTTGTTGATTGAATGACTGACTGTAACTTTTTTTAGAGCAATGGGGACTTTGTATAAATTGTTTCATTACCACTGCTCTCAAAACGGTGAATGAAAACATCGTGAGGAAACCGACATAATAGGACAGTATTAAAATAAACACGACAACATTAACAACCTATTCTTAATTTATCATCATAATTATTATGACCCCAAGTTACCTTTGCCACCCAAACTCCTAATAACCCTATCACACACTGAAACACAGCTCCTCAGTACAAAACAAACATAACAAAGAGACATGTTCCTTTCAGAAAGGTTTCCTTACCCTCAGTATAACAGACACGGACTCCGGAAATCTATTAAGTGGGGCCTCCAGGCGTCCGAGAGACTCTAATGCAGATGAAACGGCCTTTCACTTTCATGGATCTATGAAGAGAGGCTAGATGGTGCAACTTTTCCTCATTTAATTTTAACCTTATATAGCCTTATATTTAATTGGTTAAATCTATATTCCATTTGAACATAAGACATTAAACTAAGGCAGTGTTTAGAGTGCCACCAGTGGCACTCTATCCCTATCGGATAAAGTGCCACTACAAGCACCCTAGTAACACCGCCTCGGCCCGGCCAAAGTGCCGCAAGCATTGGATTGTCATTGTCACTAAGTCACGTCACTTGGTATTTTGTTTGATTGTCGAGGTTAGATCGCTGTAAAACACCACATTCCCAAAACATTACATTCTCTTATGCCTAAACGGACGATGGCACTTCGCCGGCCGCTACCGCGGCACCGCTCGCTACGCTCGCTCGGCTCGTGCGTTGTGTGGTCACTGTTCTAACCTAACCTAACCTAAATAACCAGTGACAGTGACAATGCAACGCTCACGGCACCCTAGCCGGGCCGAGGCAGCGACACTAGAGTGCCACAAGAAACTCGCGGCACTCTATACACTTCGTTAAACTAAACCTTTTTTACAGTCCGTTCAACCGATTTCGACTTCTATTGCATTGGTGGCATGACAAATGGCAGCTGCAAACAATTAGTATTGTAACCACTTTTTTTCTTTTAATTCCAACCTTATACCTACGGTATAAAAGTCAGAATCGGTTGAACGGACTGTAAAAAGGTTTGTCTAATGTTATTTCAAATGGAGTATTTTAACATTATAAATGCGAAAGCAAGTTTGTTTGGTTGTTTGTTACGGTTTCATGCTAAAACGGCTGAACGGATTTGGATGAAATTTGGCACATGGGTAGTGTAGCAGCTCGGGCTGCACAGGGTAGGCTGCGCAGGCTGCTAAGAGATAGGTAGGTAGTTAGGTAGAAGAAAAGAAACAGCTATAAAAGTTAATACGTATATTAGGATAGAACACGGCTAGGTCGCGGGTAGGTCCTGAACACTGTTTCTGAGCACTCGCACTTATAGATAGATAGGAAGGGTACCGTCCTTGGCAGCACGTGGTAGACGTGGGGGCCTGTCAGCACAGGCTCCAGCAGTTGTAGTCCGGACGGTCCTCGTAGGACGACAGATGGTGTGCGTCGGTAGCAGGTGGAGGCTGCCTGTCAGCACAGGCTTGCGGCGGCAGGCCGCAGGTAGGTAAGGCCTCGGTAGCGTGCGTCAGGTTGAGGTAGTTAGCAGGAACAGGTAAGAGGTCCTGCCCTCAGCCCGTACGGTGAACCCTGCAAGGCGCGTGAGAAAGCGCATGTTAGCGGTGCAGTGCGAGTAGAAGCAGGCCGCATGCGGTGTGTTAGCTTCATCCCCCATTTAGCGACCAAGAACGGTATGGGAAGCGGTGTAGGCGGAAGCTTAACACATCGCAGCGGCTTACAGGCAGAGAGAGATAGTGCAGAAACAGCGTGGCACATTCGCAGATGATAAGTTAGGTTAAGTATGAAACACAAGGTAACCTGATTATAGCAGATGGCAGAAATGAAGATAACAAAGATCACAGCAGATGGCACACTCAATAGTTAGTGGATATATACATAGAAGAATAATGAGGAACTCACCCTAGATTCGGGGCACATAGTAGATTATAGGTTAGCTGTCAACGGTACAGCGAACGGAAGTCAAATGACAGAGCCCAGAGCTATACGGAGATAGATAGTGTTGTGACATGTGTTTTAGTGTTGTGATTAGTAGCTTACTAAATATCATTATATCAACACTCGACTATTCAGTTGCACAACGTTACAGTAGATAATGACCTGGAAAAGGACACAAAGTAACTTTTATCCCGATATTCCTACGGGATCGAAACTTATGCGCGGGTATAAAACTAAAGCTTTCTCGTGCGATGGCAGCACTCTTCAATGTTCTGTCACTGTCACATTATTTTGATTCTGTTATTGTTCTACTCACAAATTAAATTGGACTGAACTTGATTGATGACTGCCTCGTTGGTTTAGATGTCGCAAGCACTACTGCTGAGTATGAGTTCCTGGGTTACATTCCGGGGTCGGATAATGTGTTATTGGGTTTTTCCGTCTGGAATTTGTCAGAAGCAGCTCGGAGCCTGGATTTGTGCCCGGACTGTTCCTACCGGACTTTTGTATTACAAAAATCTTTGTCCAAACTAAAATTCAAAGCATTTATTTCAATATTAAACGATTTATGCAGTTTTGAATTGCGAAAGAGTCGGTCAGTCAGCAATATGAAGCTAGTTGCCCACAATGCCAGCCCAGCAATATGAATAAGATATCCGTAATATGAATGAGACACTAATAGGCCAATTCCAAATAAAAAAAATTCAATTCACTTTTGGTATATTCAAAGAAATGACTAAAAGTTCACTTTAAAACAAAACAACATCACCAAATACACAACACAATAACTAACAACAACAAAAACAAAAGAAACACTGAAAACAAAAACCAGAACACATCTATTCAAATTCCGAATAAAATTTAAAAAAATCTCAACCACAGGAAGCGGAAACACTAAATATAATAATACATCCATGGCGTCCCTTTTCACAAAATAATGCCTTATTTCCTTTATTACGAATGAAGAGTCTGGCGTTTTCATTTTCGCCTTCAGAATTGAAGCCTGAAGCCTCTTTAAAGCTCATTAATTTGTTCTTTTTGAAGTTGTAAAATAATATTAGGATTGTGTGAGAGGTGATTAGTGTAAATGGGCACTGCTTTGTGGTGTGGATTGGGATAAAATGCAATGTTAAAAGTTCAAAGCTGGATTCATTAACAATCATTTCTGGGGTGTGTGTGGTATGAAATAAAATTGTGACTTCAAAATTTTCAGGATATAAATTATGCGCGAATTGTGTGAATCTAACACAAGTGAATGCATACATTTAATACGCTTATGATGCAAAATATACACTCAAAAATTATCTAGTGGTCGCAGCTACTGCTGATCCTGAGCTTTTGAGTTTGTTTCCCGGGTCGGGCAAAGAGTTATTGGGTTTGTCCATCTAGAATTTCTCAGTAGCAGCCCAGTCTGGATTTGTGCTCAATTGCTGGCAATAGGGTCGCCCCCTGTTACATGGGAACCTTCGAGGAATACTAGCGTGATGTTATGTTATGTTATTTGATAAAATAAAATAAATAATCACTGTCCATTCCAAGGTTGCCTCGAAAAGAGATCGAAGAAAGCGATAAGGCCGCCCATTGTATATTTTGTAGTGTCAATTTTATTTTTTTATATGTATTTTTTCGTGTAAAATAAAGTATACTAGAAATAAATAAGGTTAATAAAACAGTCAAATCATACAGGCAAGTAGGTTTATACGTTTACTAGCGACCCGCTCTTGCTTCGCACAGTTTTTTACGATTTGACAAAAAATCGAGATTTCTAATAGCTCCTACACGGTTGTACGTTGTTTTATAGAGAATAGTTTTATAGAATTTCGTTTCACATAAAATTTTTCATTAATTATCATTTCATAGAATAATCAATACGCAGAATACTTACTTTGAAAAACCTTTAATCATTGATTTTTGTTACAAATAAAATAAAAAGTTTCGATATTCATATCATAGAATAACAAATCATATATTCTTTATTCTCATACTGTTTAGTTTGTATAAAACTTATTACCAAGAAAATCCCCTATGCCCTAATTTTGATACTGCGACCAATTTTGATGTAGCGCTCGCCGGCCACTACCGCGGCACCGCTCGCTTCGCTCGCTCGGCTCGCGCGTAGTTGGTCACTGTTCTAACCTAACCTAACCTATATGATCGGAGTGCCCTAATAGTTATATTACTAGACACTACACTGCACACACACACACACACACACACACACTATTGTTGTTTATAGCTTCGTCTATTTTTACATTTTTGAACAAACAATTTTCGTTAAAAAATAATTCTACAGTTTGATAAGTTTGTTAAATAAAAAAATGTGATTGAAAATTAATTGAATTGTGTTTCTGTGAAATAATGTTTCATTCAAGTAAATAGTCGTTGAAACAATAATATTCGAAATAAAAATATAAGGACTAAATATTATAAGAAAAATTTGTTGCGAAACGAAATTCTATGAAATTTCTGTCTGCGAAACAAGGGGACACCCTCCTACACACAGTGCCGGCTTTTACCGTGCGGCACGTTCCTCCGGCTTCATTTTCTTTGCGTGTCTTTCTGCGGCTTTGTGCGGCATGGCCGGCGGCATTGCCGGCGTGTGTGTAGCAGTCATTAGATTGACGTAACTTTAATATTAACGTATTATAGACAAACCTTCCGGAATAAATTCTCTAAACGATGGTGAAAACCTCATCAAAATCTGTTGCGTGGTTTAGAAGAACAACGCGGACATACAGACAAACGCGAAAAGCGACATTGTTTTATAATATGTATAGATACATAAGTAATAAGTAAAAAATATGTATAGATAAAAAAGCGTTTTTGGGGGACTGTCTTATGTAATTTTGACGTTCAAAAAGTGCTGATTCTTAGCCTAGTTTGAATAGATGACTTTTGAATTTGAATTTGAATCAGTACAATAAGAAAGTAACAGAGAGGGAAAACCCCAAAAGAAAGTTAAATTAATAATCTTTTCATAAATAATTATGTTCACTCAATCTTGTTAATTACGCAGTAACAAAAGAAGATCTTTTTATTAAAATACAAAAGAGAAAAGTAGAAAAATAAATAAGATTAAAGCTAACAAGTAAACTAGTCTTCAGATTTAATAATTCTAATTTTGCTTTTACCGTATTACGTCACATTCTCGACAAAGAAACTCCCTAGATAATGGCAGCAAGACAGGACTAATTATTTAAGCTATAAATAATTCTGTTTGTACTCACAACCTTTACAATATAATATACTTTTCTTTTTTCTCACATTGGTTTTCTAGCAAGTGGCTTAATCAGTCTATAATGTTCCCACTGGGACACAGGCCTTCTCTCTGTGAGAGGGAATTGGCCGTAATCTACCACGCGGGCCCAATGCATGTTTGCGGATGTCACATGTCTACGAGTGTTTGGTTCTAAGACATGCCGGTTTCCTCATGATGTTTTCCTGCACCGTTTTGAGAGCAGTGGTGACAAATTAATTTCACTTTGTAATATAAACTAATCTAAAATATTTGTGTATTAAGTTATTAAAAAAATGCTCTTATTTAACATATATTTTTTCCAAATCATTAAAACTACTAGTTTAGATGTGATCTTCAGTATTAAATCATTAAAATTCAGTTATCGTCACCTTAAAGTGAGCCCGGTGGTTAAGCCCTTAACCGTCATGCTGTTACTACTTTTATATGAATCAGGCCCATTGTGCACGACTTTACTCAATAATAACCAGTTATGAACTTAACCGGTAAAACCAGACTATATCCATATTGATAGCAAACTAACACCCCCTTCAAGCCCGACCATATCCACCGGGATACGCGCGTCACGGCGTAGCCATTTGGACACGGTGGGGCTGGACAGATATTTGGTCACGAGACGTTTGGTCTGTGGGTTGTTTCTCTCTATGACCTGAGGTAAATTATTGTCGATTAGAAGTAAAATTGTCGAAAAATTCTGAAAAATGACAAAAGTGACGTAATGGGGCGTGCCAGTGTCAAACCGGGGGATTTTGACGTTAAAACGTGTATTTTCGTCGTATGTGACCGGTGTTAAATATTCTGGCTACTTATGGGTGATTTGAGTGTGTAACTGGTTACCTATCAATAACATCGTGGACAACTGGCCTTGGTTACAAAGCTTGTAGGAGTACGAAGTATAAACTCTGCCTATCGCAACAAAATTACTTCAGAGATCTACACCAAAAAAATACAAGCTTTCGTAACAAAAATCACAACTTCCACAAAAAAAAAATACATTCATTAATTTCCCCTCACTATTCTTTCACAAAAGAATAGCACTAATTGACCGTCTGAAGCTCAAAGATTTAGCTCTGAGTGCCAAAAAAGGTCACTTATCCATCCTGGTATCCTGGTAGGATCATTTATCATTAAGACTAAACTCCTGGGCGTTGATACGTGAAACTGTCTAAGATTTCCTTTCTTTCTTAAGCTTTCGTTTGAACAATTTGAGATTAACGTTAAGTCTGAATTATTATTCTTCTTTTGTTTGTTTTTTTTTTGGTGAAGCCTGGCTTTGTTTTTATTTTGCCGACAAAAAAAATTGTTTGGTAACCTAATCTGAATGCATGGATTCAATGACCAAAACTCATCAATTAAATCCTAATTAGTCTGGTGCAGACATTTTGACTGTTTTGTGTGCCCAAACAAAATATAATTTGTAATACATTTATTTTATTGTACTATAATGACATAACCTGCCTAGGCACAGAATCGGTCAAAGTGGTGTTGGCCTATGTCCAGCAGTGGTCGTCTTTTTGCTGAAATGATGAACCTTCATTTAGATTTTACAGCCCTCGTTCATTTCTTAGCAAACTCCAAAAAGTATGATACAATTCGTAGCAAATTGCTACTCTCGCTACGGGCGCTACGACTGCGTAGCATTCGTAGCAAAGCCGCTACGCCGTAGCAACTCGACTTCGTGAATATTCGTATAAATATACAGTACAAGCGGTCCTGCTTTGCACGATTTGTACGACTTGACAAAATATCGAGATGTTTTTATTATGTAAGTTTAATATTAATGTAAAGTCTAAAAAAAGTGTAAATAGTTAATTGTGTTAAATTTTAACACAATTAACTATTTACACCATGTAAAAGGCATCGACAACCAGACAGGACCATAATATAAACCTACTTTCTAACAAACAATACCTTCATTTGATCGCTCTCACAGACTCTTTAGTAATAAATCATTAATGTTAATCTTCTCGTAAACACTTTTGTTTGTCTACATTTACATACTTTATTCGGTTTACATGAATACTTAAGTTTACGTAAGTTGAGGCAGTCGTTTTGTCGTCACGTAAAAATGAAAGAAAGAAAGAAATTAGATTTGTGTGACACTATTTATGTATTATTACTTAACACATAACATAACATCACGCCAGTAATTCTCGAAGGGTTTGGCAGAGATGTGCCTATAGTACACCCACATTTCGCCAGTTATGTTTAAGTCGCATGTAATAGGGGGCGAGCCTATTGCCATCAAAGTCATGTGTAGACTCCGGGCTGCTTCTGAGAATTTTTTTATGGAAACCCAATAACACTTTATTTCTCACTTTAGCTCGACCCGGGAATCAAATCCATGACTTCATGCTCCGTAGTAGCGCCTGCGACTGCTAGAGCAACGAAGCAGACCCACTTAGAACATACGGTGTAAATTTAACGCAAAGGTATACATAGGTAATAGAATTCTTGTTGCGTTAATTAATCATGCAAAGGACTTAAGTTACTAAAGGACACAAAATACCTACTTATTTATTTACACATACATATATAAACTCACGCCTTCTTCTCATTGGGGTAGGCAGAAACTGGTGATGCAGAGATAATCAGTGGTAGGTGTAATAACGAAAACTGTGGAATAAATATTTATTTAAATATGAGTATATTCATAGACTTATAGCTGTATGAAGAACAGGGTGTAAAGTTCACACATCTTTAGGAGTATGAGGAACAGGGTGTAAAGTTCACTCATCCCCCATAGAAAAGGGAGGATCCTCCAACCAGACGGTTGTTATATCTGGCGGGCAACTGCCCATATGTTGATTTCGGATAGTCTTATCTATGTTATTCGCTCAGTAAACTCTAACTGCGAGATGTAGGAATTGTGTGACGTCATGTCTTTTTGTTTCGTAATTTTTGTATGTGGCGGTCTAACCGCTACATCACTCCCCTCCGGAGACCGGAGGTCGATAGTGGGCTGAGTCTTGGATCTTGCGATGCTTCACAGTGCCAGCTGTGGTTCCAGTGAGTCGGAACCGGGTGCCGCTCAGTTCACAGTGGGTCGGAACTGTCTGCAGTGATTGCGGCGATGGTGATTGTGGTTCCAGTGAGTCGGAACCGGGTGCCGCACAGTTCACGGTGGGTCGGAACTGTTTGCGGTGATTGCGGCGATTGTGGTGATTGCGGTGATTGAGGTGATTGCGGTGATTGAGGTGATTGCGGTGATTCCCCAGTGAGTCGGGGTGATGTGGCTGAGGGTGATGACCAGGAATGCGCGTTCGCTGCATGCTGGTGGTCAGGATACCCGTTGAAGCCGTGGGTGCTGGCTGGCTGTGTGACTCGCCTCACGAAAGCTTTGCGGGAGTGATGATGATGACGTCACGCTGAAGTAGTTGCACGAAGGCTGCGTTGACGTTCATTCTCGGGGTCACCAATTTAGGGGTATGAGGAACAGGGTGTAAAGTTCACTCATCCACCATAGAAAAGGGAGGATCCTCCAACCAGACGGGTTGTTATGTCTGGCGGGCAACTGCCCATATGTTGATTTCGGATAGTCTTATCTATGTTATTCGCTCAGTAAACTCTAACTGCGAGATGTAGGAATTGTGTGACGTCATGTCTTTTTGTTTCGTAATTTTTGTATGTGGCGGTCTAACCGCTACATCACTCCCCTCCGGAGACCGGAGGTCGATAGTGGGCTGAGTCTTGGATCTTGCGATGCTTCACAGTGCCAGCTGTGGTTCCAGTGAGTCGGAACCGGGTGCCGCTCAGTTCACAGTGGGTCGGAACTGTCTGCAGTGATTGCGGCGATGGTGATTGTGGTTCCAGTGAGTCGGAACCGGGTGCCGCACAGTTCACGGTGGGTCGGAACTGTTTGCGGTGATTGCGGCGATTGTGGTGATTGCGGTGATTGAGGTGATTGCGGTGATTGAGGTGATTGCGGTGATTCCCCAGTGAGTCGGGGTGATGTGGCTGAGGGTGATGACCAGGAATGCGCGTTCGCTGCATGCTGGTGGTCAGGATACCCGTTGAAGCCGTGGGTGCTGGCTGGCTGTGTGACTCGCCTCACGAAAGCTTTGCGGGAGTGATGATGATGACGTCACGCTGAAGTAGTTGCACGAAGGCTGCGTTGACGTTCATTCTCGGGGTCACCAATTTAGGGGTATGAGGAACAGGGTGTAAAGTTCACTCATCCACCATAGAAAAGGGAGGATCCTCCAACCAGACGGGTTGTTATGTCTGGCGGGCAACTGCCCATATGTTGATTTCGGATAGTCTTATCTATGTTATTCGCTCAGTAAACTCTAACTGCGAGATGTAGGAATTGTGTGACGTCATGTCTTTTTGTTTCGTAATTTTTGTATGTGGCGGTCTAACCGCTACACATCCTCTATAGAAAAAGGAGTATCCTCCGACCAGACGGCTGTACTGTCTGGTAGGCAACTGCCCAACGATTGATGTCGGGAAGTTATATAATATATATTCTGATCGCGCGGTAAGCCCTGCTTGCTCGTTGCAGGATTTGGCGTGACGACAGTGTAATGCGTAGATGCCACCACACATATCTCCCACCCACTTGCTTGCACTCATGTAAAATGACCTCAATTTATCTGTATTCTTCGAAAGGATAGGACCCTTGGTTGACTGGTAGAGAATGCCTAAGGCATTTCGCCTTTGTACCTTTTTTTTTGTGTGCGAAAAGTTTAAATAAATAAAGGATTGGCAAAAAGTTGTTATATATTACACCCACATTTTGCAAATTATGTAACAAGTTAAATCAATACCTTTCAAGTTAACTGCTGAGCAAAAGGTCTTGGGATCGATCTCTAGGCAGGGCGAACTGTTGGGATTTTCAATTAGTAACTCAGCAGCGGCCTTTAGAGTCTATATTTGTACGCAGTAAACGATATTAGCGTATTATTATCCGAAGAGCTTTTCATACTACAGTCAAACTTGAGTAAGTGAGAACTGGGTAAGCGAGAAAACTCTATAAATAAGAGTAATTGCCAGGTCCCGTAATTTTAACGATCTAAAACCTCCATAAGTGAGAAACAGAAGCCTCTATAAAGAGAAGGTCGTTGTTCAGTGGTGTACCTCTATAACTGAGACTGCTACTTGACTACCTCTGTAAAAAATAAAAAATAATACATGAGGGGCAGTCTTTGGGGACTGTCAATGGAAGTGGAAACTAAGTAACACTATCTAACGAAAATGTCAGGAATTTATGTGGCTTGTACTGATACAAGAAAGAAAGCTGTAGCTCCATTAAAACAATTCCAAAAAAATAAAACAAAGTGCGCTGTCAACAAATTCTACTCTCCCTCCATCTAACGAATTTTCGATCAGGTCACGTTTCCTGACGCGAGAGTAACATTTTTTGCCCATCCCAAAAAAACTACACAACGCCGCTAAAGAAGTTTTCACTTCAATAAAAATAAACCAAACAGCCTCAACCTCTACAAGTGAGATAAACCGCTCCCGTACCTGTATAAGCTAGAAACACGACAAGTGACAAACCTCTATAAGCGAAAAAGAGATCGCGGTCGTTTGAACTCTCGGTTATCCAGGTTCGACTGTATAATAAATCACTATAATGATATTTACTATACAATATTATAAATACGAAAGTAACTCTGTCTGTTTGTTACCTTTTCGGGTACCCGGATACACTATGACCTGGGTTACGACATGGAATACTTTTTAACCCAGTAGAACGTTCCCTTGGGTTAATTTTTGACATCCACGCAGGTGAAACCGCGGGCATAAGCTAGTTATATTTCCGAAAAGGCTCGTAACCTTATTGCATGGGAATCATAACTGACGAAATGTGGTTGCACCATATCTGTCTCCTCTCACAGAGTGGCCTGTGTCCCAGCAGTGGGATCATTATAGGCTGATTATTGTGTTATATATACATCTGTTTAAAACTTCGGGGAATGAAGACGAGATTCGCATAATAATATGTGTCGGAAATACGTTACTAAGTTGACTAATCGGGTCACCAGCGCCATCTAACGGAGCTTGACATGGTCTACAACATAATGCGCGGACCGGCCGGAGCTAAGCAGAGTTCATAGGTGACGGTCAAGCAGTGAACACGTTTAAAAACTGTCGTGCGTTCCGAATAGTTGTGTCGTGTGCCTACAGTGTGTGAATTGCTAGTGTAATCCATTTGATAGTAAATTATAATGTGATCCGAACTGCAAACGGCGGTATTTTCTATTGCGCAATAATAAAAAATACCCACAGTACGCCCACAGTAGTTTAAATATGGCTGATAATATAACGAGAGAGACACATATCCCTCCTCCGTCATTATGTATATTCTAGTTTGTTATAATAATGCATGCATGCATGCATGTATGTCAGACTTAAACTCCAACAATTTAAAGCGGCATCTCTTCACAGAAACTCCATCATTCTCTATTTTGGAAATATGTTAGGCATTTCACAAACGCTGAGTCCCATACGTAATTTGTAAGTCCAAATATTTGTCGACTAACTTAGATTTAGTTCGCTATACTCGCTTGATTAAACCTCTTGATTGCTTCACTTTGCTGTTTGAATAATTCCTGTGTAATGTAAGGTGTAAAATCCCGTGAGGCGTGTAGTTTCTTCCTACCTCAATATCTTTCGATTTATTGTGTGGTTTAGGTAACCGCGTAGAATTCCGCTAGTTTTCTTTAGAAACAAATTGTTTTGATTACACTTTTTATCACATTAAGAGGGCTTATCCTAAAAATTGGCAACGTCGCAAATAGCTGTCATATATTTACCTGTTTGGGATAATTTGGGAATAATACTGTATGGAAATATGAAATGTGGCTAACTAGTGAACTAAAATATTGATTTTGAAATGCAATAATCAATATCGTAACACCGAATGTTTCGATTTAGATTTTAAAAAAGTATTTGGAAACTTTCCAAATGCCTTTTTTAAACCTATGTAAAGCGGTTACAGCATCAAATTCAGTGTTATTATTGCAATTCATAATCAATATTTTAGCGCACTACAGAGCGATATTTCATAATTTCATTCAGTAATATTGACAAAACAAAATACCGAAATATTTGACAGTTATTTGCGAAATAGCCATGTTCATCACTACAATTACATCTTGAAGCGTGGGGCGACGAATGCTTGAGATTGCACCACAAACCATTAATACGTTTAATGCTAAACGAATTTTAAAAACATCGTTCTATTTCTGTCCATCGTTTGAGGAGAGTAGACAGAATGGTGTTTCAAATGTGTTTCGTGCTAAACTCATTTAGTGATTTTTTATCATAAGGCCCAGCGGGCTACTACAGAGATCCAGTAGAATATCAGCGTCAGGTAGGTATATTTGCCTGACACATGCTGAGCTGGACTCCCATTTGGTGCAACCTTGAGACGCACACCGCACCTTGTTTTTCCTTAATTGATTTGAAGTATGTCATAACGTGACTCCATTTCTTTAAGTACTTATGTTTTTAAGTTTATGTTCACACCCACCTTTAGCCGTAACATATGACTCCGTATCAAAGTTGCGACAAACAAAGGCGCGACAAATGCTAGGGCGACAGTACGAAAGGTCGACCATCAGCGGTGCGACAGAACATCAGCTCGACAAACGTTAGCGCAACAGATTGTTTTCACGACAAACGATGGCACGACGAAACTTTTGATCGACGAACGTTATTGCGACTGATTGTTTTCACGACCATCGATGGGACGACGAAACTTTTGATCGACGAACGATAGCGCGACACAATTTTCGCTCGACAAACTAAAGCACGACAAATTCAAAAGCACTGCACTAATTGACCTAGGGGTGCCACAGGTCCGAATCCAAGTTCCAGTGGCACCCCCAGGGATATCTTTCAGGGGTGTCTTGGGTCCGGAATGGTATATTGGCATCTTGTTTTTATAAGTATTCTTGTAATTTCTTATCATTTAATTGTGCTTTTGTGTCTTTTGTATGCACTGAATAAATGTTTTATCTATCTATCTAAGAATTCGGCCGTAAGTAGATTAAACAAGGGACTGAAAATGTGAACATAGTCAAGGGGTTATTAAATTGCGTAAAACACACAATGCCAATGCAAATAATTTTAACAGTTCAAAAACATTCTTAACGTTGTTAAACAGACGAATTTATCAAACACTTTATGACCCGGTGAACTTTATACTACGTGAGACAGAATTTCGATTATTGCGATTTTACGTTTTTATTTTTGGTATTTTCATTTTTTTTTTTTATTTACCCCCAGTATAATGTAATTACCCGAGTTTTTGCATCACTAACGCACAGCAATTGATTTTTATATTAAATATGTAGCAATTGATTAGCAATTTTCTATCTAAATTATTACTATTGTATAGAATCAAGTTTTTTTCTAACTGAACAGACAGCTGTGCTGCTGGGGAGTTTGTTGCGCCACTTCTTCTTTCCAGCAGAAGCACTAGGAAGTGGTGAAGGGCGGCCGTTTTTGGGGGACTGTCTTATGTAATTTTGACGTTCGAAAAGTGCTGATTCTTAGCCTAGTTTAAATAAATGACTTTTGAATTTTGAATTCGAATTTTGATTGAAAGTGTTTTAGGCATTTAGGAGCTGGTTTAGTTCGCCGTTTTTTTTTTAAATCAGCGCTTATTTCCCCTTCTCTTCCGTCTTCTGTACCCTTTACTGATATTTTGAAATAATTATGGCATTAAAAATAGGTTAGGTTAGGTAGGTTTTATTAGGGTTCCGCAACATCCGTACATTTGACCGGTGTTATTATTGAATCTTGCTCGTTGCATTTTTTTTATTTGAATTTATCACTATAATTAGCACTCATATCATATCAACCATGGATTAGCACTTTCCTTCAAAATCTATCGGGTTCTGATTACTGCTACCTACGCGATTAAGCTGCTTTATAACCGGCAGCTTAACTGCGTAGGTAGCGTTTGCTTGAATGTCTTGCAACAGGCTTCTAAGAGATTATTCTCTAAGAAGCCTGTTGCAAGACATTCAAGCAAATGAGCAAGTCGGGGACTTCGCGAAATAACAGTATGTATATATCTACTGTTATTACAGCAATTAACAGACACGAGTCCGAATAGTTTTTGTGGCGTGATTACAAAAGAACCTGTTGTGCTAATAGTCTTTTAATGTAGCTATATTTGCATGCTCTCATGCTCTTCTTCTTCTTCTACGTTTCGCTCTTGACAGAGCGGTCGTGGTCACAACAAACTGTGTCCAATCGCAGTTGTAGTTGCCCGCCTCACGATCTCCCTCCATCTGGTTCTGTTACATGACAGTCTGGCGCATTCATGGACAGGCTCTCATGCAGCCACATAGAATATTGATAATGAGAATTTGATATAAAAAGTGCACTGGTATTTTCAAAGTCATAGTCAAATCATTTCTTTCAACTAGAAAGAAACTTTTTTTTTTTAACTTAAAGAAACTTTCATGAAAATCATTAGAGCCGTCTTCGAGGACGTGATTTCAAAATTATTGGTGACTGGTAATTAGTGGCCGATACTTAAACACGCGACTTTACTCATCATCATGAACAACTTTTAGGGATCAAGCCTGATATCGCGAAAAAAAATCAGCTGTTCCATACATTTTACCGAGTTTTGCGAAAATAAATAGGGAAAAAAAGTAGGGAACAGCTGTTTTTTTTTTCGCAATTTCAGGTGTTGTCCCATAGTAAAAGTTGTTCATAATGTTGAGTAAAGTCACGTGTTTAAGTATCGGTCACTAATTCACCCTATATACAATGTGGAGACTATAATACAACAATAAATGAAAATACTGGCGCTACTAATGCATAAGAGTATTTTGGAACTGTCAAATAAATCCTAGCTTTGAAATTAAAAAATATTTTTTTCAAACAAATTAAATGTAGTGTATCCAGTGATCCACCCTAAGCCTACAAATTCCGTTTATCCAATTATAGACTAGGATCACGGATATCGATGCCTAGGGTGGATTCTCGGGCATACGTTTCCCAATATCCACCTTAGGGTGGATTTTTGGTGTGAATAAACGGAATAACCCAAGTCGACTATGGTTTTTGCCGAGCTATATTGACTAAACTATTGAATATAATCAATAAAAATTTTATAAGCAGAACGGGAACGTCATTAGGGACACGCCATAAAAATTTGGTTGCATTGTCATCTCCACCTTCTATAAACCAATATTGCTCGTTTAATATTATAGGAAAAACCATTATTAAATCCATTACGATACTCCCCAAAGTACTTCTTACCCGACTGTGGAATCCACTCATAAGACAGTAAATACCACCCC
The DNA here is from genome assembly GCA_948150665.1 of Conistra vaccinii. Taxonomy (NCBI): domain Eukaryota; kingdom Metazoa; phylum Arthropoda; class Insecta; order Lepidoptera; family Noctuidae; genus Conistra; species Conistra vaccinii. The sequence continues at coordinate 17,564,617 of OX411339.1, forward strand.
ACATCACACTAGTTTCGTATAATATCTATGGTAATGTAGTTCAGTGTTTATAAAGAACAGAGCTCGTACTGTTATTACATACCGAACGATAGCTCCTAAGTTTTCCTCTACTCGCATTCATAGCCCAGACTTTTTGTGTTGTAAAGATATTTATTTATATATACTTTATTGTACACCAGAAAATATATAGCAAAAAAATAAATATGACACTCCAAAACATACAATGGGCGGCCTTATCGCTTTTGAGTTTTTTTTTTTTTTGAGATTTTGTGGCTTTGAATACTACACACTTTTTATACGTTTAAATCGTTTAATTAAACGTTAAGTTTTATTCATAGAAAGTTTATTAGATACGTTTTTTGACCGTATTCAAAACGGTGAAGGAAAACATTGTGAGGAAACCGGCGTGTCTTATGGCTACTACACACATGCGGACATGGCCGCCGGCTTTTGCCGCGCGGCACGTGCCTCCGGCTTTTGCGCCTTCATTACCTTTGCGTTTCTTTGTGCGGCTTTCTGCGGCAGTGCCGGCAGCCATGCCGCCCGCACTGTGTGTAGGAGCCATAAGAACCAAAAAATTCGAAGACATGTGACATCTACCAACCCGCACTTGGCCCGCGTGGTAGATTACAATTTACATCCCACTCCCTCTCACAGAGATTTTTTTTAAATTCAAAAACCTAATAAATAACTCTTTCCCCGACTCAGGAACGAACTCAGGACATCAATTATCTCAATCGTATAGGTTAAAATAGATTTGGGATCGTGTGATGAAATAAAATAGTTATTCGGTTGAAAACTTTAATATCATGGTGTAAACAAAATAAAACTTTAATAAAATCTGTCAAGTGCGAGTCGGACTCGCACACGAAGGGTTCCATACCATGTCGTACAAGATTTAACACTATGAATTTTTGTAATACTTTCGTAAAGGTAACAACAGAGGCGCTATAAAAAAACAAAGATTTGTAAAGAAATTGTCTAATTTTAATGAGAAAATGTTGTTGTGTTAAAATATAGGTGTAGGAGTATATTTCATTTATTTTAAGAGAAAAATATTAAGTTAACTTTATCCAGTAACATGCATTATCTAAAGTCAAAGTTATTTATTTGCTACTAACAGAGTATTGGTAAGTATAAATAGGTATATATGGTAGGTAAGCAGGTAGATATGTAGGGTAGGTTAGGTACCTACCTACCCTGGTAAGAAGGGTAGGGTAGGTAATTAGGTAGAAATAGGTAATTAGGAAAGGTAGATGCGCCGTAGATAAGTACTTAGTGCTAGCCAGGCCGGGTAAAGCTTACTAAGTTTACTTATAAATAAAAGGATTTCTCTTGCTACATCAGACTATATTGTACAAAATAGAATGTAAGTAGTACGCCAAATTTTAATTATAACTGTGCGTTTGCACTGGCGAAACATTCACAACAAAACATGTTGGAATCTCTATTTTCTGTAAATTTTTCATACAATGTTTGACAGGAACTAGAGATTTCAACATGTTTTGTCGTGATGTTTCGCCAGTGCAAACGCACGGGTCAATACAGGTATTTATTTACGTTATTTTTGATAGTCATACAGAAATCTATTATTTCTTACTTATTATTTTTACACATCCCATCGGACTATGAGAGTGAGGGAAGAGAGAGTGCACTCGTGTCTGCGCACACACTTGTGCACTATATCTCCCGCGCCGAAGGCCAGTCTCCGTTGAGATTGGCCGCCATGACCGAATATTTTTACACCAATAATTTTTCTCAATATGAAATTGTATCCACAACGGTTTAAGCTAGGTAACTGAATAGTACACTGTATGTGCCAGCATTCATTTCAATGTTACTGAATATATTGTCTATTGGAGTGTAGTTTTGACACGAGGTACACACATCAACACCGTCTAGGGATACTTTGAAAAAAGTCGATAAAGTTCTTAAACTCAAAAAATACTGGCCGGTTTTAAAATCTTGTGAAGAAAGTTTATTTTGTAGACCTTTTTGGATAATCGAAATTTAAATGATCGAAATAGTATATGCTGCCATGATAGTAGGTACTTACTAATTCCATGTCATTACTCCGACTATTAAATAGTTATCTGTGGAATTTATATCGCATAATATTAGCATGAAATACAAAATTATTACTTTAAGTTGCAGAAAATCGCCCATATTATATAAAATACGTTATGAATCGGCGTTTTTAGTATTTTTTGATTATAAACAGTATATGTTACATGATACACACAAGTTTCAAATTCCTAATTTGTTTAGTTGTTGAGATAGAGCTCGTACAAAAATAGTCTAAAACAGACAACTTCTACGGCCCCCTTATTCATCATTTTTGAAGATAAAAACAAATAAAAATTATATTTATTCTCTACTCGATGAGCTCTAGAAAATGATACCCCACATGCCAGGGTCAGATAATTTTTTTTTCAAAATTTAATTTTATTGTATGGCGACCCCCCTTTATTTTTTAATTTTATTATTTGTTGCTCTTACGGCAATAGAAATGCTCAATCTGTGAAATTTTCAACTGCCTACCTATTACGGTTCATGAGATAGAGCTCGCTGACAGACAGACGGACAGCGGAGGCTTATGAATAGGGTTCCGTTTGTCACTCTTCGGGTACGGAACCCTAAAAAGCATAAAAGTAACACGTCTATCGTTCGTACCTCGTTCCTTGCACACTTCGCTATCCTGCTTTTGCTATCTCTCTCCCTTTCACTTTTATACACCTTTCACTCGCACCTCTGCATACGTTTCCTTCTACTCAAAATTCATTCCCCATAGATAAGACGTAATCCTAATTTACTAAGCATCAACTTATCATCATTATTTCAACAGCAATCAATAAAAACCGCACATACAGCACTATGAATTCCCCCCTCATAGCCATGCAAGGAATGCCACCAAGTGGAGCAAAGCATTTTTGATCGCAATGTTGAAGAATAAAATTTCCCGTACACGGACTAAACGGTATTTCTAAATTTTATTTTTATTGAATTTGATCGCGTTTTCAAAGTGAACAGAGTCGATTTAATGTATAAGTAATTGAAATAAAGACAGTTGGGGCTGATGGATATAAAGTGTGTAAAAATAAGTTATAATTTATCACGTGAATGTGATTTGAAGAGAAGATGGGTCTGAAAAGTATTTAAGGTGATAAGTAATGTCTTATACCTTTCAACTTAATCGGTTCATTAGATTCGGAACAAATTGGCTGTGACAGACATACAGGCAGACACACGAGTGATCCGATAAGGTTCCGGGCGTCCGGAACCCTAAAATGAAACAAAAGACTATCGCAAACAAACTAAATTACATACCATCTCGCAAATCCAGCTCGACGAGCGTTTGATGGACACGATTCATTTTTTACGCTCACAGGCGGAAATTCTTTCAAACTTCGACGTGTATTTATGACTTAATACTTCGTATTCGAATACAGAAGGCAGCTCATTTGATTGGCGTGTTATAACGGCTTTTATTTATGACTTTAGGAATTGGGGAAAGAAATTGGGAGCCAGATGTAGTTACATTCGCGTAGGGGATTCTTTTTTGATGTATTAATGTTGGTTCTGGTCTATCTTTGTGAACACTGGTAAAAACCTATCTTATTATATGTATTTAAGTTATAGTTTTAATTAAGTAGCTAGAGCAGTGGTGGCCCAGTGGTATCGGCCCCGACTTACAAGTTGTAGGTCGTGGGTTCAAACCCAAGCAGGCGCTTTACTTTGTGTAAATAATTTCATCACCACTGCTCTCAAAACGGTGAAGGAAAACATCGTGAGGAAACCGTGCATGTCTTAGAACCAGAAAAATCGAAGACATATTGTGACATCCACCAACCCGCACTGGTCCCGCGTGGTGGATTACGCCCCACTCCCTCTCATAGAGAGGAGGCCTGTGTCTCAGCAATGGGAACATTAATAGGCTAATTATGTTAGGATTAATTATGAATTACATCAGAAAAGCTAGAACTATTTCTATCTCCAAAAAAAAAAACTTTGTACTTTTTCAAACCTTCCCAAAATACTTTCTAGCCAACACCCCAGAACTGATTGAGTATGTAAAAGAAACGGTTGTTTACCCTGTTTACCCTTGTTTACCCCGTTACCCTACAAATGAGAGGGATCGGGCACTTAATGAGGCTTAAAAAGGTCTGTAATCTGTCACTCTTTCGGCACAGTTGGTACTTTAAGTTAGGTAACGATGTAAGATTGGAAACTGTGTTCATGTTCTACTAATAAAAGTAAATTGAGTAGGTTTTTTAGTAAATGAGTTAGGAAACCTTGATTGTAACCCCCTTGACCCCCCCCCTTGACCTTGGTTGTTCGACCTTTCGTCTACGTAGGTATAGTCATCCGACGTCAGTGGGAGCACCTTGAACTTAAAAAAGAGCGGCCGTTGAGTTTTTTTCTCGTCTTAAATTTAAGCGCCGCAGTACTTTTAGAAAAGTTATACACTATGCGCTGATAATAATACAATTAATTAATAAAAACAAGTAATACATAGTTAAGTTTTTTTAATGATAAGCCAAATTGATTACAATAAATTACATAGATTAAATTAAATGAGATTAGATTATAGTCGTTGTTGCTGTTGTTAGTTTAGTTTTTAGTATTTCTTTTTTTTTTCATTTTATTGTTAGTGAATAAAAGTTTTTTTTTTATTTTTAATAAATGTAACGCGTTTTATAAAAAAATAAGTGCAACTACACAATAAGCAAACCTCGAACAAAACAGCAAAATAGAAATACCTATCTAGTAAAACTACTTAAAAATCTTCTACAAAGTACAAAGATAAAAATCCACAATTTGTCACAGAAAACTCGATCAAAATGCTCTCCCTGATGAACCAACAAATAGAGAAAGGTGACTTTTTACCACTCAACTTGTCGGCAAACAGGTCACAGTTGATGGCAAAGTTTAGACACACTGAGAACTTTTCTATTTTGTTGTTCGTAGGTACTGTTTGTAGTCTGTGGTTAAAAATAGTTTTTTTCCAGACTGTGTAGGTGTTGACTTTTGAGTGGCAATTAGATTTTCGTATCAGTTTCTGAGTACCTAGCTAGTTTATATAAAAAAAACTGGTCAAGTGCGTGTCGGACAACGTACAGTGAACGGTTCCGTGTTTCGGATGAATATTTACGCATGCACAGTATTATTATAATAACAATAAAAGCCATTTATTCAGACCATTTAAACTTATGCTACTAAAATAAAATTATGAACACGTAAATAAAAACTAAAAATAAAGTTAAAATAATTATTTTGTTGACACCGGCTGTCTTAGTCTGTGTGCCCATTGGCAAAGGCCTCCTCCATATCCTTCCATTTTTGTCTATCTAATCTAATCGAGTCCATAATTTTCCTCCTGTGATTTCCAGCTCGTCACTCCAGCGTTTTCTCTGCCTTTCTATATTTAATTTGCCATTTCTCGGATATCCATGCACAGTATAAATATGGAAAGTACAGAAATTATGTAGTAAACGTTTGAAATGGCATACTCACATAGACGCGCTCATCGACAAGACCCTAAGCGATTGTCGCGGTGCTGTCAGTTGCGGGTGCAGGGGTAAGACGAGTGGTCGCCGCAATCTTTTGAAAATGGATGAATGTGGTATTGATTTTAACGACAGCAAAAATAAGATTGTATATCATAGTGTTTCTGGAAAAATATGAAAAATAATGTTATTTCTTATTTTCAAAAATCCCGTATCTCAAAAACTATTGACTTAAGTTACAGCACAGGCTTATGTGCATTGAAGTTTTTTATTCATTCCTCGGTTTCATGTATGGGCAGTCCCAACCCAAATCATATCAATGGGGATTTGTGGACAAAAAGTTCATAAATCCCCATTGATGGGGATTCTCAATGGGGATTAGTGGAATAACCCATTTTTTCGTAGGTTCGCTTCACCATTGTTGAGTAGTGCGCAGTTTCCAGGTTTTCAATTTTCATCAATATAGTGCTAGTAGTCCCCAAGTAAAATGGCTGTGTCACTTCCGCACATACTCAGCCAGAATGACAGACGGACCGAAGGACAGACAGACATAACGAAATTATAAGGGTTCCGTTTTACAATTTTGCTACGGAACCCTAAAATTGGCCGAAAAAAAGAAGATTGGCTTTGTGATGTATTTCAAAACACAGCAGTCTTGCGTGGTGTTGATAGCCATTCTATTAAAAATGTAATTTAAAATCTTTTCGCAATATAAAACACGTATTATCGCCTCCATAAATAACTGATGAAGTCTCGGACTCAACTGTTTTGTTTGGTTGACCGAAACTGCTAATCAAATGAATAACATTTTAGACATTAATAAAATATTTAAAAAAAAATGCTGACAAAAGGACTCCAAATGTTACATAATAACAGTTGGTAAAAAAACGCATCATGAATGTTACTAACTTACTTTATTGTTAAATTAATTAAAATATCAGGATTTTTTAATTTTATACCTATTGGTTATAGTTTTAATTTTGTTTTTTTATAGTTTTAATTTGTCCTCTTTGTTGTGCCCCTTACAGGGTCCATATTTTTGTACCTAGCCTGTTGCAATAAATGAATAATCGAAGGATTCATTAATTATAATTAATGAATCCTTCGATTTTTTAAATATTATTATAGGCTTCCCGTTTGACCATTATCTCACCAAAAGAGACGTAAACTAAATTTAAAAAAAACTAAAGTCCCAATTGCATCGGTTTTTTTAAGTATTTAAAGTTTTAGGTTCTTTATACATGGTTTTCGCCTACCTTGCTCGTAACTCTCGCGCACTGCAGTCATTTAACATTGACAATAAAGAATATTGCCAATAAAAACATTAAACACGAAAGTACTTAGTACTTCCCATTTTTTTGTTATCTGCTATTAGCAACAAAATATTATAGAAATGTTTGTCGTGCTTTAGTTTGTCGAGCGAAAATTGTGTCGCGCTATCGTTCGTCGATCAAAAGTTTCGTCGTCCCATCGATGGTCGTGAAAACAATCAGTCGCAATAACGTTCGTCGATCAAAAGTTTCGTCGTGCCATCGTTTGTCGTGAAAACAATCTGTCGCGCTAACGTTCGTCGAGCTGATGTTCTGTCGCACCGCTGATGGTCGACCTTTCGTACTGTCGCCCTAGCATTTGTCGCGCCTTTGTTTGTCGCAACTTTGATACGGAGTCATTTTTGACACTAGTCTTTTTTTCAAGACTTTACTTATTGACTTCTTAACTTTACAAAACCTATAACCATCGCGACACTAGGACAAGTCGATAGACACCTGACACCTCATGTATTAAAATCGATCCAGGATGCTTCGCGTGAAAAACACAACCTGTTTGCAGCTGTCGCGCAGTCAGGTACAAAGATACCCCATTGCACCACCTTCCTTACAACCTAGCCTCTAACGGCCTTCCGTTTTAAAGTGAAATCACTTTGATATCGTTTCGTGCCCGTCTCGTTACCGTCACTCAAACTCAGTTACGTGTTAACGCGTTTAAAACGCCTTTGAACTTCAACTTGATTTTATTTTCGACTTGACTTTAGTTTTGTTTACGTTTTCCGGTGTAAACTTGACATTTGTGATTAGGGAAATTTTTGCTTTGAAAAATGTTACTTGAGAAGCTACTTTAGGCTTTGATTATTTATACGTCTAGGTTATAGTGTCGCGCTGTAAAAGAATTAAAACAAAAAAACCAGTGTCTCCGTAAACGAGCACTTACACTCGCGCCGCGTCATTTTGCTGTCATTGTGCTTTTCTAGTGTGCGTGCATTTAGCGGCTATTGCCTCCGCCGCATCTGCGTCGCATTGAGTGCCGACGCTTCGTATGTTTTGCTCGCTAAAAAGTTATCGCGCTAATGCGGTGGTCACATTAGCAGCTTCATAATTTTAACGAATTATCGTGCAATCCAAGATTGGTCTCCATTATTTCGACAGAGCGTTTTCGCAGTTCAGAAACAACAGTCGAAATGACCAACTCGCCAGGCTTATTATGTACCGCCACCCGGGCGCCTTCTCGCTACAAGAGGGAGTGGCGTGGGATACACCACGCGAGAGTGGTGTGCGGGTTCTTACTCAAGACTTACGCCTGGCTTAAACGATGCCAGTGACTCGGAATTTCGGATCCAGTCAGTAGGTTCATGTAGACGAGATCTGCAGTAAGACAGGGGAAGCTACTGAGCCCAAAAATAGACGGGTAAGTAAACTGGATTGACTTGAGCGCGCCAAGTCTGGACTGGGTTGAAACTAGTGTCTACTCGAGCACTTTTACAAGTCAGCACTGGACTGACTTAAGTACTGTACAGTCACATTACTAGGCTTGTATAAACGTGCCTTGAAGCATTACTTATAAATATATAGCAGTGAGAAACAGGGCGATCCATGTTCATTTCTTTTCTGTACGTGAAAAAGCTTTTATCTTTCAGTTGACATTATAAAAACCGTTGTCAACTCATCCACACGAGCAAAAGGCTATCAAATTCATAAAGAACGAGCAAATAAACTATTTACAGACAACGTTACGATAGGTCGACGACACGTTAACGACATCAGCTCGTAATTGCTCGCGTCTCAGTGCCCTCTATCGTAAAAGTACCGAAGAGTGTTCTATGTGTGCGCTCCAGTTCACTAGTGATGGGATGAGGTGGTAGACGTTGTCGATAACAGGGATGATGACTAAAAATATATTTTTTCCTGTCCGTCTTGTAGATTATTAAAAAAGATTGGACACATATTTTTTCTTTTTTTACTATGACTAAAGATTACGGCGATACATTGAGTTAAAATGTGCCATGACGTCACGAGTATGTAGATTTTATACGTAGTTGTGACGTAGCGACCCTCACTCCCCAACTTTAATGCGTTTTATTTAAGTAATTTTTTAATTATATGATATAGCAAAAAATACGTGTCGAATATTTTTTGATTATCTGACTGACGGACTAAATAGAATTTATTATTTGACCCAGGCATCATCCCTATTCAAAATATTTAACATTTTGTAAGACAAACAACACAATTTATAGAAGTTTTATTGTCATCAAGTCAATCTACATAATATACACACATCAAAAAAAGTTTGCGATCAGTTTGAAAAATCGAAACCCATTTTATTACAGTATACTATATTAAATATAATTTCTTCTTCTTTTTAGATTCTTTCAGGCCGTGTATTTCTATTTAAAAAAAGATATAATGTAAACACATTTTCTTGATTTTAAATTTTAAAAATATGTCACCTATTGCTAGTGATCACAAACTTTTTTGATGTGTGTATATGCGTTTTCTGTCCAGTAAAGTGTAACTGATCAATCATAAATCTGCTTAGCCCTTTTTCCAAGTATATTGGGGTCAACTTCCAGTCTAACCAGATGCTGCTGAATACCAGTAATTTACATAGAGCGACTGCCTTTCTGACCGTTACTGGGCAACATGATATCCCTTGGTAAGACTGGTTGTCAGACTTTTGGGCATCTGACTACCGTTAGTGGCTGTCAAAGATTTACGAATGACTGCCGGGACCAACGACTTAATGTGCTTTCCGAGGCACGGAGGGGTCTCGATATGTAATGGATGGTCACCCATCCATTAATCAATCACGGCAAGCGTACCTAGACCATCGATCGACCTGTGCGGCTGTTATTATTTATCTACGAGGCCCTCAATGTTATTGATGTATCAAGCAAATTATTATAAAAAAATTGTTTCTGTCATAGAATTGATATGTAAAATTGCATGTGAAGGCTCGGTTTTCACATTGTGCGAATGTTTTTTTTAAGTTTTCAGTGTCAATCAAATAAAAATATTTGAATGCAAGTTCAAATATTTTGATGAAACTGTAACATAATACACATTTTTTGTTACGGGCCTGGGTGCTACTTTCATTGAGTGATTGCACCATCAAAAACAAATAGACTCTAAACATTTAAACGTTTGTTAAAATAACGTTTGAAAAACTTGTTGCTAGCTTTATCTACTTTGAAACTGAGAGTACGAATCAACATAAACGCGTTGCTTATACACTTGAATTCATTCATTCACTGACAGACAACGCACAGCCTACACTGCTGGATCTACAATCTTGAAATTTTGCACTAGGTTTCCTTTTGTAACGAAGGTGAGCATTAAGTAAAGATTTTTGAAAGTTCATCCCCTTAAAGGGGCTAAAGAGGGGATGAAAGTTTGTAGAGAACATCGTTAATTTTGCCGATGGGAAATCCCACCAGGTACACGATATATAGTATCATAAATAACTCAACTTGTGCATGACTCAGTATTAATCAGTCAATCACTATCTCCTCAGCAACACGCCACTTCAAGTAGCACAATACCCTCTTAACTCCAGCCCGTTCAGCCATAGTCAACACGATATCGACAGTATTAATTCCCTAATCGATATATTACGTAATTATCGCGCCACATCACTATATGCACGGTCCGTGCATCGGCCCGCTCGAGCATGTGATCGGCAGAGGTCTGTGTAGGGTTGTTACCGAATCGAGAGTTTGGTTTTTTGGACCTATGAATAAATAAAAACTTTTTACAAAAAAAGAACAACCTACTTCCAAAAAAGACACTACAAAGTCAAAAATAACTTTAATTTTGGAAGTCGGTGTGTTTGGTTTTGAACTTTCGTTTTTTGCCACCGACTTCCGAAATTAAAGTTATTTTTGACTTTGTAGTGTCTTTTTTGGAAGTCGGTTGTTCTTTTTTTGTAAAAAGTTTTTATTTTGCACTTTTTAGTGGTGGTACCTACCCCATACAAATTCGAATACCACTAACCTGCTATGTAAATAACAGTGATTGGAAGTTGTCATTATATCATCCATATAAACTAAGTGGGATAAATACGTATTATTGAAGCTAACTCAAAAACTATCCAAGTAAAGTTAATAAAATGTATATGGGACCACCTCGGAAGCATACTCTTTCAAACAAAAAAACAATTTTCAAAATCGGTTCACAATTGACGGAAAAATCGCGTAACAAACATACAAAAAAAAAAGTCGGTTAAAAAAAAAATTGAGACATTTACTAGTTACCACACTGTTAAACTAAAGTAAAATTTATTTGCATAGATTGTAGGTTTAGAGAAGGATAAGGAACTGGGTGTAAAGTTCACTCATCCTCTATAGGAAAGGGAGGATCCTCTGACTAGACGGATGTTGTGTCTGGTGGTCATAATCAAAATTCTAGTTCGCTAGTTAGCCGCATTTCTTATTTCCATACAGTATTATTTCCAAATTAATCAAAACAGGTAAATAATTTTGACAGCTATTTGCGACGTATAAGTCAACATTTAGCATGCACGCTCTTAAACGGTGAAAGAAAACATCGTGAGGAAACCGGCATGTCCTAGAACCAAAAACTTGACGACATGTGACATCTACCAACCCGCACTGGGCCCGCGTGGGACATTACAGCCCAATCCCTCTCGGTCCCAGCAGTGGGAACAATATAGGCTGATTATGCTAAGTTAGTATAAAATAAAGTATTGAGTAAACTACGAGTATTTATGTAAAATAAAAATAATAAAAAATAGCCTAATATAATAATATTAGATTTAGTTCAGAAGACTGATGATAAGCTAAGTTTTTTCAAAGCTTCCTCTCTCTTACTATTTTGCTGTGCCCGATAGGGTCCATAATGATCACATATAATTTTAACTTACCACCTAAGTACACATTGTCGAATGCAAATAAAGTATTGAGTATTGAAAATAATGAATGTAGTTTTTATAACCTTGTTGATCATACTTGCTTATTTGCGTCCATTCAAGCGTCCAATTCAAACTAAGCTTCAATATTGACTGGCAAATTAAAGGTAAACTGGGAACACTAAATTTGACTATTCACTAAGTTTAGTTGAGTTTAAACTGTTTGAACTAAGTCTTCTGTGACCCTTGCTTAGAACTTTGACTCTGGACTGACTAACTCAAGACACCCAGGGGAATATGAGGAGTTAATTCTGGAGACTGGGGCAACAATGAATAAACAGAATTCATTGTTAACAATAACGTTCCTTGGGGTCAGTTAGAGCATAATCAGACTACAATGTTCCCACTGCTGGGACACTGGCCTCCTGTGTTCGATAGGCAGTGGGCTGTAATCCACTACGTGGGCCCAGTGTGGGTTGGTAGATGTCACATGTCTTCGAATTTTTGGCTCTATGACATGCCGGTTTCTTCAAGATGTTTTTCTTCACCGTTTTGAGAGCAGTGGTGATGAAATTATTTACACAAAGTAAAGCGCCTGTTTAAGTTCGAACCCACGACCTACAAATCGTAAGTTGGGGCCGTTACCTCTGGGCCACCACTGCTCAGTTCAGGGTCAGTTAAATGACGACGTTATTAGAGTTAGCTGTCTCGTTGGTCAGTAGACTCAGTAGTCTCAACCCGCTACTGCTGAGTATGAGGGCTTGGGTTCGATTCCCATTTCGGGCAGAGTGCTATTGGGTTTTTCTATCTGGAATTTCTCAGTAGCAGCCCGGAGTCTGGATTTGTGCCCGGTTGATGGCAATAGTCATAGTCATAATCAGTCTGTAATGTTCCCACAGCAGGTTTCCTCTCGGTGAGAGGGAGGTAAAAGGCTGGGCTAGCCAGATAGAGCGAGATTATAACTGGCGAAATGTGGGTGTACTATATGCACATATCTGCCCAACCCTTCAGGACAACAAGGCGTGATGTTATGTTATGTAATTAGAGTTAACTAACCTATTACAAACTGATTCTCTGAGTAATTTCCAGGAGCTTTAATGTCTGATGCCTTTCGATTTGTATCTGGCAACGTTTATTATTAACAAAAAAAAAACTGTTTGACAAATTACAAATGACATTCATTCTTTGGACACGTTCTCGTCACTTTATCCCGAAGTTTAATTGATACTGTGCAACAGGCTCCTAACTGGTAAGCAAATTACCTATGTCAATTGGCCGTATTGTAGCCATTTCATACAACTATCAAAGAATGACAGTTGTGATCTGAATTTACAGATAATTTAAGTTGGCAGTCAATTTTCTTGGAGAGTAGTGATGGCCAGTGGCTCCGACTTACGAGTTTTAGGCGCTTTACTTTATGTAAATAAAATCATCACCACTGCTCCGAAGGAAAACATCGTGAGGCAACCAGTATGTCTTAGAACCAAAAATTCGAAGACATATTGTAACATCTACCAACCGGCACTGGGCCCACGTGGTAGCATTCAGCCCACATGCTGGCATAATGTCTGTGTCTAAATAGGTATAAGGAGCTTTAAACACAAACACAAACTGATGAATTTCGAGAATTTGCATTCAAAGTTGCTCGTCTATTTCTAATTAAATTATAATTTACTTTCTGAAAAGGGCTTTCTCAAGGAATTTAGAGCTTTTGGATATACTTAAGTTAGGGGTTTCAAAGCTGTTGTTAAATGTTTCTCAAGAGGATAATACCAGTAGCTGGTTTTAAAAACTATATATCGTCAGGGAATTAAGTTAAGCAAATTGAATAATCAGCCTATAATGTTCTCACAGCTGGGACACAGGCCTGCTCTCTTCAAGAGGGAGTGGGCGATCTACGCGAGCCCAGTGTGGATTGGTAGATGTCACATTTCTTCGAATTTTTTATTCTAGGCTATGCTTCTCAGTATAAGCCTTTAATCTCCAACGTCACAATAACAGCCTTACATTATACCCCACAAAACACAGGAAATCCACTATAAATTTTCATTTTGTCACACTGAAACGCGTGTGACCTTGACCTCCAAACGATCAATCTTATAAGCTGTTTGTGGTTGGAAAAAAACATTTGCCTATCGCCATAACCTCAGAAGTGACATCGACTGGCCTCGATACTTCAATACATCAAGGGCAAAGCCGTTGTCCGTATATTTATTGTTTACGTAAAGAATGGGGTTTGTTTGTTCACGTGGTTTTGGTTAGGAGCTGACCTTGATTTTGAATATTTCCTCAGTGTCATGGGGACATTTTGTTTACTTTTGTATTGGTAGAAGCTTTTAAAGTGCCTGCTAAACGGGTGCCAACTGCGTCCTCGACAGAGGTGACCTTGGCTGGCGACCGACAAAGTTGTTTCAACGTTTGGTCATAAACCATCACGTCATTCACTACACGGCCCACGGTTGTGAACCACCAAGATCACCTCTGTCGGGTCGCGGTTGGTGACCATATAGCAGGCGTTTAAGAATTACTCATGTCATGGATGCAGATTTGCTAGGTAGCAAGAATCTAGAAGATTATTTTATAGTTATTGAAGTTTTTAGAATCGGATTTTCTAAATCGGATTTTTCGTGTCGGATTTTTTTCGCATTGCTGCCAAATCTTACAACGTACTTTACACTTTTTATTTGTGTTTATTTTTTATATCTTTTAATTGTACTTAATACAATATGTTTTGTTGTGTGCCTTTATCTGTGTTTGTGCTAAATAAATTTAATATCTTTCTTTTTCCTTAAATTTAGAGATAAATGTGACCTTGAATTTAATGGAAACTACATCTATTTAATCCAATAACTGTTTTCTGCCAATAATCAGAGCTAGGACCGCTACAAACTACACACATCAAAAGTGTCTAGGGATCAACATATATTTTTGCAATAACTTTTCTCCTGATTGATATTAATTAAAATTTTCTTTAAGGATTCATCAAATAAAGTGTTTTCGTTTGTCACAGTAACGATAAACCAAGTCACCTTTGCATTAATAAAGAAATTTGCCATTTTCCTAATAAAGGGATTTTTGACATTTGAACCACTAACATTAAAGTTCGAAAAAAAGACTGAAATAACAGTTTTCTTTAAAATTTTATTGGGTAACTTAAACAATTAATAATCCGTGTTTCTACCGCGAACACTAACAACACAAGAACATCGGTTTGGCATACTCAAAATGAGTTCATCCAAATCACGCTGTGGAATGGCCGCCCATGTTCGTTGCAACAACAAAAAAAGGTCTTCTTGCGACTGGATACCCTCCATATTCGGCAGAGCTCTTCTCTGTAGCATATCCCATGCATGCTCAATCGGGTTCAAGTCTGGCGACTGAGCAGGCCAGGGCAGGACATTGATGTTAGCTGCGGCGAGAGTCTGTCTTACAACTCTTGCGGTGTGCGGTCGTGCATTATCATGCATTAACTGAAATAAGGGACCGATTTGCACTTGTAGAGGAACGATGACGTCTGATACAATCGTCTCAGCATAAATTTGAGCGTTGAGGTTGCCTCTAATCCAAATCAACTCAGTTCTTCCGCCGATCCAAATACCCGCCCATACCATGATGGTTCCACCACTATAAGGATGGACTTCCTGGCAGGATTTTAATCGCTGTTGGCGTCCAGGGGTTCTCCAGTGTCGTATACGTCTTATATCCGGTCTCATACCAAAACGAGACTCATCAGAAAAGCACACGAAACGCCATTGTTCTTCTGCCCAATTTCTGTGTTCAAGAGCCCATTGATATCGAATCCTACGATTGTGCATTGCTATAGGTGGTACCCGTAGCGGTCTTCGGGAATGAAGGTTCACTTCATGCAAGCGGTTTCTGACTGTTTGGTCGCTAATTAAGTTCCCTGAAGAGTGATAAAGCCTCACGGCTAACATCATGGCGGTTATTGTTGGAGCTCTTCGAGCTAAGATTTGAATGTATCGGTCTTGTCTCCGTGTGGTGCAGCGATACCGTCCTCCATGGCGCTCAGCCACGGTACCAGTGCTTCGGTAACGTGTCCAAAGTCGACTGATAACACTCTGACTTGTATTCAGAGCTAAAGCCACAGTACGTTGCCGGGAACCAGCTTCTATCATTCCCACGGCTCTGAGCATTTCTTCCCTGCTTAAATGACGTCGCTGCTCCATAATAACGTTGGTTTTAATCAGTAGTAGGGAAACAGTAGCACTAATAATGTCTTCAATGCGTTGTATGTTTTTATAGGGAAAATATTGACAGCTGATTTTCATCTTTTACTCGAATTTGATTCACAGTTCCTGATTCAAATTATGAAATGCACCAAAAAGGATCCATATAAATTTATAAAATCATAAATTTATTACAAAGCCACATCTCAATCTCAAGAAATCCGCATAAAAATGCTTGATCCCTAGACACTTTTGATGTGTGTAGAATGAATGATTTTTTTAAGTTATAACAATTTTATACGAACAGATGGAAAATCTTCTTGAAAGTTTTTCTATCTAGTCGTATAAAATTTCACACCAAATTCATCCAAAGATTGTATAAAAACAATATTATACATTTCACTAACTTTCATAAACAGGAAAAAGCAATCTTCATTCTTCAAAACAGAAGACATAGTTCGTCCTACGCCACCCCTATCCCTCTAAGGTCAAGACAAACCCAATATGAAACTTGAAACCGAGCCGAGTAGCGAAATAAAACCGAATCTTTATTACTACTGACAAGCGGAACTGAAATGCGGAACAGAAGGATTATTAAGTCTTGTTATTCTGTCGACATTGTTTTATTTAGTGAGTTGAGAGCTGTTTAACTTTTTTATGCTATAGGGTGGCAACAAGCAGATTTCTCGTCTGATGGTAAGGAATTACCGCCGTCTTTGGAGTTACCAGAGGCACCACTGACATAAGATGACAAAGCATCAGCAGTTCACTGTTATTGCAGGTGTGAAGACACGGCAGTGACTTGCCATAGTCGCACAGTTTTTTATATTATTGAGTGATAAAGAAGCAGCACAGGAGCTCGTGGCTAAGTAATAACACCCGCACGGGTCAATCCATCAGGTTAAGCTACGCTTGCCGGGGTTGGTGTGTAGATGGGTGACCGTCTATATATACCGAGACTCCTCCGTGCCTCGGAAAACACGTTAAGCCGTTGGTCCCGGCTGTCATTCGTGGATCTTTGACAGTCGTTACAGGTCGTCGAAGCTCGAAAGACTTGACAATTCAAAAATGCCTGTAAATGAATTGAGTTTGAGTTTGACCACCCGCCTGTAGGTAAGTGGTAACTACCGTCTATAGATATCTGCAATTTCAGAGGCATTACAGCTACGCGGCTTCCACATGCAAAGCTGAAATGTCTCATGCTTGAAACTACACCGGTACTAAGCTGCTTGCCGGTAGACATAAGTATGGTTTTATAAATTCCCCGGACGAGCCCCTTTCCCCCTTCCCTTTCCCCCTTTTTTCAGTATCTATTACTCTATAACTACATGTTTGATGTTTTATAAAAGCTACTAATAACTAAGTCCTTTCATTTTTAGATATAACTATAAATTGAGAAGAATCTTAAAACTGTAACTATTAACAACTTTTAGTAAGCCTCTAAAGTTGAAAAGTTGTTTAAACTTACAATTTGTTTGTCAAAGATTCTTCTTCTAACAAGACAGTCTACTTCAACTAGCCTTTATAGTTTGTAGCAATTAGTGTTTTTCATTAAATCACAAATTCCGTTAAGACCTATTTGATTGAGTAATTTAATCAATTAAAACAAGATTTTAGGGATAGTCCTAGTAACGAATTGCCTCGTGACCTTTACTCTTCTTTTAGTAGTTAGTGTTGTTTTACCTAGGCATGGACCAAAAAAAAACATTATTTTTGATTTTGAGTATCAATTTTATCAATCGCTCTGATCTGAAAATAAATCCTAACTAATACATACATTATTATAAATGCAAAAGTAAGTTTGTTTATATGTTTGTTACGCGTTTCATGCTATAACGGCTGAACGGATATGGATGAAATTTGGCACATGGGTAGACCATGATTTGGAAAAGGACATATCATATCTTTTATCCCGATATTTTCACGGGATTGTGTAACTGCGTGGTGTAGCTAGTTTTAAATAAATACTAGTAACCCAACCCCAATATGATTATTTCTGTCACCTAAGGATGATTTCCACCAAATGACTCGCATCGCATCAGATCGGAAAGGATACAAACGGATGCGGCGACAGCCGATCGCGTCTGGCAGGATGTTGACGCATACGATCGGCTCCGTACCGTCCGTCGCTTGCGAACGTATCCGTTTCTGCGCTTAGTCAAATAGTTTCATTCCTAGCGTGTTGACTTGCTCTTCTTCCGATCGGAACGAAGTCAGGCGAACGAAACCGAATCATACTTTCGGCTGCGATCGCGTGTCGCGGAAGACGCCCGCGGTCAAGCTGCTGTGCGCGGCTTGGTAATACTGTGTACACGATTTAATATCGTTTAAAGACTGTAAAATCCGTTCTGATTCGATGCGATGCGATCCATTTGGTGGAATGTAGATTGTCATGAAAATGTCTAGTTCTCTGTGTTGTAGGAAAAATAATATATCGTAGCGAGACTAACTTTCCAAGGTATGCCAGAAGTACAGAATTAACAATAAGAAGGTACTTCAGGAGGCTTATAGTCTAAGTTTTTTTTTTTTTTGACTTAAAGTAACCAAAATTCAGACCAAAAATTCTTTCACAATTAAAAAAACCCACCTACAATCTTAAATTCTTCCAAAAACTCCCGAACTTGTAACAAACCTATATAAACCACTCGTCGATTCGCTCGACTGCGTCAGATCAACAGCTAAAAATGGCGGCTTGCACATAGACAAACGAGAAGCTCCCGAACTGAGAACACACCGCACGTGATAAAATATAGTGCGAGCTCTTTTGAGTCGATTGATGGAACGGGAGGTAATGAGTTTACGTCTGGATGCGTCAGTCAGGTTGAGGGGTGTGACGTTATTTAAGCTTTTTGTAGATAGAATGATTATTAGTCAACTAGATTATTAGTTCGGCTAGCTGCGAGTCTGCGACTAAACATAGCATGAGCGTGTTTGGACTATAATGTTGCTCTCACTGCTGGGACACAGGCCTGCTCTCTGTGAGAGGGAGTGGGCCTTAATCCACCACAGTTCAGGGTCCAATGGGGATTGGTTGGTTGACTTTTATCGTTTTCGTGGTGAAATAAATGTTAGGCAAGTATGCCTTAGTTTGAACCCACGACCAACTCATAACTCGGGGCCTTAAGCTCCCGACGCTTATCTTACGGTTTTCAAACAAAATGTTCAAATCTTTGAGCTATATCTGTCGATTAATAGCTATTTGCACAATACAATGCCAATGACAACAAGCTAGCTTCAAAATAAAATAAACAAATGCCGATCGGACCCTGCTCAAATTCGCGAACGTTCCAATTTATCGCTCCAAAAATATAACCGATATTTTCGGGCAAGAATTTCTGCCATATGCACAAATATGAAACTGCTGACTGGTGCTGGGTATTAGAGGTCAGATAGGCAGTCGCTCCATGTAAAATACTGGTATTCAGCTGCATCTAGCAAGATTGAATGCCGAACCCAACATAATTATGTAATTGGGATGAGGCTAGTTAGATTATGATACACGAATATTAAAATGGCCAGTTGGTAACATACCCAGTTTACCATAAAATATGTGTAGGTAACCAAGCCATAAGCTCTGTTTGCTCAAAAGAGCTAAAGT
The DNA here is from genome assembly GCA_948150665.1 of Conistra vaccinii. Classification (NCBI taxonomy): domain Eukaryota; kingdom Metazoa; phylum Arthropoda; class Insecta; order Lepidoptera; family Noctuidae; genus Conistra; species Conistra vaccinii. Next base: position 17,584,050 of record OX411339.1, read on the forward strand.
GGATGCCTGTGTCGATTGATGTTTTATGTTCATCCATTTATGAACTTTATTAACTCGCTTTAAAACTTCAGCCTATTAAAGTGTGAACTATTTCGAAGTATCTAGAGAGCTGTTTAATATGACGCTCGTCCGATGACAATGTTTTGTACTATGTAATATAATACTAGTCCATAGTTCACACACACATAGCTCCCAATATGCGTTTTAATAATTAACTTGACGATATTATGGTATACCTCCACGTCCATAAAATGTATGGAAATACATGCACGTTATAAAAATAATAATTGCTTTCATCACCACTGCTCTCAAAACGGTAAAGGAAATCATTGTGAGGATATCGGCATGTCCTAGAACCAAAAATTCGAAGATATGTAACATCCACTAATCCGCACTTGGCCCGCTTGGTGGATTACGGCCCACTCGAGAGGAGGCCTGTGTCCCAGCAGTGGGAACATTATAGGCCAATTTATGTTAATTATGTTTTGTTGCTGTCCATTTGCTTTAGCAATCAGTACCTACATTTACCATTTTTTTTTGTTGAACCGAAAAAGTAAGAGCCAGCTCTGAGGTGATATATTTCTGCGCTGAAAATCGGGATTTTTCGTAAGTACAAAAGATATTACCTACTGCCCATCTTATAATCCTTAGTAGCCTTTTACGACAAGAGAAAAAAGGCAGAGGATTATTCTAATCCGAGGACAAACGAAAAACCTATCTACTTATTCCTAATAATGTATATATACAAAACTAAAGGTTTTTCTTTACCTAATTTTGTATTGGGATCTCTATAACAGCGACCCTTGAAACTGCTAACTATGATAAGTAAACGCAGGGACAAGAGCGAACGGTGTTTGTGATAAAGGGTTCAGTTTTGTTATTATGTTTAATCCGAAGCTGTTTTACTACCAAAATATTGACAGTTTTAAAACGTCACACATATAAACTGATTAAACGTGAGCATCAAGATGACGGGACCAAGCCCCCAATTTAAAATGCATCACATTCAAGAGTTAGTACTACATATGTACTAATTGTACCCTAAACAAGACATTTGTACCTCTAAAGGTAAAGGAATTATGTCAAGATTTCCCTGGTCCCGCCACTTTGATATCAAAGTGGCGGGACCTTTTGGATGCGCTATTCAGAGGCAGGTAATACACACCCGAAGACTTAGTACGACGAAGAACTATTTCTAGAGTCAGCTGTTCAGTAGCATTATAAAAAAATGTTAAAGTAAAATTTTATTTAAATAAATATTTCTTTTAATAAATTAACAATTTTCGGACTTTTTCCACGTGCTCCAGAGAAAACGGGTCTTGAGTGTCTTGACAGACTGACATACAGGCAGACAGACAGACGGACAACAGTGCCCTAAAAATGGATTTAGTTGACGACCAAAGCTCGTTACCATCTCCACAAAAAAAGGACACATTATTAGTTTAAATCGATGATTGCATTCATTCTGTAGAAGAGAACACCAAATATATTAACACGTTTTCTAACCCTTATTATTTATTTTATTTATATATACTTTACGACACCTCATATGTTAAAATCCATCAAGCCGTTTAGGCTACAGAGCGTGCCAAAGAAATAGACATACATACATACATACATACATACATACATACATACATACTCTCGAAAAACATTACCCTCCTTCTGGGGCAGTCGGGTAAAAAAGAAAAAGTAATACACTACAAAATATACAATGGGCGGCCTTATCGCTTACTGCGATCTCTTCCAGGCAACCCTTCTATTCATTTCAGTCATAGTTGCCAAAAATGTATCAAAACAATAATGTTGACGGGTATTTTATAGTATATGCGATGACCCCAATTCCTCTCACGACAAAAGTCCACGGAACCCTGAACAAGAGACACAAGAAGGAGAAAATACAAAGATATTACGTGACCAAAATTCAATACTCTATACTCTAGGAGCTGTACGTGATGCGAGTGCGTGATACGACTCTATATAATAGTCGGGGAGTCAGGCAACTTGTGGCGATATTTATGTCAATTTAGTTAAAATTATTGAGAGATTTTCGTGGGTTTTGGAATGTTGGTAACTTGTAAGGGAAACTAATGTTAGTTTGTTCAATGTTTTGTGTTGTAGATATGACAGAGATTTCCTGTATGTATGAATGAATTATATTAACAAAAAAAACTTATGATTGGCGTTAAAACACATTTTATTTTCCTATGATTTTTAATCACTACTGAGAAATGAAACACAAAAGAATAACAACATGGTCAATTAACGATGTTATTGACGTCATTATTAAAAAAAAACGAAAAAAAAACTTTTACATCCAGCACCTTAATTGCGTAACATAAGAACTTTCATTCACAATCTTAATGATTTTGAAGCTTATTTCTAATTGATTGCTTAATAATGTTCGAAAACTTGTCTGCTCAACAACGTGAATAACGAAATCAACGACGACTCCTGGTCTAAATAAATAGTTTTGGCACAGGATAACTTACACAATCACAAGCAGAGCCGATAATGACACTTGTTGTTTTAAATCGCCAGCACTTATTTGAGTTTCATGAAATAACTAAAGGTACAAATACAATACGTAATATGCCGTGTTGTGTCGTGTCACACAAAATTACAGTTCGTTGTGTCGCAACAACAACTCACGGTAATAATGTGTTAAACTACTACTGTACTGTGTGTGTGTGTGTGTGTGTTGTACTGTGGTGGCATCTACAGCGCCACATGCGAACTACGCATCAAAGACCTGACGCCACATAAAATCCTGACGTCACATAAATCCTGCATCGCGCAATTATTGTTTACCGCGCGTATGACATATATAAGACTATCCGACATTCATCGTTGGGCAGTTGCCCGCCAGACACGACACCCGTCCAGTCGGAGGATCCTCCGTTTTCTATAAAGGATGACTGAACTTTACACCCTGTTCCTCATGCCTCTAAAATACTAAATGTATGAAACCGATATGTTTCTGAGCGACACGACAAAACACGACACAGTAGTGTGTTTCTAACTTAACTAACCAGTTCAATCCATACTTCCGTACTAATAAGTATTACAATACGAAAGTAAGTCTGAATGTGGGTGTGTCTAGCTGTCTGTTACCTTTTCAAACTTTAACGGCTGAACGGACTTGGCACTCGGTAGTATGGTCCCGTTGGATAATTTCCAAACTCCACGAGAGCGAAGCTGCGGGCAAAAGCTAGTAGAAAATAGAATATGAGGTTAATAATTTATTGTTTAGTGAATTTTGCTGGTACACTTAAAGCTCCTACACACAATGCCGTCGGCACAGCCAGCTTTTGCCGAGCGGCACAGTCCACCGGCTTTTACGCCTTCATTTCCTTTGCGTTCGTTTGTGCGGCTGAGCTGGGCGCACCGCGGCTTGCCCAACGGCAATGCCACCGGCACTGTGTGTAGGAGCCATTACACTACAAAAACCGCCTTTACTGCGACGATATAAAGGCGCTGTCAATGTGTAATTGCGGTTGACTGCACGTGTGAACTCTTTCATACTTTCCCATACGCTTCTCAACCAAATTCCTGGCGCCGCCGCGCCGACTGTCCGGTAGTCGAAGCGTGTGAAAGGGGGCTCCTATCTAATAGGAATATTGACAATTTTTTTTGTCCGTTTAGTTACGCGTATTTTTTCTTATTTAACGTAATCAAAAGATGACGGCAATACGTTGAGTTAAAATGTGGCATGACGTCACTCCCCGGTAGATTTTATACTGACTTGTGACGTAGCGAGCCCCTACTCCCCAAGTTTCATTCGTTTTATCTAAAATTTTTTTATCAATACGATAAAAGGAAAAAATATGTATCTAATATTTTTTTATTATCTGGCTGATGGACTAAATAGATTTTTTTGCTCCTGTCATCTTCCCTATTGTGTAACACCTTTTAAAAAAATAAGACTGAGAATCTGTTTAATTTTAATTTGATTTAATTTTTTAATCGTTTTTTTTTTGTTTCTCACTTTTTATTACGAACGCTTTGAACGTTTTGCATCGTTCTCACATGTATAAGTTCAACATGAATAATGTAACCAATATTTTTTCTTTTAAATAAAAATTTCTTGCCCGTTCTTCTCCATAGGTACCTACTACGCTTTGGAATGGGCATCTAGCTTCATCTATTAGAATAGAATAGAATACTCTTTATTATGTACACCATAAAAATTACAGACATAGGTCTCTATCAATCTATTCTGACTGACCGACCCCTTGACAATTCAAAAGTGCCTGTAATTGGTTTATTTGAAATAAATGCTTTGAGTTTGAGTTTTGACTGTTCAACAACATTCATTGTCTTATCGTTGTTGAACAGATTTGTTTTCGAACTTATGAAGCAATGGATTAGCAATCTGTTTCAAAATGATTCAGATTCTGATTAGTCGTGTGTTACGCCATGCGGGTGTTCTTTATTTTGTTATTTATTAACATAATGCAAGAGCCCATGTTTTATTAACACCTGCCCACATTAATTATGATAACTCTAGACCCTCCATTTTATTCCCAAGAAGTAGAAAGTTTGTTCACAAATAAAATACGTACTATTGTTTGTATTGTTTGCAACAGAATTAAAACTTATTGTGACTAGTGGACACAGAGTAGGTAAGCACAGAAGTTTCACATAGTACATAATCTGCCTAGCCGGTACCCCATTTAGTTTCTTAAAAAATTTCACGTTTCATGTAATAATAGACGAGAATTGAGACACTTTTAATCAATTCCAAGTGTTTACTGTTACTGTGTCATTATTCCCTATTTATTTATTTATTTATACTTCAAGCACAAAGATGTACAAAGGCGAACTTAATGCCATAGGCATTTTCTACCAGTCAACCTTTGGGTGGTTCAGAGACAAACAGTGGTAGGTGCAATTACGAAAAAAATTAGGACTAAACATTTATCATTAACCCCTATTATCATTAATCTATATAATTATATAAAAATGAATCCCTATTTCCTCGGTCACGGCATCACGCCTGAACGGGCGTGGCACGTGGCGGGCTGGACCAATTTCGCTAATTCTTTTTTTGTTGTGTTTGATAAAGTAAGGAGATGGTTCTTAGGATAGGTAGGTGAAGGTAGGGTAGGTAGGTAGGTATTTGACTGCGTAAATCATGAAACCTTACTCTTGAAACTTGAGCATTACGGACTAGGTAAACTTGCGCTCAGTTTGGTAAAATCTTATTTAAATGATAGACAACAGCAAGTTCAAATTAATGGAGTCAATTCACTCGGTCTAAAAGTAAAAATGGGTGTTCCACAAGGCTCGATATTGGGCCCTTTCCTCTTTTTAGTATATATTAATGATCTACCCCATTTATTAAGAAACCAACCACAAATGGTGTTATTTGCTGACAATACTTCTCTAATTTTTAAGATAAATAGACGTGCAACAAATCTTGACGACGTAAATAACGCCCTAACGCAGGTTCAAAATTGGTTCACTGCTAATAATTTAGTATTAAATGGGAAAAAAACGAAATGCATAAGATTTGCTTTACCGAATGTTAAAAGTAGTGATTGTGACATAGTATTGAATAGGGAGAAACTAGAATTCGTCGATGAAACTGTTTTCTTGGGGATCACGCTCGACTCAAGGCTGCAATGGGGTCCTCATTTAACATCTCTTGCAGGACGGCTAAGTTCAGCAGCATATGCTGTGAGAAAAATCCGTCAATTTACTGATGTAGATACCACGAGGCTAGTTTATTTCAGTTACTTTCATAGTATCATGTCCTACGGTATTCTACTATGGGGACGAGCTGCAGATATCGAGTCTATTTTTATTCTGCAGAAAAGAGCTATCAGAGCTATATATGGTCTTCGCAGACGTGATTCTCTCAGGGAATTGTTTAAAGATATTAACATCATGACGGTACCTTGTCAATATATCTATGAAAACATCATGTACGTAAGGAAAAATCTAAGTCTTTTCAGTAAAAGAGGTGATAGACACAATTATAGTACTAGAAATAGGGACCAATTAGTTCAACCGGGTTTCAGACTGGCTAAAGTAGACTCATCCTTCATGGGGTACTGTTTAAAATGTTACAATAAAATACCTCCCCACATACTTGAACTAAATGAAACGAAATTTAAAGTTTGTATAAAACGCACACTATGCTGCCAAGCATATTATAAGTTGGGAGATTACATCGCTGACAAAAATGCTTGGCTCAGCGCTGGTCCAGCTCCACAAGGGCGCATAAATTAATTGATAAACATTCGAAAATATTGTTGGAGCTGCTGAAGATTGTAAAAAACATTGTAATATATTGTATAAATTCAATCTATTAGTATTATATAATTGCATAGTACAAATGTGAGCACTATGTACCTACTTAAAGCTACCATTTATTAGGTATGTCTTTCATTGACTTGAATGTACCCTGGCGGCTGAGAGTATGTCATGCTCACTCAAGTGTCTCGCTGGTGGTGGCGTGTGTGTTGGATCATTAAGTTCCCTTCAAAATGGTTGAGCTAAATGGTGCTGATCAATGCGTCATGTTCGTGAACGGGCGCCGTCAGTGGGGACTGGTCATCTCTTAGCTGCCACGGCTTATTTTAATTTTAGAATTGTTTTCGTTTTGTATTTTTATTACGGACGCTTTTGTCGTGCACGTCTTTCTACATTGTTCTCACATGTCTAATTTGAACATGAATGATGTAACCAATATTTTTGTAACAATATTCTGATTTAAAAGAGTGTCCGTGGAGTTTCTTGCCCGTTCTTCTCCATAGGAACCTACTACGCTTTGGAATGGGCAACTAGCTTCATCTTTCTGACTGACTGACCCCTTGACAATTCAAAAGTACCTGTAATTGGTTTATTTGAAATAAATGCTTTGAGTTTGAGTTTGGGTAGGTATGCAAGTAGGTAGGTATGTATGTTGGTAAAGTAGGTAGGTAGGTAGTTAAGTAGGTAGGGTAGGGTAGATAGCTAGGTAGGGGAGGTATGTATGTAGGTAAGTAGGTAGGTAGGTATGTATGTAGGTAGGGTCGCCGTAGATAAGTGCTTACCCGTGCGAAGTCGGGGCGGGCAGCTAGTTTATATATATAAATAAAATATATATACATGACACGCGCGCACCAACCCACCCTCTTTCACCACTTATACCCCCACACACCCCACACACATTCCACACATCACACACACCCCACACGTCACACACACTAAGACTCTATAACTATTTTAATTGTTCTTTCTTTTCATTATTATTTCTTTTATTTTTATAATTTTTTTCCAAATTAATCAGTTCACCTAAATAAACAATTGTTTGCCTTACTTGGGAAGAGACTGGACCCCACGACACAGGGATTCCTAGTGTGGGGTCCAGGGAATTTGTAAAAATCTAGCACTTAAGGCTCCTATGTGTTTTGTCACTCGTTTTTTTATATTGTACCGTGTTTTTCTAAACTGAATAAAGCTTTTTTACTTTACTTATTATTTATATTGCACCTTCTGTAATTCCCTCTCCCTAACAAATAAAGTCCACAAGTATTTGTTGTAGCCAACTTTCGCTTTCGGAAATGAGCAAGTTTCAGTCGAACGTTGCCCGCTTAATCTCTGAAACGAGCGATAAAACCGTTGTTTTGGAAAAGAGTTGCTTTTTTTCGCTTTTTCGTCGTTCTCTTTGCCATATTGGTTTCGGTAAACTGCTTTTGGTGTTCCGAAATTGGTTTTTTCTGTTTGAAACTCTGTGGTTTAAAATGGGAATCGTTCTGTGGTTCTATATAACATGTAAAAAAAACCTTCTCCGATCTGTGTGGGTGTTGTTAAGTATCGTACCTACTGAGTCTATTTATGTGGAAATTTTCAGAAAAAAAAAAATAGATGTTAAATAAATATGATGATTTTACCGATTTATTACATCGGCCGCAGGTGGCGTCGCTTAGCGGGTATCTACAAGTCATAACTTATGACTCCTGTTGAAAATTAGTTAATTTTTCATGGATTTGGGATAATTTTGGTACTAAAAATGTGAATTTTAAATAGGAATAACTATTTACATACATAAACTCACGCCTTCTTCCCATGGGGGTAGGCAGAAACTACAGAACGCCACTTGCTACGATCCTTAAACCTACTCCTTTTGCCTCGATTACGTTCATACGCACGCCGGTTGCGAGTACTACGCACCTGTCCTTTCTGAACAATAACCTGTCCTTTCAATAACTATTTATTTTTAATAATAATAAGATGTTTTATTACTTTTTTGGTAATGTTATTGTAGTACCTATGTACCCTTTTCGTATCCAACAGGTTTTTTTTACATATTGTATAGGGTACGTATTACAATACCGAAATTCAAAAGACCTATTTTAAAATACCTATGGACGAAATCCCAAAAAATTAAACGCTGAATGATTGTTTGGTCGAAAGTTTGAAATCCCGAAAGTTCGTTTGCCCGAAAGCTTAAAATCCCGAAGATCCATATCCCGAAGCTTAAAAACCCGAAGATCCAAATAAAACACAATTATTATTTTAAATATAACACAAACGAATCGCTATAAAATCGACTTCACGCAGTCTTGTCAGCCCTACCCCTAGAGTGTAATTTAAGCCCGCGTAGGCGCGGAGGGGTGGGGCGGCCCGCGAGCTGAGGAGCAGGTGGTTTGAAGGCACGCCGCCTCAGCAAGCCGAAGCTGCGGTGGTGAGCTTTTAAACCATCTGCGACGATAAGCTCGCGTGGGGCCGCCTAAACTCCGGAGCGCCGGAGCCGTGACAGAAACAATGCTTGCTGCATGTTGCATGCTTGTTTGCCTGCTTGCATGTTGCATCCTTCCCCATGTATACTCCCCAGTGGTATAATTCACAATATCCCAATTAAGTAATTTCGTAATTGGGATATTGCGAAAACCCGGATACTTAGAAAATGGTGAAATAAATTCTGCGAGCAACTTGGAAGTAGCGTTCGCCGGCCGCTACCGCGGCACCGCTCGCTTCGCTCGCTCGGCTCACGCGCGGTTGGTCACTGTTCTAACCTAACCTAACCTATTTTACCCACTGATATATTATACACAGATTTATAAATAGTTGTGATGCATCATTATAGGTATTTTGACCACCATTCGGGATTTCGTCCATTCGGGGTTTCATCCTTTCGGGCATTTGGACATCGGTATTCCATGTTTCGATATAACGGCTATCGGTATTTAAAACTTTCGATATTTTGAACTTCGTTGTTTTGGACGTCGGTATTTCAGTCATAGTTATTATGAAATGTCGGTATTGTAATACGTACCCATTGTATAACTGTTTTTAATGCAGTGAGCGGTTAGCCTCGCTATCAACTTTCTACAAGAAGATTTATTTTTTCCCGGTTTAGGCTGCCTCTCCACTGGAGCGGAGAGGAGAAAAGAGGAGCGGAGATGTGTCAATATTAACCAATAGAATCTTGACTCCGCCCCTGAGTTTAGATCAGTGATCCTGAGTCAAGATTCTATTGGTTAATATTGGCACATCTCCGCTCCTCTTTTCTCCTCTCCGCTCCAGTGAACAGGCAGCCTTAAGGATAGATTCTGACATTGTGATTTTCTCGCTATTAAAACAAGGATTAACTTTTTCTTTCTAAAATGATTTAAAGGTATTACAGAATACATCATAGAGACGGATAGATTGATGGGAAGGCAGCAGAATCCATTTGCATTCTGCAAATAAAAACAAAAATGTAACTAATCCTTCTTCAACCCAAAAATAATTAATATTTACGAAAACACATTTTTGTTAGTAAAGCATACCTAACAGTGATGGCTTTGGAAGTTGCAAAATTCACAACGTCAAAAAAGGGGCACGTTATCAAACTTACACACAGTATCCAACCAAAATATGTAAAAGAAAAAGGTGTTAATCTCATTAAAATCGAGAACTTTCGAAACAAAAGAATGACGACATAATACAATTTCTCTCCACCAGGGAATGTTCACAACTCCAAACCAACTTGAAGTTAGAGCTAGAAAACTTAGACTTACGAAGAAAATAACTCATATCTAAGTTACGTAGGTAGGTACTAGAATATCCAATAAGCCATCTAAGTCTTTTCTAAGAAATAATATCCCCCGAAACCTGGCTTAAAGAATAAAGTCCTAATAATCGAACTTCACGAAATAGCACCGTTGTCCTCATGTTTATCCCGACCATATTTTTCTTCTCTCTAATACTCGTAAACTTAACTTATGGGAATCGTAAGCTGCCCAGTAAACAGATATCGGGAGGGTATAGCTAGGCTTTAGAGAGTTCTAAAGCCGAGAGAGGATAGACAGAAGGTCAAGTTGATAAAAGTGTTACGATGTCATTGGAAGCATGCCATTTGGAAGTGCAGTCAACCTATTTCTGTTCACGCTTGAATGAGAAATATAACGTTTTGTCTATAAGGTCGACATTGTCTATAATGTTAGTAACACGGAGGCTCTCAAGTGGGTTTTCAACCTTTTTGCCCGTATTGCATGCAACAACAAAAGCAGTCTAGCTTGCATTATTTCCTACTAGCTTCTACCGCGATTAAAAGTAAGCACTACCGGGATTAAAAGTATCCTCTGTGTAAATCCAGGTAAATAATGTATTAATTCCGTAATAGATTGTTTTCATATCATTGGTTTCCACGGCGCACGCCAGTAAAGCTCCCAATCGGCATGATTTTTTCCGAAAACTTCAACAATCATCGTCATATATTACTCAATTTACACAAAACTTTAATGAATTTATTATGTACAAGTGTACACAATGTACGGAGTGATTCTCATGAATCACTCCGTACATTGGTGAAAACCGTATAATAAAAATCAGTTCGGTCGTTTTTGAGTTTATTGCGTTTAGATAGATGCGGCGGGGGACTTTGTTTTATATTATGTAGTGATGATAATTTGAAACCTGACATACATTCTAAATACTGGTAAATTTTGAAATCCAACATTGGCTGGCCGTGGTAATAGACGATCATGAGAATATTATCATAAGTTAGCCCCATATTCTCAGATTGTGGATTTTTTTATTAGTAGACATGAAAAGACCAGCACCTAAACAAACTTATTGCTATAAATGTTGTTTTTAATTAACTTTTTATATTTACACTACTTTCGTTTTAAATAAATAATTAAATTAAAAAAAGAATCAAACCAGAACTTCTACCATATCCCTGCATCACAGCAAGTGTAAACTCTAAGTAGGGATGCAAACAACATAGTCAGGAAGTATGCAGCAAATTATGTCGAACTCTCAAGCTTACTCCGCTTTGGATATAAGCAGACAATAGGGTTGTTAGCATAGCTTGTCGTTAAATATAAACTGGGTTAATCGATCGGTTGGTGAGTTAATGGTTCGCTAGCTGAGGTTAGTTCGTGAATGGACGCACATTTGTACAAGCTTTTTAGGCGAACACGTCTGGGTATCCCGCGTTAATTACGTTTTTTGCAATTTGCAGGTCAGTATCAGGTTGTATGTTGATCTAAATATGATTCGAAGCCGTATCAAATATTTACTTATAGAATTGTAATCATAAATAATCATCAATACAACTGTCTAAGTTCATAACCCTATTGAATGACTATTTCATAAAATTATGATGACATTTGAGGATTACTCTAACATAAGGATTGCTGATTCTAATGACTATAATTCTGTAAAACCATATTTGTTACGGTCGTGAATCATATTTTAATCAAATTGCAGAAAACGTAAGAAAATTTTAATTTCGTGGGTTGTCTTAGTACTTCATTGTCTTGGCCTTAATCGACCTATAATGTTCCCACTGCTAGGATATATGCCTCCTTTCTGTGAGTGGGCTGTAATCCACCACGAAGGCCCACTGCAGATTGGGACATGTCACTTTAAAAAAAAAAAATATGGTAGGACATGCCGTTTTCCTCAGGATGTTTTCCTTCACCGTTTTAAGAGCAGTGGTGAAGAAATCAACTACACAAAGTAATGGCCTGGGTTCGAACCTACGCCCTACAACTCGTAATCCAGGACCGTTACCACTAGGACCACTGTTCACCCTCTCTTGACTTAAAACTTTGTATGCTCGTTTAATTACGATAACAAAGCCAAAGTGAGTAGAAATAATTGACAATTCCTCTTTGTAGAATATTAGAGGGGCTTATCGCTAAGTAATAACAAGCCGCATTGGTCGATTGATCAGGTTCGCTTCAGCTACGCTTGCCGTGCTTCATCCGTGGATGGGTGACCATCTTTACATACCCAGACCCCTCCGTGCCTCGGAAAGCAAGTTAAGCCGTTGGTCCCAGCTGTCATTCGTAGATCTTTGATAATAGTAACGGGTTGTTAGCCCGAAGAATGACAACCAGTTTTACCAAAGGGGTACTGGGTAATACGTTACCCAGTAACTGAGATGTGGAGGTCAGATAGGCAGTTGCTCCATGTAAAACAGTATTCATCTGCATCCAAACCGGTTAGATTAGAAGCCGACCTTAACGTAGTTGAGAAAAGGCTAGGCAGATGATGCTCTTTGTAAAATGTTGGTGATTTGTAGACACTAGTTTTTCCTAAGTCGGAAAACGCAGATAAGATGACGCAGAAATAAAGCAAAAGACTTTTAAAATGTCAAGGACATTATTTGGCCTTGATGTTGACCTACAAAAAACACGAATATACAATGGAATGTAAACACGCAAAATATGTACCGACGTAACAAAAACATGTCCCAAGAAAAACTGCTCCAAAAAACCTGGGAATTTCTTCATGACTGAAACAAAAGCAATATCTAACGTAACTCTATGATTTACGGAAGATATCTTGAATATCAGAAACTAATATAAATCTCCGTTGGATTGTTTTTCTGAGGACAAATATCATATGTAACTGTATAAGAACTGGTACTGTGGACATGAAGAGTCATTCCTATGCTGATTTGGGTACAAACAAAAATGTTGGCATCAGTTATTGCAGTCAAGTAAAGTTACTTAAATTAATATTTTGCAGTGTGTGCAGCTCTGATAAGTCCTATGTTTCTAGTTATTAGGCTCATTTATTTTGTGTTTTGGATTACTATTCTACAAAATAAAGACATCATTACTAAAGAAAATGGAGAAAGAAGAGAAAAAAGCGAAGTTACTCAATAAGTAAAAACAATAAAATACTTTAACACAACCTAGCAACAAACTAAATGCCGCATGCCGTCGAAAAAATTCTCCACATGGCTGTTGATTGGTAATGTGCCCAAGAGACTGGCGGCATTGTCATGTTGCATGGCAATGCTTAGCCTCTAGCTAAGGTAAAAGCCAACTCTAAGGTCACGAAAAGTATTAGGCTACATTTTCATATACTTATTAGTCATTTAATTTTCAATTAAAATAATTTATTCAAGTATCTCATAACATAAGCAATACTGCTGAATCCAATTTCTGTTCCTCTCCGATAGATTTTTAGCAGTCCTCTGTTAAACATAGGTAGGCTTCTCTAATTGCATGCAATTGAGCACAAGCTCATCGGCCATTCTCAATTTGCATTAGCAACCATCTTGCGAAGGATCACTTCACCTAGCCTGCGGGCATTCCATGCTACGTTTGCCGACTTGAGTAGCAGAAACCTTTTTTATTGTGTCTAGAAAATGATTGAGAAAATTACTAAGTTCCCGTTCTCGGCCTCGAGCGATGCGATTTGCGTCAAGCGACATGGGGCGCACGTCATTTGTTTCGGACCGTCGCGCGTCGCTCCGCAAGTTGCGTTGCGGTGAGAGCGTTTTTACATTGTCCGATACGATTAAGTGCCGGACGCCGGTAACCGATATCCGATACTATGTGCTATCTTCACATACTCCCGATAATATCGATCCGATTTGACCATTTCATCAATAGGATGACGATGTCACGTTTACAAATGGCCGCCGCGCCACCCTTCAGGCCCGCACACAAAGAAAATGTAGGTACACGCATAGCACACATACAAACTTTATCGTCCGATAGCCAATGGTCATCCGATGGTGCCACTAATATATCGGTATCGGATCGGTCAATGTGACGAGGCAGGTACATAATTCATACATTTTACTTGCCCCGATATCGTATCGGCATCCGACACCGATGTCGTATCGGACAATAAGAAAACGCTTTGACTTGCTCCAACAACTTCTTTCTTTTGTTTTCTCCGTATTAGCTGTCGCAAGACGCGTGTCGCTTGTGCGTATAGCTCGTGGGTACACATGCCACGCCGACCACATAATTAAATAAATTGACATAAGGGCAGGAAATCGGTACGTTTTTTATAGAAACATAAATCCTATACAGTCCTGCAAACCGTATTTCAGCCATTGCGGCCAATCTCAACGAAGACTAGCCCTCGGCGCAGACACAGATGCACTCTCTCTTCCCTCACTCTCATAGTCCTATGGGAAGGCAATCCGACACGACCGAAGAGATTCCAAATTCCGGTCTGCTACTAAGAAATTCCTAAAGGAAAAATCCAATAACACTTTGCCCGATCTGGAAATCGAACCCAAGACGGGTTCGATTTCCCAAGCTCAGCAGTCGCGCTTGCAACCACGGGACCAGAAATATCCTTTATAACAGCTTTGACAAGGGAAAATGTGACCCTAAAAACAGCTCTAATAAATTGTTTGTACATTATTTTGTAACTCTGTCTAGTCAATAACGCTAACATTTGCATTTAAATGAGTTTCAAGCGTCAAACTTAATTCGTTGGCATTAATTACATTGCTCGAGTGTAATTACGTGTTAACTTTTGTACGATTCATTTTTGAATAGGTACGTGAAAGGGTATTATATTTCAATGTATGTTTTAGCTCGTTAAAGGCCACACTGAATAATAGCTAAGGAAACAGTTATTAATAGCCAGCAATGCCCTAATATGTATGTATGTTCTTGAGTGGAGACCGCGAATCGGCAAACGTAAGGTAGGACGCCCTCAAGCTAGGACCGACTACCTACCTCTCAGCTGGATGAAAGTAGCCGAGAATTGAATATGACCTAAAAGATCATGTAAATTTTTATTATTTTTCTTCTTTAACCTGTACCTATTCACCCAATACTAAGTACTATTTCATATTTTATTTAATACATAACATACATACATACATAATCAGCCTATTAATGTTTCCACTGCTGGGACACAGGCCTCCTCTCTGTGTCAGGCCCAGTGCGGATTGGTAGATGTCACATGTCTTCGAATTTTTGGTTCTAAGACATGCCGGTTTCCTCACGATGTTTTCCTTCACCGTTTTTAGAGCAGTGGTAATGAAATTATTTACACAAAGTAAAGCGCCTGCTTGGGTTCGAACCACGACCTACAATTCGTAAGTCGGGGCCGATATCACTGGGCCACCACTGCTCTTTTATTTAATATATTCAAAATATTGGTCAACATTTTAAAAGAGTAACGGTGGAGTTTCTTGCTTATTCTTCTTAATACGAAACTTCTTTAACCTTTTAGCTACCCCTTCGTAACTAGAATCAATTCTATTTACTTGTGGCATGGAGGTAAGCAGAAACTGCTTGCCTGCTGCGTGCCTGCTAAAATATTTACAAATACTCCTTTTGCCTCGTTTACGTTCATACATCTGATCTGTACTACGCACCTGACCTTTCTGAGGAATATTATCCACCAAATACTAAGTACTATTGCACGCCATTTTTCCGGTCTCGATAACCCATATTAATGAATCGATATGATGACAGAAGGTAGCCTGTGATCTGGAAAAGGACGTAGGCTATTTGTTTAAATTAAAAACAAAATACCTGCAGAGGAAGTTACCAGCAATAGCTAGTTGCCCGTTACTCATTCAAATTAGCATCATCTCATCATTGCCTAGCCTTTCCCCAAGTATGTTGGCGTCAGCTTCCAGTCTAACCGGATGCAGCTGCGTACCAGTATTTTACATGGTGCGAGCCTATCTGTCTCTCAAAACGGCGACGGAAAACATCGTGAGGAAACCGGCATGTCCTAGTACCAAAAATTCGAAGACATGTGACATCTACCAACCCACACTGGGCCCGCGTGGTGGATTACGGCCCACTCCCTCTCACAGAGAGGAGGCCTGTGTCCCAGCAGTGGGAACATTATAGACTGATTATGTATGTGATTATGACTGCCTATCTGACCTCCACAACCCAGTTAATGGGTAATAAGATACCCCTTGGTAAGAATGATTGTCAGACTTTCAGGCTTTTGACGACCCGTAACAACACAAAAAAAATACGAAATTGTGCAAATTGTTAATTAGCACAATGATAAAATCCTTTTCATTTATTATACCCAGTGGAATATAAATACAAAACTTTAGGATTATTCCCGGCACAAAGCAAACCAGAGCCCACTTAAACAAATTAAATAATAGACTCACAGAGTGAAAGGTCATAGTAATAATAAATTGTTGAAGGTGTACAATAGTTCAAAGTCTTCTGCTTCCTCAACGTAACGAGATACGTTTGACGGCTGGCGTACTAGTGGTGACAAACTCACTTTTGAATTTCAGCTGGGCTCGAAAGTCTGACGTCTTACCAATTAACGTGTTACCCAGTAACTGGGTTATAGAGGTCAGAACGGCAGTCGCTCTAAGTATATCTAGTAGAGTTATTCATTTGCAATCGGTTAGATTGGAAGCCAACCCCAAGAAAAGACTAGGCAAACTATGATGATTTGTAAAGGATTTTTAATTAAAACTTATAATTTTCAGGTCTGTAGTGGTTGGTGGATACGAACTACGCAACGAAAACATGACGTCACTCAATTCCTGCATCGCGCAGTTAGAGTTTACCAAGCGAAAAACATAGATAAGACTATCCGAAATCAACATATGGGCAGTTGCCCGCCAGACATAACACCCGTCTGGTTGGAGGATCCTCCCTTTTCTATGGTGGATGAGTGAACTTTACACCCTGTTCCTCATACCACTAAAGGTCTGTTGTCAGGTCAGGCAGGAATGTATAGTAACAATAGGTTAATACTGACTCTTTAACCACATTTGGGAGCAGTGGTGGCCCAGTGGTAATGGCCCTGACTTACGAGTTGTAGGTCGTGGGTTCGAACCCAAGCAGGCGCTTTACTTTGTGTAAATAATTTCATCACCACTGCTCTCAAAACGGTAAAGGAAAACATCGTGAGGAAACCGGCATGTCTTAGAACCAAAAATTCGAAGACATTTGTGACATCTACCAATCCGCACTGGGCCCGCGTAGTAGATTACAGCCCACTCCCTCTCACAGAGCGGAGGCCTGTGTCCCAGCAGTGGGAACATTAATAGGCTGATGATGAACCACATTTTGCCCGTTTTGTTTCAAGGCAAGAAGGTAAACCTTTTGTGGAGGAGCAGTGGTGGTCCAGTGGTAACGGACGCGACGTACGAGTTACATAGGTTGGAAGTTCAATCCCAGATAGGCGCTTTTCTTAATGTGAATTATTTCACCACCGCACTGCTCTCAGAACGAAAACCATGCCCGTTTCCTCACGATGTTTTCCTTCACCGTTTGGTCCAAGAACGAAAAATTCGAAGAGATGTGACATTTAGGTACTAACCCACTTTGGGCCCCCGGCGACCTCGGCGAACCCAGAGGAGGCCGGTGTCAGAGCAGTGGAAACATTAAACAATAAATATGCTAAAGCTACCTTCTTGGGCACATATATTTAATGCCAGAAACTGGGTACACGGTTCCAATTGGTCATTTCCTATGGAGAAAAGTTGGCAAGAAACTCCACGGTTACTCTTTTAAAAATGATTGACGAATTAAAAAATCTGAGAGGTGTCAAGGGACACCCGGATGGAACTAAGTTATGGAATGAACCTCACAAAGGCATGCCACTAATTAGTACCTGTGGTCGCTCACAGATGGCGTTATAATAAAAAAAAAATGAACCTCACAAAGGCATGCCACTAATTAGTAACTGTGGTCGCTCACAGACGACGTTATAATAAAAAATAAAAAGTGTCGTTACAACTTTTGGTCCCTATTTTTTCCGTCTAGCCCCCTTTCGCAACCCGCGAAAGGGAACTTCGTCCCAATAACATAATTTGATAACACATAGGTATTACAAAACCGTGATAAAGCCAAGTAAAAGTGACTTGAACCAATAGTAAGTCCTCTGCTCTGAAGAGAGGCCACACAATCGCGGGGCTAACGATCACTTGGCTTTGTAAACTACAGGTAACACAAGCTCTCTGTTTGATTTTAACAACAACAGCTGAAAATAAAATAATAATGCTGGTTAGTTTCACAAAGGGATGACAGTGTTTTGTTATTTTTTAGATGCTGTGACTAAAAGAAATTGTAGGAAGCTACACGATGTTTTTTAACGAGAAGATAAAAATAGTGTTCTCGAGTGGTGTCGAATGTACGTCCGCGGGCCTTAGGGAGCCCCTAGGTATGACTTGGACAGTCAGCGTCGCTATTATCTTTGTTAACCGGTTATTTTTATAATTATGCTGAGAGAAGAATATTAAGAAGAGTAGTAAAAATAATGTTATTACTTTTTTTTTTGGTAAAAATAATAGGAATAGATAATTTATTTCCATCGTCTCAAAACTCCTAAACACATCTCCATATGACGGTTTATTCTGAAAGTGGGCAACAAATTCAATGACCATATTCTATTTCGCTAGTTAGACACATTTCTTATTTCCATACAGCAATATTTTCAAATGAATAAAAACAGGTAAATTATTGATAGCTTTTTGTGACGTTGCCAAGTTTTGGAATCATAATGATTTCTTTTGTCTCCAAGATTAGAAAATCCATATTGAAATGAAAAAAAAACCTGACTCTTTCCACCATAATATGCAAATTCAAATTCAAAATATTTTATTTCACATTTATAAACCAACAAGGGCACTTATGAAACGTCAGAATCTAGGTGCACGGTTCCAAATGATCGTTTCATGGAGAAGAGCCGGCAAGAAACTCCACAACAAATGCAAGACTTCATTTCTTTTTCAAAATGTCAAACAAAACAGCTTTTACCGTTCAGAAACAATAGTGGGCCACACAATAAAATCAGTACAGCGGATAAAATCTGGGCATAAAAGCTTGCATGTAGTGTTTACGTCAAAGGTAACCGAGACTCATTTTTACGTAAAACAGTGGTGGCGGTGGCGAAATACTGACATTTTTATTAAATACTAGTGAGTGACCCCAGCTTCGCACGAGTTAATGATGGCATTTTATCATCAATATTTTAATTCACTGGTTAGCCATGTTTCATATTTCCATAAAATCTTATAGTAATATTGCAAAATTAATCAAAACATCGAAATATTTGACATTTATTTGCGACGTTGCCCACTTTCAAAATGCACACTGTTAAGTAGAAGATAGCTTTTTGAAATAAAACTGTAAAGGTACTATTCCGCAGTCAACCGCAGATGACAACTGCAGGCGACGACGCGTGTCGCCGTGACATGACTGCTTTCTATGGCTGCGTACCGAGTTACGCTATAATCGATTTGAGCATGCTAACACCCGTACCGAATTACCGTTAGTGCGATAACGATATACCGTGAATCGTCATAGATGATGTCATGACATGCACCATCTTGTGATAACGCCAACCATGCCTTTTACTAATATCACCGTGAACGCTGTCAAAAATGACAGATGGCTGTTTTTGATTTGAGTCGCATCAAATCTTTAAACTAACGTGACATTTTCGAAAGTGTGCTTCTGGCTACCGTTCGCTACCTAACGCAAGAATTGGAAAAAAATTGTGGTACATACACAAATAAATATGCTAGGCAAGTTTTGACGTTGAGCGATCACTGTAAGCGCGTTCACGACCGTTCCGAATTGTTGACAGCCCTCAGCTGTCATAATCGTGATATCTTAATCGATACGCAAATTATTGATGTCAGCGCTGTAAGCGATTATGTTCTAATTTGGAAAGCGGCTTATGTATTCTTATGTATTTCTATGAAGGCGATGTGTCGCTAGCTACGGAAGGTATTTCATAGAAATTCCTAGAAACCAGTCGTGTCCAGTGACGACCGTGGCCTGCAGTTGCCGCCTGCGGTCGACTACGGAATGGTACCTTAAGTATGAGACATTGGTAAAGTTCTTCTTTTCATTGTTTAAAAGAGGAACTCTCTAATCTTATTCACATTAGTCAAGGAGCAAATTACTGAGCCTGTTCAGGCCAATCCTACTTTATTCTTGGAAAACATTTAGCTCCTAGGTATTTATATTTCATTTAATAATTTCCTGAATATAAAACTTTAATCGGTAAAGTTGAAATCCTCAAAAGAAAATATATAATTTTAAATGAACATTTCAAATTTTATGAAGCTGTAAATTCAAAGAAAAGCCCTATGAAGCCTTCGAACGATTTGCGAGAAAATAAAAACTTTGGTTTTATTTTTGTATTGCTAGTGACGAAGCAGAAATACCATTAAAATTTATTATTACATTTTCATTGGAAATACTAATTGTACCTATTTATTTTTGAATTAAACCTTTTCATATTTAAGCGTAGGAGATTCTATATTTATACACTAAAACCGTTTAACATTTCGGTTTCTGTGAAAATAAATAAAGGCATGTATTTAATCGAATATAATTATTATCTAATAATCTCTAATATATAATGATTGCGCATCTTTTTGTGAATCTCAAATAATTGCTATTCCGGCGTCCTAAAAATAGTAAATAGCCAAATAACTGCTACCAACTTGAACGTAGCTCTCGTTAGCCGCATCACCACCATTTTAGTCGTGTTACCATAGACAGGGTGGCAGGGACATCGATGCGAAGCCTGTTACCATGGATTCAGTACATGATTCTGAACTCCCCTGCGTTGAAATTTTTCTTCCGTAATTTAAAAAAAAATCAGCTATTCCATATATTTTGACCGCGTAGGTATTGCACTTTTCCATGAAACAGCTGATCTTTTTTAAATTACCGAAAAATTTCAACGCTTGGGGTCCATGGTATATCAGTTTTCACGTCGATGTTTATGCCACCCTGTTTATCATGGTTACTGCGACTAACTGTGAGTAAAGGGCAGAATGTTAAAAAGAGACTCAATTATTTAAAGAAGGTCAATAAGTGTTTAGAGGATCCGTTAAATATTTCCCATAAGTAAATGATGTTTTTTTTTTAAATGTTTGTTTTAATAAATAACAAATTATAATGCATGCAATGCGTTTCTATAACTAGTCAAAAGACTAAAATACATAAACATCAACTATTTTCGCTGAATAAGACTTACCATAACCTGACGCCTATAATACCCGAAACGCCAGTTATGTTTAAGCCCCATGTAATAGGAGGCGAGCCTATTGCCATCAACCGGGCACAATTCCGGACTCCGGGCTGCTACTGAGAAATTACCGATGGAAAAACGCAATAACATTTTGCCCGACCCGGTAATCGAACCCAAGACCTCATATTCAGCAGTAGCGCCCGCGACCACTAGACCAAGGAGTCTAACAAGTCTTGTTGGATTTAGAAATATTTTTCTTTTCTGAATAGAGTACGAGTCGGACTTGCACACCCAAGGGTTCCGTACAGTATTAAAATCAATATCAAAAGTCATTTATTTAAACTAGGCTGAGAATCAGCACTTTTCGAACGACAAAAATACATAAGACAGTCCCCCAACACGCCCGCCCTTCACCACTTCCTAGTGCTTTAGCTGGGAAGTAGAAGTGGCGCAACAAACTCCCCAGCAGATCGAGCAAAAAAAGGAAAATAATACACATTTCTTGTATGAGCACCCCTTTAATTATTAACTTTATTTAATTTTATAGTGGCAACAGAAATACACAATCTGTTAAAATTTAAACTGTTTACCTATTACGGTTCATGAGATACAGCCCGCTGACAGACAGACGTACGGACGGACAGCGGAGTCTTTAGTAATAGGGTTCCATTTGGTACTTTTCAGTTACGGAACCCTAAAAAGTAATCAAAAACTGTATCAACACTCAGTATGATATCCGCAGAAACTAATATTTTATTGTATACGGAACTACGTAAAACTATTCGAATGGCGTTCCCCATTTTAAAGTGCACGAAGTACAGTAAACCACACAAGTTTACGAGCAGTTAGCGCAGCGCTGAACCAATATTTCGACAAAACTTTAACGATAATGTGTACCGGAGCAAGTTTCTAAGAAAAATTCTTGTATTGACAATGAAACATTTTTCTTTAGGAAAAGATACGAAAAGTTGTTTCAGTAATATTTGGAAACTGTTTTCTTTGCTGTGTGCCTTTTTAGGGTTCCGTACCCGAAGGGTGACAAACGGAACCCTATTCATAAGCCTCTGCTGTCCGTCTGTCTGTCAGCGAGCTCTATCTCATGAACCGTAATAGGTAGGCAGTTGAAAATTTCACAGATTGAGCATTTCTATTGCCGCAAGAGCAACAAATAATAAAATTAAAAAATAAAGGGGGGTCGCCGTACAATAAAATTAAATTTTGAAAAAAAAAATATCTGTCCCTGGCATGTGGGGTATCATTGTCTAGAGCTCATCAAGTAGAAAATAAATATAATTTTTATTTGTTTTTATCTTCAAAAATGATGAATAAGGGGGCCGTAGAAGTTGTCTGTTTTAGACCATTTTTGTACGAGCTCTATCTCAACAACTAAACAAATTAGGAATTTGAAACTTGTGTGTATCATGTACCATATACTGTTTATAATCAACAAATACTAAAAACGTCGATTAATAACGTATTTTATATAATATGGGCGATTTACTGCAACTTAAAAATAATATTATGTATTTCATGCTAATATTATGCGATATAAATTCCACAGATAACTATTTACTAGTCGGAGTAATGACATGGAATTAGTAAGTACCTACTATCATGGCAGCATATACTATTTCGATCATTTAAATTTCGATCATCCAAAAAGGTCTACAAAATAAGCTCTCTTCAAAAGATTTTAAAACCGGCCAGTATTTTTTGAGTTTAAGAACTTTATCGACTTTTTTCAAAGTATCCCTAGACGGTGTTGATGTGTGTACTCGTACCTCATGTTAAAACTACACTCCAATAGACAATAATATTCAGTAACATTGAAATGAATGGTGGTACATACAGGGTAGTATTCAGTTACCTTAAACCGTTGTGGATACAATTTCATATTGAGAAAACTTATTTATACCGGACGGGCGTGATCGCTGGATACGGGTTCAGGTAGGTTGTAAGGCTATCCTGGTCCAAGCGGCGCTGACGTCCTGTACCGAAGTTTTTGCTAGCTATTTTCGAATACTCACATGGATATGCACTCGACCTTTTGAAGGAAAACGGGCTCGGCAGGAATGATTACACTGTTTATTGATAAGTCTTCATAACTATTCAGGACACGATTTCAGGACTCCTCAGGACTACTGCTTTACTTGTTAGGTGGAACTAGTTTCCATGTTGATGACTACAATTTCTAGAGATGGCGTGTTAGCTTAGCTGGTAGCGCCCTTTACCCTATAGAGACCCATGAATCGCCTCCTGTTTTCGTAACTTTATTATTTTCAAAATTCTTATAAAATTACATTTCTTATAGCTAAACACACTTATTTCAATAGCTATATACATCATGTTATACATCATGAGATTCACAAAATTGCCCCCTTTCTAATGAGGGTTCTTCCAGGATTCTGACTATTCCTGTTGAAAAGATATTTCAGGATTATCGGTATTAAAATGATTAAATAAATATTTAATTATTTGCAAGTGACTTTTCAGACAAAGTTCTGATCCGATTTCCACCATACCAAAAGAACACTCGGGCTAGTCTATTCCTCTAGAGAAATCTAGTATTTTATTTATTGTATCTAGATTTTTCAGCCAGTTATAGGCCTCTGAATACAGGTAGGGTAGCCTTTATTTTTACAAATCCGCTTTGCGGCATTCTAACTCGATTAAGTAGGTATCCTGAAGGGCTAGATTTCTAGAAGTTAGGTCCAGGGCTAGGTCTCGGTCTAGGTGACCTGGATGCCATAAATGATTTTACGTTATATCTGTCTAACCTACCTAATCAAGGAGTGCAAGGGCTTTGTTTACCTTTTTTAGTCAAATTTTGATATTTGGATGGTGTCTAGCTGCTAGATAGCATTACTAATACCTATACTATTTTCATATTTGAGTTAGTATAGGCGTTGCCCACAACTTGTATTATTTTGTTTTGCGTTATTGCAACTTTAGTTTTTCTTTTATAGGTGTGCAGATTTTTGGTATTTCAACATCCGGATAAATAGAAAGGTCTTTTCTAACAAAATATTTTGATGACGCATTATTGCGTATAACAAGGAATCTGCATACTACATGCTATTATTACGCATATTGCGAAGAAATACTTATCCTATACATACAAGTTTTTAAGCTAAGTTAAAATTAATGATTTTAAACAAGCTAAAATTGACGGTGACGCCTCGTCGCGAACATCTCTCCCGCCATGCAGTGCAGTGGCGACTAGTAGCGACGTCGGCACGGCGCTGCATCACACCGGTGAGCGACGACCGTAGTCGCGACGCTCGCCGCCGCGACGCTCGCCGTCTCGACGCCTCGTTACTTCGGTAAGGGGACGAGTTTCTTCACCGGACGCTTCAGGGTGCCGCCGGCAGTGCGCACCTCAGCAGTCCGGACTTCACCATCAGCCCCGGGGAACACGGCGATTATGCGGCCTCGCGGCCATGTGTTGCGAGGCAGCTGGCCGTCAGCAATGAGAACAGGGTCACCCACCTGCAGGTCTGGTCCGCGGCTATGCGGCTCCCGCCGGTTTTGTAACTCCGGCAGGTACTCCCGGACCCAGCGGCGCCAGAACATATCGGCTAGTATCTGTGAGCGCCGCCATAGTTTCTTGCTGTCTATGTCTTGATCGGTGAATACCCCGGGTGTTGGGAGTCTGGCCGACCCACCAAGTAGGAAGTGGTTCGGTGTTATCGACTCGTCGTCTTCACTGTCCACTGAAACGTGTGTCAGTGGACGGCTATTCACTGTGTACTCTGCCTCACACAATAGTGTGGACAACACCTCTTCATGTGGGTGTTTCTCAAGTAACACAGTGTACAATGCGGACTTCACGCAGCGTACGAGACGCTCCCAGGCGCCTCCCATGAATGGCGCCGATGGCGTTATAAAGCGCCACACGATGCCTCTTCGACTTGCCTCTTTTTGAAACGCGTCTCGGAGCTCCTTGTCGGCACCGTGCATGTTGGTGCCGTTGTCGGAGTGCAGCTCGGTCGGGCAACCTCGGCGAGAAGCGAATCGGCGCAGCGCCAGTATGGCGGAGTCTGCGCTGAGGCTGGCGGCGATCTCAAGGTGGACGGCTCTGGTGGTTAGACAAGTGAATAGTGCTACGTACCTTTTTTGATGCTGGCGTCCGACAGTAACGGACAGTGGGCCGAAATAGTCAAGCCCCGTATAGGTAAACGGCCTCTGGTGATGCGCGAGGCGCGTCTTCGGATGGTCGCCGGTCGCAGGCACGGGTGGTTGTGCCTTGCGAATGCGACATTGTAGGCATCTGGCTAGCACCATTTTCGTAGTCGGCCGCATCTTGACAACCCAATAGTGTTGTCTCACCTCGTTGATAGTGAGTTCTACTCCACTATGTTGTAGGCTGCGGTGTGTCCAGTCTATATATAACTGGGTGATGTGATGGTCGCCGTGTAATATCGGCGGATGTCTCACGTCATCTGATATTTCGTCTGTTGCGGCTATCCGGCTTCTTAGCCGTAGGATATTGTCCACTACTTCGATCTGCAGTGGCCGCAAACGACTATCTTTCTCCAACTTTTTCTCTTCTCGCAGTTTCGCTATCTCATGAGCGAAAGACTGCTGTTGCACGACTTGAATGAGTATTTTCTCCGCTTCGTGGAGATACTCTGCTTCTAAGGTTTGCTTCACGATTTGAATTTCAGACGTCTTTGCTGTCTGTTTCGGAGGACTTGGGGTCGTCTTCTTTTTCCGCCAATCTGGATCTTTCTCTGCGTTTTTCCTCGTTCTTTTGTAGAACGTTTTCTCTGTTCTTCCTCGGCAGAGAGCAATGAAGCGAAGAACACTCGCTGTCGCACGGAGTAACCGTTCCCATCTCGAGAATCTGGCCGGATCTGGTATGGCTTCTGCTAGCTTTCGCGTGTTAGCTTCTTCGACGGCAACGAGGGTCCTTTCTTCCCCTGTCTCCTCTTTGATGGGAGGTTTTTCTGCAGGCCATGACGACGGTTCTTCGTATAGGAAGCTAGGGCCGGAATACCACGCATGCTGTGAGTCAAAGTCACGCGGTACATCACGGGTAGCGATGTCCGCGATATTCAATTTGGTGGGTACCCAACGCCAATCTTCTACTTTGCTGTTTTCCTCTATGGCGGCTATGCGATGAGCAACAAATGGTTTGTATACCCGTGCTCCTCTCCTGATCCATGTCAAGACGGTCTTACTGTCTGACCAGTATGTCACCGATGCGGGTTTGATGTCGTGCTCACGTATCACGGCTGCAGCCACGCGGGTTCCCATCACCGCGGCTTGCAGTTCGAGGCGTGGTATAGATTGCAGCTTCAGTGGTGCCACCTTCGCCTTTGCCATGACGAGGCTGACTTGCTGCTTGCCTTCCATCGATGTGGCCCGCCAATATACTGCTGTTGCGTATGCCATCTCGCTTGCGTCGGTGAACACATGGATTTGTGTCTCCACAGCATCACTATATCCAGGGTAACATCTTGGTATGCTGATATTTTTGAGTTGCTGCAGGTGCTGTATCCAACTTCTCCACTGAGTTGCCAGGTCCTTATCTAGTGGATGATCCCAGTCGACTCCTCGCCTCCATGCCTCTTGCAGTATTTGCTTGGCTCTAATTGTGACTGGTGAGGCGAGTCCGAGCGGGTCGTACAGCGACATCACAATTTTCAGTGCCTCTCTCTTTGTGGGCGCTTCCTTCTCTAGAACACCTTTCGGTAGGCGCGCGAGCGTTAGATTGAAGCCCAGCGCGTCTTCACCCGGTCTCCATATTAGACCAAGTATCTTTTCGGTGTTTTCTGCATCTCCGATACTGATAACTTCGGTTCGGATCTGTGACGGATCTATATTTTGTATGACTTGCGCACTGTTCGATACCCATTTCCTGAGCTCGAACTTCGCTTTCAGGTGTATGTCCTTCACCGTTGTTGCGATGCGCGTTGCGTCTTCGACCGTCTTGTAGCTATCGAGGTAGTCGTCCATGTAATGGTTATGGATGATAGCTTTCACTGCCTCGGGTTGCTCCTCGAAGTGCCTTTTCGCATTCCAATTCTTTGCGAATATGGCTGTGCACGGCGAACTTGCCGCACCGAATATGATGGACGTCATACGGTATTCTTCCGGCGCTCCCTCTCTCTTGTTGCCTCTCCATAGGTACCGGAGTGCGTCTCGGTCCTGAGCTCGCACCTTTACCTGCATAAACATCTCCTTTATGTCACCGGAAATGGCTATGCAGTGTCGGCGAAATCTCATCATGACGCCGGGCAGTGACTGCAGCAGGTCTGGTCCTGTGAGAAGGAAGTCGTTGAGCGACAGTCCTCTCGACTTAGCGGCAGCGTCATGTACTATACGGAGCTTGTCTGGCTTCATGGGGTTGAATACGTCGAAGTGTGGTAGGTACCATGTTCTACCTGGTGTGCTCGTGGTGGGGGCTTTCTCTGCGTATCCCTTCTGCATGAGCGAGTCCATCTGTTCTGTATATCTGTCTCGAAGAGCAGGGTTGCTGTCGAGCTTCTTCTCGATTGAGACTAGCCGCTTGAGCGCTGTCCCGTAACTATCGGGCATCTCTATGCTTTCATTATTCCAAAGCATAGCGGTTTCTATATGTCCATCTTCTAGCTGCTGAGTGTGACGATTTAAAATGTCTTCCGCTCTTTTCTCGGGATCTGAGCTTGGTCGCTTCGGATTGATAGTTAGCGATTCTAAGGCGAAGAACTCACGAAGTCGCTCGTTCAGCTCTTCATCACTCGTTGTCAGTCGGTTGACGTAGTGTACCTGTTGACCTAAGATTCTGGTGTGCGCGCCATGCAGGGTCCAGCCCATTGCGGTAAGTGATGCGATAGGCTGGTGCCTCGGACCTCTGCGTATCTCACTGGCCAACAGCAGATGCCAGTTGTCTTGGCCAATGAGGATCTTCGGTGCGCCAACGTCGTACGTCAGCTGTTCCTTCAAATCGCTCAGGTGTTTGCACTGGGCGATGTCTTCTTCGCTGACTGACTGCGGTGCTAGGTTGAGCTTCGGTATCGTGCGCGCTCTGAAGGGCACTTTGCTTCTCAGCTGGCTTGCAAGGTCGACTGTTACTCGACGCGAACAAGGAGTGTCAATCGTAGTGTTGCCAATCGCACCTATCTTCAGAGGGTCGATGCGGCCCTCTGCCCCGATTTCCTTTGCGATGTCTTCGTCTATCAGCGAAACGGTTGACCCATCGTCGAGCAGCGCAAATGTTGCTGCTTCTCCCGCCGGTCCGATTACCCGGACCGGTACTATTTTCAAGTACGTCTGGTCTGACGTTGATCTCGAGCTGGCTACCGTTTCCTGAGGCTCCTTCTTTACTGGGGCATCAGGCTTCTCGGTACTTTCTGCAGCAGGCTTCTTCTTTTCTTTATGAAGAAGCTGATGGTGAGTGCCTATACACTCCTTGATCCCACACATTTTCTTTTTGCATGGTTTATCCGACCGATGGACTCGCAAACAACGGAAACACAGTCTCAGTTTCCTTGCAAGTTCCCATCTTTCATCTGTGGATGCTTCTTTGAACTTCTTGCAGTCATAAGCATCGTGCCCTTCTTTCTGGCAGACACGGCATTTCCAAGCCGTCTTGTCTGTTGCTGTGTGTGTCCTTTGAGTGACACGCCTAGTCGCTGTCGCTTCGCCGGGATTTATATTTTCGGGCGGAGCGAAAGCACTGCAGAAACGGGCTTGTTCGGTGATGAAGTCGCTGAGCAGAGATAAATCTGGCAGCGATTGGTACTTCTCGGTATAGGTTCTATACCACTGTACCCTTAGGGAGTTTGGCAACTTCTCAGTCAACAATCGCATTAACTCGGCGTTGATTAAGTAATGTTCTTTTTTCAACGCACGTAGCGTGACTATACCACTCCTTACTCGGCTGGCGAACGTGCAGATATCCTTCGGAGATTCACTGCAGCGCGGCAGCCCACGGAGCCTGTCCGTTTCAGCTTGAGCTATCGAGTCTGGACGGCCGAACTGCAGCTCGAGTTCTCTCATGATGTCATCTGGTTTGGCATTTCCGATGAGTTCTGAACTCACTGTTTCCAGTGCTCGTCCGCGCAGGCTCCTTCTCAGCCTAGCTGTATTCTCAACATCGTTGAAGTATCGACGAGTTGTTTCATAGATGGCACGGAACGATAACCATTCCGTGTGAGCCCCACTGTAATTTGGCAGGGTCATGATGACCTTCGACGCCGAGGGATTATTTACTGTCCACTGATATATTCTCTTGTCGACTAGCGACGCTATAGCAGACGTCAAGTCCGTTATAAATGAACGGAGTTGACCTTCCCCCGAATCCTTCGATGGTACTACATTTTTCACTTCTTTTTCTATAGGATGATGTAACACGGGTACTTGCTTTTGATGGAAGTCTACTATAGGTTCAACATCCTTGGAGGGGCGTGGAGCAGCAACGGCGTCCCGTCTTCTATTGCTCCCGTTCTCTTCAGCGGCGTTGTCTACAGAAAGTGCTTGATCGCTTATCTCGCAATCATGGTTCTCCACCTCTGCAGAAGGGACTTCCTTCAATGGCTCAGGCGCTGGTGCGTCTTCTAGCCACGCTCTCACGTACTCGTCGTTGGAATCTCTGTCATCCATGTATCCGTCGGAATTTTCTTCCTCGGCATTCTGAAGTGCTATCTCAGCAAGTTCTAACCTAATTTTCAATAGGTCTTCACGAGCTTTCATTACTTTTAGATGGGACCGCGTCGTCTTAATTGTCGACGGCGGTCTACGTTCGTTACGGGCGTCACCCCGGGTAGTCATCGGAATAATTCCTCTATAAGTTCCATCCCGTTTGTCAGCTGATGGCTTCACTATTTTGTTCGGATTCACTGATTTATTTGAAGGTTTTAATGTTCTATCTGAAGTTCCTTCCAGTCTGGTTTCCTTCCTGGAAGTCGTTGGTTGTTCGATTTGTTCTGTTTCCTTCGTTTGTGTTGGTATAGGTACGTCTTCACCCCCGGTTAGGGCTTGTGGTGGTGGTGGCACTTGCTCAGTCCCTTCCGTAGTGGACGGCGAACGTGGAGGTAACTCATGACGTATAGCTGTAGAGGTACGCGTTCTGTCCAGCTCCACCGTCCATGCTTCAGGCGCTTTGCCTTGTGACCTTGTGATCGGCATGTTGGTTTAGATTCGGGGACGTCACTTCACTATAAACGCACTATACTGTAATCCTCAACACAAATCTTCAAAGTTCCAAGTTGTTTCTTCTATCTTCAAAACAAATCTTCAAACGTCAAACTATTTTCTCTATGTTAAATGTTAATTCTTCAAAGTCCAAAAATAATCCTTCAGGAAATAAGTCTTCAGGATCCAAAAATAATTCTTCAGGAAAAAAGTTTTCAGGATCCGAAATTAATCCTTCAGGAAAAAATTTCAGGAAAAAAGTTTTCAGGAACCGAAAATAGTTCTTCAGTCTTCAAAATAATCCTTCAGGAAAAAATAACTCTTCAGTCTTCAAAATAATCCTTCAGGAAAAAATAACTCTTCAGTCTTCAAAATAATCCTTCAGGAAAAAATAACTCTTCAGTTATAAGTCTTCAGGATTCGAAAATAATTCTTCAGTTATAAGTCTTCAGGTTCCAAAATAATCCTTCAGCCGTAAGTCTTCAGGTTCCAAAAATAATTCTTCAGCCGTAAGTCTTCAGGTTTCAAAATAATCCTTCAGCCGTAAGTCTTCAGGTTCCAAAAATAATTCTTCAGGAACCGATTTTCTTATTCCAGGAATCTTCCTTCTTCGGTAATCCTTCAGTCTTCAATACAATCCTTCAGGAAAAATAACCCTTCAGTTATAAGTCTTCAGGATTCGAAAATAATTCTTCAGTCTTCAAAATAATCCTTCAGGAAAAAATAACTCTTCAGTCTTCAAAATAATCCTTCAGGAAAAAATAACTCTTCAGTCTTCAAAATAATCCTTCAGGAAAAAATAACTCTTCAGTTATAAGTCTTCAGGTTCCAAAATAATCCTTCAGCCGTAAGTCTTCAGGTTTCAAAATAATCCTTCAGCCGTAAGTCTTCAGGTTCCAAAATAATTCTTCAGGAACCGATTTTCTTATTCCAGGAATCTTCCTTCTTCGGTAATCCTTCAGTCTTCAATTGAGCTCTCCAGGATTTCGAAAATAATCCGGCTTTCGAAGGACCAGCAGATATACCGGACGGGCGTGATCGCTGGATACGGGTTCAGGTAGGTTGTAAGGCTATCCTGGTCCAAGCGGCGCTGACGTCCTGTACCGAAGTTTTTGCTAGCTATTTTCGAATACTCACATGGATATGCACTCGACCTTTTGAAGGAAAACGGGCTCGGCAGGAATGATTACACTGTTTATTGATAAGTCTTCATAACTATTCAGGACACGATTTCAGGACTCCTCAGGACTACTGCTTTACTTGTTAGGTGGAACTAGTTTCCATGTTGATGACTACAATTTCTAGAGATGGCGTGTTAGCTTAGCTGGTAGCGCCCTTTACCCTATAGAGACCCATGAATCGCCTCCTGTTTTCGTAACTTTATTATTTTCAAAATTCTTATAAAATTACATTTCTTATAGCTAAACACACTTATTTCAATAGCTATATACATCATGTTATACATCATGAGATTCACAAAATTGCCCCCTTTCTAATGAGGGTTCTTCCAGGATTCTGACTATTCCTGTTGAAAAGATATTTCAGGATTATCGGTATTAAAATGATTAAATAAATATTTAATTATTTGCAAGTGACTTTTCAGACAAAGTTCTGATCCGATTTCCACCATACCAAAAGAACACTCGGGCTAGTCTATTCCTCTAGAGAAATCTAGTATTTTATTTATTGTATCTAGATTTTTCAGCCAGTTATAGGCCTCTGAATACAGGTAGGGTAGCCTTTATTTTTACAAATCCGCTTTGCGGCATTCTAACTCGATTAAGTAGGTATCCTGAAGGGCTAGATTTCTAGAAGTTAGGTCCAGGGCTAGGTCTCGGTCTAGGTGACCTGGATGCCATAAATGATTTTACGTTATATCTGTCTAACCTACCTAATCAAGGAGTGCAAGGGCTTTGTTTACCTTTTTTAGTCAAATTTTGATATTTGGATGGTGTCTAGCTGCTAGATAGCATTACTAATACCTATACTATTTTCATATTTGAGTTAGTATAGGCGTTGCCCACAACTTGTATTATTTTGTTTTGCGTTATTGCAACTTTAGTTTTTCTTTTATAGGTGTGCAGATTTTTGGTATTTCAACATCCGGATAAATAGAAAGGTCTTTTCTAACAAAATATTTTGATGACGCATTATTGCGTATAACAAGGAATCTGCATACTACATGCTATTATTACGCATATTGCGAAGAAATACTTATCCTATACATACAAGTTTTTAAGCTAAGTTAAAATTAATGATTTTAAACAAGCTAAAATTGACGGTGACGCCTCGTCGCGAACATTATTTGTGTAAAAATATTCAGCCACGGCGGCCAATCTCAATGGAGACTACCCTTCGGCGTGGGAGATATTATAGTGCACAAGTGTATGCACAGACACGAGTGCACTCTCTCTTCCCTCACTCTCATAGTCCGATGGGATGTGTAAAAATAATTTTTATTTTCGCTTGAGTTTAGATTTCGATATTCTTTTTTGTTGGTACATTTGCGTGTGCTAGCTGTCATTATGGCAAATATATTTTATTTAATGTTTCGTGTTGAGTAATGTAAAATATTTGCATACTATTGTATAGAATCAAGTTTTTTTTCGTAACTGAACAGACAGCTGCGCTGCTGGCGAGTTTGTTGCGCCACTTCTTCTTTCCAGCAAAAGCACTAGGAAGTGGTGAAGGGCGGGCGTTTTTGGGGGACTGTCTTATGTAATTTTGAAGTTCGAAAAGTGCTGATTCTCAGCCTAGTTTGAATAAATGACTTTTGAATTTGAATTATGACTATCAAAAATAACGTAATACCTGTATTGACGGAATGTTGTAATTAAAATTTGGCGTACTACTTACATTCTATTTTGTACAATATAGTCTGATGTAGCAAGAGAAATCCTTTTATTTATAAGTAACTAGCTTTACCCGGCCCGGCTTCGCACGGTTAGCACTAAGTACTTATCTACGGCGCACCTACCTTTCCTAATTACATATTTCTACCTAATTACCTACCCTACCTACCTACCTTAACTGCTAACTAACCTAACCTACCTACCCTACATATCTACCTGCTTACCTACTGTTTGGTGTGTGTGTTGAGGACAGGAGGCAGGCAGGGCGTCTTCAATTAGGCCGCACCACAGCACTGCGCGCATGCGCGGGCTCGCGCGCCGCGCGCCGTCGCCGGCGGCATCGTGCCGCCAAAAAAGTAGCATTACGGACCACAGGATCGGTCGTACGTTTCCATATAAGTAATAATTGTAAAAAAGGAAATACATTTTTGTCAGTACTTTCTATGAGCCTAATTGAAGACGCCCTGCCTGCCTCCTGTCCTCAACACACACACCAAACATTGGACCTTCGAGCCATATCAAGATATCAGCCACGTGACGAGCCGGGTTGAAGAATTGAGGAAGCGAGTGGAACTTCGAAGAAGAAGTACGTTGGGGAGACTTGGAAGCCCAGCCACAGAGTACTGAGCAGAAGCCCTTGATGCAGCAGCCAGCAACGGTCAGGTTATCCAGTCACCCTTTTCCCTCCTTCCCGTGTCTTCGCCTTGTGTTAATACCGTACCTAAACGTTTCAGAACTGATCGCAATCAGATCTACTGGCAGTGCTGGGGCCGTTTTCAGGTGAGAAAACACGACTGAACATACAAAACTGTGAGTATCTACTTTCGTAAACCACCAAAATGAGTGATGAGGAAACGATATCTGATCTTAAAAGACAACGTGGTGTAACTAAAGGTAGATTATCATTATTCGCAAATTATATTAATAAATTAGATAGATCATGTTTAGATTCTGTTATTATAACTCAACTGCAAATGCGTATTCAGTCGGCAGCCATTTTCTTTGCCGACTTTAACGACGTGCAATCTAAAATAGAAAGAATGGTGGATGAAAAAGAATTACTGTCACATTTAGAGTACAGAGATTTGTTTGAATGCCAATACTATTCAATTATAGCTACAGCAAAACACATGATAGGCGACGGTGAACAGAATGAATCGAATAGTTCTCAGTGCATGTCCGGGAAATCGGTGTCCATTAAATTACCGCAAATAAAGTTACCTGCCTTTGACGGTTCCTTCGACAAATGGTTGGAATTTAGGAACTCGTATATTTCAATGATACATGATCGCGATGACTTAGATCCAATACAGAAATTTCAATACCTAAAATCGTCTCTCAGTGGATCTGCGTTACATGTTATCAGTTCGTTAGAGTTTACTGCACCTAACTATAGTAACGCGTGGGACCTGCTTGAAGCTAGGTATCAAAATAATAGGCTATTGATACACAACCATGTGAAAGCTTTGTTTGCGGCACCTTCACTGGCTAAGGAATGTCCAGCACAGATCAGAACGTTAGTAGATTGTGTTTTGCGTAATCTGAGAGCCCTAAATTCTCTTAAGGAACCGGAATCTTCACTTGAGGATATGCTTATCATTTATTTAGTTGTCAGCAAACTTGACTCTGCTACTGAACGCGAGT
Organism: Conistra vaccinii; assembly: GCA_948150665.1. Taxonomy (NCBI): domain Eukaryota; kingdom Metazoa; phylum Arthropoda; class Insecta; order Lepidoptera; family Noctuidae; genus Conistra; species Conistra vaccinii. The sequence goes on from OX411339.1 coordinate 17,618,846, forward strand.
GGGAAAACTACAGAAGCTCATATATCAGGGATTCTAAGAAAACCTCTAAATTAAAACTAGAAGACTTATTAACGTTTTTAAACAATAGGTCTGACATGTTAGACATGATTAATTCAGGTAATAGTAAAAATATTCAGTCACATTCACAAAGTAAAAATGAAGGTAGACAGTCAGCTGATCATAAAAAACAGTCTAATTCACAAACTACACTTAGTTATGCGAGTGCGAATAATAATAATAAGGTCTCATCAGGTACTAAAGGTAAAACAAATAAACATAACTTGACATGCCCGTTATGTAGTGGCAACCATGCATTATATTCATGTGTTAAGTTTTTAAATATGTCGGTACAAGAAAGATTAAATTTAGTTCAGTCAAAAAACATTTGTCAAAACTGTTTACGTACAAACATTCATACAATTGAAAATTGTAATTTCGGTCCTTGTAAATTATGTCAACAGAAACATAATGCATTAATTCATGTTGATAATATTAGCGTTATTCCAAATAAGTCACAACAACTTTCCGTTATCAATAATACGTTGCCACAGTCTTCTGTATTACACTGCGTTAGTAAAACAGCTGACAATATTGATAATAATTTAATCGTAGTTGTAACGCGTTCATAGATAATGCTAAATCGTTAGAGACTGTCTTGCTGTCTACAGCGTTAGTTGAGATTGCTGATATTGATAACAGATATCACACAGTTCGCGCTCTGCTCGACAGCGGCAGTCAAAATTGTTTTATAGCTCAAAGCTTATGTAAACGTTTGAAAATACCTATCATACAGTCCACTATACGTGTTTGTGGTGTTGGACAAACCGTTTCACAGTCCAGTCACAAGTGCGATATTAATATTCGTTCTAAGGTATATGATTTTAATACAACCTTACATTGTTTAGTGTTACCTAGTATCATTTCGAAGTTACCTTCGACACACGTTAATAGTGATGCTATCAGTATACCTAGCAATATTCTACTTGCAGATCCCAAATTTTATGTACCGAGTGACATAGATTTATTAATAGGCGCCGATGTCTTTTGGGATTTGCTAAAAGAAAATAAAATTAAACTTCACACCGGTCCGTACTTACAAGATTCAATGGTAGGTTGGATTATATCCGGTCCAGTTTATAATAATAATCGTTCATTAGCGGCTAGCATGACAAATGTTCAGTGCAATTTGACGTTAGTTGATTCTCAATTACGAAAGTTCTGGGAAATCGAAGAAGTACATTATTCCCCCAGTTATTACTGAGGACGATCGTTTTTGCGAAGAGTTGTTTTTGCAGACTACTGAACGCGATCATCACGGGAGGTTTTCTGTAAGAATGCCCTTTAAACAATCACCTAATTGCTTGGGTGATTCATATAATTCTGCTAAGCAGCGTTTCTTATCTTTAGAGAGGAAACTAGATCGTTTACCACACTATAAAAAGATGTATTGTGAATTTATGAACGAGTACGAACAATGTTTGGTGTGTGTGTTGAGGACAGGAGGCAGGCAGGGCGTCTTCAATTAGGCTCATAGAAAGTACTGACAAAAATGTATTTCCTTTTTTACAATTATTACTTATATGGAAACGTACGACCGATCCTGTGGTCCGTAATGCTACTTTTTTGGCGGCACGATGCCGCCGGCGACGGCGCGCGGCGCGCGAGCCCGCGCATGCGCGCAGTGCTGTGGTGCGGCCGTGGAACTCTCCAGAACGATAGATGACGCTGCTTGACGCAACATATCGACCGCCGTCTTCTCCGTCGGTCGTTAGATGGCGTTGCTTGTCGCAACACCTACCATATATACCTATTTCAATCAATCAATCTTCCTAGCCTTTTTCCCAACTATCTTGGGGTCGGCTTCCAGTCTTACCGGTTGCAGCTGAATACCAGTATTTTACATGGAGCGACTGCCTATCTGACCTCCACAACCCAGTTACTGTTACAACACGGGATCCCCCCGTTTTGCCTAAAGGATTTTGACAAATTTTCATTATCCAAACAAATTTTAGCAACCTTTTTTTATACCAATGCAATATTTGGAATGATTTTAGTACGCACATTTTCATTTGGTTAAATTTTTACTTGGCAGAATATTACCAAGGATAATGTCATTAAGGCATTTGGTCTTTAATCAAATGATTTATTACAGCAAACTATCTTTAGACAATAAACATTTTAGTCAATTGATTTGTTATGACAAAAAATATAAAGACAATTTTTTTTTTTTTTTGTAATTATATAATAAATAAAAGCTTTTAAAAAAAGCGCTTTTATTTTAATATAATCATTTATATGCAATGTTATTTGCGTACTTCTTTGTAAGTTTATGTAAGGCTAAAAGCGTCTTGGTAATTTTTGTCTCCGACCAACTGTTTCTCGTAAAACAAATACACAGAAACGAATCGCTGCAAAACCGACTCCACGTAGTCTTGTCTGCCCCACCCCTAGAGTGTAATTTAAACCCGCGTAGGCGCGGAGGGTCGAGGCGGCCCGCGAGCTGAGGAGCAGGTGGTTTGAAGGCCCGCCGCCGCGGCTGAGGCTGGCCGGCGAAGCCGGTCAGCAAGCCGAAGCTGCGGTGGTGAGCGTTAAAACCATTTGCGACGATAAGCTCGCGTGGAGCCGCCCAAACCCCGCAGCGCCGGAGCCGTGACAGAAACAATGCTTGCTGCATGTTGCATGTCTGCTTGCATGTTGCATGCCTGCTTGCATGTTTATTTGCATGCTGCTTGCCTGCTGCATGCTTGCTTGCACGCTACATGCCTGCTTGCATGCTGCATGCCTGCTTGCACGCTGCATGCCTGCTTGCATGCTGCATGCTTGAAGCAAGCAAATCATGATATTGACCTGTTACTACTCCTGAGAATCGCGGATCTTGACTTTCACAATTTTGACCTTGACATCTAGGTCAATAACATCAAGGTCAAGGACAATGCCCTTAAGGTGTCCCATGGTGTTTCCCCACCCTACTACACCCACATCGTATCGATTTTTTTTCGTAAATTGAAAACTAGCGAAATTAAGTATTTGGCTTATTTTATTTTGCGTAAAATATGTTATACCAACTGAAATATTTGACTAAATTAAAATTGGTAAAAGTACTAGTTGGTTAAGCAAGTTATTGTTTAAACGTTCACTTGCCAAACATTAGGTTTGCGTGACAATTATTTGTGAAGAGTTTATTTGCTAAGTAATAATTTGGCAAATGAAATTATGCAGAAAATTGTTTGGGAGGTGATAATTTGTCAATTTCTTTTAGATGAAACAAGGGAGACCCGTTACAACACATATACCTATTTATACCTACCAATACTATGTTAGTAGCAAATAAATAACTTTGAATTTAGTTAATGCATGTTACTAAAATAAATGAAATAAACTTCTACACCTATAATTTAACACAACAACATTTTTTCATTAAAAAGCAAGTTTAAAAACTAAAACCCGACTTCTGAAAAATCACGCTCTAAAAAGTATGAAACAAGAAAATATTTCGGACAGAAATCAAGACATAGGTACAAAAATGGTCAAAGTAAAGCCGTAGTCGCATGCCATTATAATTTTGTAGCCGACAGGCATGCGACTACGGCTTTACTTTGACCATTTTTGTACCTATGTCTTGATTTCTGTCCGAAATATTTTCTTGTTTCATACTTTTTAGAGCGTGATTTTTCAGAAGTCGGGTTTTAGTTTTTAAACTTGCTTTTTATTTCCTTTGTTTTGGGGTTATAATTTCGTATTATGTCTTTCATTGACTTGAATGTGCCCTGACAGCTGAGAGTATGTCATGCTCACTCAGATGTCTCGCTGATGGTGGCGCGTGTGTTGGATCATTTAGCTCCCTTCAAAATGGTTGAGCTGAAATGGTGCTATACATGCGTCATGTTTGTGAACGGGCACCGCCGCGCCGTCAGTTGGGACTGGTCATCTCTTAGCTGCCGTGACTTATTTTAATTTATTTTAATCTTTGAATTGTTTTTATCTTTTTATTACGGACGCTTTTAACGTGCGCATATTTTTACATTGTTCTCACATGTATAATTTAAACATTAATGATGTAACCACTATTTTGTAACAATTATTTATTTAAAAGAGTGTCCGTGGAGTTTCTGGTCCGTTCTTCTCCATAGGTACCTACTAGGCTTTGGAATGGGCAAGTAGCTTCATATTTCTGACTGACTGACTCCTTGACAATTCAAAAGTGCCTGTATATGGTTTAATTGAAATAAATGCTTTGAGTTAGAGTTTTGAGTTTGAGTAATAAAGTATTTGCAGAGCCGCATTTTTTTTTATTGTATAGGTTTAATTGTATAATAGGTATTAATTTTACAGTTGCGCCGTACGTAGCACAGTCTCATTTTTGCATGTTTTTAACAATTTAAACATATTTATTTACTTTGAAAATATGATATATATACATATTTGTAATGTGCTCGTCAAGCCCTTTCATTTGATACCAAATATGGTATGATTATAAAAAAAAAATTTTTTCTTTCGTCACTTTATGTCCTCTAGAGGGCGCCATATTGAATTCAATGTAACGTCTTATAGCCTATAACCAGCGGACGATCAGAACGCTTCCAACGATACCTCATTTGTTAAATTATGATGAGTGGTTTAGAAGTTATGAGGTTACAGATGAACATACATACATACATACATACATACATACATACATACATACATACATACATACATACATACATACCGGTCAAAATCATAACCCTCCTTTTTGCTTCGCCGAAGTCGGGTAAAAATTAGACAATTTCTTTACAAATCTTTATGTTTTTTTATGGGTGCTAATTAATGCAGCTTCTTTAAAATGTCATTCTCGTCTTCAAATATATTTAGTTGTCTAATGAATTAATAGGTCAGCGACAAACTTTTAGCGTCTAATAAATGATTTTCAAGCGACCATATATTGTAAAACAAGCTACTGTTAATATGACACAGCATGGTGATAATTCTTAAGCAACAAAATTTTTGATATGTCTACGCATTGCCAGCTTCTAATAAGTGTATCAACTGCATCTATAAAATAATATCAACGTACTCTAATTTCTTAAAGTCACCTTTATTTTTATACGTTAGCAAATTAATTGATGACTGAATCTACTATATTTGAACATAAAATTACCGTGTTATTGTCATCAAATAATGGTCAATGAAAGCTCTAATTTCATGTATTCGCCTATCTATTTATAATGTTACCATATGTAATTGATGACTTGACAATAGTCAAGTCAGACAATATTTTTATATTGTCATCAAAAACAAACATCTGCAACTCTGTGTTTGTTTGTGTTTGGACACACCTTAGGGAAAATTAAAACTAAACAACCATTTTATTTATAAATCAGATAATTTTAAATGGCAGTAGCATAGGTTTACCTACCTAACCTAACCTCAAAACAGTAAGTTGCTTCTGCATCGTCTCCGGCGCTGCGGGAAGTGCAACCCCTTCGCCCTTACGTAACGAAGGATAGGCACCCATGCTCACCTCCGCAGCTTCGGCTTGCTGGTCGCCCCCGGCGACCAGCCTCAGCCGCTACGGCTCGCACGGGTGCCTATGCTTTGTTACAGCGGGCGGGGGTTGCTCTCCCTCCGCGCCTCCGGTTTTTATATACACTCTAGGGGTAGGAGCCAAAAGACTACGTAAAGTCGGGGAGCCCCGATTCGGTTTTGGAACAGATTCAACCTATTAACTACAAGCCGGTGTATAATGAGGTTGTCGCCTTACGTAATTTCTTTTTAAATTTTATAACTTTAGCGTGTGCACAGTATATTCTTTCGCTTGTGTTGCTAATTTTCACGAAAAAAGAATATGATTTATTAATTTAGTTGTTGAATAAAAAACTTTGATTGCTAATTTTGAGGCTGGAATTTGATTTTATTAGCAGTCAGATGTTGAATCTCTAGAATATATAAAGTAGCTCACTTACAACATTAGTCGCTGAGTTATCAATTCAGAAGTAAATACATTTATCGGTAGCTGAGTCATATTAATTTACTTTTGTAAATTGACGCTGGTTTTTTGATATTCTGTTGGAATAGTAAAGATGATGAATTAATATAATTGAAGCTGTTCTATTAACTCGTAGCCTACATATAAAAAAAGACGCTAGGTTGCAGGTGCTAAAGAAAACTTTTGTTGCTGCACTTATTATTTCCCTTTTTTTATAGCGCCTCTGTTGTTACCTTTATACTTTCGTATTACAAAAATAGTGTTAAATCTTGTACGACATGGTATGGAACCCTTCGTGTGCGAGTCCGACTCGCACTTGACCGATTTATTTTGAGTTTGAAGTTGTCCTGTCATTTACCGAACTTTTATAAGTTCAGTGTATTGTTTTTAATTACATGTCAGGAAAAATATGTAAAGAGTAAAAGTCAGACAAGAATTGCTAACAGATGGCAACGCTTTTAATAGTGATAAAAGAAAACATGGTCCAACTAGTTGGACAGAGCAGTTGGACCACTGCCCCGGACTGAGAATTGCGGTAAACATGACGCAAAGAAAGAACAAATAAACGAAAATATGCGTTACGTCGACGCAAAACGGCCATCACTCAGCATAATGCTGCGACCCTATGCGAGACAGAGCCCCAGCGCTGGTTTTCAGCGACAGTTTGGCATGATGACGTCGTGATGAGGGCAAGTCCCGGGAGATTTTATTATCCCAGTGTGTATTATTTCGATTGATAGGAATTGGAACCGCTAGTAAGAAAAATACAAGTTTATTTTATTTAAGACTGAAAAAGTTTTGTTTTGAAATCTATCTCTTTCTAGTGCTTCTCTGTCGACAGAGTTATAATTTTATTCCCGAAAACGGACAGATTTTCGTTACAATCCAATATTATCCAGCAAAAGTAACAAAAACTTTTATAATAATATCTAAATAATTTTATTATGCAAATATAATGAAACTATCATCAACAACAAACACACACAAAACCTACATCTATAACTACGTCCACCATACCCAAATGAAACTCATAGGTTCCCCTCAAACTGTCATTTAAACTCCGGGACTCACAAACTATACACCTAAACAGCCCGGGAAGCACAATACTACGCCCATTGTAGTAAATACTGAGTGTCCAGTAAAAGTTGGCATACTGTGAAAGAAGGAACTATGGTGTCACAGGTGGAACACTATTTTTATATTTTTAAAGAAATATTTAAAAATGTATTCTATATTATGTCAATGAAATACTAGTTACTAGTTTGATAGATTTTGAAGAGTTGATTTTTAGTAAACTTTTCTAGTACAAAATTAACATAAGTAGTGCAGTAAGAACCAGTACGTTAATTTTCTTTCTACCAGAGAAATTTATAATTACCTACATATATTATATTATAAATTAAAATTGGTTATCGTGTATGTCTGTATGACTGCATTGTCACTACGCAACGGATTTCGATGTAGTTTTCGACATCATTCCGAAGTTTATTCCGGAAGATTTATGTGTAGGTGCTATACTAAAAATAAATAAAATTAAAATGTCTGTTTGTAATGTCAAAATAACATCTTTTTCCTAAATGCTTAAGAAAGTCTATACGGTACTTATTATAAATTTTTTTTTTGTCTGTCTATCTGTTTGTTCCGGCTTATTTCAGAAACGGCTGAACCGATTTTGATGAGACTTTCACTGTCAGGTAAAAGATGTTATAAGGAGTCAGTTAGGCTACTTTTATTTTAGAACAAGAATTAGGCTTAGCTTTATTTATTTTTTGTCAAAAGCTGACTGAACTAGAAAATTATTTTTATAAGTCTAGTAGTACTACTTTTATTTACAGTCCGTACTTACATTTTTAAACGAATTTTTTTACAAAAGACATTAGAAAAACGCCCTGCACAATTTCCAAATCTTTATTCTACAAAAAAGTAATAGCGCAACCTACAAATAAACTCAAACTAAAACATTTATTTCAATTAAAACATTTACAGGCACTTTTGAAGTGTTAAAGAGTCGGTCAGTTAGTAAGAAAGTTGAAGCTAGTTGCCCAATCCAAAACGTAGATCGCTATGAAGAAGAACGGGCAAGAAACTCCAAAATGAAAGGAACAAGAGATAAACAACAATGATACTTGCCTTCACAGCAACCGCCTCAACCAAGGATCAACACACATTGGTCGCTGTGTACAGTTTTTGCACACATCAAGTTTTATTAAGTCCTTAAGGGTATCAGATTTGGGCCCGTTTAGCCGTTTTTGTGACGTCAACACTTATGAATGTATCTCTTGTTATGTTTCTATGGGACGTTTTTTTGGCGAGTTATGGGATATGGTTGTAGTAGATTACGTTGTAATGTAGGTAGGTTTAGGGGAAATGTGACTAGAAGTTTCTGTTTGAATTCTTGCTTGTAGCAGGCCCAAATGGAGATGGCGGGATGAGCTGGACTTCTTCAACAAGAACTGGCCCTTAACAGCTTTAAAAATGAGAAGCGCAACACTGATTTGCTGGATTTGTTTCCTCCTCTACCTATCGTTATTTCTCCTGACAAAAATTATTTGGTTTTTAAGTATGTAGATATCTATGTATTAGTATGTATTATTTTTAGAGTTATCTATCGATTATCTCGCACCTGTCATGTACAAAACATGGCAGCTGCAATATAATCGATTGATTGAGCATCACCTTACAGTATTTTTTACTTGTATATTGTCTTAATAAATAAATCAATATTAGTTAAGAAACTCCGCTGAACAGATTTTGTCAACTGATACTGTTAGAATACCCATGACATTATGGTACATAAATATTTTTGTATCCGGGCAACTCTCTCTCTTCCGGGCTTGCACACAAGATGAAAGCACAATATTTTGTATGCTTTATTTAATAACAATCTTCCACCAGCGGCTTCGCTCGCGTGATAAAATAAATTATAGCTTACTATATTATGGATGTATTATACATATAAACCTTCCTCTTGAATCACTCTATCTATTAAAAAACCTGCCTCGAAATCCGTTGCGTAGTTTTAAAGATTTAAGCATACATAGGGACAGACAGCGAAAAGCTACTTTGTTTTATAACTTAAAAAAGATATTTATTGATAGTGATAAATAAACAGTTTTAGAACAAAAAATTGTGTTTATTATCAAAAAGCCAATTTTTTTAACACATACTTCAAGTAAAAACAATACCAGCGGTCGTTAACTCTACAAAAAAACATATCAAAATAATTACTTTTGTTTTATCATGTTTAGATATCGAAACCTATCACTTCTACGGAGTTTTGCTAGCTAATTTCATTTGACCCTGTATTCACGTTTCAGCGTTAAGTTGCGTTGCACGAATAAAGTCATCAACAAACGAAACAAGCATCGTTGATACATTACGTTTTTTTTGGCATTGATAAACACTCATTTTGACAAAAAAAAAAAAATACACATTCAAATTCAGAACATAGAACTCCATCCAACCAAACTATTCTGCCAGTAACGATCAAAGTACCTACAGTCACGCACTAACCTACATGGTTACTCGCTCAAAACCACACAAAATACAGAGGGCTTTACTTCAATCCCTGTATAAACCACTGAATAGAAAGTAGATGGAGTGGTATTTGCTTAAAAACATTTCATGTAAAAATAATATCATTGAGAGACAATCAAAGACATAGATTTAATAAAGACGTGGCCGAATTCTGGGCCGAGTCATTTGCATTGCCATCCACACGAAGAAATAAATGTTTTTTTTTTTTTACTTTTCAATGTTTTCGACTTAAAATGGCTGATTTGCTCATTTAAACTGACGGCCATAAGTTATTAAAGTAATTAGGTCGTTAGTTTGCACAAACCCATCGTCCATGCCTACTGCCACGACATATTTACATGAATAATTAATCGCTTCCGATACTAAATCCATATTCGCGATTAATAATGTTTTTTATAAATGCGAAAGTACCTAACTATGCCTGTTTGTCTCTTACCATTCACGCATAAACCACTGAATCAATTTTTATTAAATTTGGCAGATCCTAGGATCAGCGGAGTAATTGTGTAACACACATATAATGACATTGATCGCAATGGTTTTCATTCGACAGTTCACTCAAGTTCATTGCGTTATTTACGTTGTTGAGCACACGAATTCTTCAAACCTATGAAGCAATGGATTAGTAATATCCTTCAATACTCTCGAATTGTGATTGAAAGTGTGTAAAGGCATCGACTAATTTTCAAACGGAATGTATAAAATAATGGGGAATATATAAACGCACTATGAAAATAATGTTTTGCACTTTAAAATTATTAAATAAAAATCACACGCAGACGAATTCGCGAGCAACAGCTAGCAAATCAATAAATCATGATCACTCCATTCACTCACTCATCTCTGCCCAAACCTACCCTTTAATTTCACAAGCCCATCAATTCGGTCGCCGGTTGACAGAAGTGTCAGCCATTTTGAAGAGGCAACGGATATTAATTGGACGCAAAACACGTTACTTTGTGTTGCTGACAGGTAATTACTGGTATTACGTAGTAATAAAATTGGATTAGATTTTGTCTGTACGTTGAAGGATTTTTTTTAATATTATTAACTTTGGCATCTACGAAGCAGTTCGTTACACTTCCGCCACTAGCCAGTACCAGGAACATGGGGTCCAAGGACTCAAGTGCAATAGTGTTTGTAAATCCAGAAACATTTCCAAAAAATCAAGTTAAGTGAACCGAGCCTTTTCCCAACCATGTTGGGGTCGGCTTCCAGTCTAATGGGATGCAGCTAAATACCAGTATTTCACATGAAGCGATTGCCTACCTGACCTCCACAACCCAGTTACTGGGTAATACGATACAAGACTGGTTGCCAGACTTTCGGACTTCTGATGACCCGTAACCACTGTCAAAGAGCCACGAATGACAGCCGGGACCAACGGCTTAACGTGCTTTTCGAGGCACGGAAGAGTCTCGGTATGTAAAGATGGTCACCCATCCACGGACCAACCCCGCCGAATCGTAGCTTAACCTGATGGTTCGACCCGTGCGGCTGTTATTACTCAGCCACGAGCACGAATAATAATGGGGTGACCGCTGAAAATCAGCGCTGTGCTGTGGGTCCCCATAGCACAGCATCATGCTGAGTGGTAGCCTTCTTGTCACAGTCATGACGTGCCAGCAGCTGCCGACTATTTCTGTTTTGAGCTCGTGATTATATTTAAATCTACCTATTGTTTTTATTTTCTTGTTCTGCTCGAACTTTTTATCTTTTTTTTTTATGCACGTGTTTCTGTGACAAATAAACTTATTTTTCTTTCTTTCTTTTCTTTCTTTTCTTTCTTTTCTTTCTTTTCTTTCTTTTCTTTCTTTTCTTTCTTTTCTTTCTTTTCTTTCTTTTCTTTCTTTTCTTTCTTTTCTTTCTTTTCTTTCTTTTCTTTCTTTTCTTTCTTTTCTTTCTTTTCTTTCTTTTCTTTCTTTTCTTTCTTTTCTTTCTTTTCTTTCTTTTCTTTCTTTTCTTTCTTTTCTTTCTTTTCTTTCTTTTCTTTCTTTTCTTTCTTTCTAATGGCATAATGGCCTTTGGTAGGACTGGTTGTCAGACTTTTGGGCTTCTGACTAGTCACCTTGCAAAGATCGTTGCTCGAAAAAGCCTGTAGAAAATTACAGACCATAATTTTCAAAACTCCCTCTTTATCAGATTTTAAAACAATAAACTTACGAACGAACCCATCCTGTACGAGAATAGAAACGCAAAATATGCAAATGAACTACAGCCACCCTTACCTTACATACATCAAACTGTGCTTACCCTTTACAACTAAATATTAGAGATGGGACAAGACTTTGGTCGACAAGCCGACTGGCAAACTAATCGGTTGCAAAAAGAGCGACTAGCCAGCCAAGCTGATGAATGCTTTCGCTGGAGTTCGGGTGTATAAAACCGACACTGTGATATATAATAAACAAGAGGTTTCGTGCTCGTAGATTCTTTATTCGAGTATATTTCATTAGTTCGACAAACACGTGTGCGACATGTCCTTAGGTCGACAGGTCGATAGGTTTAGGATTAGTTCGACAGGTCGTTAGTTCGACAAGCAATGTTTGTTTAACAAATATGATTTCTATGTAATACGGTGCTTGATACCGATGGGATTTTTTAATGTTTTGTATAGAAATATTAAGTTATGTAGATTATATTAGATGGATCGCAGTAGATGCTATTCTATAGTTTCTGCATACCCCCATAGGAAGAAGGCGTGAGTTTATACACGTGTGTAAATATGAATAAAGGAAAGAGCCGACTAATATGCCTTATATTCGGCTTTTCCGACCAATCGGTACATCTCTACGAAATATATAGCGTGAATAAACAAAGGGCAGGACTACATTCAAATGTAAATGAAGTGGAGTGAAGGGAATTTTCACTGTAGTGTAATATGCCTTAGTGAGGACCGCTTGCGTAATGGTCAGTTTTGCATATTATTGTATTGTGGAGTAGTGGGATCATTTCTTGAGAGGGGAAAGGGGAATTATAACTTAAAACTTCATTTAAATATATATTAACATCCTTTGGACATTTTTATTTTAATCTATACAGTTTAGCTAGCGGCGCGGCGGCGTTCGGGAAGCTGCGTACTATTATCTTGTCTTCTCATATACCAACCCGTCTTTTTTGTTTTTGTGGGTGGTAAATCATCAAATAACTGCTCACGCTCTGGGCGGAGCGGAAGGGCATGTCAGACTTTTACTGATGACTTAAACTCACTCGTGTGCCTTCAGTTGCCTGTACGTTGCCAGGGGCCACGGTAACACGTTAGGACTTTCCCGCAACCCCGGCACGCATCAGCCCTAGCGGACCCCGTCAGTTGTGCTGACATCTCTTTGAGGCACGCGTGGAACACAACGTGCCGTCGACCCGGGCCTCGGGAACAGTGTCTCAGGACGTAAGTTTTTGACCGAGTACGTGTTGCCAGTGATGACATATAGTAGCAGTATATCTTTCATAGTCAGAAGTTCGATAGTCTGACATTCAGTATTACCAAGAGGTAGGTAAGTATCATGTGACCCAGTGACTGGGTAACATACATACATATACACACGCACACACGCCCACACACACATATTTATTTTTGCTCTGTATTTTCTGGTGTACATTAAAATATAACTAAATAAATAATAAATTCACGCCTTCTTCGCACGGGGGTAAGCAGAAACTATACACAGAGCGCCACCAGATGACAATAAAGTGATTCTGAACTTTACTACTGTCACTTTGTACCTCATAATGATTGAGGCATTCACACAAGGGAACTCATGGGTTCCCCATTCTCACCTTCGCAAACCAAGACGTTACAACTTCCAAGCGATGTTTCGAGAACAATATATTTCGATCTAAGTTACTAGCTTACTACAGTGGTCTACTAATCCAACTATAAAGTTTATGTTAGCAAATGCGCTCTACATATTTGCATTTGGCTTTGAGCAGAACATTCTAGAACAAGATTTAGCTATCAAGGTGCTCCAATAGAACTTCTAAGTTACTGTGAGTGTAGAATTAGGTAAGTTGTCTGCTAAAGGCACCTACCTAGGAACTAAAAACCGGTCAAGTGCATTTCGGATCACTCACAATGAAGAATTCCGAAGATAGGATGAATTTATCCCAAGAACAAACTTAACATTGTATATACACACATCAAAAGTGTCTAGGGATCAACATATATTTTTGCAATAACTTTTCTCCTGATTGATATTAGTTAAAATTTTCTTTAAGGATTCATCAAATAAAGTGTTTTCGTTTGTCACAGTAACGATAAACCAAGTCACCTTTGCATTAATAAAGAAATTTGCCATTTTCCTAATAAAGGGATTTTTGACATTTGAACCACTAACATTAAAGTTCGAAAAAAAGACTGAAATAACAGTTTTCTTTAAAATTTTATTGGGTAACTTAAACAATTAATAATCCGTGTTTCTACCGCGAACACTAACAACACAAGAACATCGGTTTGGCATACTCAAAATGAGTTCATCCAAATCACGCTGTGGAATGGCCGCCCATGTTCGTTGCAACAACAAAAAAAGGTCTTCTTGCGACTGGATACCCTCCATATTCGGCAGAGCTCTTCTCTGTAGCATATCCCATGCATGCTCAATCGGGTTCAAGTCTGGCGACTGAGCAGGCCAGGGCAGGACATTGATGTTAGCTGCGGCGAGAGTCTGTCTTACAACTCTTGCGGTGTGCGGTCGTGCATTATCATGCATTAACTGAAATAAGGGACCGATTTGCACTTGTAGAGGAACGATGACGTCTGATACAATCGTCTCAGCATAAATTTGAGCGTTGAGGTTGCCTCTGATCCAAATCAACTCAGTTCTTCCGCCGATCCAAATACCCGCCCATACCATGATGGTTCCACCACTATAAGGATGGACTTCCTGGCAGGATTTTAATCGCTGTTGGCGTCCAGGGGTTCTCCAGTGTCGTATACGTCTTGTATCCGGGCTCATACCAAAACGAGACTCATCAGAAAAGCACACGAAACGCCATTGTTCTTCTGCCCAATTTCTGTGTTCAAGAGCCCATTGATATCGAATCCTACGATTGTGCATTGCTATAGGTGGTACCCGTAGCGGTCTTCGGGAATGAAGGTTCACTTCATGCAAGCGGTTTCTGACTGTTTGGTCGCTAATTAAGTTCCCTGAAGAGTGATGAAGCCTCACGGCTAACATCATGGCGGTTATTGTTGGAGCTCTTCGAGCTAAGATTTGAATGTATCGGTCTTGTCTCCGTGTGGTGCAGCGATACCGTCCTCCATGGCGCTCAGCCACGGTACCAGTGCTTCGGTAACGTGTCCAAAGTCGACTGATAACACTCTGACTTGTATTCAGAGCTAAAGCCACAGTACGTTGCCGGGAACCAGCTTCTATCATTCCCACGGCTCTGAGCATTTCTTCCCTGCTTAAATGACGTCGCTGCTCCATAATAACGTTGGTTTTAATCAGTAGTAGGGAAACAGTAGCACTAATAATGTCTTCAATGCGTTGTATGTTTTTATAGGGAAAATATTGACAGCTGATTTTCATCTTTTACTCGAATTTGATTCACAGTTCCTGATTCAAATTATGAAATGCACCAAAAAGGATCCATATAAATTTATAAAATCATAAATTTATTACAAAGCCACATCTCAATCTCAAGAAATCCGCATAAAAATGCTTGATCCCTAGACACTTTTGATGTGTGTAGTTGAAAAACAAATGTTCTCCCATACGGAATGTATGGGAGAACATGTTTTTTCAATTGCAAATGTAAGTTGGTAGATTATTACTCGTTAACTTGTAGAGCCTACTTAGCTGTGATAGTTTTCCTTTAAATTATCGTTGCTGTGAATTTTTTCACAAATCCAAGTACAACCATTTAGCTGGCAGGGAGAGGACACTTGACAATAACAAAAATTAGCACTTAAAAGCTTAATATTTCGCAAACGGATTCCTGAATTGTTTTTACACACCCACAATATTTTTTAATGACCTTTCCAACGACAAAGACAAAATATCCCCACACCATTTTTTACACGTAAGTGTAAAAAATGGTTTGAGTGACTGTCTCGAATTGCCATTTAACTCGGCCGAGCACTGGATGATGTGTTTACACGTACCGAACACTCGACCGAGAGCATTGTCTCGCCCATCTACTCGGTAGGCGTGATCAAGGCATAACTACTGCAGTTTGCGAATAAGGCGCTCATTCCATCAGCCCGTCACGACTTGTTTAACAAACCTACAACAAAAATAAACCTTTTTACCCTCAAAATTACAGTACAGTGTAACTCGAATCCCTGAAATGTCCCACACAATGTAAACAAAAGGCTATTTTGCTGGACATAACTGTCAACCTTATTGAAGTCAACAAGATAAGGGAATTCTCAACACCCCAAAGTGAATAGGTCCTGATATAGCACTATTAACAATGAACAACGGTTTTCTAAAGATGTTTCCAATGAAAACGTTTTTAAGGTTCCGTATCCGAAGGGTGTCAAACGAAACCCTATTACTAAGCCTCCGCTGTCCGTCCGTTCGTCTGTCTGTCAGCGGGCTGTATCTCATGAACCGTAATATTATTCGTATATTTCTATGAAGAGCAGTAATAGCCCAGTGGTGGACGGCCACGACTTACGGGTCGTGGGTTCGGACCCAGGCATTCGCTTTACTTTGTGTAATTTATTTCATCACCACAGCTCTCAAAATGGTGAACGAAAACATCGTGAGGAAACCGGCATGTCCTAGAACCAAAAATTCGAAGACATGTGACATTTACCAACCTGCACTGGACCCGCGTAGTGGATTACGGCCCACTCCCTTTCACAGAGAGGAGGCCTGTGTCCCAGCAGTGGGAACATTATAGGCTGATTATGTATGTATGTGTATTTCTATTGCCTCTATAACAACAAAATATAAAAAAATTTACAAAAAAAAGAACAACCGACTTCCAAAAAGGACACTACAAAGTCAAAAATAACTTTAATTTCGGAAGTCGGTGTATTTGGTTTTGAACTTTCGTTTTTTGCCACCGACTTCCGAAATTAAAGTAAAAGTTTTTATTTTGCACTTTTTAGTTGTGGTACCTACCCCACACAAATTCTAATACCACTAACCTGCTATGTAAATAACAGGGATTGGAAGTTATCATCACATCATCCATATAAACTAAGTGGGAAAAATACGTATTATTGAAGCTAACTCAAAAACTATCCAAGTAAAGTTAATAAAATTTATATGGGACCACTTCGGGAGCATGCCCTTAAAAAATAAACAATTTTCAAAATCGGTCCACAATTGACGGAGAAATCGCGTAAGAACATACAAAAATAAAAAAAAACATACAGACGAATTGAGAACCTCCTTCTTTTGGAAGTCGGTTAAAAATTAAACAAATTTAATCATTAAAGGGGTCCCCATACAAGTCCCATACAAGAAACGTGCCTTTTTCCGGCGTTTTCCGCTCGATCCTAATACAGTACGTATCCCTTCATGTGCGAGTCCGACTCGGACTTGGACGGTATTTTTTTTTTAAAGTGGCTTTGAGTTTTTCAAGGTATAATATTGTATAGGTGGATTTGTGTATTGTATTTCCTTATAATGATAAGCAAATATGAATGGGCTGAGATGAAAAGAGGGCTTTTGACTTGTTCGTGTTTCTTGCTCAATATTTTCCGTTTAGAGCCTTTTTGGGCTTGTAGCTAAATAATGAAAGCATGAATTCGTCATTTTGTGAGGGTTAAGCTGCACTTACCTACTGTGTTTAGTTTGTGGAGGGTGGCCTTTTTTTTTCATTTTTAGATGAGATTTCTGTGTGGCTCAGATTCTGAGACTTCCAGTGAAAGAAAAGAAAGAAAATAACAACGGGTTGCACTCCGGGAGTGCCGGCAGAAGTGAAAGCTTGAACATTAACGTTGTGCATTTTTTAATATTTTGGAATGCTTAGGGAATAATTTCGCACGAATTGCTTTATTTATTAGTATAAAAGTACTATAATTTATGTGGTTAATTACAATGTTCATTAGTAGTAGGTAGTAGTAGTATACCTATTTATTTATTTTCAAAATATAGTCTAACAAAAATAAACAATTTATTTAAACACTTTTCATGAAGTATGTTTTGACTGCTTTTTTTACCCATCAATATGGGTAAAATTTCTTACCTCCCAATCTTTACGTAATGTCAAAGACTTTTTATTTTGATATTTACTTTGTCGGTTGCTAGGCAACGGATCTTACGGTACCTTACTTACTTACCCATCCCAAAAAAGTGCACAACACTTTGGGACACGCACAGGAAATACATATAGTAATAATAAAAAAAACATAAAAATATAAAAGGAGCATTTAAAAACTAACAAAGTAATAACGACCTGTGCGAAGCCAAAAAGGCACTTATCTCAGCATAATACGGCGATATTAAAAAGAAAAAATACCACAGCGCTGGTATTTTGATAGGCAGTGTAGTGCAGTGTTCAATGGTTGGGATCCAGTGCTAATGGGGACCGCTGGTTGTTTGTCTTGTCCGACTCGTTCCGCCATCTTCTACCGGGTCTGCCGCGACGCCTTCTAGCTGACTCAGGGCTCCATACAGTAGTTATTTTAGCCCACAGCTGATTGGGTATGTGGCAAACGTTATCACCCCAGTCTCACTTCAACTTTGCGGGTCTTTGACCAACGTCAGTAATCTGTGTTTTGAAGCGCAGTGTGGTGTTGCTAATTTGACGTATAGAATACTGCGCTCCATCGCACGTCGCACAGGTGTCAAAACATTTTATCGCAACTAGTACTTACCTATCACCTAATGACTATGCCACAGTATAAATAAGTAACAGTATATTTTATCTTCATAGAAAACGGTCAAAACGACGCACTTCGAAATATCAGTGTACTGGTACGCAACAGTCTCGAGTGCGCGGCAGTTAGAGCTCCAGCAGACATACAATTTTGTTGTTGGCCGACTAAATCGCAGTGTATACCAATAAGTATAGCGACATATGCTAGCCCGCACATCTTGTCCAACTAAATCGGAATCTGTATCTTAGTAAGTTACAATAGTTGGCCGACTTACAATTGTATGTCTGCGGGAGCTCTTACGCGCAACACATTATTTCGATAAGCGATTACTCATGGACGCGGAATGTTTATTTACCGAGCGGCTGTAGGTAATTATTTCAAGGTCACTGCCGAGATACAGTCAATCTTAATCTTCCTAGCCTTTTCCCAACTATCTTGGGGTCAGCTTCTAGTCTAAACGGATGCAGCTGAATACCAGTATTTTACATGGAGCGACTGCCTATCAGACCTCCACACTACTTTTAAATATGACGTGTAAAAGTGATTCCGATATCCTATTTACAGAATAAACAATTTCATTTCATTTCATTTCACAACCCAGTAACTGGGTAATTCGATACCCCTTGGTAAGACTGGTGTCAGACTTTCGGGCTTCTGACGACTCGTAACGACTGTCAAAGATCCACGAATGACAGCCGGGACCAACGGCTTAACGTGCTTTCCGAGGCACGGAGGAGTCTCGGTATGTAAAGATGGTCACCCATCCACTGACCAACCCCGGTAAGCGTAGCTTAACCTGATGGATCGACCCGTGCGGCTTGTTATTACTTAGCCACGAGCTCCTCAACTGCCGAGATACAGTAGTGTTACTTTATTATACTGTGACTATTTATATTATACTCAATTGACAAGTTTCAGATATCGAATAATGATGATGACTCACATACCTACGACCAAGTTACATAGCTGCTCACCCCATGAGCTAAGCGTTTGAAGATAAGCTCGGTGCAAGTGTTTATGTCTAAATTAGCTCTCGTTAAGATACCGTCAGCGGGTTAGCTTAGTTTTAAATGTAGATTTAGGTTACGTTCGGTGATGACGTAATGAGGAGTAAAGTTTTATTTAGATTTGGGATAGTATGAAGAATTCTACAATGGTACCACTAAAATGATGAATGAATGAGTGAATGAAATGCACTAACCCCAGCGTGGTTTAACCAGACTCGATAAATCGAATGAATTCCAACATTTCCTCTATCTCCTAGAGCCTCATGCTTCATGGGGTAATTTTGGGCCATTTATACCCAGGTTTCCTCACATTATTTCATCGGCCTTAACTCTTTATTTACACTACGCATTTTTTTGCCAACGGCATACAATAGAATTAAAGATACTTACAAATTACTTGCTTTGTCTAAACACTGTTTAGACGAAGCAACGAAAGCAAGCAGTTTTTAATGCCGCTTCAACTTGAAAATGGAATGCAATTAGCAATTAAATCCCAGCGACATTCTTTCTTACGTTTTTTGCAATTTGCAGGTCAGTATCATGTTGTATTTATCTAAATATGATTCGCGGCCGTATCACCGTACCCGTAAGTCAGTCAAGGTGTGACTGTACATTTTTGAAAAATCTGTGAATTCAGATTAGAATGTCTCTAAGGCTAAAGACAGACTACAAAAAATAAAACCCTGTACAAGGTTTTGAAGCCATGATTTGCTATTTAAACTTCTAGACAACTAACACATTATGCCTACCGGAACCACAAAGAAAATGCCAGTCTAAATTCAGTTCAAAATTGAGTGCTTGGAAAATAAAGTACCGTTCCTATACAATTACTTAAAGCACGCACGCTTCCTTATCGGTAACCTTAAAATTATGGTTGTAAATTAGCCCTACACTGTATTTTTCTTTCACGACCGGACGTGTAAATTATGCCGTGAACACTTATTTAATGCTATTAAAATTATACATCACATAACACCTTAAGCGTAGCATTAGTTATTGCCACGAAATAGGAAATTTTTAAAAGTCCCATATTTACGTGATGGTGAACACAAGTCTAAAAATAAACGAAGAAAACTAAACTGAGAAAAAAAGCTGAGAGGTGTCAAGGGACACCCGGATGGAACGAAGTTATGGAATGAACCTCACAAAGGCATGTCACTAATTAGTACCTGTGGTCGCTCACAGATGGCGTTATAATAAAAAATAAAAAGTGTCGTTACAACTTTTGGTCCCAATTTTTTCCGTCTAGCCCGCGCGTTGCGAAAGGGAACTTCGTTCCAAAAAATAAAAACACTGCTCAATCCGAGAACTCAACGCTCAGCGGTTGCGCTTGCAAAGCATAGGTACAGAATGACTGCATGTCGAAATGTCGATGGTAAAATTCTGACATTAAATAAAATAAAAAAACATTTAATTCAGGCAAAACCCATATTTCATAAAATAAAATTTCACAACTGCAACAGAATAAGTCACAAATTCACAATAGAATAAAATGCAATTAAAATAGGCACAAATTATAAAGGTCACAGAATTAAACTTAAAATAAAATGTCAAATAAACGAATGTGTAATACAAAAAGGGTCACAGAATAAATTGACAGCGCTTTTATGTCGTATCGGTAAGGGCAATTTTCGTAGTGAAAGAGCTGTGCAAGTGACCTAAGTCATTAAAAATCTTTGCTCAAATAAATTCCACCTATTCCAAACCATTCTCCTATCTTTATTTACCCAAACCTCATAAAACAGACCTTCTATTCATCACTGCTATAGGTAAACAACAAAAAAACTCTAACACAGCAATAACATAACCGCTTAATACCGCCAAATAACCGTTATTAATACCGCTAAATAACCGTTATTAACCCGGTAAGCCCTACACGCACTTGACGTCACTGTAGTGGCGTCAGCTGAATATATCGCGGGGCTTAGTCTGCCTCATTAATATACCATTTTGCGAAATCCCTGTGTTACATACATAGGATAACCTTCGGGTATTTAACGTAAATTCGCCATTGTTAAGAAGGCTAAGTTCGTGTTGAATTGAGGGGTAATTTCGGGAAGCGAATTTTGAATGTTCGTGTTTTGTGTTCTGAAAAACTTGTAAGCTTGAGTAACCGAGTTTCTTAAATACTTACCGACTTTGGATATGAACCCAGCGTATGAACCCAGCGTATGGATTGAAAACCTGGAAAACAAATGGGGCTTTGTCAGATATATTTACTGCTGAGCTTACAGCTAACCTATTACAGTACGGTACACGATATTTAGGTAGGGTTTTTTTAATAGGAACGCTTCCTTTTCTCTTATTATACTAAATTTAGGGAAAAGGTCCCTAATATCGCGTAGTGTAATAATGCTTTTAATTTTAGATATTAATGACTTACGAAAAACAAAATCAGCGTTTTTATGGAAAGAGAAAATATTAGCAATCGGAAAAAAACCGTATCGCCTTCATTACAAGGTGAGCCACCGTGGTTAGTGGATTAACTGTTCCTAATGCACAATATCTATAATAATATATAATATAATTATAAAAATTAATCTCTATTTCCTTGCTCACGGAATCGCGCGTGAACGGCTGAACCAATTTCGCTAATTCTTCTTTTGTTGTGTTTGTTTTAGTAAGGAGAAGGTTCCTAGGATAGCTAGGGGAAGGTAGGGTAGGTAGGTAGGTATGTATGTATGTATGTAGGTAGGTGTAGTTAGGTAGGTAAGTAGTCAGGGTAGGTAGGTAGGTATGTATGTATGTATGTATGTCATGTATGTAGGTAGGTGTAGTTAGGTAGGTAGATATGTAGGTAGGTATGTATGTAGGTAGGTATAGGGTAGGTAGGTATTTAGAAGCGCCGTAGATAAGTACTTAGTGCTACCCGTGCGAAGCCGGGGCGGGCAGCTATTAATATATAATATTATTTGTTGTGAGTAGTATTTCTTGGTTGTGCCAGTCTATCGTTAAAGATATTATTTTCTAATTAGTAAAATGGCTATCCTTACTAATATTATAAATGTTACGCTTACACGCCAAATTGTAAAAATGGATTTGGATGAAATATGACACATACCCATGTGTCATATTTCATCCAAATCCATTTTTACAATTACATTTTTAAATTTCGATCCTAGGATACTTTTTATCCTGGATCGCAGATGAAGTCGCGGGCAACAGCTTGTATACAATGTGGAGACTACCATACAACAAAAAATTAAAATACTGGCACTACTAATGCCTAAGAGTATTTTGGAACTGTTAAATAAATCCTAGCTTCCAAAAAAAAAACGAGTTTTTCAAACAAATTAAATGTAATGTAAGCCGGATCCACCCTAAGCCTATAAATTCCGGGTATCCAACTAGGCCTTGGGTGAATTCTCGGGCATACATTTCAGAATATCCACCTTAGGGTGGATTTTTGGGGTGGATAACTGAAATAGCCAGAGCCGACTATGGATTTTGGAGAGCTATAATGACTAAACTATTGAATATATTCAATTGAATTTTCGTATACAGAATGGGAACGTCATTATGGACACACCGTTTAATTTTTTGTTGTGTTGTCGTCTCGTTGTATAATTATTATGAATACGAAAGTGAGTTTGTTTATTTTTTACGCTTTCACGCTAAAACGGCTGAACGGATCTAGATGAAAATTGGTAAATGGGTAGATCATAACCTAGGTTAGGACATAAAATACTTTTTATCCCTATATTCCCACAGAATCGACACTAATGCGGGGCGCACCTTATAATAAATGTTATACAAGGTGGAGACGACAATACAACAAAAAATTAAACGGTGTGTCCATAATTACGTTCCCATTCTGTATACAAAAAGTCAATTTAATATAATTCAATAGTTTAGTCATTATAGCTCAGCAAAATCCATAGTCGGCTCGGGCTATTCCGGTTATCCACCCCAAAAATCCACCCTAAGGTGGATATTCTGAAATGTATGCCCGAGAATTCACCCAAGGCCTAGTTGGATAAACGGAATTTATAGGCAAATTAAATGTAATGTATGGCCGGATCCACCCTAAAGATCCGGCGGCATACATTACATTTAATTTGTTTGAAAAACTCATTCTTTTATTTCGAAGCTAGGATTTATTTGACAGTTCCAAAATACTCTTAAGCATTAGTAGTGCCAGTATTTTAATTTTTTGTTGTATGGTAGTCTCCACATTGTATATATATGCAAATAAAATGTTAATTACACTTACGTTACAACGATATTTCCATGAAGTCTGGCATGAATTAAAATACAATGTTATTTGTTCTTTGAAACAAAAATAATTTTAAACACTTTTCAGTATTACCTTGGACGACATTCAAAGCGCGATCACATTATTTTTTAGTGTTCCTGTTTCTTGGGTCTCAAGTATCCGCGCTCGCTGCCGCTTCCGCCACAACATCCGTCCTTCTCGCTCCGCCTATAACTAAGGCCCCGTTCACGGCCACGGGCGATGCGACTTGCGACGCGACTTGCAGCAAGTTACACGCGCGCGCGTCACCTATTTGCGTCCGTCCTCCGCAAGTCGTGTCGCGGTGAGTCGTGAAATGCTCTAAACAACTTATTTCATTTGTTTTATCTGCAGTCGCTGTCATGTGTCGCTTCAGCATGTAGCTTGTGGCCAAGGGGTAAGGCGTCGGTGTAGCAAATGTTCCAATTTTCTTGAAATCCGATTAGCAAAGTTGGTGAAGGGTAATTCTGTAATAATAAATTGTTTGAAGATTATTTTAAGACACATTAAGTTGGTTGTGTTTTAAAGGTTAATTTAAATATCACTTTCAATATTAAAATCTCGTCTAAAATTCAACGTGGTATTTAAATTCACCTTTATGAACACAACTACAGTTTATTTAGTTAAAGCATACCAATTTAAATTCCTCTGTTAGTTCCATAAATCCACGCTTGGTTGTTTAGTAAAAAAATGTTTTTTTTACATTTCAAGAATATATTATGCAACACAAAGAACAAATGTTATGTTAAGATATAGAGTTATAGTCTATTATTTTTAGCATTAAGAGTTTTTATTTTAAAAGTTGGCAACGTCGCAAATAGCTGTCAAATATTACCTGTTTTGATTAATTTGGCAATATTACTGTATGGAAATATGAAATGTGGCAAACTACCTAACTAGAAAATTCATAATAAATTGCAACTATAACACTGAGTTTGATGTTGTAACCGTTTTAATTGTAAAAAAGGCATTTGAAAAGTTTTCTTTTTCATTTTTTTTTTTGCATCGTAAACTAAATATTCGTTGTTACGATATTAATGATTGCATTTCATAATCAATATTTTATTTCACTAGTTACTTTAGTTAGACATATTTCTTATTTCCATACAGTCATATTGCCAAATTAATCAAAACAGGGAAATACTTGACAGCTATTTGCGATATTGCTAACTTTTGCATGAACGCTCTTAACTGATGGGTTATTGGTAGGAAAGGGAGAACATAATTTACATCGCCATCTGCCTAGCCTTTCCCAACTATGTTGGGGTCGGCTTCCAGTCTAACCGGATGCAGCTGAATACCAGTATTTTACATGGAGCGACTGCCTATCTGACCTCCACTTTCTTGCTAACGCAACAAGGTAAAAATCCCTTAAGGTTACCGAGGTCATCATACAACATACAACTTATCTTAATATCTGACCCAAAAACCCTTAAACCTGACAAACATCTATGCAAAATATTATCCAAAGTATATCTCCAAAATTTATGGTACCCTCCCTCAGGATAAGGCTCTAAATCTACATTAAAACTTGTGAATAACGCCTTAATTTTGAAAAGGGTAGGCAGAACTCTCGAGTTGCTATTTGTTATAAAAATTAGGGTACTCTGCGAATTTAACTGATTAGCGATTTTTGTGTAATGAAGCTTTTTCTAAACTTTGTGTTATGTATTTACACAAAGCATTTTATAAAAGGCATAATAACCTATTATATAAACATAACATGATGCCTTGTTTCCCCAAAGGGTTGGACAGAGGTGTACCTGTAGCAGGTACACCCACATTTCGCCAGTTATGTTTAAGTCCCATGTAATAGGGGGCGAGCCTATTGCCATCCACCGGGCACAAACTAGGCTGCTACTGAGAAATTCC
This sequence comes from Conistra vaccinii, assembly GCA_948150665.1. Lineage (NCBI taxonomy): Eukaryota > Metazoa > Arthropoda > Insecta > Lepidoptera > Noctuidae > Conistra > Conistra vaccinii. The sequence continues at coordinate 17,644,240 of OX411339.1, forward strand.
AGATACAAAAACCCAATAAGACTGTCCGACCCGGGAATCGAACCCAGGACCAGACCACATGCTCAGCAGTAGCGCTTGCGATCAATAAAAAGTCCTTAATTAAGTAATCAAATTAAAACGAAGAAAAATAAAACATATTTGGTTTGCTATGAAAGCCTATCTATAGAGCATTTTTTAACTTCATATCTGCAGTGAGAGAGCGATTCATAAAAAGGAATACACAGTAAACGTTGCTGTGTATCTTCAAAGCGTAATCTTGTAGCCACCCACACACCGTCTATAATACAAGAGTCTCTATAGAAAGAAAATAAAGAAAGAAAGAAAAATGCGTTTATTGGCATAACAAAAAATACACCTTAAAACTATAAAAAAAACAGAAAACAAATGACTATAGACTGTTGGTATTATAGAGTGTGTGTGTGGGTGGCTACTGGATTACTGTGTATGCATAGGCATTCAGGGTAATACTGTCCTTATTCGTTACCGTCGTCGTGGACCCACCAAAAGACAAATAAAAACAAAAATTAAACAGCCCACAACTCTTTCAAAAATATTCAAATATTTTATCCTCACACATAAAACCTTACCAACTTATCTTGACCTGCGGAAAAAAGAGGAACAAAATTCAAACGTAACGTATTTGACATTCTATCTGACAGTTCTCTTCACCAGTGGCGCCACCCAGAAATGTCAAGATATACCGGTAGCCTGGTAATGAAAGGAAACGAACTCATTAATCTCCCTTTGTGTTAGTGATTAATACACTTTTGTTTAGTCTGTGGTTGTAGGGTTGTTCGTGAAAGGAGCGTAAAATTGTAGGGTAGTCGGAAAATAATGGGAAGTGTTATTAACTTTGTATCGGAGTTATGTAATGTGGGGATTTACGAAAGTTAAGAGAACCTCCATCGTATTCCGTCTTCGTCTTTGTCAGCCAAAACTATGACCATTTTTTTTTTCAGATCATTGGCATTAATTTAATCGAACCATAAATAATTCCCGTTTTGCTTTCATAAATATATGTTTGTACACTATTCTAAATCTCAGGTTTTCCTATTTTGAGGTCTTTAAAATACTAAATAGGAACTGCTGCGCTCGAGCCAAGAGAGCGAAGCGAGCGCTACATCCGGTGCTCGCTTCGCTCGCTTGGCTCGAGCGCGTCTGGATGCAGTTCCAAACTTTTTCTTTTTTTGCCGGCTTGTAAATCCTCATCAGGATGTCCTCCGCCCTAGGGTGGGCAGAGAAAGGGGTCTGTCCGACTCTTACTGACTAAAACCACTCCGGCTTTCCTTCGCACACTTGCGTTGGCGGGCTGCGAGTGCAAATGCGACTTCCTCTGCCCCGGACTGTTGACGGCCTCCAATCTGCAGGCCCCGTTCGCTCGGAGGAGCGAGGTGTTTAAACTCCCCCCGTTACGTATAGAGTAGAACACTACGAGCGTGGAACACTACGTGCCACTATCTCGGGTCCTGTGTGATGGGAGTCACAGTTCTAACCTAACCTTGCCCAATTGGTCGCTGTGCTTTAGCTTAGTTACTGCGTAGTATTATATTATCTGTGGTTACTACATCCAATTCGGCTCATACGCGGTTGGTTTATGAAGATCAGTTAAATACCTATTTACCTACCTTTTTTTCGTTCTTTGATGATGAACAGTATGCCAGATGTGACTTCAATTCAGAAACAAATAATGGAAGCACGTCCTTAAATATAGTGCAGTATTTTATAAAAGGCTTACGAGCGAATTACAAGTTAAAAATAGCAATTATGTTATTGGTAAACTCCTAACACGAAATTTACATTACCATAAATCTCAAAAGTACCTATTAGTTTTATTTATGTTTCACAAGAAATCATGAAGTTTAAAACTTGTTGTCCCACGTCGGAGCTAATAAAAATACTGGACAAGAAAATCAATAACAAAGGACAACTGGTTACAACCCTATCCAATGAAACTTGACAAATGTGTCCAGCAATCAAATGTCACACCAGATAGAATTAGTTACCTGATCGCTGATACAAATGAAATAACAGTATCAACAAGTATCTTGTATATTAACATAATTGTGTAAGATAAGAAAGCGCTATTAATAAATAGTACTAAGGGCGAATTTCACCAATGAAACTGAACACGTTCAGCACGTTTTAATCGCGTTCAAGAGCTGTCAAAATTAATAATTATGGAATATTGACACTGACAGCTCTTGAACGCGTTTTAGATGAGTTGATCACGTTCAGTTTCATTGATGAAATTCGCACTTAGTAGGTTTTTTCTGAGTTCTGATTTTATTTTGGACGTTACTGAAATCGATGAAGGAAAACATCGTGATATAACCTGAATTAAAACCTCTACAGGGTTCATTTATAAACGTTGCTTAAAGTAAAGTAATGATTAGCGATTGTTTAACCATACGGTAAAAAATCCATAGATAGCGGTCAACATAAGTGTTTACCGCACAAACACTTATTAATTGTTTAACACGTAACTTCTGAGGGGCAATTCCCTTAATTTTTAAGAACGTTTGCATTCGCATCTCATTCGCAATTTGTCAAAAATACAATCAATTTAGCAAATTTGACAAGTTGACAGATTGCGACTAGAATGTGAACGTTTTTTAAGTACAGCATGTTTACCATTCAGTAACATAAAAAAACAAAGATCAATCTAGGTTTCGACTTAGGTAGCTAGATGAAATGAAATGACTGGACATTTACACAAAAAAAAAAAAAAACAAAGTCCCGGCTGCAACTAAAAAGTTCAAAACAACTCACTTTTTAAGTTCCTGGCAGTTACTTATATTCAATCTCAGATTTTATGCCACCAACTGCACCAGACTCCTTGAAAAGTGAGTTTGTTTTGAACTGTTAACCTTTCAATTTTCGTTTTGTCGCTTTTAGTGTGTTATATTTTTTTCAACCTTTTAGTATGTTATAGTTTTGGAATCGTTTCCTCAACCCGTTTATTTTGATACCCACATGGTAATGGTAATTTTTTTTTTGTCCAAAACTTACTATTTGACGTTTAGTAACAAAAGTTTATCTATAACCATCGCAAAACCCAGACATAGACACCTCATGTATTCAAATCCATCAAACAGTTTAAGCTGCTGCGAGGGTATAAAGAATCCTACATACCAAGATGCAAAGATACGCGTGAAAAACATAACCCTATCTTTGCTATCGCACAGTTGGATAATATAAATGTATTTGTAGCGGTTACACCGCCTCATACGAACTACGCATCAAAGACAAGACGTCACACAAAACGCGCAATTAGAGATTACCGCGCGATTGACATATACAAGCTCCCGACATCAACTTTCGGCCAGTTGCCCGCCAGACACAACACCCGTCTGGTCGGAAGATCCTTCCTTTTCCAATGAGGATGTGTAAACTTTACACCCTTTTCCTCATACCTCTAAAGCAGGGGTCGGCAACACGCGGCCCGCGGGCCGCATGCGGCTCGCGACTCTCCTCCTTGCGGCCCGTGACCGTTTTGTAAATGAAAGTCTTTACCTTAGTAAATAATAACACTATGCGGGCGCAATGTTTAAGCGAGCGAGCATTTATAATATGAAAGACGTTTTAATACAGCTACAAAATCAGTTAACGACTGATTTGGTGACTTGAAGCAAACTGAAGATTTTGCAAACCCTTTTTCATGTGATATTGAGGATGTACCGAGTCTCCAATCTAATGACAACCTCAAAAACTCTTTCTGTGAAATCAATGATCTTGTTAAGTTTTATGGCTGCTTGCCATCTGATTTTGACGAATTAAAAGGGTTTGCTCAGCAGTTATTTACAATTATTGGCAGTACCTACTTATGCGAACAAACTTTTTTATTCTCAGTTACAGAAAGAAATTATATGAATTATTATTTCAACTACAAACAAATAGAAAGCAACTATAGAGATAGATAATTAAAAAAAAATATGAACAGGTGCAGCCCGCCTCTACCTCATTTTGCCACCATGTGGCCCTTGCCTGCTAAAAGGTTGCCGATCCCTGCTCTAAAGAATCGAATCTAGGTTTTCATTTAGGTAGCTAGTCTGAAAAACATCAAATGTCAATAATGAAGGCAGTTTCTGGGCTTCCATTTTTAACATAACAAATAACCAAATTCTCGAATAATAATTGGAAACCCAACATCCCTATATTCAATTGTTTTTCCGTCGGTTCTCTAAATAAGTTGTCTGGGCGTAATGAAATCCTGTCCATCAACGAAGTACTTGAAAATAAATTGTTTTCTAGATGTTAGATAGACTCATTCATTTCAGCTTTGTCAGTTACAGGACTTTCATATATTTTGCTCGAGTATTCTATTACGATATATGCAAACTTTTCCGGATTCATGTTTGTCTCATCTTCTTTCAGAGCAGTGGTGGCCCAGTGGTAATGGCCGCGACTTAGGAGTTGTATGTCATAGGATCTAAACCTGACAGGCGCTTTACTTTGTGTAAATTATTTCATCATCATCTCTCAAAACGGTGAAGGAAAACATCGTAAGGAAACCGGCACTTCCACCAAAAATTCAAAGACGATGTCTCGTACATCTATCAAACCGCACTGGGCCCGCATGGTAGATTACGGCCCAGTTCTTCTCACAGAGAGGAGGGCTGTCCCAGTGTGGAACATCACAGGCTGATTATGCATCCACTTTCATAATAAATTAACAGTATGGTTTGTCGAATGACAATATTATACCTAAGTATAGGTACAGCGCGTAGACTTGTGAATCAGAAATGTGTAGTCATATAGTGGGTACATACCACCAAATGGAACAACTTTCTCCAAGTGACCAACATCGTAATAATCGCGAAAAAGTCATCAGTTATCCTATCATCATCATCAGCCTATTATTTTCCCACTGCTGGGACACAGGCCTCCTCTCTGTGGGAGTGGGCTGTAATCTACCACGCGGGCCCAGTGCGGGTTGGTAGATGTCACATGTCTTCGAATTTTTGGTTCTAAGACATGCTGGTTTCCGCACGATGTTTTCCTTCTCCGTTTTTGAGAGCAGTGGCGATGAAATTATTTACACAAATTAAAGCGCTTGCTTGGGTTCGAACCGACGACCTACAACTCGTAAGTCGAGCCACTACCACTGGACCACCACTGCTCTTATAAGTTATCCTATACTAAACTTCAATATAGTCCACCAGCTACATAACTCTTGGACTTTAAATGACTTTGCGGTGGCTCAGAAGGTTGCGTGTTCAAATCACGTTGAGGTCTAGTATAGAGGGATGAGGAACACGGGCGTGAAGTTCACTCATTGTCTATAGAAAAGGGAGGATCCTCCGACCAGATGGGTGTTGCGTCTGGTGGGTTACTGCCTGACGATGAATGTCGGTGGATGTTGTATATTTTATGTACTCGTCGCGGTAAACTCTACTTGCGTGATGCAGGAATTTTCTTGACGTCAGTGTGATGCGTGGTTCGCATGTTTCGTTGTAGATTCCGCCACAACTTCTGAGTTTGTTGCGGCATTTCTTCTCTGGGACCAGTCTGCTACGAAATTCCGGCTCAGTTTTATAATATTGACCAAACTGACATTTAAAAGATCTACTTACAAAAAATTCACATTTCATTTCATTTAATTATCACGTTTATGGTGTCTCCAAAAACCTCAAAAACATTATAAAGTGTTAACACTCACCATACATTCAAGACACATCTTATTGAAAGTAAATATTCCTTGTTTTTCCCAGTGTTTCTAAATAAATTGTATTCTATAATGAAAAGCAGTCCGTCAAACGCGCTCTACTTGAAAATAAATTGTTTTCAAGAGCTTCGTAAGGGGTGTTACTCACTTGTTCGAGTCGGCACATTAAGCTGAGTATACAGTAGAGCATTTTCTCGAGCATTTCCATGTAATTTAACATTCTTACGAATAGTAGAATACAAGCAAACTCTCAATTTTATAAAGCGTTTCCATGTAATATTATAAAGTTCCTACGCATGCTCGGCACGATGTTCGAAGTAATGTTCACGGCGAGTGAGCCTTAAAAAACCTGTAAAATTCCTTTCTGTTTTGCTTTCACTCTTCGTTGAAAATGTCGGATCTTTAGGTCACGTGTGATGCGTTTATCTTGCTCGATGAAATATTACACAAATTCGCTCGTTTGTTTGCAAACTCAAATTGTAACTAAGCGTCGACCTCATTGTTTGGTTCGTGAAAGGGAGACACATTAGAGCGGATGATTCGTTACTCGATGTTTTGTTACAAGTAAATGCTCTAGTCTATACTAACGTCTCGTGCTGTCTCTTTGTCTCGTGCTGATCGGCAAACTCCCTTCGGAATTTACCCTCGCTGAATCATGTTCGGGTCGGTTCAGCACAATCCAAGCAGCGATCGGGAAAAAGCGCACATAACCATCGATCACTAATAAAGAACTAGATACACAATCAGCGGCAAAAAAATGTCCTCACCGAATGAGCACCCACTTGAACATTTGGGTGCGCTTTTGATTTAGTAGCATTCGAACGCTCCGACGGTAAACACGCGACATAGTATCGGTCGTAAAAATTTATTGCTTTTTAAACATATCTTTGTGAAATAAACTTTGAGCATTTCGTTTAAGGATGAATTTACATTAATTTATATTTATTTCAACTATTATTACTTAAAAACAATTTGGTGCCAGTTTTAAGAGAACTTTTGTTTGGGATTGTGTATCTAGTTCTTTATTAGTGATCGATGCACATAACTATATAATATTCGATTTTTCCACCCGGCTATGCCGAATTTTGCCGACCCGATTAAATGTGTAGCACCCCTAAGACGTATGCATGGACGGAGTCAATGTAGGAGCGTTTCATTCATTTTTCACAAAATCATTTAACTGTACCTATTCCTTTGTTTTCATACGAAATGAAGTGTTCACAGCTGGTTGGTTTTCACAAGAAGCAATTTTTCTGCTTCTCTGGACTAAGCTTTATAATGCTAGATGATAAAAATATTAGCCTGTCAGCAAGATCAAATGAAATGTACATCTTTATTTATGGTTAGGGTGATTTCAAAATAGAATGTCGGGTTTAAATATTCAATGCGAAGTATTCGTCCGCATCGCTGTCATCCGGGAACGTGCCCAGAAGTCTGGCCGCATTGCCACGTTAAATGGCAATGCTAATTCTTTGGCCAAAGAACGAGCCAGCGAGTATTCAATTAATAATAATCAAATCAAAGCACTCAATTTCTAACTGGCAATACAAATTGACAGATACGTTTTCTATTCATTTGTTTACATTTTTAAAACATGTTTTTGGAACAGACCATAATCATAAGGTTTTGATGGCAACACAATATAATAGGGTAAAGGTTAGGCAAATCCTAAAACTTGTTCGGATATAGTTAGGAAAAGGCTATATGAATACCACCTCTCCTAGAAAACGATATCGGTGCCAAATAGCACAAGAAGCTGAATATCTTTGGCGAATCATCGGCAGATGGTAGTTATAAATCATAATCTATTGAAAAGACATGGTATACTGATTCATGCGATTGGTACAAAGTGGGAGAATAGCGGATATATTGGTATATAAGTACATTTATTCATTGACTTTGAAAAGTACGTTACTATAGGGTTTTTCATATGGGACAAGATATCTTTGACAGCTGATGGTGGGCAATTTAGATTGTCTAGTGGCGAGAATATGACCGCCGATGCTTTAAGCAAGCATGAAGGGCTCACCACATCAATGGGCTTAACTTTGAAGCGCTTGCGTCCAGGAGAGGCTGAAGAAAGTATGGACCCTGCACCAATTTGTAAAGGAGTCTGACTCATTGTCGTGTCAGTTGTCAATAGTATTTAAGCGTTTAGAGCGCTTTCTTGTTTTTTCTCATCTATCAAATGTGCTAACATTCATATATAAAATAAATTAGGGTAAACTCACCAGTAACTGGCCACTTAAGCACATCGCCAAGTTCATGTCATTGTTATGACAAAATGTGTCAAGAAATTAATATTTTTAATTTTTTTTACCTATGGTTAAAGTGTGTGTCCGTTTATCGATATTGATGGGTAAAAAAGTACCTATTAGTTTTATTTATGTTTCACAAGAAATCATGAAGTTTAAAACTTGTTGTCCCACGTCGGAGCTAATAAAAATACTGGACAAGAAAATCAATAACAAAGGACAACTGGTTACAACCCTATCCAATGAAACTTGACAAATGTGTCCAGCAATCAAATGTCACACCAGATAGAATTAGTTACCTGATCGCTGATACAAATGAAATAACAGTATCAACAAGTATCTTGTATATTAACATAATTGTGTAAGATAAGAAAGCGCTATTAATAAATAGTACTAAGGGCGAATTTCACCAATGAAACTGAACACGTTCAGCACGTTTTAATCGCGTTCAAGAGCTGTCAAAATTAATAATTATGGAATATTGACACTGACAGCTCTTGAACGCGTTTTAGATGAGTTGATCACGTTCAGTTTCATTGATGAAATTCGCACTTAGTAGGTTTTTTCTGAGTTCTGATTTTATTTTGGACGTTACTGAAATCGATGAAGGAAAACATCGTGATATAACCTGAATTAAAACCTCTACAGGGTTCATTTATAAACGTTGCTTAAAGTAAAGTAATGATTAGCGATTGTTTAACCATACGGTAAAAAATCCATAGATAGCGGTCAACATAAGTGTTTACCGCACAAACACTTATTAATTGTTTAACACGTAACTTCTGAGGGGCAATTCCCTTAATTTTTAAGAACGTTTGCATTCGCATCTCATTCGCAATTTGTCAAAAATACAATCAATTTAGCAAATTTGACAAGTTGACAGATTGCGACTAGAATGTGAACGTTTTTTAAGTACAGCATGTTTACCATTCAGTAACATAAAAAAACAAAGATCAATCTAGGTTTCGACTTAGGTAGCTAGATGAAATGAAATGACTGGACATTTACACAAAAAAAAAAAAAAACAAAGTCCCGGCTGCAACTAAAAAGTTCAAAACAACTCACTTTTTAAGTTCCTGGCAGTTACTTATATTCAATCTCAGATTTTATGCCACCAACTGCACCAGACTCCTTGAAAAGTGAGTTTGTTTTGAACTGTTAACCTTTCAATTTTCGTTTTGTCGCTTTTAGTGTGTTATATTTTTTTCAACCTTTTAGTATGTTATAGTTTTGGAATCGTTTCCTCAACCCGTTTATTTTGATACCCACATGGTAATGGTAATTTTTTTTTTGTCCAAAACTTACTATTTGACGTTTAGTAACAAAAGTTTATCTATAACCATCGCAAAACCCAGACATAGACACCTCATGTATTCAAATCCATCAAACAGTTTAAGCTGCTGCGAGGGTATAAAGAATCCTACATACCAAGATGCAAAGATACGCGTGAAAAACATAACCCTATCTTTGCTATCGCACAGTTGGATAATATAAATGTATTTGTAGCGGTTACACCGCCTCATACGAACTACGCATCAAAGACAAGACGTCACACAAAACGCGCAATTAGAGATTACCGCGCGATTGACATATACAAGCTCCCGACATCAACTTTCGGCCAGTTGCCCGCCAGACACAACACCCGTCTGGTCGGAAGATCCTTCCTTTTCCAATGAGGATGTGTAAACTTTACACCCTTTTCCTCATACCTCTAAAGCAGGGGTCGGCAACACGCGGCCCGCGGGCCGCATGCGGCTCGCGACTCTCCTCCTTGCGGCCCGTGACCGTTTTGTAAATGAAAGTCTTTACCTTAGTAAATAATAACACTATGCGGGCGCAATGTTTAAGCGAGCGAGCATTTATAATATGAAAGACGTTTTAATACAGCTACAAAATCAGTTAACGACTGATTTGGTGACTTGAAGCAAACTGAAGATTTTGCAAACCCTTTTTCATGTGATATTGAGGATGTACCGAGTCTCCAATCTAATGACAACCTCAAAAACTCTTTCTGTGAAATCAATGATCTTGTTAAGTTTTATGGCTGCTTGCCATCTGATTTTGACGAATTAAAAGGGTTTGCTCAGCAGTTATTTACAATTATTGGCAGTACCTACTTATGCGAACAAACTTTTTTATTCTCAGTTACAGAAATAAATTATATGAATTATTATTTCAACTACAAACAAATAGAAAGCAACTATAGAGATAGATAATTAAAAAAAAATATGAACAGGTGCAGCCCGCCTCTACCTCATTTTGCCACCATGTGGCCCTTGCCTGCTAAAAGGTTGCCGATCCCTGCTCTAAAGAATCGAATCTAGGTTTTCATTTAGGTAGCTAGTCTGAAAAACATCAAATGTCAATAATGAAGGCAGTTTCTGGGCTTCCATTTTTAACATAACAAATAACCAAATTCTCGAATAATAATTGGAAACCCAACATCCCTATATTCAATTGTTTTTCCGTCGGTTCTCTAAATAAGTTGTCTGGGCGTAATGAAATCCTGTCCATCAACGAAGTACTTGAAAATAAATTGTTTTCTAGATGTTAGATAGACTCATTCATTTCAGCTTTGTCAGTTACAGGACTTTCATATATTTTGCTCGAGTATTCTATTACGATATATGCAAACTTTTCCGGATTCATGTTTGTCTCATCTTCTTTCAGAGCAGTGGTGGCCCAGTGGTAATGGCCGCGACTTAGGAGTTGTATGTCATAGGATCTAAACCTGACAGGCGCTTTACTTTGTGTAAATTATTTCATCATCATCTCTCAAAACGGTGAAGGAAAACATCGTAAGGAAACCGGCACTTCCACCAAAAATTCAAAGACGATGTCTCGTACATCTATCAAACCGCACTGGGCCCGCATGGTAGATTACGGCCCAGTTCTTCTCACAGAGAGGAGGGCTGTCCCAGTGTGGAACATCACAGGCTGATTATGCATCCACTTTCATAATAAATTAACAGTATGGTTTGTCGAATGACAATATTATACCTAAGTATAGGTACAGCGCGTAGACTTGTGAATCAGAAATGTGTAGTCATATAGTGGGTACATACCACCAAATGGAACAACTTTCTCCAAGTGACCAACATCGTAATAATCGCGAAAAAGTCATCAGTTATCCTATCATCATCATCAGCCTATTATTTTCCCACTGCTGGGACACAGGCCTCCTCTCTGTGGGAGTGGGCTGTAATCTACCACGCGGGCCCAGTGCGGGTTGGTAGATGTCACATGTCTTCGAATTTTTGGTTCTAAGACATGCTGGTTTCCGCACGATGTTTTCCTTCTCCGTTTTTGAGAGCAGTGGCGATGAAATTATTTACACAAATTAAAGCGCTTGCTTGGGTTCGAACCGACGACCTACAACTCGTAAGTCGAGCCACTACCACTGGACCACCACTGCTCTTATAAGTTATCCTATACTAAACTTCAATATAGTCCACCAGCTACATAACTCTTGGACTTTAAATGACTTTGCGGTGGCTCAGAAGGTTGCGTGTTCAAATCACGTTGAGGTCTAGTATAGAGGGATGAGGAACACGGGCGTGAAGTTCACTCATTGTCTATAGAAAAGGGAGGATCCTCCGACCAGATGGGTGTTGCGTCTGGTGGGTTACTGCCTGACGATGAATGTCGGTGGATGTTGTATATTTTATGTACTCGTCGCGGTAAACTCTACTTGCGTGATGCAGGAATTTTCTTGACGTCAGTGTGATGCGTGGTTCGCATGTTTCGTTGTAGATTCCGCCACAACTTCTGAGTTTGTTGCGGCATTTCTTCTCTGGGACCAGTCTGCTACGAAATTCCGGCTCAGTTTTATAATATTGACCAAACTGACATTTAAAAGATCTACTTACAAAAAATTCACATTTCATTTCATTTAATTATCACGTTTATGGTGTCTCCAAAAACCTCAAAAACATTATAAAGTGTTAACACTCACCATACATTCAAGACACATCTTATTGAAAGTAAATATTCCTTGTTTTTCCCAGTGTTTCTAAATAAATTGTATTCTATAATGAAAAGCAGTCCGTCAAACGCGCTCTACTTGAAAATAAATTGTTTTCAAGAGCTTCGTAAGGGGTGTTACTCACTTGTTCGAGTCGGCACATTAAGCTGAGTATACAGTAGAGCATTTTCTCGAGCATTTCCATGTAATTTAACATTCTTACGAATAGTAGAATACAAGCAAACTCTCAATTTTATAAAGCGTTTCCATGTAATATTATAAAGTTCCTACGCATGCTCGGCACGATGTTCGAAGTAATGTTCACGGCGAGTGAGCCTTAAAAAACCTGTAAAATTCCTTTCTGTTTTGCTTTCACTCTTCGTTGAAAATGTCGGATCTTTAGGTCACGTGTGATGCGTTTATCTTGCTCGATGAAATATTACACAAATTCGCTCGTTTGTTTGCAAACTCAAATTGTAACTAAGCGTCGACCTCATTGTTTGGTTCGTGAAAGGGAGACACATTAGAGCGGATGATTCGTTACTCGATGTTTTGTTACAAGTAAATGCTCTAGTCTATACTAACGTCTCGTGCTGTCTCTTTGTCTCGTGCTGATCGGCAAACTCCCTTCGGAATTTACCCTCGCTGAATCATGTTCGGGTCGGTTCAGCACAATCCAAGCAGCGATCGGGAAAAAGCGCACATAACCATCGATCACTAATAAAGAACTAGATACACAATCAGCGGCAAAAAAATGTCCTCACCGAATGAGCACCCACTTGAACATTTGGGTGCGCTTTTGATTTAGTAGCATTCGAACGCTCCGACGGTAAACACGCGACATAGTATCGGTCGTAAAAATTTATTGCTTTTTAAACATATCTTTGTGAAATAAACTTTGAGCATTTCGTTTAAGGATGAATTTACATTAATTTATATTTATTTCAACTATTATTACTTAAAAACAATTTGGTGCCAGTTTTAAGAGAACTTTTGTTTGGGATTGTGTATCTAGTTCTTTATTAGTGATCGATGCACATAACTATATAATATTCGATTTTTCCACCCGGCTATGCCGAATTTTGCCGACCCGATTAAATGTGTAGCACCCCTAAGACGTATGCATGGACGGAGTCAATGTAGGAGCGTTTCATTCATTTTTCACAAAATCATTTAACTGTACCTATTCCTTTGTTTTCATACGAAATGAAGTGTTCACAGCTGGTTGGTTTTCACAAGAAGCAATTTTTCTGCTTCTCTGGACTAAGCTTTATAATGCTAGATGATAAAAATATTAGCCTGTCAGCAAGATCAAATGAAATGTACATCTTTATTTATGGTTAGGGTGATTTCAAAATAGAATGTCGGGTTTAAATATTCAATGCGAAGTATTCGTCCGCATCGCTGTCATCCGGGAACGTGCCCAGAAGTCTGGCCGCATTGCCACGTTAAATGGCAATGCTAATTCTTTGGCCAAAGAACGAGCCAGCGAGTATTCAATTAATAATAATCAAATCAAAGCACTCAATTTCTAACTGGCAATACAAATTGACAGATACGTTTTCTATTCATTTGTTTACATTTTTAAAACATGTTTTTGGAACAGACCATAATCATAAGGTTTTGATGGCAACACAATATAATAGGGTAAAGGTTAGGCAAATCCTAAAACTTGTTCGGATATAGTTAGGAAAAGGCTATATGAATACCACCTCTCCTAGAAAACGATATCGGTGCCAAATAGCACAAGAAGCTGAATATCTTTGGCGAATCATCGGCAGATGGTAGTTATAAATCATAATCTATTGAAAAGACATGGTATACTGATTCATGCGATTGGTACAAAGTGGGAGAATAGCGGATATATTGGTATATAAGTACATTTATTCATTGACTTTGAAAAGTACGTTACTATAGGGTTTTTCATATGGGACAAGGTATCGTTGACAGCTGATGGTGGGCAATTTAGATTGTCTAGTGGCGAGAATATGACCGCCGATGCTTTAAGCAAGCATGAAGGGCTCACCACATCAATGGGCTTAACTTTGAAGCGCTTGCGTCCAGGAGAGGCTGAAGATAGTATGGACCCTGCACCAATTTGTAAAGGAGTCTGACTCATTGTCGTGTCAGTTGTCAATGGTGTATGAAACTCTCTCTTGTTTTTTCTCTTCTATCAAATGTACTAACATCTATACATATAATAAAATTGTAGAAAAGTGGTGTCTGTACAATGGAAATATATGAAAAAAAAATAGCAGGGGTTGTTATTATATCGATGCTGAACCCGAGATTGTAATTAATTTTTTTTTTGTCTGTTTGTCTGTTTGTCGGTTTGTCTGTTTGTCGGTTTGTCTGTTTGTCTGTGTGTTTGTGCACGCTAATATCAGAAACGGCTTATTCGATTTAGATGCGGTTTTCACTAATATATTGTAGTAAGCTTCACTTAACATTTAGTGTTTATTTCATGTCAATCGGTTCATAAATAAAAAAGTTATGTCAATTTAAAGAATCACATCGAACATTTGTTATAGGTTAGGCATTTCTTTCCTTGATTTTCGGTATACTTAGCTTAATTTTTATTTAGGGTTTGTATATAAAAATATTATAAGTATATTTGGTATAGGTTAGGCATTTCTTTTCTTGATTTTCTTTATTAAGTATAAGTTTATTAGCTCAGGTTAGTAATTAATTTTTCTAGCAATTCTTTTGTTTTATAAAGTTAGTACGTTTGGTTTACACGTCTTAACACTTATTACTTAACCGCTATCGTCCCGCTGGCACCATTTGGTGCCACTTTAAGATTGTGGAACTCGCTTCCGCCTAGCATTCGTGATTTAAAAACTATTTCTGCTTTCAAATATCGATATATTTATTATTATTAATATATAATTATATTTAATATTTATATATATTTATATATAAATATTTATACGTGTATTTCCTTACAATATTAATAATTGCACTACCTTACGGGTGATAATTTTAGACTGTATAATAAATCTGTAAGTATTTATAATTTAATTGTTTACGATAGTACGTGTTTACTAAATAACAGTGTGTTAAGTAGTAAGTACTATTTTATTGTAAGAATGCCTCGAAGAAGATCCAACCTCTCCCAATGTAGCAGAAATGCTAAAAGGATGAGATTAGTTCGATCACAGGAATCTGAGGAAGGTCGTGAGGCAAGGCTCTCTGCAACTCGGGAACATCAGGCTAGGTTTCGTGCTGCAGAAACTTCGACTCAGCGGGAATCTCGACTGAGATTGTATAAACTCAATCTCCTTTGTATTATATAATTGCATAGCACAGGTGTGAGTACTATGTACTAAAGAGCTACCATTCACCGGGTAATGTCTTTCATTGACTTGAATGTGCCCTGGTGGCTGAGAGTATGTCATGCTCACTCAGATGTCTCGCTGATGGTGGCGCGTGTGTTGGATCATTTAGCTCCCTTCAAAATGGTTGAGCTGAATGGTGCTAATCCATGTGTCATGTTCGTGAACGGGCGCCGTCAGTTGGGACTGGTCATCTCTTAGCTGCCATGGCTTATTTTAATTAATTTAAATTTTTGAATTGTTCTTTATTTTTATCTTTTTATTACGGACGCTTTTAACGTGCACGTCTTTTTACATTGTTCTCACATGTATAATTTCAACATGAATAATGTAACCAATTTTATGTAACAATTTTTTGTTTAAAAGAGTGTCTGTGGAGTTTCTTGCCCGTTCTTCTCCATAGGTACCTACTACGTTTTTGGAATGGGCAACTAGCTTCATATTTCTGACTGACTGACTCCTTGACAATTCAAAAGTGCCTGTACATGGTTTAATTGAAATAAATGCTTTGAGTTTGAGTTTGAGTTTGAGTTGAAATCGTTCTCGAATGGTCGAGGTCGCGAAAAATTTTTTTCATACTAATGGTGACCCCATTAGTATCATGTACCAAAAAAATCATGTGTATGAAAAAAGTCATGAATAAAAACTTTTTACAAAAAAAATTAAAACCGACTTCCAAAAAAAACCACTACAAAGTGAAAAATAACTTTAATTTCGGAAGTCGGTGTCTTTGTTTTTTAATTTTCGTTTTTTGCCACCGACTTCCGAAATTAAAGTTATTTTTCACTTTGTAGTGGTTTTTTTTGGAAGTCGGTTTTAATTTTTTTTGTAAAAAGTTTTTATTCATGACTTTTTAGTTGTGGTACCTACCCCACACAATATCCAATACCACTAAGTGCAATAAATAACAGTGACAGGAAGTTATCATCATATCGTCCATATAAACTAAGTGGGAAAAATATGTATTATTGAAGCTAACTCAAAAACTATCTAAGCAAAGTCAATAAAATTTATATGGGACCACCTCGGGAGCTTACCCTTTCAAACAAAAAAATAATTTTCAAAATCGGTTTACAAATGGCGGAGTTATCGGTGAACATACATAAAAAAAAAAAAAAAAAAAAAACATACATAAAGTCGAACATAGAACCTCCTCCTTTTTGAAAGTCGGTTAAAAAGGTTGAAAAACACTGCCCTACATTAATCCTACTAATATCCTACTACTACTACTATAAATGCGAAAGTTTGTGAGGATGGATGGATGGATGGATGGATGTTTATTACTCTTTCACACAAAAACTACTGAAGGGATTTTGATGAAACTTTACAATAATGTAGCTTATACATTAGAATAACACATAGGCTACAATTTATAAAGATTGTATGTGATTTGGCCATAATATAACGATAAGTATCAAGTAAGTCGGAAAAATTCCTGCCCTCTGAGATCTATCTTTGCGTGCGCTGCCTTATTTTTATTTTTTTTGGGTGGTTAATCATCCAATGACTTCTCCCGCTTTGGGCGGAGCGGAAGGGCGTGTCAGACTCTTACTGACTAAAACCCACACGTGTTCCTTCGATCCTTGATATCTCTTTGAGGCGCGCGTGGAACACGATGCGCCGCGCGCCGTCGACCCCGCCTGATCCTTATCGGACGGCGAGCTGCCCGTTGCTCTCCGTCCGCAGGCCCGCGCCTACGGTGGCCGGAAATCGGCTATCAATTCCCGACGCCCGGGACGTCTCCTACGGCGGCGGCGGCTAGGGCTGGTGGGGCGCGGCCTTTGCCACTCCCTCGCGCGCTTCACCTTCTCCTTCGCGAGCATTACTGCTTTGCAGAAGGAGGTGACGGCTTGCCATGCCCTCTCGCTCCGCACCATGGCCTGAACCAGGGCCGGACGCGAGAGGCCACCGCCGCCGATCGCCTCCACGAGGACACGGCGGTGGTCCACCCAAGCCGGGCAGACCTCCACCGTATGCTGCGTGCGCTGCCTAAGCCGTTAGAGTTACATGAAGAAAATGTATTGTGGGATTGTTTGTCTTAAAGAGTTCTAAATAAAAGTCCGCGACAGCATCTATCTACCTTTTATGTGGAAGCCTTTATAACCAAAATAGTGAGCAATAAATACAGTTAAATTGAATACTTTTTTACATTGCATATTTTAGAGTATTTAGTTAATTCTTATCAAAATAAATACCTTCATCGCTTTTGGTATTTAATGTAGATAAAGTTTGTCTTTTACACTAAGTAATTTGGACAAATAGTTTAAAAGTTAGATCGATAAGAATGACCTGCGATATTGAGTCGACGGCGCACAGAACGAGGGTGGAGGTGCGGGCCAGCCAGGGGATGACGCGCCAGAGCGCCAAGTGAGCTATTGCTTAATAATTATGTTCGAGAAATAACGTAAATAACGCAATTAATTGTTGAACTGTCAAAATGAAACCCATTGCTATTGTAAGTGCTACGCAATTACCCCGCTGATTTAAGACATGTTACACGTTCCTGTGGGATAATTTCCGACATCCACGCGGGCGAAGCCGCGGGCAGAAGCTAGTTCATAATATATATTAAATAAATTAGTTCTATTATAATATTGCCCATGTTATCATTTCATCAATGAGTCATTAAATGTCAATTCAAAAATTAAGATGAGTCGCTATACAGTTGAACAGCGCGTTGAAATGAATAGGACGGTGCCACCTGCCATACCGTCACAGAAACAGTCAATATAATGAAAGAGAAATTCAACGGATTTCAATATTTTGGGACAAGACATGGACTCCAAATATGTGATTATTTTTTGTGGGGTTATGTGAAATCACTACTTTACGCGAACAAGACAAAAACTGTCGAAGACCTAAAGGGTAAATTTTACCCGCCAATCATATTTTAAAAACTAGATGAGGTCAATGTTTCATATCTGAGTACTCTACATAAGAACAAAGGTTGAAACAAACTCAGAGGTTACAGTCTCCACCTTCACAGTCACCTGAATCGTGTACCTAGTAACCAATATTATCAATACATCTTTGACATAATCTACATACAGCAAGATACATATTATTGCAATGATGATTTTAATTGACATTTAATAATTTTTACGTTACTATGACCATTATATTTAATTTATTTGTTTTCAAAATTGACATTTACTATTTTGTTCATATGTAATCTAAATCTTTATCCAATAACTTTTATTACTGTTTAAATATTTGGACTACTACGGCTAAACATGACTGATCAAAACTATATTGTAATTTAATAACTTGCATGCTCTTTATGTGTACTCATGTTTCCACAAATAAGTAATCTTGAATCTTAACAAGTCGAGACAGGGTTGATTTCGTGTTATTCATTTTTTATTTATATATGTTTATTTTATTTATTTAAGGTTTCATCCACTACATTACAGAATAGAGTCCCAAGGCGTTGAACAGAGCAATTTACAATTTGGTGGTTGGTGGTGGTGGTTGGTGGCATTTCTTCAGTGTTGTGTCATACAATACCATTTAAAATTCTTTATAATTGAACACCATTTTTTTTTAAATCGGTTCTGTATTTACCCTTCGTCTAGGTTGTATGTACGTAGGAACTCACATCCATAGCCAGTGAGATTAATAACGTAGTAGGGTAAATACACCACCTCTTACAACCTAACCGCTGTCACTCCTAGCTTGCACCATACGAATATTTTCTTCCAAGTTTAAAGGAAATTGGGTTACCGTCGTTAATCACAGGAAGTGACGTCGTCGCAGTGTACTTCCGGCCGACCCTTACAGGCTAACCGACTTTCAAAGTTTCTTTTGAGGCTTTCGGACTAGTCTGATAGGATCTTTATTACGGCATAAAGGCTATTAGAAGTGGTTAGATAGGTCTTATGGGGTGAATAGGGCCTTTTTATAGGACGGGTTGTGTGTGGAGTGGTATTTTGTGTTTAGAGCTTTTGAATTTTTTTCTGGTTTGTATTGAATACTTGAACACGAAAACTAAAAAAGACCAGCGTAATTTAAAACTAGGTAGGCACACAATATGGAAAAAATATAAATTGAGAATTTAAAATGCAAAACATTCACATATCTTGGCAAGGATAAAAACTAAAGTAGACTACCGTCATTATAAGCTAGGTAGCAATGAAAAAAAAAAAAAAAGTACTATATTGGGTATTAAAAATGAAAAACTTATAACTAATATTTATTAAGAAAAATAGAGAAGTATGGAAAAAAGGGACATGTTGCGCCGATCCCAAATAAAATTGGAGTAAGGGCAGGAGAATGATGATTTATTAAGAAAAATATATTGAGAATTAAAAATTAAAAACATATAACTTGGCAAGTAGTGTGTTTTTTCTCAAAATCTGGGCAGCTTGTCGTTGAATAATTATCTGATTCTAGCATGTTAAAGACTGTATTATTATATTCATTGCTCATCCTTATGATGGGAGATTAGACTAGACTAGACTAGATAGACAGCATTGTTGTGTTTCGGCAGTTAGAGATAAGATAGCCAGCTCCTCTGTGGTTGAGGATTCCGAGTGAAGCTCGCTTCTACCTTCGGCCTGATCATCACTTACCATCAGGTGAGATGCAGGCCAAGAGCTTCCCCGGTGAGTGTATTTTTTTTTTTAATTGTTCTCGTGGCTAACACACCGCAACAACACAATAACAACAACCACAACAACAAACAACAACAATAGTAATAACAGCCGCATGGGTCGATCCATCAGGTCAAGCTACTCTTTCTAGGGTTGCATTGGTCCATTCATGAGTAACCATTTTTACATACCGCGAGACTCCTCCGTACCTCGAAAACCAAGTTGAGTCGTTGATCTTTGACAGTCGTTACGGGTCGTCAGAAGCCCGAAAGACTAACAACCAGTCTTATCAAGGAGTATCATATAACCCAGTTACTGGGTTGTGGAGGTCAGATAGGCAGTCGCTCCATGTAAAATACTGGTAGTCATACAGTTACACTGGAAGCCAACCCCAACATAGTTGGAAAAAGGCTAGGCAGATCGATAAGAGCCTTTGTAGAGATGTAAGCATAGATTGGGAATTTGATTGTTTCTATTTACCAACTACTTTCTATTTACGAATGCAAATAAAGTATTGAGTATTGAGTACTGATATTTTCCAAAAACTTTCAGTAGGTACTTCCTTAGTGTACTCAAGATCAAACTTATAATTTAATCCACCGATAAACTTTTATTCAAATATTGACAGCTGGCAAGATGCCTAGAGCCAGAATCTTCCGAGCAATTCTAGAATCAAATTGTAAGAAACAACAAAAATTACTTCAACAATTCCCTAAGAAAACAGTAGAACACAATTTGTCTACATTAATTAAAACTTGTATATTTTAAGTTCGAAACGAGAGGAAATACGAACTTCGGGAAAACAATCTTCTTTTAAGTAATTTCTGGAAACCTTGAATAACGTCATGCGGTTATAAAAACCTTATGGTTTAAGTTATAGAGTTTAATTTGGCTTGTTTTGTTTAATAAATGATAGATGTCTTAGTTACAATGTTATGCTGTTGTAAAAACCTTAAGGCTTTGCTGACAGAGTTCAATTTGGCATGTTTTGTGGAATAAATGATAAAAGATGTTCAAGAGAAGTCTTGCAATTCGTGGTATAAGTTGTGTTAGGGTGCGGCCAGATTGCTATTTGAATTTGGGATATTCTCTAAATTTTTTATGAAGTCCAAATTAATCAAATAATGTTATAACAAGACCCAATGAACGAGCATTGCTGAACACAGAAGGATACTGGTGAAAAAAAAAAAGAAGATAAATACGCGGATGATTTGCTGGCATAATGAGCCTACTCGTATAATGATCCCACTAAAAGATAAAGTCAAAAGTCCACTGATAACGAAAAAAATAAAGGCGAGAGATCAAGCAGGTACTGACACTGAAATAGAAATGGTCAGGTCATATTCAGACAGCTATGGATGCGGCCCCGACTTACGAGTTGTAGGTCGTGGTTCGAACCCAAGCAGGCGCTTTACTTTGTGTAAATAATTTCATCACCACTGCTCTCAAAACGGTGAAGGAAAACATCGTGAGAAAAACGGCATGTCTTAGAACCAAAAAATTCGAAGACATGTGACATCTACCAACCCGCACTGGGCCTGCGTGGTAGATTACAGCCCACTCCCTCTCACAGAGAGGAGGCCTGTGTCCCAGCAGTGGGAACATTAATAGGCTGATGATGATGATGATGATGATGGATGAAAAATGGTCACAAATGGTTGCAAATTGGTATCCAATGTACAAGAAAAGAAGGAAGGGTAGACCAATAAAAGATGAAGTGACTACATATTATAAATAGCCGGAATCTAATGGCCAGAACGGGCAAAGGAAAGAGCCACCTGGAACGGTTTAGAGGAGGCTTTTACCGCAACTACTAACAAATACATAAATAAGTATACAATAGAAAACAGTAGATCAGAACTAGCGTATATGGGATTAAATAAAGCTAATAAAAAAATTAATAAAAATGTTCCCACTGCTGGGACACTGACCTCCTCTGTGAGAGGGAGTGGGCTGTAATCTACCACGCGGGCCCAGTGCAGGTTGGTAGATGGGTAGCTAGATTTATCTTTATATAAGTAGGTCTATGTAGGTAGGTGCAACACCATAACTGAAAACTTTTTCAAAATAAGTAGCAAAGCAAGTACTTTCATTTCAGAAAATTATCGATGTATCAACTTACGGGGTCCGCTAGGACCGATGCCTGCCGGTGTTGCGGGAAAGTCCTAAGGGGAGACCGTGGCCAATAGCAACGTACAGGCAACTGAAGGAACACGGGTGGGTTTTAGTGAGTAAGAGTCTGACACGCCCTTCCGCTGTTATTTGATGATTTCCCACCCAAAAAAAACAAAAAAGGTTATTCCATACCAACCTGCAGAGCGGTTTCATCCCACTGTCTATGGGAAGACAGGTTCTCGGGCTGCTCCGTGTCCGGACAAGCCACTTTCCAGGCGTTCATTGCATTACTCAAGCAAGGCAATTCAGAGTCAACCTGAGAAGCGTCACGTTCAATGCAAATAAATGTAGGTATTTTCTTTCTATCTTATTATCCTTATCCTAACTAATGACCTAAATATGAAAGTGAATATGTTCGTTTGTTCGTTTCGCTTTCACGCTAAAACGGGTGAACGAATTTGGATGGAATTTACCGGGATAAAAAGAAATGGATACTTTTTATCCCGGTAGTACGTTCTCGTGGGATGATTTCCGACCTCCACGCGGGCGAAGTCGTGGGAAAAACCAAATTTAATTATATTTTACACTTCTAAAATGACTGTTCTTTCTTTTTTTCGTTTCAATTAATGTCCCTGAAAATCTTATATCTCCTTCGATCACTTGTCCCTATACCCCATCTCTTTTGCCCATAAAATCTTACTCCTCTGACACCATAGTATCTATACAACAAATATATTCCCGGAATACAAAAACACCATTTCTTTTGTTTAGCTTGCCCTACTTTCTGGAACTACTGCATTCTTGAGAATAGCTCGTTTAAATGATGATGAGCTCACACTTAGCTTGCGTTACGTGACACTTTTATTTATTTGTTTTATTTACATGACATGGCTGTGTTTTTACAAGATGGTAGGTATTTAAGGTGAGCAGTGGTGGCCCAGTGGTAACGGCCCCGACTTACGAGTTGTAGGTCGTGGGTTCGAATCCAAGCAGGCGCTTTACTTTGTGTAAATAATTTCATCACCACTGCTCTCAAAACGGTGAAGGAAAACATCGTGAGGAAACCGGCATGTCTTAGAACCAAAAAAAAAATCTAAGACATGTGACATCTACCAACCCGCACTGAGCCCGCGTGTTAGATTACGGCCAACTCCCTCTCACAGAGAGGAGGCCTGTGTCCCAGCCTACCGTGAACTGAGACCTATGTATACAACATGTAAAAAAACCTTTTTTATCCGTGAGGGTGTTGTTAGGTATTGAACTGAGAGTCTATTTATGTGGAGATTTTCAGGAAAAAATAAAAAAATAAATAGACTATTATTATTATTACTTTTTGATAATGTTATTGCAATACCTACCTATGTACCCATCTTAACCTTTTAATTACCGATGAAAAACAACACGCCATGGAATATTGTACAAACGCGAAGACTGAAATATAGAAAACCGAACCAAAAAGCCTAAACCTCGATTTCTAACAAAACTAAATCTTACATTTTTATTTCGCAAAATATTCGTTTTCTTCCTAAACTTGCATCACAAATTATACTAACTGGATCTAACCTAGCAAAAAAAAAACCATTGGTCAGATAGGCAGTCGCTTCACGTAAAATACTGGTATTCAGCTGCATCCGGTTAAACTGGAAGCCGGCCTCAACATAGTTGAGAAAAGCCTAGGCAGATGAGAGAAGAAACTAGAACTAGAAAATCAACGTTTTTTTCTCCTAGGTATCATCAATACCTAGGAGAAAAAAACGTTAATTTTCTAATTCTTCAATACGTGTACGAACGTAACCTCAGTATACTGCGTACAAAAGCACCATGTTTATAGCAACAACACCATATTGCTTATTTTGCGTAAACTCTGCGTTTATAAAATAGTGTGCACGCAGTTTACTTTTATGGTGGATAATTTGATGGAACCTGGTAAAAATTCCGGGTTATATTTATAAAGTGGGTCACAGAAAATGGGCATAACTATGCATCAGCGAGGTCTTTATTAATACCATGGAGTTTCTTTCCTGCTCTTCTCCAAAGGAAATTCCCAATTGGAACCGTGCACCTAGCTTCTGACGTTCGTAAGTGCCCATGTAGGTAGTATACAAAAATAGCTCATTTCATGACGATTAGCCATTCAGAATATCAAAACCAGACTGTTTGAGTGCCGTAAGCTGTGGCATCATCTGCATTACGATTTGTTTACCTTTAGTTAATAACCTAAACCAACGGAGTATTGCTACCTATATATTATTTAAACTTAGTGGTTTCCTTAGCTAAACTGGTGGTGATACTAAGCCCTGCTTGCAACACAAATCGCACCGTTAAACATAATTATTTAAAATATCGTCGATAGGTTTTTGTCAGCCGATTTGAAGATGAAAATGGATAAGTCAGAATGATGTTTTGAATATGGTTAACAGTGTTAAATGGAGTATACCTCCATTATATAAAATATCAGCAAAATAACAACAGTTATTGTGTAATACTGTTCAAATTACTGCACTTTAGAGTTATTTTTAAAATGTAAATGGTAAAAGATCTTTGTATTTATCTTGAAATAATGGAGTTTATTATACTCGTACGTTTATATCGGAAAAACGAAAAGGTGATAACCGTTATTTTTCTAATGTTATTTATAAAATGGAGTATAGTGTGAAGGAGTGTAGTTCCGCTACCACACGTTACATTTTTAACGCATTTTAACCGTTCGGTTATTCAAAAGTAGGTCAGGTTCCACATATATCTCTCAAAGCTAGCCACCATTACAGCATTTCCTACCTTCGAAGCAGAATTCAACCGATACTAAGGCGCAACTTATTTCCCTATACCAGGCCGTAAGAGGCAGCTGTATCGATAAATTCCTTTTATCGTTCTCTGCCGATCAAATAGATTCCAAGGTTTATCCGTATCGTTGACCTTTCCGGCCGGATTGAAAAGTATCGTGATTTAGATATTCGGGTCAAACTAACGAAATGTATCCGTAATTTAGTATACGTACTCATAGTAATGACCAGCAGTGGTGGCCCAGTGGTAACGGCCCCGACTTACGAGTTGTAGGTGTGAGTTCGAACCCAGGAAGGCGTTTTCATCATCATCATCATCATCAGCCTATTAATGTTCCCACTGCTGGGACACAGGCTTCCTCTCTGTGAGAGGGAGTGGGCTATAATCTACCACGTGGGCCCAGTGCGGGTTGGTAAATGTCTTCGAATTTTTGGTTCTAAGACATGCCGTATATCCTCTCGATGTTTTCCTTCACCGTTTTGAGAGCAGTGGTTATGAAATTATTTACACAAAGTAAAGCGCTGCGGCCATAATAACTAATCAATCTCCCTAGCCTTTTCCCAACTATGTTGGGGTCGGCATCCAGTCTAACCGGATGCGGCTGAATACCAGTATTTTACATGGAGCGACTGCCTATCTGACCTCCACAACCTAGTAACTGGGTAATACGATACCCCTTGGTAAAACTGGTAAAACTTTCGAGCTTCTGACGACTCGTAACGACTGTCAAAGATCCACAAATGACAGCCAGAACCAACGGCTTAACGTGCTTTCCGAGGCACGGAGAAGTCTCGGTATGTAACGATGGTCACCCATCCACTGACCAACCCCGGCACGCGTAGTTTAACCTGATGGATTGACCCGTACGGCTGTTATTACTTAGCCACGAGCTCCTCATAATAATAACGAATAATAAAAATGTAATAAAGTTAATAATTAAAGGGGGTCACACAAGAAACGTGATTTTCCGCCGTTTATTGCTCGACCAAACGCAATTTTATTTTTATAAAAATATTATTGAACACTTTAATATATAATATTGAATGCGCCTCTGTTTGTGAAAATAAAATAATTCTTATTTCGGGGTGTGACAAACTTGGATGTAACACGGTTGATCGCAGTTGTAACCTATCCTACCGTCAAATGGTTGGTGGTTGGTCAAAGTTCTAACCTAACCTGCTTGATCGGGGTACCATAGTTTAATCACTGCGACCAACACTGTAAGAAAAGGACAGAAAGTTAAAAAGAGGCTTATTTATTTAAAGAAAATGTGCTTCGTCAGAAGCTCAAAAACTTTTCAGAGGTTCATTAATTTAAAAAATAATTCATCATTAGGAGGCCAATACGTATTAGAGGATCTGGTAAAATTGTCCATTAATATGGTAGTTCACAATGAACTTTGAAGACCTTAGACAAGAGTAGGTAAATGCGGGAAATAAAGTGAATAGTGCTGTACATGCGATTGTGACCAACCAGTTGATGTCCAAAAAGGCACGACTGGCTGTTCACAATGGTGTGCTGGTGCCTACGCCTATGTATGGAAGTGAATGTTGGGTGTGGCAGAAGAAGCATGAAAGTAGAATAAATGCTGTGGAAATGCGTTCCTTGCAAAGCATGTGTGGTCTGGCTGAGGAATGATGTGATAAGACAACCGTGTGATTTAAAAGATGTAGTGACAAAAAATTTAAAGGGTATGCTTAGATGGTTTGGTCATGTTGAGAGGATGAGTGAAAGGCGACTAACGAAATGCGACAAGGCAGATGTAAGTGAAAACGTCGGGAGAAGACGCCCTAAGGAGGGTAGACTGACATTATTGGTGTTTTCCTTCAGAAAGGTCAGGTGCGTAGTACTCGCAACCGGCGTGCGTGTATGACCAGATGTATGAACGTAAACGAGGCAAAATGAGTTTGTAAGGATCGTAGCAGGTGGCGTTGTGTAGTTTCTGCATACCCCCATAGGAAGAAGGTGGGACTTTACGTATGTACTTTAATCAAGATATTTTCCGGAACTGTAATCAAACTTATATAATTATCTGAAGCCCATTGTCCATGAGATGACTCACTAATTGAATATAATTGGAGTCGCGAAGTCGCAATTAATTGAATTAATGGGATCTTCCCATTAATTACAGGATTGATCCACAAAGGGAGAATGAACTGGGAATATGATCCATTTTTTGCCAATTAACAGTAATGGAGGATTTTCTTAATTATTAAATGGAATTTTGAAAGAGATCCCTTTAATTCATTAACAATGATTTTTAATTATACTTAAAAATATTCTCCAGTGGTCGCAAGCGTGATTAATAAGTGTAAGTTCTTAGGTTCGTACCCCGGAAAGGGAAAGTGTTTTTGGGTTTTACTGGCTTAAATAAAAAGGAGGAGATTATTTTTTCGCCGAGAATCGTCAGTAGGTGGCATAAAACGAAAATACAAAACCAAAGACACAGATTCCGAAACTAAAATTATTCTTCTATTTGTAGTGTTCCCTTTCGCGCGTTGTGAAAGGGGGCAAGACGGAAAAAATTGGGACCACAAGTTGTAACGACACTTTTTATTTTTTATTATAACGCCATCTGTGAGCGACCACAGGTACTAATTAGTGGCATGCCTTTGTGAGGTTCATTCCATAACTTCGTTCCATCCGGGTGTCCCTTGACACCTCTCAGCTTTTTTTTGTTGTACTTAAATAGTTTTTTTCATTTGTTTCTCAATAGCAGCTCAGAGTCTGACTTTGTGCACTAGTGTCGCCCTCTATAACATGGAACTAAACTGTATCTAGAATCTGAAAACCGACCCCAACTTGGTTAAGAAAATGCAATTTGGAAAACTTTACACAATTTTTCGTCGCACTTGGAACTAATTTAAAAATCTTTTCCTAGAAACTTTATTAATATTATTCAAAATGTTAATGGTATACTAAAATATTATTAATATCTACAGTGAGCTTGCGAAACACAATTTATCAGACCCGTGGGGGATTTAAGGGATATCCTTCCGTAGAGTTTAGGGATGTAACGCTATTTACCGTTTAGATAACTTTTATTAAAGATTTCGATTTCGTTATAAGAACAAGCTAATTACAAGTAAACTCATCATCATCATTTCAGCTGAAATACGTCCACTGCTGGACATAGGCCTCCCCCAAGCACCGCCACTTCAACCGGTTCTGTGCTTCGCCCATCCAGCGGATTACTGCGATCTTGACAAGGTCTTCGGTCTACCTTGTGGCACCCCACACGGTGTCTTCCAACGCTACGTCTTCCGGTATGTTTTAGCCTCGTCGGTGAGCTGTGTCCTGCCCACTGCCACTTAAGTTTGGACATTCTTCGAGTTATATCGGGAACCTTGATTCTCCGGCAGATCGCTTCAAAGAAAACTCAGTAAAGCTATATGTTTGTAATACGAATTATTTATCAGTATGATCAACAACACCTATCTTAAAATGTGTGTCATAGTCAAACTGTATAGTTTTATTTTCCTTATCACTCAAATGTTATTGCAAACAAAAGCACTAGATTTATCGTGAAGCGCTACAAATGAAGTTAATACTGAAGGTTGTGAACTAAACGTCAATGTCACTTTACTGTTTGTGTCAGCTGTCAAAGACACATCTGTCAGTCATCTGTCTGTGATAACAAAAACTGTATCTGCTCTGATGATTCACTAATTAAATATGTCCTCGATAATATGTTTTTTGTTCCTACCAAATATAACCCATCAGTTAATAATAGCGCTTAGAGTAAGTTGTTTTCATAAATAAAAACATTATTGTTGCAATGATACTTGATAGATCTTTACGGTTTAAATAATTAGGTACAAAAATATCCGCTTGACCGTAAAGCTGTTTACAGACCACGCGCGACGCGACACGAACAATACAAAACTTCACGGTATAACAATAACCGGTGTCGCGTCGCGCGACAAATCGCGCTGGTCTGAAAACAGCTTTACAGTGGACATCAGGTGGGCATAAAAATTAAAATTCTATTGAGTCTCGTTAATGACAGCTGAAGTTTTAAGTAGTAGTCATTGACGATTAATACGATGCGTGAACAGTGAAGGAAAACATCGTGAGGAAATCGGCATACCTGAGAGATGTTTCTCGACGGCATTTGTGAAGCCATGTTAGAGGCCCATGGGTGGCTTTAAAACTCTGATACCAGGTTAGTAACTGACAACACGAAAAGAAGAAGAAGTAGTGATTAAACAGTGTTGTTATTGTGCCTGTGAGTACCAATACAAACCATTACTGGTTTAATGCTTGCTTTTGAAGCTTGGGATTGAGCTGCTCGCTCTGCTATACCTTGTGATAAAACCATAAAACTTGATATTTTAATTGTTACTTATAATCATCAATTAAACCAGATTTAAAAATATTTACATAGAAGAATAAAACATAATTTAAAATAATAACATAATAAAATTATATACAAAATGACATGATTACTTTGTAAAGTATAATATTATTTTAATTATTGTGAATATGAGGACTATGTGGGTATTTTTAATTTTTTTTCTCTTTAATGTTTGTGATGAATTTTGAAGAAGAATGAATTTTTTTTTTTTTTTTCACAGTTAGTTTTAATGATGGTCTGGCAGTTTGAGTAGTTGATGCGGCCTACCCAAATGTCCTTTCTTTGGTATTGTTCGTCGAGTTGAGCTCCTTAAGCTCTGAGTGAGCTCCACGATTACTGACAAATGCTTGCACTGACTGGACAGGTCCACTCAAATCTGTGTGGTTCTTTCCTCAAAAGACCATTTCAGACACTAATCTACATGGTTCTCATATGGCTTGACCAAGATTATGTCTGGACTTTAAAAGAGACCGTGACCTCTGAGTTTGTTTCGGCCTTTCTTCTCAGAGTAGTCAGTTAGGAAACGCCGACCTCATCTAGCTTATTTTAAACATTTTTTTAAATATGACGTGTAAAAGTGATTCCGATATCCTATTTACAGAATAAACAATTTCATTTCATTTCATTTCATTTCAATGGTACGAAACAAACTATGAATCTGTATTAAAAATGTATGTATAAAAACAGAAATAAAAAAGAAATCACACAAAACTTAAATGCACTTTCGTGATGAAAAGAACGCAAGTTTAAGTACGTTTTGCTCACCTGGGCAGCTCCTATAAAAATATTGCTGGTAGGCTTACCTTTTTCGTGGCATGAGCTCAACTATTATTATTTTTTTGCGACACAAGAGAAAAAAATAGAATAGAATACCTATTCTGTATTATGTACTTGTACTTAAATGTAGAAATTCAACAAGTCTTTAAACTCAATCAATCTTCCTAGCCTTTTCCCAACTATCTTGGTCGGCCTTGGGGTTGGCTTGGGGTCAACAAGTATTTAAACTAAAAACTAATATAGTTTTAACGTACATATGCCACTTTCAAGCTTTTCTTTAATTAATAACACGCTCCTGAGCGTATATTAATTTTGAAAAAAAGAAACAGGAACATCTATCGATATCTACTTTCCCATCCCTAAAAAAGTAGAAGGTGCAAAATACTTATATAATACGTACATTTTAAAAGTGCCGGGTATTTTCCGGACGGTTTTCCCCGTCAGGATACGGTTAAGTCTCGTAACCCTCACGATCTCTTTTTAACGCTACGGTTTTGTAATTTTTAAACGTTTAAGTTTTTTAAAGAAACTTTACCAAGATATTTCTCCGGTATTTAGTAATTTTATCCTGGAAATTGTGGTTCTGAATTGCTAATTTAGCTGTTCTCTTTTTCCGGTTGGGTAGTGTAGTACTAACTTTAAGGCCGTGTTCACACCAAGCGTATCGTCATTCATTTATCTTTTTCACCCGAAAGACGTCCGCTCCTGAACATAGGCCTTCCCCAAGCACCGGTTCTGTGCTTCCTGCATCCAGCGGATTCCTGCGGTCTTCCAACGCTACGTCTTCCGGTACGCGTTCGCTACTCCAGAACCTTTCGGCCCCAGTGGCCATCAGTTCTGCAAGCAATATGCTCTGCCAATTTCCACTTAAGTTTGGCAATTTTTCGGGCTATGTCGGTTACCTTGGTTCTCCTGCGGATCTCTTCATTTCTGATTCGATCACGTAGGGAAACTCCAAGCATAGCCCTCTACATTGCCTGATTTTTTGCCTTCTAATGAGGCCCATTGTGATCAACCACGTATCAGTGCCATAGGTCATCACTGGCAACATGCACTGGTCAAAAACTTTCCTCGACTATACCAAGCATATAGAAAAACTTGTAAGTTTTCCCATAAATATCAATTATCTTTTTCTTTTCTTTATCGTCTAATTAAATTTGCTTCTTCAACTCCCTTGACTCTTCAACGCCTGTCACATTTCACTGTTGCAAAATCACCGGCTATAAATTTGAAATAAGACCCGGTTCTCTGCCATCTGATATGATCCAGCCTGTCCCACCTTAATGTCCTCCCCACAGCGATGCCCTAAGCCGAGGTCTTCCGCAGGAGGTGCACTTAGCGTGCAGTCGCTTACCTTGTAAATTTTATCCCTTGGCTGGAGGTTCTGAGTTAACTTAAGGCACCCACAGGATAGACCGGTTAAATATAGTTCCAACCTTTCAACGTCAACTACGATCAGCCATTCTTAAAAAAAAAAGGTTCTGTGCCATTCTATGATCGCCAGTCCATCTAGCTATGGGCCGTCCCTCAATACGCTTTTTCCAACAGTCATCAGTGCTTCAATAGAAAAGAAAATACCAACATTTTGAGGTGCAAAGTAATCCTTTAACTCAATTCCACTTGGCAGTTTAATCCCTTTATTACAGCTAAGTCCCTTTAAAATCAGGAACACGGCACAATAATATATTAGACTGTTTACGTTAATAAATAGGAAGGCAGACAAACCCGAGGTTTCCGGTACATTACGTCACCTGTAAAGGTTTCAATAACTCAAGTGGTAAAACGCTGTTTAAGCTTACATGGGGCTGACTGTCACACCGAAGTGTGTTCAAAATACAATTAAGTTGTGAGGTAAAAGTGGACGGTGGAGTTTCTTGCCCATTCTTCTTCAAACGGAAACCGAATACATAACTATTAGTTAGATTAGTATTTAATTTGGTTTACTTTTTGATTTTATGTACTGACCTTCAAACACAGTTATCGAGTCAAAGTTTTTGCATCGAATAGCGATAGCGACCTAAACGTGCAATGGACTCATGCACATGAAATCCGTTTGAGTACGAAACTAGTTGGACAATTCTGTATCAAACATGTCATTACCTACAAAATATTTTAAATATAAAAGTATCAGACGAAAGATTTTACAAATAATATTTCATAGACACATACAAAGTGGGCACCGAGAAACCAAAATCACAGTTTATTGATGTCAACCACTCAGAAACGCAGTTTCAATATCATTTTTCTTCAGGCATGCCCTTCAAACTGGAATACAACAAAGCTACCACAAACTAGTAATACAGTACTAGCAGAAGCACTTGTAGACTCTGCCGTTCCAAACTCTTCAATTATGATAACGCAGTCCACTCCCACTTAAAATCAACAGCATACTCCTCTCTGCAAGCGTACGAAGACTTGAAACTTTCTATACGACTGAGCAAAGTCGCCGTTCCACAACAGACTAAGGCCACAGATGAATACAGATAATTCTCTCGAAAAATCTTTTTAATAATAAGCGACTCTTTCTATGACACAATAAAGTGCAATTCAGGTCACACAACGCTAATTACCTTATGGTTATATTCACCTAGAAGTTGCCACTTTTTATAAAGAGAGGCAATTTCTAACAACGTAACGTAGTCAGCAGAGTTCTAAGATGTAAGAGTTACGCGATATATTCCGTAACTCTTATAATAATATCTGCTGACTACATTATTGGAATGTTGACAAAATGATTTTTTTTTGTACATCAGATTGATTATTAAAAAATATTTGACACGTATTTTTACTTTTCTTACGTAATCAAAAGATTACGACAGTACATTCGAGTAGGCAATACGTTAAAATGCCGTATGACGTCACTCCTCGGTACATTTTATACTGACTTGTGACATAGCGAGCCCCCACTCCCCAACTTTAACGCGTTTTATCCAAACCATTTTTTATTAATATGATGATGAAAAAATTACGTGTTTAATATTTTTTTATTATCGACTTACGGACTACTTTTATTTCCCCAGTCAACATCTCTATTAAGTCGAGCCCGCCGCGTACTTGTAGCTTTATACCTAAAAAGCGGAGTGAACTATCTCTTTATTCATCTGTGCCACGGCTACGCTACGCACGTGTACTTCGTTTTGTATGGAAATGTAGATATGATCGGTCACAGTGAACCACGGTCGAATGCACGAATGCGTAGCTGATAAACAAATGAACACCGCAGCTAACGTGGCAAACCTCTCCGTGCACATAATTCGTAAGAGTGGACGGTCGACTTAATGTTCAAGTCTCGGTGGAACAAGTTTAAGTGATGTAGCTGCACACAAACTTGGGAAGGAGGTAACTTGTGTGTGACTAACTAGACAGTACTCTTGAGATACTAAGAGATGTATCTAGAGGTACCTATTTACGTAATAAATGTAAATTCATGAACGGAATACTTGGCAGACTTCGGTCTTCATAATCAGCCTGTTAATGTTCCCACTGCTGGGACACAGGCCTCCTCTCTGTGAGAGGGAGTGGGCTGTAATCTACCACTCGGACCCAGTGCGGGTTGGTAGATGTCACATGTTGTCGAATTTTTGGTTCTAAGACATGCCGGTTTCCTCACGATGTTTTCCTTCACCGTTTTGAAAGCAGTGGTCATGAAAGTATTTACACAAAGTAAAGCGCCTGCTTGGGTTCGAACGCATGACCTACAACTCCATCACTGCTCTGTTCGACTTCGGTCTTACAAAAAAAAAAAAAAAATTGTCTTTAGAAACCTTCGACAAAAAGAAGTCATTTTCGAATAAGTTTATGTTTGTATAATCTTAGATTTACATGTATGTGTACTTAACTTAACATAACATCACGACTGTAATCTGTAGGATTAGGCAGAGATGTACCTATAGTAGGTAAGTTATGTTTAAGTCCCATGTAATAGCCTATTACATATGCGTACTTACTAGAATAAATAAAGAAATAAGTGTAAGTTCGAAACAGAAATAGCCTAGTTTTTCCAGATACAGTTGGCCGAATATCAATATCACACAGTATCAGGCCTAAGAAGACCCTTTCAAATTGATTACCTTTTATTTATTCTCGGAATCGGATCAGTAGTTCCGAACGTTACCCACTACAAACACAAATTGTTCTTCTTTTTTTTAATATTTAGGAGTATGAGGAACTGGGTGCAAAGTTCACTCATCTACCATAGAAAAGGGAGGATCCTCCAACCAGACGGGTGTTATGTCTGGCGGGCAACTGCCCGTAAGTTGATTTCGGATAGTCTTATCTATGTTTTTCGCTCCGTATACTCTAACTGCGCGATGCAGGTATTGAGTGACGTCATGTCTTCGCTGCGTAGTTCGTATGTGGCGGTGTAACCACTACAAATATATAATAGTTTTTGCCCGCGACTCTGTCCGCGAGCCTTCCTCAAGAATTGGGCTATCCATTGCAAAAAGATTTTTCAATTCCGACTGGCAGTTCCGGAGACTACCCCCACATACAAACTTACAAACAAACAAATACTTGTTTATAATATTTTTAGTATAGATGATTGTATAAAATAAGAATAAAAAGAAATGCAAACAAACTCTCACTTCGGTGTAACAGACAGCCAATTAATCCAAGTTTTAGAGCTCGCGCTAATCCGCGGTTGGTATTTCACTGACGTCAGATTTATTAGCCAACCAAGGATGTACCGAATTATTCAATTAGCCCCCCAACTATTAAAGTGCCGTCATTATGTTAGAGATAAAAGGAAGGAAGGGGGAAAGGGGGGTAAGTAAGGCATCTGTCCCATCGCCGACGAAGAAGTGACATAGCTATCATCGAGTTTTCTCCTAAGAAACGTACAAAAAATTGTAGTTCACGTGTAAGTAAAAGAGATGCATAATTATATTATTAATAGTTGATCGCTGACTATTCAGACTCGCGAGTACTTGATTGTCGCAGCGACAAGGGCTATCAAAGACAGTACTCTCTCAACCACGCTCGCTTGGCATGCAGAACACTCGCTGTACTTGGTACATACGCATACAATACGACACAGCACACATATCAACTCGGAAAGGGATTGTCACCGTGTCAACTCGAGCCATTCAGTATTCTTTGTATGAAACTCTCACGCAACGCACACTAATCGGAATTGTAACGTAATCACCTCGCCTCGGGACAAGCTCACGAACCGCGGTGCCGTGCGTGGTCAACGGCTACGGCTAGGCGACGCCACGCTTACGGCTCGTCGTCCCCAAGCGTCTTTCCGCCGCCCCGATGACCCCACGGCGCAGACCTCATACCGCTAATGAAATTCAAATTCAAAATTAAAATTCAAAAGTTATTTATTTAAACTTGGCTGAGAATCAGCATTTTTCGAACGTCAAAATTACATAAGACAATCCCCCAAAACACCCACCCTTCACCACTTCCTAGTGCTTTAACTGGAAAGAAGAAGTGGCGCAACAAACTCCCCAGCAGCAAATGAGACCTTAAATAGTCTACTGCGCAAGTCAAACCAAGGTGTGTCTTGTGACAAGACACACCTTGGTTTGACTTGCGCAGTAGACTATTTAAGGTCTCATTTGCTGCTGGGGAGTTTGTTGCGCCACTTCTTCCTTGTCCCATCTTTAGTGGCACGCAACGTACCAGCGAGTAATACTTCGTCGTCGCGCACTCGCCGTTCGTTGCTTACCAACTCGTTTTTAGTTGTTAGGTCTACTAGCTTCTCGTTAATCGCCGGCGGTGGGGCAGGTGCCTAAGAAGGGGGGAAGTGGGGACGATTTATAGGGCTTTTGTTTCCCGTTGCTCTTTCTATATTGCGTTCGTTTTCCTGTAGTGTTGAGAGGTTTAGTGGGAGCGCGGATACTGCTGAAAAACTTAAGAATTTAATATTCTTCGGCTTTATTCTTGATACAAAATAATATACACTTGAAAGTAAAGAAAATCGACACTATAATCATTATCTTCATTTACAGGGTAACAGGGACATCGACGCGAAGCCAGGGGGCCAAGTCTACTAATTTACAAACATCACAATGGTCTCTCTATGGTGAGTTTTTGACAGATTTGCCATATAAAATCTGTCAAAAACTCATCATCGAGAGACCATTATGACGTTTGTAAATTAGTAAACATGGCCCCCTGTTACCATGGATTCAGTACATGATTCTAAACCCCCCTGCGTAGAAATATTTCGGTGGTTATTTAAAAAAAAAAAAACTGCTGTTCCATACATTTTGACCCACTTTTCTATGAAACAGCTGATAAAAAAAAAAATTACTGACGAAACATTTCAACGCAGGGGGTTTCAGAATGAAGTACTGAATCCATGGTAGCAGGCTTCCCGTCGATGTCCCTGCCACCCTGTATCTAGTATTTTCCGTTGAGGTCGGCTTCCAGTTCTAATGCAGCTGAGTATTTTACATGGAGCGACTGCCTATCCGACCTCCACAACCCAGTTACTGGGTAATACGTTACCCCTTGGTAAGACTGGTTGTCAAACTTTCGGGCTTCTGTAGACTTGTAACGACTGTCAAAGATCTAATCAGCGTAACGTAGGTAAAGTAAGGTACCGAAAAAAAAATCGACTCCATAATAATTATAATATTTTAATATTAATATCTCCTGTATTAAATTTAAGTACTTATATATAACATTTTTAAATATTAGAATGACAAAAACACGAAAACAAGAAAAATGTAAAAAATAGTACCCCACCGGTATCGGAAACAGGGTCCAAGCTACCGGCGCTCCAGAGAGAAGGAGCCTCCTGGCAAATGTTAATATTATTATTATAATATAGAAGTAAGTTTGTAAGTTTGAATGTAGGACATAATCTCAGAAAATACTCATTAATAAATAGATTGGTACACAGCTTTTGGTGAAAATGGAAAAAAGTATTATGATAATAGCCTATAAATTTGTTTTTTTGTTTTTTGAACCTCCTTCATAATGAACAATATGGCTTTACAAAAGGTCGTTCGACTACAGATGCGGGTGTTGCTCTGCTGAAACACATATTTAACGCATGGGAGAACTCGCAAAATGCTATTGGGGTTTTCTGTGATCTCTCCAAAGCTTTTGATTGCGTGCACCATGACACGCTTTTGCGTAAACTGCGTCATTACGGTGTGCAAAACGAAGCTCTCGATGTTCTTAATTATTATTTACACAATAGGTCCCAATGTGTAGATGTTAATGGTGTGAAATCTTCCGGGTTACCAGTTCAGTTAGGTGTACCTCAAGGCTCAATACTGGGTCCATTCTTGTTCTTAGTGTATATCAATGACTTACCATTCTTTTTAAAGGGTATCTGTGAAGTTGTACTGTTTGCAGATGATACCTCTCTTATTTTTAAAGTAGACAGGAATAGACATGATTTTGACGATGTAAACAGTGCACTCTCAATGGTTACGGATTGGTTTACAACAAATAACTTAGTTCTCAATTCCAAGAAAACGAAATGTATAAAATTCGCTTTACCCAATGTTAGAAATCTAGGACCCAACATCGTCTTAGATAAAGAGGTGCTTGAAACTGTGGGCTCGGCAGTTTTTCTGGGCATAACAGTAGATGCTAAACTTCAGTGGGGCCCACATATTTCAAGTCTAGCGGGAAGGCTTAGCTCGGCCGCCTACGCTGTCAGGAAAGTAAGACAATACACTGACGTTGATACTGCTAGATTAGTCTATTTTAGTTATTTCCATAGCATTATGTCCTATGGCATTCTGCTGTGGGGCAAAGCCGCTGACATTCAAAATATATTTGTTCTTCAAAAACGAGCTGTTCGAGCAATTTACCAGCTAGGTGCCAGAGTTTCTCTAAGAGATTTTTTTAAGGATATTGGTATTCTCACAGTGGCGTCACAATTCATTTTCGCCAATATCCTATATATTAGGCAAAATATACACTTATATACTAAGAACAGTGATATTCACAATATTAACACCAGAAATAAGGACAAATTACGAGCTCCTTTTCACCGGCTTCATAAGGTTCATAATTCATTTGTTGGGCTTGGTATAACCTTTTATAACAAGCTACCCACTTCTCTGCTAGATTTGCCTTTTAATGCGTTTAAAGCTAAAGTAAAATCCAACCTTTGTTCAAAGGCATACTACTCTATCAACGACTACTTAAACGATAAAAATAGTTGGTCGCTGTGATTAACTCAAGACAATATTTGTGTTCTTTCTCCAGAATTAGCTTACCTACTGACAGGTCATATAAGTTATATAATTGTTATTTTATTTGACTGTATAAGTAAAAGACATTGACCAAATCTAGTATCGCTATTTACTCTGCTGTGACTTAAGTTTATAATGTTGATAAATCTTGTTTTTAATTATAATAATTTTATCTGGTAATGCGAATCCTTAAATTCTCCAGATAAAAAAACACCATAAAAGTATTGGTTTTTATTTCGATTTCCTATTTTACCCATACATAGTTTTTTTTTCACGTAAGTAATGTCACATGTCATTGGCTTCAAAGAGTATGTAAACAATAAAACCTTCTTGACTTACGCAAAATAATTTATTTACGCATCGAACTATTGAAATTATAGTTCAATAATTAGTAACAAAAGATATTAATAACAACTAATTATTATTATGACATTGTAATAATAATCTGTAGGTGTTAAAAGTACCTTATGGTTATGACAAAGGCAGAATGTATTGAGATACCTTTGCCTGTTTCATTCATCAATAGAAACTCTTTCAAAATAGAACAAACGCGCGCCATAAGATTCTATGCGCGCGCATCCTGAGCAAAATATGCTGGCGTCCGGCGAGTTTTCTCTTTCTAGCATGTATGCACGTCCCATTCGTTTAGTTTTGAGTACAGTCTCGAACGGTAGGTCTTTAATATTAGTTTATTTTTATTGTTTAATTAATTTAATGATTTCATTTTATGTTTTGATTGACATAGGCCATTATTATTTTGCAATTTGGATTTAATTTAATAACTTATGTTATGTTTCTATGTCGCATAGATTATTTTTTAAGTGAAGACTGAAATTGTCCCAACACTTACTTACGGCAAATATAAATGTAGGTACCTATATACCTATTATATAAAAAATAAAAAAAATAAAGTTAAAGTGAATAAGAATATTCTGATTCACTTTAACTTTTTGCTTGTCTCGATAGACAAGTAAATATTGTAAACCCATCCGGGTTTAATTAACCACTTAAAGCTAATAACTAACGTGAACACATTTTGCATAAAGATAAGGTCTGGTCTGGATTATAGTATATTTACATAAGCGTAAACAAGTACCCTTATCAATTAAAATAAAATGGGTGCGGGTGAATCTGCGTGCAGAAACCAATATGTGGTAGAAAAACATCCATTGCGCTTTTTATGCGACTGTACGTGCGCCAATTATTGGCGCCAATTTTTGAATGCGCAGGTTCTACTCTGTGACTAACTTCTTGTATTCTTTCCACCGATTGTGCATTTGTTTGTTTTTGTGAATATTTGAATTTTTTGATTAATTTCATTTTCTTGAGCAATAAATAATCATTATAATTGCGTTACATTTGAAAGTTGCTCACTATGGGAGACTCAGTTCGTCGGTGTATTAACTGTTCGATTCTTCTGCGGTATTTACGTTGGCAGTCAGTCATTGAGAGAAGTTAGTGAAAATGTCTACAATACTCTGGCTTTTTGGATTTCTCCAACACCGGTAAGTCGACAATTCTCAAGGTTTTACTTACTTCTAAAGTTCCTAAATCAAACTTGATCTGTCGGAATTGAGGTCGCAATTGACGATCATTCAAAATACTAAAACGTCATTTTGTCAAATTCGTATTTTGAATTTACCAGCATACAATGACCAAAAGTCAGTAAGAGATTCGATACTAAACCTAGATTTTGAGACCTAATTACCGTGTAATGCCGAGATTTTATGATAAAATGGTAAATTACATTTGAAAGCCCTCAGATCATTCTCTAAATTAAACCATAAATCTTTGAGTCACAGCATGTTTCGTAGCGATACTAGGTTCCTTAGTCGCTTGGTCAATCTCTTTTATTTTCATTTTATTTTCATTTATTATTGACATAATCGACTCATTACAATGTTTTTGTTTAATTAGTTGTATTGCAATATGTGGTTAGCTAGCGACCTCGACAGAAGATCATTATATTATTCTTGCCTAACTGTTGATTTATTTTTCTTCGATGGTCCTAGTTTATCATAATTATGTGACTTCGAGTTACAGTTTTATTAGCTATATGTAAGCGGGCACGCCCTTTATACCTGTAGGCTTTATAATTCGGGTATTAAGTTCTGTTTACGTTTTTAGTTTTTTTAGTATTCATTTTCGCTTGAGTTTAGCTTTCGATATTTTTTTTTTTTTTTGGTACATTGGCGTGTGCTAGCTGTCATTATGGCAAATATATTTTTTTATTTAATGATTTGTGTTGAGTAATGTAAATGATTTGCATACTATTGTATAGAATCAAGTTTTTTTCTAACTGAACAGACAGCTGTGCTGCTGGGGAGTTTGTTGCGCCACTTCTTCTCTCCAGCAAAAGCACTAGGAAGTGGTGAAGGGCGGGCGTTTTTGGGGGACTGTCTTATGTAATTTTGTCGTTCGAAAAGTGCTGATTCTCAGCCTAGTTTGAATAAATGACTTTTGAATTTTGAATTTTGAATTTTTTATTTTTAATTATTTTAATTAAAAAATATTGTTTATTTATTTATTTTCTAATCCCCTAGTGGGATTATGGTGGTAGGTATCACAGTGGGCCCTATCAGAATACCAGCGCCACGGTATTTATTTTTAAATCATCATCATCAGCCTATTAATGTTCCCACTGCTGGGACACAGGCCTCCTCTCTGTGAGAGGGAGTGGGCCGTAATCTACCACGCGAGCCCAGTGCGGGTTGACAGATGTCACATGTCTTCGAATTATTTGTTCTAAGACATGCCGGTTTCCTCACGATGTTTTCCTTCACCGTTTTGAGAGCAGTGGTGATGAAATTATTTACACAAAGTAAAGCGCCTGCTTGGGTTCGAACCCACGACCTACAACTCGTAAGTCGGGGCCGTTACCACTGGGCCACCACTGCTCTCATATTTTAAGCTATTGAATAGCTTCTATCGCGGGCCTTGAGCGTGGAGATCTAATCCAGAAATTTCGTAACGAAAATACTATCTAAGAAAAGAGTGTTTTATATTGAAAATTATGTTTAACTGCTTGACAACAAAGTTCAAATTTACTTAAACGAATGATACGAGAGTGTTGTATTGAAAATTATGTTTAACTGTTTGACAACAAAGTTCAAATTTACTTAGACGAATGATACGAGAGTGTTGTATTGAAAATTATGTTTAATTGTTTGACAATAAAGTTCAAATTTACTTAGACGAATGATCCTTGACTATTAATAGTTAAATTAAAACCTTTTTATTAGTTTGATGTTCCCATTACGTTGTGTCAAGTTTTAAAAACTATAAATGTGAATAACAGTTCCTGTCAAAGTCATCATTGCTATTTCTTGTATTCGGGTTAATATTTTACAATTGCGTAAGTTGATAAAAAATGCTAAGCAATAGCTTCGCCGGGGCAGTCCCAGAGTGCCACACGTCTTTTTAAATATTGGAGCATAATGCTGAGATAGGACCC
This sequence comes from Conistra vaccinii, assembly GCA_948150665.1. Taxonomy (NCBI): domain Eukaryota; kingdom Metazoa; phylum Arthropoda; class Insecta; order Lepidoptera; family Noctuidae; genus Conistra; species Conistra vaccinii. The sequence continues at coordinate 17,685,709 of OX411339.1, forward strand.
TTTTTGGCTTCGCACAGTTCGTAAGTTTTGTTTTCGTCTATGCAATTTTTTTTTTTTGTTAGTTTAGGTGCTCCTTTTAAATTTTTTATTACTGTTTGTATTTCCTGTGCGTGTCCCAAATAAAATATTTTTCTTTTCTTTCTTTCTTTCTTTATAATGTCATTTATCATGAAAATTTTATTTCGTAGAAGGAAAATCGTATAAAAGTGAATTTAATTTACCACTTTAGTACATAGTAGATATTATATTAAGGCAAATGGCGTCACGACGCATATTTGCATCTATTTGAATATGATTGACCCATAAAACCATGGGGTCAGTTTTCTATGATATTATTCCATAAACATCACGCCTGCATACCCAAAGGGGTTGGTTGAAGTGACTAGTACATATACATATGTCACCATTTACATTATGTATGTCCTATATAATTGTTACCCTATTGTCATTAATCAATACATAAAACATAACAGCCTTGTTTCCCCGAAGAGTTGGGCAGAGGTAAACCCACATTTCGCTATGTACTTAGGTTTAAGTCCCATGTAATAGGGGGCGAGCCTATTGCCATCAACCGGGCACAAATCCAGACTCCGGGCTGCTACTGAGAAAGTCCAGATAGAAAAACCCAATAACATTTTGCCCGACCCGGGAATCGAACCCAGGACATTATGCTCAGCAGTAGCGCTTACGACCACTAGACCAAAGAGGCAGGCAACCAAAATCAATCTGCTTAGCTTTTTCCCAACCTGTTAGGATCGGCTTCCAGTCAACCGGATGAAGCTAAATACCAGTATTTTACATGGAACGACTGCCTATCTGACCTCCACAACCCACTAACTGGGTAACACAATACTTCTTATAAAGACTGGTTGCCAGACTTTTTCGGGCTTCTGACGACCCGTAACAACTGTCATAGATCCACGAACGACAGCCGGGACCAACGGCTTAACGTGCTTTACGAGGCACGGAGGAGTCTCGGTATTTAAAGATGGTCACCTATCCACTGACCAACCCTGGCAAGCTTAGCTGTTATTACTTAGCTACGAGCTCCTCAACAAATCCAGAAATGAAAGCTACCAAAACTTAAAAATGTAGAATCCTAATAACATTTTCATTAATCTGGGAATTGAACTTAGAACCCTCACGCAATAGCGCTCGTGACGACTAGACCAACAATTCAATTTAGATTAAGGCTATTTTCGTTGCTGCTACTACTATTTCTGTTAACTTTACCTGACTTACAAAAAAAAATTCAATTACTCCTTACCCGACCCGAGCATCGAACTCACGGCCATCACTTATTACGTTAAAACTTCCTAATCACATAACAAGACCGTCGCTTAGACAAAAAAAAGGTCTTAATACAGTACATTTCGAAGAAGAAGCATTTCCTTTGTGAAAACTTTCATTACAACACTAGGTACTCTTTTCTTTTGTAAAGTAACACCATTTTTTACTATACACTTCTTGAAAACCTTAACACCTTGCTATTGGAACTATAATCGCTTGTTTGAAGTTTAGTCATAACATTGTCTCAAACTGAGATGAGTCGTCGCTACAAACTAAATTTTGCAGATGTAAAAGTCCTTATGCCGCAGAGATAAAGTGGTTTTAATGGTTTTTGAACTGCAAAATAATTTTGTACATAGTGTGTTCTAGATTAGAACGATTATAGAGGTGTTCTAATTACAATGTGAGTATGTAACGTCACGATTAAAGACATAAAAATGGAAAATGCTAGAATCATCATGCTTGATTAACGAATTAGCGGTCATAGTACTTATGTTATTATCAGGTGCTATCACAGCTCGCGACTGAATAGTCTGTCCTACTGCCTGTTATAAAAGTATCTAACAAAAATATAAACAAAACCTGTTCAGATTAAATTCTTACGCAATCACTCACTAAAGGGAATTATTAACATATTCGATTGTATTTAGAACGTTTCAACTTCATATTTCACAAATTTTTCCAACTTAATTATTTCAATAATTTATTATTCAATAACATAAGTCATTGAAAAATAATCAACGTAAATGAGGTTATAAAATCAACGTCTATTGTCACATGAGAAAATCTTTTAAGTGATTCAAAATTTGAATTTATTCAGATAATGTAATAAATAGTGAATGGCACTGCAGATTGAACACTGAAACTTTTATCTTTGAACTTTTAAGTACGTTTCATTTACATTTTCATTAGATACTATTTGGACAGACCATACGTGATGCATTAAAAGACTTTTGGTCTTTGCTACGGTCGGTCATAATTTGCGTAAAAAAACACTTTGGCGAAAAATACATTTTGCGCAAAAGGCCATTTAGACGAAAATAATAGACACTTTTGCGAAAATGCATTCGCTTTAATGTCCTGCTACCACTAACTTTTTGTTTGACTGCTCTTGATCTTTTCGGCCATGTAGACTCAAAGATGATTCGTTTTGTTGGCCATTTTTAGTGTTCCGTATCTCAAAAGGAAAAAACGGTATCCTTATACTACTGTATGATTACTTAGTTGTGTGTTAGACACACAACTAAGTAATCATACAGTAGTATAAGGATAGAGACTGACAGACAGACAGTCTGTCTGTCTGTCTATCAGTCTGTCAAGACACTTTTTCTCAGGAGCGCGTACAGGTTTCAAGTTGAAATTAATATCAAAGGGTTAATGTCAAAGGTTTCAAGTTGACACAAATAATGCCAGTAAGAAGAATCTTATCCCAAGTCCGTCTTGACAGAAAGGAGGCGTAAATATAATTGAATCTGAGGTACAAAGGGATTGTAGTAATGTCTAGATTTTATTACTTTGGTATGATTTGACCTAAAGGTCCTCACCGGGAGCATTCGTAAAATATTTTACTAAAAGGGTTTGGTACCTACCAAGAGTAATATATTTTCCAGAATATTGTCAATGACCTATTTATCTCGCTTTGTCAAATCTTATATACAATTTTACAAGCTTATAATGCAAAAAATCTAATTCTGTTCTTGTCCCGTAGGCTGGAGTGTCCAAAGTGTCCACACACCTGGGGGCCAAGTCTACTAATAAATTTACATACGTCACAATGGTCTCGCGATAGTGAGTTTTTGACAGATTTTGTATGGCAAATCTGTCAAAAACTAACAATAAAGAGACCATTGTGGCGTTTTTAAATTAGTAGACTTTGCCCCCTGTTCTTCTGAGGATCCAAAAAATGCCACTGATGCCGCGATTGGCGTGACCACCTACTGGGCAAATAACTTTTAATAAAACCTTATTACACGGGCGAACATGGTTACTATGTATACGTATCAATACCGAGCAAATTACTGCAATGCCAAAAATGCATACCAATTGCCATTAATTACACAATTTTAATTGCCCGTACTTAAGGCTCGGTTTTTATTCAATACACTCTTTGATAATCTTAAGAGCCCAGCAACTCAGAGAAAAAATATCACACGCTTAAAATGTCAAACTACTTTCATAACTTGCGTATTTTCTGTTACCCGTGTTTAGAACCCAACCTCATAACATACTTTTATACAAACATACCCTCATCCCTTTAATATCCAGTAAATAAATAGGTTTTCGTTTACAGGTTATTATGAGACCGTACGCTGCGGGGTGCCAACGTAAAATATTGCTGTTTCTAACAGTTTTCTAATATTTACCCGACTTCCAACTAAATGGAAAGGGTCGTGACAAGCTATATTTTAAACATTGTTCTTATGAGCCCTTATAGGGTTGAATTACGAAGCATTTACTTCGACGCCTTTTGGTATATTTAACACTATACCTTCCGCCAGATAACCGTGCAATAAAGGTCATTAACCCCACTTGTACTAAAAAGTCTCGAAACTTAAATGCAAACAAAAAAACATGTCACCCGCCAAGGAGGCCTCTTACCACGATACGTATATGTCATCGTGTTAAACGCTTGCTATACGGTCGCCAACCACGTCCCGACAGAGGTGACTTTGGTGGGTTAAGACAATTTTTCGTTTGACCTTCCAACGACAATGGTTTAAAGAGCTGCGCTAGTGACCAAGGATGAATAGAGGAGGTTGAGTCGGTGGCCGACCATGTAGACGGTGGCGGTTGCGGTGAGTACGTCAGTAGCTCCTCCTGATCCTGCAAATTACAGGTGATGCTGCAGCATCAGTTCAAGGTTCAACCTATATCATTGAAGGAACAGAATACCAAATTTCCAATCGATCAGACCTTTGGAAGACATTCAGATCCATTCATCAACTAGAAAAGAGCTGATAATCTTCAAACGGCTGAACCAAGAAGAACACTCTCGATCAAGTCACCTTTCAAACAAAAAAAAAACAAAACACAATCGGTTCATCCGTTTGGTAGCTACAATGGCGCAGACAAACACAGATACACACGTTAAACTTATAACACTCTCTCTTTTTGCGTTGGGGGTTAAAAAAGCAAGTTTATCGAATCATTTAGTGTCAATTTTGGTGACAACTAAAAGTGACAATGTTGATGAACTTTTATGCTAAACTAAACCTTTACATCAACACAATATAAATCCCAGTTCAAACTCAAAGGCTCGAGAACTCTTCCCCACATTTTGAAAAGATCATGACACGCATCCCTCGAGATGAAGATTAACGACGCAGCCTCCCAAATACAAACTAAGTTGGAGAGTTACATCTTAATATGCGTGTTACTTTAGAAACTTGGCGCGGTTCAAGGCTCTTTTCTTAGAAAGGCATAGTTTGAGTGTGGGAGAATTTTGGGTCAACAATTCAGACGGAATAGTTTTAACGAGGTACCTGTGTACTGAACAACAGAATATTAAGGCGATGTTCCCTGAAGCGATAGTTAGAGGTGTTTAGTGGACCTATACGTATATTTTGCAAGGTATGTTCAAGTCCCGTGTAATACGGGGCTAGTCTATTGAACAAAGTGTGAACAAAATGGAAACTGCTCGCGGCTTCACTCTATAAATTTTCGATTCCGAATTGAAGGACAAACTTTGTAGTTGAAAAAATGTTTTCCCGTACATCGTTATGTCGCAATAAGTTGTTTATAACCGTGATAAAGGTACATGATACGTGTACATGATACCGTAAAGTAGCTATATGAACGCAGTTCATAATCTGTCGGAGTGCCCTAATTTTGTTACTGCGACCAATTTCGACGTAGCGCTCGACGACCGCTGCCGCGGCACCGCTCGCTTCGCTTGCTCGTCTTGCACGTAGATGATCAAAGTTCTTACATAACCTATTTGGTCGGAATGCCCTAATAGTTATATTACTAGATGGTGCTCATATCATAATAATATTCCTAGGGCAGTTATGAACCGCTTTCATATATGTAACTATAAGGTAGGTATATAACCTTATCCCCAAGGGTATAACTATATCACGACACGACTATATCCATATATTACTACGACATATATACGCCACGGTCACTTCTCCAACTGGAATTTTAAGTTAGTAATCGCAAAAAAAGGTTGGCGACCGTGTAGCAGGCGTTTTAATTGACTTCGCACGAATCGCCTCAAGAAAAACTAATATTTATTAAAATGGTCGATTCGTCCGGATTCGTACGACTTAATTCGGGCGAGTCACCAATAAGCCGTTGTGTTGTGATATGTATACCCTGATCAGCCATTCCCCTACTGCATCAACATAATTAATTTGTTTAACAACACTAGTGTATCCGATGTTTTCGCTGAATAAATAAATCAGAGGCCTTTTGTGACGTCAGTGATATATCGAGGGGTGCGCTTCTTGTGACGTGCAGGATATTGTCAATAATTAATTGTTTTGGTACAGTTTTGGGTAAACAAAGTAAAAGTAGATATTTATGTGGGAAGTGAGAAATTGATGATAGAGTAAAAATTGGTAATATTGAGAGATTAGATCTAGTGTCAATAATCCGCTCTTGTACAAAAAAAAACTACACAGATCCCGTTTCCACGATTCTTCTTCCTTTAATAAAGAAATTCTTCAAGCGGAATTTAATTTAAATACAGCGCTTTTGTGTTGTGTAAAACGTCTTTTTATTACAAGCTTTACACTAGTACTAGCTTGCTTTGTGGGTAGGTATGTGTTTTCAGTTACTCCAATTATTGTCATCCAGTTTTCAAGCACTTCCTGGCATCCGATTGAGCTGAAACTTGGCATACTTATATAATTATGGAGACATTAATTTATGATATACCATGGAGCTGGTCTGATGATGGAGCCCGAAGATGGCCATAGGAACTCCTCCACTAAATAAGATAGCGTCGTTGAGTTTTAACTCGTTGGTTTTGTCTTGACAAGAAATATAGTCCAAGATCGTGTAGGCAAGTGACATATGATGATAGCACAATTGTGTTTGAACTCAATGACTATGTATTGGCAAGTCGTTTACACTAGGTGTTGTCTAGAATCTGATGATAGAGCTGCAAGGTGATCACCAGCACTCCTCAACCAAACAAGATAGCACCATCGTGATTGGTCTCATTGGATATTTATTGACAAAAACTATAGTCCAGCCCAGGGTCAGATGATGGAGCCGGAAGGTGGCCACCGGAACTCATCGACCTTACAAGATGGTTCTGTAATGATAGATTCATTGGATTTGTGAATATATTTAAACAAAATCTAATGCTAAACAGTACAAAATAAAATATAAGTAAAAATCTTAATAAAAACATAGTTTTAATGAACTAAAAAGAACTAAATAAAACTTACTTTACTTACTTATTAGTTCATTAAAAGCTTGTTTAAAAAAATATGTTTACTTATATTTTTCTTTTCTTAAGTGGTAAGAAACTTCTCAGCTACCTACTCTTTTTCATCACGTTTTACCAATCGGTTTTATGTCCCTAAAATATTTGCGAAAACAATATGAGAAGACATTTATTTTCTGCAAATTGTTCTTGAAATTCTTATTCCCTATATTAATACTGGAACGACGACCCAGTAACTTAAAATCAACACCTACTTTTGTGCCCTAAAAGCCTAATATGTCAACGAGTAATAAAGCTAGTTATTCACAGGCTTACACTCAATTTTTGTGGTGAAAGGTAATATAAATGAGCGAGCTCACTTGACAGAATGGAAACTCAGTAGGCAACCATTATTTAACGTCTTGAAACTTTGAGCTTTCGAAGACTGAGTGGAGTAAAAAGTTGTGATATTTGATCGTTGCAGGTAATTGAGATGTTTTTAAAGTTCAATACTCAATTACAAGCTTTAGTTTAAATGTAATTAAGCATTCGTCGAACAAAATAAAAGTACTTTAACCTGGATAGGAAGGTAGGTACCTTCAGCTGTCATTAACGAGACACAATAGAATTTTAATTGTTATGCCCACCTGATGTTCACTGTAACGGTCAAGCGGATATTTGTTTTATTTATTTTAACAATCAAAAGAAGAAGTTTGATTCTAGGCAGGCTCGTTCCACTTTTGATAAAGACATTCTGGCGTGGGCCGATCGTTGCATGGCGATGTAAGCGCCACAAGACGCACTGCAAGACCGCACCGCCCTATGTCGAGGCCTTCCTGCCGTTCTACGAGCATTGTGCCCTGCCCAATGCCACTTAAGTTTGGCAACTCTTCAAGCTATGTCGGTTACCTTGGTTTTCCTGCGGATCTCTTCATTTCTGATTCGATCACGTAAGGTAACTCCAAGCGTAGCCCTCTTCATTGCCCTTTGGGTGACTTTTAGTTTTCTGATAAGGCCCATTGTGAGCGACCACGTTTCAGTGACATAAGTCATCACTGGTAACACGCACTGGTCAAAGACCTGAGACACTGCGGTATGTGGGACGAGAAAATATTGCGTAACTTTCCAACTGCTGCCCAGTCGAGTCGGATTCGAGGATTGACTTCATTCTTAAAGTACCTAAATTACCAGTTTAAAACTCCGTTAACGGTCTTCAACAAAATTCCCTATTCAATCTTGACATCAAAATTTCACCCACGTTACGTCACAATCCTCCATATTACATGCGACAAGAAAATTTAATACACTTTATCAGATGCCTATGAAATTCCTTGCTTATGTATCGAGGCCGATCGGCCCAATTTGGCCTAAAATTGCATTCACCAAGCCGGGCTAGAAGCGTATGATCTTGATAAATGGAGCTAGTAACTAGGGAGGTAGGTTCAGACTGGTGTAGTGTAGATTGGTACCCGTGGATTTTGGATTTGAATTTAGAATCGATGTTTTTGATAAGGTAAATGTACGGATTTTGGGCAGTGTTATTTATTTAATACAAAATTGGGTTCAGACACGTGCAGTCATTGAAGATTATTGGATAGTGTGTTTTCAAACTGTTTATTGCAATGCATTTATTTCAAAAAATATTTATTGTTTACCACTTTTAGGATGACTTTGGAATACCAATAATCTTGATAACTTACCCAATTATATAGTAATTTGTACCTACTTGTTTACGAACGATCCTTCAAATATGCCTTTTCACATAATTTTTTGAGATAAATATAAATAGTGGCGGTGAAGGGGAAAACATCGTGAGGAAACGGCATGTCTTAGAACCAAAAAATTCGAAGACATGTGACATCTACCAACCCGCACTGTGCCCGCGTGGTGGATTACGGCCCACTCCCTCTCACAGAGAGGAGGCCTGTGTCCCAGCAGTGGGAACATTAATAGGCTGATGATGATAAATAGTGGCAAACAGTAACTTAGTTTATAATCAATGTAAACGAAATAGAAGTAGAATTCTATTTTATATTGTAATAATCATACTCCTTACCTACTTGTACAAGTTCCAAAATTACTCTTAAATGAAATCAAAAGTCTTTTGCAATTGATGGACTGAACTCAACTATACCCGAACTCGTTCCATCTGAATCCGCCATACATCGTTACAAGGAAGTGACACCCTGTGTGTGTGAACACGAGCCTCTGAAGGCGATTGCTCAGTTTCGGTTGTCATGGTAACCGACGCCAATAATGAGAGGAATATATACGGCATTGTTGTGTGGCCTACGTGACAGATGATAGGCGATAGAAGATAGTTTTTTACAAACTCAGAACCTTGCGTCATGATTTCATGAAACACATACGCTTTTAATTGCTAAAACAACTATAGATTTTCTTTTCACTTTTCATAAGCGAAACCGCGAAACCATGAATGAATGGCCAGTTATTAATCATGATAACACACATTTCCAATGATTTGTCACTAAAGAAAGGCTCAGTAGCAGCTGCTGGATAAAACATTATTAATACGTAAAAAAATCTTGAGAATCCGGCTCGAAGGACCAAATTTAAAACATTATTATCCAGTGGATAATAATGTTCAAAAGTAATTAGTTTTTGTCTAAAAAAAATCCAATCACGGAACAAACTACAAACCATACATAGCTTTAGATATGTAAAGCTACATATTATCGCTCCGCTCTCCCCCATAGGACATGCAACACCCTCGATCAGAGAGCTTTTACAGTTACCATAGCAACACCCAATAAGAAGTAATCTCATTACATCGCATCGCCCTACTAAACGGATTTTATTTATAATAAAATAATTTGAGCACATTTTTCGGGAGCAATAAACGGGAAAAGCTCTCTACAACATGATGTTTAAAAAAACCCAACATGTATAAAAACCCTGTCAGATCTGTAAGGACGTTGTTAGGTATCGTACTGAAAGTCTATTTACGAGTATGTGGTAATTTTCAGGAAAAGAGAACTCGGTTTGTTTGTAAATTATATTAGTTCGAATGCAAGCAAAATATGCGCATTTAATTACATTCCTGCTTGAGCATATGTAGTTCTAAAATACGGACCTAATGCACTCTCAAGTTGCTGTAACACAATCTCATGCAACACAAACATAGCCATAGAATAAAAATATAATTATGAAACGATTCTTCCGCTCCTAATCGTGTATGAAAAATCTCAACGAATCATAATTATTAACATCCGCATACACCTTGTTCCAAAAGTGACTGATAAAAATATAAATGATTATTTATGTATTTATTTATTTATATATAATTAGGTATATATATGATATTCATAGTTTTTTACAGGTATAATAATATGTATATTTTTATATTTAAATAAATATTAATATTCAACAATTTACGTTATTGCACCTACCACTGTTTAATTTGCTTCACCCAAAGGTTGACTGGTAGAAAATGCCTATGGCATTAAGTCCGCCGTGAATGCCAATTAGTAGTGTCACTTATAAATTGACTGCTTTGTTATTTTTTATAGTTTTTAATTTGCCAATTTCGGTAACCTCATTTTCAATTACAATTATTTAAAAAACAATTGTTGGAAAAAGTTGTGAGACATAAAGTTGAAACCTTCTTCAAAATACAAATGTTACTAATTCCCTAGTGATTGGGTAAGAATTTAAGCCGAACAGGGTTTGTTTACAATTTCATTAGATACTTTTGGAACACACAATAACTATTATTGTGTGTTCGCAACTTAGGCAATGACTTAGTAGTTGTACCAAGACATTGTAGTCTGTAGTCTCTAGAGGTAGTCTCAGGAGGTAGGAGCCGTCCGTTTGTTGCAGTAGAGGAGAATAAGGCTGCCTGTCCCCTGAAGCGGAGAGGAGAGGAGCGGAGTGGAGATGTGCCAATATTAACCAATACAATCGCACCTCTGGTGCGGAGTTTAGATTCTATTGGTTAATATTGGCACATCTCCGCTCCGCTCCTCTCCTCTCCGCTTCAGTGGACCAAGCTCTTGTGTTTATCCTTTTGCATTTAATTGTTATATTGTTTAGTAGGTAGGTAATTTTTCAGGCACGCAATATTGTTTACTTTGTCTTGAAAGTCAACACGTGGAATGCAACGAAGAATCCCTTCTTACATAATATTATAGTTATGAACTTACTTAACAACTTTCTTTTAAAGATTTTTTGGTTTTTATGGGGGGTAATCGTCTATCAATAGTCAATAGATAAATATATATAAGTGAAGGGGATATGACTGACGGACTAAATAGTTTTTTTTTTCCAGTTAACATCTCATCACTTTTAAATAGGACACGAGCTAAAAAATGCTTTTAAAAATCATTGTAGAAAAATACGAAACGCTTTCAAAGCGATTATCAGTTCTCTAGGCACTATGTGCTGTTATGTATAGGTAAGTACCTACCAATTCATTCAAAATAGAAAATAAGGTTTTATCAGATTCAGCTCGTTAAGGCGACGATAATCGACTTTTAATGATTTTATACTGAAGATCACTTCTCAACGAGTAGTGTTAATGATTTGGAAAAAAATATGTTAAATTAGAGCTATTTCTTGATAATTTAATATAGGAATATTTTAGATTATGTTTATACATAGTGAAATTAATTTGTAAAGTTAACGCGGATAAAAAACTGAGAAACGCGCAAAATCTATCAAGTGTATTTTTCTGAAACCTTCACCATTTTTAAGGTAATTTAACTATCGATCTTTTAGTAGGTATACGTGTTTTATTGAAATACCTTTTTTATGTATAATTAATTAATAATGCGTCTTATTTGGGACAGTGATGGGCGAGTCCTTTTATTTATTTATATATACTTTATTGTACACCAGAAAATACACAGCAAAAAAAAAAACGACGGCGGCGTCGGCTTTTACGGCTGGACGTAAGCCGCGTTGCATGAGCTCAGTACAGAAAACGCAACTTTACCACTCAAGGTCATTGACATATATCGACGTCTTAACTTTTATTATTTTTCTAACCCGTAAACGAAACCACAACGCGAATATAATATTTTAAATTTTATTATAATAATATTATCTTCGTTGCCATTGAAAAAATCAGAACGAAATAATAAATCAGTCGTGCCAATTTATTTCAATCTTATTGAATACGTAAATACCAATTTCTATTCATTCGACGTAGTTTGAGCGATAAAAATATTTCAAAAACTCTAGAATCTAAGTTCAATGAATCATTTGAAACAGAACTAATTGAAAACTTTTGGTAAATTATTCACAAAAAATAACTTAAAGTAAGTACGTTGAATTTATAAAGACGTCTAAGGGTGTGGCCAGACTAGCGTGATTCGGAAGGTTCAAAATAATAAAACCGAAACACAGCATTGCTGCTTAGAGACAGAAAAAGGAATCAAATAACATCAAAATCAAAACTCATTTTTATTCAAATTAGGCTATGAGAACCTGCACTTTTGAACGTCAAAATTACAAGACAGTCCCCGAAAACGCCCGTCCTTCACCACTTCCTAGTTAATATTAGCAATAACTGGGAATAGTGGCGCAACAAACTCCACAGCAATGGTGGTTGTGCTTAACCGGACAAGCAATATATCAGAGGGTAGGTACCAACTACAACGATTACTGCCACCTTACACTCGTATGGTCTCACCCTTATATGTGAACTTTAAAAACTTATTGCGCAAATCTGTTATTTCTTACGATTACTTTATATGCTTGCCCATACATACATAATTTATTTTTAATAATTTTTCGATTCCCTTTGTTCGCATAAGATTCAAAGAATATAAGGTATGCTCAATGGCTTTTGCATATAAATGCGTATGCTCAATGCTTTTAATTTCAAGACTTTTTGTTACTTGATAAGTAGATAAAATCATAATAATTTATTTCAAAAAGGTAGAAAGAAAGAAAAATGCGTCTATTGTCATTACAGCAGAAAAATACACCATATAACAAAAAAAACAGAATACAATAATATTTCACATAGACCTACAAGTGCCAGTGCACAGTTGGATTTTCAACGCTAGGCTCAGCGCTGAGAGTTGAAAATTCAACAGTACACTTTTATTTAGGGATTCATTTAAGTGTCACTTAGTGAAGGTGAAAACAGGCATTAGACTAACAAAAGCTAGTCTTTAGCTTATCGTTACGACAACCTAACCTATGGTAGTAGCAGAGGTATGTTATATTTACTGGTATGCACCAAAGTCCCATGTCTGTCATTAGGTTATAAACCCAAAAACCAGGCTGCTACTGGAAACCTAATGGAATAAATAAATAACAAATGACCCAAGTCGGGATGCGAATCCAGGTCTGAAGTATCGACCTGAGCAGTTACGACCACTAGGCCAATTAGAGAATCTTTTCAGACTTACAGTCAATCAATCAATCTGTCCCGACTAAGTGAGTTAGAACCCAAGCAGGCGCTTTAAATCGTGTAAATTATTTCATCTCCACTGCTCTCAAAACGGTGACGGAAAACATCGCGAGGAAACCCGCATGTCCTAGAACCAAAAATCCGAAGACATGATGTGACATCTACCAACCCGCACTGGGCGCGCGTGGTGAATTACAGCCTGGTAGAGAGGAGGCTTCAGTCCCAGCAGCGGGAATATTATCAATCAATCTGCCTAGCTTTTTCCCAACAATGTTGGGGTCAGTTTCCAGTCTAACCCAATGCAGCTGAATACCAGTATTTTACACTGAGCGATTGCCTATTTGACCTACACAACCCAGTTACTGGGTAACACGCACCCCTTGGTAAGACTGGTTGTCAGACTTTCGGGCTTCTGACTACCCGTAACGACTGTCAAAGACCTACCAAAGACAGCCGGAGCCAACGGCCGTGAAAATTAATGATTTCTAACGTTTCTTCCATTTTGCAGGTCAGTGTCAGGTTGTATCTTGATCAAAATATGTTTCGCGACTATAACAAATATGTATTTACAGAATTATAATCGTATGAATCATTAATACATCTCTCTAAATTAGATTTGTGAACTTTTCCTCGAGAGATGACCTCTCCGTGGAAAGCACGTTCACAAACGTGTTCTCCGAGCCACGGAAACGTCAAGATGTGTAATGGATGGTCATGCAATCACAAACCGATAGCGGCAAGCGTAGCTTAACCTAAGATCGACCCGTGTGGCTGGTATTATAGCCACGAGCCCCTTAGATAATATTTCAGACTTGCAGTCATATTCAACAAAAAAAAAAGTCAAATATATTATACCTACACTCGCTTCTGCCCGCATCTTCATACCGCCCTCAAGAATTGGGCTCCAATGCAAAAAGATTTATTCAAATCGGACATGTAGTTCCTGAGATTACTAGGGGCCTATAAGCTTACAAACCAACAAATTTTATCTCTTTTATTCAGTATTAAACATATTAATTACATTTTTAAATATTAAAATAAAAATTATAAAAACATTTAAAAATATAAAAAATTGTAGCCCACCGGTATCGGGAACAGGGTCCAAGCTACCGGCGGTCAGGGCTCCAGAGAGAGGAACCTTCTGACAATGCGAGCCGTGTCCAGGAGTACTGCTTTCTGAATCAAGCCCTTAATCCAGCTGCCCAACGAGAGCCTCCTTAGGTGTAGGTCGAGGCTCTTGGCAATTAAGCCATTGGCTGATACGACTATCGGCACAATGATCGCTGAGTTATCTCTTTTATTATTAGTATAGAATATTAATGTAGTCTACTCGTCAATAATAGAACTTGTGCTATTTTGAACCGACTTCCAAATGTTTATTCATACGTCCCAAGTTGTAGATGTAGGAGAGGTCGGCGCTGGACCGAATGTTCACTTAAAGCTGCCAGAATGCTTGTATAGGGATGGGTGTGGTAGCATGTCGATACATTTTATTTTCAAACCCAAAAATATGCGATGAATCTTAGTAAAATTAAAGTAAGTGGAAAACAATGTAAGAATGAGTTCATAATAATTGTAGCTACAAAAATAAAAACGGAACTTTAAAAAAAAATGCATTCTCTCTTTTTTATTGTTTAAGTTATTTCTTAGTGCCATGTGTAAGGCTGCCTGTCCACTGGAGCGGAGCGGAGAAAAGAGGAGCGGAGATGTGCCTATTTTAACCAATAGAATCTTGACTTATGATCACTGATCTAAACTCAGGGGCGGAGTCAAGATTCTATTGGTCAATATTGGCACATCTCCGCTCCTCTTTTCTCCTCTCCGCTCCAGTGGACAGGCAGCCTAATACTTTTGATGGGCAGCAATAAATATAATAATATGGCATAATTAACGGACGTCAGCTTGCAAATTCTGTCGAAATACTCACTTTGCGCTGTGCACTTTTTTTGGAATGGGTAAAAAATGCTAAACTCCCGTCAGGACGTGACCGTAAGATCCGTTGCCTAGCAACCGACATAGTAAATATCAAAATAAATAGTCTTTGACATTACGTAAAGATTGCGAGGTAAGAAATTTTACCCATATTGAATGAAGGGTAAAAATGAAAATAAATAAATATACTACTACTACTAATGAATATTGTATTTAACCACTTATATCATAGTACTTTTATACTGATAAATAAAGCAATTCGTGCGAAATTAATCCCTAACCATTCCAATATATTCAAAAATGCACAACGGTAATGTTCAAGTTTTCACTTCTGCCGGCACTCCCGGAGTGCAAGCCGTTGTTTTTTTTTTGAGTTATGTATTTAAAATAAATCGATATAGCCTTATCGTGCACTTTGTAGCAGCATCACTAACACCTATTTATTTGAAAAGCAAAACTTCTGAACAACTCCTAAAAACCGCCAGGTTCAACAAGGACTACTTTCTAAAACTTGAAATTTTTATACCCATTGCAATCTCCTTGATAAAACCTCATCCAAAAACAAAACATCGACAGTTGCCCAACACTAGTGCCCAGCGGAGCGCGTAATCAGGTGACTGCGCCGCCCGACGCGAATAACGAACGCAGCTCAATTGTTCCTCTTTTGCCCACAAGTGGGGCCCCACTTCCAGCGACAAAGCACCTTTGATGCATCAGGGGTAACGAAGCTGTGGTGGAACGTAGATTGCAGGCGGCGAAACTTACCCATCTGGTCGGTTTTGGTATAATTTGTGATACAAATCGGTTTAGAGTGGCGTTTAAAAAAAGCGAATTGAGCAAGAATTATAGGGAACAGTTTTGAGGGTATGTTTTGAGTAGTTTAGGGTCAATTCACACGTACCACAACCACACCACGTCGCAGCGACAAAATGTGGTCAAGCTGTGGTTACGTGTGAATAGTGTCGCAGCGGCTTTTTGCAGTTGCGTTGTGGTACCGACAAAATGTCGATGTGGTTGCGTTGTCGCTGTCGTTGCGATGTGGTAACCACATGGTCATGTGCAGTTATACTCCGGGTTTCGTAGAGGATGCATGTCGTCGCGATGTGGCCGCGTTGCCGCCGCCGGTGGTGGCGTTGCCGCCGCCGGTGGTGGCGTTGCCGTCGCGATGCAATTATTTTTGCTGTAATGCCAATAAACGCATTTTTCTTTCTTTTTTTTCTTTCTTTCGATGTGGTTGCGATGTGGTCGGCGATGTGGTCGTATTACACAGGTGGTCGATAACAACGGCAAAATGTGGTACGTGTAAATTGTAATATTCATTTTCAATACAAAATATACGCCCGACCACATGACGCCGTTGTGGTGTGGTTGTGGCTGTGGTGTGGTTGTGGTACGTGTGAATTGACCCTTCCAGTTTCGGAGGATTCAAAAAAATCGAATACCACGCATGTCTTCTATCCATGGGAATAGATTTGAATAAATACATTTTGTAGCAAGTGTCAGTTGCGACGGCGTAATGGAGCTGAGAGTACAATGACATTATGCATACGAGATTTTTCAACACATTTACGAGAAAATCAACGCACAGCCTAAACACTGGGTCTATAAGCATTATATTTTTCACAATCAATCAATCAATCAATCAATATTCTTTATTTGTAAACATAGGTTACAACAGTGTGCAAGATGTTACAATTGTTATTATTATAGTTTCTCTATGTTTTGCCATTTGGCGTACAAATATACATTTATAGGAGGCTTTCGCCAATTAAGTAAATTAAATTATAATTCAGTAGTAACAAAGTCAATTTTTATTTTTTATTTTGTATATGTATTTTGTTAAAATGCAATAGGTAATGTCAGCTAAGTAATGAAAATATTTAACAAAATGCAATAATGTCAATAATAAATAATTATAATGTCAATAAGTTACTGATAAGAAAATAAACAAAACAAAATATCAAATTGACATTGTCCACAGAATTATGTCTTACATAGATAGTCATGTTACGAGTATACAAATATTATAATGTCAAAGAACTGTCATTAAAATAGTCACTGAGACAGTAGTAGCATTTCTGGACTAATATGTTACGTAATTTACTCTTGAAATTTACTAAGTTTAATCTTTTTATCGAGCAAGGTAACTTATTGAATATTCTTTGGGCCATATAAAAAGTGTTCCTTAAACAAAAGTGACCACTAAGGAGGGATTTTTGAAAATTCATCCCTTTAATTAAAGTATGTATGGAAGTTTGTCATTGCTGAAACGAAATACAACCGGGCTTGTAACTAAATAAAACAAACTTATTTTGTTAAAAGAATATTTCAAAATTGAAACAATTGTATATTTTATTTCGATGCCATTTTTGGTCCACTCTTAACCGGACTTTTAGACATGGAATTCTACTCCACCGTTATTATTCCTTTATTCATTTCATCATCATCATCCTCAGCCTATTAATGTTCCCACTGCTGGGACACAGGCCTCCTCTCTGTGAGAGGGAGTGGGCTGTAATCTACCACGCGAGCCCAGTGCGGGTTGGTAGATGTCACATGTCTTCGAATTTTTTGGTTCTAAGATATGCCGGTTTCCTCACGATGTTTTCCTTCACCGTTTTGAGAGCAGTGGTGATGAAATTATTTACACAAAGTAAAGCGCCTGCTTGGGTTCGAACCCACGACCTACAACTCGTAAGTCGGGGCCGTTACCACTGGGCCACCACTGCTCTTATTCATTTAAATACTTATAAATTATGTTTTTATTTTTTTTTGGGATATTATAAATTGCATATCAAATAAATAATCGCCTATCAATACATACTCATCATTTATATTCTTATTTACTTCACTACAAATAAACTAAATGTTTAACAGAACTCAAACTGCAGATAATTCGAAATTATACATCAATATAACATTACTTTTTTCCTCATAATGCAATACAGTTAAATTTATTTTTGTACAAAAATACTACATACATAGCATAAATACTGACTGCACAGCAAATTTTCCATATTTCATAGCAAAATAACTATCCCAGTCGCATATTAACCAGTAAGTACAACAAAACCTGTTCATCATATTTGTCTTAATTTTCAAGAAGCTATGCTCGGCAAATTTAATGATTATTATAACAAAAAAAACCTTTTACATTGCATTATTTCTAAAAGCTAGCTAAGAACTGAAAGACTGGACTCTTGCGTATCAACGGGCGAAACTTGATAAGAATGTAAAATTTTTAGAATCTGATTCCGGACTAAATACTTATATAGTTGGAAGCTCAACAGCAAGTGACATGACATTTACTCAAGATTGGGACACTTTTGATGGTTACAAAAAAAACGCTTACGCATATTGGAGAGTTGCTTTGCCCACCCAACAAACCGCCTGGGTCAACGGAAAATGCACCTGCCCCATTTTTTTTAAGAACTATTTGTGCAAGCATATCATCGGACTTGCGATCCGACTCAAGTACGTGGCGCCACCTGCAGAAGCTAAAAATGTGCCTATTGGGCAAAAAAGGAAGCGTGGACGCCCCGCGAAAGCAAGACCCACTTTAATAATTCAATAAATTACAATTTTGTATCTAATTTTATATTTTTTTTTGCTGATCTCATTATGTGGTAATTAATAAATAATAAGACGACTGTGACTAATAAAATGCTGTTTTATTTAGAAAAACTGCTGTACATAATATAAAAATAGAAGCTATATTTAAAAGAAAAAGAGTTAACATGTATAATGTGCATTAAGATTATTAGCTGTGCATTGATGAAAAAGCTTTTGCTTTAGGAAAAATCGCTGTACGCTGCGAAAATAAATTGTAGTGTGTTTCGTGATATTTTGAGTTGAATATTTTGTGAATATCAGGTTGGCGGGTGTAACTTTCAGAAATGGTCGAAATATATCAAAAGATTTAGTACCTAATTAGTACCTAATTGTACCACTAGTGAAATAATTTGTACCTCGTGGGATCGCAAGTTATTGCAATAGTTTTATACACCCGCCATTCTGATGTCAGCTTGGCGGGTGTATTTTTGTGTAGCCGAGATTACTGAGAAGTTAGATATAAAACATACATGGATATTTAGTACCTAATTGGTACCTCTCTAAACATACCTTAAACCAAAGAAATCTCCTCGGAATTCGGCAGAAATTGATAAATAGTTTTTTTTATACAGAGTGTTACAATTTGTTGCTTGTTTGACACAAGAAACACAACAGAGGAAACCGGGGATACTTGACTATAGGGATACTTAGCATCAGGGGGAATGACAGCTCATTTCACGGTGAGTTTTTTACAGAATAGACCGCAGCAGGTCTCGTTCCACCGGCTGGCCGGGATGTCATTTAGTTGCCTGAAAACACATGACGTTAAAATTTATTTGAAAAAGGTATGTAGGTATATTCACAGATGAATTTTCATTAAAAAAAAATCTGCCTCTTGATCACGTTACACACTAAATCATGAATGGCAATCAAAGGTCTTAGTAGGTATCTTAAATATTAGTTTACATTCATTATAAGCGAATTGGCCATAATTTTGACATCTGTTTGCAGATAGCCGACCTGAGTCTCTTCTTTTCCTATATTCTTATTTAAATACTTATATGAAATAATGTTTATCTTCAAATTCACTTAGGTACTATTTCTAGCCATATTTATGGTAAATAGAAAACCCCCAAATTTTTTTTATAAAATTTCACTGTTAATAACAAAATAAATATTAATGATGTACTCTTTCGGCATACTCAAATGAACTCAGACCGAACTCGACGCCCTGGACAGGAGGGCCCGATTCAAACTTAATGGCGGGTCGGAACATGAGCGAGTCGCTGCGCAGATCAGCGGGGGTGAGGGGTGGGGTACTACGCAATGAGCAAGAGCAACTAACTTCCGAGCCGCCATTAAATTTGAATCGAACTATACCTGTTTACGAAGAATAAACTAGCTCTTTCTGAATAGATGAGATAAAAAACATTTTTTTGTATTTGTGTCCGTGCGTTATTTTGTTTGCAAATAATAATAAGACTCTTGAATTGTTTGATATATTCAGTCAAGTACACGATAATTATGTAAAGCTATTATTAAATCAATATTAGAACCTTGAAAATTTGCAGTTTACAGCTTCACATAGAACCATTTCCTATGCAAACTGAACCTATAATCTGGTTGTTCTTTCACTTTTAGAACCATATTGTAGAACTGCAAGTGGCATAGAAATGAAAACAATCATTATTTTGTTCATGTAGGTGATGTGAGCTGTCATTCCACCTGATGCTAAGTATCCCTATAGTCAAAAATCCCCGATTTCCTCAACTGGTACGAGAGCTCATGACCAAAATTTTTACCTCATCGCTTTACGACCAAAACCGTATAAAATCTTTTGCTTATTCTGAATCAAAAACCCCTTTTTGAGAACTTCTCCACGTCTCGCCTGACCTGCCCGCTTTTTCAATAATGTGAAAAAAACAAATCCGAACTGTATCATAGTAATTTGCCTGATTTTCGGAATGTAGTTGAACGATAGGTTTTAGGTACCAAAAACACAATTTTCAGACCGCATCACACGTACCAAGGAGGCCATTCGAGGAAATAAAAAATTACGCATAAAGCCATAGCCAACAGTCTGAAAATCTTGTTTTCAAGTGAACATTGGTCAGTTGATGCGAATAAATCATTTTTCAGAAGTGTGAGCAACTTATTTGTTGCATCCATTTTTAACGTGTTGAATTTTTTTTCCAGTGGGTAACATAGGATGTCTGTCTGTCTGAAAACTCTTGGGCATGAACAAAAAAGTTGCCCAAATGTAGAAAAAAATTATATCAGACAAATTTTGTGTATCATACTACTAATCAGACAACTTTTCCATAATCAGAAATGATGAAAAGTTCGTATTGCGGAGTATTTACGTACGATTATCATAGAGCTAACCCAAAACCATCCAATTGATATTGAAGGAGTTTTTAAATAAATTGGACAAAAGAAAACTGAAATAATGTTTGAAAAATGCAGCATATTGAATAAAAAAACATCGTTTTAATCATTGTCGGACTCATCATCGTTGTCGTAAGCTTCGATCAACAAATTGTTGATCAAAGGTCGTAACAGATAGGAGCGTAACAAGCACCGTGCGTTAACCGCGGGTGACTCCAAAACGTTCTTTTCCTTTTTGGAATTATATATGTAACATTTAAAATGTCTGAAAACAGGTTTTTGGTAACCATACAAAAGATTAATTAAAAAAAAATTGAATCAGGTTGCTAAAGAGACAGGTTGAAATTTTTATTTTGACAGTTTTGAAAATGCGCTCAGGCAACATATGACCCGCAATATGTTTGAAATTAATTTTTCATAATAAAATGACGAAACCAATTACATTTTTAATATCAGACATATTGTGATAAAACCGTATGCCAATTTTTTTTGTCATAGCAAAAATGGACCTCCATCCAGTCGGGCTCAGAACCGTCTAAACTAACGATTTTTTACGGTATAGGCCATAAAACGATGCGACATGGTTTTGGTCGTGGGCTCTCGTACTCTTTGTGTCAAACAAGCAATATATCTGTAAAAAAATTACACTCTGTATAAAAATATGAATTTTTCCATTTCTGCCGAATTCCGATGAGATTTCTTTGACTTGAGGTATGTTTAGAGAGGTACCAATTAGGTACTAAATATCCATGTATGTTTTATATCTAACTTCTCAGTAATCTCGGCTGCACAAAAATACACCCGCCATTCTGATATCAGAATGGCGGGTGTATAAAACTATTGCAATAACTTGCGATCCCACGAGGTACAAATTATTTCACTAGTGGTACAATTAGGTACTAATTAGGTACTAAATCTTTTGATATATTTCGACCATTTCTGAAAATTACACCCGCCAACCTGATATTCACGAATATTTTGCTGTGCAATCAGTAATTTTGATGGGAATTCGGAATCTTATTGCATAGAAAAAGGATATTTTTTGATTTGCGTTTAACCGGTCAAGCCGGACCGAAGCCCCAGGCGCACGAAAACTCCCAATACCGTCAAGCCTCGTTGTGTCCCCGGGAACACGGTACGTTCATGCAGATTGCAGCTCTATTTATATGTAATATACGGGCTGATATGGTCTGTGGTTGGTTTTGATTTATGGTAGGATAATATACCTGTCGAATAAATCGACCATAACGTCAAAATATGCAGAAACAACTCTAAAAAAAAGTAAAAATTGAACATTTTTGGTACGGCAAAATGGCGTCCGCGCATGCGTGCCGTGCACTGCACTCCGCGTTCTATTTATTTGTTTTCTATTGTTTTTTAAGTGTAAATCGATGGGAAATGGTGTTATTTCAATAATTAAGTAGTGTCGTCATCGTATTTAGATAAAATTTGCACAAAATAACATCGTAATTACCTATTACGGACCCATCAAAAAATGTAAACAAACTCGGTAGTGAAAAAACGTGTTGATGTGGAATTTTGAGTTTTGTGTGTGTTTTGTGTATGTAATCGCTGGTAAGTCATTTATTTTATATTCTTGAATAACTAATAAATAATAAAAATGCATAATACAGAAAGAAAAAGAGTTCAATATTTTTTTGTCAACTAAATAATGTTACGTAATGATACGGTTAACGATTTATTGAACTTTTTTATTTATATGTGTTTTTATTTATTATTATTGTCCGTAAATAATGGTTTTGACCGATAGTATATGTATTCATAATGTATCCTGCGAAGTTTCATGTGAATCGAACCAGTAGTTTTATTATAAATAATCAAAACAATGAACAAAGGAATTTCTTATAAGAATCTTATAAGAATGTTTATTTATCAATACTAGCGTTCGCTTACAAAGATTCTAAGTATTATAAAAAATCCTTTGTCTAATCAGGAACCCAAAACCATTAACGATAAGACTATTTACTTAACAAAAAGCTCTCAGTTTTTGTTTATATTAGCGAGCTCTTATCTCTGACGCGCCGCGATCGTGTCGCGCGGCTTGACGGGTGTCGCAAAATCGCGTCGCGCGGCTTAACCGGTTAAATACTACCCATTTTTTTTAAACATTCAAAGTAAATCGGAAACAGGGTCCAAGCTACTGGCGCGCGGCGGTCAGGGCTTTAGAGAGAGGAACCTCCTAACAATGCGAGCCGTGTCCAGAAGTAGCTTTCTGAACAAAGCCCTTTATCGAGCTGCCCAACGAAAGCCTCCTCAGGTTTTGGTCGAGGCTCTTGACTATTAAGCCATTGGTTGTCACGACTATCAGCACAATGATCGCGGAGTTCACATTCCAAATGTCGACAACCTCGCGAGCCAAGACAGGTCGAGATTCGATCGACTCAACCAGCCCGGCCTTTAGTTATGTCTATAAAAATGTATAATAAATTGCCAAATGAAATAAGAGAAGTAAGCAAAACAAATATATTTGTTAATAAATTGAAACAATTCCTAGAATCAAAGTCGTACTACTCAGTAAAGGAGTTTTTAGATGACAAATCGATTGCAAAATTAAATTATTCTTTCTTAAACACCAAACATTATAAAATGGACATAAATAATAATAACATAATAATAATAATGAAAATACTTCAAATAATTTCATAATAATTACTTGCAATATTCTTAACAATACATAAAATGAAAATAACTAATATACTTACTATACTTTTATACACAAACCCAATATTTTTATAGACACCCAATTAAACACCTCAAATTTATATTGACATTGAATTGCTTGAATTGTTACTTAGCCCTCTTCCTCTCTCCTAATCTTGCTGTGCCCGACAGGGTCCATATTGGTCTTTTACTTTGTTATACCATCTATGTAGGTAATACATATGGAATGCAATAAATAATTGAGTATTGAGTATTGAGATTCTTGATTAGACACTCCCCTTTTATTATTATTAATACGTCACAGCGTGCTAAGTGTAGTATTTGCCAGTTCATTGAAGTAAGGAAATAAATACATTCTAAAAAACGACTTGAGAAACGATCTTTATTGTTCTTCAATTCGATATATATTTTAAAGATTGCTATATCTTTCCTATGATATTGATGACCTCGGCTTCGGCACATCCCGACGTAAACAAAGGCAAATCTTCAAGTACACCTTCCATATCCGTTTCAACTACTGCCCCACCCTATTATCCCTTTTTCCTGTCCCCTTTTTCGGTCGCCTCGCTCCACCGCTCGCAGCACAGATGGTCGACCTATCCCCCTAAGTCAAACGTCCCGACTTCTTTTTAAATCTTTTGGGATTTCAAATATTCTAGTGCTCTATGATTTTTCTAAGTCTTCTCCTTGAGACGACATCGTGGTTGACTTTAAAAGAGGAATGGAGTTCAGTTAGGTTAGGTTAGTTCAGTTGGATGTATCTTATGTTGTACTAGCTTCTGCCCGCGACTTCGTACGCGTGGAAGTCATAAGACACCAGTTAACACCACAATATATTTATTTATTTTATTATTTATGTACACACAGTAAAATACATTCAGATACGACAATCATAATTTTGAGTACAAAGGTACTGCTTATATACTACAGTTTATAAAACTTTCGTGTATACTACGTTTGTAATATTGATCTCAGCAGTTAAAATACACAGAGAGTCAGGACTGGTGACTCGGGAGCTAGCGACGTACAGTGTCCGTGCGAGAAGCAGCTCGTCCTGAGGTCGACACCCGCAGCCTTCAGCATTTTTTTTTTCTTTTGCATGGGGAATCATCAAATCATGACTTTTCCCGCGCTGGGCGGAGCGAAAGGGCGTGTCAGACTCTTACTGACTAAAACCCACCCGTGTTACTTCCCTTGCCTATGCCAGGGGCCACGGTTTCCCCTTAGCAACCCCAGCAGGCACCGGCCCTAGCGGACCCATTCAGTTTTGCTGACATCTCTTTGAGGCGCACGTGGAACACGACGCGCCGTCGACCCGGGCCTGATCCTTATCGGACGGCGAGCTACCCATTGCTCTCCATCCGCAGGCCCGCGCCTACGGTGGCCGGAAATCGGCTACCAATTCCCGACGCCCGGGGCGTCTCCTACGGCGGCGGCTTGGGGCATAAGGGCGTGACCTTTGTCTGTCCCTTGCGCGCCCCGCCACCTCCTTCGCGAGCATTACTGCTTCGCAGAAGGAGGTGATGGCTTGCCTTGCCCTCTCGCTCCGCACCATGGCCTTTACCAGAGTGGGACGCGAGAGGTCGCTGCCGCCAAGCGCCTCCACAAGGACACGCCAGTGCTTCGCCCAAGCCGGGCAGACATCCACATGCTCCACCGTGTCCTCCGGGCGGTCCACACAGTGGTGACATCCGGGCGTTTCCTCCCGCCTTATGCGAAACAGGAACCTCCCGAAACAACCGTGTCCGGTGAGGACCTGCGTCATGCGGAAGAAGAGGACGCCGTGGCACCTCTCTAGCCACTCCTCAAAGAGGACACTTATCGTCACAATGGTGGCGTGCCCAAATCTGGGTTGCGACAATCACACACTCCAAGCCGCCATGAGATCCCGCCGGAGCTCTGTTCGCTGTACCGTGATTTCTCGCGGCAGTGGAGCCTTCAGCCTTCAGTGACGGTCCTTGTGACTTATTGATAATTAATCATCGCAAAGCATACGCTCACAGGGAACTGCACGCGCTTAAACTTGTAATTGTGGGGAATTAGTGGTATACGCGGTATATACACTGTCTTGCCAATGCCACAACCTATTAGAATTTCCGCCTTGACGTCGTTTCCTTGCAAAGACACGACTTTGAGCCGAATTCCGTTACAAAGCTTTGGCGGAGTTAAGTTCCGAAGGAGCATAATCGGGACACCGACCTTCAGCTGGATTTTCTGCGCCGGAAGTCCAGTTGCCATGAGCGAATTCAGAAATTCTACGGGGTAATGTGTGGCATCGTCTTCCTCCACATCAGCATAAATGGAGGTTTATATCACTTCGCTCCCTACAATTTGCGAGAGAATACCGTGGTTGATCACTGGTGCTTGATCATTTTTGACGTTAAAATGGAACACGCCCAAGAATTCTCTTGGTACGGAATTCGACTGATGTCTTCGTACACCAGACGAATCGGATCTTCTAAAGTGGGAACTACTCTACCAAGAGTCTCTGGTAGGGCCACCTGGCCACACTCCTCTGTTATAGTGCCTTCACCAACTTTTAGAAGAACATAGGAGAATTCTTGAGCATGTGGATTCCCGCCAAGCCGAGCTCGCATGTTGATGGTCAAGCGCAGTCTTAGAACTCTTGACCATAGAGTTGACCTTTTCAACAAAGCATTCACCTCGTCAGACAGAACTGTGGCTCCACCCATAATGGCTTGGTTCCTGCGGATTTCCTGCAGGGTTCTGTTTATAGCTTCCACTGCTGTCTTATTTGCCATAATGCTTTCATCCCATACGATGAAGCGCTAACCCTAAGCAGGCATCCCTTGTTACTGTTGCGTGACACCTCACAAACAGCGTTTCGTTGTTCTCTAAATTGATGGGAATCTTAAACATGAATGGCGCGCGCTGTTTTCTCACCAGAAAGCAGTGTGGCAGCGATTCCAGAACATATTGGCGATTACACACAGATTTTAAAATCGCTAGGACAAAAATCTGCTGTCAAAATCTGTGTAAAGTAAAAAATTAAGCTAGTTTTTTTTTGTACTGGTCAAGGCCTCCTCGAAGTCTTTCCAGGTAGGTACCTACTCTTTTCACATGGGCCGTCTCAATAAAGAATCTTAAGCAACGCTGTCACAGCAGACCAAGCAAGGAATTAATACCTATGTACTATACATATACATATAAACACCAGGTATAGTTAATTTATTTCGCAAAAGTCCTGTCTTGTCGCCGTTATGACGTTAATCATAAGGTTTAAATTGCAATAACTAACAGGACTTCGTGAAATGGTTTAAGCAAACTGTAAAAGGCGAACGTTTTTCGGTTTTTTTCAATATTTTTCCTTGATACCAAAAGATGCATATTATGCCATATTGAACTACTTTACAATATGCTTTTAAAAGTAAATAGCGCTAAAAATATTGTGTTTTTTTTACATTCGGTTTATTCTATAATCCGTAAAAAATCATTTTATTCTTATAGTTTTTGGCACTAAAATGATCAGAAGACAACCCTGTATGTTTTGTGACTGTAAAGTGCTTGTGACGTAGCAGTTTCCCATAGATTACGAAGTTTTCCTTTTTTAGTGAATTTAATACATTGTACGAACTATTACAAACATAAAAAAAATAAAAAAACACATAAAAAATAAAAATCGTATTACAAAATGTAAAAAAGAGAATCACAAAAAAAAAAACAATAGATGGGATTCGAACTAACAAACTCGGGATTGCAAAGCAACCGTCTAACCGCTTAGCTATTTGCTTACTTGAAAGTTAGTTAAAATTGCCGTTCCTATATATTTCATGATTGACTGCTTAGTTCCATAAAGGTATAGCGTGATGATAATCATTTAAAAAGTTAAATCGGTAACTAAACTATCTACAATATGCAAACCTTTTGGCGCATCTTTTTACAATTTGCGGAAAAAAATACGAACATAATGTAATATTGCTCATCCCCCTTAGCAAATAGCGTGATAGTTTATACCCTACCATTTGACCAGACTTATAGGAAATATCTATGCAAAATTTCAACAGAATCTGTCCAGTAGTATTTGCGTGATGCTGGAACATACATACAGACAAACAGACAAACAGACAAAAATTCTAAAAACTATATTTTCGGCATTAGAATCGATCCCAGACCTGGTAGCAATTACTTTTTTTCAAAAATATTCAATGTACAGTTTTGACTTCGCTACGATTTTATTATATGTATAGATTTTATGTTTAAGTTGTGCAGCTTTGAGCATAGTAATGATATTAACTGCCACTCCATTGCAGGCATTGTCAGGTAAAGTTAATAAGCTCATTTGTGTATGTGTAATTTCGCCAGCACTCGTTTCAACATTTCTAACGATAAAAACTTTTTTACAAAAAAAAAAAAAATACCAGACTTTCAAAATACAAAACTTAAAAATAACTTTAATTACTGATTATATTACTCAATACTTAATACGTTTATTGCATTCCACAATGTGAACTTAGGTGGTAGGTACATAAAGACATACATTCGTTTTGGAGCATTGTGGGCCCTGTCGGGCATAACAACATAAAAGTTAGGAGGAGGGCTATTATATAATAATCATAATCATAATCATAATCATTTATTTGTCAGAATATGGTACATTATATGGTCTTAAGATTAGTCAATGGTATCTTCACATTCTGCCAAGTGTGGCGTGCAAATAATAGGTACATACATTTATTACAGGAGAGAGACTATTAGATTAGTATTAACATTATTGATACAATTTTAGTTATGTCAATAATAATATCGTAAAGACAAACAATTTATTTGGGATGTCAAACTATCATTTTAATGTCAGAGTAGGATGTCAAAATATAAAAGATTAACAATTTAATTAGGATGTCAAAGTATCATTCAAATAGTCGTTTAAATTATAATAACATTTAATACATAGCAAGTCTTTCAGTTTCTTTTTAAATCCATTTAAATTTAACCCTTTAATTGATTTTGGAATTTTATTATAAACTTGCGGGCTATGCAGAATATGCTTTTCCACATTAAGGCTGTTTTGGCTCTCCGTCCGCGTAACATATCATTCCGTCTGTTACGTTTAACAGTATCTGATAGGTTCGGAAACAAGTGTGCATTCAACTTAACAAATAAAGCAGTTTCATAAATATACAAAGCCGGGAGTGTCAGAATTTTGTATTTTCTGAAATATGGTTCACTACTGTCCGTTACTTGAAGCCCAAACATGGCTCTGATGGATCGCTTTTGCGCTTTAAAAGCGGCTTCTCTGTTTGTTGAATTACCCCAAAATATAATACCGTATCTTAATACAGATGCCACAAGACCATGATAAGCTGTGAGTAGAGCATCTGTGTTAACTGTTGGAGCAAGTTTATACAGGGCATAGGATGAACTACTAATTTTTTTACATAGAGCTTCAATGTGATCTTTCCAGTTGAGCTGCCTATCTATAATCAAGCCTAGAAATTTCGAACTATCTACATCGTCAATTTTATTACTTTGGTATTGAACCTCCATTTTCGAACTGGGTTTTTTATGGCCAAAGTGCATTATTTGGGTTTTTGCAAGGTTAATTCTTAAATTATTATTATTAAGCCAAGAGATTAATGAATTGACCGCGTTATTGACATCAAATTCATACAATTCAGGTTTATTACAAGGTATTGTTACCGTACTATCGTCAGCAAAGAGTGTTATAGGGAAGTCTATGGCTTTGGGCAGGTCATTAATATAAATCAAAAACAGTAAGGGTCCTAATACACTGCCTTGTGGTACTCCAAAATACACTGTGCGTTCTTTGGACAGGTATGTAACTTCTTCTTTAGTCTTTGAATTTAAATCTGTTATAGCAGTGACTTGTTTTCTATTTGAAAGGTAAGTGAATAATAAGTCTAGAATGTTACCTCTTATACCATAGGAGTCAAGTTTATTTCGTAAAATATTGTGGTCAACACAGTCAAACGCTTGGGTCATATCACAATACACAGCACAAAAAGGTGTCTTATTGTCAATATTAGTCATAATTTTATTTAGAAAGTCAAAAATAGCCATATTAATCGTCATATTCTTCCGGAAACCTTTTTGCTCGTTGCAGAGAATCATATGTTTTTCTAAGTATGCGTATAGCTCATTGTAAATATATTTTTCAAAAATTTTAGAAAAAATTGGCAAAAGTGCAATAGGTCTATAGTTCTGCATTAGGTGCTTATTACCTTTTTTAAATATAGGTTTAACTATGGAGATTTTAAGACGGTCTGGAAAAAATCCCTGGCTGATACACAGGTTAAGAATGTGACTCAAGTGTTTAGAAATTAAATCGGCAACGTGTTTTATAATCTTAGTTGAAATTTCGTCATATCCTACGCTATTAGTGTTTTTAAGACCTTTTATAATGTTAAATATTTGTACCGGTTGACATGGAGCCATGAACATTGACTTTTGTTTATTCAATATGTAAGCACTCGATCTTTTACCTGATCCTGGTACTGGCATAATTTTTTCTACAAAATAGTCGTTGAACTTGTCAGCAATTAATTGAGGTTTTTTGATAGTTTCATTGTCAATTTGAATTGTATTTAATGAGTCATTAGGTAGATTGAATTTAGAGTTTTTTATTATTTTCCATGTCATTTTGCTTTTATTGTCAGAAGTTTGAATATTGTAGTTATTTTGAGATCGTTTAGTCAGTTTAATAAGTTTCTTAAGTAACTTTGAGTAATTAGAATATTTTTTCTTATTTATATGAGTAGGTTTAAGTCTAGACGTCCATAACAATTGCCTTTTCTTGAAGCTACATAATTTAAGTCCTCGCGATATCCATTTTGGTTTTTTACTTGTTGTTATTTTTATACGTCTAATGGGGAAGCATAGGTCATAAAATAATTTGAATTGTTCGATAAATGAGTTAAATGCATCATTTGGATTTTCACTATCATAGATTTCAGAGAACGTTAGTTTCTCAAGACAGGTTCTAAATTTGGTCATATTTTCTGGGCTAAAGTCCCATTGTGATTTATACCAATATTTCAAAATACAGTTAATAGGTACGGGACACTTCAGCAATTGCGCAGTGTGATCCGATAGGGCAAATTCTATCACTTCCGTCCTGCATTTCTTCTCGAAATTGTGGGCGAAATTATCAATGCAGGTTTGGCTTTGCATTTTTATATATTTGTTAACAATTTTAATATGAATCTACTCTTTCGTAGGTATTGTGTAGGTAGGTAGGCTGATAACTAATTGTGTACATATAATTTTTACAACTCATATATTGGATTTAAACATTAATATTTATTTAAATTATACATATATTATTATTATCATTGGTAATTATAAATAAATTATTATTGCGTTTTTTTATCATTTAAATATTCATGTACATTATAATAACATTTACAGATTAGAAATTGTTTTAATTTATTTATAAAGTTATAAAATTTTTGTTCATTTTTAATTTCATCAGGTAGTTTATTATATATTTTAACTGACATTACTAAAGTGCTTGTGGAGTGAATTAAAGCCATGCGCAAGCGGTGCGCGTCCTTAGTGCACAGGGTGCGGGCCAGCTCCAATACTGTCCTGAAAATGATCGCTGAGCGATTAGAATGCCCCTACATGCGACAATGCTGTAACAGACATGTATAGCCAGGACATCTCATTGACACTGACCTACGAGTACATGATTATATTCTATAATGACATTGTTTGATGAAATTATTATTTTTATTTAATTTTAATTCTGTGACATATAATTTTAATTTTGATTCTGTGACCCTTATAATTTGTACAACTCATTCTTTTATTTTGATTTAATTTGACATTTAATTTTAATTTTGATTCTGTGACCCTTATAATTTGTACAACTCATTCTTTTATTTTGATTTTTTTGACATTTAATTTTAATCCTGTGACCTATATAATTTGTACTTATTTTAACTGCATATTAATACAAATATCAGTCAAAATAAAAGATTTGTCTTGTCATCTGGTTCAGATGGGGCGACATTTTACCGTTTTTGACAGCCGTCTGGAACAGACGGCTCGACATATGAAAGTAAGCTACGCAAACAAAGACCTGACTGACTGATACTGTTGGATTTTCAACACTAAGCTCAGCGCTGAGAGTTGAAAATTCAACAGTGCACTTTTATTTAGGAATTCATTTAAGTGTCACTTAGTTGTCGGTGAAAACGGCATTAATGTACCTACTTTGTCTCTTAGTACCTGCTACTTTAATTACACATTTATTGCTCCTACACTAGAAACAACAAAATAGCCAAGCAAAGTAATAAATACTGAAGATATAAAACAGCAGAGGATTTTTATTGGCCCGGCCATAACTTTAAACATGAGATCGCCACCGTTTGCGATAATTTATGGTTATTATCGTACTCTTAAAGCAAACAGGGGCCGTACCATGAACATTTTAAATACTTGCCAAGTACAGGACAGGTCAACTTGGCATTTTAACCTGACAGGTTTTCTATTTGTACCATGAGCATTTCAGTCTGACCTGCAATGTATTAACTTCAGACCTGCTACGCTACCGTTGACCGGTACGTCATATTATAAACAAACGTTCGGAAATACTTTTTCGGAATGTTACCGGTTTTACGGTTATATAAAATTAATTTGATAACAGTATAAACTTATCAAAAAAATTAAATAAAATATAAATAAAACTATGTTTCGCAGCAAAAAATCTTATGTAACACGATTATGACGTGGAGGTCTTTTAGATGTAAAATAAAGGTACCACCAACAACACCAACCTACTTGAATGAAAACTTACCAAAGCTATTGCTATTTTCGAACGACTATAGCGTGTCAAATAAATTGTCAACAAGACAAGAATATTTATTGATGACATATAAAAATTGGAAATATAAAAATATTAGATTTTTTTAATACTTAATCACAAGCATTGCAATGGGGTACATAAAAAGGGCTCAAACTCGAGAAATGTCCCGCAGATTGTGGACGGAAGTGACGGAACATTGGATGTGAATTCTATTGTTGGTGGAGGCATGAGGAACAGGGTGTAAAGTTCACTCTTCTCATGAGAAATGGGAGGCTCCTCCGACCAGACGGGTGTTATGTCTGACGGGCAACTGCCCGAAAGTTGTTTTCGGATAATCTTATATATTTATCATGCAAGATTTTTGTAACGTCATATCTTTACTGCGTAGTTCGTATGTAACGGAGTGTATACCGCTACAGTGCTATCGATGATTCAAGAGGCTGGGCAGCTGCAGTTTGTTTTTTTACTAAGACTACGAATATTGTTTTTACCCAAAACATCTATTAAACATTAAATGTGTTTTTATTTATGTGTATTGTGTTCTTTATTTCTATTTCTTTCACATCTACTCACTCGTACCATTTCTACAACATAAGTAGACGACAAAGAGACGTGTTTTTTTGTGGTCTATAATTTTAAATAACGCCACAATAGTATTATATTCACAAATTAATATATACTTACGTTTTTTATTTCAAATTAAAGAAAACAGTTCAATAAAAGTAAGTTTTACACGCCTGCTTAATATGACAGCAGGGCAGCTCAGTTTTCAAGGTTTTACATGTCAAAAATGACTTGATGGTAGAGCCTATCGCAGGTCAGACCAGTGAAATGTTGTCACGTGACCACTGAGCGGCTTTAGTCACGTGATCGCTGGCTTGCCTGTTATTTGACGTGTTCATGGTACAAAATAGCCCGACAGTTCACTTTCCGTCGAAAATTGACCTGCTATAAGAGTGCATGGTAAGCCCCCTGGCCTTACTTGGGTACTTGTAACAGAAAACTGTAGATTTTAAATACTGGATAGATTTGTATGTTTCGTTTTATGGTTCCGTAGTCAACAAGGAAACCTTATACCCTTTTCGCCGTGTCCGTCTGTCTGTCTGTATGTCCGAGGCTTAGCTCAAAGACGCTTAGTACTAGAATGCTGTAATTTGGCATAGATATGCTTATCAATCACGCCGACAAAGTGATTTTAATTAAAAAAAAATTTTTTTTTGGTACCTCCCCTACACGTAGTGGGAATATTTTTTTTCTCGACCTTGTCATGGTGTAGAATGTCGCTAGAAAGTTCGTTCAAAAATATTGTGAGTGTGTGAAAGCCATTTTTGGATTCCGGGATCCGTTTTACGAAATATTAAGCTTTAAAGGGCAAATTTCTGATAGAGTCAAGTACCTCCAGTGAAATGGTTGGTTTTGGATATGTGAAAAAATTCACGGCTGTAATATATAATAACGAAATTAAAAGGAAAACTATCACAGCTAGTTTTAAAGGACGATATGATGATAACTTCCTGTCACTGTTATTTATTGCAGTTAGTGGTATTCGATATTGTGTGGGGTAGGTAGGTACCACAACTAAAAAGAGAAAAATAAAAACTTTACAAAAAAATTAAAACCGACTTCCAAAAAAAAACCACTACAAAGTGTAAAATAACTTTAAATTCGGAAGTCGGTGGCAAAAAACGAAAATTAAAAAACAAAGACACCGACTTCCGAAATTAAAGTTATTTTTCACTTTGTAGTGGGTTTTTTTGGAAGTCGGTTTTTATGCCTCCTTTTAAGCAAATAAGCCTGTGGTAGGAGACTCCGCTCTTTCATAACTTAATAGTATCATTATCATTTACATGTTTAAAAAAAAAAATATGGTACTTACTACAGGAAATAAAAATATAAAAAAGAGAGAATTAAAGCTAAACATGCAGCACGCACGCAGGCGTGTGTGTGAGTGAGAGTGAGGGTGTGTGAATGGGAAAACGTGAATTTGTGTGAACGTGTGAATTTTTAACAATAATCATCATCATTTGCCTTTTACCCACTATGTTGGTGTCGGCTTCCAGTTTTAAGGGATGCAACTGAATACCAGTATTTTGCATGGAGCGACTGCCTGCCACGACCCAGTTACTGGATACCACGATATCCTTTGATAAGACTTGTTGTCAGAAGCTTAGGTCGTATGACCGTCTGTATAAATAAACCAACTGTAAAAAGGGAGGAGCAGTTCATTGAGAATTTTTCCCTAGAAGTTTCCTTTAAACAAGATGTGCCGATTAGAGCCGGGGGCGCGCAGGAGGGGCAGCCTCGACGTGTTTTATATGGAATTTTTCACTTTTTGTACGTAAAATATAAAAATTATTACCAACATGTGCAGTTATTAGGGTTTAAGGGTACCCTAAAGGGGGTCGAAATTTTCATAATTTTTGCGATAGGACGCACCGTTTTCGAGATATCAGCAAAAGAAGAAAAAAAATACAGTACTGTTTTTGCCCCTGAAGTCGAAGTGTTGGTATGAATTTTAGTTCATGACAACTAATTTTATTCCACTCCTTTTTAATCGCGTTTAAAAATAGTCAGATTTAGTTGGATACAGCAAATTTTTTGGTGAAAAACGTCAAATTCAGAATAGCAAAATTGCCATTTTTACTAAACTAATAACTCGGTACAATCTTAGTGCTGTCAAACTAAAATATAGTTAAGTTGTGTCACTTTAGTCTATTTCAGAATGGGAAGTCCTTGTTTGACAGGACTAAACTAAATTTTAGTGATTTTTAGTCTAGTTTAAAGGCATTTGTGACAAGAGAATCGGCACCATTGTTTTCGACGAAGATTTTTTTTCGTAAAACTGACAACCGAAAGGTGAGAGAAGCGAGAATTTCGCGAAACCGGTCCAAAAAAAACTATTTCATTGTATGCCTGGATTTCTAATTTTCAAGCCGGAATAGACTAATAAATCAAAATAGTGCCTATCTATACATATAATAAAATCGTAGCGAAGTCAAAACTGTACATTGAATATTTTTGAAAAAAAGTAATTGCTACGAGGTCTGGGATCCATTCTAATGCCGAAAATATAGTTTTTAGAATTTTTGTCTGTTTGTCTGTTTGTCTGTATGTATGTTCCAGCATCACGCAAATACTACTGGACAGATTCTGTTGAAATTTTGCATAGATATTTCCTATAAGTCTGGTCAAATGGTAGGGTATAAACTATCACGCTATTTGCTAAGGGGGATGAGCAATATTACATTATGTTCGTATTTTTTTCCGCAAATTGTAAAAAGATGCGCCAAAAGGTTTGCATATTGTAGATAGTTTAGTTACCGATTTAACTTTTTAAATGATTATCATCACGCTATACCTTTATGGAACTAAGCAGTCAATCATGAAATATATAGGAACGGCAATTTTAACTAACTTTCAAGTAAGCAAATAGCTAAGCGGTTAGACGGTTGCTTTGCAATCCCGAGTTTGTTAGTTCGAATCCCATCTATTGTTTTTTTTTTTGTGATTCTCTTTTTTACATTTTGTAATACGATTTTTATTTTTTATGTGTTTTTTTATTTTTTTTATGTTTGTAATAGTTCGTACAATGTATTAAATTCACTAAAAAAGGAAAACTTCGTAATCTATGGGAAACTGCTACGTCACAAGCACTTTACAGTCACAAAACATACAGGGTTGTCTTCTGATCATTTTAGTGCCAAAAACTATAAGAATAAAATGATTTTTTACGGATTATAGAATAAACCGAATGTAAAAAAACACAATATTTTTAGCGCTATTTACTTTTAAAAGCATATTGTAAAGTAGTTCAATATGGCATAATATGCATCTTTTGGTATCAAGGAAAAATATTGAAAAAAACCGAAAAACGTTCGCCTTTTACAGTTTGCTTAAACCATTTCACGAAGTCCTGTTAGTTATTGCAATTTAAACCTTATGATTAACGTCATAACGGCGACAAGACAGGACTTTTGCGAAATAAATTAACTATACCTGGTGTTTATATGTATATGTATAGTACATAGGTATTAATTCCTTGCTTGGTCTGCTGTGACAGCGTTGCTTAAGATTCTTTATTGAGACGGCCCATGTGAAAAGAGTAGGTACCTACCTGGAAAGACTTCGAGGAGGCCTTGACCAGTACAAAAAAAAACTAGCTTAATTTTTTACTTTACACAGATTTTGACAGCAGATTTTTGTCCTAGCGATTTTAAAATCTGTGTGTAATCGCCAATATGTTCTGGAATCGCTGCCACACTGCTTTCTGGTGAGAAAACAGCGCGCGCCATTCATGTTTAAGATTCCCATCAATTTAGAGAACAACGAAACGCTGTTTGTGAGGTGTCACGCAACAGTAACAAGGGATGCCTGCTTAGGGTTAGCGCTTCATCGTATGGGATGAAAGCATTATGGCAAATAAGACAGCAGTGGAAGCTATAAACAGAACCCTGCAGGAAATCCGCAGGAACCAAGCCATTATGGGTGGAGCCACAGTTCTGTCTGACGAGGTGAATGCTTTGTTGAAAAGGTCAACTCTATGGTCAAGAGTTCTAAGACTGCGCTTGACCATCAACATGCGAGCTCGGCTTGGCGGGAATCCACATGCTCAAGAATTCTCCTATGTTCTTCTAAAAGTTGGTGAAGGCACTATAACAGAGGAGTGTGGCCAGGTGGCCCTACCAGAGACTCTTGGTAGAGTAGTTCCCACTTTAGAAGATCCGATTCGTCTGGTGTACGAAGACATCAGTCGAATTCCGTACCAAGAGAATTCTTGGGCGTGTTCCATTTTAACGTCAAAAATGATCAAGCACCAGTGATCAACCACGGTATTCTCTCGCAAATTGTAGGGAGCGAAGTGATATAAACCTCCATTTATGCTGATGTGGAGGAAGACGATGCCACACATTACCCCGTAGAATTTCTGAATTCGCTCATGGCAACTGGACTTCCGGCGCAGAAAATCCAGCTGAAGGTCGGTGTCCCGATTATGCTCCTTCGGAACTTAACTCCGCCAAAGCTTTGTAACGGAATTCGGCTCAAAGTCGTGTCTTTGCAAGGAAACGACGTCAAGGCGGAAATTCTAATAGGTTGTGGCATTGGCAAGACAGTGTATATACCGCGTATACCACTAATTCCCCACAATTACAAGTTTAAGCGCGTGCAGTTCCCTGTGAGCGTATGCTTTGCGATGATTAATTATCAATAAGTCACAAGGACCGTCACTGAAGGCTGAAGGCTCCACTGCCGCGAGAAATCACGGTACAGCGAACAGAGCTCCGGCGGGATCTCATGGCGGCTTTTAGTGTGTGATTGTCGCAACCCAGATTTGGGCACGCCACAATTGTGACGATAAGTGTCCTCTTTGAGGAGTGGCTAGAGAGGTGCCACGGCGTCCTCTTCTTCCGCATGACGCAGGTCCTCACCGGACACGGTTGTTTCGGGAGGTTCCTGTTTCGCATAAGGCGGGAGGAAACGCCCGGATGTCACCACTGTGTGGACCGCCCGGAGGACACGGTGGAGCATGTGGATGTCTGCCCGGCTTGGGCGAAGCACCGGCGTGTCCTTGTGGAGGCGCTTGGCGGCAGCGACCTCTCGCGTCCCACTCTGGTAAAGGCCATGGTGCGGAGCGAGGGCAAGGCAAGCCATCACCTCCTTCTGCGAAGCAGTAATGCTCGCGAAGGAGGTGGCGGGGCGCGCAAGGGACAGACAAATGTCACGCCCTTATGCCCCAAGCCGCCGCCGTAGGAGACGCCCCGGGCGTCGGGAATTGGTAGCCGATTTCTGGCCACCGTAGGCGCGGGCCTGCGGATGGAGAGCAATGGGTAGCTCGCCGTCCGATAAGGATCAGGCCCGGGTCGACGGCGCGTCGTGTTCCACGTGCGCCTCAAAGAGATGTCAGCAAAACTGAATGGGTCCGCTAGGGCCGGTGCCTGCTGGGGTTGCTAAGGGGAAACCGTGGCCCCTGGCATAGGCAAGGGAAGTAACACGGGTGGGTTTTAGTCAGTAAGAGTCTGACACGCCCTTTCGCTCCGCCCAGCGCGGGAAAAGTCATGATTTGATGATTCCCCATGCAAAAGAAAAAAAAAATGCTGAAGGCTGCGGGTGTCGACCTCAGGACGAGCTGCTTCTCGCACGGACACTGTACGTCGCTAGCTCCCGAGTCACCAGTCCAGACTCTCTGTGTATTTTAACTGCTGAGATCAATATTACAAACGTAGTATACACGAAAGTTTTATAAACTGTAGTATATAAGCAGTACCTTTGTACTCAAAATTATGATTGTCGTATCTGAATGTATTTTACTGTGTGTACATAAATAATAAAATAAATAAATATATTGTGGTGTTAACTGGTGTCTTATGACTTCCACGCGTACGAAGTCGCGGGCAGAAGCTAGTTGTAAATAACTGAACATTCAAGCCAAATTAATTTATTTACCTAGAACAGTGTATTTGTTATAATTTGGTTACAATCGGCACACAGGACAGGTATATTTTATGCAGTTTAGTGCTGTAGTGTTGGCAGCCATTCGATTGTGTGTAATTTAACATAATTATAATAATACATACAAATATTTTATGGGGATAAAATAATAGAAACGACAATATTAATCATACATAGACGAGTGAGTCTGGCCGAAGATCGGAGCTCGGTAGCGGTCCATGTGGCGAAGCTTGGAGAAGGCCTATGTCCAGCAGTGGACGTCTCTCAGCTGAATTGACAATGACGATGATATTGCTGATACATGTAGAAATGATCGGGATATCCTGAATGCGTAAATACAAGGGCCGATGCAACACAGACAGCGGCTGTATGAATAAAGTATTACAAACACGATTACACCACAGACATTTGAAAACTGTGTGCCTGCATTATGATCTGCTCTGAATGACATTGGCTAAAAACGCTCTGTCTAGACCTCAGGATCAGGTACCAAAACTTGCTTGCGACATAGCGACGCACTTTACGCTACTACTAAATAGCCTGCCTAGCCTAGCTGCAAGCAACTTAAAAGTAGCGCTTGCCGGCCGATGCTTCGATCGCTCGCTCGACTCCCGTGCGGTTGTTCACAGTTCTATCCAAACATCACCCGTTTCATCCATTTCTCCATTTTCGACAGTTCATAATCTAACGGAAATAATACTATGGTATGCATGTCTGTGTTGAATCAGTGTTTTCATTGCCTTAAACAAACAAACGCAGCTGCACTACATCCCGCTGTGTTGCAGCTGGGTTCGGACGGACTATTACTGCTATAAGCCAAAATCAATCAATCTGCCTAGCCTTTTCCCAACTATCTTGGGGTCGGCTTACTGCTAGCCATTCGCAAGATAATGCAGCACAGACAGTGGATGGCTGTGTTGCATCTGCCTTTGTATTTATGCATCCCGAATACATTCGAACATAACCGGAGCCCAAAATTCCTTAAAAGCTGGTTTACTCGAACTGGCAGCAATACCAATGATTTTTTTCCCCCATTTCCAATACTTTATGTATTTTAAGCCACTCTATACACAAACATACATCCAGCAAGCGGAACCCACCATCCACAGATAACCAAGTAATATTTACGGAGAAATTCGCGGCCGAACGAGCGCCATATTTATTAGAGAACCACTTCCGGTTCCGATGGCGGCCATGATTTAAACACGCATTTCCGGTGTATCACTTGACTGTTTTCCGTTGGGTAGGAGTAATATTACATTAATTTATTTGTTCATCGGATTTCAGGGGGTGGGAAAGGAAATGGGGAGGTTAAGTTATTGGTGACGAGGATGGGAAATGATGGGGCTGTTGTGTCTTGTTTTTATGCGTGTACCCCGGTTTTATGGAAGACTATTGATGAAAAACTAAAACACTACAACGTGCCTAGCCTTCAAGATCTTTACACTCTGAATGCGCACAAACATTTCCGTGGGCATTTCCTAAAGTTATGGGAAAATTCATCAAAGAAAAAGCTTTTGAAGCAATTCTTATCCAACGGAGTTGTAACAGCATGGCATAGGCTCCGGGAGAATCTTGTAACGGTTCCCTCACTGAACTGCTTCAAGAATCGACTAGACAGATTAAACATCTCCAAGCTATTTGATACACACGCTTCAACTAATTAGCTACTAGTGTGTCTAGCCAAATAATAATAAAATAATAGCTAAACTATTTAAATTGAGACTACTTTTGGTATCTTCCGTGGACAAAACCTGTTTCTAATGTGGTCATACTACGCATGCTGCTTCGTTCGATTTTTTTGACTTAGACATCGAAATTTCTTTATTTATTTATTTATTTATTAAAACTTTATGCACAAGTACAAAAAAAATAATTAAATACCGTACAAAGGCGGACTTAATGCCTGAGGCATTTTCTACCAGTCAACCTTAGGGTGATGCAGAGATAAAACATGGCAGGTGCAACATAAATGGATTAATAACACGAAAATAACTATAAAATACAAGAATAAATACATAAATATATACATACACACATACATACATACATACATAATAAACATAATAAACTTTGTCAAGAGAAATAACGATCGGTAGAGGAGAAATAACGATCAGTAGAGGAGAAAACGAATCCAGCAAATCATCCCTGGGATGTTTCAGCCAACTTCTTACGTATATGCTCACGTGCCTTCACTTTAAAAGACAACCGACTGGTTGCCGTCCTGATGTTCAGAGGTAGCGCATTCCACAGAAAGACCGCCTGGACAAAGAAAGAAGAGCGAATGAAACCAGAGCGGTGAGAAGGACATCGCAGTAGACGATTGTTGGTGGAACGAAGATTTTTACTATGGGCAGAGCATAAGTATTGAATATGAGAAGTCAGGTAAGAAGGAGAAGTGGGCTTGTCGAGAATAGAGAACAACATAGATAGAGCCCTCACCTCTCTGCGCTGACGAATGGGTAACCACTTTAAAAGCAATCGGTGCGCGGATACATGGTCATACTTACGAAGATTGATAACGAATCGAATGCAATTATTGAGAAGGCGGTCAAGTTTGTTGTAAGTTGTCAATGGGAAAGATTAGGGACTGTACAAGCATTGCCTTTATGTGTGATGGGAGAATATTTTTCAACCGATAGAGCGACCGCAACGTTCCGGTAACTTTTTTACTGACAGTTGTGACCTGCCTTCGCCAGTCAAGACAAGTGTCGACATGCAGGCCGAGATCCTTAACATCGGAGCTAAATGGAATGACTGAGTTGTCAAAGATTACAGGTGGCACAGTTAAGACATTCAGCTTCCTGATGCTGTGGGGGCTACCTATTATGATAGCCTGACACTTGGTAGGGTTAACCGCCACCCCAAATCGATCAGACCAGTTTTTGACCAAACCTAAGTCCAGGTTTAGCTCCTCAATCGCATCAGAAATGTTATCAACACCTGCCTGGCAGTAAAGCTGCAAATCGTCGGCATAGAGATGATACGCAGTCCGAAGCACGGTCGTAATGAGATTAATAAAAATGGAAATTTCTTTATTATATGGATGTTTATTAATGAAAAATCTTTAGAAAAAAAAAACGAAATGATGGTGAAAACCGCATCACAATCTGTTGCTAAGCTTAGAAGAACAACGTGGTCACACAGACAGACACGAAAAACGACTTGAATTTATAATAATTATGAATGCAGCGTGTATCAGAAATGCGTGGTCTTATACCGCTAAAGTCCCAGCGAAGCCATTCGGCTTTGGCAAAGTTTACGTGAATCTGCAGCTGTTGCCGCGAAATTTAAATTTTCTTACGTTTTTAGCAATTTGCATGTCAGTGTCTGGTTGTATCTTGATCAAAATATGATTCGCGACTATAACAGTTTTGTATTTATAGAATGGCTAACTTCTACCCGCGACTTCACCTATAACTATATATATTCCTCAAGAATTAGGCTATCCAATGCAAATAAAATAGTTTTTTTTAAATCCGACTAGTAGTTCCGGAGATTACCCCCTATAAACTTAGAAACAAACAAACTTTACCTGTTTATAATATTATATGTATAATTAATCATGAGAATCATTGATACATCTCTACAAGTTAGATTTGTTCCCTATAAACTTTTTCATGAGAATTTTGTTCTTATGGAACAAATCTAACTTAGGCTGCGTTTCCACCAGAGATGAGTGAGGATGCGTAGCGTAGCGTAGCGTATGCGTAGCAG
Source organism: Conistra vaccinii (assembly GCA_948150665.1). Classification (NCBI taxonomy): domain Eukaryota; kingdom Metazoa; phylum Arthropoda; class Insecta; order Lepidoptera; family Noctuidae; genus Conistra; species Conistra vaccinii. The sequence goes on from OX411339.1 coordinate 17,728,264, forward strand.
GGATTATGTGTGAAACTAACCAATATCAACGTTAGCTTAACTCAAACTATGACAGTGAAGCGATGTTATTGGTTAGTTTCACACACATCCTTCGCAACGCATCCTCGCTCATCTCTGGTGGAAACGCAGCCTTAGAGAGATGTATTAATGATTCCAATGAATATAAATACATAACTGTTATAGTCATGATATTAAATATTGCATTTCATAATCAATATTCTAGTTCGCTAATTAGCCACATTTCTTATTTCTATACAGTAATATTGCCAAATTCATAAAAATAGCGAAATATGTTTGACGCCTGTTTGCGACGTGTTGCTTTCAGAACATACTTACCATCAATTTCGTCAGCTATTCCATACAAAACTTTACGACTTTAAATATGAACACGTATTTAATTTCTGATACTGCTGTACATAGAGTGAAATCCGCTGAATATATAATTATTCAAGTATTTAGCCTGATGGTATCCTACCCTACCTACCTACCTACCTTGTATAACAGCAACTTAGCTACAATAACCAGGATATAATATAATATATTTTTTGTAACATTTGCATTTTGTCCGCAAAAAAAGAAATAAAACAACAAGCATTCGTATAGAAATAGCCCGGGGGAATAAAAACGGCTTGTAGCGAGGCGAGCCGGGGTAAACGCTATTTATTCAAGTTTATTTTGATGTTGAGCGATGTCGGACATTTTGCATGTGGCTTGACTTGAAATGTTTTGCGGAGGAATGCGAGTTTGTTGAGAATGTAATAGAAAATTATCTGATTATGTAATGCAGTAAATGAAATTGAATAGGAAAAGAGGGTAGCTGGTATTTTCCTTGATTTAAACTCGGCTTTCGATACAATTGACCACAAATTACTCATTGCAAAATTGGAGCATTATGGTGTGAGAGGCAAAACCTTACATCTTTTCTCATCTTATTTAAATAACAGGAAAATGTATGTGGACATAAGCAATATGCAAGCTAATGGTAATAGCAATTGCAATAAATGTTCTATGCAAGATATAGTAGCGGGCGTATCCCAAGTATCGATTTTGGGGCCTATTTTGTAACTTACATGTGCTGTTAGAGAATTGACCGTGACCGTCGATTTATGAGAGAACATGTTTGTTTTTGGGATATTAAATTCATCCCAACTACGGAACCCTTCTTTGTACGTGGTCCAACACGAACTTGGCCGGTTCTTTCTTTAGTTTAGACTGTCCTACTGCTAAGCAAAGGTCCATAAGTCCTACCAGGAGTTCTTTTTCCTCACCACTTCGAACCAGTGGGGTAAATGGTAACTCACTTACAGTAGCAATGGGTTTCATTTTGGCAGTTCAACAACACTCATTGCGTTGTCCACGATATTGAGCAGACAAATTTTTCGAACATAATTATATGAAGCAATGGCTTTGCAATATATATCCTTCAAAATCATTTAGATTTTGATTGATTTCATAGTAAGTTATTAGGGTGGAAGGCTGGTTCGAGGTGAGGTACTGCATATTAGTTAATTCGACCGTAACTATCCTCTCATCCGTTTAAATGTACGTTTTGTTTGTGCAGAATTTTTGTTTTTCTTCCTATTCTTTCTTCTTTCATCCTCACTAGAAAAGAAAGGATTCTCTGACTAGACGGGTGTTGTGTCTGGCGGGCAACTACCCGTAAGTTGATTTCGGATAGTCTTCTATATAATGTCGTTCGCGCGGTCAAATTTAATTGCACGATTCAGGATTTGTGTGACGTCATGTCTTTAATGCGTTGTTCGAATGTGGCGGTGTAACCGCTACAATAGCAACACTTTCAGCTTACAGTATTTAATCTCACGAAACGACGCGCGCTTTACTTGTGATTACAATTGAAAGTGTGTGTATGCGCAGGAGCTCTCGGTACCGTCCGAGACAATGGCGAAGTCTTGACGTGTGTGTGTTATCTGCAGACGCTACTCATCTTCACGCACACATTCACAATGTGTTTGTACAATTGGCGACCACAAGTAAAGCGCGCGTCCTTTCGTGACACAAAAATACTATACTTCAGTCGGTACCCTACTTTCCGCCAATGTATATTCCTACACCAACTTTGAACATAACAACATGACAAGACAGAGTGGTCCCATTACTAACAGGACTTTATATATGACCACTTGTCAGCTTATACTTGCAAATGTTCCCTGCAAGTCACTAGAACTTGCAGCAAGTGGAAAAGTTAAGAAGGCAGTGGGCACCTTTATTAAAGTTGGACTATAAAAACTAAGTTTGAGGATTATTTTTAAAGTAGACTTAGAGTAGGTGGTTGAGTTAAAATAATTTTTTTTCTAGAAGTTTCTTTAAGCTCAAACATTATTCTAGGGTTTATTATTGAGATAGCTTCTGCTCTCGAGTTACGGCCGAGCCCAATAACCTATTTATCACCAGTTTTGGCATACTGAAGATAGAAAAACCTATCTATCTATGGTTTAAACGTGCCAATAATCAACGTGTCAGAGAATAGAGAATCTTAGGGAATGACATTCAATGACAGATAGAATTATACTGTCTACCATCAATAGCGATTTGTTTTTTACTGAAAATAGTTTATTGGGTTCGGGTTCAGCCGCTAATCGGAAGACAGTCCAAATTCTGACATAATTACCAATTCTGTCATATGTTTATGTCAGAATTGGTAATTATTGTGCACTGTTATAGACGACCTCGTAATTGCTTTATCACCTAAAGGGTAGGTAAATGCCGGTGACCTTGGTCACAAATGCACGTTGCGGTCACGCCGCTCAGTTTCGGTTTCATCGGGAATATTTATGTTTAGTAACGAAAATATGAATATTAAAAAAAAACATAAAAAGTAGTTTGAAAGTAATATCGTTTTTTATGCTTTGGGTAGACATTACTTCCGGAATTTATTTCATAAATTATTTTACTACAATACTTGAACCTTCACATTATAGTATTGATACTCGTATGTATGCGATCTAGCTTAACATACATTTTTTGCATAACGTATTTGCATTTTTTAAGACGTAATAGCAGATTTAAAAGCCGCTAAAATAATATATGCACCTAACGCCTTAAGGTTGAATATCACAATCACTTCATTAAACGACAAGGCTTACTTGTCTATGTGTTGTGACAGATAATAGTTTCAATCTTAGTGCTCCAACAGCAGAGGCAACGGCAGCTGCTGATGCGTTGGCAGCTGCCGTGTGCGACGTGCCGCTCGTGTATATGACCACTTAGGGTGAGTTTCACCAATAAAATTGAACGCGATCAGCACATAAACCAAGTTTTGGAACTATCAAGGATCCAGCTAACAGACGCGACGCGATACCGATAATTGTTCTACCGTAAAATTTCTTACGCTGGGGCTACACTGTCACGTTATCGCGAACTTTACTTCGCGCGCTCTCCCTCACACACCGCTCGACGTCTCGCTGAGCAACAGAGTGCGCACGAAGTAAAGTTCGCGATAGCGCGACAGTGTAGCCGTAGCATTATAAATTGTTTTATTAGAGTCGCGTCGCGCTGTCACTTCGCGCCTGTTTAAGCCTTCAGAGTCATTACATACATACATAATCAGCCTTTTAAGGTTCCCACTGCTGGGACACAGGCCTCCTCTCTGTGAGAGAGAGTGGGCGTTAATACACCACGCGGGCTCGGTGCGGGTTGGTAGATGTCACATGTCTTCTAATTTTATTTTTTTGGTTCTAGGACATGCCGGTTTCCTCACGATGTTTTCTTTCACTGTTTTGAGAGCAGCTGTCAGTGTCATTATTGTCTTTGAAATATTGACACTGACAGCTTCTCTTGAACTCGGTTTAGATGTGCTGATCACGTTCAGTGTCATTGGTGAAATTCGCACTAAGAGATGTTTGTATTTACTGGATAAATGTTGTCAAGAGTGGTAAAGTAATTACTAGGTCGACTGTACGCCCTGTACGGGTCAATTATGGCTCCAATTTCTTTGTATAGGTTTCAATAAGCAATTTTTCTTGTAGGAATAAAGTTATTTTCTATTAACATCTAACAAAACATTTGGCAGGGATTGAACAAAAAAAGAACAAACAAATTAATATGAAAACAGTTTAATATAAATATGTTAAAAGACCTACGCTTCTTAATATTAAAAGTAGGTACAGACGCCAGCACATCAAGTTACTAAAATCTGTCAAATTTCTTTAATAGATTTTCAACTTTATCGCTAAAGAATAAGGTTCAATGTTGATTGGGAAAATGTGACAGATTGGAGTAGGTTGATGTGCTGGCATCTGTACATACTTAAGTATGAAAAAAGATTCACAGTACATTAACTTAAATGGGCTTTCTGGACCAAATAAAAACCGAAGAAACTAAGATCAACTTTGTATTATAAAAAATAGAGCATTCTTTTACTAACATACTTTAGCTATACCACTTAAGCCTGGTGTTCACGATGCGAGTCGACTTAATTGCTTTTGGCATACAATAAATTGAAAAAACAATAAAAGTTGCACCATAAAGTGTTTAGACGATGCATAATATTCATTAGTAAGATGAGTGATAAAGATTAATTTCTCACCTTGTTGTGAGAAAAAATATCTCCGCCTCAAAAATCCACCCTGTATATTGTTATACAGGGTGGATTTTTGACACGGAGCAATAAGTGCAAGTACCTTAACCGTTCGAGCTACAGGAAAATGGTCAAAATTCAAAAGTCATTTATTCAAACTAGGCTGAGAATCAGCACTTTTCGAACGTCAAAATTACATAAGACAGTCCCCCAAAAACGCACAAGTCTTAGGAGACTGTCCTTAACTTTTTGAGACATTTAGACATGAAATAGGTATATTAAAAAAACTAAAGACATTTTGATTGATCTGCATTCACAGATTTTGAAAAAAAATTACATGCAGCAAGGAGTTTTCACAAAAACTTTTTTCTGATGCATTCGATCCTGTTTTATAAAAGAGTCAAAAAATGATATTAGACAAACTGAGGATTGAGTACCTATTAGAAAAGTCAGAAATTGCAAAAAAACTTTTCCCATAAATTTTTTAGGAAATGAGACATCAACAACCTGTACCCTAATTACGTAATACACGATCAATCAGAATCTGAATCACTTTGAAACAGATTGCTAATTCATTGCTTCAAAAGTTCGAAAATAAATTCTGCTCAGCAACGTAAATAACGCAATGAATGTTGTTGAACTGTCAAAATGAAACAGATTAATCGGAATCGTATACGAAAATGTGTTGCGTAATTAGGTAGCTGTTTTACGTTAAATAGACTGGCCGAAAATAAACGTTCGCGTGGATTAGCAAGATTCACAATGTACTTAAATAACGGCAACATTTTTATAAAACTTTCTTTTAATAACCTAACAAAAAAAAAGAATATCACGTTCAAAATTTAATTTCTTCACATACACATACTTCGGAGCGTTAAAACGTTCCAGACTTATAAATGGCCACCTATTCGAGGAATAAACTAGAAAAATAGAAAAGTTTACAGTAGCCCACTAAATGAATAGCTTCATAAATTTCAAAAAGGCTATTTTACTCCCTGGCTTGTAGCTCCACTGGCCATTAAAACTGGCAACTTACAAAATAAAACAATTGGTATAAATGATGCGTGGATCTAGTGGGGGATAGAAAGGGAATCGTGGACGAGAAGCCTTTTGTTTAATATACTTAGAACCCAGGTATAATTTCTACAGAATATAATATTTTTATAAATTGGACGTAGTTATGCAAACTAGAACCAACCCACAAAACTGGTGAAATTGAGTTATTGGTACCAACAGAATCTACGAATCAACTTTCATATACTCAAAAAAGATCCAAGCTGCTTGAGACTGTTGTACTCATATTAATGTAAGCCGCTAAGGATACCAACCCTAGATAATTATAGTAAATGTTTAAAGAGGGTTTATTCTGAAAGTTAGCAACGTCGCAAATAGATGTCAAATATTTCGCTGTTTTTTTTTATAACATTAGTTTGATAACATTTCTGTATGGAAATAAAAAATGTGGCTAACTAGCGAACTAGATAATTGATTATGAAATGCAATAATTAATATCGTAACACCAAATAGTTAGTTTTAAATGTAAAAAAAGTATTTGGAAACTTTCCAAATGCCTTTTTTCACTGTAATTCGGGTACAAAATCAAATTCAATGTTATAATTGCAATTCATTATTAATATTCTAGTTAGTTAGTTAGCCACATTTCTTATTTCCATACAGTATTATTTCCAAATTAATCGAAACAGGTAAATATTTGACAGCTATTTACGACGTTGCCAACTTTTAGGATGCACCCTCATAGAGGCTAAACGGAACCATGTCACGTGGTACTTGAAAATTCTGAAGATCTTTTCAGGATTTTCATTACGCAAAATAGAACCAAGCCACTTGGTTCTCATTAAACATAAGTATTTTTAAGTTATTTAAAGTAATCTACCTACGTAAGTAGGTTCGTAAAACCTAAACATGTTGTAATAAAGAACCAACCCACAAAACGTAATTTTTCATTATGGAACTATCAGGTTTTTGATCTAAAACAGATACTAGATCTAATAAAAATCCAAATAATCTAGTTGTGCTATAACGTCAACAATACTAACCTTAACGTTGTAAAGTTGTTTATCTCAAATAACTTACCTATTTATTTCTACACACTTTTGAAACAAAAATCTAATTATCTCAAAAGTTACTTTTTGTGGGTTGGTTCTAGTTTGCATAACTACGTCCAATTATTATATTTTTTAATTTTTTTGTCTGACCTTGTAGAGCAGTGGTGCAGTGGTAACGGCCCCGACGTACGAGTTTTAGGTCGTGGGTTGGAACCCAAGCAGGCATTTTATTTTGTGTAAATAATTTATCACCACTGCTCTCAAAACGGTGAAGGAAAACATCATGAGGAAACCGGCATATCTTAGAACCAAAAATGAACCGAAGACATGACGTGACATCTACCAACCCGCACTGGGCCCGCGTGGTAGATTACAGCCCACTCCCTCTCACAGAGAAGAGGCCTGTGTCCCAGCAGTGGGAACATTAATAGGCTGATTATGTATTTGATCTTGTATAGGCAACACTATACAAGGTCAAATAAAATTACCTAGCGCAGTTTCACAGATTTGATATGTATCAATTCGATACACATCTCATAGTCCTCCAAACCGTATTTCGCCCGTGGCGGCCACTTTCAACGGACACTAGCCATCGGCGCGGGAGACACAGTGCACAAGTTAGTGTGTGCGCAGACACAGGTGCACTCTCTGTTCCCTCACTCTCACAGTCCAATGGGACGGCAATCTAACACGACCGGAGAGAGATCAGGCTCAGGACCAACCGCTTAACGTGCTTTCCGAGGCATGGGGGTATCACATCGCCAACATCCAAACTCCGGGCTGTTATTAAGAAATTCCTAATGGGTAAACTCGCGACCGTGAGATCAACATAGGCGATTATAGATACAGGGATATTGGTAATATGTCGGCAATCAATTATGAAGATGTAGGAGAGGTCATTTGCAACAAAATGACCCCTTATGAACCATATTCGAGTAATTTGATATTTTGTATTTTAAAATGTATTAAATAAAAATATTAAATGTCAAAATTACTCGAAAATGGTTGACATTTGCATAGGGGTCATAAGGGGTCATTTGGTTGTAAATGATCTCTCCCCCTTAATGGATTGCCGACAATTATTACCAATAACCCTGTGTATACCAATCTAAGCACGATAAAACAAAAAAAAGACCACGGGAAACATAAGTATTTTGAAGTATATTAGAACGACCTTTTACAGAACACAATAGGTACCCATGATTATGTTCAAATTTTTTTATGGGACCAAACCTGAAATAATAAAAAATATCCATACAAAATACAGAAGCACAATGCTACCTTTAAGGCTAAAAATATTATTTACGAGTTGGTCCCGTAGTGAAAGTTGTTTTGATTCTGGAGTACTGTGTTCGGTACAAGTTTGTCCAGGTATTTTCTTTTGTACCCTATAATCTTTTACAACTTTATACGAACAAATCCTCCGCATACAAATCATCATCGTCTCTACTCGCTTCACTTTTAATTTCATACGTTTGTCGAGACAAAACCAACCTTCTCTTTCTATCATCCCGCCCAGGTTTCTTACCATTATCCCTAGATCTCTTTAAAAACGGTTGCAAAACTGACAGTATGCTAATTTCAGCTTCAATCCGTTCATCTATTGGTATCATGTTTAAAATTGGAACTAATGATAACGCGAAATGTGTACTATCTCGATCTTTTGCATTTGTAGGATTTGATGAGGATCCAGTATTGTCAGAATTTGGTGACGTTTTGATATTTTCGTCAGTATTAGATGGCGATTTGGTTTTGTCAGAATTTGCTAGAGGTTTACTTCTGTTTGTCTCAGTCTTAGATTTAGGTACTTGCATTGCTTCTGGTATTGGTATTTCCTCAATATTGGTGTCTACTGTTACAGTAGTATTGTCAGCTTCATTATTTTCTGGTAGATCAATTTCGGGTGTAGCATCTTCTTCTGCGTTTTCACATTCAGGTTTTAGAAATAACATATCATTGTAGTATAAGTATTGGCGCCTTTTGTAAGAAACGCCGTAGATCCATTTAGGTTCTTTTTGACGCTTGACTTCCCTGGTGAAGCAAGCTCTAAGGTTTTTCCATCTTTTTAGTACTAGGTCAACTGAAAAAGAAAAAAAATAATTAGTTAAATCACTAAAAATGGTTAACAATTGACTGTGTTAAGCCCGACTCCCACCGTGCGCCATATCGCGGACGCACGCGCACCAGCCCGCACGACGCACCGTGGGAAACCTAACGTGCGTGGTAGCGCAAGACGCGTGCGTGGCGGTGCGTCCTCGTGCGGGCTGGTGCGCGTGCGCGATATGGCGCACGGTGGGAGTCGAGCTTTAGGACGCGGACGGGGCCGAGACGGAACGTGGTCTTATGTAAACAACAACGGATGTTTAAGGCTGGCTGTCCACTGAAGCGGAGAGGAGAGGAGAGGAGAGAAGCGGAGATGTGCCAATATTAACAGCCCAGCTCCGCTCCAGTGGACAGGCAGCCTAATACGTGTGCACCGCAACAGTGACGTGAAATTAACGTTCTAGTGTGGAGAACAAGAAAAGATGAGACTGGACTACGACCACAGTGTCTATGTATACGTAGTGGAACCATGACCTACAGGACGTAGCGCGGGCAGGACAGGGCGTGCAAAACATCGTCACCGACGATATTTTTCCCGGGTGCCACGTCGCGTCGCCCATGACGTGGTCCATACACCCGTGACGTATGAGAAACGATGTTTCCAAAAATCCCGTTCAGGTTAAAAACCGTTACGTTTGCAGCAACCTTAAAAAACCAGATGTAAGCTTAAACCTACGTTTTTTATTGTTTACTAGCTTAACTCGGCCCGGCTTCGCACGGATGGCACAAAGTACTTATCTACGGTGCACCCTAGCTACCTCGCAGCTTTTCCATATTTTCTCAACGTTTAAACCTTCCCTGGACTACGATAAACATTTCAAAACCAATATCAGCGAAATCGGTCCAGCCGTTCTCGAGTTTTAGCGAGACTAACGAACAGCAATTGATTTTTATTTTTCTTATCTGCTATTAGCAACAAAATATTATAGAAATGTTTGTCGTGATTTAGTTTGTCGAGCGGAAATCGTGTCGCGCTATCGTTCGTCGATCAAAAGTTTCGACGTCCCATCGATGGTCGTGAAAACAATCAGTCGCACTAACGTTCGTCGAGCTGATGTGCTCTCGCACCGCTGATGGTCGACCTATCGTACTGTCGCCCCAGCATTTGTCGCGCATTTGTTTGTCGCAACTTTGATACGGAGTCATAGATTAATCAAAAGCAAAAAAACAGTTGACAAGGATTTTTTTTAAACATACCACACACACCATCGCGGGAGAGATCGCTTTCGAGCCAGATGTATTTTGAACCTTATTACAACTATACTTAGGGCCTGTTTCACCACCTACAATTAAGTTCCTATTAACTTACTTGGCAGATAATTTCATACAAATTCTGTTCCATTTTTGAATTTATTCGGTAAGTAGTGGCTATTCGGACATCGTGAAATAGGCATTTATAAAAATATACAAAATTGTCAACTTGGACCATTGAGGTATGTACTAACGTACTGGACTAGTATTATTTTAAATTCAGGTTTTGCAATTAGAACTTTAACAATGCCAATCCTAAAGTCAATAATGGCTCAATGGCTTAAGCCTTGGTTGAAAGAAAACAGTATTTTGTTTGTCATACGGCCGTTTATTAGGTTTTCGTATGTCCGAATGTAAATACGGAACCCTGATAGGATCACTCGTGTGTCTGTCTATCCGTCTGTCACAACCAATTTGCTCCGAATCCACATAACATAACATAACATTACATCACGCCTGTATTCCCCGAAGGGTTAGGCAGAGGTGCACCCACAGCCTCATTTCGCCAATTTAGTTTTCTCATGTAATTACCTACGTAGCCTATTGCCATCAACCGGGCATAAATCCAGACTCCATGCTTTGTGTGCATATAATGCAACTCAGACGTTGCATTTTATGTGGTGAACGCTGACAGTCGACCTTATTTCTAGAGACATAAAGGTGAAAACTATGGTACAGCGCCACGGTGGCGCCTAGTTTGATGTTTTATGTAGTTCCTACCTTTTAAATACCGTCTAGGAGCCCATAAATATGTCGTACAAAAACCAAAAAGGTGTAAATTATCGGTTTAAATAAATGTTGTTTGTATAACAACATCGATAATTTACACCTTTTTCGTATTATTTAGCTTACAACACAGTTAAATCGAATAAACCTTTCAATCAAACAATGTCACTCGTGTAAGTCACAGCTGTTTGACACCTGTCACTTGCTACAAAACAAATATATAACCTTAAAACAGAAAAAGAATGATAAACAAACCTTTGTCAGCCTTTTCTTCGTCATTATATTTCGGCCAAACGTCAGCAAATAATGACTTCGTAATTTCTTCCCATTCGACTCTTTTATAGCTCACATCACCGTAACGCAAATGGTCTCTTACATATAAACATGGTCGCGCCTTCACACCTTGTATTAATAACATTGTATCGAGTTGAGCATCAGGAGAATCTAACGACATTGCTTATTACAAACACACTACCTATGTATTACACTAACTAATTATTATTTAAAGATTATTGTAACCCGAGTTTGAGGTTTTGTAAACACACGGTGACTAAATGAACGCCAAAGTGTTCGTTCACTCACCGCGTAGTTGCCGGCTCGCAAAATGGCGACGCAATCATGCCTTCTCGCTCGCGCATTTAAAACAGGATAGTGAGCGAGTGAGAGGACATGCTTGGCGCCGCGCTTTCCAATTTGTTTCTTTAGATTCTGAGCGACTAACAGTCACGCGGTCGCAAAATCGAATTATCAAACTTATCTTGATTGTTTTATGTACGTTTTTTCTTTGGCACCGTTTGACTGACCGATGACAGCTCGGCAGCCGGGAGAAACGAAAATGTATGCATCGTTGTATTTAATAAGAAGTTTGTAATATTATTATAGTTTGATTATAGTTAAAATAACTAGTTCTATTAGTACCTAGACTGAGAAATAGTTTTTCGTGTTATTTAGTAGTTACTTATTATATTGGTCGCAGACACAAAACCAGCTAGATGCCTAGGTAAGTATGTGTTGAGGGTTCATGTACCTATTCATATTATTTCGTAGGGAAACCATTTCTTATTTTATTTAGTTTGTTATCGTGCAAAGAATCAGTTGGCCTAGACATAGCGATTCGAACCGTGTAGATATGAATATGACCTCACATGGTTTTATCCTAGAAACGCCCATTGCATTCCTCACCGTTGTTGGCAACTATCTAGTAGCTTTATATTCTGCACTGTAATTATTCGGTACCTAAGTGTCGAAGAGCTGCTGTGTAACGTAAATGTTTATACGTATGTAATGTACCTACTTTCATAATTTAAATGAGAGTCCTTGCTACTAAATCAAAGATTTCTGTAAGCAAACAAAAAAACACCCAAACGCCTAATAAAAACATGCGAGCAACGAGTTGCACAAAAAAATAATTTTGCATTGTATAAAAGATCGTTAGTAAGATTAATGAATTATTTCTATTCTTTTTACATAATATTTAGTCCTCCAGACCGAATTTTGGCTATGGCGACCAATCTGAGCGGAGACCAGCCCTTCTGCACTATTAACATCTCACGCGACACGCGTGAGATATTATAGTGCAGAAGTGTGTATAGGTGTAGACACCGGTGCACTCTCTCTTCCCCTCATTCTCATAGTTCGATGGGACAGCAATCCGACATGACCGGAGAGAGATCAGGCGCAGGGCCAACGGTTTCCAAACTCCAGGCTTTTAGGTACTAAGAAAGTACTACCTAATAGAAAAACCCAATAAAACTTTACCGACCCGGGAGCCGAACCCAGGATCCCACTCAGCGGTCGCGCTTGCGACCATGCACGAGACCATAAATAAGTAGTACTATATTTTGATTTTAAAATGGCCGTATTCCTATCTTTTAAGGTTTCTAAAATTACATCAACAGACAGAATAACCTCGCACAGTCATTTATACCTATTGTGCTGTATCTTTGTTTGTTTTTTCATGAACAATAAATTGTATCTGAAATTACATGGTATAGAAAATTAAATTAAAATAATAAAAAAAACACACTTAAGTACACACATTAAAATAATATATTACCTACGGCATTATCTACGGCATGATATTCAAAAATAAACAGCAGTTTGCCAGCCTACCCTTGAACTCTCCCGATCGATTATATAGGAGGTTGAACTGTTTCAGGGTCGCATAAATAATATTGACAGGGCTATTTTTAGCAAGCTTAAATAAAATATACTAGGTTTCAATAAAACTGTAGCCACCACGTCTTGACCACTCTTCAAAGAAACATTGAAAACAACAGTTCTGAAAAGAACTATGATCGCAGCACGTTTTTGACCATTCTGTACAAGAAACACGGAATAGATATTGTAAAGGAACTACCGACGCCACACGCCGTTGTAGGCCTTCGCCCCAACTTCAGCCGCGCGCACGAGCACAATACACTATCTTCGCTGGTTCCTCCAAAAAACCTTACTTACTTAGGTACATCAGAATAATAGTATTCCTTTTCTTTTCCCGAGCCCCCTTTTACGTGGGACTAAACATAGGTAACTGGTGAAATTTGGGTGTACTAGAAGTACACCTCTGCCTAACCCTTCAAGAAATAGAGGCGTGTTTATATGCATCTATTTCTTCGTCACGTACCGTGACCATGGTTGATGGGAACGGATTAGAATTCCTGCCACCGCACTATAAGGGGGATGGATAGGGATGGAGCTATTTTTAATCTAAATGCTAAAACCATCGTGCCTTTGAATTGCTAAGGGAAGTCTCGAGTTGTGGGGGATGATGTGGTTCTAAATAGGGGGGATTTTAAAAGTTACAACCAGTTGCAGATTTGAAATTATCTCTTCGACTTTGTGCCGGTCGGGGAGTTCCGCACCCAGACTACAGTGCTGCTGGGGAGTTTGTAGCGCTGCGCCAATTCTTCTTTCCAGCTAAATCACTAGGAAGTGGTAAAGGGTGGGTGTTCTGGGGGACTGTCTTATGTAATTTTGACATTCGAAAAGTGCTGATTCTCAGCCTAGATTGAATAAATGACTTTTGAGTTTGAATTGTAGCCGAGAAAGTTAAGATGAGAGAACATTAGGTCAGGAAAATAAAGACTTTTGCTGAGTAAAAAAATCCTAGGGAAGATTTCGCATCGGGATTATCTTTATACAGGATGTTAGGTTAGACCCTTAAAAATATATTGTATTCTGCACGCTATAACTAAAGTATTTCGTAAAATGGGTCAAAATGCATAAATGAAGTTTTTTTTATTTTTTATTTATTTATTGTTTATTGTTAATTAAAACGGTAACACCAATTACATTAATTAACATAGAGATTGAATGGGTAACAAAAACTTTTCTAAAACTAACATATAATAGAGGACAACCTAGCATACTTGCTCTCGCAAAACATCAGACATACACGCATTATTCTGCTCCATTCATCAGCAAACAGATCACATTCAGGATAGTTGGTCAGGAGGGCGTTAAGCATCCTTAATGTTGACAATAGCAAAATAATTTCATATAAAGACTCATACCGGCCGAATTAAAAAATACTATAGAAGAAAGCTTGCATCATAAGGAATTCAACGAGCCAAAAAAATCGGTAGTTTATGAAACCGTAAGAAAATCTGTTGTTTTTAACAGAGTTCAAAAAAAGGAGGAGGTTCTCAGTTCGTCGGAATTTAATATGTCGTAAACTCTGCTCTCTGATCTCTGCTCAGAACTGAAAAGTATCACAATCAATGCTTGCATCATTAGGAATCGATGTAAATATAAAATGAACGAATTCGTTACTATTTCACCACACGTTTTCACGAAACTCTGCGGCGCGGGCTTGAACTGCGCCTAACTCATATTTTTTTCAAAATTATATAGGCATTAGCACAGTGTGGAAAGTTCATTGCGTATACATTTGCACAAAAAAAAATTGCCAATCAAATGCTCCGAAAGTCAACTTTTTGCATAAATGTATATTTCCTAAATGATAAAGTGCCGTTAAGTATGTCAATTTATGTTATTAAAAGAAAAGAAAAGAAAAAAAAGTTCTGGTCAAAACTGTATTATTCTAGGCTATTAGAAAATCACTATTTGAGAAAAGCGTAAACTATTGTAATAAAATTGATCTTACGCACAATAACAACAAAAGCACATTTAAAACATAAGGTGTTGCATTCACATTAAGGAACCCTAAAATAGACTAGTTTCCCAGTGCTCAATAGGAGCCTTTAAAGAGCTAAATGAATCTCTTCGAGCTCTGACGTGGGAACCAAACGAGTTCTTTTTAACCGACTGCTCGCCTTTGAGGTCAATGAAGAACTAATAATGAGTTTGTGGGTAGTTCGGTATAGTATAGGAAATTGGAGTTTAAAGAAGTATCCCTAGCCACTGTTACTGTATAGAAATAAGAAATGTGGCTAACTAGCGAACTATAATATTGATTATGAAATGCAATAATTAATATCATAACACCGAATATTTAGTTTTACATGTAAAAAAAGTATTTGGAAACTTTCCAAATGCCTTTTTTTTAAACCTAAAACGGGTACACCATCAAATTCAATGTTATAATTGCAATTCATTATTAATAATGAATTTAATTAAAAAATATTAATAATTTCAATTATAACATTGAATTTGATGTTATACCCGTTTTAGTACATCTAAAACAGGTACAACATCAAATTCAATGTTAATATTCTTGTTCACTAGTTAGCCACATTTCTTATTTCCATATAGTAATACTGCCAATTTTTGCGACATTGCCAACTTTAAGGAAAAATGCTCCGAGCCTATTGCCCCCAACCGGGCACAAATCCAGACTCCAGTGGTGAGTTTTTGACAGATTTTGTATGCAAAATCTGTCAAAAACTCACCATTGTGACACCATTATGACGTTTGTAAATTAGTAGACTTGGCCCCCAGGCTTCTACTGAGAAATTCCAGATGGAGAAACCCAATAATAACACTTTACCCGACCCGGGAATCAAACCCAGGACCTCATGCTCTACAGTAGCGCTTGCAATCACTACACCAACGAGGAAGGCCAAACATGCTATCTTATTTAAATTCCATTTGCTGTATAACTATTCGATGTTCCACACAATGTCACGCTAATTGCTCCATGATAGCCTCCAAGCACTAGTTTGACCCATATCTAGTAATCTAGGATTTATTGTCAGGCAAGCTGTGGCATGCATGAATGTTAATGGAAATTTGATTAACTTGGTAGGAGCATTGCATCTTAGTTTGAAGTTTACTAAGTAAGCACGAACATCTAGCAATAGGAGAGCGTTAAAGGCACTGTTATCTGTTTATTAAGTAATTCTGAGTTGAGCTCCACGATTACTGACAAATGCTTGCACTGACTGGACTCAACATCAGTCTTTTAATGTTCCCACTGCTGGGACACAGGCTTCCTCTCTGTGAGAGGGAGTGGGCTGTAATCTACCACGCGGGCTCAGTGCGGGTTGGTAGATGTCACAGTCATGTCTTCGAATTTTTGGTTCTCAGACATGCCGGTTTCCTCACAATCATGTTTTCCTTCACCGTTTTGAGAGCAGTGGTGATGAAATTATTTACACTAAGTAAAGTGCCTGCTTGGGTTCGAACCCATGATCAACAACTCGTAAGTCGGGGCCGACCACTGGGCCACCACTGCTGCTGAATATACATAGATAGCAATAAATACTACCAAATCCTAAAACCGAAAATAATATACACCGAGACACAATAGAATTTTAATTGTTATGCCCACCTGATGTCCACTTGAACGGTCAAGCGCATAAGTAATCCCGATACGGAGAAAACAGTAAGCCAACTTTGCCATATCCATGTTATTCTCGTGTCTTCTTTCATTTTCATTTCAAAACTCGTGTTTCTTTGAAACTAAAAGCGCAATAAGCAATTTTCTGGGGCGACAGTTACGTGTCATAGCAATAGGAAGTGACGATGAAATATTATTTATTTATTTATTTATTAGAACCAACAGCTTTATCTGATGGATAACAGTTGTATATGAAAAAAATAAAGTTCTAAAAACTAAAACCAAACTAAAAAAAAAGACATTTTTTTTTGTTGATGGTTTTATGGGGTGCGCCAAAGTTCACCTAAATTTTCAACTCCGATAATTGGAAATCCGAAAATGTTCTTCCTAACATTTTTCATCCTAACAATCACAATTCCTAACTACTCTGTCTCTAATGTTCATAATTCCGAACCATTCAACTTCGTAATGTCAGTAGCAATAAACATCTATTATACTTTTATTTGTTTTCCTATATTTTCTCAACATAACCATCTTTTACACTATTATTCAAAGTCATATCTTTTTTGTTTAGATTAGGATTAGGTTAGGTTAGGTTAGAACTGTGACCAACTACGCGCGAGCCGAGCGAGCGAAGCGAGCGGTGCCGCGGCAGCGGCCGGCGAGCGCTACCTCGAAATTGGTCGCGAAAGGGGTTTGAAGATTTTTGTATGGAGGGTGGCCCTAACGTGAGGCCGCCATTTTGATTTTTTTTCAGAATCGCGGTGATAATCGAAAGTTATATATTTAGATAGAGCACACTTCTACAAACCAAAAATGTCATATAACATAATATCCTAAAGCGTCACGTTTCGGAGTTATTCACCGAAATATAAGTCGAAAACTGAACCCGGAAACAAGGACTTTTTTTGTTTTTTTCCCTTCAGGTAAGTATATTGAACTATGAAAACATAATTGCGTCATGTATAGGTAATATTTTAGTTAAGAGCGAAAGAGACAAAAATATATGTATACCCCCCGCCAAATGAGGACGTGTGTTATATGATATATGTATTATAATGGTGCATGGCATGGGCGCGACACCAAGAAAATCCTATTCAGCCTCCCGCTGCCTTCTTGGATGATATTATTTATACCGAATATGATTAAAAAACCTTGTTTTTGCTTTATGGTTGTCAATCAATTCATGTAAGTATAAATAACTTAATCAACATGAAGTAATTACAACATAAATAAATAAATTCGTTATAAAAATTCTTACTTTTATCTTTGAATATCTCAGAAACGTGACGCTTTATGATGTAATGTTACATGAACTTTTATGTTTGTATAAGTGTCCCCTATCCAAATATATGACTTTTATTGTGCACCTCGATTTTGAAAAAAAATCAAAATGATGGCTGATTTTAGGGCCAAAATCTTCAAACCCCAAAGTATTTTTTTCATAGCGCCCCCAAGACGACACTTTGATCTGAATTTCATTCATTTAAGACAAAAATCAGTGAAACGACCTTTAATCATTCTAAACAGTTGGTTTTTAGACATAATTATCTCAGGTATAGTTATTTTAATTTGATTTAATTTTTTTAATTGTTTTATTTTTGTTTTTATCTTTTATTACGGACGCTTTTAACGTTTTGCATCGTTCTCACATGTATAAGTTCAACACGAATGATGTAACCAATATTTTGTAACCAAATTTTTATTTAAAAGAGTGTCCGTGGAGTTTCTTGCCCGTTCTTCTCCATAGGTACCTACTACGCTTTGGAATGGGCATCTAGCTTCATCTTTTCTGACTGACCGACCCCTTGACAATTCAAAAGTGCCTGTAATTGGTTTATTTGAAATAAATGCTTTGAGTTTGAGTAATAAATATGTAACAACAATAACCAAAAATAAAATGACTAAATGTAAAAATGTGAACAGTTGTTTTGTAATCACAAGAAATAGTTTAAAAACAAACCTTTTCCTTCAAAGCATCTGGTTCATGATTATGTTCTCTCAGTAGCATAAAAGCGTTTTATGATAAAAACAGTAGGAGTTTAAATATATTTACATGAATGATATTATTAATTACAATTTTCGGAAACATGAGTCTTATGAACATCGCCGGTAGCACTACAAATAGTATGAATGAAAACTTTAGGATGAAAAATTTTAGGGAGAGTGATCATTCGGATTACAAATCGTTAGGAAGAACAATTTCGGGTAAAGAACTTTAGATGACCAATATGGACCCGGTTTTATGTCCTTTAAACTACTCTAGAGGGCACCATAGATAGATAGAATATTCTTTATTATGTACACCATAAAAAGTACAGATATAAATGTAGAAATTACCATAATAATTAATTGATAATTGTGATAATTTATTTGTAGTTTTTATTTATTGTTGCACCATATTCTTTTTATATGACGTCACTGTAGCCTAGCCGCGAACGATCAAGACGCTTCTCGCCTCATATGTCAAATGATGAAGCGGACTTTAGAAGTTATGAGGGAAGAGATGAATATAATTACACTTATCGGTCAAAAGCATAAAAAATAATTAGTTATTCTAGCATATACAAAAAGAAGCAAATGCATAACATTTTTAGTTATTTTTGCATATTTTTTACAAAAATAGCAAAAGGCCCGGCGCACAGGGGACTGCGCGTTGCAAAAAGCTCGGCTGTCAAAGTGTTATTATCTTAAAGTGCCAAATCATTTAACAGTTTCCATCTTTTAAGAGTGCCAAATCATTTAACAGTTTCCTCATTATCATTATCATTATCATTTATCTCATGTTGTGCTAATTTTTACATATTTTTATAATATTAACATGTGTAATAAGCTGAATCATTAAACAGTTCACTCCAGTCCGAACTCCAGTCTGTTTTTTTCATTGTTCTGCCGCCTTACACATACCTTACACTACAAACGTTTTCCAGTGAGGCTCCTTCATCTGAGCTAGCAGAGGGCATAAAGGGACACTCCGGGACAACCTAAGTCCATAATTACCCCTTATAACCCAATTTTTCTTTATCTACTATAATACCTGCCACATAGGTAAGCCTACACATGTTCGAGGTCTAAGATACGTACCAATGTTCCCCCGGGGGACTTTGGCAATCTTTCTCAGACCTCGTTAAGTTCCTCCGGTGTTCCCCCAACGGTATACATATTGATTCTTATGTAATTTTAGCTTTTATGTTAGATTTCTCTGTAGGTTGGTTTATTTTTGTGGCTTCTGTGAATGGCGTGAGGTGTTCCTCTGATTTGATAAAAATGGTTATTCTTTAACCAATGATATTGTGGTATTTGAGAATATGAATCTTGAGTTCGATAGTTATCAATTTCTGGGCAGGATACACATATCTATACAAAATAATTATTATAATGTTTCATCTGTCTTCACTTAACTTAGGTTCTGAGAATCTTTCGTTACTTTCCTAATAGGTTTTTCAAGTCATTTTTTTTTAAATTGGTCATGTTGCCGTGAACAACGTCGCTTCATCTTATCTCAGAGGTTTTACGTACTAGCGGTTGACCGCCAATTCAACAGCCGCGTTTGATGGCGGTTAAGTGCATACAACCATAAGCGGTTGAATATAAAATTACGAAAAAACGGCTAGCCGCGCAGTTAGTCACCCCCGCGGTTAACCGCTAGTGCGTATGAGGGCTTATAGGCCTTACTCACTAGTGGTTGACCGCCTATTCAATTGCCGCGTTTGATGGCGGTTAAGTGCGTACAACCATAAGCGGCTAACCGCGCGGTTAACCGTTAGTGCGTATGAGGGCTTAGTTCTGACGGCATGATAATCTAAACAAAAAAAAACTGAAAACGTTTAGAGTTTTGATCGTCTGTCAAAATTAATGTTAACTTTCGTGATTTTTTTTATCAAAACGGTAACAAAAACCAATCAGACGAGTTATCATGAAAAAAAAATCTTTATCACTGGGATCTTATAGCAACAGAGTTCCTATCACACGTAATTCCCCCAAAGATGTTTGCAGCTCAAAGCTTAAAAATTCTGAATCCATCAGAAGGCTAATTACTTCGGCGTGCTCTCGTAAATCAGAACGTCCTGAGTTTCACTCCGTCTTGTACTTACTGAGAAGGCAACTAGGAGTTGTGTGGTAAGAAATCTCTTCATATTTTTTAGTTAGAAGAATATTTGAGTGTTCGGAGATTGCGTTATTTTTGAGTTTGATTAACGTTCCTTTTACCAGACTTCATCTTCAGACGGCTAATGAGCTCAATGTGTATGAATGTTCGATCATAGCTCAAAAACTTCTCTTGATCTGATTTTAAGGGTCAAGTAGAATCTTACCGATTCTGGAGCTATGGCATGCATTATTACGCAAAATAATCTGTACTTAAGTATATTTTATTTCTCCGTCTATAAAATAAAACTTTTGACCTAAGATTGGGTGTACATCAAAAATGCAACGGGTTACCATCAAACTTAGGACCTCTCCGTTGCCTGTTCGCACCCTAATAATTGAGCTACTATCGCAGACTGCGGCAAAGCCAAAAGAGGGTTATTTATTAAATATTGTTGTTGTGTGTTGTGTATTGTTGTGTGTAGGTATTGTGTTTTGTTGTTGTGTTGTCTATTACATGGGACTTAAAAAAACATAACTGGCGAAATGTGGGTCTACCTGCTATAGGTACACCTCTGCCCGACCCTTAGGGGCCCAAAACAAGGCGTGATTTTATGTATGTATGTATTGTAACCAATCACAGCGATTTAAAAACCAATTCCCATAAGGCTTTCAAAAACCACAACAATCAATTTGCCTAGCCTTTTCCCAACTATGTTGAGGTTTGGTTCCAGTCTAACCGGATGCAGCTGAATACCAGTATTTAACATGGACCGACTGCCTATCTGACCTTCACAACCTGGTAACTATGTACCACGATACCCCTTGGTAAGACTGGTTGTCAGACTTTTTGGGATTCTAACTACTCGTAACGACTGTCAAAGATCCACGAATGACAGGCGGGACCAACGGCTTAACGTGCTTTTTGTGGCAGGAAGCAGTCTCGGTATGTAAAGATGGTCACCCAGCCAGGGACCAACCCCGGCAAGCGTAGCTTAATCTGATGGAGCGATCCGTACAGATGTCATTACTTAGCCACGAGCTCCTCCCTTTAAAAACCACATAACTAATAATAATATGATAGGAAGCTACTTACTACCTTGCATAATTATTTTCCTTCACAGGTCCTCTTTTCTACATTAAAACCATTTTTCCCAAAGATTATATAACTTCATCTGCTATCAATTCCTTAGGAGATGTCGTCAGCGCAGTTTAGCGGGTCGTTAAGTAACCAATGGCGCGTTCAGAGGGCGCCACTAGACCGAAACTACCCACGGAATCCGTTTGATGATACTAATTGTTTTCGTGAAGGTCTCCTGAATTCCTATGTCTGGATTTGGAGCTAAAGCTAAGTGGAGAAAACTTTAGTTTAATGTGTTTTTGGGAATAAATTATCTTTGTTGTTCTATTCAAATATTTTTGTAAAGAAATTGCCTTTTTCTTATCTTATACATACCTACTAGGGGGGAAGACAGTTAGTGGAATGAGAATTGATCACCGCGCTAACTCACTCAGCCGATCAACTTAGTCAATCGCAGTCTGCTGCCCAGCCTCGCACAAGGTTTCTGCTTTTATTTTAATTTTTTCTTTGTTTTTATTATTATTGTATTTTTTAAGAATTTTTCAATATGTGTGTTTGAGTTTAATTAGAATTAGAATTAGAATTTGTGATCTCTTGTGCTTGTCTCAATAAATACTTTTTATTTATTTCTTTCTTTCAGTCCACTGTTGGACATGGGCGTCTCCCAGGCTGCGCCACAACACCCTGTCCTCCCCCTTCCGCATCCAGTCTGTTCCAGCTAACTCTTGAAGGTCATCGATCCATCTAGCTGGGGGTCGTCCCACACTACGTTTACCGAAACGCTAGCTCACTGCTGGTTGACCATTATTGTAGATCATTACCTCCTTCATGATGTGTTATACAATCACCACGCTTACCTGGATTGGTGATGACAGTTTGTTATGATTTCCAGAGAGGAAGACGCTGCAGACGCTCCTGACAGTATATCATAAGGTTAGCATATGATATTATGTTAGTCTGCATCATCCCACTGCTGGGCAAATGTCTCTCCCACTGGTCGTTTGTTTTCTCCAGCTCGCGCTGCTCTCTATGACGTCTGCCGCGACCTTATGACAATATAAAATCTACAAAAGATTACATAAAATCGCGAACATTTATTCTGAAAGTTGGCAACATGAACCCTGAAGTGTCAAGTGTCAATCACGAGTAACATTTGCTCCGCAGTTTTTAATTGTTAAAAAATAGTAAGATAAGTTTAATTGATCATCTTTTCTATTTGACCAAATGGTTATACTATAAACATGCAGTGACAGTTTGTCTGTGTGTTTGTGCACGCTAATATCAGAAACGGCTTATTCGATTTAGATGCGGTTTTCACTAATATATTGTAGTAAGCTTCACTTAACATTTAGTGTTTATTTCATGTCAATCGGTTCATAAATAAAAAAGTTATGTCAATTTAAAGAATCACGGCGAACATTTGTTATATGTTAGGCATTTCTTTCCTTGATTTTCGGTATACTTATCATTTAGGGTTTGTATATAAATATTATAAGTATTTGGTATAGGTTAGGCATTTCTTTTCTTGATTTTCTTTAATAAGTATAAGTTTATTAGCTCAGGTTAGTAATGATTTTTTCTAGCAATTCTTTTGTTTTATAAAGTTAAGTACGTTTGGTTTACACGTCTTAACACTTATTACTTAAACTGTGATAATTTTAGACTGTATAATAATATGTAAGTATTTATAATTTAATTGTTTACGATAGTACGTGTTTACTAAATAACTGTGTGTTAAGTAGTAAGTACTATTTTATTGTAAGAATGCCTCGAAGAAGATCCAACCTCTCCCAATGTAGCAGATATGCTAAAAGGATGAGATTAGTTCGATCACAGGAATCTGAGGAAGGTCGTGAGGCAAGGCTCTCTGCAACTCGGGAACATCAGGCTAGGTTTCGTGCTGCAGAAACTTCGACTCAGCGGGAATCTCGACTGAGTTCAAATCGTTCTCGAATGGTCGAGGTCGCGAAAATTTTTTTCATACTAAGGGCGACGAGTCATGAAAAAGGTTGAAAAACACTGCCCTACATTAATCCTACTATAATATTATAAATGCGAAAGTTTGTGAGGATGGATGGATGGATGTTTGTTACTCTTTCACATAAAAACTACTGAACGGATTTTGATGAAACTTTACAATAATGTAGCTTATAGGTACATTAGAATAACACATAGGCTACAATTTATAAAGATTTTATGTGATTTGGCCATAATATAACGATAAGTATCAAGTAAGTCGGAAAAATTCCTGCCCTCTGAGATCTATCTTTGCGTGCGCTGCCTTTTCTTTTTTTTTTTTTGGGTGGGAAATCATCCAATGACTTCTTCCGCTCTGGGCGGAGCGGAAGGGCGTGTCAGACTCTTACTGACTAAAACCCACCCGTGTTCCTTCCCTTGCCTTGCCAGAGGCCACGGTTTCCGCTTGGGACTACCCGCAACCCCGGCAGGCATCGGCCCTAGCGGACCCCGTCAGTTTTGCTGATAACTCTTTGAGGCGCGCGTGGAACACGATGTGCCGTCGACCCGGGCCTGGTCCTTATCGGACGGCGAGCTGCCCGTTGCTCTCGGTCCGCAGGCCCGCGCCTACGGTGGCCGGAAATCGGCTATCAATTCCCGACGCCCGGGACGTCTCCTACGGCGGCGGCGGCTAGGGCTGGTAGGGCGCGGCCTTTGCCACTCCCTCTCGCGCTCCACCTTCTCCTTCGCGAGCATTACTGCTTTGCAGAAGGAGGTGACGGCTTGCCATGCCCTCTCGCTCCGCACCATGGCCTGAACCAGCGCCGTACGCGAGAGGTCACCGCCGCCGATCGCCTCCACGAGGACACGGCGGTGGTCCACCCAAGCCGGGCAGACCTCCACCGTATGCGCTGCCTAAACCGTTAGAGTTACATGAAGAAAATGTATTGTGGGATTGTTTGTCTTAAAGAGTTTTAAATAAAAGTGCGCGACAGCATATATCTACCTTTTATGTGGAAGTCTTTATAACCAAAATAGTGAGCAATAAATACAGTTAAATTGAATACTTTTTTTACATTGCATATTTTAGAGTATTTAGTTAATTCTTATCAAAATAAATACCTTCATCGCTTTTGGTATTTAATGTAGATAAAGTTTGTCTTTTACACTAAGTAATTTGGACAAATAGTTTAAAAGTTAGAACGATAAGAATGACCTGCGATATTGAGTCGACGGCGCACAGAACGAGGGTGGAGGGGCGGGCCAGCCAGGGGATGACGCGCCAGAGCGCCGAGTGGAAGCTATTGCTTAATAATTATGTTCGAGAAATAACGTAAATAACGCAATTAATTGTTGAACTGTCAAAATAAAACCCATTGCTATTGTAAGTGCTACGCAATTACCCCGCTGATTTAGGACATGTTACACGTTCCTGTGGGATAATTTCCGACATCCACGCGGACGAAGCCGCGGGCAGAAGCTAGTAATTAATATCTTGACACCGAATATTTAGTTTTAGGCGTAAAAAAAGTATTTGGAAACTTTCCAACTTTTTTACAGCTAAAACGGTTACAACATCAAATTCAGTGTTATAATTGCAATTCATTATTAATATTCTAGTTCTTTAGTTAGTCACAATTCTTTTTTGCATACAGTAATATTGCCAATTGCCAAATTAATGAAAACAGGTAAATATTTGACAGTTATTTGCGACGTTGCAAAGAGGATAAACGCTTTCGAATCGGGGGCGTCGGCCACAAGTGCCTCGACCACTAGGGGCCTAAGCCACGGACCCTTTAAACATTGGGACATTTTTGCAAATAGAGAACTATGAACCTTATTCACACCATTATCGAAAAACGGATCATTAATATCAAGTTTTACGACACTCACAAAAGACCGCCTATTTTCGGGAACCACACAGGACATTTTGAAATTTCTTCAAGCAAATAAGCATTGCCATTATCACCACATTTAGTAAAAATATAGGTTATCACAGTTCATTTAGCAGACAAGACGACGTTGCTGCCAATTCTTCATGTATATACCAAGACCCAATTACAGAGAAACATCCATACAGTTAACAACACATTATTTCAAAATACAGAACTATAATTGAATGCATTTGTACTACACTTCCTTTTGCCTTCAAACTGCTGCGAACACAAACGTCATTAGGAGAGGGAACGAGTTAACACAGTAGTACGGTAGTATGTGTATTATTTGTGTAGTTCTGTACTGTGTGTATTTAATAGTGAGGAAAACGGGGTAGAGTAATTAGGTACAAAGTTAGCTTTTAATGAAAAGAGGGAATGGAATGGTGCTGGCAACATTCACATTCCAATTTTGAATGTGAATTGAAGTAATGAGGCTGTTTTTTTAAGAATATCAGCAAGGCCTTTTTCAGTTAAAAAATGCCTTTTTAGATAAATCTACTATAATATACCTAACAAAAACGGTGAAAATTTCAAAGTAGATGTAAAAATAAATAGCATCACGCCTATATTCCCCGAAGAGTTAGGCAGAGGTGTACCTATAGTACAGCCACATTTTACCAGTTATGTTTAAGTCCCATGTAGGGTAAACTTGCTTAAGGGGGATGCGCCAAGGTAGCCCGCGAAATTCAAATTTTCTTAGGTTTTTTGCAATTTGTAGGTCAGTGTCAGGTTGTATGTTGATTAAAATATGATTTACGAGCGTAACCAATATGGGTTTACAGAATTATAATCATTAAAATCCGCAATACAACTCCTTAGGTTAGCATAATCCCCAAATGTCATGATTTCATGAAATACTCATTCAAAGGGATTACATGAACTTACTATGCGTGCCAACTAAGAATGGGATCGCGCTTGTTGCCAACTTCACACGATAGCAGTACTTTCCTGACCGTTCCTGACAGATAAAGTACTGCAAAACTGTCAAAATCGCAACAAAATGGCGTCTTGACAGTCCCATTCTTAGTTGGCTCGCATAGTATAGAGTTGTATTGATAATTTCTATGATTATAATTTTATAAATAAACATTTGATACGGTCGCAAATCATATTTATATCAACATACAACCTGATACTGACGAGCAAATAGCAAAAAACCTAAGGAAATTTGAATTTCGCCGGCTACCCTGACGCTTTCACCTTAAATCGTACCCGTTAAGAGAAAATTGCTGTTATTAGAATAATACAAGCAAACAAATAATAAAACTACTGTAAATGAAAACTTTGGTTATTCTCCTAACATAATATAGAACACAAAATAACAAAAATAATCATCTTCTTGAGAAAAAATAACAAAACAAAATAAATTCAAAAGTACGATTTAAGATTATATTGTCTTAATTCGTACCCATATATTCTTAAATCGTACTATACGATATAGTCTTGCAATTATCACAACAATAATAATAAGTCGTACTATCTGTACCTGCGCAAAGCACATGTACCCATTTGGAACATTCATTGCACTGTATCATGTCCTCAGACCGATCTTCATTTCATAAAAGACATAGCCATGTTTCAGCTCTCTAGGTTGTTTTGTTTTCCTGTAACCCGGCGTTTTGGGTGGCCGTGCTAAAGTTAATTTATCAGGTATTGGGAAAGAAACAATTAAACAATTACCTTTTTACACATTACAAAGTTTATTGTATTCTCAACAAGGTACACACAATTGTGGCAAGCCACTAAACCATAATAACCTTCCCAACCTTAATTAAAATAGTATCTGCCCTGACACGCTCTGTCTCCGTAACAATGCGTGTCAAAGGAGGTACAAACATGAGACTAATAATTATACAAACTCAAGGTCGCTTGTTAGGATCCGTGAGATGAACGTTTAATAACCTTTAGCTCAATCGTATGTAAATGACCTATATGGTTGTGCTCCTATAACAAATATAACACTTGGGGCAAAGCACTCAGAGACACAACCAAACACATTGACTTTACAACAACTGGTCTTATAAACTAATATTCTGAAAAGACCTTATCAAAATGGTCACATGTATATTCTCTCTCTAAGGTTCTACTACAATTAAACGTAAGGTAGTAGTATGACTTCAGTTTATAACTCCCTCTCAGTTTGTGGAATCAAGACCCTTGGCATGGAACAACAGAGAGAACTCTGTGTTCCCACGAACGCGTGGCCTACGGGTCCACCGTAAAAGATGACGCTGAATCGTACCTGGATGCGGCGAGACTTTCCTGCACGAGATACCGGGTAGGTAAGGACTTCCAATAGAAGGATGGCCACACGGCCAGTACTCGAGCTCGTTGGGTCAAACCTCTGAACTGCCAACTGCTCGTGGTGAAACCGTCACACGGCCCAACAGTAGTCGGGACTCGGGACGGACTGCTAATTCATCAGGCCACGGCACAGCACCAGGCGTCACGTCTCCACACGATTCGTACCAGTTTCAGGCTAGCCTAAAAAGCCAGACAGGTTCAGCTACAACTGAAACAACGACACAGATATATTCCAATTAGATTATTGATCGGACACATCAGACGATCATCACTGAACCGGTGCCCGTCCAATAACCTACCTGTTCTATCACCATCATCGCGTAGCTTCACCAGGATCCGAGGATCAACGATGTCGTCGCAGACGCCGTATCAAAGAACGCTATTGTTTTGGAAGCTTCGAGAAGTATCTAACCACAGACTAAACAGAATCGTCAGTGACTGTCCACTTTTGCTAATCTATGATTTATTTATTTATTGTTTATCAAACCCTGCATGACTATAAAATGTTGTTGATTAACATAAGTATGTCAATAAATGTGGAAAGCTCGAGCAACATAAATTTAATTATTAAACCAACCACAACGCCATATATCTGCATTATTGATACACTCTGGAGCTTCAAGGTGTTACCGCTAGATGTCGCCTAAGATGTCATTTTGCAGCGTGACATTCCTGAAACATTCTTATTTTCCTTGTTCTTCTTCTTTTTAAGATTTTGAGTCATGGCACTCATGGCCTATAACTTGATCTTTTGTAAAAAAAAATATGGAATCACAATTTTTCTTTCTGATTCGTTTTTGTATGGACTATCCGGTACGAATTAGAACAAACCTATTAGTATGAATTAGGCAAACTTCTTACTAAAATTTTAAATCGCCCGCGTATATAAATGACGTCGCCGAGAACAACAAAGTTCACAAAAAATTACAGAAATTAATATGTATTTACACTATACTGCGAGCTAAAACCAATACTCCATGGTTATGGAACTATGAGCTTATGAAATGTCATAAAAAACTACTTTGATTGTCAAAAAAAAAAATTCTTGATAATTTTGTAACGAGCAACAGTACAGCGTTCTGCTTATTTTCCTGCAAGATGGCGGCTTACGTTTTGTGTCACTTGGAATCCTGTGGAACCCTTAGGTTCGGAGAAACACATCAGGTACGATTTAGGAACAGGTACGATTTAAGCAAGTTTACCCTAATAGTGGGCGAGCTCTCTAGTACTGACACTAAAGCTCACTTTACGTTCGGCTCGTGTCGTGGCAACACTTCGTGTCCGAGTTCACAACAAGTCAATCGTCATCCTGAGGATG
This sequence comes from Conistra vaccinii, assembly GCA_948150665.1. Classification (NCBI taxonomy): domain Eukaryota; kingdom Metazoa; phylum Arthropoda; class Insecta; order Lepidoptera; family Noctuidae; genus Conistra; species Conistra vaccinii. The sequence continues at coordinate 17,757,369 of OX411339.1, forward strand.
CCTCATTGAGAGGCGAAACACGTGTCGATTTCTTACAGGGTTCTCTAGGACTCTTTAAGAACAGTTAAGCGGATTAAGTTACTAAATATACATCGTCTATTGTATTTTACATCTATCTATACATATAATAAAATTGTAGAAAAGTGGTGTCTGTACAATGGAAATATATGAAAAAAAAGTAGCAGGGGTTGTTATTATATCGATGCTGAACACGAGATTGTAATTAATTTTTTTTTTGTCTGTTTGTCTGTTTGTCTGTTTGTCTGTTTGTCGGTTTGTCTGTTTGTCTGTGTGTTTGTGCACGCTAATATCAGAAACGGCTTATTCGATTTAGATGCGGTTTTCACTAATATATTGTAGTAAGCTTCACTTAACATTTAGTGTTTATTTCATGTCAATCGGTTCATAAATAAAAAAGTTATGTCAATTTAAAGAATCACGTCGAACATTTGTTATAGGTTAGGCATTTCTTTCCTTGATTTTCGGTATACTTATCTTAATTTTTATTTAGGGTTTGTATATGTATAAATATTATAAGTATTTGGTATAGGTTAGGCATTTCTTTTCTTGATTTTCTTTATTAAGTATTTAGAGGTATGAGGAACAGGGTGTAAAGTTCACTCATCCACCATCCACCATCAACTCAACTCAACTTGTCTTGATAATATATTTAGTGATTGTGATGCCAAAAATAAATGTGTGTTAAGTGACTTAACTTCAGACCACTGTGGTTTATTAGCTAGCTTCCCCATGCCATTACATAAAAAGCCGCGTAAAATAGAATGCAGGCCCTATACAGTTAGTCGTTGCAATAAGTTTAAAAATAATATAGCTCATAGAATTACACCATCTATAGTAGAACACGAGTGTCCTAATGAAATCTATGGAGCCCTTTTTGATGTCGTGCAAAAAGAGTACCAATCTACTTTCAAGACCAAAACTCTTGAAATTAATGGCACCACCGTTGACTTTAACCAATGGGCCACTCCAGGTATTTATAAAAGTAGAGCGAGACTATACGAGTTATATGGTTTGAAAAAATACAGGTTTGATACTCCTTTCCTAGAGTATGTCAAAAATTATTCAAAATTATTTAAAAAGGTTAGTGTTTATGCTAAATCAAAATTTTTAAGCGATAAAATTAAAAATTCCAATAATAAAGTAAAAACCACTTGGAAAATTATTAACAATGAAACGGGTAAGTCGGTTAAACAAGATAAAGAACTTGAGATTATGGTCGACAATAAATTAGTTACTAAAGCAGCTGACGTAGCTGAGGCGTTTAATGAGTTTTTTGCCAACATACCTATAACTACGACTCGCTCCTTAAATTCGTCCCCGTCTAAAGCTGAAAACCTATTGCTTAGTAGTGTGTCTAAAAGTAGTCGTTTATTTAGCTTCGAACATGTAACGCCTCGTGATGTAATTAATGTTTTTAATACACTCAAATCCAAAAACACTGGTGATTACTGGGGCATCTCCATTAAACTTTTAAGTAATATAATAGACATCGTAGCCCCCTATCTAGCTGTTACTTTTAATAAATGTGTTGACTTAGGAACTTTTCCTGACCTCATGAAGAGTAGTAAAGTCATACCATTATTTAAATCCGGTAATAAAAATGATGTTGGTAATTTCAGGCCTATTTCTATCTTACCTGCATTTAGTAAAATATTTGAAAAGTTAATACTCAAGCAGTTGCTAAGACATTTTAATTCAAATAACCTCCTTCATAATGAACAATATGGCTTTACAAAAGGTCGTTCGACTACAGATGCGGGTGTTGCTCTGCTGAAACACATATTTAACGCATGGGAGAACTCGCAAAATGCTATTGGGGTTTTCTGTGATCTCTCCAAAGCTTTTGATTGCGTGCACCATGACACGCTTTTGCGAAAACTGCGTCATTACGGTGTGCAAAACGAAGCTCTCGATGTTCTTAATTCTTATTTACACAATAGGTCCCAATGTGTAGATGTTAATGGTGTGAAATCTTCCGGGTTACCAGTTCAGTTAGGTGTACCTCAAGGCTCAATACTGGGTCCATTCTTGTTCTTAGTGTATATCAATGACTTACCATTCTTTTTAAAGGGTATCTGTGAAGTTGTACTGTTTGCAGATGATACCTCTCTTATTTTTAAAGTAGACAGGAATAGACATGATTTTGACGATGTAAACAGTGCACTCTCAATGGTTACGGATTGGTTTACAACAAATAACTTAGTTCTCAATTCCAAGAAAACGAAATGTATAAAATTCGCTTTACCCAATGTTAGAAATCTAGGACCCAACATCGTCTTAGATAAAGAGGTGCTTGAAACTGTGGGCTCGGCAGTTTTTCTGGGCATAACAGTAGATGCTAAACTTCAGTGGGGCCCACATATTTCAAGTCTAGCGGGAAGGCTTAGCTCGGCCGCCTACGCTGTCAGGAAAGTAAGACAATACACTGACGTTGATACTGCTAGATTAGTCTATTTTAGTTATTTCCATAGCATTATGTCCTATGGCATTCTGCTGTGGGGCAAAGCCGCTGACATTCAAAATATATTTGTTCTTCAAAAACGAGCTGTTCGAGCAATTTACCAGCTAGGTGCCAGAGTTTCTCTAAGAGATTTTTTTAAGGATATTGGTATTCTCACAGTGGCATCACAATTCATCTTCGCCAATATCCTATATATTAGGCAAAATATACACTTATATACTAAGAACAGTGATATTCACAATATTAACACCAGAAATAAGGACAAATTACGAGCTCCTTTTCACCGGCTTCATAAGGTTCATAATTCATTTGTTGGGCTTGGTATAACCTTTTATAACAAGCTACCCACTTCTCTGCTAGATTTGCCTTTTAATGCGTTTAAAGCTAAAGTAAAATCCAACCTTTGTTCAAAGGCATACTACTCTATCAACGACTACTTAAACGATAAAAATAGTTGGTCGCTGTGATTAACTCAAGACAATATTTATGTTCTTTCTCCAGAATTAGCTTACCTACTGACAGGTCATATGAGTTATATAATTGTTATTTTGTTTGACTGTATAAGTAAATTTATTTTCATTTATTATTGACATAATCGACTCATTACAATGTTTTTGTTTAATTAGTTGTATTGCAATATGTGGTTAGCTAGCGACCTCGACAGAAGATCATTATATTATTCTTGCCTAACTGTTGATTTATTTTTCTTCGATGGTCCTAGTTTATCATAATTATGTGACTTCGAGTTACAGTTTTATTAGCTATATGTAAGCGGGCACGCCCTTTATACCTGGAGGCTTTATAATTCGGGTATTAAGTTTTGTTTACGTTTTTAGTTTTTTTAGTATTCATTTTCGCTTGAGTTTAGCTTTCGATATTTTTTTTTTTTTTCTTTGGTACATTGGCGTGTGCTAGCTGTCATTATGGCAAATATATTTTTTTATTTAATGATTTGTGTTGAGTAATGTAAATGATTTGCATACTATTGTATAGAATCAAGTTTTTTTCTAACTGAACAGACAGCTGTGCTGCTGGGGAGTTTGTTGCGCCACTTCTTCTCTCCAGCAAAAGCACTAGGAAGTGGTGAAGGGCGGGCGTTTTTGGGGGACTGTCTTATGTAATTTTGACGTTCGAAAAGTGCTGATTCTCAGCCTAGTTTGAATAAATGACTTTTGAATTTGAATTTGAATTTGAATTTGAATTTGAATAGAAAAGGAAGGATCCTCCAACCAGACGGGTTGTTAATGTCTGGCGGGCAACTGCCCATATGTTGATTTCGGATAGTCTTATCTATGTTATTCGCTCAGTAAACTCTAACTGCGAGATGTAGGAATTGTGTGACGTCATGTCTTTTTGTTTCGTAGTTTTTGTATGTGGCGGTCTAACCGCTACATCACTCCCCTCCGGAGACCGGAGGTCGATAGTGGGCTGAGTCTTGGATCTTGCGATGCTTCACAGTGCCAGCTGTGGTTCCAGTGAGTCGGAACCGGGTGCCGCATAGTTCACGGTGAGTCGGAACTGTCTGCGGTGATTCCCCAGTGAGTCGGGGAGGCGCTGCGTCGTCATCCAGTGAGTCGGATGTGGTACAGCGCCGGGTTTTTGGCTGACTGCTTGCGTCGACCAGGAGAGGGTAGAATAGGCTCTGCTTGTGAGACCGGCCGGAAGTGCAGGTGCTGTGCCAAGGTTGCTGATGAGGCTGAGGGTGATGACCAGGAATGCGCGTTCGCTGCATGCTGGTGGTCAGGATACCCGTTGAAGCCGTGGGTGCTGGCTGGCTGTGTGACTCGCCTCACGAAAGCTTGCGGGAGTGATGATGATGACGTCACGCTGAAGTTGTTGCACGAAGGCTGCGTTGACGTTCATTCTCGGGGTCACCAATTTAGGGGTATGAGGAACAGGGTGTAAAGTTCACTCATCCACCATAGAAAAGGGAGGATCCTCCAACCAGACGGGTTGTTATGTCTGGCGGGCAACTGCCCATATGTTGATTTCGGATAGTCTTATCTATGTTATTCGCTCAGTAAACTCTAACTGCGAGATGTAGGAATTGTGTGACGTCATGTCTTTTTGTTTCGTAGTTTTTGTATGTGGCGGTCTAACCGCTACAAGTATAAGTTTATTAGCTCAGGTTAGTAATTAATTTTTCTAGCAATTCTTTTGTTTTATAAAGTTAGTACGTTTGGTTTACACGTCTTAACACTTATTACTTAAACTGTGATAATTTTAGACTGTATAATAATCTGTAAGTATTTATAATTTAATTGTTTACGATAGTACGTGTTTACTAAATAACTGTGTGTTAAGTAGTAAGTACTATTTTATTGTAAGAATGCCTCGAAGAAGATCCAACCTCTCCCAATGTAGCAGAAATGCTAAAAGGATGAGATTAGTTCGATCACAGGAATCTGAGGAAGGTCGTGAGGCAAGGCTCTCTGCAACTCGGGAACATCAGGCTAGGTTTCGTGCTGCAGAAACTTCGACTCAGCGGGAATCTCGACTGAGTTCAAATCGTTCTTGAATGGTCGTGGTCGCGAAAAATTTTTTTCATACTAATGGGGTCAAGTCATGAAAAAGGTTGAAAAACACTGCCCTACATTAATCCTACTAATATTATAAATACGAATGCGTTGATGCGCCGTCGACCAGGGCCTGGTCCTTATCGGACGGCGAGCTGCCCGTTGATCTCCGTCCGCAGGCCCGCGCCTACGGTGGCCGGAAATCGGCTATCAATTCCCGACGCCCGGGACGTCTCCTACGGCGGCGGCGGCTAGGGCTGGTAGGGCGCGGCCTTTGCCACTCCCTCGCGCGCTCCACCTTCTCCTTCGCGAGCATTACTGCTTTGCAGAAGGAGGTGACGGCTTGCCATGCCCTCTCGCTCCGCACCATGGCCTGAACCAGGGCCGTACGCGAGAGGCCACCGCCGCCGATCGCCTCCACGAGGACACGGCGGTGGTCCACCCAAGCCGGGCAGACCTCCACCGTATGCTACGTGCGCTGCCTAAACCGTTAGAGTTACATGAAGAAAATGTATTGTGGGATTGTTTGTCTTAAAGAGTTCTAAATAAAAGTCCGCGACAGCATCTATCTACCTTTTATGTGGAAGCCTTTATAACCAAAATAGTGAGCAATAAATACAGTTAAATTGAATACTTTTTTTACATTGCATATTTTAGAGTATTTAGTTAATTCTTATCAAAATAAATACCTTCATCGCTTTTGGTATTTAATGTAGATAAAGTTTGTCTTTTACACTAAGTAATTCGGACAAATAGTTAGAACGATAAAAGCCAACTCCCACGGTGCGCCATATCGCGGACGCGCACCAGCCCGCACGAGGACGCACCGCCACGCACGCGTACAACGCGCGTCTGCGCTACCACGCACGCTAGGTTTCCCACGGTGCGTCGTGCGCGTGCGTCCGCGATATGGCGCACCGTCGGAGGGCGGCTTAAGAATGACCTGCGATATTGAGTCGACGGCGCACAGAACGAGGGTGGAGGGGCGGGCCAGCCAGGGGATGACGCGCCAGAGCGCCGAGTGGAAGCTATTGCTTAATAATTATGTTCGAGAAATAACGTAAATAACGCAATTAATTGTTGAACTGTCAAAATGAAACCCATTGCTATTGTAAGTGCTACGCAATTACCCCGCTGATTTAGGACATGTTACACGTTCCTGTGGGATAATTTCCGACATCCACGCGGGCGAAGCCGCGGGCAGAAGCTAGTCATAAATAAATTTGATTTTAGACTGAGTAGTACTGTTGAAAATGTCAATACAATGAAGTTGTAGCGTAAACTGAACTATAAGTGTAGGCATTACAGTTGTTTTTCATAAAACTCGTACTTGTTTACATGTTTTCCAAATATTATTGCGAATGCAAATTAGTTATAGATTGAAACTCATAACTAGTCAACTAAAGATTAATGAACCGTCAAAGACAAACAGATTCTTCTAGACAAGTTCTAGATTTCTAGAACCAAGTTTGAATAGTCGATGCTAAAGTTTTAATTGTTCCAAGTACCAGTGCATCTATTAAACAGTCTTCAAGTAAATCATAAACTTCGTAAAAACTAAGTTTAGGTAATACTGGTTTAAAAGTTTAAATTGCAAATATTAAATTTTAATATAATTTTTAGGGTTCCATAGTCAACTAGAAACCCTTTTTTACCCGACTGCCCCAGAAGGAGGGTAATGTTTTCTCTTCTCTTCTTAGTTCAGTGACTCATAGTACTAGAAAGCTGTAATATAGCATGGGAATATCTAATGGCATTCTAATCACGCCAACGAAATGGTAAAATAAAATATATTTTTTAGGGTACCTCCCCACACGTAAAGTAGGGATGTATTTTTTCCTCGTCTATCCCGTGGTGTGAAGTGTCGTTGGAAAGATCTTTCCAAAATATTTTAACTGTGCGAATACCATTTTTGGATTCAGGGATTCGTTTGCGAAATGTTAATTAAGCTTTAGTGCAAATATTTGCTAGAATCAAGTGTCTCCGCCCTCTGCCAGCATTTCATTCATTTACTTAGTTAGTTTGATCGGGCCGGAAACGGCCAAGCCACATACATATTTACGTATTTTGACGAAGGTGTAGAATTTGTGAAGTTAGGGCATGTAGAGTTAGGGCGTGTAAAGTTAGAAACTTGGCTCTACATGAGATCTGATAACTTTTTGACAGTGCGAGCCATAGGGTCTCGTCTTGGCAGCATTTTACATGAAAATGTTTTGGTGGGATTTCACTTCTTTTTGTATTGTAAGTTTGACATTTTTTTTTTTTTTTTATCATTTTTTTTTTCTTTTTTGGGGTTATATATTTCTTGCACATCAGAGGTGCCTTTTTTCATAGCCCACTCTCTATCTTTGCTTTTTTTAGGGTTCCGTAGCCAAATGGCAAAAAACGGAACCCTTAGGCTGCCTGTCCACTGGAGCGGAGAGGAGAAAAGAGGAGCGGAGATGTGCCATTATTAACCAATGGAATCTTGACTCCGCCCCTGAGTTTAGATTTGATTGGTTAATAATGGCACATCTCCGCTCCTCTCCTCTCCTCTCCGCTCCAGTGTATGGTATGGCACACGGCGCCGTCCGGGGCCGTCCGGTGCGCCATACTATATGACATACTATATGATTCGTCATGTCTGTCTGTCTGTCCGTCCGTATGTCACAGCCAGTTTTTTCCGAAACTATAAAAACTATACTGTTGAAACTTGGTAAGTAGATGTATTCTGTAAACCGCATTTAAGATTTTTACACAAAAATAGAAAAAAAACAATAAATTTTGGGGGTTCCTCATACCTTAGAACTGAAATTCAACATTTTTTTTCATCAAACCCATACGTGTGTGGTATCTATGGATAGGTCTTAAAAAATGATATTGAGGTTTTCAGTATCATTTTTTTCTAAACTGAATAGTTTGCGCGAGAGACACTTCCTAAGTGGTAAAATGTGTGTCCAGCCCCTGTAACTTCTAAAATAAGAGAATGATAAAACTAAAAAATATATGATGTACATTACCATGTAAACTTCCACCGAAAATTGGTTTGAACGAGATCTAGTAAGTAGTTTTTTTTTTTAATACGTCATAAATCGTAAACCGCAATATACCTTTAACGAACTACAAGAACTTTTATATTATGTTACTTGTTGCTACGGAACCCTTCATGGGCAAGTCCGACTCGCACCTGGTCGCTTTTTTTCTTTGTTGGTTTACTGTTTATAATGAGCGATAGATCAAGGCAGTGCATGGCTCTTAGGCGATTATATTCGACTATAGCTGACTGTTGTGCTTTAATACTACTAAAATCCCCCCATAATGCAAACCAGCGCGTAAAATTTCATGAACTATATTATGAAAAAGCTCCTGAATGTATTTACGTAAAATAAAATTTATTGAACTATTGAATAAATTATCTATCCCTGTAAGGTTTCTATTTAAACTTACAAACCAATTTTTTTTCCAATTCTGCTTCCAAATAAGGGTAAATAATGACAAGACAAATTGATATAATTTTTAGTTTTGAACGTACACCGTCAAACAGACGAGTAATCACCATACTACGTTTGTATGGAAGAATGATCAACTAGCGTACCCTTAAGCCGCGCATTATTACCTACTCCATTCTAATTCACATACCGCTTAAGAGTCAACCCTTTCAATATCACGTTGTTATCCGAAATAATGATGTGTACCGCTGCCGACGGGTTAACGACGGTTGTAATTATTATTACGTCACAACAATCATAGCTGGTATTGACAATGTTGGTTTATTGATATTTGGTCTACCGAAGGATAGATATCTACGTATTTATCGCTAGTGGTGAGCAGTGGTGGCGGTGGTAACGGCCCCGACTTATGAGTTGTAGGTCGTGGGTTCGAACCCAAGCAGGCGCTTCACTTTGTGTAAATAATTTCATCACCACTGCTGTCAAAACGGTGAAGGAAAACATCGTGAGGAAACCGGCATGTCTAAGAACCAAACATTCGAAGACATGCGACATGTACCAACCCGCACTGGGACCGCATGGTAGATTACAGCCCACTCCCTCTCACAGAGAGGAGGCATCTGTCCCAGCAGTGGGAACATTAATAGGCTGATGATGATGATGATGATGAAGTTAAATTTGTTCAGTGTCTTTGTTTAGTGGTATGAGGAACAGGGTGTAAAGTTCACTCATCCTCTATAGAAAAGGGAGGATCTTTCAACCAAACGGGTGTCGTGTCTGGCAGGCAACAGACTGCTCGAAAGGTGATGTCGGATAGTATTATATAATAATATGTCGTACGCGCGGTAAACTCTAATTTCGCGATGCAGGATTTGTGTGACGTCATGTCTTTGGATGCGTAGTTCGTATGTGGTGGTGTAACCGCTACAATAAGAACTTTGTTATGGAAAAGTTCTTGAGGCTACAACTGCGGATTCACCTACTACTATAGACCAGGGTGGCCAATTCGAAGGTATAGGTACAACTTTATAGTTATCATGTATTAGTGTCCTCAACCTCCAAGGAATCACGACATGAGCATCAAAATACGGTTTTATTAGTTCGTACAGAACATTTTAGACATACATTTTGTATACTTCCTAATATTACTCCAAGAAAATTCATTCGTATGTTCTTACAATGAGAAATTCCCTCTGCTATGCGTAGAAGACAGTAGTAAATTAAATTCCTATGTAATGTCGCGTCGCTTGCGTCTGGGTTCTGTATATAAAATGGGTCACAGACGATTTGATTGCTTTCCATTTGAACCCTAATGCGATTTTCTGTTTTCTAGTTTAATTTTCGTTGCATTTCTTATATAACGCATTCTGTCTAATGTTAGTGTGAGAATAGATTATTTGATTTGCGTGATTTTTCTATTACTTAGTTCATAGATTCTCTGGTTAGGTAGTATGCATTGAACTACGGTAACCTAGATGAGAATTTCGACAGATCTATTATCTAATATGTCTATAATTTGTATGGTGAACATAATAAAGAGTCTATATATTTATCTATTCAGTAATGTCGCTGTTTTATTTTACAAAGGACCATGGGCAACTTTGTATGGAGTCTGGTACCAACTCTCAACAGTGATGAGACTCATGCCATGTGAAAGCTTTTGGGGTATTATTTAATTCATTCTATGGCAGCTAAGTCAAAATCGAGTGCTAACATGGTGTACTTATTTGAACATTCAAAAAAAGTTAGGTTAGGTTAGGTTTGGGATGAAACTCATGCCATGTGAAAGCTTTTGGGGTATCATTTAATTTAGACTATCGCAGCTAAGTCGAAATCGAGCGCGAACACGGTGTTTTTGAACATTCATAAACTTAGGTTAGGTTAGGGATGAAAGTTATGCCATGTGAAAGCTTTTGGGGTATCATTTAATTTATACTATGGCAGCTAAGTCAAAATGAAGCGCGAACATAGTGCTTTTGAACATTCAAAAAAGTTAGGTTAGGTTAGGTTTGGGGTGAAACTCATACCATGTGAAAGCCATAATTATACAATGCTTACTGTTTTTTTTAGGTACTTACCTTTATTTTATACTTTTTTTTAATGTTCCAAAACACCATGTTCGCGCTCGATTTTGACTTAGCTGCCATAGTATGAATTAAATAATACCCCAAAAGCTTTCACATGGCATGAGTCTCATCACTGTTGAGAGTTGGTACCAAAATGACGCATGGTCCTTTCTCCCTTTAGTGATAACCGTTACCAGTTACCAGTTACGCCAGGTCCAGTTGGAAACCAGCGTCAGGCACTAAATGTCTGGCATTTTTGCTGAACTGGGCCTATTTGGCGCAGCCGTGAGGCACACATTCCTGTTTATCTTTTATTTTTTTTAATGTATTATAATTATGTTGTGCTGTGTGTCTTTAAGTCTGTGCTAAATAAATGTATTTTCTTTCTTTCTTTCTTTACCTACCAATCTCGCAGACTAACTGGCTATTGATATTTTTTTACGACTTTACTCATATTCTGGTCTAATCACGCTACGGTACGGTCCTGCAACTCTAGAATACCTAGGTATTACAAGAGAAAATACGGTTAATTTCCAATTCGATAATATTCTTCTGTAATTTTCCAATTATTCTATTTTATTCCATTCTATTACCTATATTCAATTTCATGTCATTATATTCTGTAAGTTGACGTCGACCGATTCCATCATCACCTACCTACCTTTTCCCAACTATGTTGGGGTCGGCTTCCAGTCTAACCAGATGCAGCAGAATACCAGTATTTTACATGGAGCGACTGCTTATCTGACGAATACGACACCCTTTGATAACACTGGTTGTCAGTCCTTTAGGCTTCTGACGACCAGTAACGACTGTCAAAGATCCACGAATGACAGCTGCGTGCTTTCCGAGGCACGGAGGGGTCTTGATATGTAAGGATGGTCACCCATCCACGGATCAACAGCGACAAGCGTAGCTTAACCTGATCGATAGACTCGTGCGGCTGTTATTACTTGCAGTTTTTTTTTTTTTTACATTTTAGTTTTTGTCGAGGCAAAACTCAAATTAAAAAAAAAAATTGCTATAATTTTTTTCGACAAAACAAAATGTTCCGGAATTCGGAAATATCTCTGTTCCTTGCCATAAGTAGCAATTAACATCCTTCATTTTAATACATTATCCCATTACTTCCCATTTCAACAAAAAACAATATTATCATTCATTTCGCCCATTATTCGAAAATATCGATAATAAATTCGTGTTATTATAGTCTGGTGTTATTATTATACCTTCGGAATAACGGTTGAAACATTTATTAATAAATAAAACACAAATACCTACATGAGTATTGCATTATGATATCTTTGGGGTATTTTATCATTCTTAAATTACTGTAATATCCGTGAGAATCGCCTTTATGTGCAACTGCAGGGAAATTATATCTAGAAAATTGTGATTTTTAAAATGCATTAATAATTATGACATGGTGCATTCAATATCCCTCATAATAAGGTTAGAAAATAAAGTGAAGACTAAAATTATGAGCGAAATATTCAATTCATTCAATTTCGCTCATTTTTTTTTTCTTCTCTATCTCTTTTTTTTCAGAAACTAGTGTCACTCCAATATTGTAAGGTTCATTCAATTTCGCTCATAACTTTTTTCTTCACTTTATTTTTTGTCAGAAACTGGTATCACCCCAACATTGTAATATCCATTCAATTTCGCAATTTTTTTTTCTTGTGTATCTCTTTTTTTTTCGGAAACTAGTATCACTCCAACATTGTAAGGTTCATTCAATTTCGCTCATTATTTTTTTTCTTGCTCTTTTTTTTCAGAAATTGGTATCACTCCAACATTCAAGGTTCATTCAATTACGCTCATTATTTTTTTTCTTCACTATCTTTTTCTATGTTACAAACTAGCAATGAAACAAGTATCACTACAACTGTCAAGTTACTGAATACGTTTAAAATTCCAACAATAGTGTTGATTTTGATCCTGTGTTTCTATACAATGCGACTGTAAATCTTAAACTGCATTCTCCAATATTATGATTTGGAAGGAAATTGAAAACATAACCTGAGTAATTCTTTTCATAACACATTGAATGAAAATACATTTGATCGGAAGACATTTTAATCATGCAGTTTGATGTGACTTCCTCCACATATCCGTAGGATGTGGGAACGCCTTTCTCCGGCATCGGGAGGGGAAATCGACAGAGGAATAGGACGTCCCCAATTATATGTGGGAAGATGGCTAATGGTTTGCAAGATTTTAGATTGAATACAGAGAAATTGTTTCCTGAGTTCAGTCCTTATGGTGGGTTTAGAAAGGAGTATTCTCACGATGGTGTTAATTTTAATATGAATAAATCGAATAAAATACAAAATAATACTTTCTCCGAAGTATTATTTTGTATTTTATTCGATTATTTAATAATTTTTTTTATTAGAAACGGTAATTACCAGGGCCCTGTTGAATAAAGCTGACAATTCGATATACATATGTCAAAAAAGGACAATTGCCAATTGTAGAATTGTCGCGCGTATGCTGTATAGTAAAAGTGACAAATATGTCAATAATCGACAGGTGATACCTTGACATATTTGTCATTTAAAAACGCGTTTAATAATATAATTGCGAATTTTCCACCATGACAATTATGTCGCCTGTAAGTTTTATTAAACAAAAAATTGTCAAATTGTCACTTTTTGGTATATGTCGGACTTGTCGGATTGTCAGCTTTATTAAACAGGGCCTGGCCAGATATTTTCCCAGAGTTATATTTATAATACAGGCTTGGCAATTTTGTATAAAAATAATAACATGTTCCAAATCAGATTTCAAATGCGATCTGCGTATTCCACTATCAGAGATACAAATATTCTGCTTTTAGGGTTCAAAATTGACCATGACACGTCTTTTTAGATAACCCTACAGAAAAAGTCAAGACCTTGACGGAATTTTTGGTGAGTTTGGGGATCCGGGATGAATCTGGTGAGTTTGGGGATCCATAATTAATGTCAACATTGAAATGTTTTTTTTTTGTTTCGGAAACATTCTTCTCAAAGTTTCGATTATGTTTCGTGCTGCATGTTTTCTGGCTCCATCTTATTGGAACCACGTGTTTTCTAGGTGTAACTGTTTTTTTTAACTTAACATTATGGCGATTGCCTGTCGCAATACAGCAGCACCTGTCCTGTAGCTTCTTCAAGGAAGAATGGTACAATTACTAAAACTAAAGCGTCTGAATAAAAAATCGGGCACTCTTTGAGAACTACTGATAGAAGTGAAAACTAAGTAACTTTTTTTTGATCCCGCGTTGATGTTTTTCGTTCTATACATAATTATAGCCTTCGGTGATTCTCGCGTTGATGTCTTTCGTGCGATACATAATTATAGCCTTCGGTGATTCTCGCGTTGATGTCTTTCGTGCGATACATATAGCCTTCGGTGACGATGACGCGAGTTCCATGATTTTTGTTCCTCAAAGAGCCTAATGAAGATTACACTTTAAAAAAAATTGGTGTCCTGTCTGGGTTATTTTTTACACAATTATGAACATTTTGTTTATTAACAAATCCTCTGTGATCAAAATGGGATTAGTTACCTACTCTTTTAGTAAATAAAAAATCGAATGATTTTAGGATAAAATTACTGAAATTATTGTGGCAGACATGGTCTTATAAATGGTACATAACAAATTAATTTGCCACATTTTAACTTAATATTGAATTATCAAATAACTGTAAAACGGCCGGCGCCAAATAAAAACGGTGACCAAAAAAAAGATGTAAACATTCGAATTGGCAACCCTTTTCGTTATTGTGAACAAAATAAAATCTAAACATTCTAACGAATTGTGGCCATTCAAGCGTCAAATTAAAACAGAATTCATGGGACTAAAATCAGTGTTTTGAACAAACAAATAATACAAATTAGCAGGACCAAGCGCTAGCCAATCGGTGGCTATAATTATGGAGTGAAAATAAATATCGTGTCAGTGGCGCACTGGAATTAATTACACTATGAATATTAATAGCGGTGGTGTGTGGTCCAAGGAAGAAGCGACCAGCGGCTTTATTATTCTACAATCCACATACTTTATATTTTTCATCATCCCTTTGTAACTGTCTCGTTGATCTACACGAGTGGTCGGCAAACTAATGAGTCAATAGAGCCAAATATCAATACTATAACGACTAAGATTTCTTATGAGAGCCATTTTTTTCTGTGTGCCTAAACTGTCTCATACAGTTTTCTGAATCCTTAAAAGAAAGAAATAAAAAAATAAAAATAGTTTATTCTGCACAAACCAAAAACCACATTACATTAAAAAAAATACAATATTACATAAAACAAACATACCTACAAAATAGGCAAAAGCCTCGTATTCAAGCAGTAGAAGTTCCGCAACAACTCTTATCCATCCCATTCCCCATCCTCTTTCACTCCACAACGCTTCCTAAAATTAACTTGCTAAGAAATAGGATGCCTTTATCGTCATCAGCATAAGGGCTGATAAATTATGATAAATACAAGTTACCCTTGGAAAACTTTAAAAGGTACAGTAAAATATTAATTTTCGATGTGCTGTTAGTTTTTGAAGAAAATTCATCGGAAATAAATATTTGAAATATAGTTTGAATTTTGAATAAAACTTGATAACACCTCGCGTATGTAGATACGCGAGGTGTTATTAAGTTTATATATCAAGTTTATCGGCTCTGTACAAATGACGATGAGTGCGAGTGTAGACTCGCACTCATCGTCATTTGTACAGAGCCGCACTCTATAGGGCAAAGAGCCGCATGTGGCTCACGAGCCGCACTAAGGCTTGCAAGCGCTACAGCTGACTATGAATTGCTACGTTCTAATTCCCAGGACGCGCAAAGTGTTATTGGGTTTTTTCCATCAGTAGCAGCCCGCACCTTAATTACGTAATGCACGATCGATTGCCAGTCCATTGCTTCATAAGTTCGACAAAAAAAAATAAGCAGATTTTTTTTGTCGAACTTATCAAGCAATGGACTGGCAATCTTTTTCAATTGGTTTCAATTTAAAATTGATCGTACATTGCGTAATTGGGGGGCACGTTGGATTAGTGCACGGTTGATGGCAATAGGGTCACCTCCTATTACATGAGAGTTAACTGAAGAAATGTGGGTGTACTTTAGGCACAACTCTGCCTAACCGTATGTATACAAGTACGTTAGCATATTATGCAGATGTAATACGATGAACCAGCAAGCAGATTGGTAGCATATTAGCTAACTGCCCAGCGGGGTAATTCCGTAAACATCTAAGAATGCCATCCATTTAGTCAATTTAACAACATACATTGCGTTATTTATGTTGTGAGCAGACGAATTTTTAAACACACGATTTAGTGTATTAGGACTTTCCTTTAGACATCTATAGAGGCATGAGGAACAGGGTGTAAAATTCACTCATCCTGTTTAGAAATGGGAGGATCCTCCGATCAGACGAGTGTCGTGTCCGGCAACTCCCCGACGATTGATATCGGGACTTTGTATGCGGAAAAAATTGCTTGCGCGAAGCAGGATTTTGCGTGACGGTTAAAGTCCCATTATACATATAACGCAAATATTAAAACGCTTCAGTTTATCACTCAAATCGCTTACGGTTCCCGAATATTGATGTAATACATAACAGGGCTCACTCTGTTGTCGCGTCAAAACGCGTGTTTCGTGGCCTCACGGAGCCGAGAGCAGCTTAATAGCGGTTATAAAGCATTTTCGTTAAACAGCAGCTGATATATTACTTTAGAGCTTTGTTTTTTATTTATAAGGTGTTCTGATATTTTAATGAGGAACTTTATAACAAGTAACCGCAGTCTGTCTGTAGACTTCCTCATTGGTCTAGTGCAGGAGTCGGCAACCTTTTGAGACGGAAGAGCCAAAAATTACAATTTACAAAATTTCCCAGTTTTTAAAGAGCCAGTAATACAGTATTTACTTAATTTTTTTTTTTATTTAAAATAAACTACTATATTATATACGGCATAATATTTATTCATATAAAAACAAACAAATGTTTTCAGCACAAAACATATTATAGTATTTTAGCTAGCTGCTAGAATAATAAAATAATTAATATCATTACAGCTATTTCATAAAAGATAGTTACAGTCATTATGAGCATTGGCTTTGCATGCAATTTGAAATTTTGGTTAAATCTGGCTCATAACTATAATTTTTGCGTATAGAACTGGGGAGACGCAACTTTATATCGAAAGAGCCACATGCGGCTCGCGAGCCGCAGGTTTCCGACCCCTCATCATCATCATCATCATCAGCCTATTAATGTTCCCACTGCTGGGACACAGGCCTCCTCTCTGTGAGAGGGAGTGGGCTGTAATCTACCACGCGGGCACATGTCTTCGATTTTTTTGATTCTAAGACATGCCGATTCCTCACCACTGCTCTCAAAACGGTGAAGGAAAACATCGTGAGGAAACCGACATGTCCTTGAACCAAAAATTCAAAGACATGTGACATCTACCAACCTGCACTGGGCCCGCGTGGTAGATAACGGCACACTCCTTCTCACTTAGAGGAGGCCTGTGTCCCACCAGTGGGAATATTATAGTTATGCTAAATTCATGGTGACAGTTTGGGCGTCAATGTTTCTTACACCGCGTACATACATACATAGTATACACCAGAACTCTGCCTCCCCCTTCGGGGTAAACAACCGTGATATTATATTTACGCTGACTCCAACAAAATCCCACAAAACAGCTTATTTAATCTTTAATCTGCTGTTTCCAGTGGTTTACAAGCTCCGTTTAACTTTGAATCAGTAGTAATTTCACGCGCGACGGATTCTGATGGTAACTGTCGCATCAAAAAGTTGTTGCAATCTGTGTATTTTAAACGTTTAATTTACGTTCGGAGTTTAAATCTGACTGTCAGTGTCGAATGCTTGTGTTTCTTCTGTCGTGTTGGAATGAACTGAAGGATAGTAAAATTGGATAGTTATTTCTGATCTTAAAATAGGCGAAACGCGTGTCGGCCCACGCAAAATTAAAGGTTCCGTAGTTGAGATGTATTTATCCAACTGCAAATATAAGTTGGTCGACTAGTACTCGTTAACTTGTAAAGCCAACATAGTTGTGATAGTTGGCTCTTGTGATACAGGAACTCCTAGTACAAGAGCCAGGGCTACACAGATGTTTGTGTCACTGAAATAAATAAATAAATATAATTACTATAGTTTTCGTTTTATACGTTTTATATACAATTGCTGTGTTTTTTTTCACATAAAACAACCATGTAACTGACACTTGACTCTAAGCCCACGTTCGCACGGACGTAATAAAATCGCGGCGATATTTTCGCGTATTGCAGAGTTGAATATCCAACATAAAATTACTGTACCGCAATAGGTAAAAATTATATAAAATGAAGCAACGACAGAAAAGCTGCATAAACAAATTCATCGACTATATAAACATGAATAATAATATCATTAACACAGATCTGTTTTAACAAATAGAAAAACCAACAAAGAAATCATAATAATTCCAATATCCTCATTTCGTTCTCATATTTCATGACTTTTTTCTTTTCTATTTTCCTGGATCTCACATGAAAAGAAAAATCCAGACAGTGTAGGGTTCCGTAGTTAATTTGAATATTTATACATGCACAGTTTTGATTTTATAGACCGCAAAAATAAGTCTGTGTTTCATAGAATTTCTCGAAAAAACGTTGAAAAGCAAGTTACTGCGGTTCGAACCGAAAAAAACGAAATAATTCGGATCTCACAAACGATATATTAAAGACAAGAATAAGCCAGTGACCTTGAGTGGTTATCTTGCAGGTTCTGTACTGAGCTCACGCAACGCGTCATACGTCCAGCCAGTAATAGGACTCCCCCATCAATGAGCGCTGTCCCCAATTTGACGTACTATTAATTAATTATGCATAAAAAAAGGTATTTTAATATGACACGTATACTGGAAGATCAATAATTAAATTATCTTAAAAATGGTAAAGGTTTCAGAAAAATACGCTTGATAGATGATTTTGCCTAATTCTCAGGTTTTTTTCCGCGTTAGATTTAACTTTACAAATAAATTTCACTTTGTAATATAAACATACTCAATCTAAAATATTCCTATATTAAGTTATTAAAAAAAAAACCTAATCTAACATTATATTTTTTTCCAAATTATTACCAATATAAAGTATAAAATCGGTTCAAGTTAAAGTTATTTCAAGTTATTTATTTCATAACAAAAATACATTTGTGTCGAAATATTTGCACAGTAGGTAGGTACACAAAAAGAAGCAACACTGTAAACAATTTTAAAACCATGTCACCTCGTCCCTCACCCAAAAAACTAAACTTTACAAACATTAATATTTTTATTTGGGTGCTAATTAATGCAGCTTCTTTAAAATGTCATTCTCGTCTTCAAATATATTTAGTTGTCTAATGAATTAATAGGTCAGCGACAAACTTTTAGCGTCTAATAAATGATTTTCAAGCGACCATATATATATTGTAAAACAAGCTACTGTTAATATGACGCAGCATGGTGATAATTCTTAAGCAACAAAATTTTTGATATTATTATGTCTACGCATTGCCAGCTTCTAATAAGTGTATCAACTGCATCTATAAAATAATATCAACGTACTCTAATTTCTTAAAGTCACCTTTATTTTTATACGTTAGCAAATTAATTGATGACTGAATCTACTATATTTGAACATAAAATTAACGTGTTATTGTCATCAAATAATGGTCAATGAAAGCTCTAATTTCATGTATTCGCCTGTCTATTTATAATGTTACCATATGTAGTTGATGACTTGACAATAGTCAAGTCAGACAATATTTTTATATTGTCATCAAAAACAAACATCTGCAACTCTGTGTTTGTTTGTGTTTGGACGCACCTTAGGGAAAAAAAACTAAACAACCATTTTATTTATAAATCAGATAATTTTAAATGGCAGTAGCATAAGTTTACCTACCTAACCTAACCTCAAAACAGTAAGTTGCTTCTGCATCGTCTCCGGCGCTGCGGGAAGTGCAACCCCTTCGCCCTTACGTAACAAAGGATAGGCACCCGTGCGAGCCGTAGCGGCTGAGGCTGGTCGCCGGAGGCGACCAGCAAGCCGAAGCTGCGGAGGTGAGCATTACAGCGGGCGGGGGTTGCTCTCCCTCCGCGCCTCCAGTTTTTATATACACTCTAGGGGTAGGAGCCAAAAGACTACGTAAAGTCGGGGTGCCCCGATTCGGTTTTGGAACAGATTCAACCTATTAACTACAAGCCGGTGTATAATGATAAAGTTATAAAATTTAAAAAGAAATTACGTAAGGCGACAACCCGCCTTACGTAATTTCTTTTTAAATTTTATAACTTTAGCGTGTGCACAGAATATTCTTTCGCTTGTGTTGCTAATTTTCACGAAAAAAGAATATGATTTATTAATTTAGTTGTTGAATAAAAAACTTTGATTGCTAATTTTGAGGCTGGAATTTGATTTTATTAGCAGACAGAATATGTTGAATCTCTAGAATATATAAAGTAGCTCACTTACAACATTAGTCGCTGAGTTATCAATTCAGAAGTAAATACATTTATCGGTAGCTGAGTCATATTAATTTACTTTTGTAAATTGACGCTGGTTTTTTGATATTCTGTTGGAATAGTAAAAATGATGAATTAATATAATTGAAGCTGTTCTATTAACTCGTAGCCTACATATAAAAAAAGACGCTAGGTTGCAGGTGCTAAAGAAAACTTTTGTTGCTGCACTTATTATTTCCCTTTTTATTTATACAGAACAAAGTCCCTAAGCAAAATGCTACAAAAATAAATTTAATGTCAAATTGTTAACATTATATCATCATCACATACAATTATAACCAAGTCAAATATGGTACACTTATTAAATTTTAGTTTAATTTAACACTAGTTTTTAGATTTTTATCATTAAAAAAATCGTCAATGCTGTAATGGGGTTTATTTATTAACAAAGCCCTGAGTTTATTTTTAAACATGTTCACATTCTGAATATTCTTTAATTCTGCTGGTAATTTGTTAAACAGATTGACAGACTGCACGCGTGACGAGTGTTTGACAACATTAAGCTTTGCCTGCAGAATAGTAGAAAGATCTTTTCTGCGAGTGTCTACTCTATTTTTCCTTTCATTGTCTGTTTCAAATTCGTTTAAGTTTTTGTTTAAATGAGTAAGGAGAACTAAAATATAAAGAGATGGTACCGTTAAAAATCTAAGTTTAATAAAATACTCCTTACACGATTCTGTCTGATTTAAACGAAGCATGGTTCTTAATGCTCGCTTTTGCATAGTAAAAGCTGCTTTAATATTACATATATTTGTAGCTGTTTCCCCAAAATTTAATGCTATATCTAAGTTTAGATTCAACTAGAGCAAAATAGACGGTACGAAGTTGGGCAATAGACAGAATATCTCTCAAAGATCTGATAGCATAACAAGCACTACTTATTGTATTTGTAATTGAATCTAGTTTTGGCTTCCAATTTAGTAAAGAATCAATTTGTACCCCCAAAAATTTTAATTTTTCCACTATATCAATTTCCCTGCCTAAAGATTCTACGTTAACTAAAGCTTTATTCCTAACTGTAGATCTAAATATCATACATTTTGTTTTACTTACATTTAATTTAAGATTATTCATAGAAAAGCCAGCTTTCACAAGCAGCTATTTTAAGGTCTCTATATTATCCACAGCTATAACAGTACTCGTATCGTCAGCAAATATTATTAAGTCAGCATCTGGTAAAATGTTTTTAATGTATTCAGTCAAATCGTTAAGAAATATTATAAAGAAAATGGGGCCTAACACCGAACCTTGCGGAACACCTCTAGTTACAGTAAATGATTTCGATTTATGAATCTCTTCCACACCTTCCTGAAGAGATTTAATTTCGACGTACTGTTTCCTATGAGAACTCAAATAAGTTCAAATAAGAACTAAAAAGTTTTAAAACATTTTCTCTTACACCGTAATGCTCTAACTTATCCATTAGAATGCAATGTTCTACAGTATCAAACGCAGAACTTAAGTCTAGGAATAAACCAGCAACTTTAAGTTTATTGTTCAGCTTATTTACTAGGCTATTAACTAACGAATCTATTGCATCTAGTGTCCCTTTACTTTTTTGGTATCCAAACTGATTACGATTTATTATTTTTAGACTGCTCAAATGTCTTACAAGCCTAGTTTTAATGAGTTTTTCAAAAATTTTGGACAGAACCGGTAACAAAGAAATGGGCCTGTAATTGCCTGCATCTGTTTTAGCACCTTTCTTAAATAGTGGTAGAACTCTGGCTAACTTAAATTGGTCCGGAAAAACGCCTTCATTGACGCAGTTATTTATTATTTCAGATATTGGGTATGGCAGTATATCTATATTATCTTTGATTACGCTGAGCGGTATTTCATCGTGTCCAAATGACTTTTTACTATCCATACCCTTTCATCATCATCATCATCAGCCTATTAATGTTCCCACTGCTGGGACACAGGCCTCCTCTCTGTGAGAGGGAGTGGGCTGTAATCTACCACGCGGGCCCAGTGCGGGTTGGTAGATGTCACATGTCTTCGAATTTTTGGTTCTAAGACATGCCGGTTTCCTCACGATGTTTTCCTTCACCGTTTTGAGAGCAGTGGTGATGAAATTATTTACACAAAGTAAAGCGCCTGCTGGGGTTCGAACCCACGACCTACAACTCGTAAGTCGGGGCCGTTACCACTAGGCCACCACTGCTCTCCATACCCTTTACCATTTTGTAAATCTCAATCGGCATGACGGGATCAAAAGTCATAGGCTTATCAACTCTGTCAGTATTCTCAATTAAATGCTTCTTAGCCAGTTCTGGATTACCCGTGTTAACTCCTTTGCTGTTGTCAAACTTATTCGCAAAAATGTTAGCAATGTCTATAGGGTTACAAATTATTTTATTATTATGTTTAAGTATTATATTATTATTTTCGAAATTATTGTCAATTTTTTTCCGAGTTTTATTGACTATTTTCCAAATTTCTTTGGTAGAGTTAGCTGCTTCATTTATCTGATTAGTTACTTCCTTTCTTTTAGCGTTCCTAATCACCTTTTTATAAATTCTAAGATACTGTTCACGATATTTTAATAACGATTTGTCACACTTAGCTTTGTCTATAAAATTTAGTACTCTCTTCATTTTGCTGGATATCCTTATTCCTTTCGTTAGCCATTTAGATTGGCCAGTTCTTTTCATATTGATTTTGACTTTGCTTTTTTTTAAAGTGCTAGAATGTAGTTCTTTGATTTTTCGTATAAACGTGTTTGTACCTAAATTCAAGTCTTGCTCCAGTAATTTCTGTCTGAATGCATTATTATTCTTCTCGTTATATAATCTTCTCTCTATGTATTTAAAACTAACGCATTGTGTAGCAGTAACTTTTTCCAAATATGCTGTACAGAAAAGAGCTGCATGTCCATCCGCTAACCGATTGTGGTCAATGTCTGTACTGCCAATAGCATAGGTGTTGGTCAATATATTATCTATACACGATCCGGAGTTATTTCGCACACAGGTAATTGAATCAAATAAATATCTAAAATTATAGCATTTCAACAGTGATATAAACGAACTTCTTTTATTGTCCTGTATTGACAAGTCAATATTAAAATCTCCGCAGATAAAGCATATTTTATTGAAAAAGTACTGCAGCAATTGTTCCAATCTATCCAGAAAATCATCAAAGTTTCTATTTACGGGTGTTCTGTAGCAAAAAATTATGTAAGAGTTTGTCTCAATGTCCCTTACTCCACATACCTCAAAGCTATTCGTTTTATACAGCTTTTTACAAATATCTAAGTCCTCAACTTGTCTGGTTTTATGTGCTAATACTAAAGTACCACCTCTTGTTTTATTTAACCTTGTGTTGCAAGAGCTTACGATATAATTAGGAAAATCAAATTGTGATACCATTATTTGGTTTAAAAAATGTTCACTTATACAAATAAAGCTTATTTCGTTTGGTAATTCAGTTACATATATTTCGAGTTCATCCTTCTTATTATTTATTCCGCATAAGTTTTGGTGAAAAATAGTAACATGAGAGTGACTATCCTCAGACACAGCCAAGTCGTTCAAACCACCAGCCACGGTGCTAATCTCGAAAAAGCTGACTGTGTTGTTCAACTTATGTTATCGTCGTAGGTTATCGTCGCCTTAAACAAAAAGTCATTTAGAGACGATATTATTAATATTTTATTCATCGTCATTGCACGTGCATTGTTTTTTTTTTTTAAACCTTCGGTTACATTGTAGGGAATGCCAATCCTATTATAACACGGACAGACGGACAAACAGACATGACGAAATTATAAGGGTTTCGTTTTTGCTACTTGGTTGCGGAACCCTAAAAAGAATATAATAAAGAAACTCAAACAGTCTATTTCATGCTTGAATTGGTTCAGATTTAATTGGAAATCGCATTAAAAAATAAATCATGTAGCTGATAGATGGGACAGCCCCATACTGGGACATTGGATACGCCTACATTGCCACTGTGGCGTATAATTAATTAATAGTTTGTGTTGTTTTTTCTGATAGATGTAAGTACTAAGTCTAGTTTCTAAGTCGTGTGTATACTAACCAGATGGACTATATTTATGGGTCTGAAATAAAAGCTTTAAATAATTAATTGCCAATTAAAACTGCATTAACACTTGGAGCGGAAACACATTTTCTTCTGCCTTAAAAGTTGTAAAGTTGTAAAGGCGAAATTAATCTCTCCTCAACGCACGCGTCGCCTAAAAATGTATGGCGGACATTGAAAGGATATACCCGCTCGAAACTAAATTCTGTTCCTGCGTAATTTCTAATGACTTACCGGCACAACCGCCGTTGCCGCCGCTTGCCGTTGTATTTTTGAAGAAGGTTACACTTCGCGTGGCACGTTTTATCACAGACTAGAGCAGGGTTTCCCAAACTTATTTTTACTGTAACGCCCTTGGGCCCTTGGATATTTGCAATTTTTATGCGACGCCCCCCTCTGGGCAAAAAGTACCTACCAGTTGCAGTTCTAGCCTAGTAAAAAGTTATCAGACAAAAACTCCAAATAAAATTTATAATTCATATTAGAAATAAGAACAAAAACAAATCATAAGAATAAAAATAAAAGACGTATTTTAGTATTTATTTTACTTTGTTTGTTGGCTACTACTGAGAAGGATGTGGTTGTTTTTCTGGGTTTAGCTTCCCAAAATGGGGCTGACGCATAGAAATATAAACTTATATCTATGGGCTGACGTTTAGTAATCGCCACTCTCATCTCTTTCTTTATTTTCGATCTGTACTTGTTCTTTATTACTGCAAAAATGCAGAAATTCTGTTCCGCACAAATACGATGGCCCAATTGAAATAGAACTCTCAATGCTGGAGTGCTAATGGCACGATATTTGTGAAAACCTGAGCTCCAAAATTCAAGCAGTTTGTCTTTGTCGTATTGGAGCTTAGGGCTGGAGTCACAGGACAATTCGATAAATTTTTCTAGTTCCAGTCCAAATTGTTGATCGTCGACTGGGAAGGGCTTTTCATCTCTGTGGATCGCTAGTTAGCAACATTTTTCCTATTTCCATACAGTAATATTGCCAAATTAATCAAAACACCGAAATATGTGACAGCTATTTGCGATGTTGACTTTCAGAATACACGCTCTTAAAACAAAATTGATACAATCATACTAATTATTACTGCACTTGACGTGAGACGGCGAAACACTTACATTGAATGAAACCCAGTGATATTGAAAAAAAAAACGTGAATATTTTCACTAGTAGACTAGTTTTAATTTCGAGAATTAAAATTATAACTTTGCACGCTTTAAAACAATTCAACGTAAGCCACAAACAGAGGGCACGGTTTTTAATTTCCTTCCCATTTATAATATTGTATTCTACGCTTTACGCGCCGCCATCGCCATTTTGATACGTGCGGAAGTGACGGGTGACACAGATTTAGAGCGGAAATGGAAGGTACAGACGTTCGATAAAACATTTCCGGGACTGACGATAGACAACGCGAAAACTGAAGATTCAACATGTATTGAAATAATTTATAGTATATCTTAGAAATGGTAACAGTGCTTGTGGAAACGGCTTGTTTTATTTGAAACTAGCTTTTGCCCGCGTGAGGAGCACGTGGCTAAGTAATAACAAGCCGCACGGGTCGATCCATCAGGTTAAACTACGCTTGCCGGGGTGGGTCAGTGGATGGGTGACCATCTTTACATTTCGAGACTCCTCCGTGCCTCGGAAAGCACGTTAAGCCGTTGATCCCGGCTGTCATTCGTGGATCTCTGACAGTCGTTACGAGTCGTCAAAAGCCCGAAAGTCGGACACCAGTCTTACCAAGGGGTATCGTATTACCTAGTTGCTGGGTTGTGGAGGTCAGATAGGTAGTCTCTCCTTGTAAAATATTGGTATTCAGCTGCATCCGGTTAGACTGGAAGCCGACCCCAACACAGATGGGAAAAGGCTAGGCAGATGATGATGATCATGATTTCGAGCGACACATTAAATGATAAATGATTTTATTTCTGTAAGTAGGTCTGTACAAACACTTTTACACGTCAATCATATTTCAGCTGCATTATAATCCTTGACTCATTCTGAGCGACTCAATGTCCGCTGCCTTTCAATCGTCTACCCTGATCTTGACAATTCAAATAAACAAGTAAGTACTGTAAGCTCTAAGGCTTACTTATACCGGGATGATACTAAATTAAACGCATGTTGGCATCGCATAACATAATTATTTCTAGAATTGGAACTACAAATTATTACAATACATTTTACATCCAACGGCCTGACAGCCGTCTGCCGACCCTCTATTATTTTCTCCTATTCTAATTATGAACCTAATGTTTGTTTCTTCTAACTGCCATCAATACGCGCATACAAAGGTTGCATCTCAAACCGAATGGAATAAAGCCTCTACATCAGCTACGCCCCTACTGGATAAAATAGGGCTAACGTAGTGTCCAATTTTATCCATATGAAACAAACATTAAATTAACCTACCTATATCTAAGATAATATTTGCCTAACGCCAGAAATAAAATTAACAATATGAGGTATGTCTCTTGCAGGAGAAGACTTACGTCGGGATGAACTAATCGCGATAATGTGACACTACGGCAAGTGTCAACTACTTAATTTAAATACTAACAGGTGCCAATGTGCACTCACACAAACTATCGTTACATCCCGCATAAATCTCGTTACACCAAAACTGGCGAAAAACGTATAACACATCCTCCTAAAAACAAATAAAATGATATGACAACATTCATATCTGCCCAGAGAGGGTTAATCATACTGAAACCTCAAACAATAATGGCTTAAACTTCATTCAACCTTATAAAGTCAGAGGAAGAGAAAGTCAGAACTGCAAAAGATCGAACGCTCCTAACTCACGAACTCACTCCAAAGGTAAACCTCTAGAAAAATCATCACGTCGACAATACTAAACCCCAAATCTTCTTACAAGTCCATATTGTCTGAACTGTCGATCCTCAATCATCAGCAGAAACCAATTGTGTCAAATCGACACACTTTGCGAGGCTATGCCCCATTAGCAAAGTTGGTCTCAGCCTAGACCAAGTATCACCCCCCCTTCGAGAAGGATCACAGTTCTCAAAATACATTATTATCCCATCAAAACATTAATCGACATTAATCAATGACCTTGGAGTGCGTTCCTCCTAAGTTAAAAAAAAATACTATGATGCCGTTGTAGTGGACATCTTTTTCTCTTCCTCCGTTCGCCATAACATCAGAATATGAAACAAAATAAAATGATTAATCCTACATGCCCTGCTGATCTTACAAAAATAATGTAGCGACATGATAAAATGAAAATGATGAGCTTGAAAAATTACAAAATCCTTAAAAGAAAAAGTTTCCAACTATTTATGTTAATAAAAATATCTTTAAACCTCTTTAAAATATTTCTAAAAAAATTATATTTAAAAATAGTACATTTTTTTAAAGAAAGTTTGTTAGGTTTCGACCTTTTTATTTTTGGTACAAAGTTTTTAATTTGAATATTCCTAACGTATGAGCCCTTTAACTTTACTGGTGTTTTTCCTGAATTGTTTGTAGCACGTTGTTGTTGCAAAAATGTAATAATATAATATAATAATAATATGAACTTTGTTTTCCAAATGGATGACAACCTTATGGCAAAGCAACCTTGCGATGGCACATTATATTTGTGTTTGTTATTATAAATTTTCACTGGAAAGTCATTACTAATAACTCCGACTGACCGTGATTCTATGTCAAACTCGACTATATAAGACTCGACGTCATCCTCGGCAATATGACTGTTGTTTACAATTACCTCCAAATCAGCCTTAACTTCAATAATTTTGTCTGGTACCAATGATAACAGCTCATTCTCCTTTATTTTGGTAGACAAGGTGATTTGGTTAACCTCCTTTGTTTCAGAAGATTGTTCAACATTATCATCTTCATAGTTCTGATCAGCGATGATGTTATATTTAAGAATTTCATCATCGTGATCATCATTCTCCATAGATAGGCATATGCTCTGTTGTTCTGAAACATTACTAACAGAATTAATAAATGGACTGGACTGACCCGATTCGACAATTTCCTCTTTGTGTTCATTCTCGAACACTTCGATCGACTCCTCCTCGTCCGTGGCGATGCTGCATCCTTGGCAGCTGAGCTCGTCATCAACATCATCGTCATCTTTACAGCTTTGCTCAGTAACTAGCGGTTCGTCTTGTTTTCCGCTAGAAAATAAATTTGCATCAATATCTACCGTCGCGATCTCTTCCTGTTCGCTTTCTCTAACTTGTACAATCTTCTCTTGCACCCTACATTCTCCTTTGTGACATTTGCACGAGAACTCGGCCCATAGTTTGTCACACAACGTTTCAAAATTCATACCGTCATGGTACGTGTAACCGTGGAAAATCATAGCTGGACCCACAAGAAATGCGCGTAGAATCAGTGCCCAGTTATTTTCCTTCCATTCGTTGAAGGTGGCTGTGAGCTTAAAATTATTTAGAAAGCTTTGCAGGCACACGCCGTTGTAGCCCGAGAAATATTCCATTTTTATAAAAATAATAAAGACCACTTAGCTTTCGATTCTTTAGGCGTCGGCGTCGTTTATTCGCCTAAAACAACACTTCCATGCGATATGCTTCTCTTTAATACTTATATGGGGGAATCGCCCTTATTCATCAATAATTGCATTTCGTCTGAAAAAAAATGGGTGGCAGCTTCGTACGGCGTCCTCCACCACTTGTAAGCTCTAAGGCTTACTTATACCGGGATGATACTAAATTAAACGCATGTTGGCATCGCATAACATAATTATTTCTAGAATTGGAACTACAAATTATTACAATACATTTTACATCCAACGGCCTGACAGCCGTCAGCCGACCCTCTATTATTTTCTCCTATTCTAATTATGAACCTAATGTTTGTTTCTTCTAACTGCCATCAATACGCGCATACAAAGGTTGCATCTCAAACCGAATGGAATAAAGCCTCTACAGTACCTACTACCTATGAATAGCTTCCATAGAGATGGCGTATATTAATTAGTTCTGTCATCTCTCGGTGTTTACTATAGTGACAATCGTCATGAGATCAGTAGCTCTACCATGAGTTGCCATCGAAAATTTACTCGCTAGCGTTAAACTCGCTAGCGTATTAACGTTAATCAAATACATTTCGATAATGTCAAAACTTGCTAGCGTCCCCGTAAATGATTTATATGAAAAGATATTGTACAGCGCCCCTAGCGGTCACAGAAAGAATTAAAATTTGTTCCAAGAGCACTATAGTTTTCGATAGGTAAGAAACCTAACGTAATCTATTCGATAGTCGCTAACGTTTTTCAGCTGTCACCATACAAAACGGCACCATGAGTCACTAAATCGACAGACGCTATCGAAAAATACGCTTGCGATAGTAGTTACGTTGCTCACTACCATTTTGACGTGTGAAACATGTTTACATTCAAATTATATACGTTTTTGAGTCTATTAAAGGCAAAATAATGTCTGGAAGAGATTATTTAGCATGGAATATGTTAGTGGTCCCAAAATTTGGAGGCCAATGACTGGAAGAACGTAAATTTCAAGAAACTATCTTATTTAGTTCTCTTACAAAATATTCTATTTGCCGGCGACGCCGACGGGACCGGTTTGTTCTAAAAGTTTTAAGTACATAAGTTAATTAATTGTATAGTGTTTTATATGAATAATCTACAAAGATTGTAAGAAATTCTAATAAGAAATAAATAAATGCACAATTCCAAGAATTCGGCTTGTACCACAATATCCTAACGGATTTACTTACTATAAAAGGCGTACCATTTTGTGGGCAATTCAGTCGCAGTTCAGCCATAGATAATACACTTAAATACGGAGCTCAGCCACCAAAGAAGAAACATACCAAGAAAAGCCGAATTCTCCGGAATAATTCAAGATAGTAAATCAGTGTTTTATTTCGCTGCCTCAAGATAGTCCTCATCGTGGTCACTGTGGGTTATGGTACCCAACCTAGGTACGTATTCAGGGGTCCGTGGTGGTTGTGCAGCCAGCGGATTCACCTAGGGTCAGTTAGCAGGGAGCGCACATCGAATATCAGTGGGAGATCGTCCCAGGTTGCCTGCGGTACTGTAGGTACCTCTGCCGTCCACAACACTATTATTGTAAACATGGTTCATTTTAAATTTAAATAAATAACGCCGCGAATCACACATTGTCAACAAAATTACAAATTGAATAGAGGTAAATAATTATTACCTATAAGGAATAAAAATTCAAAAACCCCTAAATACCATAAAAAGGTGCACTAACCGCCAACCTTTCTATTTAGTCGGATTGTTTCATGATATTTATTGACTGTCATAACATTGTTACCATAGCGATACCTTATGTGTAGTGATGGGCAATTCTCGAGAATATTCTGCTTGCGAGAACTTTGCTGTTAAATTCTCGAGAACATTCTTTTGGTAGGGAACTTATGAGAATTTAAAAATTGGATGACTGTATTGAATCGGTATTTTTTTTAGACTAATAGTTTTTAGTGCATTTGAACGTTTTACGAAGTTTGAGTTTAAAATAAACTACACCACAACTTAAATTCTCAGTAAATTCTCCTGAGCCAGAACATTCCCGAGAATATTTTCGAGAAAATTCTCATAAATTCTCTTAAATTTCCTAAGGTAGTTATGTTAAAGTATGATTTCTGTATTAAAACGAACTTTATGAGTTTAAAATAATCAGCATTAATAAAATGAATAAGAAAACAACATTATAAGAAAGGTTTATGGTTCAAATAATTATAAACAAAATAACAATCAAAAATAATTTTGACGCAACTAAAATCGAATTTGATAATCGCGACTCCATGTGGTACTTGTTTGCCCTACCTTGGGAATTTTTTTTAGAGCCGGAGGCACGCAGGGGGGCAGCGTCGACGTGTTTTGATATGGAATTTTTCACTTTTTGTATGGAAAATATAAAAAAATATTACCTACATGTTGAGTTTTGGGGGTTTTTTCCGATGTGTTTTATATGAAATTTTTCACTTTTTGTATGGAAAATATGAAGAATATCATGGAAAATTTTAAAAATGATTACCTGCATGTTGAGTTTAAGGGTTTATGGGTTTTAAAAATCACACCAACACCTCGACTTCGGATGCAAAAACAGTACTGTCTTTTTTTTCTTTTCTTTTGCTAATATTTCGAAAATAGTGTGCCCTATCGCAAAAATAATGAAAATTTCGACCCCCTTTATGAAACTCATAAACCCTTAAAACTCATCATGTAAGCAAACATTTTTCATATTTTCCATACAAAAAGTGAAAACTTACATATAAAACACGTCGAGAGTGCCCCCCAGCGCCCTTCCAACTCTAAAAAAAATCACGGGGTAGGGCAAATAAGTACCACGTGGAGTCGCTATTGGTGCCGATTTTCTTGTCACAAATGCCTCTAAACTAGACAAAAAATGACCAAAATTTAGTTTAGTCCTGTCAAACGAGGATTTCCCATTCTGAAATAGACTAAAGTGACACAAGTGTGTCATAGTGTTTAGTGATAGTTTAGTTCGGTGTACAAGAGAATCGGCGCCATTTCCAGTCCGAAACATAATACAGTAACGTTTTTTCGAGTAAAGTATTAAATAACAACAATAGAAGTTTACTTTAGACCTTGAAATCGAAACTTATTGTATTAAAATTTAGCAATTTTACTTCCATTTTTAAATTCTGGTATATTCTCCGTCGAAAAGAATAATTATTCCAGAATATTGCAGAACATTCTCGATCCGAGAATATTCTCCGTGTGAGAATATTCTCCCGACACATCACTACTTATGTGACGTTTTGATCATATGAGCCGTTCCCTCTTCTTATTACTGAGAAAGATAGAAACAAAACATAAGAGTGAAGTTAGCTAGACGACCAGTGTGGAAGATTTCTACCATTTTGGCAGATTTCGCTCCAAAATGTTGGCTGTGGCAGATCCTGCTGACGATTTACAAAAGTGGCAGATTTTGGCAGATTTAAAAGACTTCAAGGAAATTCACATAACCTTATTAGAATTTTCCTTTTTTTATTATTATTAGGTATAATAATGCGAAAATTGTTAAATATTTTTGTTGATTAATGATATTTCATTGAATTTGTGTGTATTTTTTCCGTTTCCATGAAGGCATATTTTTGGCGCCAAGTGTGGCAGATTTTGGCAGTTTTTTTGCCCAGTGTGTGGCAGATTCGCCATTTATGAAATGGTCACACTGTAGGTGACACGATCTATCGAGCTTACCTTAGCGCCTGCATGAGACTCCGTAAAACTCATGGTGCGAGCATTATCGAAATCAGTTTGATCTACGTCAACACTTCCAACTCCACCCGCTTTTCATAGAACTCATACGTCATGCCGCCATACATATTGGAAGTAAACCCTCCGGGAGGGTCACCGGCATTTCGTTTGCGCTAAAGTTAACCATCGCTGACAGTCTACGGCATTATGTTTAAAACCGTATTATTAACCACTGTAAAACGAAGTTAATTTGTGTGAATATTTGTAACAGTGAGCAATTTTTTTATTGATACGAGTAATTAAATTATAAATTATAATATCAGATTTTACTATCAGAGTTTATAATGCCAGCTGTATTCGCTAAGAAAAAACAACATTTAAAATGAGCCCACCGCGAGGGCTCCCGGTATTCCATAATCCATATGCGACTAGGTGAACCTTCCCGGCACTGAACGGGTTAATACGCTAGCGCTAGCGAGTAAATTTCGATGGCAACTCATGGTAGAGGTACAGGGCGCCTTATGCCTTTAGAAATATGTGGTATTTGTTTTTAGTTTTTATTTTTATCGGTAAGTAACATTTTGTTTATAAAATATGGGGATTTATATTAATCTAAGTAGTTTTTTTTTTTTTATTAATTTTTTTTTTTTTTTTTTTCTTCTTTTTCATATAAAAAAAGTAATTTGTCTTCATCATCATCAAACATATTCGTTCGATGATATTTTTTTGCGTTGTTTTTTGATCATTTCATTTGTTTTTTTTTTTAAATTTGATTTAAATTATTATTTGTTTTATTTGGGGAAATAAAATAAAAGTAGAGTAATTAATAAACTCTTTTGAAATGAGTTGGCAAGTAGGATAGCTAAAAAAGTTTGTTGCAGCTTTGTAAAATTGATATTTATTTAGTAAAATGCATAATAGAACAAATATAATTATTGTTCATCACGACCCTTAGAAAACGAGCAAAAAAATTAAATTTCATATAGAATTCTAAGCAAAAACGGAGTAACAGCGCGGGCGGGCGATGCAACGCGACGCGCGGGATCGGGGGTTGTTGGTTTCATTTATTTTTTGTTGCAGCCACAGTATCCTCAAACCATGTGTCAAACACGCAACATCACACAGCAGTAGATGCATTTATACAAAGATTAAAGCTTGAAAAGTGGGAGAAGGAAGAAGCACCATGTTTGGAGAAAACACTAACACTATTGGAGAATGTGAAAAACTTCACGCTGTGGGCTACTTGGGGTAAGTAAAATAATGTATCACGTCAATCCATCATTTACAACAACAAAAAAAAAATGGGGCAGTCTGGGACTGCCGACTGAAGTGAAAACTAAGTCTGGTCAATGTCAGGAATTTATGTAGCTTGCTGTCAGTACAAGAACGAAAGCAGGCTGTAGCTCCATTAAAAAAAATAAACAGAGTGCGCTGTCAACAAAAACATTAACTTTGTGCAATTTTACTCTCCATCCTTACGATTTTTCGATCAGGTCACGTGTCCTGACGCAAGTTTAACATTTTTTACCCATCCCAAAAAAAGTGCACAACGCCGCCGCTAAAGAAGTTTTCACTTCATTTGAGATTGAATAATATGACAATATACAAAAGTACCTATGACATGCTTTAATAATTTAAATTTGACATCTGTATATTTTTAATTTTATTTTGACCAATTTTTTAATTTATTTGATTGTAATTTGGTTTTGACATGCATTTTTATTATTCATCTGACTATTTTTATACCTTTGACATTTGTAGTACTCAAAATTTATTTTATGTTATTTTATCAATTTGCTAATAATCATATAGTAAGTAACATTATTTTAATAATTATTTAATTTGATTAACAATAATAATATTAATATTTGCACACCTTACTAGGTAATGGTACAGAGTACTTTATATCTATTTGTAACATCTGTTGTGTAACACCTGTATTAAGCAAATAAATGATTTGATTGTTTTGATTTGATTGATTTGATTTGATTCAAAAATATCTTCACGCCTGCATTCGCCAAAGGGATAAGCGACATAAATGGCTTCATGTCGGTGTACTGTATAGTTGCCTACCTATGCCTTATCCGTCGGGGAGTGTACTATAGGTGCACTTCTGCCGAACCCTACAGGGAATGCAAGCGTGATATTTTGTGTGTTGTTGATAATCCAACCACATTTTTTTTTTTTTTTTTTAATGTAATAGCTCCATCATTTATTTACTTTATTAACTAGTAAAGATATTATAGTTGACCAAGACACTGGTAAATTGATGAAAAATAAAAATATTAATATCTACATAAATCTTAAAAATCTGGATGATTGAGTACTTAATCATAATCGGCTTGTTCCCACTGCTGGGACACAGGCCTCCTCTCTGTGAGAGGGAGTGGGGTCCACCACGCGGGCACAGTGTGGGTAGGTAGATGTCCCATGTCTTCGAAGTTTTGGTTCTAGGACATGTCGGTTTCCATAGGACGTTTTCGTTCAGTCAAATCAATCTACCTAGCCATTTCACAACTATTTCGGGGTCGGGGTTTAGTCTAACTGGTTGCAACTGAATATCTGTATTTTACATGGAGTGCCTATCTGACCTCCACAACCCAGTTAGTGAGTAACACGAAATCCCTGGTTGTCATTGCTAGCAAAATTCAATAAATTCAAAAGTCATTTATTCAAACTAGGCTGAGAATCAGCACTTTTCGAACGTCAAAATTACATTAGACAGTCCCCCAAAAACGCCCGCCCTTCACCACTTCCTACTGCTTTTGCTGGAAAGAAGAAGTGGCGCAACAAACTCCCCAGCAGCACAGCTGTCTGTTCAGTTAGAAAAAAAAACTTGATTCTATACAATAGTATGCAAATATTTTACATTACTCAACACAAAACATTAAATAAAATATATTTGCCATAATGACGGCTAGCACACGCCAATGTACCAACAAAAAAATATCGAAATCTAAACTCAAGCAACAATAAAAGCTAAAAAAACTAAAAAACGTAAACAGAACTTAATACCCGAATTATAAAGCCTCCAGGCATAAAGGGCGTGCCCGCTTACATTATAGCTAATAAAGCTGTAACTCGAAGTTACATAATTATGATAAACTAGGACCATCGAAGTAAAAATAAATCAACAGTTAGGCAAGAATAATATATGATCTACTGTCGAGGTCGCTAGCTAACCACATACAACTCATTAAACAAAAACATTGTAATGAGTTGGTCGAGCAAACTGGATTGTCCTATCATTTACTTTTTATGTCAGCTGCATGTTCCTTCTAATGGTTAATTTTATTGTTTGAGATCATCTCGGTTTGGTTTTGTTGTGTAGTTGGTTTATGAATATTAATAACATAGTTTGTAAGTAAATTGTTACTAACAATATAAGTCATGTTACTTGGCCCCTGCCTGATCAATGTTATAGTATACACGGATAAAATGGCAGGGGGTGACTTGCACACTCAATAATGGGCGAAAACAGTCGCTAGCACAAAGTGACGTAGCGACAAGGGGGCAACATGTCCTGAGGTGCTTGAGGAGGAGTGGTATTCCACGGCTTTCAGAACAATCCCAGAGCCCGGAAGATGGTCAAAATCCCTACGAGCACTTACTGAAATACTTCCTTCCTCCGAGCACGTTTGCTCTTGCGAATCTCCACTCAAGCCGGCCAATTAAGGCAAGAATGAGGTGGGAGCTCTGTTCCTCTTCAGTGTTCACTCCAGCCGGCCAATAAAGGCAAGCCAGAGATGAGGAACAAGATTTCTCCCGGGAGATAGGGTCCGTGGGGTCGCTACTGCCCAACAGCTCGCCACATGCTGCCCTGCGGTTTTCTGTATCTCTCTTGGTCTGGCTCCTCATTCTAGACCTATTCCGGCAAAGTAAACTCTACCGGCACAGACCTAGAGTTTGGAGCGCGCAAGCCCCACCACGACGTCAACGTAGAGATACGGCGGTGGGGTATTATTATTATAAGAGAGGGAGAGGGAGAGGGAGGCCTTTGCCCTGCAGCGGGACAATACGGGCTAATTAATAATAATAATAATTAATTAATAATTATATTATTATTATAAGACTTTTGAGCTTCTGCTTACCCGTAAAGCCTGTCAAAAGATTTACGAATGACAGCCGGGACCAACAGCATAACGTGTTTTCTGAGGCACGGAGGAGTCTCGGTATGTAATTGATGGTCACCCATCCACGAACCAACCGCGGCAAGCGTAGCTTTACTTTCGATCAACCCGTGCTGCTGTTATCATATAGCCACGAGCCTTCAGTAATACCAATTTTAAAAGACCACACATAACATACATACATACATACATATTACATATTAGTCCTTCTCTCTTGAATGCCTCGTTTATGGTCGCAAACAACTGACTGCTGAGCGAGGCATCTTGGGTGCGATCTCCTGAACTTTCCACTAAACGGCTCGCATCGCATTGGATCGGAAAGGATACGAACGATACGAACGGCAGGATGTCGACCCCTACGAACGGCTCGTATTTACCGTACGAAACATATTCGTTTCTGCGCCTAGTCTAGTATAGTTTCATTCCTACCGTGTTGATGTGTTCAAATTTTTGAAAATAGTTGAAGTTGACGTAGTATCGTTGGCTATTGCATTAGAAGAAGAACAAAATAATCATAAAACGATCGTAATAGTATCGTAGCCGATCGGACGTCGCAGCATACTTTCAACTACGAACGCGTCCCGCTGTCAAGCTGCTGTGCCTTGGTAATATACACTTTAAATACTGTGTACTTACACGATTTAATATCGTTTAAAGATTGTAAAACTCGTTCCGATCCGATGCGATGCGAGCCCTTTGATGGAAAAATCACATTGTTTTTTTTTGCCGGTAGCCCGGAGTCTTGATTTGTGGCAAATGGCTCCCTCCCTATAATTTGATACATACATAACATACATAATCAGCTTATTAATGTTCCCACTGCTGGGACACAGGCCTCCTCTCTGGGAGAGGGACTGGGACGAAATCCACCATGCGGACCCAGTGCGGATTGGTAGATGTCATGTCTTCGAATTTTTGGTTCTAGGATATGCCGGTTTCCTCACGATGTTTTCCTTCACCGTTTTGTGAGCAGTGGTGATGCAATTATTTTAGACAAAGTAAAGCGCCTGCCTGGGTTCGAACCCACGACCTACAACTTGTAAGTCGGGGCCGCCACCACTGCTCTCCTTTATTAGTTATGCCTATTAGTTATGTTTATGTATAATTTGATACATAAACATAACTAATATATATTGTGCTAATAGGCTTGGTGTTGTTGAGATATTATTGCTTCATTAGTGCATCCTTAGTATAGTTAGTTCAGGGGGGTTTCGATTTGATCCCTGCCTTGAGACAAAAAAATATACATAATTAGAATAGAGGTAGTTAGGTAACTGTTTAATCTAGCAAAACAACTATTAAGAAGCATGGTTAGTTTAGGTCAGGGTTATTTGCATAATAAGTAAATATTTCATTAACTAGGTAGAAGGTACTGGTGATCTTTAAATTAATTGTAAAACAAATATTTTTTTTGGTTATGCGTAAAAGAATTGATTATAAGAAATATTTGTGTTTCCTACTAAAATGTTAGCAATACAAATCTGAATAATGTGTAAAAAAATATATTTTTTACAATAAATTGGCTTCATGCAATAAAGAAAAATGGTAATCATAATCATAATAATTTTTTGCTTAAAAAGTAGGTACACAAAATGAAGGTGTTTACAAAATGTTGACATCCGTAAACAATCTATCAATTAGGCACGCAAACATTGAAAGGTAAAAGAGATTGACCAAGCGACTAAGGAACCTAGTATCGCTACGAAACATGCTGTGACTCAAAGATTTATGGTTTAATTTAGAGAATGATCTGAGGGCTTTCAAATGTGATTTACCATTTTATGATAAATCTCGGCATTACACGGTAATTAGGTCTCAAAATCTAGGTTTAGTATCGAATCTCTTACTGACTTTTGGTCATTGTATGCTGGTAAATTCAAAATACGAATTTGTCAAAATGACGTTTGAGTATTTTGAATGATTGTCAATTCCGACAGATAAAGATTGATGTAGGGGCTTTAGAATTAAGTAAAAACTTGAGAATTCTCGATTTACCGGTGTTGGAGAAATCCAAAAAGCCAGAGTACTGTAGACATTTTCACTAACTTCTCTCAATGACTGCCAACGTAAATACCGCAGAAGAATCGAACAGTTAATACACTGACGACCAGACCTTATCTTTATGCAAAATGTGTTCACGTTAGTTAATTCTTTCGGTGGTTATTTAAACCCGATGGGTTTACAATATTTACTTGTCTATCGAGCGCGCATAGAATAGGCGCGCGTTTGTTATGTTTTCAAAGAGTTTCTATTGATGAATGAAACAGGAAAAGGTCTCTCAATATATTCTGCCTTTGTCATAATACCTACAGATTATTATTACAATGTAATAATAGTAATTAGTTGTTATTTTAATATCTTTTGTTACCATGTTGTCGCATTCAATTATTCAACTATAATTTCAATATTTGAATGCGTAAATTAATTATTTTGCGTAAGTCAAGAAGGTTTTATAGTTTGCATACTCTTTGAAGCCAATCACATGTGACATTACTTGCGTGAAAAAAAAAACTATATAGGGGTAAAATAAAATAGGAAATCGAAATAAAAACTTATAGTTTAGTGGTGTTTTTAAGCGGAGAATTTAAGGATTCGCATTACCAGATAAAATTATTATATTTAAAAACAAGATTTATCAACATTATAAACTTAAGTCACAGCAGAACAAATAGCGATACCAGGTCTGGTCAATGTCTTTTTTGCAGTGTTTCTTTTTCAACAGAGGGGTTGTTATTCAAATGAAACAAATATGATTTAATCTATACATATAATAAAATCGTAGCGAGGTCAAAACTGTACATTGAATATTTTTGAAAAAAAGTAATTGCTACGAGGTCTGGGATCGATTCTAATGCCGAAAATATAGTTTTTAGAATTTTTGTCTGTTTGTCTGTTTGTCTGTATGTATGTTCCAGCATCACGCAAATTCTACTGGACAGATTCTGTTAAAGTTTTGCATAGATATTCCCTATAAGTCTGGTCAAATGGTAGGGTACATACTATCACGCTCTTTACTATGGGGGATGAGCAATATTACATTATGTTCGTATTCTTCTCCGCAAAATTGTAAATATGTGCGCCAAAAGGTTAGGATATTGCAGGTAGTTACCGATTTAACATTTTAAATGATTATCATCACGCTATACCTTTATGGAGCTTAGCAGCGAATCATGAAATATAAGAACGGCTATTTTAACTGATTTCCAACAAAGCAAATAGCTAAGCGGCAGGACGATTGCTTTGTAAACCTGTGGTTATGAGTTCGAACCCCGAAAATTGGTATTTTTTTTAAATTCATTTATTTTATTTTTTGTACTGCATAAGCATGTTTTAAATCTTTTTTTATTATTTTAACTTATAAATGAAGCCGAAAAATATTGAAAGAAAACCTAAAAACGACACCGCTCGCCTTTGACAGTTTGGTTTTTTTAATAGTTAAACTATTTCACGAATTCCTTTTAGTTATTGCAATTTAAACCTTATGATTAACGTCATAACGGCGACAAGATAGGACTCCGTCTAATATTTTAAATAAGTTACCTGGTGTTCATATAGTACACAGAGTACTCGCAAGATAATTCTGCGCACGGCTCAAATTGGAACTAATCGTATGCCGCCGTCTTTTCGTTTATGTGAGGTCAAATTAAGTATAGAATTATAATTATATATTAAATAATTAAGTTAAAGTCGACAGTCGTAGCAGGAGGCGTTCTGTAGTTTTTGCCTACCCTTATGGGAAGATGGCGTGAGTATGTATGTAAATTAAAGTCACTGCGTGTGTACCTAGAATTATTCACCAGATGTTATAAAAATTGACTAAGGGCAGATTTTTCCAACGCCAGATAAGTTTAACTTCTGAGTAATCATTTTGAATTACTGACAGTTTTTCCATAAAAAAAATCTGTTGTGGTAGAAATATGGGCATCATCTATCCGAGGACTTTTTACGAACTTTGCGGCGCGTACTGAAGCTGACATTGAACAAAATGACGAACGCGTTCTAAACAGTTGTCTTGATTCACTTCAAGACGTGGTAATTTCTATTCCACTGATAGAGTATGGGTTACCGGCTCCGCAATCATTGGCACATCAAGACCGTAGAATACGCCGCCGAAACTAATTACGATATGGGTGCAATGAATACCATCGTGAATGACCACGTCTCTTTGTTCACCTCAGAGCAAAGGCACATTTTCAACACCGTTGTCCAAAGCGTTGGGCTCAGTCAGGGTAAAATGTTTTTCTTGGATGCTCCTGGCGGAACAGGAAAAACATTTATTACCACTGGTATCCTTGCAGAGGTCAGGAGGCATGGCAAAATTGCAATCGCAGTAGCGTCTTCCGGAATCGCTGCCACACTGCTTCCTGGTGGCAAAACAGCGCACGCCATGTTTAAGATTCCCATCGATTTAGAGAGTAACGAAACGCCTGTTTGTGGGGTGTCACGCAACAGTGACAAGGGGCGCGCGTGCTTAGAGATTGCGCTTTCATCGTATGGGATGAATGTACTATGGCAAATAGGAAAGCAGTGGAAGCTGTAAACAGAACCCTGCAGGACATCTGCAGGAACCAAAACATTATGGGTGGTGTCACAATTTTTTTTAGTGGCGATTTCCGGCAAACACTACCTGTGGTGACGCGAGGAACTAGGGCTGACGAAGTGATTGCTCGCAAGTGATCGCAAGTTCATAGACTGCGTTTGACCATCAACATGCGAGCTCGGCTTGGCGGGAATTCACATGCTCAAGAATTCTCCGATGTTCTTCTAAAACTTGGTGAAGGCACTCTGCCAGAGGAGAGCGGCCAAGTGAACTTACCAGAGACTCTTGGTAGAGTAGTTGCCAATTTAGAAGATCTGATTCGTCTGGTGTACGGGGACATCAGTCAAATACCAAGAGAATTCTTGGGTGTGTGAATGGGCCATTAAAACGCTCAAAAATGATCAAGCTGCAGCGATCAACCACAGTATTCTCTCACAAATCGAAGGCAGTGAAGTGATAAACACCTCCATTAACACTATTGTGGAGCAAAATGACGCCACACATTACCCCGTAGAATTTTTGAATTCGTTAATGGCAGGTGGACTTCCTGCGCACATAATCCAGCAGAAGGTCGGTGTCTCGATTATGCTCCTTCGGAACTTAACTCCGCCGAAGCTGTGTAACGGAACCCGGCTCAAAGTCGTGTCTTTGCAGAGAAACATCATCGGGGCGGAAATTCTAACAGGTTGTGGCATTGGCGACACAGTATTTATCCTTCCAGTTTAAGCGCGTGCAGTTCCCTGTGAGCGTATTGCTTTGCGATGACTATCAATAAGTCACAGGGGCAGACACTTAAGGCTGCGGGTGTCGACCTCAGGAGAAGCTGCTTCTCACACGGACAACTGTACGTCGCTTGCTACCGCGTCACCAGTCCTGACTCTCTATAATTATATTTTAGCTGCTGAAAACAAAACAACAAACGTAGTATACAGAGAAGTTTTATAAAAATGTGGCTGTTATTAAAGTATATTGTGGTGTCTTACGACTTCCACGCGAACGAAGTCGCGGGCAGAAGCTAGTGTAACAATAAATTGAAAACCAAATCAAAGTTAATAAAAAAAATTAGTTAAAAAATATTTAAATTATGTTAAGAAATATTGATTAACTAGATGAAAACCCGGCTTCGCTCGGGTGAAATGTGACTCAATACACAAATGTAGGTACAAAATGTAGGTAGATATTCTGTAGTTATCGGTTCTCAAGGAATATTAAAGGCAAAGCAAGGCATAGGGCATAGATTCGTATAGCATCTTTCATTATCACCTTTCAAGCAACCTCCATAGACCAACTTGCCCCCCCCCCCCCCTCCCTGGGCCATACGCTGGTGACGCCCTTGCATATCATTATGATCATCCTCAACCACAGCGTAAGAACGTCGTTCAATTAAAAACAATCATCGTTTTTGGGGTAAGTAAGTCTTGTATAGTTTTCATTGAATAACTTTGTGATCATTTGTGTCATGGTGACGACAAAAATATTGTCGTCACCATCCTCAATTAGCTGATCCATTGCCTACCTTTAATACCCATTTAGCAAACTTTAAATCATCGTCAGCTCTCATATTATGAGCCTATTGGAATTGAGTAAAGTTTGGCAACAATGAAAGTGCTTAATTGAAGCTTCTATAATAAATCATTTCGTATTTTCGTTACCCATTTACTACAACTGGTAAGATCTGACGAAAATCTCCTGCGAGCAATAAAATATTGCCTCCAAAAGGTAATTTATTTTTCATTATATCTTGAAGGAGTCGATCAACTACAACAATATCATGACATTTAGTCATGGGTGCTTCATCCCAAATCATTAAATTAGTTTCCTTCAATAACTTAGCGGCCGGTAACCCTAATGACATTATTTATAACACGTAGAATCTACATCTGAATTAATTGGAATTTTAAATCACGAGTGAGCTGTTCTACCGCCATCTACCAGAGTTGCTGCAATACCAGAAATCGCTATAGGTAGGCATATTTTGTTTTCAGATCTTAAAATACTAAGCAAAACTAATTGAATAGGTACTGAAAAATGTACATTATAATTTTATTACGAAAACAACTTCAACTTCAAGTTTTAAGGTAATGGCCTAGTATTCTTTTTTCTATGGTTATGTTATGGCAATCGGCCAATCTCAGGTTTTAAGAAAAAACACATAACACAGAGTATATCCTATAAAAAAGCGTCCAAAACAATACCTTTGCGAAACGAATGAAAAATTGTCACAGTTCTTTGTAATGGACACTTTGTTTACATAATGAATGCCGTGACGTGTTTAGTGGCGCTAGTATGTTTATTAACTACTCATGGCCGCTTTCCGAATTAGAATATAATCACTCACAGCGCTGACATTAATAATTGCCGTTCCGAATAAGATATGTCAAAAATTTCATATCATATTTCTTTGTGTATATACCACTTTCTTCTTATTCTTGGGTTAGGTGACGAACGATAGCCAGAAGCACAATTTCGAATATGCCACGTTAGTCTAAAGATACGATGCGACTCAAAACAAAAACAGCAAAACTGTCAATTTTGACAGCGCTCACGGTGCTATTAGTAAAAGGTATAGTTGGCGACTCGGCGTTACGCAAGATGGCATGTCATGACGTCATCGATGACGATTCACAGAACATCGTTATCGCGCTCACGCTTATTCGGAACGGCTTTTAGCGCGCTCAAATCGATTACAGTGCAATTCGGAACGCACTGCATGTCATCCGGTGTCAGTGACGTTTCAATATGGCGACTGCCATTTGTCTGTCAGCACCATTAGAATTTAACAAAATACTCGACAATCCGAATTTTGCGGATATATATATGTTGTCGACTCGAAATCTTTATTTTTTTATGTTTCATTATTCAGGTAAGGTTTCGATCGAGTCTACCGTACCCCTTGACGAAATTATTAATATAGATATAGGGTGACTGGTAATTAGTGACCGATACTTAAACACGTGACTTTACTCATCATTGTGAACAACTTTCACTATGGGACCGAACATGA
Source organism: Conistra vaccinii (assembly GCA_948150665.1). Lineage (NCBI taxonomy): Eukaryota > Metazoa > Arthropoda > Insecta > Lepidoptera > Noctuidae > Conistra > Conistra vaccinii. The sequence goes on from OX411339.1 coordinate 17,801,384, forward strand.
AATCGCGAAAAAAAATCAGCTGTTCCATACATTTAGTTCGCATAACTCGTCAAAATGTAGGGAAAGGCTGATTTTTTTTCGTGAATTCTGGTTTGGTCCCATAGTGAAAGTTATTCATAATGATGAGTAAAGCCACGTGTTTAAGTATCGGTCACTAATTACCAGTCACACTATATATTAATTTTTTGCATGCTAACAAATATTGTAAAATTGCATGGAAAAATAAGAAAAAAAGGCTTATATTTTATAAAAAAATCAAATTGATCTTGTGTTTTTTTTTTACTAAAGCTTTGAGTTTGAGTTTGAGGACCTTAGACTCCGCAGTCGAGCAGTCGAGCACTCAGTAATCTCCTGTTTAATTTTATTCCAGTTTGGAATGCCAACACCGTTCCCACTGGCAATCTCTACGGCTCCTGGGCTAACTTTGGCAATTTCGACCAGTGCATGAAACCACCATGGCTGGAAACTCATCCTCAATTTAAGACCAAATACTGCTTGGCACAGCTGGTGCTGTCCAATAATCCGAGGAAAATAACTGAATTTGATCCTTATGGATCAACAGAAGAATATCTTAATGTGAGTATTAAGTGAAATGTGAAATATACGGTGTATTCCCGTTGACCCGTAGAAATGTCCCCGTTAAAGGTGACAAAGGTAATTTAATAAAATAATTAAAATTACTTGCCGTTGTTCCCGTTGTCCATGTATTACAATAAATTATTGGGATTATTTTATTAAATTCACTTTGTCCCCTTTATCGGGGACATTTCTACGGGGAGAACGAGAATACACCAAATAATATACAGCCAAAGTTTGCGTTGTTTGTGTGAGAGGTTGTTTGTCATCTTTTTTGCCTTTCTTAACCTTTTAAAACCTTTAATTATGTCAATTATAAAGAAATATGCACGTAATTGCAACATAATTACGATTGTTTATATAATATTCTATTTCTATATCAAAAAGGTTGTGCCTGGGTCATACAGTAATTGATTAACGTTGTCGTCACGGACATTTTATGACTGACTAGCTCTTGCCACGGGGCTAAGTAATAACAGGCGCACGGTTCGATCCATCAGGTTAAGCTACGCTTGCCGGGGTTGGTCTGTGGGTAAGTGACCATCTTAACATACCAAGACTCCTCTATGCCTCGAAAAGCACGTCAAGCCGTTGGTCACGGCTGTCATTCGTGAATCTTTGACAGTCGTTACGGGTCGTCGGAAGCCCGAAAGTCTGACAGCCAGTCTTATCAAGGGGTATTGTATTACCCAGTTACTGAGTTGTGGAGGGCGGATAGGCAGTCGCTCCATGTAAACATGGAGCGTCTACTGAAAACTGCCCATTTTCTTGCTGACTGTAATTTTTTTTCAAAATCTGTGAATGCAGATTTAAATGTTTCAAAAAGTTAAGGACAGCCTCCTAAGACCGTTTTCCTGTAAGTTAAGGTAGCTGTCCTTGCTGCCCCATCTCAAAAATCCACCCTGTATATTATAACTAGCTGCACCCCGTGGTTTCACCTGCATAAGTCTCGATGCCGTGGGAATATCGGGATAAAAAATATTCTATGTCCTAACGTTGGTCATGGTCTACCCATGGGCTAAATTTCATCAAAATCTGTTCAGCCGTTTTAGCTTGACAGCGTAACAAACAAACAAACTCACTTTCCCATTTATAATATTAATTAATAAGTTAGAATTAATACAGTATGGATCAGTACTAACTTACGGGTACTTTAGAAAGAAAGACAAAGGTTAGGTTGGCATAAAAAGCCGGAAGAAAATCCATAATATTTTATTGAGCCTCGGAAATATAGACATCGTGTATGTCTTCAAACTTTTGGTTATATCATGGACTAGGACTGGTTCTATCATATCCTCTATTAGATAAAAATACAGGTTGTCAGGGACATCGACGTGAAGCCTGTTACCATGGATTCAGTACATGATTTTGAACTCCCTGCGTTGAATTTTTTTGTCGGGTAAATAGTAAAATCTGCTGTTTCATAGAAAAGTGCAATACCTACGCGATCAAAATGCTGTAGCAGTTTTTTTTTTTTAATAACCGACCAAAAATTTCAACGCAGGAGTGTTTAGAATGATATACTGAATCCACGGTAACAGACTTTGCGTCGATGACCCTGACAGTTGACACCTTGTATACAGTAGGCGCTCGGTAATCCGACACGTCCAATAGTTCGGCGTTTCCTAACTTAGCCACGGTAGACGGTAGAATAACTAAGCCATATCTTGGAAATAAGTGCCTACAGCCGCGCGGTACGTAAACATGCGATAGGGCTGCCCACCTCCAGTATTTTAATTACATTTGCCTACTTTGTGTTTCCATTTAGTTTTGTGATTGTAAATATACTTTTTTTATCTACACAAATAAATAAAATACTTTGTGAATTGAATAACAAAACAAAACACAAATGCCCGAGGTTTTAAAACAAGCGTACCTACCGTATTAATTCATGAACCTCCTATAACTACCTATTTCACTCGTGTTATCACTTTCCTTTACTTTATTCACTTTATTTATTAATCCAGACATCTTTTTTTCGGGAGATAAAAGGAAATACTTATCCATTAAAAATACACACAATATGTACCTACCTACCAGTAAGTAAAATTATTTTATAGTAAGACTATAAAATAATTTTGTTGTTGTTGTTTGTTAATAATAATACCTTTCAAAGTTTCCAGGTAATCTAAAAAAAGTTATCTCTGGATGCGTTATTGCCAAATTCATGCAACCAAAAACAGCAACAATATATCCTACTCGTCATATTAAATATGTACTTGAATTTATTTTTAGTGTAAAAATCGCGCGGTTATTGTTAAAAAAACAACACACCGTTCGTTCGTCACTGCGGCACAGACGCGACTGTCTGCGTACCTCGCGCATACCTCGATCGAGGCGCGTAGGTATAGCTCGCGCTTCGTCCGTTTCTATGAAGTTGGCCTACCGTCTACCGTGACTTAGCTCTCCTGCCATAGATATTCGTCTCCTACTCTGTAAGGTTTGATACCAAAGTGCCGGATTACAGAGTGATAATTACGATCGTTGTCGTTCTGCAGTCCAGTCCGATTCTACGAGTAGGTAATACGTAAACTAATAAAGATTTTTTCTTTGCAAATCTGTGTTAAAATTATTTCTTATTAGCTAGCTGGCATTTCATATAGAAATCCCGGTATTGGCGAAAAACTATATTACCGAGCGCTTACTGTACCAATATTCTCACTCTGCCCAGCTTCTTTCTCCTTGTAGTCACTAAGACTGTGTCAGTTTCTTCGTGATAAAAATAATAAAAATATAATAAGTCTTTCAATGTCTCTATCTACATTTTTTGATCTAATACTGGCTTGATTTAGTGCTCTAGAGTGAAAAACCCTGACTTCTAAACTAGGTATACGTACTTGTATCTTAGAATAGAAGCCAGTGTCCCTTCAAAGTTATTTAGATATAAAAAAATAGAACACACATTACTACACAATAAACCATTACGGCCAAGTCCAAGAAAAATAAAAAATAAACATAAAATAAACAGGATACAAGAAAAAAAAAAAAACATTAAATTAATTCTGTACTGTACTCTGAATCTCATGTACTTTCGCCTAGGCTTTATGGGGAACTTAATTGTTGCAAATGGGTCACACTTTCACGTCCTGGAAGGAATACGTCTAATTACAAGTCACCCTGTATAAGATAGTATTTTCCTTCACAGTTTTAAGTACAGTGAAAACAAAAGCTCGCAATAAATGTTACGTATACACTTTTTAGTCACCAACAACATCAGGGCTGCCCGTCAACCATCTTCTCTGGGGGATGTGTGTCCCCGCAGCCTGCCAACCACCTTCTGTCGTCAAGATCACCAGATCCATGTATAAGCTGACCACCTTCGGGACTCAGGCTCCGAATATCACGGTGGACCATTGTCAGGTCGCTGGAGACAAGCTGCAATATGGAGTTGGGTTTTATATATTTATGTAAGTCCATTTTTTTTTATTGGTTAATGGAATTTAATCATCATGGATAATGATTAAATTCCATAGCAGTGATAGCCTAGTGGCGTGAGCGTCGTTCGCCAAGTCATAGGTCTCAAGTTCGAACCTTCTCACGTTCGAACCTTCTCTAGTTTCTTTCTTTCTTTCTTTCTTTCTTTCTTTCTTTCTTTCTTTCTTTTTCTTTCTTTTTCTTTCTATTCTTTCTTTCTTTTTTTTCTTTTCATAGGTCTCAAGTTCGAACCCAAGGCACGCACCTCTGACTTTTCGTATTCATGTGCTGTTTGTTTTAGAAGCATGTGATAATTACAATAGAATAGAATAGAATACTCTTTATTATGTACACCATAAAAATTACAGACATAGGTTTAGAAATTTTACATAGGGTGACACAATGGGCGGTCTTATCGCTAAAATCGATCTTTTACAGACAACCCTTGGATGGATTAAAGTAAGAAGGAAAGACAATACTGCAGGTAGTCAGTGGTGTACCATTTACATATACAATAACAATGCGCATATGAATCCGAAAAATCAGAGGTGCGTGCCTTGGGTTTGATTTCGAGACCGTCAGACTGCCTAGTCTAACCCTACAAAACCTATCTATCCATTTACAACAATTTTCAAAAGCTTCATAATTGAAAGTCAAGTTCATGAAGCATTGATCTCTACTCAGATATCATCATTCATCAACACTTAAACAATTTATAAAATAATATGACATTAATCATGTTCAAGCTTGTTTAACTTTAAAAGATAATAAACTATTGTGAGATAAAATATTTGTGCAATAGACAATGGCATTCTAGCCGTGCAGTTAAGTCATGGACAAGACAATGGTTCTATGTATTGTCTGCTCCTAACATACTCGTTAAAGGTGTAAACAACCCTCTTCAGGGTAAATTCTTACGCAATAAATTACTTAAGGGAAATATTAAACCATTCATCAACGTATTAAGAAGGTTTGTTCCACCACTCGAAGGTATCTTACCACTTAAAGTGGTAAGTTATAAAGTTGACCAACATAATTAAAAATCATCGACGAAAATTTAGTAAAGAAGAGCAAAGCTTGGGCGGAGCACCGTCGTGTCCACGTGGTCGTGGATCGGTGGTGGTGACCTTTCGCGTCCGGCCCTGGTCCAGGCAACGTTACGGAGCGAGAGGGCATGGGAACCCTCCTTCTGCGAAGCAGTAATGCTCGTCGAAGAAGGACGCGGAGCGCGTGAGAGGAAGGTCAATTTCGCACCCTCACGCCGCCGCAGAAAATATCCTGGTGTCGGGAATCCCGAGCCGATTTCCGGCCACCGTAGGCGCAGGCTTGCGGACCAGGCCAGGGTCGACAGCGCGTTGTGTTCTACGCGCGCCTCATAGAGATGTCAGCACAACTGACGGGGTCCGCTACGGTTACAATTAGTCGTTTCATATGGAGATGAGCCGGCAAAAAATTCCTTTAAAAATTATTGGGTTTTTACAATATTTTTAAATTAGTGTTAATAGATATGGGAGGAGAGGAGCTCGTGGCTAAGTAATAACAGCCGCACGGGTCGATCCATTAGGTTAAACTACGGTTTCTGGGGTTTGTCCATGGATGGGCGATCATCTTTACATACCGAGACTCTTCCGTACCTCGGAAAGCACGCTAAGCCTTTGGTCGCGGCTATCATTCGTGGATCTTTGACGGTCATTACGGGTCGCCAGAAGCCGAAAAGTCTGATAACCAGTCTTACCAAGGGGTTTCGAATTACCCAGTTACTGGGTTGTGGAGGTCAGATAGGCAGTCGCTCCATGTAAAATACTGGTATTCAGCTGCATCTGGATAGACTGGAAGCCGACCCCAACATAGTTGGGAAAAGGCAAAGTAGATTGATTGAATAGGTATGGGAGGGCAGTGTAGGCCTATCAACAAGTACACACGGCTACACATCAAGCTATACATTTCCAGTATAAGCTAACATCGCATTGTACGGAAATTCTATACAATGCGAGATCAGCATAAACTGGAAATGTATAGCTTGATGTGAAGCCGTGTGTACCAGGTACTTAACAATATAGGAATGGTCTACAAATCTACAGTTCATTAAGCCTACAACGTTCTTACGATTGAATGCTTTGGTTTGTTATTTTCAGAGCCTTAATAATATCGCTGATAGTGATGTCTGCGGGTTCAACTTACTATCGGCTTCACATAGCCAGTGATGATCAACCACCAGATAGTTTCGGTAAGATACAATTTTTATATTTATTACTTTTTAGGGTTCCACCCGACGGGTGCTAAACAGAACCCTATTCTTAAGCCTCCGTTGTTCGTCCGTCTGTCTGTCAGCGGGCTGTATCTCATGAACCGTAATAGGTAGACAGTTGACATTTTCACGGAATGTCTGTGTCTATTGCCGCTATAACAACAAATAATATCGTGATTTTTTATGTGAAAACGTTGAGCACTTTTTGGGATGGGTAAAAAATGTTAAACTTGCGTCTGGCGTCAGGCGTCAGGACACGTGACCTGATCGAAAATTCATAAGACGGAGGGAGAGTAGAATTTTTTGACAGCGCACTCTGTTTATTATTTATTTTATTGGAATTGTTTTAATGGAGCTACAGCTATCGTTCTTGTACTGACAGCAAGCCACATAAATTCCGGACAGTTTCGTTAGATGGTTTTACTTAGTTTTCATTTCCATCGACAGTCTCCAAAGACTACACCGCATGTTTTTTTTGGCGTTCCTTGTTCGGTCTTGTGCGAGACCGATTCGCACTAAGCGGTTTAACAATACAAACGGGTAACAAACGGATTTTAAGCAAACGACAGATATGCGATACCTGTAATTTACAAACAACCTTCTTTTCCAGAAACAATAATAACAAAATCATTCTGCATCATAAAGAACCGCCAAGACCTGGTCAAGGATAACAAGGACGAGATCAGAGTGATGAACGGCATGAGGTTCCTCACCGCAGCAATTGTCATCTCCATACATGAAATGTTCTATATGGTTATGTCTGGAGTCATCAATTCCAGGGATTATGATAAGGTAGGTCCCTATCTGCCTGATGAGGTGTACCAATGAACTTGTTATGGTCGCAAGAATCCGCTGGATGCGAGAAGCACAGAATCGGTCGAACTGGCGGTGCTTGGGGGAGGCCTATGTACAGCTGTGCACGTCTTTCGGCTGAAATAATGAGGTCCCTGCAAGGTTGGTGGAAATTATTACTTGGGATCAATAATTTTCGAGTACTTAGTTACTCTAAGAATCAGTAGGAATCCGATTTACCACTTTTTCCTGGCTCAGGTAGCTTACAATAAGAAAAGTAATAATGTTTCCTCCTTGAGGCACAGAGAGGTCTTAAGACTAATAATCCTTCCGACCGATTTCCGTCACAGTGGCCAATTTCAATAGAGATTAGCCAGGTACGCAGAAGATACCGCGCAAACACAGTGTACTCTCTGTTCCTTTACTCTCATAGTCCGGGACGGCAATCCGATGTCGTGGCCAGATCTTAGAATTGATAATTTCATGAAGTGTTCTGCCATTTCATGAAATGGTTGCATTTCATGAAATAGAACATCGACCGCTGATCACATCATGATGTGGTCTGGCCAGATCATTGAATACTCAACGTTTGACGATAGGAACAGTTAAACGCAAGAATACTTCATGATGTGGCCAAAAATTATTGATCATATCGTAAAATAGATTATCCACCGGTAGAGGCGTTGATGTCGCTTTATTTTTGTTGTGCATCATGGCGGCAACAAATCAAATAAAGTAGGGTGACCACGCAAGAAAACTCGATAGACTTTTTTATTGGATTTCCAAATGTGATATCATTGCGTACGTAGTACATTATAACCACAGACTTATAAAGAGAAGCAGACCAAACATTAATTCATAGTTATATTTATATGATGGACATGATTCTTTATCCTCTTCTTGCTAAGCGACAAGTCGTAAGTTGTGTCTCGTTCTGTCACCTGTTGTCACACTGACTCACACATAGACAATATTTGACGCGTAGCTTGTCTATCCCGCGCCGCCATATTGATACGCAACATATTCTGCATCGCGTTCTATGTTTCAACCGCGTTAATTAGTCAGGGACGGATTTAACAACATAGACGAATTTTTGTAAAATATTTACGATTGAATTTACTCTACGACTTATTTAATGTTTTGGTGACATTTTTCCAGAATACTGCAGAGTGCAGATGTTCGGTGTAAACACACATGCTATTGTAATAAATTATAAAATTGATTATGTTACCCTGTGTCTGTATGATGAACATAGGCATAGGTGTACATAAATACGTAGGCATAGGCTATTCATGTAACGTGAAATTTCATGTGGCAAGTAATAATCTAATAATTGATTGATTGACTTTATTGATAAGTAATCTACACTTCTTGTAACCAGAGAATATCGATTTTCGCGGATTTTCAGTACCTAAGTATATGGATTGTTTCAATATCGTTACATAATACCGGCAACCGGCCCTAGTCCGGCCCTGTATTGACAACTTTCCCTATGTGTGCGTAATGGCTACGTAATTTGTAGCGAATGTTTGGTCTGCTACTCTTTATATGTCTGTGATTATAACTCAATGTGTGATATTATGGAAAGTGACCAACTTGGAAGTTACTAACCTAACCCATGTTGGGGTACCACAACCGGTGTGGTGAGCAACATAGCACTTAAAATTAAAAATTCACGCTGCTTATGGCACCCCGAGTTCCCGACGAAATGTGTTAATCTAGGTTAGAACTGTGACCAACCGCGCACGAACCGAGCGAGTGAAGCGAGTGGTGCCGCGGCAGCGGCTGGCGAGCGCTACTTCCAATTTGGTCCAAGTTAGCAATTTTTACTACACCATAAACCATGGATACCCTACATTAATGATATGGCCAAACGTCGACTGATAGATCATTTAACGTTGACGTTTAAACGTTATGGCCAATTTTAGTTGGCCATTTCATGAAACACAACGGAGTTACCGACATAGAACTGAAGTAGCAGTGGGTTGAACATGTTTGTCGAAAGACCGATGGCCGGTGAAGCAGACGTGTCTTGGAGTGGAGACCGCGTATCGGCAAGCGTAGCGTGGGACGCCCCCCAGCTAGATGGAGCGACGAAAGTGGCTGGGATAGACTGGATGCGGAAGGCGGGAGGAGAGGGTGTTGTGGCGCAGCTTGGGTGAGGCCTATGTCCAGCAGTGGACTGCGCTAGGCTGAGTTGATTGGGCATGACTCACACAGGCGTGATTGTCTTCAATTCCTTTCTAAACTTATATTAATTATTGTGTTCCAGTCTATCGAAGGACTAGGAGGTATGTTTCTCCACGTCGATGTGATCGTCGACACATTCTTCGCGATGTCAGGTCTTCTCCACATAAAGGGTCTTCTGGGCAATGCCAACAGACAGCAGAATCTGTTCAGCGTTCTATGGAAACGATATGTGAGGTAAGAGCTTTTTTTTTTGTTTTTGTCGAGGCGTTCCAACATTAATTGTATTATATTGCTCGGCTCTGCTAGTAGCAGGAACGAACATTTTATAATTCCTCAGTATTCTGTTTGTAAAGAGACCTATTACAGTGGCGATACTCACCCCAGTAGCACACCTCCGCCGCGAAACCGTAGCAGCGAAACCGCAGTAGTTCAATTCAACTGGCTCGCGTCATGTTCCTTTAATCGAGTTCCGCTACTCGAATTTCGCTTATCAGAACATGGTGAGCCAGTTGAATTGAACTGCTGCGGTTTTGCTGCTACGGTTTCGCGACAGAGGTGTGCTCTAGCTTCAATGTTAATACGGTTTTAGCCCCCCACCACCACCTTACTGACTGGTTACCACGGTACCGGCGTGACGAGATTGAATTCCGTTTTTATTTCAGGTTAATAGGACCCCTCGGGTTAACAATTTTCTACTTGATATCGGTATCAAAGTACGTTGGTTCTGGTCCGCTCTGGATCTACAGCAACGAGCAGGAATCAGAAGTTTGCTTCAAGACTTGGAGACTCAGCTTCCTGATGCTCAACACTGATCCGAAATATATTGTGAGTAGATCAAGATGTAAAAACCGGTGACGTGCGAGTCTGCCTCGCAAATGAATGATTCCGTATTGTAGTAAGATCGAACAAAATACGTCCAAATAACACGTTTCTTATATATAATTAATTTATTAAATATAGGTATATATATTTAATTATTAACTTTATTTATACACACTAACCTTTAACCTCAGTTGATTGGACTTGAACACATAAACATGCTAATATATAGCGACTATTATAAAGACAAATTCATAATCCACCATCAAGGGCTTGGAACCGTTACCAAAAGTACAGGTTCTGTATCGGTACTGAGCGGTTCTTGCCATTTCGGTACCTGGGTACCGATTGGACACGGGTACCGGTACTCCACCTAATATTTACCGAACCCAATTCAGGTTGATCTCATATTTGTACGAGGAACTTCGTACGGTTGGCAATTTTGAAGTCGTACTGATTAGAAGTACCAATAGTACAGCTACTACGTCTGGTACCGGTAGTAATAGTGCAGGTTCTACTTCTGGTACACACCAAGGCCAATGGTACCGGTTCCCAAAAATACCTGTATTTCAAGGCTTGCCACCATCATCATCTACCTAGCCTTCAGTCTATCTGGATGCAGCCTTCCAGTCTATCTGGATGCAGCTAAATACCAGTATTTTACATGAAGTGATTGCCTATCTGACGTCCATAACCCAGTTACTGGGTAACATGATACGCCTGGCAAGACTGGTTGCTGGTATAAACTCATAACCCATCAAATGTGATTTTTCAGTGCCACGCAGTAACCTGGTACGTACCATGTGACTACCAGCTCGCGATTCTGGGAACCGTGCTCTTCTACTTATATCAGAAAGACCGAAGAGTTGGGTTTGCCGCCTTCGGTACCACTGCAGTCTTGTCCCTGATCATACCAGGAGTTCTGACTTATTGGCACGAGCTGCCTCCTGTTCACTTCCTGGATTTGGGGTGAGAAAATCCTTCACCTTATAATATTCATTCATTCATTCTGTAAAAGAGTATTACTGTCATGTATCATAATATTTGATCAGTTCAGTATGTTTCCACAAGACCGATGCTTTCGTCAGTATTTATCAGTTTCTATCAGACGCAGGTATGATGGCAAGCAGGACATGATTTGGGATATGCTTGATTTTCAGTTTTGTGCTCTACGAAAATGAGTTTTTTTTTTTTTAGGTTTGTGTTGAACGAATAAAGACAAAGAAAACTGAAAAGGGTGGCTTTATGTCTTCCGGCTAATCTAATTAATACAGATTATGTTTTTTGTGTGTTTGTATGTTTTGTCTTATTTTTGTTTTGTCATGTATAAACTCTTGTAAATTAGAATTTCCAATCCAATTGATAAACGTAGGGAATACGATATTCCTAAGAATATTAACGCTCCATATTTCAGCTCCATAGAAGATAAAATCCATTATTATGTTCATTGAGGTCTTCCCATATTGACAATAAATTAAAATGCGTATATTTAATGACGTTCTTAGTCTGAATTCAAAAATTCAATCAAATATATCCAATAGTTTTGTCACTATAGCTAGTCAAAGATTGACAAAACCCGTCGGCCCAGCACTACTATTATTTGTTTGAAAATATCACTTTTTAGGGTTCCGTACCCGAAGGGTGACAAACGGAACCCTATTCATAAGCCTCCGCTGTCCGTCTGTCTGTCAGCGAGCTCTATCTCATGAACCGTAATAGGTAGGCAGTTGAAAATTTCACAGATTGAGCATTTCTATTGCCGCAAGAATAGAATAGAATAGAATTTCTTTTTATTCGAGTAACCAAGACTCAATAAATATTGTTAGTAAGATTGCAAGAGCAACAAATAATAAAATTAAAAAATAAAGGGGGGTCGCCATACAATAAAATCAAATTTTGAAAAAAAAATTATCTGACCCTGGCATGTGGGGTATCATTTTCTAGAACTCATCGAGTAGAGAATAAATATAATTTTTATTTGTTTTTATCTTCAAAAATGATGAATTAGGGGGCCGTAGAAGTTGTCTGTTTTAGACCATTTTTGTACGAGCTCTATCGCAACAACTAAACAAATTAGGAATTTGAAACTTGTGTGTATCATGTAACATATACTGTTTATAATCAAAAAATACTAAAAACGCCGATTCATAACGTATTTTATATAATATGGGGGATTTTCTGCAACTTAAAGTAATAATTTTGTATTTCATGCTAATATTATGCGATATAAATTCCACAGATAACTATTTAATAGTCGGAGTAATGACATGGAATTAGTAAGTACCTACTATCATGGCAGCATATACTATTTCGATCATTTCAATTTCGATCATCCAAAAAGGTCTACAAAATAAACTTTCTTCACAAGATTTTAAAACCGGCCAGTATTGAACTTTATCGACTTTTTTCAAAGTATCCCTAGATGGTGTTGATGTGTGTACCTCGTGTTAAAACTACACTCCAATAGACAATATATTCAGTAACATTGAAATGAATGCTGGCACATACAGTGTACTATTCAGTTACCTAGCTTAAACCGTTGTGGATACAATTTCATATTGAGAAAAATTATTGGTGTAAAAATATTCGGTCATGGCGGCCAATCTCAACGGAGACTGGCCTTCGGCGTGGGAGATATTATAGTGCACAAGTGTGTGCGCAGACACGAGTGCACTCTCTCTTCCCTCACTCTCATAGTCCGATGGGATGTGTAAAAATGATAAGTAAGAAATAATAGATTTCTGTATGACTATCAAAAATAACGTAAATAAATACCTGTATTGACCCGTGCGTTTGCACTGGCGAAACATCACGACAAAACATGTTGAAATCTCTAGTTCCTGTCAAACATTGTATGAAAAATTGACAGAAAATAGAGATTCCAACATGTTTTGTTGTGAATGTTTCGCCAGTGCAAACGCACAGTTATAATTAAAATTTAGCGTACTACTTACATTCTATTTTGTACAATATAGTCTGATGTACTCGTAGCAAGAGAAATCCTTTTATTTATAAGTAACTAGCTTTACCCGGCCTGGCTTCGCACGGTTAGCACTAAGTACTTATCTACGGCGCATCTACCTTTCCTAATTACCTATTTCTACCTAATTAACTACCCTACCTACCTACCCTACCCTTCTTACCAGGGTAGGTAGGTACCTAACCTACCCTACCTACCCTACATATCTACCTGCTTACCTACCATATATACCTACCTATTTATACCTACTAATACTATGTTAGTAGCAAATAAATAACTTTGACTTTAGTTAATGCATGTTACTGGATACAGTTAACTTAATATTTTTCTCTTAAAATAAATGAAATATACTCCTACACCTATATTTTAACACAACAACATTTTCTCATTAAAATTAGACAATTTCTTTACAAATCTTAGTTTTTTTATAGTGCCTCTGTTGTTACCTTTACGAAAGTATTACAAAAATTCATAGTGTTAAATCTTGCACGACATGGTATGGAACCCTTCGTGTGCGAGTCCGACTCGCACTTGACAGATTTTATTTAATTTCTATGCTAGGATTTATTTGATAGTTCCAAAATACTCTAATGCATTAGTATTGGCAGTGTTTTCATTTATTGTCTCCACATTATATAAAACTTCCTTGATCCTAAACTTTCTTATTCCAGCAAGTTACTCCGTGAAATCCGTGGGTACTGGGAGATCAGCTACACGTACACGCCAAGCTACAGTCGCGCCGGCGCGTACCTCGTAGGCGTCGCTATGGGATACCTCATGACTTTATATAAACCTTCTGAACATAGGAAGACTGTTTCTAAGGTGAGTTCAAATCCAAAACTCTCTATTGCAGATATACCTTTTAGTTGAATTGTGGATTTGTGGCGGCATCTACTTCGCCACATGCGAACTACACATCCAAGTGACGTCACGCATAATCCTGCATCGCCCAAGCAGTGTTTACCGCGCGACTAGCATATATACAACGTCCCGACAGTAGCCTACCAGACATAACACCTGTCTGGTTCGAGGATCCTCCCTTTTCTATCGAGGATGAGTGACTTTAGACCCTGTTCCTCATACCTCTATACCTTTAAGATAACAATTGATTGATGCACACATCAGTTGATTGTACAACCAAATTATTCACAATTTGTTATGTGTATTACTTACTTGTTCATTTCAGACCTGGTCCATCGTCGGTACAGCAGTATCTGTAGCTACAATGCTGTACGTCTTTTCATTAGGACAGTACTATATGCACCGGGAATACAACCCTATTGAAGCTGCCGTGATCACGTCCACCAATAGGGTCGTCTGGGCAGTAGCTATCTGCATCATTATTGGGTTGTGTGAATATGGGACTGTACGTAAGTTATACCTCGATTTCATATATTAATAGCTGCTGCTCTCTAAAATAAAAGTACCTAAGTTACTCCTTCTAACAACAACTATCTGCTACGAATAATTATTATAATAAACGAATAATATATTATTCGTAGGCTATCTGCCAAAATAAGTCCAGCCGTTTCGGATATTAGCCGGAAACAACAGACAGACGCACTAATAAACAAAAATGATTTTTTTGTAATACTTTCATAATAATATAAGTATTGTATTTGGTATATGCATAGGAAATACAAAACGTTAAAAAAGGAGCATACAAAACTAACAAAAACAACATATTTATTCGAACAAACAAAATAAAAAAGACAAGACTTGTGCGAGGGCAAATAGGCTCCTATCCCAGCATAATGCTACGCTTTAAAAAAAAAAATATATACCGCAGTGCTGGAATTCGGTTACAATCAGCTCCTAAGCTAATTTTAAGATTACGTGAAAAGAATGGGCAGTAAGGTCATCTTATTAACCAATGGGTCTTCTCTCTATTTTGGGAATTCGTTTTTATTGTGTCCAGCTAGATACGCCTGAATATCAATATTTGTCATGAAGCTTCTGCTAAGCGATGATATTATGGCAATTTTACCTTTGACTGTTTAAGAACAGTCAAAGGTAAAATTGCCAGAGAGCGTTATCACACTGAAGATTTGCCAGCGTGTTTCCAGCGAAGTGATTTGTGAACGTGCCTTCGCGGGTGCGAAGCAAACTTGCCGCGACTGTGTAACGTATACACCGCCTTTTCACAATATTATTGTACACTCGCTTGTCTCGCTCTCTCTTCTACATTCATGTCAATCGATCTAGACGCAAACGCGGCCAACACGTTGCGTCCTCGTGACGTGATCATTACGCACACGCAGCAAGCCTGTTGCACAATCGCCTCGCTGATAACTCGCTCGCAAATCGCCAGTATGATAAGGTCCTTAGTACAGTCATTGGGAGACTCAACATCAATAGCTTTAGACATTGTAATCATTGTGTTTTTTCAGCGGTAGTCACCGAGATCCTAAGCTTCTCCTACTTCACGCCCCTAAGTCGCCTTTCGTACGGCATCTACATGATCCATCCTCTCATCATACAGCGGAATAAGTTCGCACTGCGATCGCCATTGAAGATTGATTCATTTTCTATTGTGAGTATCAGTTCTGTGTATGTTTGAGTCAGTTTTTTTTTCAAACACAAATCTTTGCTTTACTAAGCTTTGTCTAATACAAATGCAAAATCTTGATTGGAAGCGTCCATCATAAATGTAGTTCTTGTAAACAGATGCACCTGACATCCAAAAATAAAATTAAAAAGTCTGAAGTAAAATAGTCTCGTGGTTGCAAGGGCGACTGCTGAACCTGGAGTCTTGGATTTGATTCCCAGATCGGGAAAAGTGTTATTGGGAAAACCCAATGGAAAACCATAAAAAAAATATTAGTACCAGCCCGGAGTTTAGAAGTTGTCGGTGTGATACCCCCGTGCCTCATTGCGCACGTTAAGAGCCCTATTACATTTCGACTGATTTCGACGGTGAATTTTGCGTTAAATGGGCAACTTTGGCGTTCTTGTTCTGAGTAACTGAAAGATTTCGACAACTATGACTTATTGAGTGGTGGAGAATACTTATTAGTATAGTTCATAGCGGCCTCGCTTTTTGCAATTTTCGCTTTAAAGCCAAAATTCCGAAGAAAATTTTTCACGAAACGCGCGACGGCACTTTTTGAGCTCGTGGCTTGAACTTTTGTACATAGCAAATGAAATGAAAAATTTAAAATAACATCTCTTAAAAAGTGGTTTAGTTTATAGCGGCCTCAGAATGTTGAAATATGGGTGGGATATCTAAAAAAAATCCCATTTAAAATCATAAAAAACGCTCAGAATTAACTGTAAAGTTCTCCTTACTACATTCATATTTTTACGTAAAATTTATACCAAAATAAACATTGGTTCATAAAAAATTAAAAATGCATCAGTAAAAAATGATATAACTCAAAATGAACATAATCACAACGGCCAAATTGCTACTTACTTATTCATTTATCACTATAATATATAATCAAGTACCTATTAAACACTCAATCACCATCGAACAAGAACGTTTCCAATGCTAAATTTTACATACATTATTCAAATTATTCTGTCATTTTTAAATTGCGGGTATACTTACGTAATTTCATTCTGCACATTCCACTTTACACAACACTAATTATTCGCATATATCTCATCTGCTCGACGTCCGTATGTCACTGCAGGGATCCAGCAGAATATCAGCGTCAGGTATATTTGCCTGACACATGCTGAGTTGGACTCCCATTTGGTGCAACCTTGAGACGCACACCGCACTTTGTTTGTTGCATTTTAAAGTGTTTTAGCCAATAGTGTCATAACAATGTCTTGTTTTCTTTATTTATTTTTTGTATATTGGCACTTTGCATATTCATGTATTTAGTTATTATTTAATCATGTTTTTGTATGTTGTGCTATTTCTTTTGTGTGCACCAAATAAACGATTTATCTATCTATCTATCTATCTACTTATTGCGATGCATCGGGTGCTCGAACTGTCAAAACGCAATTTTGTAATAGGCCTCTTAAGCCGTTGATCCTGTGCTTGATCTCTCTCCGGTCGTGTTGGATTGACCTCCCTGAGGACTATGAGAGTGAGGGAAGAGAGAGTGCACATGTGTCTTCGCATACAGCTGTGCACAATAATATCTCAGTTAATCTCAGGCGCCGAAGGCTGGTCTCCGCTGTAATTGGTCGCCATGGTCGCATTATATAAATTGTAATTCAGAAATGCTGCTTAATGGCAGATAAAGTATGAGGGGATATAATGTTCTTCTCCTGACCAAGTCTCTAATGTAGAAGGCCGTTTATTTAAGGACTTGAAGCCCCCAAATTTTACGAACCCAGATAGAGGTTGTCATGTATCATCTTTCTGATTTGACATAATAACATCTGTTACAAAGTTCCTGTACCTTTTTTAAAATATACTTATAATTTATTGTACTTTAAAAAGTTCCTGCACCTTTTTTTTCAGAGCTTGGACACTATTGGGACTTTGACCACAGCGATTGGACTTAGTTTTGCGATGTGGCTGTTTGTTGAAGCTCCGTTGATCAACATAAGCAACTATATCCTGTTTAGAAAGTAAGTACCTATTCCGTTTTTCTTTTTTTATCCTGAATACTCCTAGTTCACTAAAAGACGGAAGAGGTGGGTGAACCGTCACCCACTGGAAGTTAGGCAATAACTAATTTATTACTTCTGCAATACCTAGTTGGTCACGCCCACGAAAATTGTGAACAATGTCTTGTAATCTGCAATCTGCCTAGCCTTTTTCCAACTATCTTGTGGTCGGCTCCCAGTCTAACCGGATGTAGCTGAATACCAGTACATCTCAACTCGACACCCGTTAAACAGGTTTAACTGGTTGTCAGACTTTCGGGCTTCTGACGACCCATAACGACTGTCAAAGATCTACAAATGACAACAACGGCTTAACGTACTTCCAGAGGCATAGAGGAGTCTCGGTATGTTAATATCGTCATCCATCCACGGACCAACCCCGGCAAGTGTAGCTTAAGTAATAAAAGCCACACGGGTCGATCGATTAGGTTACGCTACGCTTGCCGCAGTCGGTCAACGGGTCGGGGTCGGAAGACCAGAGACCCCACTTTGCCTCGGAAAGCACGTTAAGTTGTTTGTCCCGGCTGTCGTTCTTGGATCTTTGACAGTCGTACCGGCTCGTCAGACATCTAAAAGTCTGACAACCAGTCTCACCAAGAGGTATCGTATTACCCAGTAACTAGGTTGTGGAGGTCAGAGAGGTAGTTAATCAATCAATCAATCAGCCTATTAATTTTCCCACTACTGGGACACAGGCTTCCTCTCTGTGAGAGGGAGTGGGCTGTAATCTACCACGCGGGCCCAGTGCGGGTTGGTAGATGTCACAAATGTCTTCGAATTTTTGGTTCTAAGACATGCCGGTTTCCTCACGATGTTTTCCTTCACCGTTTTGAGAGCAGTGGTGATTTTGTATTTGGGAAAAGGCTAGGCAGATAATCTTGACGATAATGCATAATGCTATTTATGTTTTCAGGTCTAAGAGTACACAGCCAGTCAAAGAACCAGACAAGAATGAAGTCGAACACCAGAATGGACATGTTAAAACCAAAGCAGCGTAGATGTAATCTATTATGTTGTCATTGAGGTATTATAGTTAGCGTAGAGATTAACTCTCTAAGAACTTCCATATTCTACATGATATACGACGTGAGGCGAAAACAACGGTATCCTGTGCAAGGATAAGGCTAGAGACTCAGTTGCCGAAAATGATGCGACGAGGTTGTGTTGTAGGACTTTTAGGTAATATAAAAAGCATTGTAGACAGTAAACTCAATATTTATTATAAGGGACTAGTCATAACAAGCGCCCGAGGCGCGCTTTGTGCGCTGCGTTTTGTGCGCACAAGAAAACTAGTTGCATAATAAATATGACAAGCGCCCGAAACGCCGCGTTCTGTGCGCGCGCCTCGTGCGCTTGTTATAACTAGCCCCTAAGTCACAGACTATACAGATTGTAAATTGTCTTTGGCCTCTGGCCCTGACAGCAAGCAATATACAAAATTTGTCACACTTTTAAATGTTCTGATTTTTGAATACGAGGCTTTTGGCTAATTTGTAAAGGAGTCTTATGTCATAATTTTTTGGAATGTGCGTTTAGCTTGTGCAGAATGAAAAATGTTTCTTTCTATCTTTTCTCTTTCTTCTAATGCCAAAGCATTTATTTCAATTAAACCATTTACAGGCACTTTTAAATAATCAAAGAGTCGGTCAGTTAGTCAGAAAGTTGAAGCTAGTTGCCCATTTCAAAACGTAGATCAGTATGGAGAAGAACGGGCAAGAAACTCCAGGGACACTCTTTTAAATCAGGATATTACAAAATCCTGAGTACATTTATATTCTTGTTGCAAGTCAGAATCAGTTGGACGGACTGTAAAAAAAGTTTGTTTAAATGTCTAATCTTATATCAAATCGAGTATAGTTAATCATAAAATTTCAATAACTCATAATATCTTTTAAATAAAATTATGTTTAAGCATTTGTAATCTCCGCCAGTCCATATATTTTCTGTTCTTCCTAAGAGTACCTATTTGTAAGTATGTAAATGCAATGTATTATTGTAGGTAATAAATATTATAAATTGTTGGGATGAAACTTCATCTTTTATTTACTAACTCATCACCAAGATATCGTTTTGAAAGCAGTGGTGGCCCAGTGGAAACGGCCGCGAGTTACGACTTGTATGTTATAGGTTCGAACTTAGGCAGGCACTTCACTTTGTGTAAATTAATTCATCACCACTGCTCTGGCTTGGATTCCGGTACACTCCTTCTCATAATGAATAATAATGAATTGCAATTATTGATGTTGTAACCGTTTTAGGTATAAAAAAAGGCATTTGGAAAGATTCCACTTACTTTTTTTACATCTCAAACTAAACATTCGGTGTTACGCAGTTATTGCATTTCATAATCAATATTCTAGTTCGCTAGTTAGCCATATTTATTATTTCCCTAAAGTAATAACGCCAAATTAATCAAAACAGCGAAATATTTGACAGCTATTTGCGACGTTGCCAACTTTCAGTATAAAGGTCTTAACGACGACAGTTGTTTTACTCATAGTAACTAGAAGTATAAGTTTAGAAAATCTGTAGTTTTTGTTTTAACGTTTTTGGATATCGATACTCCTCGATAAATATAAACACGAATTATCAGAATCCAACTAAAATCCAAACAAAATGGCACAGACAAACCCGCATGCAAAACCCAGTTCACAATAAGAAACCGTGAGATAATGGAGATAAGCCCTTGAGATAAATCCCCAATACTCCAGATCTTCGTTGATTGTGATCTTCCTCCCCCTCGCACCCCCTCTCTACAAAATAGATAGGTACAGAAGGCCAGCTCCATACAACGAGCGAAAGCAGGCACACGCATACATAATGCGCACGTGCGGCGATCTCAAACAAATGCCAATCACGAGTGCGCTTGCACTCACTGTACAGCTATCCAAAAAAAAGTGTGCGCTTCTATGTATAATCATCGTTATCTATCTAATATAGAGTCTAATATAATGAGTTACAAAATTATCGATTAACAAGTCTACGCAATTTCAAATACTTTTGAGTGAAATTGACGATCTGAGACCAAGGTAGCGCGGTAGTGCTCATATACTAATTTAGAAGCATTGCCTCTGTAGGGGTTACTCTGTCAAACGCAAACGCAAACACAAACTCAAAGCATTTATTTCAAATAAACCAATTACACGTACTATTGAATTGACAAGGGGGTCGGTCAGTCAGAAAGATGAAGCTAGTTGCCCATTCCAAAGCGTAGTAGGTTCTTGGAGAAGAACGGGCAAGAAACTCCACGGGCACCTTTTTTAAATCAGAATATTATATACTATACAGGGTGTTAGGGTAAACACCGTTATCCTTCAAACCAGTGGTTTGGTTTTGTTTATAGAACATAAATTCAATGGAAAATCACAACTTTTTTTTTTAATGATGTACACTTGGAATCGTCACGCAATTCCTAAGGTAGGTATTTTTGCCCGTCTTAAGCCAGGAAAATTTTGTATTGTATTTATTCATGTGTTGTGTAGGTAGGTAGGACGGGCGGCGATCGATTACGTCACTCGGGTGGGCGCATATCCATGAATTTGCGGACGGGGTCGGACAATAACCTTTTTAATATTAGTTAAAGAAAATAACGTAATTTTTTTTTACTCGGTTTTTTATGTTTATATTTAAGCCAACTACCCATAGTTTGAGTGACAACGGTGTTTACCCTTCCATCCTGTATATATTATTATTTATATTTTTTTTGCTGTGTGTTTTCTGGTGTACAATAAAGTATATATAAATAAATAAATAAATATTGTTACAAAATATAGGTTGCATCATTCATGTTCAAATTATACATGTAAGAACAATGTAGAAAGACGTACACGTTAAAATCGTCCGTAATATAAAAACAAAAAAAAAACAAATAAGCCATGGCAGCTAAGAGATGACCAGTCCCCACTGACGGCGCCCGTTCACGAACATGACGCATGGATCAGTATCATTTAGCTCAACCATTTTGAAGGGAACTTAATGATCCACGTGAACGACCCGTCCCAGTGTGTTGGATCTTCCAACAGACTGGGACGGGTCTTCATGATAATTCGGAAACACGAATAAGCGACGTGCATACCTTTTCTGAGCAATAGTGAGAGTTGTGGTGGCCCAGTAGTAACGGTCGCGTCATAGGTTCAAACCCTGATAGGCGCTTTCTTTTGTGTAAATTATTTCATCATCACTCTCAAAACGGTAAAGAAAAACATCGTGAAAAAACCGGCATGTCCTAGAACAAAAAATTCGAAGTCATGTGAAATCTACCAACACGCACTGGGCCCGCGTCGTGGATTACGGCCCACTCTCTCTCTGAGAGGAGGTCGGTTTCCCAGCAATGCAAAAATTCCAAATTCAAAAGTCATTTATTCAAACTAGGCTGAGAATCAGCACTTTTCGAACGTCAAAATTACATAAGACAGTCCCCCAAAAACGCCCGCCCTTCACCACTTCCTAGTGCTATCCACATACATTATTTTGTCATTTACCATTTTTTTGCCATTTTTTGCCATTTTTTTGTCACATCTTATTTTTTGTACCTGCAATCAATGCAAATAAATCTTTACTTTACTTTACTTTACTTTACTTTACTTTACTTTACTTTACTTTACTTTACTTTACTTTACTTTACTTTACTTTACTTTACTTTACTTTACTTTACTTTACTTTACTTTACTTTACTTTACTTTACTTTACTTTACTTTACTTTACATTATAGGCTGATTTACCTGGTTTTGTCTGGTTTACCTGTATATGAAGTTTGTCTGTGTGTGCGTGCATTTTTGCTCGTTGTATGTAGCTGACCTTTTGTAGGTATCTATTCTGTGGCTTCTTCCTCCCAACCTCATCTCTGTACTAACTAACAATTTGTTTCCAATTATGTGGATGTGAAGACTTTAAACATTGTCTAAGGAAGATTGTTTATTGTGTAGTTCAAGGATTTTTGCTGGGAATTGCTCTGTGGTAAGGTAAATGTTTTGTTATAGAATTCTAGTTACTATGTGGCCTGTTATAAGGTATCTTTTGGGAGTTGGAATTCATTGACGATTGTTCTTGTTATTAGTAACACATTAAGGGCGAATTTCACCAATGAATCTGTACGCGATAAGCACATCTACACTGCGTTCAAAGCTGTCCATGTCAGAATATTTGGAGTAAAATATTGACAACGAAAGCTGAACACGGTACTTTTTTTAACATACGCAAAAAAAAACTGACACCAGGTTAATACATGGTGTCCCAGTTTTTATGGCGGCATAAAAACTGGGACGACTGTATTAACCTGGTATCAGTTTTTTCATGGGTCTCTGACTTGTCTTAATATCCGTCGTTGTGTTGTCGTTGTGCAGTTAGAAGACGGTGCTGATCGCTTTCAACTTTATTGGTGCAATTCGTAATCGATTTATTTAAAGAGTTTACTAGTAAAACAAGAAACAAACGAAAATCTGTAATTTTGAAATTGTTACTTTTTTACATTACGGTGGGTCAATCGTTTGAGAATTTCGTAGAAAGTAAACATATTAATCTCTATTGCCAGGTGAATTTATTTATTTATTTATTAAATGTATACTTTATAATTATGTACAACAAGAAATTGTTTAAAAAACCAAAAAAAAATAAAAAACATACAATGGGTGCCCTTACCGCTTTCTGCGATATCTTCCAGTTCCAGGCTACCATGGAATGGACAGTGATTGGGGAGCATAAAATGGGTCGTTTGTCATTGGTGAAATACTAAGTATATAGACATTAATATACATATTAAAAAATGCTGCTCCCTACATTTATGTTCGCATAGCTCGTCAAAATGTATGGAACAGCAAATTTTTTTTTCGCGATTTTCGTGTTGATCTCATAGTGAAAGTTGTTCCTAATGATGAGTTCAATCATCCTTAAGAGCTTGTCCATAAATTCAATTTCACCCTGTATAATATAATATACAAAAATACGAAATACAATATGCCTAATATTCTCATAAGTAAATATGCTTACCTATAGACATAGTAAAAGTTAAACAAACTAAGTTTATTGTGTTGCTAATCAGCTAAACTTCATTGAATTATTACAACAGTTCTAAAATGTTAATTTATCTTTGGCATTCTGTAATACAATTATAATACCTTAATCTAACACAATGACACAACCTTTGGAAACAAAAACAGCAGAAAATTAAGCCTCCATCTTAAAATCTAAAATACATATTTTAATTTGTAATATACGTAACATTATAATTAAAAATAAGGCCAAGTTCATTTATTTGGATAAATAGTTCCTGCTGTAAATAAATGTTACAACTTACAAGATAATAAATGATTGATGCAGGCGTGACCTTGCAAAAATCCTTTATATAATACAATAGACGTAGATTCCGCTTAATTATCCATAAAGAGTCATAAAAACCCTGTAAGAAATCGACACGTGTTTCACCTCTCAACGAGACATCCTCAGAATGACGATTGACTTGTCGCGAACCCGAACACGGCATGTTGCCTCGCCGAGCACCGGACGCAGAGTCAAAATAGAGTCGTCTGGGGCTCGGCGTGGCAACACGCCATATTCGGGTTCCCGACCAGTCATTCGTCATCCTGAGGATGCCTCGTTGAGAGGTCAAACGCGTGTCGATTTCTTTACTAAATATAAATCTACGTTTATTGTATTTTTTTAAATGATACAACAAAAAAAATTATAAAAACATTTTAACCAACATGAAAAGTATTTTAATGCAGAAGAATATAACAGAAATATTGTTTTAAATACAATAGACATTAGATCATCTGATTTTAAAATTCAGTTCGCAAGTTAAGCATATCCTTACAGATACAATACAATCATAGATCATCACTAAAGGTAAAGAAAAATCGATTGACTCATTGACACTTGATTCATGATCACAATGAGTCACACACAACCTTAACAGTACTGGAATCTTTGAATACAATAGGTTTTCATTGATTGATACACGGGGTGGCAGGGACATCGACGCGAAGCCTGTTACTATGGATTCAGTACATGATTCTGAACCCC
This sequence comes from Conistra vaccinii, assembly GCA_948150665.1. Taxonomy (NCBI): domain Eukaryota; kingdom Metazoa; phylum Arthropoda; class Insecta; order Lepidoptera; family Noctuidae; genus Conistra; species Conistra vaccinii. Next base: position 17,825,995 of record OX411339.1, read on the forward strand.
CCTTCCTTGAATTTTTTCGTCGGTTATCAAAAAAAAAATCTGCTGTTCCATGCATTTTTACAGCGTAGGTATTGCACTTTTCTATGAAACAGCAGATTTTTTCCTGCCCCTGTACCCTGTATACGTTCACAAATCATCTATCAATAAATTCTACCTTTTGTACTCGTAATCCACTAGGTACCTACTACGAGTACTCTACTAGGCATGGCCCTCTGCTCGGAACGTCCAGCGTATCCTAAGCTGTCAGTCCTGCTGACTTTGTAAATCTTCATCACGGTATTCGATATTTGACTGGTTTGTGGCTAAGTATTAGCCGCACGAGTTGGTCGACCAGGTTAAGCTACGCTTGCCGCGGTTGGTCCGTGAATAGGTGACCATCTTTACATACCAAGACCCCTCCATGACTCGGAAAGCACGTTAAACCGTTGGGAACGGCTGTCATTCGTGGATCTTTGACAATCGTTACGGTTCGTCACAAGCCCGAAAGTCTGACAACCAGTGTTACCAGTGTTATCGTATTACCCAGTAACTGGGTTGTGTTGTCTTCTTCTACAAACACATACTACTGACATTCAGCTGCATCCGGTTAGACTGCAAACCGACCCCAACGTAGTTGGGAGAAGGCTAGGCAAGTGATGAATGTTTATCTTCTTCTACTGTTACTTTACCTAATATCTTCTTCAGTCACATCTTCCAATAAACTTATTTAGTCACGGTTCTCCTTTTCAATATAACAATATCAAAAGATAATCTCGAGCTAACCAGTGCTGCTTTATTTGTCGGTCAAAAGGTTATGCCATCTTCCATATTAAGCTTTACATAAATAAATACTGTCACATATTTGAAGTCTCTCTTAGAACCTTTATGATTTCACTGCCAACATCGTTCTAGTATTTTCCCTGTTTGGGACTCACATTATTTCCTTGGTTCCATAATCTTGTGAAACAATCACTTTCTGTTTTCTGTTTCTTTTTCTTGTTTTACACTTTAACACTTCACATTGTCTTATTCACCTTCACTTATAGTCACATTTTTTTCACTTTTAGTCATATTATTACTATTAGCAGTCACATTAGTTCTATCACTGATCAAGTCAATATTTCCTTCATTGTCCGTTGAGTTGACTTCTCTAATCTCAACATAGTCGTCATCACTGAACAAACCGTCACTAACGAGTCTTTCTCTAAGAAAATTATCGTTTAAATTGGCAAAAATCGTCTGATCATTTTCTATGTCGTCATCACAGCATCTTCTAAAGAACGCATTTATGACAGGTCTGCCATAAATGGCACTTAATACTGCCACTAAGACAAGTGACACTAGTACGCAGAATGTGAGGAATCTAAGCCACATGGTACCGTTTGGTGACGATGGCGTAAGTGTACTGAGTGTCATTCTTATTTAAAATCGTAATACGCTGATTGTTCTGTTATTGAGTATAGGTTTAACAGACGTGCGACTTTTAGTCGTGAGAAAAAAAAATGCGACTTTTTACTTGTTGATATCTTCATCATTATCTTTTTTTTGATAAAATCCTCAAACACACATTTTACCATTTTATTTGAAACCTTGTGAGCTTTTAAAATAAATTAATCAGATGTATTTTTTTGAACTTGACGCTTATAGGAGGGATTGGTCCATATTGGCTCAGGATCGAGTCGAATGGAAAAAGGAAAGGGAGGCCTGCAGTGGGACAATTCGGGGATTATTTTTTTTTTGAAGCTTTGTCAAGATAATATCTCCCAGTTAATGTAAATTAAAACAAACAAGTTTTACGTAATTTTACCTTTATAAAGGCAATAATTATCTACGTAGATGTAGTTGTAGATACATGAATAATTTAAATTTCTGATTGATAACATGACGTAAAAACATGTACAACACATAATAATTGCCTACCAATAAGTTCTAGTAACGTCCACAACTGTTTCATAAAAATACTCATTATTACCAATATTAAAATAAACCACTGACTGCCTCGTTGGTCTAGTGGTCGCAAGCGCTACTGCTGAGCATGAGGTCTTGGGTTCGGTTCCCAGGTCGGGTAAAGTATTATTGGGTTTTTCCATCAGGAATTGCTCAGTAACAGCTTAGAATCTGAATTGTTCCCAGTTGATAGCAATAAGCAATAGAGCAGTGGTAGCCCAGTGGTAACGGCCTCGACTTACGAGTTGTAGATCTTGGGTTCGAACCCAAGCAGGCGCTTTACTTTGTGTAAATAATTTCATCACCACTGCTCTCAAAACGGTGAAGGAAAACATCGTGAGGAAACTGGCATGTCTTAGAACCAAAAATTCGAAGACGTGACATCTACCAACCCGCACTGGGCCCTCGTGGTAGATTACGGCCCACGCCCTCTCACAGAGAGGAGGCCTATGTCCCAGCAGTGGGAACATTAATCGGCTGATTATGATGTTAATAAACTCGCCCCCTATTTCATGGGAGTTAAACAAATGTGGGTGTACTTTATGCACGCCTCTGCTTTACCCATCGAGGATTACTGGCGTGTATAACTGGGCCCATAACCTGATATATTTATTAAATAAAGCAAGTGAAAATAATTTGTAACGTTCTTTTATTTGAGAGATTACCACAGACTACAGAGTTTATAAATGTGCTACTAGTGAAGTACGTTTAGTAATATAGGTAGTGATGTAATAATTACTAAATAAGAAAGGTCTTTAATTTATAACTACAACAGTATCTATTAATAAATTATAGTTACATCCAAAACAGTTCCATAAAAACACTCATTATCACCAATACCAAAAGAAATAAACTATCTATTTTCTGCAAATCCCTCAAATAATCCTCCACAAGGAAAATCTGCAACAAAAAACATTAATAGGTGGAAGAAAATCTCTTTAAGAGATATAATAATTGAATGATTCACTAGTTTTCCTCATCATCCGAGCTGACCTTTAGCCATTAATAGCGATGTTAAGCTATTAATACCCTGAACGTTGGATCCATGATCCTTTTAAGAACTTCCCAGAATTAGAAGCAGGATTTTATATTCCTTTATTAGATATTTTGGTCCCGTTGGTATATCGGGATAAAGAGTACCTTATGTCCTAATCCAGGTCAGGTCCAGGTTGGGTATACCACCCATGTGCCAAATTTCATCCAAATCTGTTCAGCCGTTTTAGCGTGAAAGCTTAACAAACATACATACAAACTTCAAAAAATCAAATCTTTTCTCTTTATAATAATTATAATATAATAATATACTATAGTTTAGATTAGGAGCTCGTGGCTAAGTAATAACAGCCGCACGGGTTGATCTATCAGTAAATATTTGTGCAAATGTCATATTTTTTTTTTTTATAGTTCTTAGATTTTTTAATATTTTTGCCTCATTGATTTAATTTTTTTTTATCTTTTTTAATATTTTATAATGAATTGAATTTTTATGTTATTTATACTCATAATGTATGTACATCTCTACTTATATTGATGGCTATTTTTTAAGTGTTTAATAATTGAGGGGTTTGACGCTGATAGTCGAAATACAGGCTTTCGCCTAGTTCGGCTACAGATTTCTACTTAATTTGTAAATAGAAAATATAGCCTTTAGACATATATGTGTACCATTGTAAACATTTTATTGAAATAAACTTAAAACTTATTTTAAAAACCCCGTCGGGACTTTTGCACCACCCAGTACTATGGTGGAAATATTTTACAACAGCTAAAATATTAAATCATTCTGATATAGAATCTACGTAACGTTACTGCTCACCAAAAAAAATCGCAGCGTCTAATCGCATCCAATCGCTCGTCTACCCAAACTATTGACGTCTTCAATATCGGGTTCGGAATAAATGAAGCATGGTTGTACCATTTGTATTCACTATGCGCCCGTCCGCCATATTTCAAACGTGTCTGCTTACACCCAATGCATATTAATGGCTTGATGATAAAAGTGTGAGCTGTTGTTTATACGGAAGGGGGTATGAGGAAGATATTTTGTACTCTTCGCAGTTCCTGGTGTTTGAATGAAGACGCAGATATAATGCCAGTGACCTTGAGTCGTTAGCTTACTTGTTCTGCACTGAGCACATGCAACGCGTCGTACGTCCAGCCAGTAATAGGACTCGCCCATCAAGGAGCGCTGTCCCAAATTAGTATACATAAAACAAAATGTATTTTAATAAAACAATTATACCGAAACATCAATAATTAAATTATCTTTAAACTGGTGAAGGTTTCAGAAAAATACGCTTAATAGGTTTTGCGTGATTCTCAGTTTTTTATCAGCGAAAGTTTACAAACTAAAATAATTTATTCTCTAAAATCTAGTAGGGGTACGGCAGTGCCCCCGGCAAGTCAAGCAAAACAGCGGCACGGCCAGGGTTGGGCAGTATTTGAATTACTTGTAATTAAAATACGTAATTGAAATACAAATACGTAATTGGTATTTGTAATTCAATTACTTCTTATAAATGTAATTTGTAATTGGTATTTCAAATACCTGACGCTGAGGTATTTTGTAGTTAGTATTTCAAATACTTATGACTCCAAAATACATTTGAACATAAATTCATTTAGCGATCTTATGAATGGGTGCGATCTGCAGAAAATTGCGCTCGATAGCTTTCGTAAGCAAAATGGCGACCGCTAAATATGTCAATCTTTAAAGTTGGCAACACTGCACTTAAACTGTACTGTAGTCTATACTGCAGGTACATATAATATGTCAAGTTGTCAAATATATAACTTGTCAATTGTAATTTTCATTCGGCGATGAAGTGAATCATGTGAATGCTGTGACATATTTAGCGGTCGCCATTTTGTAAAATATGATGGTAAGAATATTCCCTTTGCCATAGGCTGGGCTGGATTAGTTCTATTCTATTTATCTACCTAACCTAACTCCAGACTGTATTTTGTAATTTGTATTTTGTATTTTAAATAAAAATAGTTACTACTGTATTTAGTATTTTATATTTCAAATACACGACTTAAAAATATTTTGTAATTCGTATTTTAAATAAGTGCGAAATAGTATTTTGCAATTTGTATTTTAATTAAAGCAAAGCATGTATTTTGCCCAGCTCTAGCACGGCTATATATTTCTATATTAAGTTATTAAGAAAATGCTCTAATTTAACATTATATTTTTCCCAAATCAGTAACACTACTCGTTTTGACGTGATTTTCACTATAAAATCATTAAAAGTCGGTTATCGTCGCCTTAAGTAGTCTTCTTTAGTGTTCCTACGTCATACCTTCTGAATATTCTTCCACGATGATCGATTTGTTGTGCGACCGCTTAGTATGAATAAATGTTGTCTTTTGTACATGGAAGGAAAATGATGGCAGTCTTACTTGAAATAATTTTAATATTTTTTTTAACTTTGAGAGGTAGTTTTTGAGTTCAATAATACATATTTTTTCCACTTACTCTATGTGGATGATGTTATAATAAGTTCCAGTCACTGTTATTTACATAGCAGGTAGTACTACACAGAAAAAGAGTTTTTTTAAATTTATTTTTTAAATACAACCAACGTCCAGTCCAGTCGGTGGCAAAAAACGAAAATTCAAAACCAAAGACAACGACTTCCGAAGTTAAAGCTATTTTTCACTTTGTTGTGCTTTTTTTGGAAGTCAGTTGTTTGTTTTTATGTATATTTTTTAAACATCAACATCTACATGTCATTTTGTGTGTGTCATGTCATGTCACACGTATCGGATCGGGTATTCTCAGACCGGGCAGTGTTGTTGAGTTTTCCATCTGGAATTTCTCAGTAGCAGCCCGGAGTCTGGATTAGTGCTCGGTTGATGGCAATAGGCTCGCCCCCTATTACATGGAACTTAAACATAACTGGCGAAATGTGGGTTTACTAAAGGTAGGTACACCTCTGCCTTACCCTTTGGGGAATACAGACGTGATGCTATGTTATGTAAGCTTCGTATATATTATTTAGTTTGTTGTGTAGGTACACGTAGTTCTGTGGGCACATTATAATAAACACAATTATCATTTTAATGGTTTAATAGTTCTTAGAATCATTACGTATAGACAATGATTGATATAGAGAACTGTAGCGATTTATTGTCCTATTAGTAGTTTATATACCTACGTTTCCGATCTAATGGCCCCCGCAGACAAACGCGATGCGACCCTGGTGAAACAATTTCATCTATAAAAATTTCACGGAAATTGTTCTACCGGTGTCGTGATGCGCCTGTCTGCGGGAGCTTTAATGTGGGATAAAATTGTGAACTGCGTAGAATAATACGTCATGCATAATAATTGTATTATTACACGCTGTTGAAGTGTTGAGTACAGTTATCTAATTCGTGTATCTGGACGTCTCAGCTCCCAAATCACCTGCCCAGGCTGCCTAGGCATTGACTTTCAACTGCATTATCAGCCTAGCCTTTTCTCAACTATGATGGGGTCGGCTTCCAGTCTAACCGGATGCAGCTGAATAGGTACCATTATTTTACATGGATCTCCAGTTACTGGGTAATACGATACCCCTTGGTAAGACTGGTTGTCAGACTTTCGAGCTTCTGATGTGTAACGACTAAGATCCACGAATGACAGCCGGAACCAACGGCTTAACCATTGGTTTTCAACATCAATAGTAATTTGATTCCTTAGTTTGATTTCTTATTTTCTCGTATCCCCATAAACTGTAAGGATAGCTCAAAGTTAAAATCGTAGCCCAGCTATATATTTTTTTAAAATAAATAATAAGTTTATTGTGCAAAGAGAAACACATAAAGTTGTAACGGTCGCAAATCATATTTAAATCAAGATACAACCTGACACTGACCTGCAAATTGCAAAAAACGTAAGAAAATTTGAATTTCGCGGGCTGCCTTGGCGCCATGATTGTGCAAGTGGTGGTCAAAATCAACTTGAACAAAAACCAAAAGATACTTGTATCTCAGGTATTTTTTTACTTAGTTTAGGAGCCAAAATATAGGCCAGTTAAAAATATGCTACTATGGATAGTTCAGGGTGTGCCGGACGTGCATTAAACTCTAGCGTTCTACCAGAATCGCGTCGCACCGTCCGTCACATCGCTCCTCTTTGTCACTAGGTCAATGATTTAAAATTCATATGACTCTGAACGTTGATCATCTGCCCATCTAGACAGTGTTAAGCCAAAACTGTTAATTTAATATCATGAATTACTTAGCCAAAAGCCAAATTACATCCACTGCCGTGTAGACACCTCAAGAATCACCCACAACGACCGAAAAGACAAATGTTTTATCAGAAAATTAGGTTCAATTTGTCGAAGCCAATAGTTCAATCTCGTGAAGGTCGCAGGAATCCGCTAGATGTGGGAAACACAGAACCGGTCGAAGTGGTGGTGCGGAGGAGACCTATGTAGGAGGAGTGCACGTCTTTCAGCTGAAAATTAATAAATGAATCGTTCAATAAAAGTCAACTATTAACAATTCTTAGTAAATAGCAAAAACATGGACATTCAAAATGGCATTGGAGTTAAAGTTAGTGACATGCGGGTTGCGCAAATAGACACAACACACAACAAACGTAAAACACTTCTTACTCTGTAAGTATGTATTTATTCAACATTTAACAAATCTAGGTAAACACTCGCCGATTGTTAGGATGACCAATCAATACAACTCACTGTCATGTTCTTCCGACGATATAGACATTTTCTCCAACAGCCTAAGTAAATTTAAGTTGCTGTTACACGCAAAACTTAATATTCAGTAAGTGTTGACCTTCCTCCCTACTGTTCAACTCAATTTAATATAGTTTTTTTTTTTTTTTTTTTTCTTATAATTGTAATTCTTGTTGTTTTTACTTTAAATTGTATACTTTATTTCCATATTAATAATTGATTGTTTGATATCTTAATGCAAGCTGTGGTCTCCTATAATTGAAGATGCACAAGGATTTGTATCTTTTTATGTTTTATTTTTAGCATGTAAGGTGTAATCTTTGTTGGAGATCCAAATAAATAAATAAATAAATGAACCGCTTCTAGTTTTCCAGAAATTTTTATTACTAGCATGTAGATTCTATATCAAAAGAGTTTTTAGCTCATATAGATACTCATACAGATATTATTTTTACTAAATATACCCAAATAGTTTGTATCTCATTCTTGGTAAATATTTCTCAAAATGAAGGAGGCTTTTATGAACATAGTATGAAGAAACCGTGTATGATGAAAATGATGATGAAATGAAATGAAATGATGATCATGATGATGACTGATGATGTACCAATATTTATAGTCAGTCTTATCATTTATTTCAAATAGGCCCTTATAAGGCACTTTTGAACGTCAAAATATACAAAAAAAAAAATATTGATTCTAGTCATCCCTTTCAAAAGGTAGTTTTCTTAAGGAGAAGAATGAGCAAAAAACTCCACCGTTAAAGTATTTCAATTTGGCTATTCTCATTCCCAATTTTCGAATAATTTTGAACAGGATTTTCGACATCTATTAACATAGACAACCTCGTCTCTTTCCTTGATATCATAAAAGGCAACTACAGAATTTATTCTAGAAGATGGAAAACAGCATCATTTAATGTCTCAGCTAAACAAGTCTATGAAATGTGTAAGCAATGTTATAACGGGACTGACATATCCACTCGATAAAAGTCTTTTATATGAATTAAGATGCAAAAAGAAGCATCCAAAGAGCAACACAACATCCAAAACATTAGGTATTGAAGTACTTACTGTGATCTCCAATATGTTTACTAAGAGCGGTGATATCATAAGACCTATTAAATTAGAGAGATCATCAGAAAGAGGAGAGAGAGAGGATCATCATTACATAGTTCCTTGCTCTTGTTTATTATTGAATATAATTATATAAGTATATGCATTAAGTACCTATGTATGTAAATGGTACACCACTGACTACCTGCAGTATTGTCTTTTCTTCTTACTTTAATCCATCCAAAGGTTGTCTGAAAAGATCGCTTTTAGTGATAAGACCGCCCATTGTGCCACCCTATGTAAAATTTCTACATTTATATCTGTAATTTTTATGGTGTACATACATGATAAAGAATATTCTATTATATTCTATTCTATTAATATACCTACTAAAGCATTATCGGAACCGATTACAAATACAAAACGTAGAAGGAAAACCCATTGCTTGTTCAATGTCAGTCGTCAGACATAACAAAACTATTATAAAGAAAAACAATAATTGATGAGCTAGTCACATTATCATAGTACCTAATCGATTATACTTAAGGTCGATTCATACGAGCGCAGAGTCGAAGCGCAGCGAGCGTCAGTCTTAACGAATACAAAGCAAACTCACCCTTATCTATATAACGTCAAAATTAAAAATTCAAATTCAAAAGTCATTTATTCAAACTAGGCTAAAGCTGGGAACAAATTATCGGACGCGTCCGTAAACCGCGACTTACGACCGATAGTTTGCACAGTGTAGTACTAAATGTACTATCCAAATACAAATGTCAGTCGCGACTTACGGACGCGTCGGATAATTTGTTCCCAGCAAGAATCAGCACTTTTCGAACGCCAAAATTACATAAGACGTCGATTTTACGCATCGACCGCGTTCGGTGCTCCGATTGGCCATTCACTGGTGAAAGCCGGCCGGCTACCAATCGGAGCGCAGAACGCGGTCGATGCGTGAAGTCGGGATGGTTAATAATATATCTCACACTAGGCCCTCAGCTGAGAGGAGTCAAGTCAAGACAGACATAGAAACATGCTTAAGCGAGAAGAAGATAGAAGAATATTACGCATTTTATTTTATTTTACTTGTTCAATTCATTTTATTCGATTCTGTATACCTATTCCAATATTAATTTTGAAGTTGAGTTTATTTCTGTAAAACATAAAAGTTTTTTTTTTGTATACCTAATTTTATAGCGTCTTTTTGGTTCTGCTACCTGACGACAGATGGTGGTAAATTCAATAAAGTAAATAAATGATTTTTGACGTAATTGTATGACTATTTAAAGAACTGAACAATTTCTTCCTCGGCTTGGGATCCTACAAAATATAAAGCCTCATTGGAGCCTAGCCTATTTGGAACAAATCATCATCATCATCATATCAGCCGAAAGACGTCCACTGCTGGACATAGGCCTCCCCCAAGCACCGCCACTTCGACCGATTCTGTGCTTCCCGCATCCAGCGGATTCCTGCGGCCTTTACAAGGTCATCGGTCCATCTTGTGGGAGGCCTTCCTGCGGATCTCTTCATTTCTGATTCGATCACGTAGGGAAACTCCAAGCATAGCCCTCTCCATTGCTCTTTGGGTGACTTTTAGCCTTCTGATAAGGCCCATTGGAACAAAGGCAGAATAAAATTACTATAGCAGAGTTATAAATAGTTCATTGATACCTATCTGCATTTAACATCAAAAGAGTCAATTAGCCATCTTCGAGTGCGCAATCACGCAACCGATTTACTCCACCAATGCACTTCGACGCCCCCAAGTGATAATCGTACACAACACATCGCATGTTTATTTCTCCCATTGCCTTTAATTCTGTATCATTTGGAGCGAAATCCACCCATATCTGGACATCAGCCAACTCTAATGACTAGCAAACTTATCGCATTGGCAGTTGGCTACTATTTAGTAACATTACTACAATATGCGTCCGAGAACACAACTGAGCTGGCTTGCGTCATAAATGACATAGTGGAACATGTACTAGGTACACAATATGAATTCGGGGGGATTATTTTTGGAACGAAGTTCCCTTTCGCGCGTTGCGAAAGGGGGCTAGAATTGGGGCTAGACGGAAAAAATTGGGACCAAAAGTTGTAACGACACTTTTTATTTTTTATTATAACGCCATCCTGTGAGCGACCACAGGTACTAATTAGTGGCATGCCTTTGTGAGGTTCATTTTTTTTATTATAACGCCATCTGTGAGCGGCAACAGGTACTAATTAGTGGCATGCCTTTGTGAGGTTCATTCCATAACTTCGTTCAATCCGGGTGTCCCTTGACACCTCTCAGCTTTTTTTTAATGATCTCGTCTCTCGGTAGAATTATTGCTCGTGGCTAAATATTAACAGCGGCACGGGTCGATCCATCAGGTTAAGCTACGCTTGCCGGGGTTGGTCCGTAGATGGGTGATCATCTTTACATACCGAAGCTCCTCCGTGCCTCGGAAAGCACGTTAAGCCGTTGGTCCGGGCTGTCATTCGTGGATATTTGACAGTCAATCAAAGCAGCGACATATTTGATATCTATTTGCGACGTTGCCAACTTTCTGAATATAAACGCTCTTAAATGCGATAGTGTTCTACTTGAAAAAAGTCTTAGGGCTCGCTCTAGTACCACCAGGCCAAGTAAAATTGCTTTGTTAAGGTCTAAAGAAATAAAACACAAATCTACAGAATACCATTTTTAAACATTCCAACACTATCATCAATCCATTTGAGGTACTTCGTCAGCGAGGTATAGTGAACATTCTTGGTGAAGCAGATGCCTCGGTCAGCTGGGTCACCGTAGAATATACCGCTGATGCACCAGCGGTTGTCCTGATGCGATGCGAAGATACCACCGTAGCTAGGACAGAAGGCTACGTCTGGAAAATATAATAATATTATATTTATTATAGATAATATTATATTAGAGCAGTGGTGGCCCAGTGGTATAGGCCCCGACTTACGAGTTGTAGGTCGTGGGTTCGAACCCCAGCATCCCTTTACATTGTGTAAATAATTTCATCACCACTGCTCTCAAAACGGTGAAGGAAAACATCATGAGGAAACCGGCATGTCTTAGAATAAAAAAATCGAAGACATGTGACATCTACCAACCCGCACTGGGCCCGCGTGGTGGATTACGGCCCACTCCCTCTCACAGAGAGGAGGCCTGTGTCCCAGCAGTGGGAACATTAATAGGCTGATTATGTATGTTATGTATATTAGAACCTCTATAATGCAAAAACTGCCTTATTCATAGTTAATTGACTCTGGCGTGACTTTGCGGAAATCCATTATAAAATACAAAAGACAACGTATATTTTTAGTAACCTAATCCGCGTAACTGTTCTCAAAGAGTCATAAAAAACCCTGTAAAAAATCGACACCTGTTTCACCTCTCAACGAGGCAGCCTCAGGATCACGACTGACTTGTTGCGAACCCGGATACGACGTGTTGCCACGACAAGAGCCAAACGCAAAGTGAGCTACACTGCCAGACAACCCCACCTAAATGACACGTCGTGATCGGATTCGCAACAAGTCAATCGTCATCCTGAGGATGCCTTGTTGAGAGGTCGTGTCGATTTATTACAGGGTTCTTTATAGCTCTTTAAGAACAGTTAAGCGGATAACCGGATTAGGCGGTTAAGCGGATTAGGTTACTAAATATACATCGTCTATCGTAAGTAACATGAAAAGAGAGTTATAAAGAAGAACTTACCATTGCCGTATGTAGCACAGAATATGTCTTCATCTTTGTCAAAACAGTGTTCACCTTTTTCCATGTTGAAGAATATTGGAACCAGGGCTCCATCCAATCCCCATGCCGTGGTCTGTGAAAATAAAATTAATTGAGTATTCAAAATAGCTCCAGAACGTACGTTAAAGGACACAGCACACATATCAACTCGGAAAGGGACCGTCACCGTATCAACTCGAGACATTCAGTATTCTTTGTATGAAACTCCCTACTGCAACGCACACTAACCGGAATATTAACGTAATCGCCTCGCCTCTCAAGCTCACGAACCGCGGTGGGAGCGTGGTCAACTTGCAGTTCCCGCACTTACGGCTAGTCGTCCCCGCGCTTACGGCTCTCCATATCTGAGCTTACGTCTCTTCGTCCACCCTTGCCCTTCTCACCCCTCCCATGGCCTGCCTGCAGCACACTACTGCCGCGCGCGCTTACGGCGAGCCGTAAGCGCGCGGTCGCTCGCCAAGCCCTAGCCGAGTCGACGTATAGGAGCTGCCGATCCGCTTTGATTACGTGCTTACAGTACGGCACAACTTAGATGTAGCATCGGCAAAATTCGTAAAACCGATCACCATCCGAACTGACTGCGCCTTCAAAATTACCAATCTTTATAACTGCTCTAGGTGAAAATGATCTTTCGAAAACGCAATAACTTATAAAGTTTTATAGACAAATACATTTGTGAAAACTCGCGACTGTCATTTATAAATCTTTGACAGTCGTTATGGGTAGTTCGAAGCCCGAAACTCTGACAACCAGTCCTACCAAGGCGTATCGTATTACCCAGTAACTGGATTGTAGAGGTGAGGTAAGCAGTCGCTCCAAATAAATTACTGATAATTAGCGGCATCCGGTTAGACTGGAACCCGACCCCAAGTCCAACATAGTTGGGAAAAGGCTAGACAGATGATGGTGATTCGAAATAGCTTCAGATTGGAATTTGTATCTGGGAACGCACAAAAAATTCAGGAGAAATCCAATTTTGCTTTTCAAGAATAAGTTATAGGTAAAAAAAAACTCAATTCATAATAGCAGCTTGGAGTCTGGATTTGTGACCAGGTAATGTAGGTAAATAGGCTCGCCCTTTTAATGAGACGAAATGTGGAGACACACCCCCTGTCTGCACCTTTAGGGAGCATAATGCGTGAGTTTATGCACGTATTTTGTGGAAAATAAATAGGATGTCAATGATGTTGATGATACAAGCGTGACGATAATATGTTTTTTTAAATATGACAACCATAAAAACAGCCAGAAACTGGACAAAACAAAGATTTCATTTAATTACATTTTCACAAACTAATTACATTCAAAGTTACCGTCACATAAACTAGATAAAAACTACTTTATTATATTTCCGACGCCACGAAATTTAAGCCATGGCATTTAAACTCGAAAGCGGTGGTCAAAATAATTAATTTTATCGCACGTGGCAAGAATCTCAAATGAGTACGGTATCAAAAACGATTCATACCGGGATATCAAAATGGCGGCCGGCCAAGTTTTATTGCATTTTAATGGTTTACCGTATGTAGAGTGAAATGATATGGTTTATATACCTACTGTAGAATCCGTGCATGAGATAAAGTGCGTTTCGTTTCATGCGTTTCATCAACTAGTTCTCCGTAATGTTGGCTCCACTGTTACTGTACTGTAACTTTAACAACTTAAGGCGACGACAAGCTACTTTTAATGATTTTATACCGGAAATTACGTCTAAACGAGTGGTGTTAATGATTTGGAAAAAATATATGTTAAATTAGAGCATTTTCTTAATAATTTAATCTACGAATATTTTAGATTATGTTTACATTATATAGTGAAATTAATTTGTAAAGTTGTGTCTAACGCGGATAAAAAACTAATAATTACTCAAAAGCTGTCAAGCGTATTATTCTGAAACCTTCACCATTTTAAGGATAATTAAAATATTAATCTTTTAATCTAAGAGTTTTATTAAAATACCTTCTTTTTTTTGTATAATAAATTAATAATGTGTCAAATTGGTGACAGCGCTCCTTGATGCGCGAGTTCTATTACTGGCCTGAGCTCACGCGTTGCGTGAGCTCAGTACAAAACACGCAAGCTAACCACTCAAGGTCACTAGCATGTATCTGCCTCTTAAGAATAATAACTAAGTGTGCGTCCACACTGAACGTGCGGTGACTAAGGCCTATGGAGGGCGCGACGGCGCCGGCGCACAAAGGTCTATTTTCTCGATCAAGACGTTCCAAAAGCATGAAAACGTTGGAAACATTTTTGAATAAAACAAACAATATACAACACCTAATAGAGGTGTTAACGTAGTGACAGTAAATTTTAACTCACTGCAGCTTCTGCTATGCTGTTCTCCTGATGGATACAGGCAGACCGGATGTTCTCGTTGAACTCCACTGCCTCCTCCAATACAAGGAGAGCCAGGTCATTGATCACTCTTCCATCCTCTAAGGCCGTGAAGTTCGGGTGGATTACTATTGAATATACCTGTAAGGAAAACAATCATCATCATCATCATCATCATCATCAGCCTATTAATGTTCCCACTGCTGGGACACCGGCCTCCTCTCTGTGAGAGGGAGTGGGCTGTAATCTACCACACGGGCCCAGTGCGGGTTGGTAGATGTCACAAGTCTTCGAATTTTTTGGTTCTAAGACATGCCGGTTTCCTCACGATGTTTTCCTTCGCCGTTTTGAGAGCAGTGGTGATGAAATTATTTACACAAAGTAAAGCGCCTGCTTGGGTTCGAACCCACGACCTACAACTTGTAAGTCGGGGCCGTTACCACTGGGCCACCACTGCTCAAGGAAAACAATACCATATTATTATAGGTTCTAGGTTGTATTTTCCACAGCTTCTGCTAATCTCGTTTCGTTGTGAACTATTTGATCAGCTCATTTCGTGATGTAGATACCGAGACTGCCCCAGGTGCAGGTACACATACATAATCAGCCTATAATGTTCCCACAGCTGGAGACACAGGCCAGAACGGTTAAAGTGGCGGTTGTAATATATGGTATTACCTTATGAACTTTCTCATTGCCTCCAAAAGACTGAAGGTTCTCCTTTCCAAGAAACACCAACATGTTGTCGGGCTCCGACGTCTTGTTGCCGGTAATCAAACACCTGGCATCTGGAAATATACGTTATTTCATTGAATTAGCATTCAAATTTCAAATTCAAAATATTTTATTTCACATAAACCAACAAGGGCACTTAGGAAACGTCAGAAGCTAACAAAAGCCTACTGGGCAATACTCATTTCTTACGTGACGGAGCTCGTGGCTAAGTAATAATATCATACGGGTCGATCTATCAGGTTAAACTATGCTTGCCGGGGTTGGTCCATGGATGGGAGATCATCTTTACATACAAAGACTCCTCCGTGCCTCGGAAAGCACGTAGTCGTAAAGCCGTTGGTCGCGGCTGTCATTCGTGAATCTTTGACAGTTGTTACGGGTCGTCAGAAGGCTGAAAGTCTGACAACCAATCTTACCAAGGGGTATCGTATAACCCAGTAACTGGGTTGTGGAGGTCAGATAAGCAGTCGCTCCATGTGCATAAAATACTGGTATTCAGCTGCATTTGGTTAGACTGGAAGCCGACCGAAACATAGTTGGGAAAAGGCTAGGTAGATGATTGGAGATTTGCTTTGATACATGTGGTATTTTGATGTTTTTATTTAAAGTCGAGATCACTAGTGGCCCAGTGGTAATGGCCGCAACTTACGAGTCGTAGGTTTGCACCCAGACAGGTGCTTTACATTATGTACTTTATTACATCACCACTGCTCTCAAAACGGTAAAGAAAAACATAAACCAGCTTGTCCTCGAATAAAACGTTTGAAGACATGTCACATCTACCAACCCGCACTTGTCCCGCGTAGATTACAGCCCTCCCTCTAGACGAGAGGAGGCCTGTGTCCCAGCAGTGGGAACATTATAAGCTGATTAGGATAGTCGGATTAAGGGGTTATTTAAACGCTAACTTTAATTTTATGCAGATGATTAAATCAAAATACCCAAACACAGATTGGAGCTTGCCGTCATGTTTTTTTTTTGCATCTAAGAATGGCTGATGTGTCACAATAATATTAGGGTAGCAGAGCTTGTAGCGGTTACGCCACCACATACGAACTACGCAACAAAGACATGACGTCACACAATTCCTGCATCGCGCAGTTAGAGTTTACCGAGCGAAAAACATAGATAAGACTATCCGAAATCAACTTACGGGCAGTTGCCCGCCAGACATAACACCCGTCTGGTCGGAGGATCCTCCCTTTTCTATGGTGGATGAGTGAACTTTACACCCTGTTCCTCATACCTCTAAAAGCTGAATCTCTAATCATCTGCCTAGTCTTTTCCCAACTGTTTTGGGATCCAGTCTAAGCATGAATACCAGTATTTTTTTGTAGTATTACCAGTACTTATATCATCAATTCAACTAATGCAGCCAATTTCAATCTCTCTCATTTAAAACCGAGCCTTATTCAAAAGGACTATAGATTTTCTTTTCCTCTGTAACTTTAATACTGAAGAACACGGAAATGTCATTAGAAAGCAAACGTTGCCAACGGAAGGAGGTCTGTAATCAAATTAGTGCCTCGCCTCGCTTCGTTCGGGAGCCAATGGGAAGAAATATAAAAGGCAAGGCAGGGAGAGGGTTGAAGTTTACAATTTTTCTGACGAGTATGTTTGATGCATTTATTAATCAGGTATGTATGCTAGAGAGTTAAGAAAGTAAATAATACTAGCTTTCGCCAGCGGCTTCGCCCTTGTGATCCTATCCTACTATATAATATCATAAATGTAAAAGTTTGTATGTTCGTTACTCAATCACGCAAAAACTGCTGAACGGATTGAAATGGCTAATTAGAAATTGTTTTTATAGTGTAAAAGAATTTTTTGACAAAAAAGTAACAGATAAATAAAAGATAAGATAATGATTGATTAAGTTACCTACTTCATGTACCTATTTATTATTAAATGTTCAAATAGATACGAAACCTTAATAACAAATGAAATATGTAAAGAAAAACTGTGTTGTTTAAAGTTTCTTTTAACATGTTTAAATATTTGTATGCCAGTCCACGGCGAAACATGTAAGATCATTGCTATATTATAAGACCTTAATGTACCATGTTTTAAAGCAAATAAATATATTCTATTCTATAATGAAATTTGGCACACAGATTATTTACCACCTTGGATTAACACATAGGATATCCACGCGGGCGAATCCGCAGGCAAGTATCTTTATAAATTATAGCCAATGTTATTCAGTGTTAAAGCATTCTACTGGTGAAAGAATTTTTAAAATCGGTCCTCCAGTTTTTGAGTTTATTCATCACAAACAAACAAACAAACATACAAAAAATCAATCAATCTTTTCTCTTTATAATATTATTATTTTAGATACTAATTGGAAAATAAGTGAAGTTAAAGACTTGGCTCGTTTTTGTACCATGCTTCCAAACAAAGCCATTTCTTAAAGTTTTTACGTAAAAGTCCCACAGTAATTCTATGGTGCAAATGCCTTATATGTAGGTATGTAATATTACAACATTCATTTACTCAGTTCAAGAGAACACCCATGAAATAGTTCAATAGGCAATCGTTGTGATTTCAATTCTCGTTATATTACAAAACCACTTAATTACCAGGCATACAGAACCCCCGTAGGGTTAACAGTTACTAGTAACACAGAGTAATAATGAAACGAAACAGAGACAAAGTTTCTAAATAGCGTGCATTTATACCTATTTTGGTAGAGTTGGCAGAGGAGGCTAAAATTAAACAAGTGAAATTATATTAAAATATTTATAAAAAGTCCCGACACAAACATTTCCCATATCTCTTTCCTACTCCATCACCAGACCGAGTTCATCATCTACCTAATACCAATCCAAATTATAATAGTAATCCATCAATTAACCGGTTAATTATTAAACGGTTTCGACTAAACCTAAATAATTTCGCCGCCGCCGTTTGTCACCCGAGAGCTTTGTTATTGTAGGTGTAAGAGAGATGGCGAAGTAGGTAGAACTCGTGTATACCATCGAAACTCAAATTAACGAAATAATTTCGCTCAACAGGATCTGAATTTGTAAAAAATCAGTTTCTCCCATTTACTGGTTAAAATACCGCGAACCGAAACTTAAACCCCAAACGTTTCTGGTTCCAAGTCAATGACGAAAACCGGTTTGGAAAATTAACCGGTTTCCGAGCCCTCTACTCCTACTTACCAGTAACAATAACCTTCTCAGTGAGAAGCACGCCATCGCAGAAGTAATTAAAGTGGTTCCCCTGGTTTCTGTCAGTGACGAAGATGGTCGCGATCCATGGGAATACTGTCCTCGTGAACTCTTGGCAGTACACGTCGCCATGGCAGAGGAGGTCCGGCTGTGGAAGAGGAGCATATGTCTTTTAGAAGGTAAGAAGTAGAGAACAAAAGTGTCGTCGTGGTAAGGAACTCGAGTCGAATTTTGCAATCATCAACAAAAGTCGATTATCTCTGCTAAGTTGACATACTAAGCAGTCCATAGGCATAATCAGCCTATAATGTTCCCACTGCTGGGACCAGGCCTCTTCGAGAAGGAGTAGGCTGTAATCTACCATCGAACACGAATCAATCTCGAGCAATAAAATAAAACGTTTGATGGAACCTTGCCTTCTTATAATCCAAAATTACCAACTTACAACATGCTTGGCTGGTTGGTTGATTTGCGTTTTTTTTCTGTATGAGAAGAAGTCCTGCCTTGCACAGCACACATAGCATGACCACAATAGAAACGGGTTTTTTCGACGGAAGAGTAGAAAAAATGACCGATTTTGATTGTTTATCTGTCATTTTTTCTATTCTTCCGTCGACAAAACCCGATGAAAACCGGTTTCTAGCGTTGTCATACTACGCGTGCTGCAGTAATCTATAAATCGGTTCAGTATAGTGAATACCGCAATTAAAACCATCATTAGTCAAATACCTAACCCACAAAAATAAATACCATTTTTTTGAATCCCGTACATAATTCAAAGCGCGGTGAGCACTCAAATTAAAAATTAAAAATTCAAATTTCCTCAGCGACCATTTTGGTATGATGTTTATAGCGATAAATTATGTATAATGGTTGATTATGACCATCTAACGGGCGATAAAAAACAGACAGCGGAATGTCGGATTTTAAACTACGATTTAATTGGTTAAACTATTGTTTAAATACAAGAAAAAGTGGATTGTGCTTTATTCTTGGGCACTTAACAATTAATTATAATTTACAAGTTACAATTTTACAAAGACAAGTTCGTGTACCACAAAACACTAAGGCACACAATTGTAACGGAAAAATTTTAGAAATAATTATGTAAATTGTAGTGACAAGTCTACCATTTATACATATCGCTCATGCTTTGAGTTACGCTTTTAAAAATGTGAAAGAATTGTAGATTGTGAATTGTAACTCATAATTTGTAATTTCTCCGTGCCTCGGAAAGCACGTTAAGCTGTTGGTCCCGGTTGTCATTCATAGATCTTTTTATATGGGTACCGATCGATAAAGTGGTCTAATGACCATCCACCCATCGTTGATCGCCGTCGATCCATCTGCCATCCATTGACCATCGTCCCGTCAGCGATCGAACATCGAACCATCATCATACCGACCATAGAAGCAGAACTGTTTAAGTGTGACCAAAATCGTTCAGCGAAACGCGAATGGAGCTGAATGTGTAAGTAGTCTGTAATATTGGCAACATGGCACAAACTCCATGATGTTGCAGTTATCTAAAGGCAGCCACTTTCTGGTTTGCAAAAATCTAGAAACCCAAGATGGGTTTCTAGATTTTCACTATAAAACATTTTTGTCGGGGCGAATTTACTGTCTAAAACTTCATTAACAAAAAAAATATTAAGCAAAACATACTAATTGTAACGTCTTTTGACTTCCCCAATTAGTTAATGTTATTAACTTTGCGCACAGCCATGAATTTCGCCAACTTTTTCGTGAAGATTGCACAAAAGATGACAAGTACGAGGATTGGCACTTACAACTTTGTTCAAATATTTCTAAAGAGTTCTACTTCCTACTGTTAAAGTCTTGTCGTGAAGTTTATATTCTTGTAACAAAAGTAATTTTATAAGACGACTATAGACAAAAGACTACGAGAGACTGTATGTTTTGAAGACTGTGATAATTTATTATGATAATTTTTAATGATAAGTAATTTTGTAATGATGATTTTTGATAATTTTAATGATTACTTACCTAATTAAACGTATTGATTAATAACGAATTTTTTGTTTAATAATTTAGAAACAACAAAACCTGGTGGGGATTGTAACCTATTTTTATAAAAATCCCCACTAGACTCGGTTTATTTATATAGTGAGGATTTCAGGAAAAAAAAATAACATTTCTACTGGTGGGGATTTGTCGGTGGAGATTTCTGGAATAAATCAGTATTTTTTATGATGATGATTTATAATGATAGTTTTTACTTATTTATTCTATTTTTTGGTTATAGGTATTTTGCCTGAAATAAAACATAATTTATTTATTTTTTATTTATTATGCTGTGGCCGCATCTGCGTCTAATGTGACAAAGCAATGCGTGCCGAAGCTTCGCATGTTTTGCTCGGTAAAAAGTTATAGCGCTAATGCGGTGGTCACATTACCGGCTTCGCCACGTTTATTATGTTCCGCCACCCGGGGGATAAGTGCTACGCAGCCCGAACTATCGTGACGATAACCGATAATGCTTGGTCAGATCTGCGTGTATCGTATCACTGTGCGAAGATTCGTCACGATAGATGCAAATGCGACCGCAGCATTAGGAAGATCTTGGTTTAATTCCTAATTAATGTCAACTTTGCTAAAGACCGGAGAGGCTCTTGGCTAAGTAATAACAGCTGTACGGGTCGATCGATCAAGTTAAGCTACTCTTGCCACGGTTGGGTTTTGGATGGGTGACCATCCACTACATATCGAGACCCCTCCTTGCCTCGTAAAGGGCCTTAAGCTGTTGGTCCCAGCTGTCATTCGTAGATCTTTGACGGTCGTTATGAGTAGTCAAAAGCCAAAAAGAAAACCGAGTAGAAAATTTTGCACCTACTGGGAATCGTTACCGGGACCTCTGGGTCTGAGACAGGTGATTTCTAATCACTAGACCACATATAAACATATATGCGTTCATGTTACTTAGGTATCTTGGAGGAGCTCGTGGCTAAGTAGGTAATAACAGCCGCACGGGTCGATCCGTCAGGATAAGCTAGTTCTAAGCTACGCTTGCCGGGGTTGGTCAGTGGATGGGTGGTGGTGGTGGTGGTGGTGGGTATCTTTACATACCGAGACTCCTCCGTGCCTCGGAAAGCACGGTAAGCCGTTGGTCCCGGCTGTCAATCTTGGATCTTTGACGGTCGTTACGAGTCCATAAGTCCGAAAGTCTGGCAACCAGACTATGAAGAGTTATAGTGTTTCCATTATCTGGGTTGTGGAGTTCAGATGCCTATCTGAACTCTACAGTCGTGCCAGGGACACGAAGAATAAGAATATACGTGCATACTTATCTTCTTTGATTATTTGCTTACAATCCAAACTCATCTATACTAATATTATAAAGAGGAAAGATTTTTTTTGTTTGTTTGTTTGTTTGTACCGAATAGGCTCCGAAACTACTGGTCCGATTTGAAGAATTCTTTCAGTGTTAGATAGCCCATTTATCGAGTAAGGCTATAGGCTATCATCACGCTAAGACCAATAGGAGCGGAGTACCAATGAAGAATGTTTCAAAATCAGGGGTTTTTCGGGACGTCGCTAACGCTTTAGCGTTAGCCCAAAGTAACTATTCCACGCGGACGAAGTCGCGGGCAGAAGCTAGTAAATTATAAATGCGAAAATGAGTTTGTTTGTTAGTTACGCTTTCACGCTGAAACGGCTGAACGAATTTGGATGAAATTTGGCACATAGATAGACCATGACCTGAAAATGGACAAAGGCTACCTTTTATCCCTACATTCCCACGGGATCGAGGGTTATGCGGGTGAAACCGCGGGGCGCAGCTTGTAGTTACATAAAGTCAAATTAAATGAACCAAACATAATATTTCTCATCAATCCTCCCAAATCTACCCAAAAGACTGACTTTAATAACATAAACAGAACTCCTTAAATCTTCCCTTTTATTAATAGTCACACATTTACACCCAGAAGCAGGTCATATGTTAAAGTCACAGCCTTCGCGACAACGAAGTGTTTTAAGAGTAAACATTCAGTTAATGATAGTAATTTAATTCTGACGCTCAGATTTGAGATCGGGGAGATTACGTCTTAAAGGCGAAAGCGTCAGGATAGTCTGCAAATTTAAATTTTTCTTACGTTTTTTGCAATTTACCGGTCAGTATCAGGGTGTATGTTGATTTAAATATGATGCGCGGCTATAACAGATATGTATTTACAGAATTATAATCATTAGAATCTTTAATAACATCTCTCTAAGTTAGATTTGGTCCATAACAACTTTTCCATACGAAATTTGTTCTTATATCTAACTTATAGAGATGTTACTCGTATTAATTATTCCAATGATTATAATTCTGTAAATGCATTCTGTTATAGTCGCGAATTCGTCTTAAGGTTTTCCTTTTGGGTTTTATTAGGTCGGTAGGTATATATTATGCCAACTACCTAGTACTAAGGTAGTTGGCATATATATAATTCATTGGCAATATTAACCACGTATTCTAACTATGATACTTCTTCATTTAGGCCAACTATGTCGATTAAAAAAACAAAAAAAAAATTTTTTAATTTTATTTTTATAATTGTTTCTTAAAAAAATAATAAACCAATTTATTATCTTTTTTATATAACATTATAGTAACAGCCACACGGATTGATTGATCAGGATAAGCTACGCTGACCGCGGTTGGTCCGTGGATGGGCCCATCTCTACATAACAGACTCCGTGCCTCGTAAAGCACGTTAAGCCGTTGGTCCCTGCTGTCATTCGTGGATCCTTGACAGTCGTTACAGGTCGTCAGAAGCCCGGAATTCTAACAACCAGTCTTACCAAGGGGTATCGTATCCAGTAACTGGGTTGTGGAGGTCTGATAGGCGGTCGCTCCACGTAGAATACTGTTATTCTGGACTGGAAGCCGACTCCAACATAATTGGGAAAAGGCCTACGCAGATGATGGCCTTATTCTTAAAAGGAAAATACAACAGGAAAAATTACCTTGTCTACTGTTATCTTTCGATTCTTTATCTAAACATTTCCCCAGAAACTTTCCCTCTCCTAACGAACGAGAAAACACATCTAAGATCCTCTTCATTCACTCATTCGCTCACTCGTTCACTCTCTCGTTAATCGGGATCTAATTGCGGTAAATAAACCATGGAGGAAAAACTTGATATTTTTTCAAACATAATTACAACCTTGAACGACACAGAGTTACTATTTTGTGATAAAGCAAGATGGATGCGGTATTTTAATTATCGTTTTTTTTTTTTTTTATGGACGGTTACGGTTGAGAAAAAATGGTGTATAGTGAGTTAAACAATGTGTTGTTTTTGTTTTCTGATGATTCAATTATAACATGTTTAAAATGTTTGTACTACTAGATACAAATCAGTTTATATTAATAGTATAAATTAAGTTTGAAGTCAGGTTGTTTTTCATGTTTTTTTTTTTCATATTTTAACTGATTTATTTATTTATATAATTACTTTATTGTACACCAGATATAATTACAAATACAAAAAGCCAAACCAAGCTAAACCTTAACCTATTATACTAACAAACCTAGCGTCTGAATTAGTGAATTTATTAGAAACACTAGGCCTGTTAGGTTTACACACACCTCCGCCGTGAAACCATAGCACCGAAACCGTAGTAGTTTAATCGCGTCATATTCCGCAACTTGCATCCAATTAGAGTAGCGGAACATGACGCGAGCCAGTTGAAATGACCTACTGCGCTTTCGCTGCTATGCTTTTGCGGCAGAGGTGTGCGTAGCATCAAAGAAAGATCATCATACGCATGTTACTTAATTAAACCGTAATTTTCAAGTCTTAACGACATATTATAGGTACAAACAAACAAACACGCAAACAGACCGAAGCACAGTTCATTTTCATAAATGACACAACACAATATAAAACATCCAGGGGAAGAAATATCTTGAACACACAAGGGCGGATCCAGGGGCACGTGGAAACGGTTTAAGTAAAAGAAAATAGAATCATCTGAATGCTGAATGCATATCTATCAAGAAATTGCTTCAATAATTTACGCTGAAGAAGAACTATATCTTTATTGAAAAAGAATTAATCCTAAAAACAGCAAAGTACAATACAAGATAGGGTATTTAATTTGAACGGCTCAAACCGAATGGCCCGAGGGCCATTTGAACATGAACAAAAATCGTCCGCCTTCCAAAGAACCGGTGATAAAAATTTGTAAACAAATTCAATGTCATAAACTACACTACATCAAGTACATTTGGGAGCAAAAGTTAAAAAGTTATGGGAGACACTTCTTATCAGTCTGGCCCATGTACCCCTCCCAGAAATAAATTCTAGAACCGCCCTTGTACGAACCAACTAAGCCAAACGTGCCAACTAAGAATGGGATCGCGCTTGTTGCCAACTTCACACGATAGCAGTACTTTCCTGAGTATTCCTGACAGATAAAGTACTGCAAAACTGTCAAAATGGCAACAAAATGGCGTCTTGACAGGCGCATTCTTAGTTGGCTCGCATAGTACCTACACCACATCAGAATATTCGAACTCGGGGTAACGCAAGAACGCGCGTAGTCCTTTGTGCGAGTGATTGATGACACACATCGCGTGATTCCGACTATCAGCTACAAGTACAAGAGGAACACGCTATTTGGTGTACAGGTAAAATATTCAAATCCCCACTGCACTGCCAATATAAATAAAATATTGTGTGCATAATTTTTTAGGCTACTTTACGTAACTAGTTTATTTAATCTTTCTGAATGTGTACAAAATATTGTGAAAACATTTTACAAGAATAACGGTGGAGTTTTTTGCCCATTCTTCTCCGTCCGAAAACTACCTTTTGGAAGGGGCGACTAGAATCAATTAAATTTTTTGTAAATTTTGACGTTCAAAAGTTCTAAGCTAATTGAAATAAAGTAATTGACTTTGACTTTGACCGACTGTTTTTACAAATTCATAAATGCCTGTAAATGGTTTAATTGAAATATTTGCTTTTGATGGCGTTACCTTCAAACTCAAACTCGAACAGTTTGAGTTTGAAGCTTATGGCGTACTTATGGAAAAACATTTTTTTTCTACGATGATTTTGATTTCTTTAACGATGATAAAAACGAACCGGAAAATCGCAGAGAGTAAAATTGGGTTACCTAGCGCCTTAGTGATGTCATAGAATTGAACGAGTAGTCAGCACATTTTTTTAATATCATTGTGTTTTAAAGAAGTTGCGAGTTAGCTGCCTTTACACCAAGTAGTTTATTCGACTGTACTATGAGCAACTAAATATACTACAACAAGGATTATTCAATGATATGGAAAAAAAAGTGTTTGTTTATAGTTGAGCAGTCCTGGCCCAGTGGTAACGGTCACGACTTACTACGAGTTGTAGGTAGTAAAACCCTGACAGATACTTCACTTTGTGTCAATTATTCCACCACCACTGCTCTCAAAACGGTGAAGGAAAACATCGTGAGGAAACCGGCATATCCTAGAACCAAAAATTCGGAGATATGTGACATCTACCGAACCGTGCCGGGCTTGCGTGATGGATTACAGGCCACTCCCTCTCACAGAGAGGAGACCTGTGTCCCAGCAGTGGGAATATTATAGGCTGATTATGCTATGGAAAAAGTTGGAAGTTTTGATGACGCACGATCGCGTGATACCGATCAGCTCCGTCTAAAATAGGAACAAGTATGCTCAATACGGAGTATAATTATGATAGGTAGTCAATTTATTACCTACTAGCGACCCGCCCCGGCTTCACACGGATGCATTTTACACGCCTGTGAAGACGTTTGTTCACGACACGTTGTGCTCAAGCTCTGAGCAGTAACCTAACAAATAGTACTAGTAGTTTTGCATGAATTCATGATAATTTTTCATTGGTGGGGGAGGGAGTGGGCCGTAATCTACCACGCGGGCCCAGTGCGGGTTGGTAGGTTCTAAGACCTTTTTCCGTTGACCGTTTCCTTCACCGTTTTGAAGGCAGTGGTGATGAAATTATTTACACAAAGTACCTAAAGCGCCTACTTGGATTCGGACCCACGACCTACAACTCGTAAGTCGGGGCCGTTACCACTGGGCCACCACTGCTCACATTTTTGTATATTTTTTTTATTTTTTCACAATTTTTTGTTTATTTTTCCATAATTATAGCCAAATTTTTTTCAGCATTTGGAAGGTAAATTATTTCAGAGGAGCTGTAGTTCGGTGTTCCGGATATTACCTTTCTCTTTATAATATTAGTATAGATTTGTTTAATCTGTAAAAAACGTTCAACCTGACTTGGTTTCCGTACGCGTCGCTTCCTGAAAATCAGCGCTGTGCTGTGGGTCTCGCAAAGCACAGCATCATGCTGAGCGAAAGATTTCTTGTCACAGTCACGATGACGCTAGATGCAGACTATTTCTGTTCTGTACTCGTAATTTTGATGTGTAGTTTTCTTTTTATTGTTTTATTATTCTAGTTTACTTAAGTATGTATTTATTTATTGATTTAAACTTCTCGCACACAAAAGTACAAGCTTCGGCACAAAGGTAAGAGACATTTCTTTTTTAACTGGTTACAATTATTGTATTATCTAACAACTCAGTCGCCATATACGGAAAGAAAATTGTAATTACTTTAAAAGCAATTAACTCTCATAGTAATTGCCAGTTAAATACTATCTTTTATAGCTCAAAATTGTACGGTACGTTTAATTTTAATACCCAACAATTATTATTTTTATTTGTTTTGTAATTTTAACGATCACTGTCCGTCCGTCGTTGTTTGTTTAATTATATTACATTTATTCATATAAACACTTATTAAATACATTATTAAATATTTTTATAAAACTCATTAAAAAAAACATTAAAAAAAAATAGGAGCCCACCGGTGTCGGGAGCAGGGTCCAAACTACCGGCGCGGCGGCGGCGGCGGTCAGGGCTTCAGAGAGAGGAACTTATTTATATTATGTTCTTCCTGATAATATTCAATGACAACGTCCCATCACTATAAACTGTACGCAGGTGCCATTCGGGGTCTTAAAATAATATTAATAAATGGTTTCACCGAACCGCACTTATAAAAATTTTGTTTCAGTGCGGTTAGTGGAAGTGCTCAGGTACGGTTCGGGCAAGTACTGTTGAAATCAGTGCGCTGAGTGGAATACCTCCAATTCTTTTTTATCGTACATATAATTTTTTGTTTTGATTTTTCCGCAGAGCACAGAATCGCCACCGGTAGCGTCTAGAGATGGCAGCATGAAAGAAAAATGGCAGGACTCAATGTAATCTCGGTGTCGCACTCAGAATTCGTCCTTTCGTAGAAATACTCTCAAAAGATAGATCTAGGTCAAATTAAGATAATAGATAATCACAGCACATTTTTTTTATATTGGTTTTCGCCCGGAAAACGTTTTAAAAGCAAGACGGTCCTTATAGACCCCATGACAGTAAACCAAAGAGCTATTAATTATTCTGTAGTAAACCAACGAGTAAACAGTGTATGACATTCGAAAATGGCGGAAATTAAGGCTACTGAAACTTTTCAGAGAATCCCCTCGACACGACAGCCCCATTTTACGTCCAGGCCAATCACTGTCCATTCCAAGGTTGCCTGGAAGAGATCGCAGAAAGCGATAAAGCCGCCCATTGTATGTTTTGTACTATTTGATTTATTTTTGAAGTGAAAGCTTCTTTAGCGGCGTTGTGCACCTTTTTTGAAAAATATTAAACTCGCGTCAGGACACGTGACCTGATCGAAAATTTGTAAGACGTAGGGAGAGTAGAAATGCACAACGTTAATATTTTTGTTGACAGCGCAATCTGTTTTATTTTTTTGGAATATTCTTAATGGAGCTACAGCTTTCGTTCTTGTACTGACAGCAAGCCACATAAATTCCTGACATTTCCGTTAGATGGCGTTACTTAGTTTTCACTTTAATCGGCAGTCCCAGACTGCCCCATTTTTTTTTGTTTTATTTACTTTTGTGTTGTATAATACAGTATAATATGAATAAATAAATGCTCAAGGTATTAAATGCAAAAATTATGTACAAGTTATTAACATGATTTAAAAACTAACAGAATTAAAATAATAATAATATATACAAGTATATAAAAAAGGGGGGAAACGATCATAAGGCATCAAAAAGTCGTCCGCATCGCTGTCAACAGGAAAAGTGCCCAAAAGGCCGGCAGCATTGCCACGTTGTATGGCAATGCTGATTCATTGGCCGAAGAATATGCCAGCCCTCTGGTCACGTGAAGAGTCGACCAATAAATCCTAAATATATAACGTCCCTTGACATAAAGAACAGCCACAAAACATCAATTCTCATCAAATGGCCGGGACCACACAAAGAGGCCTCAAACGGACAATACCAGCGAAAATGCGCCAAAAAGCATACCAACCACATCCTATAAAGGCCAATGGAAAATTGTTTTTCAAGCGTTCAAAAGCACGTTTTATTTCACCCGACAGCTCGTATTTTTGCTACAGAATGATTGATTTGAACCGTTGTTGAACTGAACGATTGAGATACACGGACGTTTGGTTTGGATAGCTTTATATCAATAGTCAAATTAAATTAGCTAGCGAAACTTCGCAGAAGTAATGGATCATCATCATCAGCCTATTAATGTTCCCACTGCTGGGACACAGGCCTCCTCTCTGTGAGAGGGAATAGGCCGTAATCCACCACGCGGGCCCAGTGCGGGTTGGTAGATGTCACATGTCTTCGAATTTTTTGGTTCTAAGACATGCCGGTTTCCTCGCGATGTTTTCCTTTACCGTTTTGAGAGCAGTGGTGATGAAATTATTTACACAAAGTAAAGCGCCTGCTTGGGTTCGAACCCACGACCTACAACTCGTAAGTCGGGGCCGTTACCACTGGGCCACCACTGCTCTCCGTAATGGATATCGATACCTAATAACGTTACAAGAAAACAATGGGAAGTTTTGATGATACTTTTTCTGGCGTTAAAGGTTAATGTCTAAGTCAAAGTGCTGATTAAAAAATCGGGCAGTCTTTGGGGACAGAAAAGAAACTTTTTGATTCTCGCGTTGATGTCTTTCGTTAAGTAACTTTTTGATTCTTTCGTTCGAGCGTTAGGTGACGATGACACGAGTTCCATGATTTTTGTTCACACTAAAAGTGCTCAACGCGCTTTAAAAAGTTTTTACTTCATAAAACTAGCCCGTTATACTTTAGGCTACACTAATTTGGTTCAGCTCCTTAAGTTTGTCGTACAAACGTTAACCGCTTAACCGCATCCGGTTTAAAAGCGATTGTCTCGCGAATTCACGATCGTTAGAACTTTTTGTTCAGTTAACCTGAACGCATGGTGGCGCCGACAGAGGTCGCTTTAACAAAAAGTGACATATGCACACGAGCGATCGTGGATTCGAGCGACGATCGCTTTTAAGAGCCACATCACACTGACGATTCACCAGCTTGTTACTTACGTGTACTTAGCGAGCACGCCACGTGTGCGCAACGTGTTCGCAGAACGAGAGCAATTGACTTTAGTGGAGACAGCAAGACAAACGTGTGTACACTATTGTGAAAATGCAAAGAACATGTCG
The DNA here is from genome assembly GCA_948150665.1 of Conistra vaccinii. Lineage (NCBI taxonomy): Eukaryota > Metazoa > Arthropoda > Insecta > Lepidoptera > Noctuidae > Conistra > Conistra vaccinii. Next base: position 17,856,234 of record OX411339.1, read on the forward strand.
CGTGATCGCGGCTAGCTCGCTTCACACCCGCGGAGAGCACGTTCACAAATAGCGCACCAAATACCAGCACTGCGTTTATTATTAAATGTCGCCGCATCATGCTGAGTTAGGAGTGTTTTGGCCTCTCACAGGACTTTCTGCTTTTATTTTAATTTTACTTTGTTTTATTTTTATTGTATTTTTTTTATTAATGTTTCAATGAGTGTGTTTTAGTTTTATAGAAGTTGAATTTGAGATCTTCTGTGCTTGTCTCAATAAATACTTTTTCTTTCATTCTTTCTAGATTACCCAACAAGTTCGCCAATAATATCGCCCGTGTGTCAGCCCGCCGTGAAGCTATTGTTAGCCGTTCCCTCATAAAACATTACGCGCTGCATTCATATCTGAGAGGAAGTACTTTTTAATAAATATAGATGGTTTCTACTTTAATCTACTGCTGTTCAGCGCTTGACGTTTGAAATAATCTTATTTCAATAAAATATTATGTTTATCTTAGTTTTTTGCTCGATCTTAAAAGAGCGTGCCTTCTGAAAGTGGGCAATGTCGCTAAATAACTGTCAAATAATTCGCTGTTTTGTTTAATTTGGCATTATGACATACAATAATATTATTATCGTAACACTGAATATTTAGTTTTAAAAAAAGTATTTGGTTTCAAAATGCTTTTTTTACGTTCAATTGCAATTAATTATTAATATTCTAGTACAAGTTAGCGATATTTCGTATGTCCATACAGTGATATTGCCAAATTAATCAAAACATGTAAAATATTTGACAGCTATTTGCGACGTACGTAACCCTTCGTGTGCGACGCATACTTGGCCTGTTTTTATAATGATCATATTTTATATCCGTGATATTTACAATTCTTCACCGCCTCTTCGTAGGTAATTTACAATATTACTACCATTAACTAACCTCAATCGCCAGGCCAATCCTTATCATTTTATCAAATCAAAAGTCACTTATTCAAACTAGGCTCAGAAGCAGCACTTTTCGAACGTCACAATTACATTCCTCCAAAACGCCTGCCCTTCACCACTTCCTAGTGCTTTAGCTGGGAAGAAGAAGTGGCGCAACAAACTTCCCAGCAGCACAGCTGTCTGTTCAGTTAGAAAAACTTGAATCATATTACGCAATACAACAGATTAAAATAGTTTGGAAAATCCAAAAGTGCACGCCTCATACTTATCACTCATTCATAAACGAAAAAGAAATTCAAAACATAGTTTAAAAATGAGCAATTTATCACTTTTCATGAAGTCGTAATGTCAACGACTGACAAAGATATTTACTTGGCGGTTGCTAGGCAACTTACGGACAAAGGTTGAAAATATTTAGATAAAGATATTATATTTTAGTTAGTATTTTATTAATTATAATAAAACTACTTTGAATAAAAGAGCCATTTTCAATAGGGTTCCTTCTACGGCTGAAACGAATGTATAAAAAAAAATTGACTCAATTAATTGATTTTATCACAAGCTACAATGTTTTCAGGGTTCATAAATTGACGGACAGGAATTTATTTTCAACTATTTTTATGCTTTTTCCATTTTTGCTGCATTAAATCCATTGTTAAAAAGTACAGTATTAATCTCCATTTAATCATCTATACAATGGTATATCAATTAAGTAGGTTCTGTGTACTAGCAGGAGTGTAACAATAAAAACAGTTACAGAAATGGGGCAAAAATAATTTGCTTTTTTTTTTTTCACTCTAATGCTTCGCATTATGAGTCGTGCAATTAAAGTATCCTATATTTGTATTATTATATATATTTGTAATGTCGTTCTTGAATATGGCTCTAACGATTTCGATGAAAATTGCAATATAAGGGTTTACGAGGGCGAAAAATCGATCTAGCTAGGTCTAATATCTAGGAAAATTTATTTTCTCCGTATTTTCACCTGAACAGAGCTCGGTCGCCCAAAGTTTAGAACAAGGTGGCTGCCTTAGAATTAAGACGTGGCAACATGGAATTAGTATGAACTATCCTATACTATTAAATGAGCGTTCTCTGTCCACTGAGCTCGAGCAGCTCGACCAGGTACTTTGCCATTACGTCAGCAAGCACACGCCAATATATACCAAAAATATCAAGCCTTTTACTTCAGCTCCTCATAGTTTCTCTAGTAAAAATCTCACATTACCAATAGAAATGAAAGCACACATCATCTACTGGCTAAACCAACACTATGAAATAGGCATTTACCCTGAGTCAATACAGGAGCTATTACGAGTTCAATTTGATCGTTCATTCTTGACGAGCAGTGGTGAAGTTGTAGGTCGGGTTCGAAACTAGACAGGCGCTTTACTTTGTGTAAATTATTTCATCACCACTGCTCTCAAAACAGTGAAGGAAAACATCGTGAGGAAGCCGATATGACCTAGAGCCAAAAATTCGAAGACATGTGACATCTACCAACCCGCACTGGGCCCGTGTGGTGGATTATAGCTCACTCCCTCTCACAGAGGGGAGGCCTGTGTCCCAGCAGTAGGAACATTATAGACTGATTATGCTATGATCACTGCCCCGTAGTAAAAGAATACGTAGGGCTATAAGATTGTCTGTAGTTTGAGCAAATTTTAAGCAATTTATGCTCGATTCGATCCCTTCGTAATTACAGAAACAATTAAAAAGCCATTGTGTCTCGCCTAGATCACGCGTAGATCCACGTTCAATGCGATGGATAGGTAGGGTTAATAGCAATGGCAGTGGATAGTTTGTGATAGCCCAGTGGTTATGTGCCTCGTCTCCCATGCTAATGTTCCATGAGTTCCATCATCCCACGGGAACGAACTACCTGGACAAAAAGTATCCTATGTCCTCACTCAGGTCATGGTCTATCTGTGTGCCAAATTTCATCGATATCTGTTCAGCCGTTAAGACGTGAAAGTGTAACAACAAACTCACTTTCGCATTTAGTAGCATATACACACATCAAAAGTGTCTAGGGATCAACATATATTTTTGCAATAACTTTTCTCCTGATTGATATTAATTAAAATTTTCTTTAAGGATTCATCAAATAAAGTGTTTTCGTTTGTCACAGTAACGATAAACCAAGTCACCTTTGCATTAATAAAGAAATTTGCCATTTTCCTAATAAAGGGATTTTTGACATTTGAACCACTAACATTAAAGTTCGAAAAAAAGACTGAAATAACAGTTTTCTTTAAAATTTTATTGGGTAACTTAAACAATTAATAATCCGTGTTTCTACCGCGAACACTAACAACACAAGAACATCGGTTTGGCATACTCAAAATGAGTTCATCCAAATCACGCTGTGGAATGGCCGCCCATGTTCGTTGCAACAACAAAAAAAGGTCTTCTTGCGACTGGATACCCTCCATATTCGGCAGAGCTCTTCTCTGTAGCATATCCCATGCATGCTCAATCGGGTTCAAGTCTGGCGACTGAGCAGGCCAGGGCAGGACATTGATGTTAGCTGCGGCGAGAGTCTGTCTTACAACTCTTGCGGTGTGCGGTCGTGCATTATCATGCATTAACTGAAATAAGGGACCGATTTGCACTTGTAGAGGAACGATGACGTCTGATACAATCGTCTCAGCATAAATTTGAGCGTTGAGGTTGCCTCTGATCCAAATCAACTCAGTTCTTCCGCCGATCCAAATACCCGCCCATACCATGATGGTTCCACCACTATAAAGATGGACTTCCTGGCAGGATTTTAATCGCTGTTGGCGTCCAGGGGTTCTCCAGTGTCGTATACGTCTTGTATCCGGTCTCATACCAAAACGAGACTCATCAGAAAAGCACACGAAACGCCATTGTTCTTCTGCCCAATTTCTGTGTTCAAGAGCCCATTGATATCGAATCCTACGATTGTGCATTGCTATAGGTGGTACCCGTAGCGGTCTTCGGGAATGAAGGTTCACTTCATGCAAGCGGTTTCTGACTGTTTGGTTGCTAATTAAGTTCCCTGAAGAGTGATGAAGCCTCACGGCTAACATCATGGCGGTTATTGTTGGAGCTCTTCGAGCTAAGATTTGAATGTATCGGTCTTGTCTCCGTGTGGTGCAGCGATACCGTCCTCCATGGCGCTCAGCCACGGTACCAGTGCTTCGGTAACGTGTCCAAAGTCGACTGATAACACTCTGACTTGTATTCAGAGCTAAAGCCACAGTACGTTGCCGGGAACCAGCTTCTATCATTCCCACGGCTCTGCATTTCTTCCCTGCTTAAATGACGTCGCTGCTCCATAATAACGTTGGTTTTAATCAGTAGTAGGGAAACAGTAGCACTAATAATGTCTTCAATGCGTTGTATGTTTTTATAGGGAAAATATTGACAGCTGATTTTCATCTTTTACTCGAATTTGATTCACAGTTCCTGATTCAAATTATGAAATGCACCAAAAAAGATCCATATAAATTTATAAAATCATAAAGGGAATTGCCCGTGCTCCATAGACACTTTGGCCTCAAGTGCACACAATTCAAAGTATATGGATAGGATAATATGCGATTTAAATAATGAAATGGTCAAGGTCTTGGTTTAGAAAAAAGTTGGGGTTATTTAGATAAAATCGTTTTTTTCAATGAGGCAAAATCTTCAATTTGTGCTGCACTAAATGTTTTAATATGATTATATATTGATTCTAAAAGTAGATTCCAGGGGTTAGGTAATAACAGATTCTACAATCCGGCGGTACATAATAATTGTACTTACAAAATAGATGTACCCGCAGTGCTGATGGGATAGCGAGCCAATTGGTCTTGTTACAGCCAGGAAAGAAACATTGATTTTGAGTGTTTGGTGCTCTTACATAATAAGGCAGCAGTATACTGTTGGATGTGTTCAAGCTTTGTTGTCCCGCTTGCTAAGCACTGTCAGCTACTTCAGATTGCACTGAAGGTAGGTTGGATGGTTCAAATTGCTCCATAGGCAGACTGGATGGTTCAGATTCCGGTTCTGTAGTTGAACATGATGCTGCTCTAAACTGCTCTAACGAGATGATGATGGCAACTGAAATAATAATAAAAATTAAAGCTCAGTGCATAAAGACAGTAAACGTGAATTACTGTGGTTTTGGTACAAATAAATACACAATCAAAAAATATCTATCAATAACATTTTATATTATTATTAATTAATTTCTAAAAAATCTTTCTCAAGTTTCTAGACAATCTGTACTATGTGAAATATAACTTGTGCGGACACGAAAGAAGTTGAATATTACACTTATATAGACTCAGAAGTATGTCAGTATCAAATCTCAGAACTACGCTTGTATTAATTCTAAACTGTTGATAACTTACCGCTCTTGGTACAATCTGACGGGCAATCACACTTTTTTCGAGTTGTTCATGTGGAGAATCAGACCTGAGTGTATGTGATCTTATTCTCAAAACCAATCTGCCGCACGCAGCTGATGCACACTTGTCCATGACCATCAATCTGTACATTTTGTTGTTCGCACACTAAACTGTCACTCGACACTTGTACCTAATAAACAAGTCATAATTATTAGATATCCTAAAACAACACTAACCTTGATAGTACTCTAGTCTATTTATTTAAAAATAATTTCTCAGAGGAAGACATGTACTGACCTGTTGTGTCGAACACATTGGTCGGTGGGTCGCCTTAGATTGTTGTATAACATTTTGCTCTTTCTGCTATTTCCAAGAAATGCCTTCGTATTCTCGTGACGTTTAAACCACAATTAACACAGCGTAAATGACCTTTTGAATGAATTACTTAGGGCACGGAAGTACTCGGGCCAGAGACAATGCCGGGGTCTTCATAATTTGTGGAAGCGGGAGCGGAATCCATGTTCAGGCCGTGGTCGTCAGGGCTCAGGGTTCAAAGAATCTTCGGAGTCCATTTAATAAGCGTATTCGATGGTTAAAATAACAAATTCGCAAGAAAATAAAGATAAGCAAACGAAAACAAAGAAAGTCGATTTGTGATTTGACATTGACATTGACTTGACAGCCGGCCGGCATAATTCAATGTTGCCACACCACACACAAAAAATTGATAGATCGATATCGATTTTTTTATCGAATCCTAATTTTAATACAAAATTATAATCGCCACTGTGACTCTTTAATCTTAACGACGTCAACTCTGATGACGTAACATTATTTGGTTAAAAAAAATGGATAAACAGTGTATTTTAGTTCAAATAATAAAACGATTAAGTACCTAATATTAAAAAATAAAATAAAGTCTTACCAGCGATTACACGACACGAAACACACACAACTCAAAATAATCACATTCACTTTTTCACTCACGGGTTCCCGACGTTTTTTTTGGTCGGATCAAAATAGGTATTAAACGATGCTAGTTAGTGCAAATATTTATCTACCACGATGTATGTAAAAACTACTTATGGAAATAACAACACTTCCCATCGATTTACACACAAAAACAATAAAAAATAACGAAATACGATGCCGAGCGCGCACTCGTGACTATGACGTTTTACCTGCGTGTGACGTGCGACATCAGTCAGTTTCAACATTTTTTTCCAATGTTGCCTATTGATATTTTTGGATATTGGTTTTTATGATAAAAATCGTAAAAAAAGGGTGTATTCCCGTTCGTCCCACTGCCGTCGTCCCCCTGGTGGGACGAACGGGAATTTAATAATTAAATGATTTAGTTGACGAGAATATTCGTCAGGCCATAGAGTTAAATTGTTCACAGACCAGTTTAGCCCTAATTTCATAGTAGAAATAGAGATTGTACCTGCGTCGTCTGTTAAACCGTGTGTACCTGCGTCGGCCGTATGTCCGCCTCGGGGATTGAAGGACAAATATGGTTTGCGGCAGCCTTGCGGCTGCCTCGGGAGAGGTTAAGAAGTTATGAACGTCTTTGTAAATATGTTTTCTTTAACATATTCTATCTTTATTGTGCTGAACAGATAAAGAATTATAGGTAATTAAAATGTGTAGTAGCGTTTTTGTTATGATCCTATGCATTCATTATTATATCAACTATCAATTCGCTTGTTCATTTAGTATCAATAGTAAAAACATAACACCGTATTTGTTTGAATACATCGAATAATAAGCATTACGGATCTGATATTATAAGTAAATCCATGAAAACATAATCGATTATTTCGTGAACGGAATTAATAATTATTGGCAACACTGCTGATTTTATCCACAAAAGGGAATTATTTTCACGTATTTATCGTTTCGGTACTTTTTATTTGTGCAAAAATGTTCCCATCTTGTTCGGATAAATGAATATCTTGTTAGATAACTAGAAATAACGATGTTTTTTTTACATATACGTAAATTGCTGGGCGTTTCGGGCCATAAATGGGCATCCTTCTTTATTACAAAGCCACATCTCAATCTCAAGAAATCCGCATAAAAATGCTTGATCCCTAGACACTTTTGATGTGTGTAGTTAGGATGTCTGAAATCGACAATCCGCCCTGAGCAAGCTTGGCGTTCAATGCTCGTGCCTTCTCTATATCAGAAGAGGACTGCCTTGCAGTGGGACTGCCTTGCAGTGGGACAATAATAGGCTTTTATTATTTTTATCAATTACAATAGGCTAGACTTCTATTACATGGGACTAAGATATATCATCATCATCATTTCAGCCAAAAGACGTCCACTGCTGAACATAGGCGTCCCCCAAGCACCGCCACTTCGATTTTGTGCTTCCCGCATCCAAAGGCTCCCTGCGGCCTTCACAAGGTGATGACCTTGTGAAGGCCGCAGGGATCCGCTGGATGCGGACGAAGCGTTGGAAGGCCTCCCACAAGATGGACCGGTGGGTCCATCTTGTGGGAGGACTTCCAACGCTTCGTCTTCCGGTACGCGGGCGCCACTCCAGAACCTTTCGGCCCCATCGGCCATCTGTTCTACGAGCAATGCCCATTGCCACTTAAGTTTGGCAATTCTTCGAGCTATGTCGGTTACCTTGGTTCTCCTACGGATCTCTTCATTTCTGATTCGATCACGTAGGGAAACTCCAAGCATAGCCCTCTCCATTGCCCTTTGGGTGACTTTTAGCCTTCTGATAAGGCCCATTGTAAGCGACCACGTTTCAGTGCCATAAGTCATCACTAAGATCTATAGAAGATACTATAGAAGAAGACCGTCGCCTCGTTTTTTGAATCCTTCTGTACATGAGAAGAGCCCTTTGGCATGCAGTAGGACAATTACAAGCTCAACTCGTCTGCGATAATAATTATATTCTACCTACTAAGCGTGAATTCAAGCATCCTACTCTACGTTTTCAAGTATAATTGGTATCATTTGTATAAGTAGCACGTTTTTAAGCACGTATGATCAGCATTGTATCCTAATTAAATTGGTCATTGTGTTCTGTTTATATGCAGTAGACTTCCGCTATCAGGAAAATATGTTTTCCCAGTTAGTTCCAATATGATTCTTATCGATTTTTTTCTGTTCTTCTTGAATTCAAGATTCCTTCTTCTTTATAAAGTGACTCAGGAATACTCAGGATGGCTATCATTGGTATTTTAAAAGCCTTTACAAGAATAACAGTGAGACAACTCAGTGTTATTTTTAAGGTGCTTAACAGAGTGACGATTAGGTCATCATCATCATCATCATCAGCCTATTAATGTTCCCACTGCTGGGACACAGGCCTCCTCTCTGTGAGAGGGAGTGGGCCGTAATCCACCATGCGGGCCCAGTGCGGGTTGGTGGATGTCACATGTCTTCGAATTTTTGGTTCTAAGACAGTTTCCTCACGATGTTTTCCTTCACCATTTTGAGAGCAGTGGTGATGAAATTATTTACACAAAGTAAAACGCCTGCTTGGGTTTGAACCCACGACTCACAACTCGTAAGTCGGGGCCATTACCACTGGACCACCACTGCTCCAGTTTGTTCCCAGTTAGTTCCAATATTATATAATTCTTATCGATGTTTTTCTTTTCTTCTTGAATTCAAGATTCACTCTTCTTTATAAAGTGACTCAGGAATACTCAGGATGGCTATCATTGGTATTTTCAAAGCCTTTACAAGAATAACAGTGAGACAACTCAGTGTTATTTTTAAGGTGCTTAACAGAGTGACGCTTAGGTGATCACATTCAATAGTACAACGATTATTACAACATGTTATCAGTCTGAGAAAAAAAAAACTTAAAATAGAGAACGGAATTTTTCAAAGAAATAAATAGCGTGAAAATTGGCACGAAATAAACAACCATTGATATGACACGCGCGGGACGATGGTATCAACCACAGATAATATAATACTATCAACACAAACTTAATGGTATATTCAATCAATCTCAATCTTCCTAGCCTTTTCCCAACTATCTTGGGGTCAGCTTCCAGTCTAACCGGATGCAGCTGAATACCAGTATTTTACATGGAGAGGCTGCCTATCTGATCTCCACAACCCAATAACTGGGTAATACCGCCTTGGTAAGACTGGTTGACACCAGTCTCGAGTCGTCAGAAGCCCGAAAGTTTGACGACTTTCGGGCTTCTGACGACTCGTAACGCCTGTCAAAGATCCACGAATGACAGCCGGGACCAACGGCTTAACGTATTTTCTGATGCATGGAGGAGTCTCGGTATGTAAGTCACCCATACTGACCAACCCCGGCAAGCGTAGCTTAACCTGATGAATCGTCTCGTGCGGCTTGTTATTACTTAGCCACGAGCTCCTCACTTAATGGTATATTGTTACCAAATAATAAAAATTTAGTTTACTTAAACGAAAAAAAAGGTCCCACGGCCAGAATGTTAATTGTTATTAATTATTTTAATTGTGTATGTTTAAAATACGTTATATAGAATACGTGGTTACAATTATGACGCCAGTAGCACATCTCTGCCGCGGAACCGTAGCAGCGAAACCGCTGTAGTTCAATTCAACTGGCTTGCGTCATATTCCGCTACGCGAAATTCGAGTAGCGGAACATAACGCAAGCCAGTTGAATCGAACTACTGCGGTTTCGCTGCTACGGTTTCGCGGCGAAGGTGTGCTACTGGAGTAGTAATCGCCAAACTGTATAGAACTTACTAATTCCATGGTGATTTTACAAAGACCACTGGCCACCCGACCTGTTTCGTATGGTTTATGACTTGACAAAATATTAACACTTCTTAATTGTATTTTAGTCCGGAATAAATTACCTATCTAAATGACGGTGTAAGCTGCATCTAAATCCGATCCGTATTTCGGTAACACAGACACACGAAAATCGACTTTAATTTATAAATAATAATATGTATTGATGAGTTAAGACGCAGATTTATGTCAGCGACCTTAAGTGGTTAGCTTACGTGTTCTTTACTGAGCTCACGCAACGCGTCGTACGTCCAGCCAGTAATAGGACACGCCCATCAAGGAGCACTGTCCCAAATTAGACGCTTTATTAATTTATTATACATTACACAAAAGGTATTTTAACAAAACACGTATACTAAAAGATTGATAATTAAATTATCTTTAAAATGGTAAAATTTTCAGAAAAATACGCTTGATAGGTTTTGCGTGATTCTCAGTTTTTGATCGGCGTTAGACATAACTTCACAAATTAATAAGGGTCGATCTCCAGAGGCATTTTTTTTCGTGTCGGGCTGGATAAACCCATTTTAAAATCGAAAAACGTTTTCAAAATATTTTTTTATATACAGTTCGGTGCCTAATCTACGTGAAACAAGGCTAGTATTATGGATAAGTTTATTTTAAATATTTAAAAAAAAATCTTAAACCCTTCAATCCTGATCGCTCTGGGTTGACCCAACTCCCGATTGAATGAAAAAAATATTTTTTAACTTTTTAATGAGAAGGTTCTTAAGAAACAATTTATTTAGATTACATAATAAATAGTTAATCTTCATAGTAATAAAATATTTTTTGTTATATTAACAATACTTTTGCCACAATTTGAATTTAAAATCGTGACCGGGCATTTTATCTCATCGCTCTGCGCTGAGGTAAAACATCGCGCTCTTCCCTAGTAACGCGTTATAGACACTCTATTCCCCTCCCGCGGGGGAACCCCAGTAGGGGTCTAACCGCCGAGGAGAATACCTGTGTGCCAAGTACCCTCAGTCCAACATTACGAAGGTAAGTTTATGACTGCTCTGGATTTGGTTCTCGAATTTTATGATTGCTATGGCACGTTATTTAAATTAAATAGTAAGCTTGTGAATGTGTTTGTTATGTGAATTAAGTGATCGTTATGATGTTTTATATGAGAAGTAATCACAACTTTCTACTGCTTTTAAATTCGGCTATATTTATGATTTTGTGACTTTTTCTGATCGCTATGGCTGTGATTGCTCTGTCCAAAAAGACCAGAGCGATGATATTTTGCATTAATTGTACGTTATAAATATATTTTAAGTAGTAGTACCGGACTGCAACAATGACAAACGATGAACTATGCATATAATTTTTAATGTATAACCTTTCCTGGGTTTCTTTGGATATACCCATAAACAGATTTTGACGTATTTTACCTTGATGATATTATTATATTGGCATTTAGCTAACCACAACTGTAAACCTTTCTTCTCTAAAATTTAATGGCAACTATTGTTTCAGATTGAAATCATGCCTCGAAATAAATTATCTATTGAAGAAAAACGTCTTAGGAAGAAATTGGCTGAGCGTCGTAGAATGGCCAAAATAAAAAATGATCCAGCACCCTAATTACGTAATGCACGATCAATTTTAAATTGAAACCAATTAAAAAGGTTGGCAGTCCATTGCTTCATAAGTTCGACAAAAAAAATTGAGCAGATTCTTTTTGTCGAACTTATGAAGCAATGGACTGGCAATCTTTTTCAATTGGTTTCAATTTAAAATTGATCGTGCATTGCGTAATTGGGGGGCAGATCTATACGCACAATGGCTTGTAAAGTCAAGAGAGAGAGTTACCAAAGGAAAAAAGCTCGGGGCACAGTACTACCAATGAGTGATTTGATGTGATCATGTTACACGTACACTGAATATGAATGAAAATGGCTAAATAAATAATATTTTATCAATATAATTTTTTTTGTTTCACTGATTTCACCATTTATGATCGCTCTGGCACCAATTATGATTGCTCTGGTCGCGAAATTTTTTGAACTTAAATATTTCCATAACTGTTTGTGTAAATTGAAGGCCAATAGTAAAAATGTACTATTTGAATATCCTACTTTTTAATGAGATACATAATTACCATTAAATATCAATATTTGAAAAGCACCAGAGCGATCACACGAATACGCCCGTTTTGGAGATTGATCCATAACACTATTGTAATATAAACATTAACTAAAATATTCATAGGTTAGTTATTAAAAAAATGCTTTAATTTAAGCATTTTTTTAAATAACTAGACTTTTAGTTTAGACGTGATCTTCAGAATAAAATCATTAAAAGTCGGTCAACCTAAGCTTCTTTTTTAGCTATTTTAATTATAATTTATATAAACAAAATATTCTATCACTTACATCACTCGTAGGCCGAGGAACACTGTCATCAGTAGTTAAGTTTAGTTCATGTTCAGTAACTCCAGTAGTATCAACTATGGGCGATATTGTAGTAGGAATATAAACATTTTCTTCGTTAGTTGTATCTTTATATATATCCACATAATCTATGATAGGATAGTCAGTAGAATTGTCCTCATTCGAATCGTAATACGATGTGTCGAATTCTTCAAGTCTAAAAAGTTCATTGTTTTTTTCACTACCAAGTTTCGCTATGAGTCTATTAATTTGTTCCGTTTTGTTTTTAGTCTTTTCCATTTGTTTCTGTTTAAGATTTTCTGTAGTTGTAGGGATTGTTGTGGTTTCTGTTTCTCCATTTTTAGTTTTGGTTCCTTGTTCTTTATCTTTTGGTTCTTCAGTCAAATCAACGTCAATTTTAGCGTTTCCTTTCTCAAAGTCCACGTTAAAGTCAAAGCTTTTAACAAATATTTTAGTTTTATTACTGACATGTTTAAAAACAAAATTGGTATTATTTAATCTGTTTTCAAACCAACTTGTTAAATGTAGTAGAATATTGTTCAAATCTTCGATACCAACGTTTTTAATTTGTTTGAAGTTAGGCACTTCTAATTTAATATCAATATTTTCTAGAACCGTTGTGTCGTTAAGAATATCGCCAACAATTTCAGAAGCACATTTTGAATGATCACTGTCACATTCACTATTAACAATACTGAAGAACACTGCACAGAAAAATATTGATATTATTTTCTTCATATTTACTAAATATACGTGAACACACCACATGAGATGTTATACAAATGCATAGTATGAATTGTTTCGCTATACGTAACAAGATTCTTTATAAATTCTTTATAAACTTTATCTTCTTTATTTTAAGGTATATATTCGATTGTTTGTTTAGTTTTGGGAGAGATGACTTCACCTTGAAGTTTCGTGCCTTCGTCGACTTTGATGGACGATCACAATAATTAGTGAAGATTGTGAGGACTTATTGATAAGAGGAGCGGAAAGCGGGTCATGTGTTGACATGCTACATTAACCTCCCTCGTGTGACTTATCAAGTTCGACAACAAAGACTCATGTTTACTGTTATAGTTCAAAGACAGTGTTGAACGGTTGATGCAAAATACTTTTCAGCTAGCATTTGGATGTAAGTTTTAAAGTTTATGAATAACTTATCGTTCAAGAAAAACCAATTAGGTCTACTTAAAAGTTTACTAACTCCTGTTAAAAATCAGGCCGTATTTTTGTCAAATCAATCTGCCTAGCCTTCTATGTTGGGGTCGGCTTCCAGTCTAACCGGATGCAGCTGAATACCAGTATTTCACACGGAGGGAACAGTCCCTCCATGTTCAGCTTCACATGCCGTCGAGAAATATCTTAGGCCCGAAGTTTTCCTTCACCGTTTTTGAAGCAAGTGATAATTATACAATACGCACATGAATTCGAAAAGTCAGAGGTGCGTGTTCGTTCGAACTCCAGACATATGAGTTGGCAGTTCGACAGTCACACCACTAGGCTATCACTGCCACTCTTGAGAGCCTTTTAAAATTTATAATACTTTAAAAAAAAAAACCCGGCAGAAAGTGCCGGCAGAAGTGAAAACTTAAACATAAACGTTGTGCATTTTTGAATATTTTGGAATGGTTAGGGAATAATTTCGCACGAATTGCTTTATTTATCAGTATAAAAGTACTATAATTTATGTGGTTAAATACAATATTCATTAGTAGTAGTAGTATATTTATTTACATTTTCAAAATATAGTCTAACAAAAATAAACAATTTATTTAAGTAAACACTTTTTACACAAAAAGTGTTTTGACCGCGTTCTTTCTTACCCATTAATATGGGTTTTGTTACCTCGCAATTTTTACGTAGGTAATGTCAAAAACAATTTATTTTGATATTTACTTTGTCGGTTGCTAGGCAACGGATCTTACAGTCGAGTCCTGACGCGAGTTTAACATTTTTTGCCCATCCCAAAAAAAGTGCACACCGCCGTTAAAGAAGTTTTCACTTCAATGAATAACAATATTTAACTGCACACATGAACATAATTTATTTTAGCAAAAAACCATCCAAACATATCTAATTTATTAACAAAATAAATCTCTTTTAAAGTCGAGGCTTCACTGAGGCCGTGGCCTTAAAGATCAAAGCTTTGACAGACTGGTCACGATCACGAACTGTAAGATTTTAATTGTCCAGGCCAATTACTTGCTCGTTGTGATTAGAGGCTCAATGTGGCCATTGATGGGTATTGATGGGCTAATAACTTTTATAAGAGGCTTCCAACAGCTAAAGCAATGTCGGACTGCATAGAAAAGAAAGTGAAGCACGATGACACAACGCAGGTAATTTATTGCAAAACATGAAGCAATTATTTATTTCCAAAAAAACTATTAATCGAACTAAAAAAATAAAACACTATTACGCTAATAATATGTTGCTTGAAGAATAATCAGACAAAAAATTTGGAAGATTGCATGTATATATATGATTGTTTACTATCGTATTAAATTAGTTCTATTATGTTTTCAACAAGCTATCTTCCTAGCATTTATCCTGAAGAATATCATACAGATTGTCAGGGACATCGACGCGAAGCTTGTTACCATGGATTCAGTACATGATTCTGAACCCCCCTGCGTTGAAATTTTTCATCGGATATTAAACAAAATATCTGCTGTTTCATAGAAAAGTGCAATAACTACGCGATCAAAATTCAAGGTTAGAATCATGTACTGAATCCATGGTAACAGGCTTCGCGTCGATGTACCTGACACCACTGGATATTTTTCTGATTTTGTTTACTGAAGTAGATCATTTACTTTAAGGGGGATGCGCCAAGGTAGCCCGCGAAATTCAAATTTTCTAACGTTTTTTGCAATTTGCAGGTCAGTGTCAGGTTGGCAGGCAAATCATATTTTAATCAAGATATGATTAAAATATGATTTGCGAGCGTAACAAATATGGCTTTACAGAATTATAATCATTAGAATCAGATATACAACTCCGTATGATAGAATAACCCCCAAATGTCATGATTTCATGAAATCATGACATTTGGGGATTACATGAACTTATAGAGTTGTGTTGATGATTTCTATGATTATAATTCTATAAATAAGCATTTGATACGGTCGCAAATCATATTTAACTAAACGTACAACCTGATACTGCCCTGCAAATTGCGAAAAACTTAATAAAATTTGAATTTCGCGGGCTACCCTGACGGCATTATACAACTTGCGTTTAGGCACGTTTAGGTCCTGTAGTCCCACTGGCTTTTATTAAGAGCTGGGACATAGAATCTATTCCGTACCTATACAGAGTGGCAAGGGCGAGGCTCAACCTGTTACCATGGATTCAGTACATTATTAGAATTCTACAAAAAAAAAGCGTGTGTGTGTGTCAGCTCCGACGCAAGACTGGAGTTTTGAATATGCAGTAGGCAAAGAGGATAAATACGCACATCACTTTAAAAAAACCCCTACTTTAGAAAAAAAAAAATTGCATATATTGATAGCCCATTTCTTGAGGAAGATTATATATGGCTATGAGCTATGGAATCGAGAGCCGATTTCCGGTCACAGTAGGGGCGGTCTTGCGGACGTAGACCAATGGGTAGCTCGCCGTCCGATAAGGACCAGGCACGGGTCGACGTGCGCGTTGTGTTCCACGCGCGCTTCAAAGAGATGTCAGCACAACTGACGGGGTCCGCTAGGGCCGATGCCTGCCGGGGTTGCGGGAAAGTCCGAAAAGGGTATCCGTAGCCCCTGGTAATGTGCAGGCAACTGAAGGAACACGGGTGGGGTTAGTCAGTAAGAGTCTGACACGCCCTCCCGCTCCGCCCAGAGCGAGAGAAGTTACTTGATGATTGCCCACCTTTAAAAAAAAAAGTTATAGGCTAATTATTATCACGTTAAAACCCTTAGAAGCCGAGCAAAAAGAAAAATAGTCAGATAGAATGCGAAAGCGAAAACATAGCGCGGGCGAGGATACGGTGCGACGCGGTTGGTCGGGGGAATAAGAAATTTAACGCGAACGAAGTCGCGGGCAGAAGCCAGTAAACTCTATACTATACATAGTACGTCATACTACGTAAATGTACTCGAGTTGATATTAATAATGTTGACACAATATTACAAGACAAACATAATACCTATGTCATCTGTTTGTTATTCATCACAGAAGGTCTCTGTTACTCCACATTCTCAAATGATATGTGTCATCCCTATTGTTATATCAGCTACTACTGATTACGTATCTGAAGACAAAACACACATAACATCACACCTTTATTCCCCGAAGGGCTAGGCAGAGGTGCACCTTTAGTTCACCCACAATACACCAGGTATGTTGAAGTCCCATGTTACAGGGGGCGAGCCTATTGCCATCAACCGGGTACAAATCCCGATGGCCGGTGGAGCAGACGAGTCCTATAGTGGAGACCGCGTATCGGACGCCCCCCAGCTAGACCTTAACTAAGTGGCTGGGACAGACTGGATGCGGAAGGCGAAAGACAGGGTGTTGTGGCGCAGCTTGGGAGAGACCCATGTCCAGCAGCTGCGCTAGGCTGAGTTAATTGATTGGGCACAAATCCAGACTCCGAGCCACGAGATATGAAGGATCCAGATGGAGAAACCAAAAAATACAAATTGTGCTTGCAAATTCCATTATCATCACCCTTATCCAGTGGATTGTTATTGTGCTATAAGTCAACAGACTAATGCCCCGTAATTGGGATAGTGAGTGGCACCGCTAATTGTTGTGTAATTAATTTCTCTATAGGCGTTATAACAATAAAGCTTTATTCTCTCTCGTTCAGTGTCATTGAATGCGTTATCTTTTAGCTTGCATGTTCTGTGCTGAGCTCACGCAACGCGCCGTACGTCCAACCAGTAACAGGGCTCGTCCATCAAGGAGCGCTGACCGAAATTAGACGTATTATTAATTTATTATACATAAAATAAAAGGTATTTTAATAAAAAAGATAAATAATTAAATTATCTTTAAAATGGTGATGGCTTCAGCAAAATACGCTTGATAGATTTTGCTTGATTCTCAGTTTTTTATCCGCGTTAGACATTTTACAAATTAATTACTTGTTTAGACGTGATCTTCCGTATAAAATCAAAAAAGTCGTTTAGTGTCGCCATAACATAACGTCACGCTTGCATTTTCCGTGTTAGGCAGAGATGTACCTATTGTTGGTACACCCACATACCGCCAGTTGAGTTAGATAACAACCTCTGTGGTCTAGTGGTAAAACCACCTGCCTAAGACCCAGAGGTCCCGGGTTCGATTCCCACGAGGAGGAAAATTTTCTTCTCAGTTTGGTTGGTGGTAGGCTTTGCTCTAAGTTCGCCTGGCTAGCTACCACCATCTTATGTAAGTCTGTCGCCATAACAACAATGTTAACAGCATTTTTAGATAGCCAGTTCCTCTGTGGTTGAGGATTCCGGGTGAAGCTCGCTTCCACCTTCGATTGATCATCACTTAAAATCAGGTGAGATGAAAACCAAGAGTGTATACCAAGTTTATGTGGTTTCTTTTTTGCCACAACGGCTTCACAGCGTTGTGGCAAAAAAAAAACAATGGGTTGCACAGAGTGCAGGCAGAAGCACAGTGTGCATTTTTGAATATTTTGGAATGGTTAGGGAATAATTTCGCACGAATTGCTCTATTTATCAGTATTAAAGTACTGGGTAGAATTAGGTATAGGTTTATGTTAAATAGAATTATGTACTAACAACAATAACATAGCATGTAAGCACAGTTTGTTACTAACCACTAACTACTTATGGACTGCATAATATGTCTGAAATAAAGTTCTTTTTTTTTTTTTTTAAGTACTATAATTTTATGTGGTTAAATACAATATTCATTAGTAGTAGTAGTATATTTATTTATTTTCAAAATATAGTCTAACAAAAAAAACAATTTATTTAAACACTTTTCATTAAGTATGTTTTGACTGCTTTTTTTTACCCATCCCAAAAAAGAAGTTTTCATTTCAAAATCCACATAACACTCCCCAAACAATACAATTGAAATCACAAATATGAAGTCATAATTACAAAACATTCTCTATGATGAAGCAAACTTAATAAACAGTAATGAGAATTTGGCCAGTTTCGTAACAATACAGTCAATGTTCATAGTTGAGTCATTTGATGGAAGATAAGACGTAATGGATGACGGAACATGCGGTTATTACTAATTAAGGCCTGTTAGTCTCAATCTTTATTGGTGTTATAAGTATTAACTTGCTTATTAGTGCACAAAAACTTTATACAGCATGAATCAGAAAAGCGTTGTTAAAATTAAGGGGGATGCGCCAAGGTAGCCCGCAAAACTCAAATTTTCTTAAGTTTTTTGCAATTTGCAGGTCAGTGTCAAGTTTTATCTTGATTAAAATATGATTCGCGACCGTTACAAATATGGCTTTACACATTTATAATCATTAGAATTAGTAATACAACTGCATAATCCTCAAATGTCATGATTTCATGAAATAGTCATTCAATAAGATTAAATGAAATTAGAGAAAGGTATTGATGATTTTTATGATTATAATTCTATAAACAAACATTAGATACGGTCGCAAATCATATTTTAATCAAGATACAACCTGACACTGACCTGCAAATAGAAAAAACGAAAGAAAATTTTAATTTCACGGGTTACCTTGGAGCATCGGGGCTTAAGGATGTTGTAGAGTTTTGTATGGGACAACAGAAGTTGTTCAGTTTGATGGTCTATACTACACCCTTAAGACCAGTAGCCTTGAGTGGTTAGCTTGCGTGTTCTGGGCTGAGCTCACGCAACGCGTAGTTCGTCCAGCCAGTAATAGGCGTTCTATTACTGGCTGGACGTACGACGCGTTGCGCCCTTCAATGAGCGCTGTCCTAAATTAGACGCATTGTTAATTGGCAGTGTATAGAGTGCCACTACAGGCACCCTAGTAACACCGCCTCGGCCCGGTTCAAGTGCCGCAAGCATTGGATTGTCATTGTCACTGTCACTAGACTTTGTGACAGTGACAATGACAATCCAATGCTTGACGAAACAAAATACCAAGTGACGTGACTACGTCACTTGGTATTTTGTTTGATTGTCGAGGTTAGATCGCTGTAAAACACCACATTCCCAAAACATTACATTCTCTGGTGCCTAAACGGACCCTGGCACTTCGCCGGCCGCTACCGCGGCACCGCTCGCTACGCTCGCTCGGCTCGTGCGTTGTGTGGTCACAGTTCTAACCTAACCTAAATAACAAGTGACAGTGACAATGCAACGCTCACGGCACCCTAGCCGGGCCGAGGCAGTGACACTAGAGTGCCACAAGAAACTCGCGGCACTCTATACACTTCGTCGTTAATTTATTATACTTATATCAAAATGTATTTTAATAAAACACGTATAAGTACTAAAAGATAAATAATTACATTATTTTTAAAATAGTGAAGGTTTCAGAAAAATTAGCTTAATAGTTTTTGCGTGATTCTTAGTTTTTATCCGCGTTGTACATAAATTGACAATTTAATTACACTACGAAATATAAACATTATCTAAAATATACACAGATTATTTTTTAAAGAAAATGCTCTTATTTTACATATATTTTTTCCAAATCAGTAACACTACTCGTTTAGACTTGATCTTCAGTATAAAATCATTAAAAGTCGGTTAGTGTCGCCTTAAATATGACTACATATTTATGTTACACGCTGTATATTCTTGCATGATGAGTTATACCCTAGTTCCGCGTGCAAAATAACCGTTTTTCTACCAAGATTTGAAACCAAGATTGTAGCTGTAAGTTCAATATTATTTTATTTATGTTATATTATTATATTATATTATTATATATTATATTATTAAATATCTGCATTAACATTAACATACATAAAGTCTGCCAAACTGCTTATCAGTTTGTCGGCAGTTGTGAGTTGTTCTCGTCTAACAACAGATTACAAACATAGCTTCTTGAAGTAAAAAACAACATTAGTGTATTTAATAGCGCATAAAAAACATCTATAAAACTGTTTTCAAGATTTGTTTTACTTCATATAGGTAGCTAACTTGAGTGGTTTGGTTTAGGAGATATTTAGAATTTATTGTCACTTTGCAAGTGATTTTTTTTTATATTGCTGGTCAGTGTAGATGTGCTAATTTCATAATAATCTGCCTAGTAGATTTTTCCAACTGTGTTGACGTTGCCATCTTGTCTAGCTGTTTAAATGTGACAGATTTTACGTTCAACGAAAAATTTCGGCTAAGCAAAACTACCATCGAATATTTGACAACAAAAATAAGGCATTTATTTGAACACTTACATTTTGATGTAAAATAGAACTTTTGTAAATACAATAGTGTCATCGAAATTGACAGGCGTTTTCTACATTATGTCAATTGTGATAATTGTAAGTTATTTACTTGTTAGTTTCATACATATTTATAAGGTTAACAGCACAGTACATGTAGTAAAACTTAACAAATATGTCACTTATTTTGGATTGTAACGTTTATTAAACAGGGCCAAGGTGGCGTTCTGTAGTTTCTGGCGGCCCCATGGGAAGAAGGCTTGAGTTGTTGTTCATTTGTGTTCATTTCTGCAAGGTATATGTAATATAAGACCATATCCACCCAGGCCATAATCAACAATTAAGTCAACCAGTACGTAAGGTACCTATAATTTTAGCATGCCTGTGTGCATGGGGTTGCATGGGATTTAGCTGCTGTGCAACGTATCTGAATTTCAATTCCTGCACGAAACCAATATTTTGTAAGTTCAACAGTCGAAGGGATATTACAGAAATCTAATAATAATGTCCTATGTGGCTGTTTTTGTTTGTAAATGAGTGTCCAGTTCTAGTGCAAAACTCCTAAGACACATGAAAAATCTGTGTTTTCCTGCCCTCCATATCAAAACGGCTTCATCACGGCAACATCAAGCTATACGTTTCCAGCATAAGCTGACCTCTCACTGTACAGAAATCCTACACAATGTGCGATCAGCTTGATGTAGCCGTGTACATCCTTGTGTACCTGTTAATTATTTTTCTAATGCTCATTGCATTTTTGTTTAATAAAAGCATAAAAAAACTCACCATCATCTGTAATTTCCAAGGTTTCCCAGTCACCATTTCAACGTCTTCCGATCCTCTAGTACTTAGCTTGCTCACATCGACTGAATCCCTAATCAACCTTGTATCGTGTTCATCGTCAACCAACTCGTTTTCGTTCGCTTTTGTCGTTACCCCTGGTTCTTCAGTAAACTCATCAAGTTTTGAATTGGGATCGTCACCAACCAAATAACCTTCTTGTGTAGTACTATGTTCAGGTATATACTCTTTTGTGACAATTTCTGTAGTTTCTGTTGCATCTAGTTTAGTTTTATTAAGCTCTTCGTCAACACATCTTTTTGATTTACTTTCTGGAGGTTGCACTGTGTAATAATTTTTTGTTACGGCAGGTTCTTCACTAACCGTTGTCTTTGGTTGATCGTGTTCTATAACTATTCCAGTTACTAAAGTCTTAAATATATTATCTTCTTCAACTTCTTTGGGTGCAGTTTCATCGCCTGCCATGTGTTTTGGTGTCTTAATATCTTCTTTTGTCGGTTCTTCAAGAAATATATAGTCAACAAATATAGGTCTAGAAGGCAATTCGTTATAGTCTTTCAATTGTTCGATACCAATATTTCTTTTCACTTTCTTCTTGTAATCGATCTCGTCTTTCATAAATTCGTCGATATCAGGACCGTCAGCTGTTGATAAATCTACGTAATCTAAATCAGTAGTGCGATACGTTTCTGTAGTAAAATCTACTTCAATCACAGTTAATTCTAATTCAGATATAGTAGGTATCCTCTTGATAGTGATATTCGCATTTATGTAATTGTATACATCAGGCCAGTATCTTGCACTATACAAGAATGAAGATATCATGAACATTATTACGAATAACATCATTAAAATAAGTGTTTTTATGATTAACTTTATCGTTGACTGTGAAAGCTTCATCTTGAAGAGCAAAGTCTTCTTTTACTTCAAAATAACAACACAATTTAGTAGGATAACCATTCAGTTTTAAGTTTATAATCACTTTGTCTATTTTGTCACTCACTTCAAAGAATAACCGGCCAAATTGAAAAGCAATCACTTAATACACTGGATAACTCGCGCAGACCACCACATGATACTGAACCGAACTTTAAATCTTTACTAGCTCTGAACATAACAATGTATAATATCAACATGGAATTTCTATAGGATCATTATAGGTCACATATATGGCAGGTTATGCGCAGAATGAAACAATAGCCCATATAGTTACCTTGTAGGTCGGGGAAACACTGATGATGCCACGACCTTAGTGTTAAGATCATCAATATGATTACTCTGTACGTCTGAGTCATTTTAAGTATGTCAGCAGTCGTTTGTTTATTTTCATTCCGCGATGATATTTCATTAGAGAACTATAATATCAAAAGGTTATGTATGTACATAGGTAAACACTTTAAAAAGCACCCATCAGGTATTCCTTGGATACTTCTATCATCTGAGATTTTGACAAACATTTTTGTTAATATACGGTTCATACATACGGGGTGGCAGGGACATCGACGCGAAACCGGTTACCATGGATTCAGTACATGATTCTGAACCCCCCAGCGTTGAAATTTTTCGTCGGTTATTAAAAAAAAAATCAGCTGCTCCATACATTTTGACCGCGTAGGTATTGCAGTTTTCTATGAAACAGCTGTTTTTTTTTTAAATAACCGACGAAAAATTTCAACGCAAGCGGGTTCAGAACCATGTACTGAATCCATGGTAACCGGCTTCGCGTCGATGTCCCTGCCACCCTGTATATTTATAATGGTATACATCATAAAGAGTATTTTATTGTATTAAGCTTACCAGAATTTCGCGGATTTATATATTTTTTTGGATTATTAATTCATATTCTTTATGGCACCTCTTCAGGCTATGAATAGGTACAAAAAATATTTGTCCTAGATGATAAGAGGGAGGCGTGAAAATTGATTCGCTGTTACAAAGATTCTTCAGTCAGCCTCAAAAAGATGTAGATATACATCGATATGAATTAATTTCATTATCTAAAATCTTTGTTCATATTGTATCTATCAATACCTATGCAAAATGAGGAAAATGTCTTGAGGAAAGTTTTGAATATGAATATGGATGACTATACCTATAACCCCGGATCCACACTCTCGAGGAGGCATGACGGGTGAAGCGAGCGCGATAGTGCAGATGGCGCCCTCGCCTCCTCTCGTCGTCTCTCGCCTCGCCTCGCACGCGCTCCGCTTGGTGTCGGTTTTTGACCGGAGTCAAAGGACGCGAGGCGTGGCTGACAACTGAATAAAACGAAAGGGTGAATGCGTAGCGCTCGTGTAGCCGCCGCTTGCCGCGGCTCGTGTAAGGGCTTCCACGAGGCGCACTCACGAGTGTGGACCCGGGCACAGATAATATAATACTACGTACAGATACCCAATCCCATACAAAGAAATGAGACCTCCCTAGTCGGGCTATTGACTGGCTAAATGTACTACAGTTATGACAAATTGAGTAAAATGCCATCTATTGCAAAGAATCCTAAACAAAAATGTTTTATCTTTTTTGTTGAAAATACGAGATTTATGAGTTACAATAGATAAATCAGTATTAAACAAGGAAGTTTTGATTTTTACTAATCTTACTTCAGCCAAAATCTTCCGTTTATCGCTTTTTAGTAACTGTTAATTTCATAATTGTTACCTATGCTGCCATCTATGATCTTTTTTCAAGACTAATTATAATTTGTTCGAATTGGTACCCCATGACCCGGGGTTAGAGTAGGTAGGGGAAGATCAAAGAAACGATGGATGGACTGTATGAAAGGGATAAACACAAGAGAATTATGTCGCCACAAAACATATTCGGTTCTTTTAATGTACAACACATTGATAGTGATACATTACGGCAATGAATATTAGCCTGCGGTTGCAGGCGTGCTCGTCAAACTTCAACGACGCCTGTTAAAGTTTACAGAGCAGAACTATATATAATGTAGTATTGCCATGAACATTTTTATAGGCGTTAAAATTAAGTTATAATATCACACCTGTATTCCCCGAAGGGCTAGGCAGAGGTGCAACTTTAGTACACCCTCATTTCACCAGTTATGTTTAAGTCTCATGTAATAGGGGGCGAGCCTATTGCCATCAATCGAGCACAAATCCAGACTCCGGGCTGCTACTAAGAAATTCTAGATGGAAAATTCAATAACACTTTGCTCGACCCGGAAATCGAACTTTCTGGGTTCGATGTCCGGGTCGAGCAGTTTAACAGTAGCGCTTTTGACCACTCATCATCATCATCATCATCAGCCTATTAATGTTCCCACTGCTGGGACACAGGCCTCCTCTATGTGAGAGGGAGTGGGCCGTTATCTACCACGCGGGCCCAGTGCGGGTTGGTAGATGTCGCATGTCTTCGAATTTTTGGTTCTAAGACATGCCGGTTTCCTCACGATGTTTTCCTTCACCGTTTTGAGAGCAGTGGTGATGAAATTATTTACACAAAGTAAAGCGCCTGCTTGGGTTCCAACCCACGACCTACAACTCGTAAGTCGGGGCCGTTACCACTGGGCCACGACTGCTCCATAAATCACGACCAACTAAAATTAAATATTGTTCGTCTTAATGTCACTGCAATCAATAAGTGGGTCAGTAGCACCATTTCAGTTAGGCTACAGTTCGCAGGTAGGTAGGGTAAAATTCCGATTATAAAAGACAGCGCTTTACCTAGAGTAAAGCGCTGTCTTTTGTAATCGGAATTTTACAAAGCATTTTATTAGTCCATTTTGAAATTAGTTTTAATATGTTTTTGAATTTACTCTCTTAACATTCTCTTTACGTTTTTGACTGCCCCGTTGGTTTTGTAGTTACAAGCACGACTGCTGAGCATGGGGTCCTGGGTTTGATTCCCGGGTCGGGGAAAGTGTTATTGGGTTTTTTAGTAACTTCTTAGTAACAGTCCGGAGTTTGGAAGTTAGCGAGATTTCTCAATAGCAGCCTGGATTTGTGCACGGTTGATGGCAATACAAGGAACTTAAACATAACTGTCGAAATCTGGGTGTTGATACCTACTATGTATATAGGCACACTTCTGCTTAACTCTTCAGAGAGAAACAGGCGTAATATTTCGAAATAGCAATCGAATAAAATATCACAAATACTGTATAAAACTCTTTAATACACCTTAGAACTAAATAACAACAATATTTACAACACACGCACACACAAACAACCAACAACAACAATATAACAACAGTTTCACAACAAAAACAACAATCAACATCAACTAAAATAAGGCGGTAGGGTTAAAACATAAAAGTCGTACATTTTATAACATTTGTAAAAAGTCTTGGCCTCAGATTGGCCTGGAAAAGCTTGGACAATATGTAAGTATTTGCCTTAATACAATACGAACTCTGGCCTTTCAGTGCGTAAACAGGAATTGTTAGCTATCTTTAAGACAAATATTTAAGTTGTCTTTTAAAATGGTAAGAAGTAGCTAGGCAATCAAAAGAATATCAAAGAAATTTTTGAAATGTTCTCTGTCTCGTTGAACATTTTGAATTTTAATATCTTGGAGATAGAGGAGTAAGGACCAATAATTTAGACCTGGACACGAAGACCAATCATGCGAGGCTTGAAACTAATGATAGAATTATTACTGGATAGACAAAAGTAAGTCGAAATAAATCCAATAGAAAAAAATAGGCAAAATCTTAGGCCCATAGCAACTCCAACTCAATATACATTTGTATTTAAATTTTGTGCTGTCCCCCCTTCTTAGTATGAATAATAGTTTCATAAACAGGAACCTTGAAAGGCACTGGTTTTTCTACCGGTACTAAAATGTGTTTAATAACTTCAAAAGGTACTTCCTTGATTTTGGGTATATGCACAATCCTTTCTACAGGGTAAGGTACCGACTTTTCAATTGGAACCGTTACTTCTTTAATGATTGGGATCACGATAGCTTTCGGTACTGGTACCTGAATTGGGATCGGGTGTGGTACTGGGATGATAATGGGCTGATTGACTTTGAATTCTACGTTCTTAGGCAGAGGGACGATTATTTCTTTGTAGTGTTTGATAGGTTCTGGGTTCTCTTCTTCGACGTGTTGGTGGACGGGGTAGACGTGGGATTTAAGGTCATGGCCGCCGTAGTCGCCACCTCCATAGTCTCCGCCTGAGCTGCCTCCGCCGAAGTCGTGGGAGCCTCCACTATTTCCGCCAAAGTCGTAAGAACCACCGGAAAAGTCACTGGCTTGGAACTGC
Organism: Conistra vaccinii; assembly: GCA_948150665.1. NCBI lineage: Eukaryota > Metazoa > Arthropoda > Insecta > Lepidoptera > Noctuidae > Conistra > Conistra vaccinii. The sequence goes on from OX411339.1 coordinate 17,883,049, forward strand.
GGAAGAAAGATAAATATGTTACATTATGTGACCTATAAAATTTCGCTGGTTACTCTGGTTAGACCTGTATGAGATTCGCACAGACCAGGAAAGCTTGGTACAAAGGGGGGAGCCCGATACTTAGCAGTGGGTGAAACAAGACTGCCAGTGATGAAGGTAGTTGAACCTACATTACTTAATACTAATCAGCAATGGAATCATAAAATGTGCTACTTAAAAAATTACGTCCGTTTCTCATAACTAATACTATAAATGCGAAAGTGAGTTTGTTTATTTGTTTTTTACGCTTTCACGCTAAAACGCCTTAACAAATTTGGATGAAATTTGGCTCATGGGTATGACCTATGACTTGGAGGATATAGAATACTTTTTAACCTGGATCGCGGACGAAGTCGCGGGCAACAGCTAGTAGTTCAATAAATATGAATAAGTATTACAAACCCAAGCTTTTCTATTACATCGCAAACGCAACAAGAAAAATGTTTAGACTGAAATTCGACGCAGTCTGCTTTCAATGATAGACAACTAGATTAACTCCGTGCTTGCCTAACTGTTTAGTTGTAACAGTTTAATTTCAATTTTACCAAAATAAAATCGAAAGGGCAGTATGTAACTGGCAGCTATTTTAAAGCAAAATGCTTCAATTATTATTATAGGAACCTCGTGCTTGACGCGGCTATTTGAATTTTTGCGCACTTTTACATTGGTCACTTGAATCATAGCTATTACGAGTAGAAATATCGTTTTGAATTTCTCTTTTACCATCATCATAACTTCAGCCGAAAGACGTCCACTGCTGGACATAGGCCTCCCCCATGTAGCCACTTCGACTGGCTCTGTGCTACGCTTCCAGTAGATTTCTGATAGCCCCTTGATTTGGTCAGAGAAACCTAGATTTATCTCATACCTCATTCAATCTGCCTAGCCTTTTCCCAACTATTTTGGGGTCGGCTTCCAGTCTAACGGGATGCAGCTGAATACCAGTATTTTACATGGAGCGACTGCCTATCTGACCTCCACAACCCAGTAACTAGGTAATACGATACCCCTTGGTAAGACTGGTGTCAGCCTTTCGGGCTTTTGACGACTCGCAACGATTGTCAAAGATCCACGAATGACAGCCGGGACCAACGGCTTAACGTGCTTTCCGAGGCACGGAGGAGTCTCGGTATGTAAAGATGGTCACCCATCCACTGACCAACCCCGGCAAGCGTAGCTTAACCTGATGGATCGACCCGTGCGGCTGTTATTACTTAGCCACGAGTTCTTCATGAGATGAGAGACCTCTCGATATGAGATTTCTCTCATAGCTGATATCCAAAAACTATTTTTTCTATTCAACATAAAACTACAGATGTAAATAGAGCCTTCAGCTTTTTTTTTTTTTTTTTTTTTGGGTGGGAAATCATCAAATGACTTCTCCCGCTCTGGGCGGAGCGGAAGGGTGTGTCAGACTTTTACTGACTAAAACCCACCCGTGTTCCTTCCCTTGCCTAGACCAGGGCCACGGTTTCCCCTAAGGACTTATCCGCAACCGAGCCTTCAGCTTAAACTGCTCACTTTTCACAGCAAAATTCCCCGGAATCGGTTACTCGACAATTTAATAACAGGACAACGTTGAAAAAAAAAATGCGAATAAAAAAAGCAAGCGTTTCCGGCGCAGCGACATGCCCGCTATTTAGTCTGTGGTTCCTTTTTTCTTTTTTTTCACAGTCTGTGGTCCGTATTACTTTTTGCGTTGACGTTTTTATTTTCGTTCGGTAACAGTTATCCAATCGGTTCGTTACGTCCGGAAATCAAATTATCAGAGCGGAACCTTTAGTGTTGTTAAGTGTTAGGTAATCGCTGTTACAATTGATTGTCAATTTCTTTTGGAATTTTGAGAGGCGCAGATGTTTATTAGGCGTTTAAGTGTTGGCCTACAGACTTAGCCCATCCAATTAATTACGTCACAAGAATTTCATGATTTTTAGAGCCAAAGGAAAACCTTTTTAATATTGATTGAGTTCTTAATATTTTAAAGTTTTTCGTTAGAGTTTAAGCTATGAGTTTTAATACTTCAGAGACCTACATGTGACGTCAAAAAGCTTCTGACTCATCTCTGGCCTTGTCGCACTATGTCACACTGTGTTGACCCCCACCCTCCCCTTAAAGTGTGACGCAATTTATAAATGACGGCACTGGTTTTGGATATTCTTCTAGTAAAAGTGTCGTAGATATTATAAAAATATAACTTAATGGGATTTTCAAGCATTCTTTACGTGTGGCCTTATGTAGCATTTGTAGATGCATTATCCTTATTTGTAATTATTATTGCTGTGTTTTTTTGTTTCATCATTATTTAGTTTATCCGGATAAATCTACTCCAATATTATATAAGGACTTTGCAAAAGTCTTGAGGAATTATGATACAATAATAAAGCTGTTTGCTAAGGACGGCTTATCTTTCTATCCGTATCCAAAGACCAAAATACCATATGAAGCGAAGGACCATAAAAAGTTAAATCTACAGGACTTTTTTCCAATAAAGCTCTATCAAGATACAGCGACCAAGGTCGACAGCGCCTTGAGAACATAATAAAAAAAGAAATAAGGCAAGAAAAACATATAATATGCTTTTATGACATTTTATATATTTCTGTTACGGAAAATATACATTACACTTTTAGTATTTGGGGTTCCTCTGTATGAGAAGGAGGTATCTAAAAATAATTCTTTAATCCTTCCGTGTATGATGAGTAGGTAATGGAATTGGCAGGAAATTGGCAGATGGCCCCCTTGGCCCCTTGGTACCTCAATTGTCATATGTTTATGAAATACTAGCTTCTGCCCGCGACTTCGTTCGCGTGGAAGTCGTAAGACACCACAATATACTTTAATAACAGCCACATTTTTATAAAACTTCTCTGTATACTACGTTTGTTGTTTTGTTTTCAGCAGCTAAAATATATAGAGAGTCAGGACTGGTGACGCGGGAGTAAGCGACGTACAGTTGTCCGTGTGAAAAGCAGCTTGTCCTGAGGTCGACACCCGCAACCTTCAGTGTCTGCCCCTGTGACTTGTTTATGAAATATTATCGAGATATTAACCGTTAGTCAAGTGGTCGCAAGCGCTACTGCTGAGCATAAAGTCCTGAGTTCGATTCCCAGGTCGGGAAAAGTGTTATTGGGTTTTTCCATCTGGAATTTCTCAGTTGCAGCCTGGAACTCTGGATTTTTGCCCGGTTGTTGGTAATTGTCTCGCCCCCTATTACATGGGACTTAAACATAACTGGTGAAATAAGGATGTACCAACTATGGGTACACCTCTGCCTAACCTTACGGGGAAACAAGGCGTGATGTTAAGGCGCTGTCCCACAGCGGCGCACGCGGTGCACGGGCACGCGGCGCATTTTAGCGGCGTGGGTTCGTTTGTATGACAACGTGGATCTACGTTTCTACTGCAGCACATACTATACACGAATATTAAACCCACGACTATGTAAAGAAAGAAAATAAATTTATTTGACCCAGGTCAAACGCCACCACGAAGAAAGGTATGTCACCACGTCCCACCTCCCGCAATGAAACTATTATACGCAGTCGCACGCTTCCGTGTCCAGCGTGCATAGCGTTAACAGCGTTGAGCTGAGGGCGCCTTATTCGAGCAAGCCACGCGTGTAGCAATGACGTTGTAGCGGTTAGACCGCCACATACAAACTACGAAAGTACGAAGCAAAAAGACATGACGTCACACAATTCCTACATCTCGCAGTTAGAGTTTACCAAGCGAAAAACATAGATAAGACTATCCGAAATCAACATATGGGCAGTTGCCCGCCAGACATAACAACCCGTCTGGTTGGAGGATCCTCCCTTTTCTATGGTGGATGAGTGAACTTTACACCCTGTTCCTCATACCCCTAAATTGGTGACCCCGAGTATGAACGTCAACGCAGCCTTCGTGCAACAACTTCAGCGTGACGTCATCATCATCACTCCCGCAAGCTTTCGTGAGGCGAGTCACACAGCCAGCCAGCACCCACGGCTTCAACGGGTATCCTGACCACCAGCATGCAGCGAACGCGCATTCCTGGTCATCGCCCTCAGCCTCATCAGCAACCTTGGCACAGCACCTGCAGTTCCGGCCGGTCTCACAAGCAGAGCCTATTCTACCCTCTCCTGGTCGACGCAAGCAGTCAGCCACAACCCGGCGCTGTACCACATCCGACTCACTGGATGACGACGCAGCGCCACCCCGACTCACTGGGGAATCACCGCAGACAGTTCCGACTCACCGTGAACTATGCGGCACCCGGTTCCGACTCACTGGAACCACAGCTGGCACTGTGAAGCATCGCAAGATCCAAGACTCAGCCCACTATCGACCTTCGGTCTCCGGAGGGGAGTGATGTAGCGGTTAGACCGCCACATACAAACTACGAAAGTACGAAGCAAAAAGACATGACGTCACACAATTCCTACATCTCGCAGTTAGAGTTTACCAAGCGAAAAACATAGATAAGACTATCCGAAATCAACATATGGGCAGTTGCCCGCCAGACATAACAACCCGTCTGGTTGGAGGATCCTCCCTTTTCTATGGTGGATGAGTGAACTTTACACCCTGTTCCTCATACCCCTAAAACGTCATTAATCTAGTATCCGTGCGTAGCTGATTCGTGGGTTGCAGTGGACGCTATCACATACATTTTCTTGCAAAGCGAAGCTTTATGCTATGTGTAACCACGTTTCCTGGAACTTACGTGTCAAGCGTGTCTGTTATTTATCAAAAAAGAAATAGATTAAATTATGGTTTAACTTTCTGGTTCAAATTCTTTTATATGGAGCTTTACTAAAATACTGTACCTACTTAATTCGCTGATTACTTTTTGAAGTTATGTCACGACCCTTGAGACGGAGTCTTCATTAATGAGAGTTGTATGCAACCTGACTGTTAAGTGGTTAGAACAGAAGATTACATTCGGCACGAAAAGGGACTAAAATATTACCAGGTACTTATAATAGAGGAAAAATCTAGGGCCAAAGTGAAAAAAGGAGAGGAAAACACAAAATAAACTGTGCGGAACCTCAAACAAAATTTCGGTTGTAACACACAACGTAGCTAGGAAATAAATAGGCGGCCCCAAATGTATTACCGTTGAATTTTTTAATATAAGTACAGTACAGTACAAAGGGGATGCTTTTTATGCGGTAACATCAAAGACCGAAGTACGGGATTAATAATATCGCCCCTCATTTCCAAGAGAATGATAAAACTGAGGTTTTTGTGTATTACTATATTATTTGGTCCTAATTTTCAAGATTAAGGGTTTTTTTTCCTCACGTCTTAAAAGAAAAAGCTGTTCTTGTTTACTAGACTATCCCGCTGTTATTGGAGCAGGTGCAAAAGGAATTTTATGGGGTGAATTTTAATGTAACACCTCAGTTACTCCTGTGTGAAGACTTTTTAAGTTTCCTGAATTCCATACCCAGTGGCGCAGATATCAAGCCAGTTTTTTGGCTTGCATCATGAAATTTGGTTCAGTATTATAGCAGAAAATTTACAAAGCAGACAAGAAAAAGAGGAAAATGCCTAAGATGTCTTCACTACATCACTACATAAAACAAAGTCGCTTCCCGCTGTCTATCCCTATGTATGCTTAGATCTTTAAAACTACGCAACGGATTTTGATGCGGTTTTTTTTTAATAGATAGAGTGATTCAAGAGGAAGGTTTATATGTATAATACATACACATTATAGTACAGAAAAGAGTCCACGCGGGCAGCAGCTAGTTGAAAAATAATATGAGTTTCTACAAATGAGAGCCTTTTCAGAGGGTTTCTCCTGTACTTGCTTCCATAGTAAGAGTTAGTCAAGGTATATTTAATTCTTGTTTATGTGTAATCCATGTTATTTCCACTTAAACAAACATCAACTTTATAGTGTAAATAAACTTGATTTTAGACTGACAAATACTGTTGAAAAAGTCATAAACAATATGAAGTTGTAGAGCAAACTGAACCTTATGTCTAAGCATTACAGTTGCTTTTCTTAAAACTCATGTTTGTTTACATGTTTGGCAAATAAATGCTATCACACCACATCATCTGGCGCTGAGGCTTTTCCCAACTATGTTGCAGTATAACCGGATGCAGCTGAATACCAGTATTTGACATGAAGCGACTGCCTATCTGACCTAGAGAACTCAGTTACTGTGCAACACGGTGCTCCTAAAAGTAAAATAAACAGCTTTCATCTCCTATAATAACATAACACATAACATCACGCCTTGTTTCCCCGGGGTTTGGTTTTAGCAGAGCTGTAGCTGCGTCATTGGTCTATTGGTTGCAAGCGCTATTGCTGAGCATGAGGTCCTGGTTGCGATTCCTGGATCGGGCAAAATGTTATTGGGTTTTTCTAACTAACATTATTCTCAGTAGCAGCCCGAAGTCTGGATTTGTGTCCGGTTGATCTCCTATAAAGTTCAATACTTTAGCATTTTGTTCTGACCTGTTGATCCTGTTGCAAAGCTGCCTGTTGGTAGGGCGATGAAGCCTGTTGGTACTGTTGCAGGAGGTTGTTATATTGTGTCCATTGCATCTCCTCCGCCGCGGCCATGCTGGAGACCAGCAGCGCGCTCACACACTGGAATGAAAAGATGGGTTATAATATAAATAAGGAGATATTAGGAGGTTTTTGGAGGTATGAGGAACAGGGTGTAAAGTTCACTCATCCTCTATAGAAAAGGGAGGATCCTCCGACCAGACGGGTGTCGTGTCTGACGGGCAATTGCCCAACGAATTGTCTTACACATATATATCGTTCGCGCGGTAAACTCAAATTGCGCGATGCAGGATTTGTGTGACGTCAGGTCTTTGATGCGAAGTTCGCATGTGGCGATATAGATGCCACCCCAGGTTATTAACATGTATGGTGGCACATGTATGACGCGGGAAGCACAGAATCGGTCAAAGTGGCGGTGGTTGGAGGAGGCTTATGTCCAGCAATGGACTATATTGGTCAGATATGATGATGATGGTGGCACATATTCACACACAGCACAGGACCAACGGCCGTAGCGTAGACCTTTGGCCCTTCGAGCCAATGGTCTTTCCAGCCAGAGGTTTTAGGCTCATAGGTAATGTAAATCTCTAAGAGCTACAAGCTTCTTCAATAGCTAGTTGCTAAAGCTGCGGCCACAACGAATCCCGCGCGGGATTCACTACCGCCTCTATGGTCTAGTGGTTATACCACCTGCCTAAGAACCAGAGGTCCCGGATTCGATTCCCAGTGGGAGCAAAATTTTCTGCTCGGTTTGGTTGGTGGTAGGGCTTGTTCTAAGTCCGCCTGGCTAACTACCACCATCTTATCTAAGTCTGTCGCCATAACAACAATGCTAACAGCATTATTGTGTTTCGTCAGTTAGAGGTAAGAAAGCCAGTTACTCTGTGGGGTTGAGAATTCTGAGTGAAGCTCTCTTCCACCTTCGGCATGATCATCACTTACTGTCAGGTGAGATGCAGGCCAAGAAATTCCCCGTTGCGGTAAACATTTTCTTTTTAAAGTTTACATAATTGACGCAAGTGAATTTCGTCCCGAATCCCGTAGCCCGCAATTCGCCTCAGCTTCATCATACAGTTTAAAAGTGGAGCTTTTGGACATGGTGAGTGTTTTGGATCAAGCTTTTTTCAAAACATAACTAAAACACTCTAAACGTACAGTGGGCTCCAGAAAAACCTCATCCCCTAGCAATGTAAAAAACAATGCAAGGGGCTGAGGTTTCACTGTACAAGTCTATAAATCCGTAGCTGACTGCAGGCAGCAGCAGCAAGCGACGTGTCGTAGCGACACTACTGGTTTCTACCATTTCTATGAAATACCGTGTCGCTAGCTACAGTGCGCGCGGAACTAGTTGGTGGCGACGCATCTCGCTATTGCAATCTCATACAGTGCATTTTGTCTAAACTAGCCGGAACTTTCAACGCGTGTTGCCGTCGCGAAGTGCGGCGCCGGAATAGATTAAGTAAGATAAGGCGCTCAATCTATTTCTATAATAATCTATTACCTAAGGCGCGGCCACCTAGTTCCGCGTGCACGATAGCTACGGAACGTATTTCATGGATATACATAAAAATCAGTAGTGTCGCAACGACACGTCGCCTGCTGCTGCTGCCTGCAGTCGGCTTCGGACTTGTACTTAATACTCGACGCTTTCATTCATTGATTATATTTTCTATGGTATGTTTGAGGAGTCCGTGGTTATAAATGAATGCAGGCGACCGCACACATAAATATTGAGTACTTAATTACTATAAAATAACGAGCAACAACTTGCTACCATCAACTACAGAACACATTATGAACTCATATCAGTTTCGAACAACTGCCATTTGCCGACTGCGACTCATTTGACATTACTCAAGTGTGCAAGTTGGCTACTGTACTTACTACTGTTATATTTATCATGCGGTTTTGTAACTTAGCTCATTCTCATTAGGGAAACCCCAGAAAATATATTAAGTATACAGTGGCCTACGCAAGATCTACAAAATTCTTACGCCACCCCTTTTTTTTTTTTTTGGGTGGGACACCATCAAATGACTTCTCCCGCTCTGGGCGAAGCGGAAGGGCGTGTCAGACTCTTACCGACTAAAACCCACCCGTGTTCCTTCCCTTGCCTAGACGGGGGCCACGGTTTCCCCTTAGGACTATCCGCAACCCCGGTGGAAGGCATCGGCCCTAACGGACCCCTTCAGCTTCGCTGACAACTCTTTGAGGCGCGCGTGGAACACGACGCGCCATCGACCCGGGCTTGGTCCTGATCGGACGGCGAGCTACCCATCACTCACACGTGAGCGGAAATCGACGATCGATTCCCGACGACGCCACCCCTACCACCTCCTTAGGCTGCTTTCAGAGATGCTATGCAGCTATGTTGCGAGGATGTGAAATCTAAGCTACGAAACTATGTGACTGTTTCCACTAAGCTGTGCAGCCGAGCGAGTATAATGTGCTATGAAAATGCGCCGCTGCGAGACAACTGTGCGAGGAAGACTTGCAGCTCGAGCTATGCGATGCATCGACAGTAGGAAAGGCACTCTGCTCTGCACAAAGCTAGACCACTCGCGCATCCATAGGACGTATCCTTTCATATAAAAACATAGCTGAGTTGAAACACATGAAACTACGTACTCAAAAAATATGTTCAAACGAACGAGATGATCTTTATTTAAATTAGTAAGACCATAAGCTATATCCGGAGTCATGAAATGGTGGACCGCCAAAATATTTCGTGCGAACCAGTAAAAATTACACTAAAATTTAATCTAAAAAAATTGAGTAATTAATGCCCGCGCTTTGTCTTTTCTGTCGTCATCATCAACACGACAATATAAATTATAATAATAAATTCAAACCGGTCAAATTCCGGTTCAAATTTTTGTTCTTAACATAAAAATAAAAATTTGATTGCAAGTAATCGTCTACCACACGGACAGACACGGACAGTCATATTATTTTTTAAATGGACCCCCAATAAAATAATTGGTGATCCCTGGAGCTATATCATCCACAAAGTCATCTCTAAATTGTTATGTGCTGAATCTATGAACCAACAACTAAACGCATTGCTCACCTTCCTAGTTTTGGCAAACCTAACAATAGACATGTCGTCATGATTAATGTCTTTGTCTTGGCACTTGCGGCTTCCTGAACCAACCCGTCAGAGGAATATAAATCCTGGACTACAGTGCTACAGTGCTTTAAACCTTATTACTTCAGTTGAATAACAATTCAAGGATCAAACTAACAGTGAAATCATTTATTTATTTATTAAACATTTGTAGACTTACAAGGCGTCTACAAACAAGTTACATTTTCGTAATACGCGTACAGTCACAATTTGTGCTCATATACGCCTCTATTTTTTCTAAGAGAGAAGAAAGAAAGCTATCCTAAAAAACTCTAGCTACTATGTCCCTGACTAGCTTTTGCCCGCGACTTCGTCCGCGTATTTTAACATATCGTAACATTCTGTCAGTAAATAATTTATGAAATTGGATGAGTAGTTCGGAATAAGTACTAATATAATACAAACTCACTTTCACAGAATTTTATCTGTCTATAATAACTATAATATAAGAAAGCTGAAGAGTAAGCGTTCAAACAGACAAACATACAAAAACAAACAAACAAAACATTCTTCTCTGGAAATACGCGTCGATTTAAAAAAAAAAAAAAGTGTGGCACTCGGGGACTGCCGCGGTAAAGCTATTGCATAGCATTTTTTATCAACTTATGCAATTGTAAAATATTAACCCGAATACAAGAAATAGCAATGGTGACATTGACAGGAACTGTTATTCACATTTATAGTTTTTAAAACTTGACACAACGTAATGGGAACATCAAACTAATAAAAAGGTTTTAATTTAACTATTAATAGTCAAGGATCATTCGTCTAAGTAAATTTGAACTTTGTTGTCAAACAGTTAAACATAATTTTCAATACAACACTCTCGATAGAATAGATCATTCGTCTAAGTAAATTTGAACTTTGTTGTCAAGCAGTTAAACATAATTTTCAATACAAAACACTCTCCTTAGGTATTTTCGTTACGGAATTTCTGGATTAGGTCTCCACGCTCAAGGCCCGCGATAGAAGCTATGCAATAGCTTATTATATTTGCCTTTGATAGCCCAGTTCTTGAGAAAGATTATAGGCTATATTAACACCCTGGGTATATATTAACACCCTTAGGAGCCGAGTAAAAAGAAAAATGTCAGAAAGAACGCTAAGCGAAAACGAAGTAGGTAATGGCGAGGGCGGGCGATAATTTCACGCGAATGAAGTCAAGGGCTGAAGCTAGTTTTTCTATCCCGAAGAAATTCCACCCCAGATTGGCAAAGCGGAAGAGCATTCAAAACCCGTTCAAATTTCCTGCTGTCATATCTCATGTTGTGACAGGTTCAACTAGTTAATAACAAGCTGTCAAATCAACCAAATATAAAGACTTGAAAACGAATAAACTGAATAGTTAGGTACCTAACCCTTCAGTAAACGGGAGCTTAGTGTAAAGGTGAACGTCCACTGGTCCGCACTGATCGCAACAGCACGCAACGTATTGAACGAATTTGCCGATGGCATCCCGATATTACCTCTGTTTTGCATATTTGAATATTGTTGATGTTTCAGATTATACAATTCTTCATATCTTTCTACTAATAAAACTAAAACTAAGTCATCTATTTAACAAAGTTTTCGGTGGTTCTCACCTTAATTATAAACAAAACAACAAGCGGCAGCGAGCGGTGCATGCAGTAAACTAATCCATGCGACATCACTGGTACGCAGTGCATTTTTTGTTCATATTATGCGCTCGGTGCAGGCGGCACCGATAGTGGACGCAGTGCTTTAGGAATTCATACAAAGCAAACCAAAATCTTTTACGTGCCGCGCGTGCGTTGCGGCCGGTATGGATCAGTGGACGTTCACCTTTACAAAGGTCAAACCCATGAAGAAGTTCTATTTCTGGAAGTGACAACGGCTCTACCCACACTCACGTTAACAGTCAACTTAGGCTCGAGTTACAGTTCCAGTAAAGCTACTGAAAGATATCTGTGACAATCTCATCTCGGGACTTTGAAGGTTACTCGGCGAAAGAATACTTGATATCTTTGGGAGAAATTTTTGGTAGTTTTTGGTCCTTGAAGACAAATTGGTCTTTCGCTTCATGGAAACAAGGACCAGTTTTTTTTGGCAACCGTCGCTGATATAGTGATCATTAGTGTATTGCAGTTGTATTTTTCTTCGATTCTAACTACTATGAAAGATATCCTTATGTAGCGGTTAGACCGCCACATACAAAAACTACGAAACAAAAAAGACATGACGTCACACAATTCCTACATCTCGCAGTTAGAGTTTACTGAGCGAATAACATAGATAAGACTATCCGAAATCAACATATGGGCAGTTGCCCGCCAGACATAACAACCCGTCTGGTTGGAGGATCCTCCCTTTTCTATGGTGGATGAGTGAACTTTACACCCTGTTCCTCATACCCCTAAACTTACATAAAAGATCGACGAAGGAAAGATTTGAAACAACAATAAAAATACGTTTTTTTTAACCACTACTGGGAACCTCTAGGCCTTCATCTCAACAGATGGTAAGTGATGACCAGGCCAAAGGTGGAAGCGAGCTTCACCCGGAATCCTCAACCACAGAGGAACTGGCTATCTTACCACTAACTGCCGAAACACTAAAATGCTGTTAACATTGTTATGGCGACAGATTTAGACAAAATGGTGGTAATTAGCCAGGCGGACTTAGAACAAGCCCTACCACCAACCAAATCGAGCAGAAAATAAAATCATATATAATCCTAAATCTTTGTCGTAGCCACGAAGGACCATTCAATACTATAAGAGAGCGAATAAAGTGCAGCCGTGGACGTAAAGAGCCAATAAATTGTGAAATGTGGAGCGTTTTAAAGATGATCGAAAGTTATAAATCTTTTGTTTGTAAAGGTTAGAAAGAATGGTCAAACACTTGGATGGAGGATTGGTTATTGTAGTTCATTTAAGCAGTCAGCAAGACGCTGCTGTCAATGTCAATGTCTGCTGTCATTTGCTAGCTATTGAGCAAATTGACACTATTAACATAATTACATACTAAAGAGACTACTTCATATTTTACGAGATAGATTATGTAACATACTAATTACATAATCTATCTCGTAAAATATTAAGTTACAGTCCAATTGCTTATTAGCATATTAGGTTAGATTGTAATCCATACTAAGAACTTTAGTTCTTATTAATAAATTTTAAAAAAATTGCTATTTACAGTTCGGCCGTCGAGAGTATGCGTTCCTGACATCTGGCAGTTGAACAATTTCTAGTAGTAATAAGGATCAAATTCGCAAAACACATATTCGTTTGTATGAAACTGACAGGTGTCAATTCATTATTAATATTCTAGTTCGCTAGTTAGCCACATTTCTTATTTCCATACAGTAATATTGCCAAATTAATGAAAACACCAAAATATTTGACAGCTATTTGCGACGTTGCCCACTTTCAGTATCGTTTATACTGAAACTGGGAAACGTCAACTGCTTATAATAAAAATATCATTTTGATCAATAAAGAAAGCATTTTGTGGAAAACGCAGGTTATTTTTTTTAATAAATGGTGCAAAACAAAAACATTCACAAATAACCTATACATGTACCAATCAGTAGTAGGTATATTTTTGTTACCATTCCAAAGTTAAAAAATATTTTGTAGTCATTCGAGTATTTTGGACGAGGCTTTCAACATCATGGTCTGAAAATCCAAATTGACAAGCCAGCTTTCAATTCTTATTTTAAAAAAGATTTGTGAATTGTTCATGTTTCCGAAAGGCAATGCAAGGCGTCGGAAATCAATTGACCATAATATGTTATAGGTAAAGAAAATGGTCTCAAAATTCAAATATCAAAGTCAAAAGTTCATAATATTTGAGTCTACATTCAAACAGTTTTCAAAAAGGGAATTCCTAGTAATCAACAAAATCCTAAAATGGCTTTCGGAAACGATCGGGACTCCGTTTCATTGGCTCAGAATACGATGTTCTAAAATCAAACGGATAACGTTTATGTGTGGAAGTAAAATATACGTTATGAACAGTGTGGCGATAGATCAGGTGTATCTAGCGCTGTTCGAAGCATGCGCCTGATATACTGGGGTGGGAATATACGGGAGATTAACTGGGGCCCGACCGCTAAAGCACGCGCTAGTGTATATTATCTCTTCCGCTAAACTATCGGAGCAGCCATGAAACTGCGGCAAGCTATACCTCCTTCAAGCCCCGTCGCAGCCAAATGACTGCGGCACGTACACGCGGCTTAGATCACTATTTTTACTGCTAAATAAGGTCTAATATCGTCTGTGGGCTGTTTCTCTCTATGGCCTGACGGATATTGTTGTCAATTAGACATAAAATTACCAAATAACAGGTAGCACCGAAAAATTCTGAAAAATGTCCAAAGTGACGTATTGCGCGCGCCAGTGTCAAACAGCGAAATAATGAAATTTTTTACGAAAAAATGTGTAAAAAATCGGGTCTTCAGAGGGCTTGAATTTTTACTCGAAGAAATAAGTTTGCGGAAATGAGACACCCGTTAGGTAGTTGGAGGGGTCTTTCACAAGCCTATTATGTCATATAATAAAGAAACCCGCTTTGTAATATTTCTGAGAATATCAAATTAAAAAAAAGTGACAGACTTCCGTGGTCGAATAAAAATGTGGAAAAATTTCAAAGTTTCTTTAAAAGATGATTTTATAATTTCGTAAAGTGGTCCTTACAGACGAACAAAAATACATCCAATTATTCACATGACTGCTTTACCTACAGATCGTTATAAGAAAAATCTAGACTGAGAATTTTGTTTTTTGTTAGTTCTTGGTTGTGTTTGAAATTCACCATTTCACAGCTTTTTAGTGTTTAGTCACTGTTGCCAATCTTGCTGACGTAATACAGACCTCTCTAGGCTTATAACAATGAAATCAGTGCCAAATAAAACTAGGTAAGTATTAGATAGCAAACCCTTATGCTATGACATAATTATCACAATGAAATCACAGTGCTTAACTAAAACGTTTAATACACAAATTAACTACGACCATATTTCTTAAGCGCCTACGCAAATACGATAAGCAAAGATAACTAGTTAAAACTCTGTGTGCGCAACAAAGAGTTTGCTCTCTTTTGAAAACAGAATTCACATGTTTGTGTTATGTTTTACATATTTTCATATACATATAGACTCGAAAGATCCTATCAGATCAGACGACGGTTTAGAGGTTACCCGTTATGGATGAATTTAAAAAATCTATTAAAATAAAAGAATCAGTATGCCGCGTTTCCTTACACAAAACTCCCCCCTATGCTCTCAATCTGAGAAGCCAGTATGAAATGTGTCCAATGGCTTGCGATGATACACGACCCCAGCAACAAGCCCCGCATGTTATTTATTACAGATAAAACCAGTTTTTAGGTTTAATCTAACGATATGAGTAAATAACAAAGAAAGCTTTGTCACTGCGGCCGGGGAAGAGAAATTGCCATGTGATATTAACTGTTTACCTACCTATAAACCTTGTCTATCAGCCATTATGGAAAAAATGAGTTGTTAGTTTTAATTTGAGGTTTTGTAATATACACCAAGTCCTTTTAGTTTAAAACCTCGTACAGACACGCGCGACGCGACATTGGCAATTGTTCTACCGTGAAGATTTAATATAATATGATGAACAAAAGTTAATATGCAGTAACATAACTTAACATCAGTCTGAACCGAGTTTGTATAAAATAGTCAGTTACCGAGTTACATAAATAAACATAAAAATATATCATCTTGGACTGAATTTGTAGAAAAATCGTTTATCAATACATTTTTGTGATAGGGTTTTCCAATGGCCTATGGCACTGAAACGTGGTCGCTCACAATGGGAATCAGAAGGCTAAAAGTCACCCAAAGGGCAATGGAGAGGGATATGCTTGGAGTTTCCCTATGTGATCTAATCAGAAATGAAGAGATCCGCAGGAGAACCTAGGTAACCGACATAGACCAAAGGACTGCCAAACTTAAATGGAAATGGGCAGAACATATTGCTCGCAGAACAGATGGCAGATGGAACCGAAAGGTTCTGGAGTGGCAACCGCGTACCGGAAGACGTAGCGTTGGAAGGCCTCCCACAAGATGGACCGATGACCTTGTGAAGGCCGCGGGAATCACAGAATCGGTCGAACTGGCGGTGCTTGGGGGAGCCCTATGTCCAGCAGTGGACGTCTTACGGCTGAAATGTTGATGAAAGATGATAGGTTTTTCCAATACCGCCTAAGGTTGCATCTATGGCCGCGGTATTAAACCATATAAATGCGGCACATTTGGTCATTGTCCTTTGCTGGTCCGTCTGAACCAACTGCTTTAATTGATGTCTCATGTAACAGAAGGCGAGCCTACTGCCGTCCAGAATCCAGACTATTACTTAGAATTTCCTAATGGAATAACTTCATAACACTTTGCTCTACCTAAGAATCGTCAAGACTAGACATTAAATATGAGATTAATCTAAACTAAATTGCATGAATGGTTGTGTAGTCATAGTTTTTATAGTGTCAAAGACTTCTTTGAAACTATAATATGTTCAATATGCTTGGGAAAAGTACGCTTATGACTGTTGTGCAAAAACATGAATGCTCTTGTTATTTATTTTTGTATTTTACCATGTTTTTAAGCAAATGAATATTACTCTATTCTATTCTGAACCCTGGACCCTATCCTAAGTTAATATTAATCCTAAGTTAATTATTAATTATGCAGATGATTTACAAATATATAAAATAGCTCCCCTTTCGGATTTGGCTGATGCAATTAATAGCATAAATAAGGATTTGGACTTAATTTGCGAGTGGAGTGAGGCACACGGTTTGCAGGTCAATCCATCGAAGACTCAAGTCATTGTTGTTGGCAGCTCAAGGATGATCCCCAAGATAAACTGGTCGCAACTTCCCCAAGTTCAATTTAGCGGAACTGCCATTCCAATAAGCGAAAAGGTTAAGAATCTTGGAGTTTGGATCGACAAACATCTTTCTTGGGGTCCCCAGCTGCAGGACGTAAGCCGCAAAATTTTTGCATCTGGTAAGTCCCTGAGACGATTGCGGAATTTTCTTCCAACTGCCACTAAAACGGCGCTTGCACAATCCCTTTTACTTCCCATCCTTGACTACGCTGATGTCAGTTATCTTGATCTCACTGAGGCACAACTTGATAAACTTGAGCGACTTCAAAACTTTTGTATAAGATTTATATTTGGCCTGCGCAAATATGATCACATTTCTGAATTTCGTACAAAGCTCAAGTGGCTTCCCATACGTCTTCGCCGGAATTCTCATATCTTATTTCAGCTCTACAGTATTCTGTTCAATCCTACAACCCCCTCTTACCTTAAAGAACGTTTCAAGTTCCTTCATGACACACATAATAGATATCTGAGGTCATCGGAAAACTTGAGACTAGAGATGCCGATGCATTCCACCAGCTTTTATGACAAGTCTTTTACAGTTCAAGCAGTACGGTTATGGAATGCCTTGCCCGTGTCGATAAGGCGTGCTCAAACTTTGTCCACTTTTAAAATTCTTGTAAAAAAACACTTCCTCTCTCCTTAAATCATCATTACATATAGGTAGTTCCTTGCTCTTGTTTCTTGTTCATTATTGTATGTATATATATATATGTATATAGATAAGTATATGCTTTATGTGTGTTTGTATTTATTGTATATGTACATAAATGGTACACCACTGACTACCTGCAGTATTGTCTCTCCTTAAAAGATCGCTTTTAGCGATAAGACCGCCCATTGTGTCACCCTATGTAAAATTTCTACATTTATACCTGTACTTTTTATGGTGTACATAATAAAGAATATTCTATCTATCTATCTATATTTTACAAATTATTTATAGGTACTTACAAGAAATTATAGGAACAATTACAAAAGGAACATGAATATTTATGTGGCATGCCGTAGTACTTACATACTTAACATGCCGTAGTACTTACGGTACACAGTACCAACTGTTGTATGTACAGCCTACTTAAATAAGTAATGTAACTCCATATTTCTACTATGGCTTAGCGAAAGTCTGGTTTATAAATAACCAACATTAATTCACTTTAAAAATCCAGCACCATTTTAAACCCCGCAAAATGTTGCTAGCAGAAAGTCCTCAATTGAGGAACATATCGATGAACATACATTAAAAAAAAACATAAAGACGAACACAGACCTTCCTCGTTTTTGAAAGTCGATTAAAAACGAAAGGAAACTATGGAATCAGAAAAGTCTCCAGCCTTTCACAATTTCCTGGCTAAAACTAAATACACCATTCACTCATACAAAATACCCAATAGTATTGGGTAGATATTCTATTGGTCCTAACAGGAATAAAATCCTGAAGATGACGATGTTAGGGTCGAACCAATCTCCGTGCATCATGCACTGATCCAAAAACCGGCCTGAACGTCCTATTAGGAATCCACCACCATTAAAACTATAAAACTTATTCACTATTTCACTTATTAAAAATATTATGTCACAAAATATGATTTAAAATAACTCACATATAAAATTACTGTGCACATTTTGATGTAAGGCAGACCGTTGCACAAGTGTTTGTGATGTCACAATAGAGTGAGGTGCAGTTTTATAGTCAGGTGACGGGCAGGCGGCTGTTATTAGTTTTGTGAAGCCTGCCGCGTTTTTAGGGTTCCGTGGGCAGGAAATAAAAAATGGTCCTTTGGTATGAGCGTCGTTAATTGTGGCTGATTACGTGTTATATTGTGCTACTTAGACCCACATTATGGGTAGTTTTTTTTAAAGAGGGTGTTTCCTGTGTCTTTTTCACTGTTTGAAACCTGTGGGTTTCTCAATCTGCCTAGCCTTTTCCTAACTATGATGGGATCGGCTTTCAGTCTAATCAGATGCAGCTGAATAGCTGAATACTAGTATTTTACATGGAGCGACTGCCTATCTGACCTCCACAGCCCAGTTACTAGGTTATACGATACCCCTTGTTGTCAGAGTTTCGGACTTCTGACGACCTACACGATCAAAATCAAACATGTTACCAAAAGCAATTAATCATCAATTAAGGAGCAAAGGTGTTATTTGAGTTATTAAACAACTATATACATGCCTGTTATTTTTATAGCAAATGTTACTTCTCCAGACACAAAAACCTACCAAAAAAACAATTAGTAAAAAATGTTTTGAAGACAAACTATTGAAGTGATAATAATATTACGAATACAAAAAAGACAAAATGGCATTATAGTAAAACGAATGTACCTCCCAAACTTTTTCCTAAAGTTGTTTTGACCTTGTCGCTCTGACAAAATATATAAGCCCACCACTATTTTTATTAAATAGAAACAGACTAGAAGTAAAAACAAGATTCCTTTTAAAACAAACTACATATATACCAAAAACCTAAGAAACATCAAGAAAAACTCTCATTACTACCACAGACATCATTAAAACGTTTTTTCTACGGAACCACACCTCCTAATGACGTGTCTATGAGAAACAAAAATCTTTTATTTTGTTCTATATATTTAACCAACTTTATTTGACACGTTCATTTGAACAAAATGTGGGCACAGATAGGTCTGAACAAATTGGATAGTTATATCATCGAATCTGCTGGTACTACAGAAAACAAAAGACTACGAGTGTTTATCTAAATTCAAACTACTTTGCTCGCTTTGTTCGAAAGAC
The DNA here is from genome assembly GCA_948150665.1 of Conistra vaccinii. NCBI lineage: Eukaryota > Metazoa > Arthropoda > Insecta > Lepidoptera > Noctuidae > Conistra > Conistra vaccinii. Next base: position 17,902,364 of record OX411339.1, read on the forward strand.
ATTTTCACGGCTCCCTTTCTAAGCAGCAATGGATTTAAAAACAATCATGACAGTCGATGTTTCGATTCAGTTCCGTTATAAGATTTTTTGGTCTATTTTCAGTTCGATTCGGTATAGTAATTGAATGAGAGTATTTCGAGAGCGTGTCTATTATAAGGTACATAACTAAATTGGTACTTTGGTACCTTCATGCTACTCTATAGGCCAAGTCAACACAATTTTTACGCGACGTGGGACGTCAAAATAGATATCCGTTTTGGATGGCAGACATGCGGGGCACTTGATATTCATCATAATCATGATCAGCAGCTACTGCTGGGACACAGACCTCTCTGTGAGAGGGAGTGGGTCATAAATTCGAGGTATTCCTCAAAGCACACCAAATTTTTTAACGACTTCCAAAATGGAGGAGTTTTTTTTTTTTTTTTTATGTACTTATGTTCACCGATTTCTCCGTCAATTGTGGACCGATTTTGAAAATTCTTTTTTTGTTTGAAAGAGTACCTAAGCTCGCGAGATGGTCTCATATAAATTCTATTAACTATACTTGGATAGTTTTTGAGTGATTCATCAACTCGTCCTCATGCCTACGGCCCGTTTGGTACGACTTGACGAAAATCTAAAAAAATATTATTTCCGTTCTGCAACTCGTCCCACGTTACTATCAAAAGGAGAAAAGGTACAATCAGCAGCAAAAGTGTTAATCTATATACTTATAATAAAACAGTAGAATACGGTGTCTGTTTGTTTGTTTGTTCGCGCACATCTCCGGAACTACCGAACGGATTTTCATGTAGTTTTCACAGGTAGACAGAAATTAATTTGGAAGAGAATATAGGCTTTGTTTCATTAAAATCGAAAGTTGCAAAAAAAAATTATCGGTATACGAGTACAAGACGGTATTCTGTTCACGACACGTTGTGCACAATTTCTGAGAGTAACCTAATTAAAAAAGTACTAGGCTTACATGAATTCAAGATAAGGTAGACAGAGATTAATTTAGAAGAGAATATAGGCTTTGTTTCATTACAATCGGATTATGCAAAAAAAAGTTATCATTATACAAGACGGTATCCTATTCATGACACGTTGTGCACAATTTCTGAGAGTCTAACAAAAAGTACTAGGCCTGCATAAATTCAAGATAGTATTATAATCATTGGTAGGATTTGGATGAAAAACAGTTTATATGGAACAAAAAAGTACTAGGCTTGCATGAATTCACGTTTAGTTCACTATGAGTACCTACCTACCTACATAAAAAAATGCTATGTATAAATCAAGATTATTTGCGGCTTCATAACGCGAACGAAGTCGCGGGCAACAGCTAGTGTGGAAATAAAATAAAAAATCACTGTCCTAATTCTTTATTTATTAAAACTACCAGGAAAGCAGAAATGTACAGGAACTAGGTGTTTAGGCGACGAATATACATTTATATACTAAGAACAGTGATATTCACAATATTAACACCAGAAATAAGGACAAATTACGAGCTCCTTTTCACCGGCTTCATAAGGTTCATAATTCATTTGTTGGGCTTGGTATAACCTTTTATAACAAGCTACCCACTTCTCTGCTAGATTTGCCTTTTAATGCGTTTAAAGCTAAAGTAAAATCCAACCTTTGTTCAAAGGCATACTACTCTATCAACGACTACTTAAACGATAAAAATACACTCGAGAGCAATGAATCCGGGTCACTTAAAGAATCCTAAAAATCTCGGAAACTAAAAATGCTAGGTTAATGCAATAAATTGTATTTAATAGACAATGTAATACTCCTTAAATGAAGGTATTAAAACTTCTTAGTTATTGTAAAGTTATATCATAAAAAAATCAAATTTGAAAAAGGGCCACTTTCGAAGATGGAACTACGAAATTACAGCATTTGGTTTTGCTTTTGTTTGTAATCTGTCATTTATGTGGGTACATAAACCATGTTGATAGTGCTCTATATTCATTATTCAAGCTGAAATTATGTCGCTTACGCCTGAAGAATGCACCAGAATATTTACAATGCTGGAAACCGGCCGGAGTCAGCGCGATACAGCCAGGACTGTCGGTGTGTCGCTGTCAACAGTACAAAGAGTTCTCCGACGTTACGAAGAAACTGGTTCTAACCTACGCAGACCAGGAACGGGCAGAACCAGGTGTACCACAGCACGAGAAGACCGATACTTGGTGAACACCATGCTTCGAAATCGCTTTCTCACAGGAACTGAACTCACAAATCAGTTTCGACGCCTCGGAGGAAGTAACCCAAGTGCATGGACAGTAAGACGTCGGCTTGCTGAATCTAACTTAAAACCCCTTAGACCTGCAAACGGCCCTAAACTGGAGCGTGGGCATCGTATTTCAAGACTAAGATATGCCCAGAGCCACGTAAATTGGAGTATTGAAGATTGGTCAAAAGTTATGTTCTCCGACGAATCAAAATTTATGCTCTACAAGCACGATGGAAGACACAGAGTGTATCGAAGACCAGGGGAAAGATTCAAGCAAGCATGCATCGAAGAAAAAGTAGCCTACGGTGGTGGGTCTGTACTTGTGTGGGCCGGAATTTCTTCTGAAAGTCGCACAGAGCTGGTGATCATAGAAAACGGCTCTTTAACTAGCGTAAGATATGTGGAAGAAATCCTCAATGATCACGTTGGTCCATTTATGGTCAATTTAGGTGAGGATGCTATATTTATGCATGACAATGCCCGACCTCATACAGGTAGGATTGTGAATGACTACCTTCAAGAGATGAACATTACTCGTATGGAGTGGCCAGCGCGCAGCCCGGATATCAACCCGATCGAGCATGCTTGGGACGAGCTAGGCAGATGCGTAAAACAACGAAACCCTCCCCCAATCACGCTTCGTGAGCTCAAAATTGCTCTCACAGAGGAATGGGAGAATATTCCCCAAAATCGTATAAGGAACTTGGTGAACAGCATGCCAAACCGCGTAAACGCAGTAATGGAAGCACGAGGAGGCAATACGAAGTATTAAAATTCAAGAAAATCGTAATAAAGTTCAAAAATTTCATGTTTCCTATTTTTGTTTTAAGGAGAGATCAGCAGTTTTTTTCTTTATGTAATTTTGTGTTAATAAAATGTATGGTGACTCATATTTTTTTTACTTTCATTTAAGGAGTATTACATTGTCTAATAAATACAATTTATTGCATTAACCTATCATTTTTAGTTTCCGAGATTTTTAACATTCTTTAAGTGACCCGGATTCATTGCTCTCGAGTGTAGTTGGTCGCTGTGATTAACTCAAGACAATATTTATGTTCTTTCTCCAGAATTAGCTTACCTACTGACAGGTCATATGAGTTATATAATTGTTATTTTATTTGACTGTATAAGTAAATTTATTTTCATTTTATTTTCATTTATTATTGACATAATCGACTCATTACAATATTTTTGTTTAATTAGTTGTATTGCAATATGTGGTTAGCTAGCGACCTCGACAGAAGATCATTATAATTATTATTCTTGCCTAACTGTTGATTTATTTTTCTTCGATGGTCCTAGTTTATCATAATTATGTGACTTCGAGTTACAGTTTTATTAGCTATACATATGTAAACGGGCACGCCCTTTATACCTGTAGGCTTTATAATTCGGGTATTAAGTTCTGTTTACGTTTTTAGTTTTTTTAGTATTCATTTTCGCTTGAGTTTAGCTTTCGATATTTTTTTTTTTTTTTTTTGGTACATTGGCGTGTGCTAGCTGTCATTATGGCAAATATATTTTTTTATTTAATGATTTGTGTTGAGTAATGTAAATGATTTGCATACTATTGTATAGAATCAAGTTTTTTTCTAACTGAACAGACAGCTGTGCTGCTGGGGAGTTTGTTGCGCCACTTCTTCTCTCCAGCAAAAGCACTAGGAAGTGGTGAAGGGCGGGCGTTTTTGGGGGACTGTCTTATGTAATTATGACGTTCGAAAAGTGCTGATTCTCAGCCTAGTTTGAATAAATGACTTTTGAACTCACTACTTACACTTAGCTCAATAATGGTAAAATACAGGTTTTTAAAATTGAATCATTTGTTGTTTTGAAAAGTACCAGGGTGATAGAAATGAACATAAAATAAAATAGGTGCCTGAACGATTTCATTAAATTGTGCACCAACGATTGACGATGATCGACGATCTATGAAAAGTAAAAAAAAAATATATATAAAATATTCGGGCTTTTGATGTCCCGTAATCAACTATCAAAGATCTAAAAATGACAGTCGGGAACAACGGCTATACCTACATGCTTTCTTAGACACGGGGGGGATCTTCGTATGTAAAGATAGTCACGGACCAACCGCGGCTAGCGCAGCAACCTGATCGATCGACCCGTACGGCAGTTATTAGTGCTGAACATAGGCCTCCCCCAAACACTGCCACTTCGACCAATTCTGTGCTTCCCGCATCCAGCGGATACCTGCGGCCTTCACAAGGTCATCGGTCCATCTTGTGGGAGGCCTTCCAACGCTACGTCTTCCGGCACGCGGTCGCCACTCCAGAACCTTTCGGCCCCATCGGCCATCTGTTCTACGAGCAATGTGCCCTGCCCATTGCCACTTAAGTTTTAAGTAAATGTGTCATTTGCCTGTAGCTAATTACACCGGAACCCGATAGATAGGTACTGTTTTTTATTGAAACTTTTTAGCTTAGCCACTGTTACGCAAAGTTGGAAGTAAGACATTATGCAAACCGACATGACTTACTATCGCAGCTGTGAATTGGAATGTATAAGGAAGAGATGCTATCATACAAAGATTGTTGCATTTAAAGCCTCTGCAGTGATGAGACTTACGTACGTCCGGTGAGTCAGCAGTTAGTCCCGCTGCTGACTCGCTAATCTTTTTAACATAACGTAACATTATACCTCTAATCTCAGAAGGGTTTGGCAGAGGTGTATTTATAGTACACCCATATTTCGTCAGTTATGTTTAAGTCCCATGTAATGGGGAGAAAGCCAATTGCTATCAACCGGGCACACATCCAGAGCCTTGGCCGCTACTGTAAAATTCCTGATGGAAATACCCAACAACACTTCGCCTTCGAACCTGGGAATCGAACGTAGGACCTCATGCTCAGCCAGTAGCGCTTATGACCACTAGACCAACGGAGCCGTATTTTTAACACGACTTGAATTATTCTCATACAGCTATTCATAATTACACAGACATTACGAGTATGTACATAGATGTATATTATGAGGAGCAGTGGTGGCTCGTGGTCGTGGGTTCGAACCCAAGCAGGCGCTTTACTTTGTGTAAATAATTTCATCACCACTGCTCTCAAAACGGTGAAGGAAAACATCGTGAGGAAACCGGCATGTCTTAGAACCAAAAATTCGTTGACATGTGACATCTACCAATCTGCACTGGGCCCGCGTGGTAGATTACAGCCCACTCCCTCTCACAGAGAGGAGTGTGTGTCCCAGCAGTGGGAACATTAATAGGCTGATGATGATGATTCATATTACTAGTAATTGGACGCTCTTCTTCATCATATTTTCAGTTCAAATAATATGTCCATTAGCTGAAAATAGGCTTTGAGATGATAATCAGAGGAATCACCCCAAAAATAAAGCCGTCAAACAATAAAGTATTTTGTCCTACCCAGGAATAAAATACGACCTTTGAAAATGACCTACGATATAATTAGACACAGGTATCCAGGCAGGACTTTGAAATAGAGAGGGTCCAAAATAAAGTGTTTTTCTAAGAGACTGTAGAATATATTTGTTTTATTTGAAAACCCCGTAAGTACTTATAATTCTTATTTCTGGTTTTTAATCCAAAACCACATAACATGATGACACAAATAAATTCTGCTCATCCCGACATGAAACAGAGCGTAAATATATGTACAACAAATATGAAATATCTGATATTATAGCGTTGAAACACATTGCATGTCGTCTGCACATAACAAACACTATCTTATTATGTCCTAGACTTTCACAGTCTAATGACCAAGTGATAGTAATGAGAGTTAGATTCCAGGTCAACTGAATAACAGTACAATTTAAAACTAGTTATGTTATTATGATTCATAGTTAGTGATGTGACTAGAGTCGAGTGGCGCAGTGGTTTAGCGCTTCGTCGACTCCACGTAATGTCGTAGGTTCGATTGCCGTGACCGAAAACTTTTGCATATGATTTGAGTTTGTATGCACGATAATTGGTAATTCCAGTGTAGAGCAACGTTTAATTTTCAATAAAATAATATTTTGATTTAATCCTGAAGAACCCCTTGATATAATTGCTAAGGACTTTCCTTACATGGAAAGTATGGATATTAATGAAAAAACATTATTAAAAACACAAAAAAAACTCAACTGCAAAAACACACAACTGAAAAGAGAGCAAGCATTTTAATCAATAGAATTTTGGTATCGCAGGCGGGGTCTCTAACTTTTGTTTCCGCCGTTTGTTTTTTTAATGATTTTAATACACCCAGTGACACTCGCACAATTAAGACGAATTTAACGATATATCATTAATCAAAATCGGTTCAGCCGTTCAATAGTTACGAGGGAACATAGAGACGGACATACACACATACATAGACATACAAGGTCGGGTAAAAATAAGGTATGGAATGACTGAATGAGCCAAAAATATATTTGCACCTCAGCTTGCATTGCAACAGCAAAAAACACTTCGTACAGTCGAATCGCTCAATCCATTCACAATAACTAGCACAAACCAGCAAAAACTATAAAATAAAAAAACGAAACAAAAGAATTGCCTGATAAAAATCTCACGACGACTTTCATACTATCTTCAGACCACATCGTATAGCAAAAGGAAAAAATCAACCTATACCTACGTGAAAGTATAGGAATAGGAGGGAGGGATACATAATATAGAATGCGTAGGTCTTTGGTTTCGTATTTTAGTTTTTTTCCGAAATTAAAGTAATTTTTTTTGGAAGTCGTTTTTTTTTGTAATATTTTTTTTTTTTTTACTTTTTAGCTGTGGTTGGTACAGACAACGCCAGTACATCATTCGTATCCACTTCTTGATATGTAAATAACAGTGACAAGAACTCATAATCATCATCAACATAGAAAGTGGATTAAAACGTATTATTGAAACTGAACTAAAAACTACTAAAACAAAGTTAATAAAATTTATATGGGACCACAGCGCGGGCTTCAGAATCACGAAAATCGGCCCAGTAACATATGCCAGTAATCACGGAGAAACAGTGTACCAACATACATGAAAAAAAACTCCTGAATGCATAACCTACCTACTTCTTTTTTTAAGTCGGTATAAAAAGGAAAAAAATACAAAAGGTGAAAGCATAGGAGTAATACATAATAAAGAATAGGTAGAGTATAATAATAAAAATAATCAAAAAGTGCAGTATGCAAGTTAGGTAATGCTCGCCTCTTACCGGAAACTTTGGGTACAGTCGCAGCTCGCATGTAATACCGGACAATGTAGGTCTGCGAGGAAGTGTGTGAGCATATCTTACTGGTAATAATAACATGATATAATTTACTTACTGTTTTAGGACAGAGTAGCTGTTAAACGCGGGTTCGTTCGCTTGTATTTATTGTATTCTATTTTTGAAGTGAAAACTTCTTTAGCGGCGTCGTGCACTTTTTTTGGGATGAGTAAAAAATTTTAAACTCGCGTCAGGACGTGACCGTAAGATCCGTTGCCTAGCAACCGACAAAGTAAATAACAAAATAAATAGTCTTTGACATTACGTACCTAAAGATTGCGAGGTAAGAAATTTTACCCATATTGATGGGTAAAAAAAAGCAGTCAACAAAACATACTTCATGAAAAGTGTTTAAATAAATTGTTTGTTTTTGATTATACTATATGTATTTTGAAAATACATAAATATACTACTACTACTAATGAATATTGTATTTAACCACATAAATTATAGTACTTTTATACTGATAAATAAAGCAATTCGTGCGAAATTATTCCCTAACCATTCCAAAATATTCAAAAATGCACAACGTTAATGTTCAAATTTAAACTACTGCCGGTACTCCCGGAGTGCATTCCGTTGTTTTTTTTTTAATTTTGTTATTTCACTATATGCTGCACCGGTTGACGTCATCACGTCAACGCCGGCTGTCGCTGACAACCAGCGCTGGGGCTCTGTCTTGCATAGGGTCGCAGCATTATGCGGCGATGGCCGTTTTTCGTGGATAAGACGCATATTTTCCCCCAAATTGTTATTTTCGTGTTTTGTTCTTTCTTTGTATTATGTCTACCGCAAATAAACGCATTTTCTTTCTTTCTTATAAACTTAAGTTTCTTGGTGAAATCTTAATGTTTGTCTAACTAAGTACAGTATCCCTTTGCAAGTAATAGGTACCTTACTATTGCAAGATAGCTCCATGGATTTGTCAGATTAACAGTTTTATTTTGCGGGTCAATTCAGGCAGGCGAAGAGACTTTTATACAAGTATAGAATACTAGCATTTGCCCGCGGCTTCGCCCGCGTGGAGGTACCGCGTGGAGGAATAATTCCACGAGAACGTACTAAAGGGATAAAAGTAATATATGTCCTAACCTAACCTAACCCACATCATAAGGAACAGGGTGTTAAGTTCACTCAGCCTCTATAGAAAGGAGAGGATCCACTGACCAGTCAGGTGTTGTGTCTGGTGGGCAACTGCCCAACGATTGAATTCGAGATGTCGCGACGCTCCCGCAAGGGGGCGTGGTGAGCGGGGTCAGGGCTTAGCCCCTCGCCCGCGGAGCCTGTAATTAATATGGTCCCCTCATAATTTTTGGCTATAGCGCCTGTGAAATTGACGCAGGCAAGCTGCGTCTGTGTGTATGGTTGCTCTTAATTTATCTGTAGGCGCGCCGCGACGCTAAATCCTAAAGCGTCGACATCTTGGCGGTCTGTCCCAGGCGAGACCCCCAGTTGCGCCCAACCAAAGACTACTATAGTATACTGGCAACGCCCAACGATTGATGTCGGCTCATCGTGCGGTAAATCCTGCGCATCATAATGCGTAGTTCGTATGTGGCGCTGTAGATGCCGTCACATCCATTTAGCCGTAAGGCATTAAAAGGTAAGACAGACAGACAGAGAGGGTACTTTCACATATTTTCTAATATTAAGTATGGATTGATAAACCTTATGGTGCACAAATTGTATCTACCTAACTATCTTCAGTTGAGCTGAGTAAAAGTGAACGGGAATCTGTGCGTGCCTCCGTCATGTAATCTGTGATTCAAAGATCACATCGGCTCTGTCATTAACTGCATGCTGCTGATTATGCAGGTTCAATTTTATCTAATTGGCGATTTTATCATTGGCCTGTTATTGTCTACCATTGAACAGTATTCTCATAGGTTTTTTGAATTAATAATTCTTTAGGCGCTTTGAGCACTTTTTGGGTGAACAAAAATCATGGAACTCGCGTGCGGTGACGATGACGTTCGGTGACGATGACGTCATCGTCACCACACGCTTCCCATGATAAATTTCGTGTTGACAGCGCACTCTGTTTTTTTTCGTTCTTGTACTGACAGCAAGCCACATAAAATTCCTGACATTTTCGTTACGTTGTTAGAGGCCTACTAAATATTGTAGTTGTATTTGAGTGATTTCAAATACAACTATAATATTTATTATGCCTGCATTAGTTTATCTGTTTTAATGGAGCTACTATTAAATGTGTTTTAGTTTCTTGTCCTACTCGAGTTTATTGTTTTTTTTTTTCATGCACGTGTTTCTGTGTCAAATAAACTTATTTTTCTTTCTTTAATATTAAGTACTATAAAAATCATTTTACACTCATATTTTTTTCAGCTTTTTTTATAATTGTCACTAGGTTTTTCCAGTACCTATGGGTCACAGCTTTGACGCCTATCAAAATAAAAATAATTTAATATAATCCTGATATCAAAATATTAATATATTATTTATCAGTGACTGTACCTCTTCGGTACAGTTAATAGCTCTTTTGTTTTAGCTCCATTATATTTAAAACAATGACATCTATCAGCAGTGTGTCTAGTTTCTTCATTTCCGTGTAAGTACACTGGTTTTTATGATACCTACATATAACGTAATTCTAGTAGTTTTTTATTTATTTATTATACTTTTTGTAAAAATGTTTTGTGCTATGGTTTACAAGCAGATTGTGCAGTAATTATAGAGGTACTCGGACTGGATTCGGTTTCTTAACGTGGTAGAACTTATGATTTGGTGGTGGCATCTACAGGGGAGATTTTGTTACTTCGGCTTGTGGAAATCGGCATATAATATTTTTCCCGTTATCTAAAGGCGGCTTCCCACGGTGCGCAATATTGCGGACGTAAGCGCACGCGCCAGCACGGCCGACGACCACGCACACACGGCGTGCTGCGCACCAAGGCTTTTCCAATGGTGCATGATATTGTGGACGCACGCAGACACAGGTCTCACCGAGTGAGACACCGAAGTCTCCGACCGAACGGTTCATTCGGCTCGCTTCGGAATACTTCGGATCGCATAGTTCGATCGTCTATTAATAGTTCTCCGGAAAAATACGTCATTGTAAAGTTATCATACGACATACGTCACAGTAAATCTATCTTTAATGTCACTGAATTAAAGTAGAAAATATTATGGCACATTATCAAAAGGAACTGCTTCCTTTTTTCTTTTTTTGATGTTACATAAAGTCATAATAAAAACAAACAGTAGTACTTAGTACTTTTTCGGTTGTTTTGACAAAATGACATGCATGTCGCAGTGTGCAAAGTACCTATAGTATATTTACTGTATTTTCATAAAAGCTATTAATCGAACCGAGCCGTCACCTTCGACGCACGTGCGGCGTGAGTCAAATGAGCTAATACTCGGTGTCAGATCGACTGTCGACTGATGGTATAATTTACGAACCGTTATTTGGTTAAAATTAAGACTTTTTTGTATTTTTACTACTAATGAAGCATCATAGCTTTTTGCATAGTAGACCCTATCATAAGTAGCTATCAAAGGTAGGTAAAATTAGTAGACATGCGTCAGATATATCGAACGGTATCTGATTTGAGTCACAAATCGTATCATATCGATAATCCAAACTAGACGAACCGTTTTTACAAAACCATGGCAAGAGTATATTTCCGTTAGCAAGTATTTTTTTGTTTGGATAGTTTTGATCGATGCACTTACAACTCAATTATAATATTACTAGAGACAATCGAAACTGCGAGTCAGAGGCGCCAGAGCTGCTCCAGAAATCAAATTTTTAAAACGATTTCATAATCTGAAAACAGATATTTAACCCTTTGCGTAAAAATTCAAAAACGGCCATGTCTAAAAGTTTGCTTAAAAATAATTTATTTGCCAAGTTGGGCACTAAAAAAGCTACCATTGGTAAGCAAAAGGATTCGTTTTAGTTTATAGGAACCGAGCATATCTCGAGCACCTTTGAAGTTTACCGACTCGCCGCGGGTCGGGCGCACCGCCACGGACGCATCTGCGCTACCACGTACGTTACCCTTCCCATGAAGCGTGTCCATACGGGCCGATCCGCGGCGAGTCGGTAAGTTCAAAGGGAATGTACCCAAACTCGGACGCACCGCGACGCACGCGTCTGCGCTACCACACATGTTACTCTTCCCACGGTGCATCGTGCCGGCTGGTACGCGTGCGTGCGCAATATTGCGCACCGTCGGCATTCAGCTTTAGAAATATTTCCTTCAAAATAAAAATAAATTCCACCGCGCTCGAGAAGGTGGAGGTGTGTTTTTTTTGCAAGTATGTGACCCTCCCACTCTCTTACGTCACGCTCAAATCGACAGATATTTAAATGCACACTCGAGTATTTCTAACTATCGATTTTCTTTTACTAATCTGATCGAGACCCCTAGACGCGTGGCCCTTTATGCAGGGCTTATATATGGTGGAGGTGTCAACAGGGTGCAAGGTATCCTCCTTATATTAATCTACCGAGCTTAAGGAAAGACCAAAACCCCTGATGGCCTCACGCATACATCCGCCTCCTATACAATATATAACGTCAGAAACCTAATTGATTAACTAGTTTTATTGCATTTTTTTCCTTGAACTTTTAAGTAAAGAAGTAACATTGGCACGTTCCTATAAATTATACCTATATTGTTACCCATCAAAAATTCGCTATGAATATATTAAATAATTATAGTTTGCTCTCTCGAAACAAGTTTTACAACGCGATTCGCAGCTTTGAATACTATAGGTATAGATTATACTCCATCCTTTTTACTATGTTGCTAGATCTCGCACTTCAGCCTACCATGAATATTCCCCAACATTTGACCATAATTCGAGGAATCAAGATAATATTTTCCTATGAAATTAGTATCTAGCCATATGCCGTGTCTACTTCATTCCGATTTATTTTGGCCGCTATTATTATTATGTCTACGTCGCTATTAATGTTTATTATTATAACTTTAGCCAGCGGCTTCAGAGGCGTGTAATTTTTACAGGAAGTGTTCTTTTTTTCGAAATAGAAATACCATAACTACTTATACATGTGAAACCAAAGTCTTAAACTTAGATTTATTTACTTACTTACAACCCATAAACGTCCTATCTAAAGATAGTGGATGCAAATCAGCTCAATATATCACGCTGGCCCGGAATTTTCCTTTTTGTTGTCTTGAAGTGATCTTGTCTGCTTAAGGTTAGGTCTATTCTAAATTACTTCAACTCAATATAACGCATTGCGCAGTATCTGTAATCTTTAGGGGAAAATAATGGTGTAAAAAAATGCCCAAGAATTGCAAAACAACATTTTAATGCAGATAAAGTTTTTACAATAGCTTTTAGCGAGATAGGAAGGACAGTAACTCTTCAACTTAACGAGATACCTCTGTTGTGTTTCAACTATTTGCCTTGACAAGAAGGTACATTTGCCCAAGGTGTAGTCCAGGGTCAGATGATGCAGCAGGAAGGTGCCCACAGGAACTCTTCAACTTAACGAGATAGCTCTGTTGTGTTTCAACTATTTGCCTTGACAAGTAGGTACATTTGCCCAAGGTGTAGTCCAGGGTCAGATGATGCAGCAGGAAGGTGGCCACAGGAACTCTTCAACTTAACGAGATAGCTCTGTTGTGTTTCAACTATTTGCCTTGACAAGTAGGTACATTAGCCCAAGGTGTAGTCCAGGATCAGATGATGGAGCAGGAAGGTGGCCACAGGAACTTTTCAACTTAACGAGATAGCTCCGTTGTATTTCGACTGTTTGGATTTTTCTGGACAAGTACATTCGCCCAAGGTGTAGTCCGGGGTGTGATAATGGAGCAGGAAGGTGGCCACAGGAACCCATCAACTTAACTAGATAGCTCCGTTGTGTTTCCACTATTTGGATTTGTCTTGACAAGTACATTAGCCCAAGGTGTAGTCCAGGGTCAGATGATGAAGCAGGAAGGTGGCCACAGGAACCCCTCAACTTAACGAGATAGCTCCGTTGTGTTTGGGCTCGTCAAAGTCAAAGTTTTTATTCGAAAACGTAAGTGAATGTAAAAATATAATAGGTGTTGTAAATAAAATGTGTAAGTAATATAGAGATCAATATTATGTTTTGCCGCTGACGGCGGCGTACAAAATAATATCAATGTAGTACTGAGGTCTAAAATTATATAATATAAGTAACAAAATTAAATGTTAGTTAAAACTAAATGATAAAATCTGTTAACGCTAAATTACTTACAATTATCCTAAAACAAAGTTATCAATTTGACGTACCTAACTAAACATAACATAACATAAATAAACTAACCTAACTAAATATATTGAAATGATTAGAAAAACATAATATTTCTTATTCATTATATTGCTATTATATGCTATTTAATCATATATATTTACAGAAACACAAATACACGCACACAATTACAGCTCTTACTACCTAATTCTTCATGCACTTTATCCTTTTTTATATGGATTTAAAAGAATCAGAATAAAAGTCACTTACTCCTTATTTACTAGACTATTCAATTACATAGATCTCATGTGTGAGTGTTTGTGGACCACACATGTCTATTGTATTTTTGTAATGATGTCAATTAAACTTCCGGGGTAATTGCGTAACACACTAACAATGGCAATCGATAGAAATGTCTTTTTATTTCGACAGTTCAGCCACGTTCATTGCGGTTCAAACCTATGAAACAATCGATTAGAAATTTCCTTCAAAACCCTCGGATTGCGATTACAAGTGTGTTACGCAATTGGGGTGCTGTATATCAAGCATGGCTGGCGCCGGCCGGCTGTCAGCAGGCTCTCGAATAGCAAGCACCGCTGGCGCCGGCCGGCTGTCAGCAGGCTCTCGAATAGCAAGCACCGCTGGCGCCGGCCGGCTGTCAGCAGGCTCTCGAATAGCAAGCTCCGCTGGCGCCGGCCGGCTGTCAGCAGGCTCTCGAATAGCAAGCACCGCTGGCGCCGGCCGGCTGTCAGCAGGCTCTCGAATAGCAAGCACCGCTGGCGCCGGCCGGCTGTCAGCAGGCTCTCGAATAGCAAGCACCGCTGGCCTCAGCCGGCTCTCGTGAAGCTCTCGAATAACTCGCTCGTGCTCGCTGATATCGTGATGCCTTGCTAATACCCATTGATTTAATTTACGTACACAAAACTTATGCCACACTTCTCGATTACTTTTAAGAAAGACCAAAAAAAATGACAATACTACTGGATTAAAGAAAAGATTTAGTAATTCTATCTAATATATAAAATTCTCGTGTCACGGTGTTTGTTGCCAAACTCCTCCGAAACGGCTTGACCGATTTTTATGAAATTTTTTGTGTATATAAGGTAGGTATGAGAATAGGATGTAAACTATTTTTCGTACCCCTAAGTGATAAGGGTGGTCCACCCCAAGTTTTTTTTTTCTTTTTTTGGTCAATTTTTTTTATTGTAATTTTTTAATATTTTGGCATTAAAAAATACATACAACCCTAAATTTTCACCCTTCTTCCACCATTTTTTAATAGCGATATTAGTACTTTAATAATTTTCTACTCTTGGCGGTCGATAATTGATCAGTTACCACTCGATCAGTTATTCCCGTCAGGCGTCTACCAGTGTCACTTCTCATCCCGTAAACAGCACAGAGTAAGGATGAGAACGAAGCCGGTCTCCTGTCGTTCTCTCACAATAATCTTTCTCTGTCTCACTCACTAAAGTTTAGGTCCTAAAATGAATCCCTATTTGAACACGCGGTAGGTATGTAGGGTATACCTACCCTACATACCTACCGCGTGTTCAAATAGGGATTAGGTAGGGTAGGTAGGTAGGGCAGGGTAGGTAGATAGGAAGATAGGGGAAGGTAGGTAGATAGGGTAGGTAGGTAGGTCGGGCAGTGTAGGGTAGATAGGTGGGTAGGGTAGGTAGGTAGGTCGGGCAGTGTAGGGTAGGTAGGTAGGTAGGTCGAGCCGGGTAGGGTAGGTAGATAGGGCAGGGTAGGTAGATAGGAAGGTAGGTAGGTAGGGTAGATAGGTAGGTAGGGTAGGTAGGTAGTTCGGGCAGGGTAGGGTAGGGAGGTAGGGCAGGGTAGTTAGGTAGGTCGGGCAGTGTAGGGTAGGTAGTTAGGGCAGGGTAGGTAGGTAGGTTGGGCAGTGTAGGGTAGGTAGGTAGAGCAGAGTAGGAAGGTGCGCCGTAGATAAGTACTTACTGCTACCCGTGCGAAGCCGGGGTGGGCAGCTAGTATATTTGTATAATATTTTACCGTTATTGACAAAGACAGTTGTCATTTGAAAATTAGGAGACCAGTCTAATAAAAATGGAAGTACTTCTTGACTAGCGTCCGGCCGGCCAACACGGTTGTAGTACTCATGATCCCATATTCGTTGTTCAATATACACTATAACATAAGTAGACAACAATGCGAGGTCGCCTAATATGAATATCAACGTGGCGATGTACAAGCGACGCCATTTGTTAACAGCAGTAGGTGCGCTTGTGTTGGAGCCACGAAAAAGTGAATATACAATTACAATATAAAGTAAAACGTTCAGTAACAAAGTTAACATTAAAATTAAAAAACTTATAGGAATATCAGTATCAACATATACATCGAATTTACCTCCAATAGAAGCAACAGAATTATGTAAAACGATTATCAGTAAAGACCCACCCCAGCTAAAGACGCTACTCTTCAAGTATCTTCTTTGAATATGCACATTAAAAACTTTAACAATGTCTGCATAAAACATATGACAAAGCACAACTAACCAATGGTGCTTCGCTGCAGCAAAGTAATCAGTTGTAATGTGAATTGCTACTAACGCCCCCATAGGATTTGAATTCCCTCGAATTTCGTAGACTAGGTTCCATAAATAAAATGTGTTCCGATAAAGCGTAACGTACATAAAGTTTGCCAAAATTGCGTTAAGGCACACGTAATTTCTGTAAATTCGAAATTTCTTTAAAATCCACCAGGATATCACTCCGTATATTAACGTAGTTATTATCAGTGTATTTGTAATGTAAACTATAGTTAACTGCACCGGAGTTTCCATGCTGAATGTCACTGGCACAGTGTTGTTTGTTTCACTTTAATCACGTTAACAATTTTTGTGATCAGCAGCCACTAAGCACTGCAATTAATGAGGTGTTACCTTCAAAATTGTCGATGGAACAATAATGTTTCGTTTATATTCGCGTATATTTATATAAACACTCCGAAACGAATCAAATGAGTTTTATTATTGCACTTTAACAAGTTTTAACTAAAGAATCAAAACTTGTCTGACTTTTCCGGTTTTTATATATATCCTTATCTTACATATTATAAAACAAAGTCCCCCGCCGCGTCTGTCTGTCTGTCTAAACGCATTAAAATCACGATGTACTTTGGGACAAGTTGAGGGACCATCTTCCAGTACTGGTATGCCCATCAAAAGAACCAGGTGAAGTGGTCTAACACTAGAGTGTTATCTCTTCTCTCTCTCTATCGGTCTCTTCAGCATATAGATTGGAAAGCTGTGAGACAAGGGGGTTTGACATCCCCTAGGTTCAATCTGTACGTTGATGGCCTCATCACTGATCCCTTTCGACCGTCTGACGATCAGTATAGTAGGTAACTCTATAATAAGACCGGCGCAATGTAGCATCATTTTGTTCATTAGTCCATCTCTTCGAGTTTGTATTCTATTTTGAGTAATATAGCTTTGAAGATTCTAGGTAGTATTTGGGTAGATTGTGTGGGTGTAAGTATTTGTTGTATATGATGGTCGATAGCGCTTTTTTCTGTTGGGTGGAATGATTAAACTGCAGAAGTGTAGACGATCTAACTCTTCTTCTACGTGGCTCGTCGTTTCATATCTCCTCTATAGTTTTTGTGGTAGTAGTAATTTAATGTTTATTATAGCTGTACGTTGGTCTCCTATTCTGTGTCGACTAACCTGCATGTTCGGGTATTTTTCAAAAAAATGTAGGTCGAGCGGTTCAAGATAAGTTTTCTATCTGAGTCTAGTGCGGTCAATTGAAGATAAGTGCGCAGTACGAACTTAGCGGTTGTATATCATCATCATCATCATCATCATCATCATCATCATCATCATCAGCCTATTAATGTTCCCACTGCTGGGACACAGGCCTCCTCTCTGTGAGAGGGAGTGGGCCGTAATCTACCACACGGGCCCAGTGCGGGTAATTGGTAGATGTCACATGTGTTCGAATTTTTAGTTCTAAGACATGCCGGTTTCCTAACGATGTTTTCCTTCACCGTTTTGAGAGCAGTGGTGATGAAATTATTTACACAATGTAAAGCGCCTGCCTGGCTTCGAACCCACGACCTACAACTCGTAAGTCGGGGCCGTTACCACTGGGCCACCACTGCTCATATAGCGGTTGTATATAGTGGGCGCAAACTGCAACTTCCTGCACAACACTATCAAGTGTGCTGAATTGCTGATGGTGGACAAGCTAGCTGTTCTTCTTGTCCTGTAGGAGGGGCGAGTAGAAGGGATGGATGAAAACCACACACCTACCATGCCCTACCTGCATGTGGAATGCAATAAAAGTATTGAGTATATTCAGTAAAATAATTAAATAGTATCATCGCCCGTGGAATCGGCTGTGGTTTCTACGTAGTGAGCCCGCCTGTTCAACTCACTACGACCAGCTGTAACAATTTCGTTGGTAGGAGCCCGCTTGCTCATCTCCTCTTTGCCTATGGTTTGCATGCTGTGGCATCTAGCATCTACTCCAGATACGCCCCGGCGCGGCGGCGCTCCCCGGGAAGCGACCGTAAATTATACTCTCTTATTATTCATCTCCTTAATAGCCTGCGCAGACGACGGATATTTGTCCGCGGGCTTTTTTGTTCGCTAAAATAGATCGCTTACAACTGTATCGAGTAACGCAAACGAGGGATTACAAGTACCGCGTACAAAAGATACAGTTGTAAGCGATCTATTTTGGCGCAGATTTTTATCCGCGGACAAAAATCCGTCGTCTGCGCAGTCTATAAAGGGTTTCCTTTTACGGCAAGGGACAAGTTATAGTGAACGGCCAGTAGTAAGGGGGCGGTGCGAGCGAGTCAGAGATAGATAAAGGAGAAAGAGAAAGAGAGACGCGGTCTGGGGAAAACATGCTACCCTGCAGCTGTACGCTCTAAGTCCAAACTTTATGACGTTTTTTGTTACTTCGGCTTGTGGAAATCGGCAGATTATATTTTTCCGTTATCAAATATCAAAAATATAAATAAAGTCCACCGCGCACGAGAATGTCGAGGTGACGTTTTTTTTGCAAGTATGTGACCCTTACTTACTTTTTTTGCAAGTATGTGACTCTTACGTCACGCTCAAATCGTCAGATTATTTAAATGCACACTCTAGTATTTCTAACTATCGATTTTCTTTTACTCATCTGATCGGGACACCTCGACGCGTGGGCGTGGCCCTATACAGGGGTTTAATGATAACACGTTTGAGTAAATACCAAAATCCCCTGATGGCCTCCTACTATTATAAAGTTGGAAACTTACTTAGCATAATCAGCTTATAATGTTCCCACTGCTTGATACAGGCCTCCTCTCGATGAGAGGGAATGGGCCCTAATCTACCACGTGGGCCCAGTGCGGCTTGGTAGATGACACATAATTTCTTCGAATTTGTAGTTCTACGTCATGCCCGTTTCCTCACGATGTTTTCCTTTACCGTTTCGAGAGCAGTGGTGATTAAAAAATTTACAAAACGTGAAGCGCTTGCCTGGGTTCGAACCTACGACATAAATATACAACTCGTAAGTCGCGGCCGTTACCACTGGGCCACCACTGCTCTTAAACTTACTTGATTAACTAGTTTTATTGCATTTTTTCCTTGAACTTTAAAGTAAAGATGTAACATTGGCACGTTCCTAAGTACACCTATATTGTTACCTATATATTAAATTATAGTTTGCTCTTTCGGAACAAGTTTTACAAGACGACTTTGAATAACATAGGTATAGACGCGTAATTTTTTTAGGAAGTGTCCTTTTTTCGCAATAAAAATATACCATAACTACATTTGAAACCAAAGCTTTCATTACACTCGGATATTTTGTTCATAACAACCCATAAACGTCCCACTGCTGGGCAGCAGACTCTATAATCCAAAGATAGTGGAGGCAAATCAGCTCAATATCACGCTAGCCGCAATTTTCCTTTTCCTTGTCTTGAAGTGATCTTGTCAGTTTAAGGTTAGGTCTATTCTAAATTACTTACCTCAACTCAATTTTTCTCATTGCGCAGTATGTGTAATCTTTAGGGAAATAATGGTGTAAAATTAAAATGCCCAAGAATTGTAAATGTACAACATTTTAATGCAGAAAAAGTTTTTACAATAGCTTTTGGCGAGATACGGACAGTAAGTCTTCAACTCCGTTGTGTTTGAAACTCAAAAGTCAAAGTCAAATCATTTATTTCAAATAGGTCCTTGTAAGGCACTTCAACGCCAGCACATCAACCTACTCCAATCTGTAAAATTTTCCCAATCAACATTGAACCTTATTCTTTAGAAAATCTATTAAAGAAATTTGACAGTTTGAGTAACTTGATGTGCTGGCGTCTGTATATCTATCTATATATATAAAAGGAGAAACTGATTCACTGACTGACATATCAACGCACAGCCGAAACTACTGGGACTAGGAACGTGAAATTTTCCACACAGCTTCCTTTAATAATGTAGGGGAGCACTAAGAAGGGGTTTTTGAAAATTCGACTTTTAAGGGGGTGAAAAGGGGGGATTTCGATTGTATGCAAAATCTTATTCCTTGAGTTAATAGACTTGAAACTTTGCACGAATACTTACCTAAGTAAATCATAAAGTTTGTCATTTTTAGTTTTTCTAAGCTACCCCCTAAACGGGGATTGGGGGGTGTCAAAGTTTGTATGAAAAAAAATTTACGCAAGGTCCGAATAACTCGAAACTCAGTATTTATACTTAAAATCGAAAATAAAGAATAATGCGTATCAACGTTTTTCGGAGACAACCCCTAACGGGGTGAAAAGGGTTAAAATATTTTAATGACGGCTGCGATTTACTCATTTTTCGTCATGGGTGTCGTTTTCGTAGTTTTCGATAGTGCTAAAGCCGATAGTGAGGTCAAAATGTAAATCCAAGATGGCGGCTGCGAAAGTTTTCTTATTTTTCGTCATGGGAGTCGTTTTCGTAGTTTTCGATGGTGCTAAAGCCGATAATAAGGTCAAAATGTAAATCCAAGATGGCGGCTGCGAATTCCTTTTATTTTTCGTCATTGGTGTCGTTTTCGTAGTTTTCAAGGGTGCTAAAGCCGATAGTGACATCAAAAAGTAAATCCAAGATGGAGGCTGTGAATATTTTCAAATTTTTCGTCATGGGTGTCGTTTTCGTAGTTTTGGATAGTGCTAAAGCCGATAGTGAGGTCAAAATGTAAATCCAAGATGGCGGCTGCGAATTCCTTTTATTTTTCGTCATTGGTTTCGTTTTCGAAGATTTCAAGGGTACTAAAGCCGATAGTGACGACAAAAAGTTAATCCAAGATGGCGGATGTGAATATTTAAAAAAAAATCGACATGGGTGTCGTTTACATAGATTTATAATGTGCTTACGCCGAAAGGGAGGTCTAAATGTAAATCCAAGATGGCGGCTGCGACAAATTTGTCATTTTTCGTCATGGGTGTCGCTTTCGTAGTTTTTGAGGGTGCTAAAGCCGATAGAGAGTACTTCGTACGAATACGTATCTTAGTAATAAATGGGGATTAGGGGTGTCAAAGTTTGTATGAAAGATTTTGTATGCGAGGTCTGATTTACTCGAAACTCAGTATTTATACTTAAAACCGAAAACAAAGAATAACGTGTATCAATATTTTTCGGAAACAACCCCTACCGGGATGAAAAGGGTTGAAATATTTTATTTGCATCGCACTGACCTATATCAAGATACACGCAACGACATCTATTTTTTGGAATTTGCTATTCACAATTGGGCCCGATAGGTGACGCTGCAATCGAAGTTCAAGACGGTATTCTGTTCATGACACGTGCACAATTTCTGAGCAGTACCTAAACTAACCTAACAAAAAGTACTAGGGTTTCATGAATTCACGATAGGTATAGTATTTCAATTATTAAACAATCAATCTGCCTAGCCTTTTCCCAATTATGTTAGGGTCGGCTTCCCGTGTAACCGGATGCAGCTGAATACCATTATTTTACACGGAGCGGCTGCCTATCTGACCTCCACAACCGAGTTACTGGGTAATACGATACCCCTTGGTAAGACTGGTTGTCAGACTTTCGGGCTTCTGACGACCCGTAACAACTGTCAAAGATCCATGAATGGCAGCCGGGACCAACGGCTTAACATGCTTTCCGAGGCATGGAGGAGTCTCGGTATGTCAAGATGGTCACCCATCCACAGACCATCCACGGCAACCGTAGCTTAACCTTATGGGTCGACCCGTGCGGCTGTTATTACTTAGTTTCCAGCTCCTCTACAATTCTTCTCTCAATTTCTATCAATTCATCCATTTCTATCATTAGACATCGTGCACAATTTCTGAACAGTAACCTAACAAAAAGTATAATCATTACGTTATGCTACTAATAGGATTTGGCGATTTGGATTTAGGCGACAGATAGTTTATAACCTGCACAAAGAATACTTTTTATCCCGGTAGTACGTTTCTTTGGTTTTCCGACATCCACGCGAGCGAAGCCGCGGGAAAAAGCTAGTTAGTTATATAATTATACAGTATGTTAACTAACAGAGGGCGTTCCTGTTAACCCGCAATAGAATAGCGTCCATACATGCTAGAAAAAATATTAAAATCGAAAAAAAAAAAAAACTTTTTTTAATTTTTTGTTATAAAATATTCACAAAAGATATTAATTTCTTAGGTAAAACAAACACTCTGTATACGCGCACTAGTCGCACTTGTCTTTCCACGTTGAAAGACAAGTGCGCGTGTACAGTGTGTTATATTTACGCATCAATTAAAAAAAAATTGAGAAAATTTTATAAAAAAAAAAAAAAAAAATTTTTTTTCGATGTTTATATTTTTTCTAGCATGTATAGACACTATACTATTGCGGGTTAACGGGAACGCCCTCTGTTAGTTAACATATTGTATATTATGTGAAAACGATGCACCTAGAATAAAATTACTATACCACAATAGGTAAAAATAATTAAAAATAAAAATGAAGCAACGACAGATAAATTAATTATGTGATAAATACATAGTGCTCACATATTTACAAATATAGTTAAACTAGACGTTTTTACAAAAAAAAAATTCAAAAAATTTACAGTTAATCTGAGTCAATATATGAGGAATTAATCACAGAAAGTAAAATCAATGTCATATACTAAAAAAAAAATACAATTAAATTAACGACCAGTTTGATTTTGTCTAGATCCTAAATTGTCTTGTGGAGCAGGACCAGCATGTTTCCAAGCATTCTTATCTTGGATATAATACAGGTACATTTGCCCAAGGTGTACTCCAGGGACAGATGATGGAGCAGGAAGGTGGCCACAGGAACTCTTCAACTAAACGAGATAGCTCCGTTGTGTTCCTATGGATTTTTCTTAACAAGTACATTCGGCCAATGTGTAGTCTAGGGTCAAATGCAGGAAGGTGGCCTCAGGAACTCATCAACTTAACGAGATAGCTCCGTTGTGTTTCGACTGTTTGGATTTTTCTGGACAAGTACATTCGCCCAAGGTATAGTCCAGGGTCAGATGATAGAGAAGGAAGGTGGCCACAGGAACTCTTCAACTTAACGAGATAGCTCCGTTGTGTTTGGGCTCGTCAATCTCAAAGTTTTTATTCGAAAACGTAAGTGAGTGTAAAAATAGGTGTTGTAAATACAATGTGTAAGTATAGAGATCAATATGTTTTGTCGCTGACGGCGTACAAATATCAATAAAATACTTAGGTCTAAAATTATATAAAAGTAATAAAACTAAATGTTAGTTAAAACTAAAAGACAAAATCTGTTAAAAGGGTTTACGTCGTACGGCATTTCATATAAACTTTCAAGCCCTTATTTTTCGAAATGACTAAACCAATTTTAATTAAACTTCATATGCATGTGCAAGATACAAAGGTCTAAAAACTTAGTTAAGAACATTTTCGAAATGTCTTATTTAAAAACAGATAACTAGAAATCTCTGTTTCTATCAAATCAAATCAAATCAAATCAAATGTTTATTTGCCAGAAATACATTGTTTTGGTACAGGTGAGATCTTATAACCTAAATGTCATTGTATTCTGCCTGCAAGCAAGCGTGCAAATTTTTTATTAAGTTTACATACATTCTGGTTTTATTACTATTATTATCATATACTATTACCATGCATTTATATACTATTTTATTTAAATTGTTAATAATCTTATAATTAAAGGTAAGTACCACTAACTTTCAATTTTATATTCCATAAATTCCTTAAAGCTATAAAAACAACACTTTAGAAGCCATTCTGTCAATTTTGTCTTGAACACATTATCCTGTAACAATTTTAAATCGTTTGGCAAGTTATTGTAAATTAAAACACACATATTAAATACATTTTTCTTATAGATATCCTTATGACAGGGTGGCTGATACAGTAGGTTGTGAAACTTAGCCCTTTTTTGTCTAGTTAGGACCTCACTACGTTGTTTAAAGTAGTGCATGTTTTTTTTTGTGAAGATGCAGATATCTTTTATATACATGCAAGGTAGTGGAAGAATTTTACATTTTTTAAATAATGGTTTGCAACTATCTAGGAACCAAGCCTTGTTTATAACCCGGATGCATCGTTTTTGAATTTTAAAAACTCTGTCGGTATCGGTCGAGTTGCCCCACATTATTAACCCATAGCTCAGTACGGATGACACATAACCATGGCACGGTAGACGGTAGAATAACTAAGCCATATCTTAGAAATAAGTGCCTACAGCCGCGCGGTACGTAAACATGGGATAGGGCTGCCCGCCTCCAGTATTTTAATTACATTTGCCTACTTTGTGTTTCCATTTAGTTTTGTGATTGTAAATATACTTTTTTTATCTACACAAATAAATAAAATACTTTGTGAATTGAATAACAAAACAAAACACAAATGCCCGAGGTTTTAAAACAAGCGTACCTACCGTATTAATTCATGAACCTCCTATAACTACCTATTTCACTCGTGTTATCACTTTCCTTTACTCTATTCACTTTATCTACGAAGTGTATAGAGTGCCGCGAGTTTCTTGTGGCACTCTAGTGTCACTGCCTCGGCTCGGCTAGGGTACCGTGAGCGTTGCATTGTCACTGTCACTTGTTATTTAGGTTAGGTTAGGTTAGAACTGTGACCACACAACGCACGAGCCGAGCGAGCGTAGCGAGCGGTGCCGCGGTAGCGGCCGGCGAAGTGCCAGGGTCCCTTTAGGCACAAGAGAATGTAATGTTTTGGGAATGTGGTGTTTTACAGCGATTTAACCTCGACAATCAAACAAAATACCAAGTGACGTGACTTAGTGACAGTGACAATGACAATCCAATGCTTGCGGCACTTTGGCCGGGCCGAGGCGGTGTTACTAGGGTGCCTGTAGTGGCACTTTATCCGTTAGGAATAGAGTGCCACTGGTGGCACTCTATACACTGCCCTTTATCTATTAATCCAGACATCTTTTTTTCGGGAGATAAAAGGAAATACTTATCCATTAAAAATACACACAATATGTACCTACCTACCAGTAAGTAAAATTATTTTATAGTAAGACTATAAAATAATTTTGTTGTTGTTGTTTGTTAATAATAATACCTTTCAAAGTTTCCAGGTAATCTAAAAAAAGTTATCTCTGGATGCGTTATTGCCAAATTCATGCAACCAAAAACAGCAACAATATATCCTACTCGTCATATTAAATATGTACTTGAATTTATTTTTAGTGTAAAAATCGCGCGGTTATTGTTAAAAAAACAACACACCGTTCGTTCGTCACTGCGGCACAGACGCGACTGTCTGCGTACCTCGCGCATACCTCGATCGAGGCGCGTAGGTATAGCTCGCGCTTCGTCCGTTTCTATGAAGTTGGCCTACCGTCTACCGTGACCATGGTAAGCCGATAAGGCAGCTTCTACAGAAACATTTTGTCTTAATTTTTTTAACGCAAACACAAACCTATCAAGTCTCTGACAAATTGACTCGATATGGCTTTTCCAATTTAGATGTTTATCTACATTAATTCCTAGAAATTTTAGGTCGTCTACTTGTTCTACTTTTTTACCTTTAAATATAATGTCTAATGTTAATTGTTTAGTATTTTAGGAGTTAAATTAGGAGAAAAAAAATATGGAAAATTTAAAATCGGTCTGATTTGGCTGTAACACTATTTTTCGAAAATATTCTTAACTAAGTTTTTAGACCTTTGTATCCTGCATATGCATATGAAATTTCATTAAAATCGGTTCAGTCATTTCGAAAAATAAGGGTTTGAAAGTTTGTATTAAATGCCGTACGACGTAAACCCTCTTAACGCTAAATTACAACTTATCCTAAAACAAAGTTAACAATTTTGCGTACTTACATAGAAAAACATAACGTTTCTAATACATTATGTATACACATAATTATATGCATATATATTTAGAGAAAACAAATACACGCACACAATTACAGCTCTTACTACCTAATTCTTCATGCACTTTATCCTTTTTTATATGGATTTAAAAGAATCAGAATAAAAGTCACTTACTCCTTATTTACTAGACTATTCAATTACATAGATCTCATGTGTGAGTGTTTGTGGACCACACATGTCTATTGTATTTTTGTAATGATGTCAATTAAACTTCCGAGGTAATTGCGTAACACACTAACAATGGCAATCGATGGTAATGCCTTTTTATTTTGACAGTTCATCCAAACGAAAAGTTTGCCAAAATTGTGTTAAGGCACACGTAGTTTTTATAACTGCGAAATTTCTTTAATATGCACCACGATATCACTCCGTATATCAATGCAGCTATTATGAGCGTATTCGAAATGTATACTATAGGAGTTTCCATGCTGAATGTCACTGACACAGTGTAGATTGTTTCACTTTAAGTCACGTTAACAGTTTTTCGCCACTAAGCACTGCAATGCTCTTAAAAGGTGTCGCCTTCAAAACTGTCGATAGATCAAAAATATTTCGTTTATATAGCGGCTCCAAAACGAATAAAATGAGTTGTTTAATTGCACTTTAGTCAAAACTTGTTTGACCTTTCCGGTTTTTATTTATATCCTTATTCTTATTATATATTATAAAACAAAGTCCTCCGCCGCGTCTGTCTGTCTGTCTGAACCCAATAAACTCAAAAACCGAACGGATTACCGAAACTCCTTCCACGTCCTGGGTGCTACTCAGCAGGATCACCATTTGTTGTGCGTTATTAACTAAAGCTGCCAAAGACGACAAATCAAGCGTGATTTGTCGTCTTTGTCAATAGGAGCGCCTACTGACACCAAAATACCGAGATAACTGGGACTGATTTCTTCCTGCTTTTAGCATTCCTACAGCTCTCTGCACATTAAAAAAAACCGGTCAAGAGCGAGTCGGACTCGCGCACCGAGGGTTCCTTAAGGAGCTTCTGTTCTGTGCCCAGAAACTAGTCCTCTAAATTGTATGAGTGCCCATACAACTCAGAGGACGTGCGTTAAGTGAAGTGAAAGCGTCGATCAAAGGGCGCCGAAAGACAATCTCGCTCAACCCTGATCAAGTGCTAGGGCCGCTGTTGATTAACACATAGGGCTAGGGCACTTTTAATCGCGGTAGTACGTTGCCGTGGGACATTATCCGACATCCACGCGAGCGAAGCTGCGGGCAAAACCGAGTCATAAAAAAGAAAATTATTCAAAAAACAAAAAACCCGACTGCAAAAACACATAACTGAAAAGAGAAAAACAAGCATTATAATCTATAGAATTTTAGTATCGCAGGCGGGGACAAACTAATAACCGGAAATACGGTGTAAGTTTTGTTTGTCCCCGCCTGCGATACTAAAATTCTATAGATTATAATGCTTGTTTTTCTCTTTTCAGTTATGTGTTTTTGCAGTCGGGTTTTTTGTTTTTTGAATAATTTTCTTTATTTCAAGCTTTTTAGTTTTATTAATATATCGCCGTCCCTGGAGAAAAAAATGACAACTGCCATTATCTTAGTTTTAGTGTAAATTATGTCAATTTTGGGATCTGTGAGTGCTATAAATACATCTTCTCAAATTGTTTGGTAATTTTTATACGTTATTTACGAATTTACTAAATATTACAATAGTACTTATTCAAAGATTTAACACAGGCCTTAAATTACGAGAATACCTAAAGTGTTAATATAATATTATCAAAATGTATTCCGATTTGTTAGTATGACAAACAGTCATAGAATTATGTTCTCGTGAAAACTCGGTCGGGAATTATACTCTCGTGAAAAAAATTACGACTAGATCATTATCTAGTCGATTTTTTTTTAAATGATAAATGCATTTATCATTATAAACGGAACGAGAATAAAATAATAAATGCATTTATCATTATAAACGGAACGAGAATAAAATAATAAATGCATTTATTATTATAAATGCATTTATCATTTTATTCTCGTTCAAAACCATTCAGTCGCTTCGTTGTGTTAGTAAAACGACTTTTATGGTTTTGAAAAGTAAGACATATTGTCATCCTCTTCCTTCACTTAGATTTTACACAAACGCAATATAAGCTAAGTTCCTGGATTCTGGTTCGTTACGTGCTTCTTTCATAGGGAGGCCTATGACTGGGTGCCTCCGAGTCCTCTATACATAGCTCATTAGGGTGCTAAAGTTGCACAAAATAGACGCAACTCTACACATCTTCTTGATGTCGTGTATGGGGCAGTGGAGGATGGTCCTTCTGTATCCAAGATGTCGACAGATCCGGGGGATTGATGAAACGACCAGGACTGAGCGGGTTCAGGGCGATAGTTTCAGTCCGCTTTGGTTTTGCTTAGCCTTGAAACCTCTAAGCACAAGGCTAGAGTCTCAAGAGAGATACAAGTATCGGCTATCAGTTGAGAAGAGGTGGTCAGGTGATATCTGACCTCCTTTACATGAATGACTTGAAACTCTTTGCCCCCAACAATTTGCGACTGATGGAGCTGCTGAAGATAGCAGAAACGTTCAGTAGCGCCATCACGATGGAATTTGGTGTGGAAAAACAAGCAGTCATGCATGTAAAGCGAGAGGGATTACGGAATCCGTGGGAATCCAACTCTCGGATTCCATTCATCTAAGATCACACTCCTCAACCGAAACCTACAAGTATTTGCGTGTGTTGTTGACTGTCGAAAGCATAAGGCATCACTGCTGCCGACATGAAACCTTGAGGAAGCGCTTCTTTGCTTTGGCCGCCTGAATAAATGTTAAATATATGTAGTCTTTTATCAGACGGAAACTAGGTGCGTGCCTTAAACGGTGGCTCATGCTGGTTTTGATGTATTCTTTCGGCATACTAAAATAAATTCAGACGAATGGATAATTTAGATGCTCTGGATAGGAAGGTCCGTACATTGCTGACGGCATATCAGATGCATCACCCACGGTCATCAGTGATGAGACTGTACATCCCGTAAAAGTATGGGGGTTGAGGTTTAATAAACGCTGAAACCCTCCACAACCGCGCTTCACATGGCGCTGGCGCCAGCCTACAGTACTTGATACTAACGATCGAAAGGAAGTATGGCAAGGTAAAGATTTTCACGGAAGCTTTTTCTGGGCTCTCCATGGGCCTGGTGTAGACATTTTGGCGACTGTATCCTGGCTGCATTTCGGCGAACTCTTTGGGGAAACCAAAGGTTTTGTCTGTGCGATTATAGACGAGGTTCATGATGAATAATTATCGGAAATACATTGTCAAGGACGGTACGCTTGACATCTGTCGGGCAGGCCACCGTCCCAGTGAATCAATCCGACATATTGTTTTCGGTGGTTCTCGTCTTGCTAACGGCAAGCCATCGTCCCGGTGAATCAATCCGACATATTGTTTCCGGTTGTACTCGTCTTGCTAACGGCGAGTACTTGCACAGACACAATCTATTCGCTAGGATTATCCACCAGTAACTTGCCTTGCAGTACAATCTTGTGGAGTCCGAAGTACCATACTACAGAACACAATACATAATATAGTATGTGCCCGACCCTGTTTTAGAGAATGGTATTACTACATTGTACTGGAATCGATCTATCATCACTGACAGGACTATTGTAACCAATAAGCTTAATATTGTGGTGATAGATTGACGAGAGCACCGTGCAATGATTGTTGATATCACTATCCCTCATGACGAGAATCGCGTGATCGCGAAAATCAAGTATTGACTTAGCACACGAGGTTGTCGACATGTAGGACGTGGACTCTGCAATCATTGTATCGATAGCCGTTACGGTTAACGCTGCTCCCACATCTCCGCCGCGAAACCGTGGCAGCGGAACCGCAAAAATTCCGCCATGACTTGTCCGTTGTACGAAAGGCGAAACGGAAGCGAAACTGCCTGCTCTATCGTACAGATTTGATTATGATTTTATCTCTTTCTCGCGTGATTTCGCCGATCTGCTGGGAAGCCGTTTACACCTCCGCACGCAGTCCGCCGGTTTTTTACGGTTCCGCGTTTGTTCCGCATAGATTCGCGACATAATGTGGATATGTTTCGCAGCGGAATTGACATCGGAATTGGTTCAGCGGTTCCGCTGCCACGGTTTCGCGGCGGAGATGTGGGAG
This sequence comes from Conistra vaccinii, assembly GCA_948150665.1. Lineage (NCBI taxonomy): Eukaryota > Metazoa > Arthropoda > Insecta > Lepidoptera > Noctuidae > Conistra > Conistra vaccinii. Next base: position 17,932,578 of record OX411339.1, read on the forward strand.
CAGCGTAATGGCCTAATAGCGGAGGGCCTCGACCAACACCTCAGGAGGGTCTCATTGCGCGGCTGGGCTGGGCTTAACTCAGAAAACTGTTTTCCTGGACTCGGCATGCATAGAGAGGAGGTTCCTCTCTAGAGACCTGATCACCGGTAGCTCGAACCCTGTTGCCGATACCGGTGGGCTGCTAATTTTAATAATTTTAAATGAAATGAACATAAAAAATAACCTTTTCTCAAAGCTGAAAATCGTCTCTCTACGACGTCCATTATTTATGGAGCAATTGACGAAAACATGTTTTTTATTTTTCCTGAAAAGTTGCGTTTTTGTAGTTATCGTTTTATTCTCCGGGGACGGCGATATCTAAATTTGTAATTGACTCATTACTAGCTTTTATTTGATACCAATATTGTTATAATTTATTAAAAAAAAAACCTTCCCCTCCTTTTTTTTTGTATTTGCAGATACAATATATAAATATTATATAGCCTATGACACTTCTACAATTAAGACAAATCTAACGACACCTCATATGTTAAAATCCATCAAGCCGTTTAGGCTACAGAGCGTGCCAAAGAAATAGACATACATACATACATACATACATACATACATACATACATACATACATACATTCTCTCGAAAAACATTACCCTCCTTCTGGGGCAGTCGGGTAATAAACCATAATTTTTAACCAATCATAGACATCTATACATTTTGTCTAAATAACATAAATCTCGGTCTTAATGGCCCAGTGGTTAAGGCCTCGCCTCGGCCCTCATGCACGAAGTTGTGGGTTCAGATCAATAACCAATTGGACTATTTCAATTTATATATATTTATTTATTTATGTACATAATATAACTTAATTACTGTAACAATAGCCTCGGACTTATACAGTCGCCAATCACAGGATAACCAGCAATCACAGAAATAGGTGATATGATAACACATAAATACTAAAACTAAACACACTAGAATTAAGAATTGGGAAATTATGGTAGAATACTTCTAAAACTTAAGATTAATAACAGGAAAAATAAAATTATAAGACGAACAATATTGCAATTTTGCCCACTTACTTAAGACTACTTGGTTAAAAACTCATAATGACCCAAAAATGGAAATGGGCTGGGCATGTCCAAAGATCACCAGGGAACAAATGGTCCAGAATTGTCACTAATTGGTACCCTATTCACAAGAAAAGACGGAAAGGAAGGCCATTCAAAAGATGGAGTGATGATATAGTTGCCACAGTGGGAAATGCCTGGAGCAGACTGGCAAGAGACAGAGCGAAATGGAAGGAAATGGAGGAGGCTTTCACCGCCAGAGCGGTCCTTACAACAAACGCGTTAACGCAGTTTAATAACATAATTATACTAACAAACTAGAATAAGTATAATACTAACACTACAAATAATGTTTAGAATTAATGTAAAATATGTGTAAGGAATAAATAAAAATACATTATATTACATTACTTGGTTATGTCTTAACCAATGTAAGCTGAAATAAATATGAGATCTTAAAGGTAGTTTCTAAAATAAATTATAAAAAGGTCAAATTATTATTTTTATATGTATTTTCTTAGTTTATCTTGGACATTAGTGACAACGGTGAAGGAAAAAATCATGAGGAAACCTGCACTTTTATTGAATATCTGATATCATCATCCCGTCTTGAGCAAGAGAGGTGATCAATGCTCGTGCCTTTTTTTATGAGAAGAGGCTTATCTACAGTAAGACATTTATACCTACACTGGCATTTTACTTTTGTTTAAACTTAAAACATAAGTACCTAAGTAAGCAAATATTTAGTGCAACTGCTTAAACATTTATTAAGATAATTAAACAAATAACAGTTGAATGAATAACAATCTTAAGCTAAAACTCGATAGAATAGTAACATCAACTGAATGTTCTGCAACAATTGTTAGAAACAACTTATTATATATTATACTTATAGGTAAAATAGCAAAATAAAATCTAAGAAACATTAAAAGTAGGTACACATTCATAAATAAAATGTTAAACTAAAGAAGTATTTCAATTAGATTAAACCATGTCAATTAAGGTAAAAATAAATAAAACAAGTATTTTTTTTTATCGAAATATAAAGACTTACTTATTTTTTATTTTTTTTACAATAACGCAACTTGGAGACTCACTAAAACAAAGGCACTTTCTACATCCCACTTTTAAATATTTTGGATAAAAATAGATATATTTAGAGAATTCTATGGAAAAAGATTAAATTGTTTTTCCATTAAATTCTTACAATAAATTGGAAAGCACAGTTTACAACATGAAAGCTAATAATGTATTACAAACATTCGTTAATTCAGAAACATAAGTTATTTGTCCTAAGTTTAAATCCATGTATAATTATGTCATTGTAATTTGTATACAGCCGCTTGCAACACGAATCACTACATACATCATTTTGTCTCGGTCACCTTCAAACGGTTTTGAATGAAATAGAACGACGTCTGCATTATTTCGTTTAGCGCTAAACATATTTATTGATCTTTATCTTTATCTATCATCATAGACTGCGTCGTTGGTCTAGTGGACGCAAGCGCTACTGCTGAGCATTGAGGTCCTAGGTTCGATTCCCAGGTCGGGCAAGTGGGTTTTTCCACCAGGAATTTCTCAGTAGCAGCCCGGAGTCTGGATTTGTACCCGATCGATGGCAATAAGCCCGCCCCCTATTACATGGGATTTACGAGTAAAAACAAGGCGTAATGTTATGTGTTTTTTTTCTGTGTATTGATTTGTGTTGCAAGTGAACAAAATACAGAGTGGCAGGGACATTGACGCGATAACGATTACCATAGACCATAGATTCAGTCAAAGACATTAAATTATTTGTATCAATAGACGGGACATAGCGTACAAAATCGTAATCCGATACATTTGTCCTAGTGGACAAAAGTCGCTTAGTCTAGTATGGTACGCCTGCATGTCAAGACGCATTCATGACCACCAAAAGAAAATTATTTTCGAACTATTAATGCAGAATTGTGCATTATGGTATTGTTAATCTCATACTGAAAAAATGACTAGACGTAACCACGGTTTATTTTCGTTTGTACTACCTATTTTGTCATAATAAATTATTTAAGTAAATTAAATAATTTTCTCAGTTATGTCAAACTATCTGACGGTTAGTAATCAAATGTCAACGTCGGTAAAAGCGTATCATGTCAAACTAGTAAATTAAGTCATTTTGTTATAATATGGTAGATGGCGTCACTGAAACATGGGATCACAGTTTTTCTATGACATATCTTCTGATAGCCCAATGATATTAAATTAATATCATTGTGATAGCCTCTCTATAGTATCTTAAATCTCTTTGGATTCAGTACATGATTCAGAAACCCCTGCTTTAAAATTTTTCGTCGGTTATTTAAGAAAAAATCAGCTTTTTCATTTTGACCTTGCACTTTTCTATGAAACAGCAGATTTTTTTTAATAGCCGGTGAAAAATTTCAACGCATGGGTTCAGAATCATGTACTGAAACAATGGTAACAGTTTTTTTCGCGTCGATGCTACCCTGTAGATTACTCGATGAAGATGGTAGTCTTCAATTAATTAGGTATTTATACAAAAATACATGTTACAATAATAATACATACATGTACCTGCATGTACATACAACGACCGTCGGCTATCATCAAGGCTTCCGCAAACATGCGCGACTCGACAGTGTGACGCGATTGTGGTAGAACAATATTTTCATAAAGTTTTCATAGAAATTATTCTACTAGAATCTTGTCACGACTGTCTGCGGGACGAGCTTTAAGGCTCACGAGTAACTCTCTCATTCATCACGATATCGTGATCCCTATGCCTTGCTGATAACGACTGACGATTTAATTTATTTAAATATAATTCATACCACATTTCTCGATTACTCTTTACGACAACCAAATAAACGCTCAATAGTAATAGGTTTAAGTTATACAGTAATACCTGTAGAAAAAATATTATTTTGTTTTCGCTGTTTATTGTTTTAAACGAAATTCTGTTATATTTGTGAAACCCAAGAATAAAATTCAAACATTCTTCTCTTTTGGTAATTTCATCATATCCTTCATTTTCATCACTTTCGTCATAGTTTTTTATTTCGTCACTTCCGTATTCTTCACTTTCGTTAGTTTCGTAATCTTCATTTCTTTCGTCACTTCCATCATATATTTCACTTTCGTCACTTTCGTCACTTCCGTTATATTCTTCACTTTCGTCACTTCCGTTATATTCTTCAATTTCGCTATTTACGTCAGATTGTTCTATTTCGTTACTTTCGCCATTTACGTCATATTGTTTTATTTCGTTACTATATGTACTTGTAGTTAAATTATCACTTTCGTAATATTCTTCACTTTTGCCATTTACGTCATATTGTTCTATTTCGTTACTATATGGATTATCATTTCGGGAAATTATTTTTCTTTGGCCACATTCGTCATAATGTGATGAGTACGTGTTTGTGTGATTCATAAACGAAACAAAGTGAAACGACAACAATAAGATGTTGCCCAATACTAATATTAAAGTGGCGATGTACAAGCCACGCCATTTGTTGATAGCTGTAGGTACTCTCGCGTTTGAACTACGACAAAGTGAATATACAATTAAAATGTAAAGTAAACAACTAATTGTCACAGTTAAAAATAAATTAATAAATCCTACATATGAAATAAACTGAAAAGACAACAATAAGATGTTGCCCAATATAAATATTAAAGTGACGATGTACAAGCGACGCCATTTGTTGATAGCTGTAGGTACGCTCGCGATCGAACTACCACATAGTGAATAAACAATTAAAATGTAAAGTAAACAACTTATTGACATAGTTAAAAAAATTAAAATAAATCCTACATCGCTTGGATTTACATTAGATTTAAAAAAAAAACCAGAAGTAACCAAAATATGAATAAGTGTTGTTATTAGAGACAGAACCCAACCAAACAGGCCGCTTTTCAGATATTTCCATCGTGGCACATTGAATACTTTTACAATGTCTGCGTAGAACATGTAGCAAATAACTATCAGCCAGTGATGCTTTACTGTCGTTAAATACATTAAAAGATAAAGAGTGATAATGGAAAACCAACATCCTTGACTAATGTTCGTTAAGGAACTTTCTTTGATATAATTTGTGATATGCATCATTGAAGAGATGAAGAAGTTTGCTAAAATTGCGTTGAGGCACACATAGTTCTTGTAATTACGGAATCGCTTCATCAACCACCATGACGTCACTCCGTATATTAACGTACCCAGGGTCACCACAAACATAATGTAGTATGTGGAAAGCTCTAGAGTTTCGTACAATTCCCGAACATAAGACATTTGGAAGATCCATTTCAGAGCTTCGTTAGATATGTAATGACCAGGTATGCGACACTTATAAGACACTTTTATTATATAATTTTCTATATCATTCATTCTTAGTTTTGTTGTTACTTCAGAAACTGACGATGGAACAATATTAAAACCAAACGCTACTAAACAAATTAAAGACAATTAGTTCTTACGCTAGGTACTTTTAGAACTTAAAATTAATTATTAAAAAAAAAATACTGTTTGTAATGATGTTATCTTAGGTAGTCAAACGGATGTCCACGGTAACAATAGGATGATGATTTCCTAGAAGGTAATTAAGTGACTCGCACAGTGTACAATGTAGTGAAGTAAGTGTACTCAATAACTATTCACCATCATCTGCGTAGCGTTTTACCAGCTATGTTGGGGTCGGCTTGCAGTGTAATCGGATGCAGCTGAATACGAATGTCTATCTGACCTCCACAAACCAGTTAATGGGTAATTCGATACCTCTTGGTAAGACTGGTTGACAGAATTTCGGGCTTCTATCCGTAGTAAACGTTGTTAGCACAAACTTCATGCGGATTGTAGTGAACTGGAGAGTAACTAATAGTGTCTCAGTGTCTTCACTCTCTGTAGCAGCACGCACTCTGGTGCCGTTGTCAGGCGAATGTCACTTGCACAGTTTTAATCAATTCACGTTAAGATTACGAAAACGTTTTTGTGAACAGCTTCACTTAAAGCACTGCCAAGTCCGTTGATGCGCGTTGCCCCACGGGGGTCTGGCAACAGTAGTTAATTAATTGTATCTCACTAGTCAACGTGTAGAATGATGCTGCTTCCGAAGCTGTCGATGGACCAATGGTAATCTTATTCAAACGCCGCAAACCGGACAAAAGAATCATCTATCTACATATAGCTATACGTATTATAATAATAATTAAAGATGCGTTGTAAAACTCGTTCCGAAAGAGGAAACTTAATCTATCTATATATATAAAAGGAGAAACTGACTTACTGACTGACATATCATTGCTGGGACTAGGAACGTGAAATTTTGCAAACAGCTTCCTTTTACAATGTTGGGGAGCACTAAGAAGCGGTTTTTGAAAATTCTACCTTTAAGGGGGCGAAAAGGTGGGCACGTCACAATTGCAGCGATAAGTCCCTTCCTCGAGAAGTGGCTAGAGAGGCGCCACGGCGTCCTCACCGGACACGGTTGTTTCGGGAGATTCCTGTTCCGAATAAGGCGGGAGGAAACGCCCCGGTACCACCACGCGTTATGTTCCACGCGCGCCTGAAAGAGATGTCAGCATAACTGACGGGGTCCGCTAGGGCTGATGCCTGCCGGGGTTGCGGGAAAGTTCGAAAAGGTTACCGTGACCCTGTCAACGTTCAGGCAACTGAAGGAACACGGGTGGGTTTTAGTCAGTAAGAGAAAGAAAAAAGAGGGTACCTATTGCGTTTGTATGGAAAACCATAATCCTTGAGTTAATAAACTTGAAACTTGGTACAAAAAGTGCTAGGCTTGCATGAATTCAAGATAGTATTTCAATCATTAGACGTTGTGCATAATTTCTGAGCAGTAACCTAACAAAAAATACTTAGGCTTGCATGAATTCACAATAGTATTCAATCATTATGCTATGCTACTAATAGGATTTGGATGAGGCAGACAGATAGTTTATAACCTGGATGAACGTTTCCATGTGATAATTTCCGACTTCCACGCGAACTAAGGCGCGCGAAAAAGTTAGTTTAATATAATATTTAATAACGAATTTTCGATAGCGAACAATATAGGTATAGAGCATGCGAATATTACTTTAAAGTTCAAGGAAAAAATGGAATAAAACTAGTTAATCAAGTAAGTTTTTGACTTTTTAAACAGTAAGAGGCCACAAGGGGATTTTAGTATTTAATCAAACGCGGCAGATTAACATATGTTGAGTACCTGCATCATATATTATAAACCCTCACAGAGAGGAGGCCTGTGTCCCAGCAGTGGGAACATTAATAGGCTGATGATGATGATATAAACCCTCTATATAGGGCAACGCGTCTATAAGGCATCCCGATAAAATAAGTAAAAAAAATCGATAGTTATATAGAAATACACATACATTTTGACGAGATATGCGAACATAAAAGTAGGGAACAGCTGATATATTTTTCGCGATTTCAGCGTTGGACCCATAGTGAAAGTTGTTCATAATGATGAGTACCATGACCCCTTAAGAGGTTTAGTGTAAACAAAAACTAAGGTTGTTGTTGTTGTGTTGTTGCAAAGTTATTTAATTTTAGTATTACAATGGTTTTAGTTAATTATCCAAAATATGTTTTCATAATAAAGCTCCGACTATATTACGTTATAAATAAATAACACTAATAACAAAAAGGTCGCGTAGAGGTCCTTGAGACCTGACGCCCTAGCGATATTCAGTTGACTTTAGGGTTTCCTAATCATTACTTAAATAAGATCTAATAAACATTGCTTATCTTGAACAAAGAACGAAAGCGGACCTTAATAATAATATAATCACCCCACCGCCGTATCTCAACGTTGACGTCGTGGTGGGGTTTGCGCGCTCCGAATTCTATGTTTGTGCCGGTAGAGTTAACTTTGCCGGAACAGATCTAGGATGAGGAGCCAGACCAAGAAAGATACAGAAACCCGCAGGGCAGCATCAGTCTGGCGAGCTGTTGGGCAGTAGCGACCCCACGGACCCTATCTCCCGGGAGAGTTCTTGTTCCTCACCTCTGGCTTGCCTTTATTGGCCGGCTGGAGTGAACACTGACGAGGAACAAAGCTCCCACCTCATTCTTGCCTTTATTGGCCGGCTTGAGTGGAGATTCGCAAGAGCAAACGTGCTCGGAGGAAGGAAGTATTCCAGTAAGATGCTGATAGGGATCTTGACCGTACTTCCGGGATTGTCCTGATAGCCGTGGAATACCGCTCCTCTCCTCATAAGCACCTCAGGACATGTTGCCATTTGTCGCTACGACACTTTGTGCTAGCGACCGTTTTCGGGGGCCCATTATTGAGTCTGCAAGTCACCCCCTGCCATTTCACTTGTGTTTTATACATTAAATATTGGTTAGGCAGGGGCCATAGTCTTTCTATAGTTCTAAATAACCAGTTCACTTAGCCACCCAAACCCATAAACCAATATCTTTGTTTCCATATCCTGCAATAGTCCTACACCAACCGGGGGTTGTCCTTGGGTGCACTAGTATAGTGCGAACAGGAATAACCGTCGTCGGTTGGTGGCTCATTTCATTAAACACGTCTAACGGACCTCTGTAAGTTGGCTTCGGCCCCTCGTACGCCTTCCAAAGGTCTGGGGCCCTAGGGTCCCGAGAAATGTCAAAGATATAATAATAATAATTTAATATAAAAATAAAAATAAATTATTATCATATTCTTTTCGTGTTGATGGCTATCTAATCAAATAGTACGTAACCCATTGATTACCTATTATTAAAAAAAAACATACTCAGAAGATTAATTTATACGTATAAACAATGTCAGGGCTACGATCTGCTGAGCCTTCCCAAAAAGAGCTTGCTAACCTCATGGCAAGCGCAGTGGCAAAATTTAAGTAAACAGAAGGGTGCTTTTTATTACGCAATACAGCCCACTGTTACACCCAAGCCTTGGTTCTATTCATACAAGAAAATATCCAAGAAGATGATATCAATTCTTTGTCGTCTCCGTATAGGCCACTGCTGTTTTCCGGTTTTTCTCCACATAATCCGGGTCAGAGATACATCGCTCTGCGAATGTGGGCTGGATGAAGAAAATATTGTAGAAAATATCTGTAATAACAAATAATTTCATAGTCAAAACTGAAGATAGGAAATTTCGGAAACTGTATAATGGGGGATCTAAATTTTGATAACAACGAAAGGATTTAAAAACAAAGGGACTTTTTTATGGTTCCAATAATTGGAACTACGGCATACAACATCCAAGTCGTCCACTTTTTGAACAAGGGGACTAGGGAGTGAGAGGATTTGGTAATGACTCTAGCCCAAAACATCGATGATGATACTGCCTTCTCAAGGCCAGCGGTGGTTCTGCGCACTCCACTTGCAATGCGTTAATTGGTGAGGACTTCATACAACCTGACATGATCCGTAGACACTTAGCCTGAATTCTGTCCAACCTAGTCAAAGCACCTCTGTTGCAGGGAATTAAAAGAAAAGACCCGTAGTCCACAACACTCGGGATTAAGGCGTTGTATACCAGTTTCATGGTGTAGGGATGTGCTCCCCACCAGAAAAAGTAGTTTTAGTATAGGAATAGTTAAAAACGTTCCTCATAAATCATTCCGTCCATTGGTGAAAACCGTTTGCAAATCTGTTCGGTTGTTTTTGAGTTTATTGGGTTCAGACAGACGCGACTGGGGACTTTGTTTTATAATAATATGGATAAGGATATATATAGATAAAAACCGGAAAGGTCAAACAAGTTTTGACTAATAAGCACTGCAATAAAACAACTCATTTGAATCGTTTTGGAGCGTTTGTATATAAACTAAATATTACTGTTCCATCCACAGTTTTGAAGGTAACGCCGTATTAATTGCAGTGCTTAGTGGCGGCTGTTCACAAATATTGTTAACGTGACTTAAAGTGAAACAATCAACACTGTACCAGTGACATTCAGCATGGAAACTCCGGTTCAGTTAGCTATATACATTATGAATTCTCTAATAATAGCTACGTTGATATACGGAGTGATATCCTGGTGGATTTTAAAGAAATTTCGAAATTACAAAAATTACGTGTGCCTTAACGCAATTTTGGCAAACTTTATATACGTTATCCTTTATCGGAACTTATTTGATTTATGGCAGCTAATGTTCGAAATTAAAATAAATCCGGACATTATATGGATGTGTTTCGCAGCAATGTTCATTATAATTGATTACTTTGCTGCAGTGAAGCACCATTGGTTAGTCGTGCTTTCTCATATGTTTTATGCAGACATTGTTAAAGTTTTTAATGTGCATATTCAAAGAAGATACTTGAAGAGTAGCGTCTTTGGCTGGGGTGGGTCTTTACTGATAATTGTTTTACATGTTTCTGTTGCTCTTGTTGCAGTTAAATTCGATGTATATGTTGATACTGATATTCCCATAAGTTTTTTAATTTTAATGTTACCTTTGTTACTGAACATTTTACTTTACATTGTAATTGTATATTCACTTTTTCGTGGCTCCAACACGAGCGCACCTACTGCTGTTAACAAATGGCGTCGCTTGTACATCGCCACATTAATATTTATATTGGGCGACGTCGCATTGTTGTCTACTTATGTTATGGTGTATATTGAACAACGAATATGGGTTCAGTACCCCGATTTCGACCGTTCGGTCCGGGGGGAAAAATATGAAGCAATATTTCTATTTTTATATATGTGGTCTCCCAATTTTCAAATAAGAACTATCCTTGTCGATAACGGTAAAGAAATATACAAATATCTAGAATTACTTAATCTTTTCCTTAATCCAATAGTATTGTCATTGTTTTTGGTATTTGTTAAAAGTAATCGAAAAGTGTGGTACGAGTTCTATGTACGTAAATTAAATAAATGGGTATCAGCAAGTCATCACGATGTCAGTGAGCACGAGAGAACTATTCGAATAGCTCTCTCTGGCGCCGGCCGGCTGTCAGCAAGCTCTCGAGAGCTTGCTGACAGCCGGCCGGCACCAGTAGTGCTTGCTATACAGCACCCCAATTGCGTAACACACTTGTAATCGCATTCCGAGGGTTTTGAAGGAAATTTCTAATCGATTGCTTTATAGGTTTGGACCGCAATTAACGTGGATGAACTGTCAAAATAAAAAGGCATTGCCATCGATTGCCACTGTGTGTTACGCAATTAATACAAGAGACATGTGTGGTCCACTAACACTGAGACATGAGACCTATGTAATTGAATAGTCTAGCTAGTAAATACGGAGTAAGTCACTTTTATTCTGACACCACATCTTTATAAAAAAGGATTTTTTTATTAATAAATGGATTTTGCCGAGCTATAATGACTAAACAATTGAATTTTTATATACAGACTGGTAACGTCATTATGGACACACCGTTTAATTTTAAATTTTTATTTTTACCTTGTATATTATTCAATAGCATAATTTATGTGTATATAATGTATCAGAAACGTTATGTTTTTCTATTAATTTAAATATGTAGATACGCAAAATTGGTAACTTTGTTTTAGGATACGTGTAAGTAAGTAATTTAGCGTTAACACATTTTATTATTTAATTTTAACTAACATTTAATTTTATTACATCAATGTTTTTAGATCTCAGTACTTCATTGATATTATTTTGTATGCCGCCGTCAGCCGTAAAACATAATATTGATCTCTATACTTACACATTTTATTTACAACACCTATTTTTATACTTACTTACGTTTTTGAATAAAAACTTTGAGTTTGACGAGCCCAAACACAACTGAGCTATCTCGTTGAAGAGTTCCTGTGGCCACCTTCCTGCTCCATCATCAGACTCTGGACTACACCTGGGAATGTACTTGTCGTATGTCATTTTACTGTGGGCTGCTGACATTAAATCCATCTTTATTTTGCCAAAGAGAACTGTCAGAAATGAAATTGTTTATTTAGGATCTTTGTCGTGGGGAATCTCTTAGGGAACTATTTAAAACGTTTAATATTATGACGGTACCTTGCTAATTCATTTATAAAAATATTATGTATGTAAAAAAATCTAGATTTTTTTAATGAAATAACTGATAGACATAATTTTAATACTAGAAATAAAGATAAAATAGATCAGCCTTTTTTCAGATTATCTCATACATCTTTTATGGGGTGGGGGTATACAACAAAAAACCTTGTGATATATATTGCAATTAAATGAAAGAAAATTCAAAAGTACACTTTGTTTCAAAAAGTTCAATTTTAATTCTTTTACCTATTGTGGTGTAGTAATTTTATTCTAGGTGCATCGTCTTCACATATAATTATTTAACTAATGTAGGTACCTATACAAAATATTGTAAAACATTTTAAAAGAGTAACGGTGGAGTTTATTGCCCATTCTTCTCCATACGAAAACTACCTTTTGGAAGGGGCGATTAGAATACTATTTTTTGTCGTTCAAAAGTACCTTACAAGGGCCTATTTGAAATAAATGATTTGACTTTTGAGTTGATACACAACGGAGTTGTCTCGTTAAGTTGAAGAGCTACAATAGCTTTTGGTGAGATACGAAGGACATTCGTATCTACAAAAAAAACTGTATCTGCATTAAAATGTTGTAAATTTGCAATTCTTGGGCATTTTCATTTTACACCATTATTTCCCTAAAGATTACACATACTGCGCAATGCGATAAATTGAGATGAGGTTATCTATATATATATAAAACAAAGTCGGGTTTGTTCGAACACTTATAACTGAAGAACGGCTGGACCGATTTTCATGGTTTTGGATTTGTTGGATTTGTCTCCGCCCCGAATAGCAGAATAACTATCAAATCATTGGAAAACTTCACGAAAAAATATAAAATAAAAGAAAAACATTTTCCCATACAAAATGTTCCTGGGTTTCGTAACTGTCAAACGTTTAATGTCCATCACGTCGATACGGTAAACTCTCCCCGTTATTAAAGAACGTATTTATATACAGGTTTCGAATCGACAACATGTATCCACAATATTCGGATAATGGCGTATTTTAGATTTTAAAAATATAAAATAATGTCAGTAATGAAAAAAAAAGGATTGACATAAATATATTGGTTGTTAAATATTAATGCGTGCGTTCAGAAATTTATTTTGTGTAAACTAAGGAAATAGTATATTATGCAACTAATGAATAAAGGACGGATTTAAAGCGAGGGCCATAGATGAATCACGATCAAGTGAAGGATTCTAACGACTGAATCACGACCGTAGGGAGTGATTCATGATGATTGAATCACGAGCGCAGCGAGTGATTCAAGTGTTAGAATCCTGAGCGACGCGAGTGATTCATGGCCCTCGATATAAATCCGTTTTATTCAAGAGTTGCATACTATACTTTATACCATGACTACGAGAAAAAGAAAGATTTAAGCGAAAATAGACATTTAATAAAAGGTTAACACGTTCAGTGTCAGGAGCCCTCCTGGAGGGTTCACCTACTTGGGTATGGGATGTCGGGAGCCCTCGCGGAGGGCTCACCTACTTGGATATGGGATGTCGGGAGCCCTCGCGGAGGGCTCATTTTAAATGTAGACATTCAGTGTCGGGAGCCCTCCTGGAGGGCTCACCTACTTGGATATGGGATGTCGGGAGCCCTCGCGGAGGGCTCATTTTAAATGTAGACGTTCAGTGTCGGGAGCCCTCCTGGAGGGTTCACCTACTTGGGTATGGGATGGCGGGAGCCCTCGCGGAGGGCTCATTTTAAATGTAGGTTTTTTTTAGCAAATACAGATTATAAACCGTGAAAATAAAATCTGATGTACCTATATTTTAAAAAAACGTAATGCAACCCTCCCAGAGGTTTCACTTCCAACTACGAATAATAAAAGTCGTAGACTTCTAATATAATTATATGGCGGCTTGGCGTATGAGTTCTATGAAAATGGGTGGAGTCGAAAGAGTTAAGGAGGTTGTATAGCATTGAAATAGCGGTCTAATATATTGACGTGTTCTAAATTCAAACACCAAAATAGTGATTAAAAGACCTTTTTATTCACTGTTTTCAGTGAATAAAATAAGCTTTTTAGAGGGGGAATGGTATAAATACATATATCAACCTACTTTTAAAAAACAAACAAAAATTGTCAAATCGATTAGTGTCACTCAATCATTACAGATTATTCTGTCAATCCAGTCAGAGTCAGTATATTTTACGTATAAATATTGTTTTGTGTGAATATGCCGCGATCTCTAATCTGTATGGCCGTTTTTGGTATCCAAACATCCAATACCGACGATGAAATTACGCGCTATCAAGTTGGTAGATATGTGAACTGCAATGAGGTAATTTGGCGTATATTCTCATTCCCTATTCGCGAACGTCATCCCACTGTTGTACATTTGGCGGTGCATCTGGAGAAGGGTCAAAGAGTATTATTTCACAGTGTCGAATGCTGGTCAACGTGCTGAAACACCTCCAGCGACAACATTAACCAGTTTCTTTACGACTTGCCAAAGTGATCCGTTCGCACGAACGTTGCTTTACTCGGAGATGCCACGTTATTACACTTGGAACGCTTCATCGAAGAAATTTCTGCGTCGGAGGCAAGGCGATGCGGTTCCTGATCATCCGGATATGCGTTCTACTGATGCTCTTGGTCGTATTTACACAGTTCATCCAAAGAATGATGAATGTTTCTATTTGCGGTTGTTGCTGGTAAATGTTCGTGGGCCAACATCATTTGAATCACTACGAACTGTTAATGGTACAGTGTGCCCAACATTTCGTGCAGCATGTCAAGAGCTCAATTTGCTTGAAAACGATACTCATTGGGACACGACAATCGCTGAAACTATTATTTCTACATCTCCAAGTCAGATACGCATATTATTTGCTATCATCATTTCTACATGCTTCCTATCTAATCCACGTTACCTGTGGAACAAATATAAAGATAACATGTCAGAAGACATTTTATTTTATTTATTTATTTATTAAAACTTTATGCACAAGTAAAAAATACTGTACAAAGGCGGACTTAATGCCTGAGGCATTTTCTACCAGTCAACCTTAGGGTGATGCAGAGACAAAACATGGCAGGTGCAGTATAATTGATAAATAACTCGAAAAAGAATAAATACTAATATATAGATACATAGATACATACATATAAACAAAATAAACTTCGTGAAGAGAAATAACGATAGGTAGAGGAGAAAACGAATCCAGCAAATCAGCGCTGGGACGAATCATCATCATCATTTTACATCAAACTAGCTGACCCGTCGGACTTCGTACCGCCTAACAGTCACTGAATGTCGTGTTACAGATTATCTGAACTTAATTTATGATTTTATGAAAGTAATACAATGAAAATTAATATTTAGTTCAGTACTTTTAAGATAATAACACAAAAATAAATAAATAAGTACAAAAATTAAGTATATCAATCGCGTGTCAGCAAGACATGATTGAATTAAACTATGCGCATATTGTGCAGCATGGGATGCACTCGGTTTAATTCTCTTCATTGCAGCACCTTGTGATATACGACATTTTTTGTTTTTCTATCAGGCGCAAGAAACAAACAGTCAAGAACTGGCTTGGGATCATTGGAATCCTCGGAATGAGAACACACTCATCTTTAAATTTTCCTTTGAGTATCGTCGCGTGAATCACATTACTCGTCAGTTTTCTTATCACCAAGCGCATTAAGAGCCCTATTACATTTCGACTGATTTCGACGGTGATTTTTGCGTAAAATGGGCAACTTTGGCGTTCTTGTTCTGAGTAACTGAAAGACTTGGACAACTATGACTTATTGAGTTGTGGAGAATAGTTATTAGTATAGTACATAGCGGCCTCAGAATTTGGAAATATTTATGGGACATCTAAAAAAAATCCAATTCAAAATCATAAAAATCGCTCAGAATTTACTGTAATTTTCTCCTTTCTACATTCATATGTTTACGTAAAATTTATACCAAAACAAATATTGGTTAATAGGAAATTAAAATTGCATACTTAAAAAACAAAAACTTTATTATATAACTCATAGTAAGCATAATTACAACTGCCAAATTGTTACTTATGCGATGAATCGGGCGCTCGAATTGTCAAAACGCAATTATAGACTTCCTTCTGTTTTGGGTTCAACAGCGGTACATTCGTTTGAACTGATTGGTCTAATTCATATCGATCATATTCAAGTTCACATTCCAATTCTCTATTAAATGCGTCATTCACTCCGCGATCTGGCGCTCGCATTTCTAACCTGACTAACAAACTGCCGCACATGAGGTAACACATATCTTCGATCAAGACCAAAGCCTGGTTATGCATCTGTTCATTCGCCTCAAGATCAGGATTTCTTGAACTGCCACGAATTTGATGTAAAATGTCTTCTGACATGTTATCTTTATATTTGTTCCACAGGTAACGTGGATTAGATAGGAAGCATGTAGAAATGATGATAGCAAATAATATGCGTATCTGACTTGGAGATGTAGAAATAATAGTTTCAGCGATTGTCGTGTCCCAATGAGTATCGTTTTCAAGCAAATTGAGCTCTTGACATGCTGCACGAAATGTTGGGCACACTGTACCATTAACAGTTCGTAGTGATTCAAATGATGTTGGCCCACGAACATTTACCAGCAACAACCGCAAATAGAAACATTCATCATTCTTTGGATGAACTGTGTAAATACGACCAAGAGCATCAGTAGAACGCATATCCGGATGATCAGGAACCGCATCGCCTTGCCTCCGACGCAGAAATTTCTTCGATGAAGCGTTCCAAGTGTAATAACGTGGCATCTCCGAGTAAAGCAACGTTCGTGCGAACGGATCACTTTGGCAAGTCGTAAAGAAACTGGTTAATGTTGTCGCTGGAGGTGTTTCAGCACGTTGACCAGCATTCGACACTGTGAAATAATACTCTTTGACCCTTCTCCAGATGCACCGCCAAATGTACAACAGTGGGATGACGTTCGCGAATAGGGAATGAGAATATACGCCAAA
Source organism: Conistra vaccinii (assembly GCA_948150665.1). Lineage (NCBI taxonomy): Eukaryota > Metazoa > Arthropoda > Insecta > Lepidoptera > Noctuidae > Conistra > Conistra vaccinii. The sequence continues at coordinate 17,949,607 of OX411339.1, forward strand.
TTACCTCATTGCAGTTCACATATCTACCAACTTGATAGCGCGTAATTTCATCGTCGGTATTGGATGTTTGGATACCAAAAACGGCTATACAGATTAGAGATCGCGGCATATTCACACAAAACAATATTTATACGTAAAATATACTGACTCTGACTGGATTGACAGAATAATCTGTAATGATTGAGTGACACTAATCGATTTGACAATTTTTGTTTGTTTTTTAAAAGTAGGTTGATATATGTATTTTCCTTAGTTTACACAAAATAAATTTCTGAACGCACGCATTAATATTTGACAACCAATATATTTATGTCAATCCTTTTTCATTACTGACATTATTTTATATTTTTAAAATCTAAAATACGCCATTATCCGAATATTGTGGATACATGTTGTCGATTCGAAACCTGTATTTAAATACGTTCTTTAATTTAAGGGGAGAGTTTACCGTATCGACGTGATGGACATTAAACGTTTGACAGTTACGAAACCCAGGAACATTTTGTATGGGAAAATGTTTTTCTTTTATTTTATATTTTTTCGTGAAGTTTTCCAATGATTTGATAGTTATTCATTCTGCTATTCGGGGCGGAGACAAATCCAACAAATCCAAAACCATGAAAATCGGTCCAGCCGTTCTTCAGTTATAAGTGTTCGAACAAACCCGACTTTGTTTTATTTAAATAGATTTTTTGTTTAAAAGAGTGTCCGTGGAGTTTCTTGCCCGTTCTTCTCCATAGGTACCTACTACGTTTTGGAATGGGCAACTAGCTTCATATTTCTGACTGACTGACTCCTTGACAATTCAAAAGTGCCTGTACATGGTTTAATTGAAATAAATGCTTTGAGTTTGAGTTTGAGTTTGAGCTGATGATGAGTAGATGGTAGTACCTAATGGTATTTTTATTTCGAAAAAAAGGACATTTCCTGTAATATTACGCACCTATTAATAGCGACGTAGTCATAATAATAATAGCGGACAAAATAAATGAAATAGTCAGGGCAGATATGGTTAGCTGGAATCGCGAGCCGATTTACGGCTACCGTAGGCGCGGGCTTGCGGACGGAGAGCAATGGGTACCGTCGACGACGCCGACGGCGCCTCAAAGAGATGTCAGCACAACTGACGGGGTCCGCTAGGGCCGATGCCTGCCGGGGTTGCGGGAAAGTCCTAAGGGGAGACCGTGGCCCCTGGCAACGTACAGGCAACTGAAGGAACACGGATGGGTAGTCAGTAAGAGTCTGACACGCCCTTTCGCTCCGCCCAGAGCGGGAGAAGTTATTTGATGATTTCTCACCCACAAAAAAAAAAAGATACGGCACAGATAACATCACGACTTGTTTCCCCAAAGGGTTGGGCAGAGGTGTACCAGTAGCAGGTACACCTACATTTCGCCAGTTATGTTTAAGTCCCATGTAACAGGGGGCGAGCCTATTGCCATCAACCGGGCACAAATCCAGACTCCGGGCTACTACTGAGAAATTCCAGATAGAAAAACCCAATAACACTTTGCCCGACCCGGGAATCGAACCCAGGACCTCATGCTCAGCAGTAGCGCTTGCTACCACTAGCCCAACGAGGCAGGCAGTATGGCTAGATACTAAGTATTATGTTGATTTCTCGAATTGTAGTCAAAATAACGTTGGGAATATTCATGGTTGGCTGAAGTGCGAGAATCTAGCAACATAGTATAGGTAGGTACAGAATCTATACTACTATTAAAAGTCGCGTTGTAAAACTCGTTCCGAAAGAACAAACTATAATATACCTAATATATTCATACCAAATTTTTGATGGGGTAACAATATACGAGTAGGCATACTTAGGAACGTGCCAATTAGAGAATCCAATCCCGCATCAAAATCGCGATCCCGCAAGCCTGCGGGATTAAGATCATCAATCCCGCGGATCCCGCGGGATTTGCGGGATTGATTTTAATTATTATTATTTTTGTTTCATGTAACTTAAAGAAAGAAAATATACACAAATATTTTTAATTATTCTTATCAACATGAAGCAAAGTTATCACTTATATTATAAATTAAATATAATGATGTTTAAGACAATACAATATTCACAATATTTCACGTTTCATATTTAGATTTTTATTTGAAATAGAACATATTCATTGGTTTTAGAGGCATTTAAAATCAGCTTATTTTTTTTGACGTGCTCTTAGCACTTTGATAACTTGATAATAAAAAATAATAGTCCTGTCGTACGTTACTTATCCTTTTCACATCACAAGTAAGACGCAAATGACGCAATAACATTCTTTGACACTTGACCGCGCACAAAGGTAAATCCCCGTGCGCCGTAGGGGAATCCCCAGTCATAGAGAACTGGAACTGACATTGATTACGTTCCGTTCCGTCCGATAATAGTTCCGATCATAGTCTGAGCCTATTTTTCTTACTTTTTTTCAATCCCGCGAACGTGCGGGATCCCGCATGAGTAATCCCGCATTTTTGATCCCGCAAAAAAGGTGCGGGATCCCGCATTAGCGGGATCCCGCGTTTGCGGGATTGGATTCCCTAGTGCCAATGTTACTTCTTTACTTTAAAGTTCAAGGAAAAAAATAAAAAAAAACTAGTTAATTAAGTAAGTTTCTGACTTGATAGTAGGAGGCGGATGTATGAGGTCATCAGGGGTTTTGGTATATACTCAATCGCGACAGATTACCATATACCATAAGGCCAATACCTTGCATTGTTGAGTACCTGCATTATACATTTAGGGTGTTAAAAAATTAACTTTAAAAACTTTCAGAGGTGCTTTAGACCATCAATCTGAATAACTGTTACTATGAGACAAACATTGAAATTGCGAAAAATAAATCAGCTGTTCCATAGTAAAGTTTAATACCTACTGCTCTAAATGTATGGGACAGCTGTTTTTTTTTTTTCGTGTTTTCATGGTCCCATGGTAAAAGTTATTCAGTTTCATGGTCTAAAGCACCTCTTAAAGTTTTCTAAAGTTAATTTTTTAACACCTTATATACAAGGTGGAGACGACAATACAACAAAAAATTTTACAGCGTGTCCCTAATGACGTCCCCATTCTGTATACAAAAATTCAATTTAAAATATTCAATAGTTCAGTCAATATAGCTCGGCAAAATCCATAGTCGGCTCGGGGTATTTCGTTTATCCACCCCTAAAATCCATCCTAAGGAAACGTATGCCCGAGAATCCACCCTAGGCCTAGTTGGATAAACGGAATTTATAGGCTTAGGGTGGATTAACATTACACTACATTTAATTTGTTTGAAAATCTCTTTTTTTTTTATTTCGAAGCTAGGATTTATTTGACAGTTCCAAAATACTCTTATGCATTAGTAGTGCCAGTATTTTCATTTATTGTTGTATTGTAGTCTCCACAATGTCGCCTAGTCTTCCATACGACCAAAATAGTTTCGTTTTCTTCAAAGGTCATGCATAAACGCATAAGCGGCGTTTTAATAATATAAAAGTTATTTTATGATTCTGCACGACGACGGTTAATAATAATAAAATATCTTTATTCAAAAAATTACAAGGCATATAAATTAATACAGTTTTGCTGTAAATTATATTCCTTAGACTTACGTGCCTAAACTAGGTAATCCTGTGTTTCAGGCGAGAAGAGCTAAAATAAACTTATAAAATAAATAAATAAATAATCAACAGGTTGACAATAGATCACTAATTATAATGTTGAGTAGACTCTTTGTTTCTAAATTTTATAAATACATAGCGTAATGCCTGAACTTTTGAAATTTGGTTGTCTTACGAAAACCTTTCATTTAACGAAACGATATTATGATCAATACATTGTCCAATAAACGTTATGACTAGCACCATCTACCAACGCCGTATAAGATAGTCCTGACAATGTTTACTCAACATATACACTGACACCATTATACAACGTCGAATAAGTTAGTCCTGACAACGTTCACTCAACATATGCACTGACATCATTATACGACGTCGTATAAGTTAGTCCTGATCCTGACAACGTTCACTCAACATATGCACTGACATCATTATACGACGTCGTATAAGTTAGTCCTGATCCTGACAACGTTCACTCAACATATGCACTGACATCATTATACGACGTCGTATAAGTTAGTCCTGATCCTGACAACGTTCACTCAACATATGCACTGACATCATTATAGACGTCGTATAAGTTAGTCCTGACAACGTTCACTCAACATATACACTGACATCATTATACGACGTCGTATAAGTTAGTCCTGACAACGTTCACTCAACATATACACTGACATCATTATAGACGTCGTATAAGTTAGTCCTGACAACGTTCACTCAACATATACACTGACATCATTATACGACGTCGTATAAGTTAGTCCTGACAACGTTCACTCAACATATGCACTGACATCATTATACGACATCGTATAAATATATAGATATATAATATAGATTGCAGTGAACTTTTAAGCTCATTAGAGATAAAAATTCCTACTCGGATTCCCAGGCTTAACACATACAATCTATTTTATATTCCTGGCTCAAAAACAAATCTCGGTCATTACGCCGGTGTGCCAAGACTTTGTAGGCAATATAACATGTTAGCTAAAACTACGAACTTAGATATCTGCGAGTCTCTCTCCAAATACAAAAAGTGTTTATCAGATTTAATTTAATTTAAGTGTCTCTAAATTTTATATATTTTTTTTAAATTTGTTATTGTCCTTTAAAAAAAAAAAAATTTTTTCACATTTTTTTACCTATTATTGTTAATTTTTTTACCTATTATTATTAATTTTTTAACTTTGTTAGCTTAGTTGTTAACTTTATTGTGCATGCTGTGGTCTCCTGTAAGTGAAGGAGTACACCGACTTAATACCCGATGTTACCCTTTAATTGTGTCATGTATTGTGTACATCTTTTGTAAGAGATCCTAAATAAATAAATAAGTTAGTCCTGATCCTGACAACGTTCACTCAACATATGCACTGACATCATTATACGACGTCGTATAAGTTAGTCCTGACAACGTTCACTCAACATATACACTGACATCATTATACGACGTCGTATAAGTTAGTCCTGCTGACAACGTTCACTCAACATATGCACTGACATCATTATACGACATCGTATAAGTTAGTCCTGATCCTGACAACGTTCACTCAACATATTGTAGCATTATGAATCAGCTTCTGCCACTTGTTAAAAAATGCTTGGTGAGAATCGAACCCACTCTAGCATAGGATAACTAAATACAAAGAAAAAATAACAGGAGATTTTAAATATGATTTGTATTGTAATTTAAAAGTAAAGAAAAAGAAACAGTTAGGTATAAAAGGTAATAAATTAGATTAAAAGGCTATTGCGAGCCGCCTAGTTAGAATTTTTGTTTTAGAAGGAAGATTACGTGTTTGAGGGTTGGGAACTAAAATAGAACGCGACGGGTTAAACAAGTATTGGCCATTACCTAATTAATCCCGGAAATCAAAAGTTGGGCAAAGAGTTAATATCACGTAATGATCCTGATTACAGGTCAACCAGGAAACCGCCTAACATAGAATTTGGTAGTTATTGATGTTATGAAAAAGTTCTAGGAGCTAAAGTATGAATGTGCCTACGTCCTTTGCGCTGATCCGAAGTGACGTCCCGTCGTACGGCGTCTCGTTGGGGTTTGGTGCGTTGCGGCCTCTACCACGTGAGGAGGTGACGGAGTCGAGCGGCGTGTGCTCAGCGGCGTCCGTGCGTGCCTGCGTTGGCAACAGGCCGCGATGTGAGAACTTGGGTCGGTGGCCGCACGATGGCCCGGGGTCCCAGGAGGCCTCACGACCTTTTCTGTCGAGGTCCGAAAACGGGGGGCTTTAGAAACGGCATAGGCTAAATTACGCAGGGGGCGGTGGCGCGAGACTGTACAGTTTGTTAAATGAGAAATTGGTTGAATACTCACATGTTTGTACAGTAAATACCTCACCAATAATAGTGGTTCTAGACTCTCGCTTGGCTGGTACGAACTACAGATTTAACTTGAGGACTAGACACCACAATGAACACGATATGCTTAATTAAAACTGCGACCAGCTAGCACAAAGATACTATCGTCATCTTTTTGATAAGTTTCTTGAACTGGAAACTGGACGCTTGAAGCAGAAAGAAAAATTATTTTATTCGATGACGTTTTATCCAGAGCGACTCACAATAGAATGACGCAAGTCAAAAAAATTGTTTTACTTTGAACGATATAGAATTCAAAATTTGAAAATGTACTCAATTCGAAATTTTTAAAAGAAATAATAGTTTATGAAACTTTTACAACTACAAAAGAGGCTTGAACGGCAGCGCAATGCTGCAATATGCACTGACATCATTATACGACGTCGTATAAGTTAGTCCTGACAACGTTCACTCAACATATACACTGACATCATTATACGACGTCGTATAAGTTAGTCCTGACAATGTTCACTCAACATATGCACTGACATCATTATACGACATCGTATAAGTTAGTCCTGATCCTGACAACGTTCACTCAACATATACACTGACGTCATTATACGACGTCGTATAAATTAGTCCTGACAGCGTTCACTCAATTAATACAATAAGAAATTACAGTCACGCGACTGAAACATCGTAAGATGAACGTCTGTATGACACCTTAGTTAGCTAAATACCACTATATACTCGTATAATATGATGTCATAAAAGACGGAATTTATACGTTTTTCATTGTTGGTTGGCGACTCCAACGAGATCTGATAAGGCATAAGAAATTATCATCACACCTGTATGCTGGAGGAGGTAGGCAGTGTAGACACCGGCGACGCCTCGTATTAATTCTTCGCCAGTTATGTTATTTGTTATAGAGGGTGAGCCTACTGTTAGTAACTGGAGACAGTTCGAAACTTGCAGCCACAGACATTTTTTTGACAGAACCTAGTACCGTAACTGACTTGGGAATCAAACCCAGCACCTTCCGAATACTCCAGAACACAGTTGAATGGGAAAAAGTCAAATAAAATCTAGTCTTACAAAACTCAAATACTTTTTTATTCCTTACAAAGTATGTACATCGTAAACTAGTCGTTTAATCGTAGAATTATAATTAATTATATTATTATCTTAACTAGAAGTGGGCAGTCAGTCTGTCTATCTCGTACAAGTCAGACATAATTTCTTCCACCTTTGTGCCGATTTTCTTGGCAATCTGTAATAAAAAATAAATATAATTTATTTATCGACTTCAAAAAGGTGGCGTTTGTTTTTTTATGAAGTGCAACATGTTAGATCAATATTGACTAGACTCCATCATCACTACATATTATAAAACAAAGTCGCTTCCCGCTGTCTGTCCCTATGTATGCTTAGATCTTTAAAACTACGCAACGGATTTCGTTGCGGTTTTTTTAATAGATAGAGTGATTCAATAGGAAGTTGTATAATTATGTTTAATACATGCATAATACAGTAAGCTATAATTTATTAATTTATCACACGGGCGAAGCCGCTGGCGGGAGCTAGTTTGAAATAAGATTACACATTTAACTAAAAATTTTTTACAGTCCGTTCAACCGATTTTGACTTCGATTGCGTTGGTGGCATGGCAAATGGCAGTTGCAGTAAACAGTTGGTATTGTAACCACTTATTAACCGACGAAAAAAAAAGGAGGAGGTTCTCAATTCGACACGTATATCCTTAAGCCTACGGTATAGAAATCAAAATCGGTTGAACGGACTGTAAAAAAGGTTTGAATAAATGAATGAATGAAATGCACCCATTCCAGCGTGGTTTAACCAGACTCGATAAATCGAATGAACCCCAAGATTTACACTAGCCCATGAAGCCTCGTGTTTCATGGGACTACAGAGGCCGTTGCATATCAAGGAGTAGACCGGGGGGCGCGGTAATGGTAGGGAAGACGTGCCCCTTAGGATAAGGAAGGATTAGCGAGCCGTACCGGATATGCATCCTAGAGTAGGCATTGGAATAGTGAAGAGACGGGTGATATTTATCTATTTCAATATCTAATCTGATTTCAAATTTAGTATAGTTGTTAAAAACATGTTGCTTCTCTATCGATACAAATTGACGATTAGTATATTCGATACATTTTGAAACAGACTTTTTAGATTGATTTGAATTTCACGCTATCATTCGGTTCAGTATAAATACTTAACTTAAAGAAAGCTTTTTTGTTATAGCTATAGCTAGGGTTCCCCGAAAAATGGGCAAAGGTAGTCCGCGAAATTAAAATTTTCTTACGATTTTTATAATTTGCAGATCAGTACCATTTTGTAGCATAATAACCTATAATGTTCCCACTGCTGGGAACACAGGCTTCCTGTCTGTGAGAGGGAGTGGGTCGTACACCACGCGGGCCCAGTGCGGGTTGGTAGATGTCACATGTCTTCGAGTATTTAGTTCTAAGACATGCCGGTTTCCTCTCGATGTTTTCCTTCACCGTTTTGAGAGCAGTGGTGATGAAATTCTCGTACTCTGCACGTGATCGGCTGTGAAAGTGTAATTAAATACACAAAGGAAAGCGCCTGCCTGGGTTCGAATCCACGACCTACAACTCGTAAGTCGGGACCGTTACCACTGGTATCAGGTTGTACATTATGTTGATAAAAATAGAATTTGCAATATATGTATAGAATAATAATTATTACAATCGTCAATACAATTCTCTAAGTTCAAATTAAGCAATTGACTGATTTTTGCATGAAAACGACATTTGAAACTAATTCTAACTTAGAAAGATGTAGGTATTAATGATTCTTACCGTTTATATTTAAATACATAATTTATTATAGTCGCGAATCATATTTAGATCAACATTTAATACCCTAACACTGACCTGCAGATTGCAAATATTGAAATATTTTTTTTATTTCGTGGGCTACGTTTGCGCGTCTACCTTAAGTTAGATCAGAACTGTGACCAACCACGCGCGAGCCAAGTGAGCACTACATCCAAGTTGGTCGCAGTTAATTGGCTATTTAGTATTTTAGGACACTAAAATGGGAATTATTTGAGATTGGTTTTATGAATGTACATATGAATACATTGAACAGCTATGTGACTCACGTCCAGCTTCTCCGCGTTGGGCATGGTCGTGTACAGCGTGACGAGGTCGCCGTCCAGCACGCCGCGCGCCGCGCCGCCGCCCACGGAGCGCCGCGCGGACTTGTACGTCCTGCGGGACCAATATACGAAAACATTTTTATATCACGAAGCAACGTGCGCTTTACTTGTGATAACCAAGTGTATAAACACGCTGTGAATGTGTGCGTGAAGATGAGAGGCGTCAGCACATATAAGACATACGCACACACACACTTCGCCCGTGGCTCGGACGGTACCGAGAGCTCCTCGTACAGCGCGTTTGTACACTTGGTAACCACAAGTAAAGCGCGCGTCGCTTCGTGACATTAAAATACTGTACACATAATTAATTGAAAAAGAAAAAAAAAATGCGTTTATTGGCATTACACAAAATACACCTTAAAAATATAAAAATCAGAAAACAAATTATTATTATTGATTAAAATCTTTCAAGGCCCACTTGCACCACAAATCACTAAATAAATAATTTAATGAATAAATATATAAATAAATGAGTTTAGCGATAAACACATCATATAAAATATAATTCTCTGCCATCTTCAAACGATTGACAGAAATAGAACGATGTGTCAAATATGTTTAGGGCTAAACGCATTCAGTGAGTTGTGAAGCAATCTATACGAATAAATAAAATTGAAGTGTCTGTTCGTAATGTCAAAATAGTTTGGAAAATTGCACGCCTCATAACACTCATTCATAAACGAAAAAGAAATTCAAAACATAGTTTCTAACAGCAATTAACAATTTATCACTCTTCATGAAGTATGTTTTGACTGCTGTTTTACTCATCAATATGGGTAAAATTGTAACCTCGCAATCCTTACCTAATGTCAAAGACTATTTATTTAGATATTTACGTTGTGGGTTGCTAGGCAACACGTCATGTCAAGGTTGGAAATATTTAGATAAAGATATTATATTTTAGTTAGTATTTTATTAATTATAATTAAACTACTTTGAATAAAAGAGCCATTTTCAATAGGGTTCCTTCTATGGATGAACGAATGTATTAAAAAAAATTGACTCAATTAATTGATTTTATCGCAAGCTACAGTGTTTTCAAGCTTCATAAATTGACGAACAGGATTTTTTTTCAACTATTTTAATGTATTTTTCATTTCTGCTGCATTAAATCAATTGTTAAAAGTACAGTATTAATCTCCATTTAATCATCTATACAATGGTATATAAATTAAGTAGGTTCTGTGTTATAGCAGGAGTGTAACAATAAAAACAGTTGCAAAAATGAGGTAAAATAATTTTTTCGATCGTAGAGCACACTCTAATGCTTCGCATTATGAGTCGTGCAATAACAGCTTTAAAAGTCTGTTTGTTCCGGCTAGTCTTAGAAACGACTGGACCGATTTTGAAAAGACTTTCGCTAACAGATAGCTGATGTTATAAGGAGTAATTTGGCCTATTTTAGAAAAAGAATCAGGGTCCACGCATGTCACTAAATCTTTTATATGTGACACTGTACTTTATTTTATAGATGCTGAGCTAATATGGATTGTAATGACACTGGCAAGCAAACAAACCTAGAAAGCAAATGAGGATTAGATCAATATGATTTATCTCTTTTTCTGCTACACGAACTACATGAGAAGGTCATATTTTGCAACATAGTTTTTTATAAACCTTATTGCTTACATAATCAGCCTATTAATGTTCCCACTGCTGGGACACAGGCCTCCTCACTGTGAGAGGGAGTGGCCTGTAACGCACCACGCGGGCCCAGTTGGTAGTGTTGGTCACATGTCTTCGAATTTTTGGTTCTAAGACATGCCGGTTTCCTCAAGATGTTTTCCTTGACCGTTTTGAGAGCAGTGGTGATGAAATTATTTACACTAAGTAAAGCACCTGCTTGGGTTGGAACTTCGAACCCACGACCTACAACTCGTAAGTCGGGGCCGTTACCACTGGGCCCCCATTACTCCTGCTTAGAAATTATGTTTTATATTTCCATAAATATTTTCGTTCCTATTTTATATTAAATTGCTGTTGCGGTTGATAATCAAGTTATTATAGATTTTAACAACAAATTCAGGAAAGGAGTTTGTAACGTTTCGTTTAGTTTTACTGACCTGAAGGCTCTGGGGTTTAGTCCTGCTATATGACAGCAGTAGTTGTTCATAACATTCTGCAACATCAGCAGTCGCCGGTACATCTTCTCTGTTATTGGCAAGACGTAGCCGACGCCGCCGTCGAGTGTAGCTGTAACAAGAAACAAAATATGTCTAGAGGTATGAGGAACAGGGAGTAAAAAGAAAAGGGAGGATCCTCCGACCAGACGGGTGTCGTGTCTGGTGGGCCCAACGATTGACGTCGGGGAAGTTATAAACACCGTTATTTATTGTTTATACTAAATCTCTTAAGGACTCATTGTACTCATCATTATAAACAACTTTCACTATTGGACCAACGTTGAAATCGCGAAAAAAAAAAATCTGATGTAGGGAACAGCAGCATATTTCGTGAAAATGTAGGGAACAGAAGATTTTTTATTTTATTCATTGTTCTGTTCGACAAATTTAAAAATGGCGAATGCTCGACGTTATGTTACAAGTGAATGCTCAAATCTAGTAACTCACTGAACATAGTGACGTGTCGCTTGTGCGAGGTCGTGGGCACGGGGCGCGCGTTGATAGGTGTGATATAGTATGATGTAAGTAACTCACTGAACATAGTGACGTGTCGCTTGTGCGAGGTCGTGGGCACGGGGCGCGCGTTGATAGGTGTGATATAGTATGATGTAAGTAACTCACTGAACATAGTGACGTGTCGCTTGTGCGAGGTCGTGGGCACGGGGCGCGCGTTGATAGGTGTGATATAGTATGATGTAAGTAACTCACTGAACATAGTGACGTGTCGCTTGTGCGAGGTAGTGGGCACGGGGCGCGCGTTGATAGGTGTGATATAGTATGATGTAAGTAACTCACTGAACATAGTGACGTGTCGCTTGTGCGAGGTCGTGGGCACGGGGCGCGCGTTGATAGGTGTGATATAGTATGATGTAAGTAACTCACTGAACATAGTGACGTGTCGCTTGTGCGAGGTCGTGGGCACGGGGCGCGCGTTGATAGGTGTGATATAGTATGATGTAAGTAACTCACTGAACATAGTGACGTGTCGCTTGTGCGAGGTCGTGGGCACGGGGCGCGCGTTGATAGGTGTGATATAGTATGATGTAAGTAACTCACTGAACATAGTGACGTGTCGCTTGTGCGAGGTCGTGGGCACGGGGCGCGCGTTGATAGGTGTGATATAGTATGATGTAAGTAACTCACTGAACATAGTGACGTGTCGCTTGTGCGAGGTAGTGGGCACGGGGCGCGCGTTGATAGGTGTGATATAGTATGATGTAAGTAACTCACTGAACATAGTGACGTGTCGCTTGTGCGAGGTCGTGGGCACGGGGCGCGCGTTGATAGGTGTGATATAGTATGATGTAAGTAACTCACTGAACATAGTGACGTGTCGCTTGTGCGAGGTAGTGGGCACGGGGCGCGCGTTGATAGGTGTGATATAGTATGATGTAAGTAACTCACTGAACATAGTGACGTGTCGCTTGTGCGAGGTAGTGGGCACGGGGCGCGCGTTGATAGGTGTGATATAGTATGATGTAAGTAACTCACTGAACATAGTGACGTGTCGCTTGTGCGAGGTAGTGGGCACGGGGCGCGCGTTGATAGGTGTGATATAGTATGATGTAAGTAACTCACTGAACATAGTGACGTGTCGCTTGTGCGAGGTAGTGGGCACGGGGCGCGCGTTGATAGGTGTGATATAGTATGATGTAAGTAACTCACTGAACATAGTGACGTGTCGCTTGTGCGAGGTAGTGGGCACGGGGCGCGCGTTGATAGGTGTGATATAGTATGATGTAAGTAACTCACTGAACATAGTGACGTGTCGCTTGTGCGAGGTAGTGGGCACGGGGCGCGCGTTGATAGGTGTGATATAGTATGATGTAAGTAACTCACTGAACATAGTGACGTGTCGCTTGTGCGAGGTAGTGGGCACGGGGCGCGCGTTGATAGGTGTGATATAGTATGATGTAAGTAACTCACTGAACATAGTGACGTGTCGCTTGTGCGAGGTAGTGGGCACGGGGCGCGCGTTGATAGGTGTGATATAGTATGATGTAAGTAACTCACTGAACATAGTGACGTGTCGCTTGTGCGAGGTAGTGGGCACGGGGCGCGCGTTGATAGGTGTGATATAGTATGATGTAAGTAACTCACTGAACATAGTGACGTGTCGCTTGTGCGAGGTAGTGGGCACGGGGCGCGCGTTGATAGGTGTGATATAGTATGATGTAAGTAACTCACTGAACATAGTGACGTGTCGCTTGTGCGAGGTAGTGGGCACGGGGCGCGCGTTGATAGGTGTGATATAGTATGATGTAAGTAACTCACTGAACATAGTGACGTGTCGCTTGTGCGAGGTAGTGGGCACGGGGCGCGCGTTGATAGGTGTGATATAGTATGATGTAAGTAACTCACTGAACATAGTGACGTGTCGCTTGTGCGAGGTAGTGGGCACGGGGCGCGCGTTGATAGGTGTGATATAGTATGATGTAAGTAACTCACTGAACATAGTGACGTGTCGCTTGTGCGAGGTAGTGGGCACGGGGCGCGCGTTGATAGGTGTGATATAGTATGATGTAAGTAACTCACTGAACATAGTGACGTGTCGCTTGTGCGAGGTAGTGGGCACGGGGCGCGCGTTGATGCGGAACATGGCGTTCACTTGTTGCCCGAGGTGGTAGTCGCTCTTGCGGATGAGGCGTTGACCTGAAATATAAACGTAAGTTATATGGTAAAATTACGATGCCTGCCGGGGTTGCGGGAAAGTCCTAAAGGGATGCCGTGGCAACTGGCAACATTCAGGCAACTGAAGGAACACGGGTGGGTTTTAGTCAGTAAGAGTCTGCCACGCCCTCCTCACGGAGAAGTTTTTAGATGATTTCCCACCCAAAAAAAATAAGTTTTCTGTTGAACTAGTCTCAAAGTAATGTTGAAAAGTTATAAGGACCTACTAAGATATGAATAATGTAGTATGTCCATATTTCAAATTTAAAAATGGAAATTACAACAACAAAAGCTTCATGTAGACAAAAATAGGGCCGATGTATTTGAATCTACAATTTATTTTATAAGGTGCAAAGCTGTATGAACATCGACGCAGATATACAACAGCACTTAAATTTTCGTTTTAGTCGTTTTGGTGTTTAAAACACTTATTATAAGGATTATTTTTGAATGTCATAAAACTAAACAAGACAAGTAGGTCCTCTGAAAATGATCCTAATAAACTTACTGTGTTTTTTTTTTATATTTACGAGTTTAAAAAAAACTATTTAATAAGATAAAATAACATCTTCATTGTAAATTTAATTAATATTTACACCAAAAATAAAAATCGTCGACGTATATTTAGTAACCTAATCCGCTTAACTGTTCTTAAAGAGTCACACAACGCAGCTTTGCGTTCGGCGCTTGGCGTGGCAACACGCACGTCGTGTCCGGTCACTAAATATACGTCGTCAATTGGATTTATAATGGATTCCCGCAAAGTCACGCCTGAGTCAATTAAGAACATTTACCTCCATAGCTCTCCCTAGCTTGCGGCTGGTACATGAACAATGCGAGGTTTCCTTCAGACTCGCTCACTAAGAAGCCTAGCGTTGTGTTATCGACCATGAATTCCATGTCTAGTATCTGTAACCAATAAATATATTTTTTACTTTATTTTTCTATGTACTTATTCCGAGTAAGTATTTTTTTATTTTTTTATTTCAATGCGTACCACAATTTTTTTTTTTAATATTTAATCCATAATGTTACAGTTTATTTTTACATAACACCTGCCAAACTGGAAAGCAATTTGTCGGCAGTAGGTTCTCGTGGATTTAGCACGAATCTTTGCTTGATTAAACATAAACATATTTTTGTTAAAACTAAGACTAAGACCATTATGGACCAGTATGTCGCATTAGTTTAGAACTCGAAAGGACCAAGAATAGGGATATTGAAACAGTTTAACTCTAAAAAATATTATTTGCAAATAGTGCAGACAATAATTTTTTAAAGTATAAAATTTAAAAAAATTGCAAAGTTATGCACGCTTTAAAATAACTGTTAGACAAAAACGCCTTTCTCACAGAAGTGACTTCACGACTGTGTTAATTCATTCTAGCGCCATACATTGTCCGTACCGCACGACAAGGACGAGAATAATTCCTTCCAAAAACCTTCTAACTCCGTTAGAGTAGTAATAAAGCAAGTTCATACGAGCCTTGCAACGTTTGAGTTCAATATTATTTGAACAGTCCGAAAACAGGTGACATTTCCGTCTAGTTTCTAGAATGACGTCGCCACATGGCTACGCTTGCATGCATGCATGGCTGCGCATGGTTAATAAAAAATAATTTAATAACCACATGATATTAATTAAAATAATTACATAAACCTAATACTAGTAATATTATCGATATAAGTGTGACGATCTTATCATGTTTGCGGGGCTAACATGGCCTGAAATCGCCAAAATACAAAGAGATTTGGAAGGAGAAAGGGGAGGCCTTTGCCCAGCAGTGAGACACGAAATAGGCTAACAAAAAAAATAAAAACTTGCACTGGATGCTTGTTTTGTCCAATTTATTATTATAATGTTGCCATGCCCTAACCGGGTTTCATGTTGGAACTTACTTACATAAATGTAACAACTAATAAAAAATAAACTCTTTATTGCATTCATGTGTACATACATAAATGCAATAAAGAGTTTGAGTTTGAGTTACGTGGCCAATTTATGAGTAGCTCCGTTTGAGCCCAAATTTTTGTTTTATTGTCGATACCCATCAAGCCTGCGGAGTTTCTCTAACTACTTTAATTTGACCTTGAATAGTAGTAGTAAGTACCGTCCCATACCTGAGCGCTCCTCAGGTCCCGCGACACGAGCGACAGCGTGCGGTGCTGGTGCTGGTAGCGCAACAACGAGATGGACTTGTACACGTCCGCTACCAACACCAAGTTCTTCACCGCCAGCATCTTGTGTACGTAGATCTGCGTGTCTATGAACGCGACGCCGACTAGGTCGTTGTCTTTGAGTTGCCAGATGTAGATCTGTGGAAGATATAAAATAATGGTATTAGTAACATTGAGTTCAAGTTATGTAATTATAAAATATAACATCACGTTCCCCGAAGGGTTATACAGAGGTGTGTTTATAGTACACCCACATTTCGTCAGTTATGTTTAAATCTCATGTAATAGAGGCGAGCCTGTCGCCACCAAACGGACGCAAATCCAGACTCCGGGCTGCTACTGAGAAATTCCTGGTGTAAAAACCCAATAACACTTTGTCCGACCTGAGAATCGAACCCAACTGCTGAGCATGAGGTTGTGGCGGCATCTACATCGCCACATGCGAACTACGCAACAAAGACCTGACGTCACACAAATCCTGAATCGCGCAATTAGGGTTTACAGCGCGAACGACATATATAAGACTATCCGACATCAATCCTTGGGCAGTTGCCCGCCAGACACGACACCAGTCTAGTCGGAGGATCTTTCCTTTTTCTATAGAGAATGAATAAACTTTACACCCTGTTCCACATACCCCGAAAAGGTCTTGCGACCCCTAGACCAAGTTATGCAGACAGAGAGAATCAATAACATGAAATATTTAGTTTGTTTTGTAACTTTAGTTTTTGTCTTCACCTGCAATAACTTCTCTTGTTTTGTAATTGTTTGCCGGACCCAATAAAGAACCTTGTGGTACCCGTGTATTTACTTTTAAAGTAAATAGACACCACTTGTGAAAACCTGCTGCTCTATATCATTGAAGTAAGATTTTACCAAACGGAGCATTTAGCTTGTCCATAATGCTCAAAGGTCAATGTGTCAAAGGTGAATTTTCATGATTTACACAATCAAACGCCTTGGTGTAAAATAAAAGTCTGCTGTTCCCGAAATTTTGACGAGCTATGCGAACAAAATATATAGTGTAGGGATCAGTTGTACCTAATTTTAACACCATCAAGCATAGCCCTCATTATCAAGCTGTTCAAATATTTAATAGACTGCCAGCGAATTTGAAAATTTTGTTATATATACACTAGCTCGTTTAAGGCATTTCTGTTAAATAAAAACTTGTACTCTATGGACGAACTGTGATTTTTTATTAATATTCCAATTTTCTATTTGCTATTCATATTAATGACTTATGTAAACATGTTTTTATTTTTATTTTTTATTATTGCTGCATGTTCTTCTAGATTTTATGTTAATATTATTTATTATGATGTTTGTAATGTATCAAACACAATATAAATTGTTCTTGAAAAAAAAATTAAAAAAAATATATTTTCGCTATTTCAGGGAACAACCCCATAGTGAAAGTTGTTCATAATGTTGAATATAATGGAGGATGTCCATGAATTCAATTTCACCCTGTATATGGCTGTATGTATCTCGTGCAATACCTTCTGTCCGACGGCAGATATGAGATAGCCGAGCACTTGTGTGAGCGCGGTGACGGGGCCCTTCTGTTCCTTCGCATACAACTCCTTGAAGCGATTCTTAGTAAGGGGCTGGCCGGGCTCCGGAACTACGTCTATTATGTCGTAGATTATTATCTGCAAATAAGAGGAAATAGGTTTGAAAAAACCAAGAAAACAAGCGTGTATTTGAAAGCAAGATTTTTTTTTTTATCCTCGTAGTAATATTAATGAGCTCACTCTTCCCCGTGAAGTGATATCTTCACTGTAATTGTAGTTTGTTCCTATCGCTATGTAACCTCTCAGTCCGGACCTGAAATAGAGAAAATCCGCATATTATAAGCAAGGTGCAGTCAACGTCAACATTTATGCACTACGAAAAGCGCTCTTACTACTATGAGATAAGGCGCTGTCAATGTCAAATTGTTACCACCGACGACGTGCGGTTGTAAAAAATTGCCTTTTTTTTTAAATCATGGTTGGACTGCTCTTAACCTCGATCTCGCCTGATGGACAGCGATGGATGAGGTCTAGCGTGCCCGGAAGATGCCTGTTCACTCTTACTTTGAAGGCAGACGAACCACATATAAACCATATACGTAACCCGCTGGCAGAGAGTTCCACACTTTGGCCGTGCGAATAATAAATGTGGAGGAGAAGCGCTGAGTCGAAATCCATAATCAGACTATTAATGTTCCCACTGCTGGGACACAGCCCTCCTCTCTGTGAGAAGGAGTGGGCTGTAATCTACCACGCGGGCCCAGTGCGGGTTGGTAGATGTCACATGTCTTCCAATTTTGGTTCTAGGATATATGTCGGTTTCCTCACGATGTTTTCCTTCACCGTTTTGAGAGCAGTGGTGATGAAATAAATTACACAAAGTAAAGCGCCTGCTTGGGTTCGAACTCGTAAGACCTACAACTCGTAAGTTGGGGCCGTCACCACTGCCCCTCCTTTGATCGAAATAGGTAGAGTACATTTGCCTAAACTTCAAGGACATAGTAACAGAGTAAATAATACCGCTTTCTGTAATCCCGAAAAAATAATCATGACCTTTTCATCCCATTGACCACCACACAGTACATTGCGGTGCTCCTGACCAAACCATGAGCCATACGTTGAGTGTCCAAAGAAATGAAATGAAATTGTTTATTCTATTAGTAGGATATTGGAATCACTTTTACACGTCATTTTAAAAAATATGTTTAAAATTAGCTAGATGAGTTCGGCATTTCCTATCTGACTACTCTGAGAAGAAAGGCCGAAACAAACTCAAAGGTCACATTCTCTTTTAAAGTCCAGACATAATCTAGGTCAGGCCATATGAGGACCATGTAGATAAGTGTCTGAAATGGTCTTTTGAGGAAACAATCACACAGATTTGAGTGGACCTGTCCAGTCAGTGCAAGCATTTGTCAGTAATCGCGGAGCTCAACTAAAAACTTACGTCTAAAGTATCCACATACCAGCACTTCTGAGGACCTAAAAAATGCCACTGATACCTCTATTCGCGTGGCTACCTACTGGGCTCAACTCGTTTAACATAATACATGTACAGTCAGCTGCAGAGAAATCTCACCCCCTAGCAATGTTAAAAATACATTGCTAGGGGTTGAGATTTCTCTGCAACTGACTGTACCATAGACTCGAAAGAAGAAAATCCCGGGATTTAAAAATCACGATTTATTTATTGAACTTTGAATTCTCGTAATTCGTAACAAATATTTTTTTCGAATGTTGGGCTTCGTACTAAAATTGTATCAAATTAAAATATTCTGTTTTACATACAGGAAAATAATACTAAGCTAACTGGTTTATGTATTTGTTTTGATGGGTAAATTAAAGTTACGTAAATATGTACACACTTTTCAACGTTTCAAGACTTTATTTGCCTACATGTCAATCTCGCTCTACCCGAACCAAAGAAAATAAAAAACTTTTTACAAAAATAAACAACCGATTTCCAAAAAACACTACAAGTGAAAAATAACTTTAATTTCGGAAGTCGGTTTCTTTGGTTTTGAATTTTCGTTTTTTGCCACCGACTTCCGAAATTAAGTTATTTTTCACTTGTAGTGTTTTTTGGAAATCGGTTGTTTTTTTTTTTTGTAAAAAGTTTTTATTTTTACCTTTTTGTTGTGGTACCTAACCCACACAAATTCCAATACCACTACCTGATATGCAAACAACAGTGACAGGAAGATATCATCATATCGTCTATATTAACTAAGTGGGAAAAATACGTATTCTTGAAGCTAACTCAAAAACTATCCAAGCAAAGTTAATGAAATTTATATGAGACCAACTTGGGAGCATACCCTCTCAAACAAAAATAATTTTCAAAATCGGTTCACAATTGACGGAAATAACGATGGACAAACATTAACAAAAAAAAAACATACGCGACGAACATATAACCTCCTCCTTTTGGAAGTCGGTTCATAAAAGGCTTGACTGTACACGTACCTAGTGCCTTCATAAGACAGCGAGACGTTCTTGAGGCACGTGACATGTTCCCATTCGTCCAGCTCTATCCGCGTGTTGGGGATGATCTCCCAGGAGACAGGCGAGAACAGGGTCACGAAGAACTTGTCTTGCAGAGGGTAGGGGAATCTGGAACAAAGTACATTTAAATAGAGTAAATTAAAATAGGAGTACTATTTTCAGTGAGAAGGATGTATCTGTTTCTTATTTTTTGTCATTATAGCTTTAGTTTAGAAGTTGATGTAAATTTTAGTTAGTACTTTTAATCCCCATAAGTTTGATACGCCCAATTTATTTCGGTATTTAAAAACGGTTGAAAAACGTCGTATAATACGCGTGCATTACAACACAGCACACTTGTATCATAATGTACTTTACTAAAAACTGCTTGTAATGTGGTAATTATTTTATTATTTTGACAACCTAAGTAAAATCGACCTTTGCTCGCTACTTGAATAGCCGCCAGCGAAGTTGGATGGAACTTCATTGCTGGTGAGTTTTAGCCACCAGCAAAATCCATTATTGTCGAGTTTTGTTTAAAAAATAGTCAGGTGCAAAAAATCTAAATTTGGCTTTATAGGTACAGGCACAGATTAATACAGATGGGACACTCCGCAGTTTAGGTATGAAGCTACAAGTACCCGGCGGGCTCGTCTCACTGTGCCTATTCAGCAGGGCTGCCGCGCGCCGTTTGTCGCAAGATATTAAAACTAAAAATACTAAAATAAAGGCAGCAGTTTATTGCATCCCATTTGGCTGCTTAAATAATAATAAGGATCCGAACCTCTAGTTTTTCTCACTTCCGAAGGTCACTAAAAGGTAAAGAAATGCACATCTACCTTTAAGTACCTAATTAGTAATGACCTATGAATAGCAATTAATGTAAACGTTTGGTAGGTAGTATAGGTACCAAACGTTTATATTAATTGTTATTCTTATATAAGTCACACGTATTTACGTAGTTCTTAAATATTCATTATTATTATTATACTTAGTATAGTTAGGTACTTACAAGATCGGTTTACAAGGTCAGGTTCAGGCTTCGATAAGTATAGGTAGGAAAGTACATAATTAAATAATATTTTTGTTTGGTGGTATCCGTGGTAGGTACATCACGGACTTAGTGTAACCATAACTAAATATTATGTACTTAGTAAATTTTTTATTATATAGACAACAGGGTATTCGAACATACTATTTTATTTTGCCAGTTACGTAGGTACATAATAATAAATAATGGAGACCAAACAAATTAAAGTACCGACGTACTTTAATTTGTTTAGTCTCCATTTACCGCAGGCGGCAGCAGCAGGTGACGTGACGCCGCCGCGACACTCTGGTTTCTATTGTATTTTTAAGAAATTGAATCGCATTTTTATGAAGTCGCCTGCGGTCGGTTACGGATTGGTGGTACATTTAAAAATATAATAGACCAAGAGCTGATACCTACTTAATTATCTAATTATTCTTTAAAAGATGACAACCCTGACGTGGTCAGAAGGTATAAGAGTTACGCGATAGAAAGAGAGGCAACTTGTAGGTGAATATAACTGTAGGTAATTAGCGTTGTGCGACCTGAATCGCACTTTATTGTGTCGTAGCATGAATCGCTTTTTATTTAAATGATTTTGCGGAGAGTCCCATCTGTAATAATCTGTGGTACAGGCAGTACAATCATCATTCATTCATTCATCATCTATCATCATTCATTCGTTCATTGTCTATTTTATTTTTTTAATACAATAGCGCCGCGTGGTGATCATTTTTACAATTCTCGATATTGCTTTCCATCAATTTTCTATACAAAACTGGTTTTATTTAAATTACTAGCATTGTTTGAATAAAGCACTATACAATCCTTGGTCCGCAATGACTGCGTTACCAGCCACGCTATGATGGCCAGCTTAGCTTAGGTAGTCCTCGGCCTTCAAGCTGGTCATATTTACAGCCCTTGTTGTACGTGCTATAAAGGCCTTCGGTCTCGGTCTTTATGCCAGCTTGTCCATCAAGTGCTGCAATGCTGACCGCGCTGTGTTGGCCTGGAGCTATGCTACGCTACGCTTTCGGCCATCATCAGCGCTGCCAGCAACGCATTCATTACAGACAGTAATGTATTATTATTTATTCGATGCTTTTAAGAATTCTATTCCTTTTTCGATTTGAACTTAATGTTGTATTTTTATTCATCTCTGCAACGTAAGCAATGAAATGGCGATGTTTTGGGGAAAATCCTTGACGAACAAAATGTCATGTTAAACTAGTATCAAGCATAACCTTTTCTTTTTTTTTTTTACTAATTAATGGCGGAATTCAAACAAAATAATCAATGATTGGAATAGGTAGAGGGTATTTCAGACCAATGTCATCAAACAAATCTATACTAATAATAAAGCTGAAGTGTTTGTTTGTTTGTTTGCTTGTACGCGCTAATCTCAGGAACTACTGATCAGAGTTGTTTTTCCAAAATATCATCGTATAATACTTTTTAGATGAATAAGTTAGTAATAAGTTTTGTTTTAGTTTAGTTATTTTTGATAGATACATTATTTGATTTTAAAGTATTTAAATTTCCTTAGGGTATTGTTTATGATTTTGTAGTATTTTAGGGTTTGTCAGTTGCGGGTTAAAGTTAGCGTTAGCCCAAAGTAACTATTCCACGCGGACGAAGTAACGGGCAGATGCTAGTACATTAATATGGAAATGCCCCCGGGATCCCGGGATTTCCAATTTACCGAGAACTTGAATAGGTACAGAAAATTGGATAGTTAGACCTTAACTTTTCCTAAATTCATCACTGCAAAAAAATGTCTTTCGTTCGAGCGTTAGGTGACGATGACGCGAGTTCCATGATTTTTGTTCACCCAAAAAGTGCTCAACGCGTCTAAAGCAGTTTCACATCACTTTTATTTAAGCTTAAGCGACAATAGACAATTACTGACGATATAAATAATGCTCTCTCTAAAATAGTGCATTGGTTAAGTGTTAATAATTTACTTTAAAACGAGAAAAATACTAAATGTATTAGATTTGTGACGCCTAACGTTAAGCAGGTGAAAACCAATGTGCTAGTAAATGGGGCAGAATTGGATCTTGAGGACACCACTGTTCTTAGGCATTACTTTGGACTCGGAGCTTCAGTGGGGCCCACATATAACGAAATTGTCGAAGCGGCTAAGCTCTGCAGCCTATGCGGTGTATAAAATCCGCCATTTGACTGATGTAGAAACAGCTCGATTAGTATATTTTAGTTACTTCCATAGTGTAATGTCGTACGGCATTTTGCTGTGGGAAAATGCAGCCGACATTCAGGCTATATTTGTGCTGCAGAAACGAGCCAGTCGAGCAATTTATAACCTAAGTTGTAGGCATTCACTGAGGGACAAATTTAAGGACATAAACATAATGAATTAATGACAGTCACGTCTCAATAATGTATATGAGAACCTGATTTATGTAAAAAAGAATATAAATCTATATTCTAAACACAGCGACATTCATAGCATAAATGCTAGAAACAAAGATTTATATATTGTGCCCAGGACAAGGCTCCAAAAAATTTGTAATTAATTTAAGTGCCAAAGTATACGTTTTTACAACAAACTCCCAAGCCATGTTAAAGAACTGAGCCTCAATAAATTTAAAACATTTATTAAACAGAAACTATGTCAAAAAGGTTTCTATAAAGTTAAAGATAACTTAGACGACGAAAGGCTTGGGACTAAAAGCTACTCCAATGTCCCAACAAATAAGTGTTTTTGAGAATCAACGACTGCATGACACTATATAATCTCATATACTTGTTTTCTTTATTTTATTAGACTATATAAGTCAAATATTTTTATTTTTTTATATGTGGTTTTTACTATTATATAGAATCAAGTTTTTCCGACTAAACAGACAGCTGTTCTGCTGGGGAGTTTGTTGCGCCACTTCTTCCCAGCTAAAGCACCAGGAAGTGGTGAAGGGTGGATGTTTTTGGGAGACTGTCTTATGTTTTGACGTTCGAAAAGTGCTGATTCTCAGCCTAGCTTGAATAAATGACTTTTGAATTTGACACTTCATTCCCGTGTTCTTTATAAAAGTCAGCACTTGCACTACAGTTTAAGTTCACTTAAACTCCATTTACATTATGATTAGAAATTCGAACAAAACTTTTTACAGTCCGTTCAAACGATTTTGACTTCTATTCCGTAGGCATAAGGATGACATTAAAAGCAAAAACGTGATTATAATACCAACTGTTTACTGCAGCCGCCATTTGTCATGTCACTAACGCAATAGAAGTCAAAATCGGTTGAACGGACTGTAAAAAAGGTTTGTTTTTATGTCTAATCTTATTGTAAATGTAGTATACACTGTTTAGGGGCATGAGGAACGACTCCGTATCAAAGTTGCGACAAATGCTGGAGCGACAGTACGATAGGTCGACCATCAGCGGTGCGACAGCACATCAGCTCGACGAACGTTAGCGAGACAGATTGTTTTCACGACGAACGATGGCACGACGGAACTTTTGATCGATGAACGTTATTGCGACCGATTGTTTTCACGACTATCGATGGGACGACGAAACTTTTGATCGACGAACGTTAGCGCGACACAACTTTTACTCGACAAACAAAAGCACGACAAACATTTCTATAATATTTCGTTGCTAATAGCAGATAAGAAAAAAATTTTTAAGTTTTAGGTTCTTTAATACATGGTTTTCGCTTACCTTGCTCGTAACTGCACTCGCGCGCTGCAGTCATTTATCATTGACAATAAAGAATATTGCCAATAAAAACATTAAAAACGAAAGTATTTAGTACTTTACATTTTTTTGTTATCTGCTATTAGCAACAAAATATTATAGAAATGTTTGTCGTGCTTTAGTTTGTCGAGCGAAAATTGTGTCGCGCTATCGTTCTTCGATCAAAAGTTTCATCGTCCCATCAATAGTCGTGAAAACAATCAGTCGCACTAACGTTCGTCGATCAAAAGTTTCGTCGTGCCATCGTTTGTCGTGAAAACAATCTGTCGCGCTAACATTCGTCGAGCTGATGTTCTGTCACACCGCTGATGGTCGACCTATCGTACTGTCGCTCCAGCATTTGTCGCGCATTTGTTTGTCGCAACTTTGATACGGAGTCCTGAGGAACAGGGTGTAAAGTTCACTCATCCACCATAGAAAAGGGAGGATCCTCCAACCAGACGGGTATTTCTCTGGCGGGCAACTGCCCATATGTTGATTTCGGATAGTCTTATCTATGTTTTTCGCTCGGTAAACTCTAACTGCGCGATGCAGGAATTGAGTGACGTCATGTCTTCGTTGCGTAGTTCGTATGTGAAAAAAAAAAAAAAAAAAAAATGAAAAAGCGTTTATTTGTGGTGACATCAGGTTACAATAAAGTTTACGTCTGCCAAACTACAAAGCAGTTTGTTGGCAGATGTAGCTCCCATATACAATTTCCTATATTATTATGTCGCAGGTACTTTTTCATTAATAACAAAAAACATTTGCCGCCAACATAAAGCCTCGCGCAGACCATCGCGACACGACGGCTGCGGTGTAACCACTACAACTGCACTAAACTAACTCAGAAGGTTTTACCCTTTTAAGATTCAGTGTTGTCAAGGAGTTGGATCGCCTCAACATTCACGTGATGATGAAGTCTGTGTTCATGAGCTTTTGCATATTTTTGTATTACTATGTTTACGACATCAATCTTCAGGTCCCGGTGGAGGTCACTATTTCTAATGTACCACGGCGCGTTGACTAATAAAAAATTAGTATTGATTCTACAATTTGCGTTATTTCAGTTACCACTGTGTGTCCCCGCATCATCCAAAGGCTGTTTGGTATAAAATAACTACTAAGGTATTAACTCCGCCTCTGTACATTTATGTGCTTGAAGTATAGATAAAACTCTTACCTGTACCCCTAATACATAATCAGCCTATTAATGTTCCCACTGCTGGGACACAGGCCTCCTCACTGTGAGAAGGAGTGGGTTGTAATCTACCACGCGGGTCCGGTGCGGGTTGGTAGATGTTTTCGAATATTTGGGTTCTAAAATATGCTCACGATGTTTTCCTTCACCGTTTTGAGAGCGGTGGGGATGAAATCATTTACACAAAGTAAAGCGCCTGCCTGGGTTAGAACCCACGACCTTCAACTCGTAAGTCAGGGCCGTTACCACTAGGCCACCACTGCTCTGTACCCCTAATAGGAATGAAAAAAAAAACAAATTGTGTGGGAAATAAATTACTGACTGTGTGGGAACTAAATGACTATGTCAAGGAGTACGAGTGACTCTCTCTAATTTAAGCATTACATTTAAATGACACACTCGGCGTGTAAGTAAAGACGAACATAAAACCCTCACCTGTCCCCCTTATTATCGCTGCTCTTCTCCTTATCTTCCCCATTGAACTTGTAGTAGGACGTGGTGGGCGTGTGCGTGGAGGCGACGAGGCAGTAGGTCTTGGACTCGAGGTGGAACGTCACGAAGTGCGGCGTCACGCGCAGCGGGACCTTGCGCACCGGCCACGCCGCGTCGTACGACAGGTGCGTGGGCAGCGCGCTGATGCGCAGGGACGACTGCGGGGACACATCGTGTTAGTATAGAGGGACCTTGCGCACCGGCCACGCCGCGTCGTACGACAGGTGCGTGGGCAGCGCGCTGATGCGCAGGGACGACTGCGGGGACACATCGTGTTAGTATAGAGGGACCTTGCGCACCGGCCACGCCGCGTCGTACGACAGGTGCGTGGGCAGCGCGCTGATGCGCAGGGACGACTGCGGGGACACATCGTGTTAGTATAGAGGGACCTTGCGCACCGGCCACGCCGCGTCGTACGACAGGTGCGTGGGCAGCGCGCTGATGCGCAGGGACGACTGCGGGGACACATCGTGTTAGTATAGAGGGACCTTGCGCACCGGCCACGCCGCGTCGTACGACAGGTGCGTGGGCAGCGCGCTGATGCGCAGGGACGACTGCGGGGACACATCGTGTTAGTATAGAGGGACCTTGCGCACCGGCCACGCCGCGTCGTACGACAGGTGCGTGGGCAGCGCGCTGATGCGCAGGGACGACTGCGGGGACACATCGTGTTAGTATAGAGGGACCTTGCGCACCGGCCACGCCGCGTCGTACGACAGGTGCGTGGGCAGCGCGCTGATGCGCAGGGACGACTGCGGGGACACATCGTGTTAGTATAGAGGGACCTTGCGCACCGGCCACGCCGCGTCGTACGACAGGTGCGTGGGCAGCGCGCTGATGCGCAGGGACGACTGCGGGGACACATCGTGTTAGTATAGAGGGACCTTGCGCACCGGCCACGCCGCGTCGTACGACAGGTGCGTGGGCAGCGCGCTGATGCGCAGGGACGACTGCGGGGACACATCGTGTTAGTATAGAGGGACCTTGCGCACCGGCCACGCCGCGTCGTACGACAGGTGCGTGGGCAGCGCGCTGATGCGCAGGGACGACTGCGGGGACACATCGTGTTAGTATAGAGGGACCTTGCGCACCGGCCACGCCGCGTCGTACGACAGGTGCGTGGGCAGCGCGCTGATGGGCAGGGACGACTGCGGGGACACATCGTGTTAGTATAGAGGGACCTTGCGCACCGGCCACGCCGCGTCGTACGACAGGTGCGTGGGCAGCGCGCTGATGCGCAGGGACGACTGCGGGGACACATCGTGTTAGTATAGAGGGACCTTGCGCACCGGCCACGCCGCGTCGTACGACAGGTGCGTGGGCAGCGCGCTGATGCGCAGGGACGACTGCGGGGACACATCGTGTTAGTATAGAGGGACCTTGCGCACCGGCCACGCCGCGTCGTACGACAGGTGCGTGGGCAGCGCGCTGATGGGCAGGGACGACTGCGGGGACACATCGTGTTAGTATAGAGGGACCTTGCGCACCGGCCACGCCGCGTCGTACGACAGGTGCGTGGGCAGCGCGCTGATGCGCAGGGACGACTGCGGGGACACATCGTGTTAGTATAGAGGGACCTTGCGCACCGGCCAAGCCGCGTCGTACGACAGGTGCGTGGGCAGCGCGCTGATGCGCAGGGACGACTGCGGGGACACATCGTGTTAGTATAGAGGGACCTTGCGCACCGGCCACGCCGCGTCGTACGACAGGTGCGTGGGCAGCGCGCTGATGCGCAGGGACGACTGCGGGGACACATCGTGTTAGTATAGAGGGACCTTGCGCACCGGCCACGCCGCGTCGTACGACAGGTGCGTGGGCAGCGCGCTGATGCGCAGGGACGACTGCGGGGACACATCGTGTTAGTATAGAGGGACCTTGCGCACCGGCCACGCCGCGTCGTACGACAGGTGCGTGGGCAGCGCGCTGATGCGCAGGGACGACTGCGGGGACACATCGTGTTAGTATAGAGGGACCTTGCGCACCGGCCACGCCGCGTCGTACGACAGGTGCGTGGGCAGCGCGCTGATGCGCAGGGACGACTGCGGGGACACATCGTGTTAGTATAGAGGGACCTTGCGCACCGGCCACGCCGCGTCGTACGACAGGTGCGTGGGCAGCGCGCTGATGCGCAGGGACGACTGCGGGGACACATCGTGTTAGTATAGAGGGACCTTGCGCACCGGCCACGCCGCGTCGTACGACAGGTGCGTGGGCAGCGCGCTGATGCGCAGGGACGACTGCGGGGACACATCGTGTTAGTATAGAGGGACCTTGCGCACCGGCCACGCCGCGTCGTACGACAGGTGCGTGGGCAGCGCGCTGATGCGCAGGGACGACTGCGGGGACACATCGTGTTAGTATAGAGGGACCTTGCGCACCGGCCACGCCGCGTCGTACGACAGGTGCGTGGGCAGCGCGCTGATGCGCAGGGACGACTGCGGGGACACATCGTGTTAGTATAGAGGGACCTTGCGCACCGGCCACGCCGCGTCGTACGACAGGTGCGTGGGCAGCGCGCTGATGCGCAGGGACGACTGCGGGGACACATCGTGTTAGTATAGAGGGACCTTGCGCACCGGCCACGCCGCGTCGTACGACAGGTGCGTGGGCAGCGCGCTGATGCGCAGGGACGACTGCGGGGACACATCGTGTTAGTATAGAGGGACCTTGCGCACCGGCCACGCCGCGTCGTACGACAGGTGCGTGGGCAGCGCGCTGATGGGCAGGGACGACTGCGGGGACACATCGTGTTAGTATAGAGGGACCTTGCGCACCGGCCACGCCGCGTCGTACGACAGGTGCGTGGGCAGCGCGCTGATGCGCAGGGACGACTGCGGGGACACATCGTGTTAGTATAGAGGGACCTTGCGCACCGGCCACGCCGCGTCGTACGACAGGTGCGTGGGCAGCGCGCTGATGCGCAGGGACGACTGCGGGGACACATCGTGTTAGTATAGAGGGACCTTGCGCACCGGCCACGCCGCGTCGTACGACAGGTGCGTGGGCAGCGCGCTGATGCGCAGGGACGACTGCGGGGACACATCGTGTTAGTATAGAGGGACCTTGCGCACCGGCCACGCCGCGTCGTACGACAGGTGCGTGGGCAGCGCGCTGATGCGCAGGGACGACTGCGGGGACACATCGTGTTAGTATAGAGGGACCTTGCGCACCGGCCACGCCGCGTCGTACGACAGGTGCGTGGGCAGCGCGCTGATGCGCAGGGACGACTGCGGGGACACATCGTGTTAGTATAGAGGGACCTTGCGCACCGGCCACGCCGCGTCGTACGACAGGTGCGTGGGCAGCGCGCTGATGGGCAGGGACGACTGCGGGGACACATCGTGTTAGTATAGAGGGACCTTGCGCACCGGCCACGCCGCGTCGTATGACAGGTGCGTGGGCAGCGCGCTGATGCGCAGGGACGACTGCGGGGACACATCGTGTTAGTATAGAGGGACCTTGCGCACCGGCCACGCCGCGTCGTACGACAGGTGCGTGGGCAGCGCGCTGATGCGCAGGGACGACTGCGGGGACACATCGTGTTAGTATAGAGGGACCTTGCGCACCGGCCACGCCGCGTCGTACGACAGGTGCGTGGGCAGCGCGCTGATGCGCAGGGACGACTGCGGGGACACATCGTGTTAGTATAGAGGGACCTTGCGCACCGGCCACGCCGCGTCGTACGACAGGTGCGTGGGCAGCGCGCTGATGGGCAGGGACGACTGCGGGGACACATCGTGTTAGTATAGAGGGACCTTGCGCACCGGCCACGCCGCGTCGTACGACAGGTGCGTGGGCAGCGCGCTGATGCGCAGGGACGACTGCGGGGACACATCGTGTTAGTATAGAGGGACCTTGCGCACCGGCCACGCCGCGTCGTACGACAGGTGCGTGGGCAGCGCGCTGATGCGCAGGGACGACTGCGGGGACACATCGTGTTAGTATAGAGGGACCTTGCGCACCGGCCACGCCGCGTCGTACGACAGGTGCGTGGGCAGCGCGCTGATGCGCAGGGACGACTGCGGGGACACATCGTGTTAGTATAGAGGGACCTTGCGCACCGGCCACGCCGCGTCGTACGACAGGTGCGTGGGCAGCGCGCTGATGGGCAGGGACGACTGCGGGGACACATCGTGTTAGTATAGAGGGACCTTGCGCACCGGCCACGCCGCGTCGTACGACAGGTGCGTGGGCAGCGCGCTGATGCGCAGGGACGACTGCGGGGACACATCGTGTTAGTATAGAGGGACCTTGCGCACCGGCCACGCCGCGTCGTACGACAGGTGCGTGGGCAGCGCGCTGATGGGCAGGGACGACTGCGGGGACACATCGTGTTAGTATAGAGGGACCTTGCGCACCGGCCACGCCGCGTCGTACGACAGGTGCGTGGGCAGCGCGCTGATGCGCAGGGACGACTGCGGGGACACATCGTGTTAGTATAGAGGGACCTTGCGCACCGGCCACGCCGCGTCGTACGACAGGTGCGTGGGCAGCGCGCTGATGCGCAGGGACGACTGCGGGGACACATCGTGTTAGTATAGAGGGACCTTGCGCACCGGCCACGCCGCGTCGTACGACAGGTGCGTGGGCAGCGCGCTGATGCGCAGGGACGACTGCGGGGACACATCGTGTTAGTATAGAGATTGGCCGGATTTGTATGGGATGTGATCTAAGGTATCTCAATCTGACCCGACAATTTTGAGAATTCCCAGTAACAGTTTGGAATCAAGATTTGTGCCCGGTTGATGGCTTTAGGCTGATAGGGGAGAATGGATGAAGAAAATGTGTTGCGCCGACCCCAAGTAACATGGGAGAAGGGCAGGAAGATCGCCCCCTATAACATATACTTATTTAACATGGACTTATTTCCCTATTTCTCAGGACTAAGGCTGCGTTTCCACCAGAGATGTGCGAGGATGCGTAGCGAGGGATGTGTTTGTTAAGAACCAATAGAATCGTCCATTTACCTAGCCTCACTCAGCACAGTTCCTGTGGAAACGGCTTAGCGGATCGAAGTTTTTGTACATACAAAACAAGCTAGGGATGGGTGCGAGGGATGGGTGCGAGAGATGTGTGCTAGGGATGAACGCGAACGAGAAATCACATCTGCAAAGAGCCTCACATATCCTCGCACCGCTCATCTGCGCACCGTGTCGTTACGCATCCCCGCACCGCTCAGCGACCTAGCACATCTCTAGTAGAAACGTACTTACCTTAGCGTTGAAATACAAGAATCCCTGCGGACAGTTGGTGTTGTTGAAGGGCGCGAAGGTGGCCACGGGCGCCTCCTCCGTGCACAGCGCGTGCAGGCGCAGCTCGCCGCGCGCCGACAGGAACAGGAAGTACGGCGACACGCCGCAGATGAACACGCCGTTGTACCCACCTACGTTACCTAACATCGAATTTAAATTAAATAAAGAAGATAATAATAACCCCTTTGCCATATCCCTACGTTGACGTCGTGGTGGGGCTTGCACGCACCAAAGTCTAGGTCTATGCCGGTAGAGTTTACTTTACCGGAACAGGTCTAGGATGAGGAGCCAGACCAAGATAAATACAGAAACCCGCAGGGCAGCATGAGGCGAGCTGTTGAGCAGTAGCATTGACCCTATCTCCCGGGAGAAATCTTATTCCTCATCTCCGGCTTGCCTTTATTGGCCGACTGGAGTGAACACTGACGAGGAACAGAGTTTCCATGTCATTCTTGCCTTAGTTGGCCGGCTTGAGTGGAGATTCGCAAGAACATGCTCGGGGGAAGTATTCTAGTAAGTGCTTGTAGGGATCTTGACCATCTTCCAGCCTCTGGGATTATTCTCAAAGCCGTGGAATACCTCTCCACTCCTAAAGCTCCTCAGGACATCTTGCCCCCTTGTCGCTAAGTCACTATGTGCTAGCGACAGTTTTCGGGGGCCCATTATTGAGAGTGCATGTCAGTGCCTGCCATTTTATCCGTGTATATATGTCGCATGCAAGTTTGGTACAGTACGACACAACTTAGATGTAGCACCGGCAAAATTCATAAAACCGATGACCATCCGAACTGAGTGCGCCTTCAAAATCATCAATAGCTATTACTGCTTTAGGTGAAAATGATCTTTCGAAAACGCAATAACTTGTAAAGTCTTATAGCCAAATACATTCGTAAAATTGAAATGAATGAATGAAAATTTTCAAATCTATGCTACATCTAAGTTGTGTCGTACTGTACCAGTTCACAATTTGTCGGTTTGCCATGGATAGATTATAGGTAATCTATCGAAAAACTTTTGCGAGTGAAACTGCGGGGCACAGCTAGTTATTATTACAAAGAAACGTAAAGTTCAAATGATCACGATAGCGAAAGGTGATTTTATACGTCACTAGAGCTTCTGCCCGCGACTTCGTCCGCGTGGAATAGTTACTTTGGGCTAAAAAAAACCCCGATTTTGAAACTTTTTAAGTTTTAAGTGTGCTACAATATCGCATTGGGTCTAGCCTGTAAGGATATTTGTATGTTTGGAGGTAATAAATAAATAAATAATAAAACATTCTTCATTGGTACTCCGCTCCTATTGGTCTTAGCGTGATGATATATAGCCTATAGCCTTACTCGATAAATGGGCTATCTAACACTGAAAGAATTCTTTAAATCGGACCAATAGTTTCGGAGCCTGTTCGGTACAAACAAACAAAAAAATCTTTCCTCTTAATAATCTTAATATATATAAATCTCGTGTCACAATGTTTGTCCTCAATGGACTCCTAAACCACTTAACCGATTATAATAAAATTCGCACACCATCTGCAGTTCGATCCAACTTGAGAGATAGGATAGTTTAAATCTCAATTTATAGCCGCAATTTTAATTTATTGCTAATTAGGGCTACCCATGCGAAGCTGGGACGGGCAGCTAGTATTAGTATAGATTTATAATAATGCTAATGACGGACATATCGCTCGTTTTTTTTATTTTTATAGTACCACTCCGAAACTAAGCAGGTAAAACAAATGTAAGGTATTCTTATATGTTTACTTTTAAATCAAGAAATCTTTGGCATATTAGTTTTGAAATGTCACCTAGAGAAAAACCTGTCATGTGCGCTTGCAACAACTATTATAATATTGAGTGAAGACGACAACACAACAATAAACCGTAAATATTTATAATATTAGTTAGGATTAAACCCCTTTTTAGGGTCCGTACCAAAATGGTAAAAAGGAAACCTTATGGTGAGACTCAGTCTGTCTGTCCATCTGTCTGTCACAGCTGGATATCTCAAGAACTACTAAAGCTATCAACTTGAGGAATAATTTTAGATGACGTTTGCCCAATTAATTTGCGACTAAGAAAGACTGCAACTGGGACTGATCGGGGGTCTTAAAAATTCGAAGTGGGGCTACTAAGGCATGTGAGGTATTTATTATATGAAAGAGCGCTATTTTCACATTCTCAAATATTATTCTTTCGTTATTTTTTAGGCCGCATTAAAAAAATACCGTTCCCCCCTCCCTCATCTCCGAAGTTTCCATAGAGAAAAATCAGAAATTATTTTTTTTTCCACAGTTTTGTTCCACTATTACGATTAAATATTGAAAAGCTAGCGAATGATAAATGACTTACTGAAATATCGGCACTGTCGCACATTCTCCTTCAGCAGTGCGGTCTCGTAGGAGTCCTCGGGCGTCGTCAAAGGCGCCGCGCTGTACCCGAATGGGAACGACACGCGCGACCGACTGAAGCGGAGTTTCAAGTTGCCTCGGGGATATTTGTAAGCCTAGGAATGTTTAAATAAAATGTTATACGTTGGCAATGGAAAATGAGATTCAATAAAAATATTTAATTGATCGTCTTTAAACTTGACTTTCTAATTATGTACGACTTCTATTTATAAAAATGAATAACCGAAATGTATGTGCGCATAACTTCCGAACGACTGCACCAAATTTTTTTTTTCTTTATTCACAGTACAAGGTTTGTATAAAAGACTTTTTTTAAATCGTCCTGAAAAGGTAGGTAGGTAGGTATGTAGAGTAAGTAGGTCCGCCATAGATAAGTACTTAGTGCTACCTGTGCTAAGCCGGGCCGAGAAATGCTAGTATTACATAAAGCCCTTTTTAATTTTCTAGCTTTTATCTAAGTTGGTCGCAAATAACTAAGCTAGCGCACCTCGACCAAATGGGTTATAGTAGCGGAGAGGTACAGCCCGATCTTTGCAGTAAATTTTATGCCTAATAAACATTGCTAGTAGGTGTTTATTATTCAATAATCATAAGAATGAGAGGCAACGCCGCACCCAAAGGGGAATTTAATTTAAGCAGTGATAACCTAGTGGTGGACCGTCAAACTA
This sequence comes from Conistra vaccinii, assembly GCA_948150665.1. NCBI lineage: Eukaryota > Metazoa > Arthropoda > Insecta > Lepidoptera > Noctuidae > Conistra > Conistra vaccinii. The sequence goes on from OX411339.1 coordinate 17,984,464, forward strand.
CCAAGTCATAGCTCTCGAGTTCGAACCCAAAGCACGCACCTCTGACTTTTCGGATTCATGTGTGTATTGTAAAATTATCACTTGCTTCAAAAACGGTGAAGGAAAACATCGTGAGGAAACCGGCATGCCTGAGGGATATTTCTCGACGACATGTGAAGCCAAGTCAGAGGCCCATGGGCGGCTTTAAAACTCTGTCACCAGGTTTGTCACTAACCACACAAAAAAAGAAGAGGGAATCGAACAAGGGGTTAAATTACACCATGTCAAAAAAAACTTCGTTAGTCTTCGTTAAGCGTCTTTTTAAACCCGTTATATGCCCTTCTTACCTGGTATATCATGAGCTGGTCTTCGCACCTCATGAGCATCAGGACCCTGGTTCCTTTATGTCCTACTCCTACAACCAGCAGTTCCCTGCACTTATCGGCATCAGTGTTCTGTCCACCACTGCTCAGTTCTTCATCTTCGACGCCGCCGCTGGGAATGGGGACTGATTCAAGGCTGTCAGCTAGGATCTGTGGAAGAGAAGAAGGTTGAGGAACTGATAAAGTGTAAAATAATTCAGACTGTGCTCTGTTCCAAAATAACCTGATAAAAATGTAAACAAATCGATGAGAAATCGTACCTGTTGATGCCAATTTGTAACGCCATTATCGAGTGCTTTTTATTAATTAAACCCGAAATTCTTATTTAAAATATGTATCACCGTGAAGATTTTTCAATTGACAATTGAAGTTAATCTTATAACCTCAAACCTAAATTTTCGTCAATGATATTGAATCAATAATCATCTTTAGACGGATATGTCTCGCATAAAACCAACAGAAACATCAACCAGAATGATGGATTAGTTGTATATGTTAACAATAATTTAAGTACAACTGTAGAAGAACCTTTGCTACAAAATAGTAATTGCTTACTCATTAAAATTGATTTGGATACGGTGGTTATGGCTATATACAGACCTCCTTCTCAAAATGTCGCAAATTTCTTAGATTCACTAAACATACAGTTACAAAGTCTTACAACTTTTAAACACATAATACTCATGGGGGACATCAATATCAACATTGCTTCCGGGAAAATAGATTTACATGCACATAACTATCTTAATATCTGCTCATTCCACGGACTATTACCAGCTCATTACCACCCCACGCATCAAAGTGGTTCATGCTTAGATCATTTCATTATAAAAACAAATAACCCAACCAAAACATTTGTTACTAACTCTTCGCTTACTGATCACCAAGCAGTATTACTAACATTACAAGTTTCTTTACCCAGAAAAAATTGTTTACGTAGCTATACTAAAGTCAACATGACGCACCTAGAGAAAGACATACGTAATATTAATTTTGACCCAGTTTATAATTCTACCGATGCAAACATTTCTATTAATTATTTTATAAATTCACTTCACTCTGCAATAATAAAACATACAGTCGCTAAAATAACGCCAAAGAAGTATAAGTGTATTAAACCTTGGATTACACCCGGACTTGTTCGATGTATTAGGCATAGAGACAAACTTCACATAAAGACCAAACTTGAGCCTGAAAATGAAATTCTTTCCATTACTTATAAAAGATATAGAAACTTCTGCAATAACCTTTTGAAAAAAATAAAAAATGAATTTGATAGAAAAGAAATGCAGAAAGCAGGCAAAAATAGTAAACTGATTTGGAAATTTATAAAAACAAATACATTTAGAACAAAACAATCAGAACCTCCACTTGACTTATTGACAATAGAGAACAACCCAATCGAATCAGCAAATAAAGTTAATTTCTATTTTTCTAACGTAGGCAAAATTTTAGCAGAAAAGACCATACAATCTAAAAGTTCTCTCCCTCAAAACCATCTTAAAACTTTCCCCACACTTAAATCGTTTGTCTTACTAGATACGGATGTCGATGAAGTACTAACAATTATTTCTGGATTAAAGGACGTTTGCGCGGTTGGGTGGGACGACATATCAAACAACATACTAAAACATTTCAAATACCTACTTGCTCCGCCGTTAACTCATATTTTTCAGTTATGCTTGACTACGGGTATATTCCCTAAGTCGCTTAAAAAAGCAGTGGTTACACCTGTATATAAAACTGGTGACAAAAAAGATGTTAATAACTACAGACCCATTTCTGTTTTAACAGGGCTCTCTAAAATCCTAGAGAAAATCATTAATATTAGATTAATGAAATACCTAGAAGATAACAAATTGCTTTCAGATAGACAATTTGGCTTTAGGCCCAAAAAATCAGCTAATCAAGCAGTACATCAAATGACGGATTATATAACAACTAATTTGGATAAGGGCATGCACTCCATTGGGATCTTCCTAGACCTCGCCAAGGCGTTTGACACAATTTCTTGTCCTTTATTATTAGACAAGCTTGAAGCACTCGGAATAAGAGGGACAACGCTTTCACTACTTTCTGATTATCTTAGTGACCGCAAACAATGTGTCAAAATTGGTCAGTACGTCAGTTCTGGGCTTAGAAATAGTAATTACGGAATACCACAAGGGAGTATTTTGGGCCCTACTTTATTCCTAGTATACATAAATGACCTCTGCAGCTTAACGCTCCAAAATGGTGTCATAATGTCTTATGCAGATGACACGGCTCTATTGTTTTCAGATAAATCTCGAGATGAGGTATATAAACAAGCACAGAATGGTTTTAATATAGTGTCTAATTGGCTACATGAAAATCTCCTAACACTAAATGCAGAGAAAACCAAACACATTTTATTTACTATGAGAAACACTAACCTGCCAACTACTAACATAAACATTTATGCGCACAAGTGCGGCACGTATGCTGACGATGCATGTAACTGTCCTAGTTTAGCAAAAACCGATCATATGAAATATCTTGGTGTAACGATTGACACAAATCTGAATTTCCGTAAACACATTGATTTGTTATGCACTCGAATGCGTAAATTAATATACATTTTTAAGAATTTACGATATATATCGGACTACAAATTAATTAAACAGGTCTATTTAGCTTTGTGTCAATCCATTCTCACTTATTGTATAACTTCCTGGGGTGGGGCTGCCAAATCAATCCTACTGCCATTAGAACGTGCGCAGAGAGCTATCCTTAAGGTAGCCACCTTCCGCCCATTTAGATTTCCCACACATGAGCTTTACACGGCATGCAAGGTTTTAACCGTGCGTCAACTATTTATATTGAATATAGTACTACACCAGCATAATAAACTTCCTTATATCCCAACACCTATTGATAAGAGAAGAAAAGACTTAGTTTGCATAAAGCCTCAAACCAGACATACTTTTATAAATAAATTTTATGTATTTTTAGGTCCGTTCTTATATAATAAAATCAATAAGTCTGTAAATATATATAGTGTAAATTATAAAAAGTGTAGTGAAATGTTGAGTGCATACCTACTGACATTTAATTATTCAGACACAGAAAAATTGCTAGAAGTTATGCAATGAGTTTATTAAATGTTAAGTTAATTTTTATTTAAAATTTATTAGGTATCAATGATAGCTCTATGTACAGTAACATAATAGTCCACTGAATCACTCAGCGTTGTTAAGTGATGGCCTGAAACACAGGTTTGAATAAACCTACATCAGGCAGGTCGCTATTGTATTCATTGGGCCTTTAATCAATATTATATAAGTTATATACTAGATTTATTTTAGGCATAGTTTAATTTTTTCTACATTTCTACTATTAATATGTAACTTTGTTATGATGTAACTTTTATGTAATTTATATGTGAACTTATGAATAAATGATTGATTGATTGATTGATTGATTTACGAATAACAATTTAATAATTTTATTCAAACAATGACACTTGGAAAAAGTTGTGGGATTTAAAGTTGATACAGGTGAATGTGTTAATAATTCCCTTAAGTGACTGTGTTGGAGTGTTATGTCCAACATTCAAAATGCTATGTAATTATTATGATGGCGTAAGAATTTGATCTGAACAAGATTACACTATCATTAGATACTTTTGGAACAGACTATAAGTTACACACAAGCTAGCAAGCTCGCATGCTAGCTTGTGTAATCCTAATCATCATGCTCTCACCATGTGACCACATTATACGAGTTACTGTCATGTGCGGGTCGCCAGTAGCGAGCACACGATACAACAAATGTTTTATTTTACAAACTCAATGTCATAGTGGACAGAGACGTGGATGAAGAGTAGGGAGGCGGTTCCAATTCATATTAATGACCAACGGGTTATAATGAAATTCAGTACAATATTATTGTCCGGCTAGCCCCAGGCCGATAATGACTTACTTTAGGCTAGGTTTGCATGACATATAATTTGAGTTTATCGAGCTGTTGGTGCGAAATCTATGTTAATTTGTTGTGTTAGCTAATTGTACGTTTCTGTGCATCAACATGGAAAGATTGGTGAACAAAATATGAAAAAGAAATGGTTCTAGAACAAATTAAAAAGTAGCTGTCTATTGCAGGTCAGCTGCGTATTGACGGGCAAACGGAATTTCGAACACATTATTACGTTATTACGGCCATTATTACCAAGAGGTATCGAATTACCCAGTAACTGGGTTGTGGAGGTCAGATAGACATTGGTATTCAGCTGCATCCGATTACACTGCAAGCCGACCCCAACATAACTGGGAAAACGCTACGCAGATGATGGTGAATAGTTATTGAGTACACTTACTTCACTACATTGTACACTTTGCGAGTCACGTATTGACCTTCTAGGAAATCATCACCCTATTGTTACCGTGGACATCCGTTTGACTACCTAAGATAATATCATTACAAACAGGAAACAAAAATTAATTTTAAGTTCTAAATGTAGCGTAAGAACTAATTGTCTTTAATTTGTTTAGTAGCGTTTGGTTTTAATATTGTTCCATCATCATTTACTGAAGTAACAACCAACTAAAAATTTGTAAAAATGACTGAGTCAGATAATTATATAATAGAATCTTATAGGTGTGACAACACTGGTTATTTCATATCTCTCAAAGCTCTGATATATATATGTTCCAGATGTCTTATATTCGGGAATTGTACGAAACTCCAGAGCTTTCCACATACTACATTACGTTTGTGCTTACCCTGGCCACGTTGATATACGGAGTGACGTCATGGTGGTTGATGAAGAAATTCCGTAATTATAGGAATTATGTGTGCCTCAACGCAATTTTTGCAAATTTCTTCATCTGTTCAACGGTACATATCACACATTATATCAGAGAAATTTCCTTACTGCACATTGGTCAAGAATGTTGGTTTTCCATTTTCACTCTATATCTATTAATGTACTTAACGACAGTAAAGCATCACTGGCTGATAGTTATTTTGCCGCATGTTCTATGTAGCCATTGTGAAAATTTTCAATGTGCTACGATGGAAATATTTGATAAGCGCCATCTTTGGTTGGGTTGTGTCTTTAATATTAATGCTTCATATTTTGGTTACTTCTGGTTTTTTTTTTAAATCTAATGTAAATCCAGGCGATTTAGGATTTATTCTATTATTTGTTGGTATGACAATAAATAGTTTATTTTTCATTATAGTTGTATATTCACTTTGTCGTAGTTCGAACGCGAGCGTACCTACAGCTATCAACAAATGGCGTCGCTTGTACATCATCACTTTAATATTTATATTGGCCGACATCTTAATGTTGTCTTTTCATTTAATTACGTTTATGAATTACAAAAACACATACGCATCACGTTATGACAAATCTGCTTCTCCATACATTTTGACCAGATAATTATGCAAACATAAATGTAGGGAACAGCTGATTTTTTTACGCGTGAGTACAATGACCCTTTAACAGGTTTAGTATAAACAAAAAATATAATAATATGAATGGAAGACGATCATCGAGACCAGTTCTGCGAGATGAGTGTGTGCGTTTTAAGGTAGAAGTAAAAATAAATAAATAAATGTTTTTAATTTCTATTGACTCACCCTATTCCCAGCGCAGGCGTCTCTGACGAGGAAGCTCAGCCGCATCTCGGGCAGCGAGTATATCTCGAGGTTGCCGTTCAGTCGCAGCACGAACAACCAGTACGTGGCCTTCACTTCCACGAGGTGCTTCTTCCACCAGCGGGAGATACGACGAGGTACGCCCGGGTTCTTGGATTGTTCCGCTAACATTATCTGCGAGAGGTAATTTGAGTTTTTTAAAGAAAAAAAAAATCGGAGCAGTCTTCGGGGACTGCCGATAGAAGTGAAAACTAAGTAACGTCATCTAACGAAAATTTCAGGAATTTATGTGGCTTGCTGTCAGTACAAGAACGAAAATGTAGCTCCATTAAAAAAAAACCAAGAAAAGAAAGCGCTGTCAACACGAAATTTATCATGGGAAGCGTGCGGTGACGATGACGTTCGGTGACGATGACGCAAGTTCCATGATTTTTGTTTACGCGCCTAATGAAATTTCTCTTCATAAGACAGTCCCCCGGCACGCCCGGCCTTCACCACTTCCTGGTGCTATAGCTGGGGGGGGGGGGGGCGCTACTAACTGTCCAGCAGCGCAGCTGTCTGTTCAGTTAGAAAAAACGTTTCTTGAGTTTCGAACCCAAGGCATGCACCTTTGTCTTTTCGGATTCATGTGCGTATTGTTGCTTCAAAAACGGTGAAGCAAAACATCATCAGGAAACTGACATGCCTGAGAGATATTTCGCGACGGCATGTGAAGCCAATTCAGAGACCCATAAGCGGCTTTAAAACTCAGGTTAGTCACTAACCACACGAAAAGAAAGAGACGCGCGTATTTTTCTTTATTTTCCTTTTCTAATGAAAAAGTACTCACGCTAGCCATAGACGCAGGAGTCTGATCTCCGCCGTACAACAGCTCGTCTTCATCGTTGAGCTCATAGATGGCACCCGGCTTGAAACCCTCAGCTTTCACGTTCTTCTTGCCTTTCATTTTGCCGCTGAATTCTCCTTTCACCTGAAGGCATATAAATACAGGTTGTAAAAAGACCTTTAGTGGTATGAGGAACAGGGTGTAAAGTTCACTCATCCTCATTAGAAAAGGGAGGATCCTCCGACCAGACAGGTGTCGTGTCTGGCGGGCAACTGCCCGTATGTTGATTTCGGATAGTCTTTATCTATGTCGTTCGCGCGGTAAACTCTAACTGCGCGATGCAGGATTTTAGTGACGTCATGTCTTTGATGCGTAGCTCGTATGTGGCGGTGTAACCGATACAAACCCATCACATAACCATTATTTACGCACTCTGTACATCAAAGTAAGTAACACTAAGCGAAAATGACTGCTGGGAAACCATTTTAATTTTTGCTGTGAAAAATACGGCAGCAAGCAATGTAACGCACACAAAATATTGTGCTTTCGGGTGCAAGCAACGGAACAGGAGTTGTCAGATATTTAAAACCTGTTTTCGTAAAAAAAAAGTTGGGACTTTGACCTTCAATATCTCCGTAACCAAAAGTTTACCAGGTCTCATAGTCCAGTACGAAAAAATGTATCTGGTACTCTTGCATGAAAGACGAATGGGGTTCTGCGCAAATCCACTTCCGCGAAAAAGTTGCGGAAATGAGATTTCTTCATAACATCACTCACGCCTATATTCTTTCAAAGGGTTGTATACTGTGGTTACTGATTAGTACACCCACGAGTCGCTTAAATAGTCCAATAAGGCATCAATAGTTATTTTCGTAGTTTTTATACTGTTTATTTTTTAGTTTTTTTTTTCAACATGGGAGTAATTTTCATGGTTTTCGAGGTCGCTGATTACAAAAATGGGGTCAAAATAAAATTCAAGATGGTGCTAACGAAAATTGGCAAATTTTTCGTCATGGGTCTCATTTTCATGGTTTTCGAGGTCGCAGATAATAAACATTGGGCAGTTGCCCGCCAGACACGACACCCGTCTGTCGAAGGATCCTCCCTTTTCTATAAAGGTTGAGCGAACTTTACACCCTGTTCCTCATACCTTTAAAAGTGAAAAATACCTGAACTAAATGAATGAGTTATTATGTCAGTCCGCACCTGCGTGTTGTCGGCGTCGGGCGGCGCGAACAGGCCGCTGAGGTCGCGGTACACAGTCGCGCGCAGCAGCGCGGGCCGGTGCGGCACGGCCTGGCGCGTCGGGGCCAGGCGCCCGGACGACTGCGGCAGATTAGATAACCTATACTGTACCACTGCCGCTACCACATAAGTTTATCCATAACCTTGCTATAAACCCTCTTTAATAGTTTCTGAAACAACTTATTGCCACCATTAAAACAACCAGTGTCATAGTAACCATAATTTCATCCAAATGAGTGCTATAATGTTGTACTAAATTTCATTATGCAACTCCTTTGCAAACAGCCACATTCTCACTACTCAATTCGTGGTATCTTTATGAATTTGAAAAAAAGAACATTGTCATGCACGCGCGTTTCACTACCACGGCACCGTAATAAAAAAAAAACTTATAAGTTATTCGAATTCACGTCATATTCGGCGGGATACGAGTTATGGTCGATTTTACTTTGATTTTAGAGGATTTATATCATGATTGTAGGTAAAGTCTTGTATGCAACTGTACATAATTAGGTACACATGTGATACTATTATCACACTCGTGTTTTAATACCCCTTATTATACAACAGTTGCATAAATAACTATTATAGTCATCTCCCCAGAGCCCAGAGGGTTTTTGAGTAAGCATGCAGAGCGAAAAGTTGATAGTGTGCCATGGCATAATGACTAGGCTAGTATTATAAAATCAGGCTTCTATTGTCTAAAGCAGAAGGTAGACATCTACACAGTAAAAGGAACGTCGACGTGCAAACTATTATCATGATTCTAGAATCAATCAAAAATATATTCATCATAGCAGAATTTTTTTGTCGGTTATTAATAAAAATCTGCTGTTTTATAAATGCAATACCTATACGGCCAAAATGTATGGAACAGGTTTTTTTTTTAACTCTCCGCGCCATCCTCCCCTTTGAGCTCTTTGAGGGCGAGTAATAAGCACGTCCGCATATAGACATCACATACAAATACGAATCGGCTAAAGCCGTGTATTGTGCTGTCCATTCTGGAATCTGTCCACTGGATCGATTGCAGGTTTAAAACGGTAACGGTTTGGCCGGATACCGTATACCAGATATCCGACAGTCGTATAAGCATGATAGTCGCATATTCGGAGGCTAGATAACCTGAATTCAGCTGAATATTGACCTACTTTTCTATATCAGATAGATAGATAGACAAAACATTTATTCAGTGCATACAAAAGACAGACAAAAGCACAATTAAAATTTAATTGTCCGGCCTGATATCATCATCTAAATGGCCGGATAGCAAAATAAAGACAGGCAGGCCGGATACTTCCCGGATATTCGTTTCATGTCTAGTCAATACTCACCGCGCCGTCCTTCCCTCGGAACTCTCTGAGAGCCAGCACGAGTACCCGGCCGCACATGGACATGACGCACAGGTACGGGTCGGCTGTGGCCGCGTATTGTGCTGTCCATTCTAACTGGATCGATTGAAGGTTTACGCCGTCTGTAATAATAAATAAATGTAACAAATAAAATTTTAACTAAATTTTATTTATTACATTTACTTTACAAACTTGAGGAGCTCGTGGCTAAGTAATAACAAGCCGCACTGGTCGATCCATCAGGTTAAGCTACTCTTGCCGGGGTTGGTCAGTGGATGGGTGACCATCTTTACATACCGAGACTCCTCCGTGCCTCGGAAAGCACGATAAGCCGTTGGTCCCGGCTGTCATTCGTGGATCCTTGACAGTCGTTACGAGTCGTCAGAAGCCCGAAAGTCTGACACCAGTCTTACCAAGGGGTATCGTATTACCCAGATATTGGGTTGTGGAGGTCAGATAGGCAGTCGCTCCATGTAAAATACTGGTATTCAGCTGCATCCGGTTAGACTGGAAGCCGACCCCAAGATAGTTGGGAAAACGCTAGGCAGATTGATTGATTTACTTTACAAACTTCTACAATATTTAATCTTACATAGAGGCCTTTTAAGTTTAAAAATACCTGTGGTAGGAGACCCCAAAGTTCTTCTGTGGAAAGCAAAATGCGAATTCAATGAGATTAGAGATTCTTTATTATTTATTCTAAACTGACGACCGGCGCCAGCTTCGCACGGCTTAACAGAACACCATCATCATCTCCCTAGCCTTTTCCCAACTATGTTGGGGTCGGCTTCCCGTCTAACCAGATGCAGCTGAATACCAGTATCCTATCTGACCTCCACAACCCAGTTACTGGGTAATACAACCCCTTGGTAAAACTTTTGAGCTTCCGACGACCCGGAACAACTGTCAAACATCTTCAAAAGACAGCAAGGATCAACGGCTTAACGTGCTTTCCGAGGCACGGAGGGGTCTTGGTATGTAAAGATTGGTATTTTACAGTTTTAAGAGGCCATCTATAAATTTCGTCACACATTAACACACTGGTCATATCGTGGTACAAGGAAGGGCACGAGTCGAAGCTTCGTGTGGTCACATGTATAAACATCACTGTATAGAAAAACAAAATATTACTAACACATCGCGCCAGTAACACCCGAATAATTAGGCAGAGGTGCTCTATCATTATTACTATAAGGTTTAATTTAAAATTGCAAAATATGTGACGTCACACCAGGAGATTATTTGTCGCCTAAGTCCTTAAATTCAAATTCAAATGATTTATTTCAGACATTGAGTCCATAGTGTTAGTATCAACAAAATAATTTAACCGCCAAAGCCCGCGCGTGTGATAGATCACACCAAATGCCACATCCGTTAAGTACCCGTACCCGCCCGTGTAAGATATTACACGGCGGGTACATGCGTAGCCATTTGGACCAGGTGGGACTTTAGCGATATTCCTTTGTTCTGTGGGTTGTTTCCCTCTATGACTTGAGGTATATTATTGTCGATTAGAAGTAAAATTGTCAAAAAATGACAGGTAACACCGAAAAATTCTAAAAATGTCAAAGTGACGTAATGCGTTTTAAGTGACGTAATCGCGGGGCTTTACAGCTATTACGTAACAAACGCGTTAGGGCTTGACCGGTAACTAGTGTTAGTAATAAGGAGATAATGCTACGAATATTAACTGGTATGGATTCTCACCCAGCGGCGCAGCAGAGGAGAGCCCCCGACCTGAGAGTACGCGCAGGAGCCCGTCGGTGCTGGCGCGGCCGGCCGGCTATGGAAGCGGTCCTTTTCCTTATTATAGCGTAAAAATTCTCTGTGCGCTTAAAACCTACTTACTCTTAATAAGTCTTATGCCCGTGGTAGTGACTTGCACCATAAACTTGTTGTTGCCCAGGTTGCCTGCGAAGATGGTTGGGGAACCTGTCATGAAGCCGGAGTTATCGACCTCGTTGATTTCTTGACCTGTTGAATTCAAAGTAAATATTTCAGTACAAGGTTTAAAGGGCAAGTATGAGTACGATAACGTTTGTCTAAATTCGATTTGCAAAAAATAAAAGCATCGGGGTGCACTCTGGGAGTGCCGGCAGAAATGAAAACTTGAACATTACTGTTGTACATTTTTGAATATTTTGGAATGGTTAGGTTAATTTCGCACGAATTGCTTTATTTATCAGTATAAAATTACTATAATTTATGTGGTTAAATACAATATTCATTAGTAGTAGTAGTATATTTATTTATTTTCAAAATATAGTCTAACAAAAATAAACAATTTATTTACCCATCAATATGGGTAAAATTTCTTACGTTGCAATCTTTACGTAATGTCAAAGACTATTTATTTTGATATTTACTTTGTCGGTTGCTAGGCAACGGATCTTATGGTCACGTCCTGACGCGAGTTTAACATTTTTTACCCATCCCAAAATTAAAAAAAAAAGTGCACATCGCCGCTAAAGAAGTTTTCACTTAAAAAAACGGTAGTCTGTATTTTTTTTAAGATTTCTAATATTATTATCTTACTATCTGCGCTCCGTTGCTTCACCCCTATAAGTCTCGATCCCGTGGGAATATCGGGATAGAAAGTATCCTATGCCCAGTCTCCAGGTCTCATGGTCTACCCATGAGCCAAATTTCATACAAATCCGTTCAGCCGTTTTAGCGTAAAAGCGTCACAAATAAACAAACTCACTTTCGCATTTAAAATATTAGTTAGGATTTGAAAATGTCATTATAGTTGTTAGTTAATATACAATTTCTTAGAAAAGGGAGAATTCTCCGACGAGACGGGTGTTTGGTGAACATTATAGACTGTTAAACTCACCAGTCTGCAGCACCATGCTGCCATCCTCCTGCGTCAGCAGCAGGTAGGCGTGCGCGCCCTCCGCCTCGCGCGCGCCCTCCGCGCACGAGGCGCCCGCGCCCAGCACCGACCACATGTCGATACAACCTGCAGGTACAAATAGGATACAGTATTTAAAAGAGGAACTATGAAACGAATAGTTAATTAACTCAGGCGTGATTTTGCGGAAATTCATTATAAAATACAATAGTAACCTAATCCGCTTCACTGTTGTTAAAGAGTCCTAAAGAACCCTGTAAGAAATTTACACAAGCGCCGAACGCAAAGCAGTTGCGCTTACTTTGCGTTCGGCGCTTGACGAGGCAACACGTCGTGTCCGGGTTCGCAACAAGTCAATCGTCATCCTAAGAATGCCTTGTTAAAAGGTGAAACACGTGTCGATTTCTTAAATGGTTCTTTATGACTCTTTAAGAAGAGAGAAGAGTATTGCTGATTCTAATGATTATTAATCTGTAAAGCCATATTTCTTACGGTCGCAAATCATATTTTAATCAAGATACAACCTGACACTGACCTGCAAATTGCAAAAAACGTTAGAAAGTTTGAATTTCGCTGGCTATTTTGGCGCAACCCCCTTAAAAATCGAATAAAATAAACTATAAACTCACCAGGTAAATTAAAAGCCGTGATAAGCTGTGGCCTCACAGTTCTCTGTAGTACAGTCAGCGCCCCATTCTTGCCTCTACCGCTGCAGGTGACCAGTTCAATGACCGGGTTGTCTTGCTGCCGACTGTACTCTTCTGATAATAGTTGAGGCTCGCCCATCGATACGTCGCCGATTGGGCAGATGTTTAAAAGGGAGTCACATACCTGGGTAAATATTAAATATGAAAAACCTATTGATCTTGTAATGACGATTGCCATTTTTCGATCCTCTAGAAACCTTATTGGTTTTCTAATGATGAGCCTTTGGAACGCAGTTCTTTAACGCGACTTGCGGTGCACTGGCAGAAAGCGTCACGCGAAAAAGCGTTCATACTTCCGATCGCTTCTTCTCATTCAAAGAGAAAGAGAGAGCTTAAATTCCACAGATATAGATAGACATAGATAACGCAAGTATCACGATCTGTATGAAAACCAAGCGTGCCATTTTTTGACTACCTACTATGACGTCACAAGCATTATTTAGTGATGGGAAAATAAAATCCGCCGCACGCGGCAGCGTCTTTGAATCGATTTTATTATCTTTGAATCGATACTGCTCGCTCACCCAGCCAGCAGTACGCTAACTAAAAGTCTTCGCATTCTGAGGTTGTGTGCTCGTGCGCGTTCCGTCGACGTTCACACGTCGTTTTTGGATACCTTTTCCAAAATTTCAAGTAAGTTTACCATTATAAATACGTGAATATTCGATTGAAATACCTTATATTCAATTTAGTTCTAATGTTTACAAAAGCAACGAGATTCTACCCTTTTTCATCTCAATTTTGAATAAAGATCGCCTTTTTATTATACCATTTCTCTATTTATTGAGTAATCGTGTACAGTAAAGAATTATTGAGAATCGCTTAAATAGATTAATTAATCGATTTTGTGACATAGTAATGATATAGACAGAAGAATGAGATAGACAGAGAAATGAGATATACAGAGGAATGAGATAGACAGAGGAATGAGATAGACAGAGGAATGAGATAAACAGAGAAAAAAAAATAATTCTGATCTGCTTAGTAGGCAGTAAGGGATTTATAATTTCTTTAAATTGTTAGTATTTCCCTACTTATTCCTTGTAATTGTTGTAGATTATCTTTCAGAAACAAAAAAAAAACCAGAGAAGAAATTTTAGAAGGTAAACGAAAACCCAGTAAAATACGATATAATAAAATTAAAATGGATGCAAAATTACTTGAGCTACAACAGCAAAAAGATAAAGAAAGTTGTGATCTTCAGTACATCAATAGTCGGATATGCTGCTTTTGTTAATATTCGTTACTTTTTCCCTTCAACAAAGCATGCTTCCTCAAAATGTATTTAACAAATATTATAATGCTATGCTTTGTTGGGAACCAATCTTTATTTCCCGTCGCCTCAATCCATTTTTCTTTTAAATTGGGTTCATGTGGGAAACTAAAAAAATCACTAAACGTTACGATAATTTATTAAAATTGTCTACATAATTAGTACCTATAAAATACAAAATCATTCCTCTGTTTCCGAAATCGATTCTTGAGAATCGATTTGTGTTGCATACGATGAACAGCACTAATCGCTAAAATTGACAGAAAAATGATAAAAGCTCCTGTACTACGAAACCGATGCGATATACGATAGTATCACTTGCTTCGATATTCATCACTTGTTAAAACAAAACGTCGCATCAACCGCTTCAAGTAAAAGCCGCAATGTAATACGAATATTCAGTTTACGTTTGATGACCTATGTTTTTCTCAAATTTGGTATTACAGAGAGTATTAGATTAAAAATAATTGATTTTAATATTAAATACGCATAATATTAATCACAAAATGACTTATCGATGGAAGGAATCGTTTCCTTTATTTTTTCTCCTCACATTTGTAAAGTTTTTACAATGTATAACTGAGCAATTAACCATTTTAAATTATTTTACTGACGTCCGTCTAGCGTGGCACAACGATGCAGACTGAGCGCGAAAGTGGCAGCTTACGTACGATTATTGTACGTAAGCTGGGCACGCGAAGTAGTTGCTCTTGCGTTATCTATGTCTATCTATATCTGTGTTAAATTCACAGTTTCTCTCTCCCTCTTCCTTTCTTTAGAGAATCTCTCACTCTCTATCGAGAGAGAGAGAGAGAAAGTGTGAATTTGGTCAAACAGAAAATCCAAGATAGTGGCTTAATGTTTTCAGATTTTCCGTGATGGGTGTTCTTTTCATAGTTTTCGAGGATACTAAGACGATCGTGATATCAAAATGTAAATGCAAAATGGGGGCTGCGAAAATAGTAAAATTTTCAAACCTAACAAAAAAGTAACCAGGCTTGCATGAATTCAAGACAGTGTTTCATTAGTTATTCTTTATTTCGTTTATTCATTTATATACACATTAATTTGCATTTTTTAATATTTCTTTAAAAAAAAGATATAAAAAACATTTAAAAATATAAAAAATTCTTTATTTATTATTAAGTACTTCTTTTTGTATATCGTTGGCGTAGGTGGAGAACTAAATAATTAAAATTTTCTTGTTTAGAGAAATTAGGCGAGGATATGATTGCATTGGTGTTACGAAAATGGTGAAAAGTCAATTTTACCAAAAATCGCAGTTATTTAGATCTCCACCTACGCCGACGCTGGAATATTGTACTTTTCAAATGGTGAAAGAATTTTCAAATAGGAGCTGTGGTTCCGTAGATTAGCCTCTACATAATATACAGGGTGGCAGGGACATCGACGCGAAGTATACAAACTGCATACAAACTCACAAAATTCGCTCTCTCTCTTTATAATTTTAGTATACATTAAATAAATTAAACGTAGTACTTACCTCAAACACATAGCTAGTAAGCTGCGTAGAGGTCCTGATATCCGATCCGTATACTTCTAGTTCGTCCTTATCACTGATCTCTATAACGTTGGTGGCCACACAGTCGCTGATTGTGTCCAGACGTCGCTTCTTCGCTAAAGGATCTGACTGCTCCCTCTGTTGTTGCTCTTTGTTGAGCTGTTGTTCTGTTGAATGAATGAATGAAATAAATGAATGAACACCGAGCTTTGCACTAGACCTGATAAGGCTCCAGGCCTCATAATTCATGGGGCTACAGAGACCATTGCATATCAAGGAGTAGACCGGGGGGCGCGGTAATGGTAGGGAAGACGTGCCCCTTAGGATAAGGAAGGATTTGCGAGCCGTACCGGATATGCATCCTTGAGTAGGCATTGGAATAGTGAAGAGACGGGTGATATTTTTATCTATGGATATCTTTTTACGACATCATGGTGCATCTCTGCTGGGAGAAAAAAAGAATAAGACTAGTTATTAATCTATGCATATAATAAAATAGTAACGAACTCAAAACTGTACATTAAATATTTTTTGAAAAAAAGTAATTGTTACGAGGAGGAACGACTCTGATGCCGAAAATATACTTTTTAGAATTTGTCGGTTTGTCTGAAAAAAAACCTTTCTTCTTTTCTTCCTTTCTTTTGAACGCGTTTCCCCTATTTTAGAATTATTATACTATTATTATTTTAGTCTAGTGTTCACAAAGTAAATTTGGTGATTAAAACCACTCACGAATAGATAGAATACCTACATGTAGAGTCAAAGCAAAAACCCAGCTGTAGTATAATATTTTAAAAATAATCTACGATTCTTACCACTCTCAGACACAGTAATGCTAACCACACACGTAAAGATTTAATTGCGCAAATTTAGGCTTGCGCAAATCTAACTTGACGTGTTTTCAAAGAAATTTGCGCAAATTTCTTCCCACACACGTAACGATTTGCTTGCGCAAGTCCAAATTTGCGCAAGCAAATCGTTACGTATGTGGCTAGCATCCACAGTAGCTTCTAAAGGTTTCTCTACCGAGAACAGCATTCTGTTCACCATCTCAGTCGCTCTCAGCAGGACAGTTGCCCAGTCGAGAGCTCAGGAGTAAGAAGTCTTCTTTTGTTAACAACTACAAGATGATACTTACCACTCTCAGACACAGTGAGGTCCACAGTAGCTTCTAAAGGTTTGTCTACTGAGAACAGCATTCTGTTCTCCCTCTCAGTCACTCTCAGTAGGAGAGAGTTGCCCAGACGAGAGCCCAGGAATAGAAAATCTTCTTCAATTACGCACATCTGTGGATAAAATATTAATTTTAGTTTATTTTAAAGCTTTCGATTGAAGTTTGGTCTCAACAAAATCCGATAAACTTATTAATTCACAAACCCATCAACTTACAAACTATCAACTCACAAACCCATTAAATCAAAAACTCATTATGAATGAATCAATGAATGAATCAATGAAATGCACCGATCCCAGCGTGGTTTAACCAGACTTGATAAATCGAATGAACCCCAAGATTTGCGCTAACCTATGAAGTCTCGAAGTGTGTAGGAGCCATTAGAAATTGTGCACAACGTGTCGTGAACAGAATACCGTCTTGTATGACGATAACTTTTTTTTTCAACATCCGATTTGAATGAAACAACGCCTATATTCTCTTAAAATTAATCTCCGTCTACCTGTGAAAACTACATGAAAATCCGTTCAGTAGTTCCGGAGATGTGCGCGATCAAACAAACAGACAGACACCGGATTCTACTGTTTTATTATAATTATGTATAGATAAACCAATTTTGCTTACACAGGTAGTGAGCACGGAGGCGGCGGCCCTGTCCAGATGGAAGCTCCTCACAGTCCTCACGGAGTCTGCCAGTAGAGTCAACACGTACAGTTGTCCTCCTCGCAACGATAGAGCCAGGCGACCCTCCCCTAAAGGGGCTACGCATGACCCGTCTAGCGTTATGCACACACCTTCCTGGATTCCTGTTGAATGAGACAAGTATTGAAGAATAAGCCAGTATGACAAAAAATATATTGAAATTATGAAAAATCTTTGTTTGATATTTTCAGGACAAAGTTGTTGTGGCGCTGCTTTGGATAGGGCTATGGCCAGCAATGGACGTATTTCGGCTAATCTTCTTTACAAATATCAAAACAACAGTATTTTACTAAATGCATATAAAAGTATATAACAAAAAAACAATGTTTTAGATCTTTGTCTGTCTATCAATTTATTTGTTCCGGCAAATCAGAAATTCCTCCACCCCACATGTTTTACATAGTTTGATATTGCTGACTTTTTTAAATTAATTCAAACTAATAAT
Organism: Conistra vaccinii; assembly: GCA_948150665.1. Classification (NCBI taxonomy): domain Eukaryota; kingdom Metazoa; phylum Arthropoda; class Insecta; order Lepidoptera; family Noctuidae; genus Conistra; species Conistra vaccinii. The sequence goes on from OX411339.1 coordinate 18,002,551, forward strand.
ATGTAATTGTAAAGGAAGTCTTATCGTGACTGTAACTTGACTTTTATCGACAACAGTACGTACTCATACAAAATCCAGGGGGGGGCAACTGCCCTCCCCTACCCTGGGTACTTACTGAGTGGAAAATTAGTAGTATGCGTGGCTACACTATTCAACGATACGCCGTACGGTGGTACCGACTGATTCAGGTATATAAGAGAGTTCACAGCCATTATCAGACAACCACCTGTGAACAAAAACAATATCAGTTAATGTTATATTGAATACCTTAAAAAAATTAAAATCTCTTGTATAAAATTGCCAACGCCGGTCATTTAAACGACGAAAAAAAAAGGAGGAGGTTCTCATGTGTATATGTATTTTTTTTATGTATGACCACCCATAACTTTTTACTGAATAGTCCGATTTGAACGATTCTTGTTTCTATTGCGTTGGTAGCATGACAAATGGCAGCTGCAGTAAACAGTTGTTATTGTAACCACTTTTTTGCGTTTAATACCGTCCTTATGCCTACGGTATAGGAGTCGAAATCAGTTGAACGAACTGTAAAAAGGTTCGGTTATGTCTAATCTTATTTCAAATGGAGTATAGAGATCTTGATGTGCTTTTTAACCGTCGAAAAAAAGGAGGAGGTATATTACGTCGACGACGCGTATATATTTTTTTTGTGTAGCAATGGAATTAATTACTTATCACTTACCAAGTGGCTTTTGGACGGGCACAGCTCTAAGACAATCAAAGGGCAGATGCGCCGTTGCCCAAATAACTGGGTGCACGCGAGCGCTCATGTTGAGACTCACGCCGCACATCGCGCATGTGTCGTTACGGACCGCTGTGCGACTGAAAATTTATAATTATTAGTTAGTAGCTTCGATAGCAATATACACATTTTAAGGGTACGCCAGTCGATCATTCTTCCATACAAACGTAGTATGGTGATTACTCGTCTGTTTGACGGTGTACGTTCAAAACTAAAAATTCTATCAATTTATTTTGTCATTATCTAGCCCTGTATGGCAGCAGCATTGGAAAAAAAAATGGTTTGGAAGTTATAAGCGTCGAAACTCACATATATTTATTCAACACTAATTTTAACTCATCTTTGGGCGTAAATAAATAACCTATGTAGTATGAAAATGACCAAATAGAAACCGCACGGGGTTATATAATTTATTCAAAAGTTCAAATAATTTTATTTTGAGTAGATACATCCAGTAGTTTTTCCATAACATCTGTACGACCAAAGGTCAATTCATGAAATTTGATGCGCTCTTTATCGTTATCAATCATCGTCTATAACGCCTACTTACTGAATAAATTAAAAAATGGAACAGAATTTGTATGAAATTATCTGCCAAGTAAGTTAATAGGAACTTAATCGTAGGTGGTGAAACAGGCCCGCAACGCCCACCAACGAGTTCGAGCCGTCTTCCGCGTTCTTTCTGACTTTTTATCAACTTTAACTTTTACTTACCTATTTTTTAGACAACTGTAGATTTTTTCCTTCACTAATCACAACAATTTACCTAAGATTTAAAACCATATTTATTTAATTAATGACAGATTTTCAGCACAGCACTTTATAGAAACTGAAGAAACATTTTGTGAAGAATTACAGATCCCTGGCAGGTACAAAAATGTCTCTTTTTTTCACTAACTATCAGTGAAGCATAACCTCTTCATCTTGAAGTTATACAACTCAGTGCCCAAGCATGGTATTTAATGCGCTTTCCTTGTCTGTAGAAAAGAGGACTTTGTTCATCAGTGGGAAACGTAACACATACATAAACTCACGCCTTCTTCCCATGGGGGTAGGCAGAAACTACAGAACGCCACGTGCTACGATCCTTCCATAATCATTTTGCCTCGTTTATGTTCATACTTCTGGTCATACACGCAAACCGGTTGCGAGCACTACGCACCTGGCCTGTCTGAAGAACATCACCACTAAGGTATACTCGTATATCCTCCAAAGGCGTCCCCTACCGGCGTTTCCACTCACACCTGCCTTGTGTTCGCGCCTTTCATTCATCCTCTCAACATGACCAAACCATCTAAGCACTCTTTTCAATTTTCGTCACTATTTATCTTCTTTAAAAACGCACTGTTGCCTTTTCACATCATTCCTCTGCCTAAAATAACATACTATTAAATTAATAACACAACTCACCCAGCAAAAGTCCTGACGGGCTCGTAAAGTATCAACAGCGTTGGTTCATAGTAACCGTGAAGGAACTGTATGTCTAGAATATTGTCTATTTTCTCGTCTAGATCTTTTAGCACAATGACGTAAGATGCTAGGGTGGGCGCTCGGTTGATAGGTTGTGTTGGTTGCTGTAACAAATAAAAATAAAATATTTGTTAAAAGTATGTGGGCTTGCAGCACATATTACCTTGCGGGCTGGTCTTTGTTATTTTTTTTTTCAAAGGATGAAATCTCTTCACTGTGTTGTTGTTCACAAAATTTTTAAGTATGTCAAAATAAGTTCATTAAATATAGATAAGAATTCTTTTGCCTAGCTCCAAGTATCTAAAGATATTTATTTACCAAATTAAGGAAATTAGTATTACACCTTTTTATCCCTACTGGATCTTGAATTAATCTACAGAGTCTAAATACTATGCACATTTATGTCTTGTGTAAAACATTTAAAAGCTTATAAATAAATTGGTTTTTTGAATAACAAGATTTGTTATTATTTTATTGGCAGGCTATACAGAGTATAGTCAAGAACTACATTTCTTCAGTACTTATATCAATGGAATATATACTTACAGATTTCTTGCTATCAAGCGGTTTAGCTTCCAAAGGATCGCCATCCTCATTTGTTATATCCTTTCTAAATGGTAATACAGCCAGTTTCTTGCCGTACAGTAACATGACTGCACATCGGCCCTCAGGGTCCACTCGGATCCATGGAATGTGGGGGTGGGTTGTCCAGCCATTCTGGAAGAGGCAGAGGAATTCAAAAACGATTTGCCTGTAGTTTAACTGTACCACACCCTTAAACTTGATGACATTTTTCTGATATCTATCTGTATGAAAATCAATGAATCATCACTTACCTTCATATCATCCTCCTCAAAATAATGCATGCTCAACGTTATAAGGTTATCTGTCTGCGGATCATACTGCAGTACAGACAGCTTTGCTTCCCTGAACGATACGAGCAACAGATCTCTACCGGTACTGGGGCAACGGACAGATGCCAATGACATTACGTTGCCCCAGAGTGTGTATGATGCTAGACATTCTAGCTTCATCTTTGGAGGGATTGGCTGGCCAGCTAAAACAATATGAAAATGTTTTTTATTTTTCTTTTTGTAATTTTTTTTTAGTACTTTATAGGTGCAGGAAAATAATATATAAATTAACATAATAATAATATGTCTTTTATATTATAAAATATTTATATTTTATATAATAATAAAATGATTTGTCGCAGAATGAAGGATCTTTGAAGGACTCCTTTAAAACTATGCTTGGTTTATAAAGATGACCAAAAAGCCTGTTCAATTTAAACTATTGCCTAAAGTTCTTAACTCATTTCAAAAGTGTTAATTGGCTGTAAGTAGTTATTTTGGTCAATCTATCAGAATAAATTAACAGATTTCCTGTTCAGACCGAGCTTTTAGAAACCAGTAAATAAAGATTAGTCTGTTGTCATTGTTATAGTGTTATTATATCAATGATTTAATAAATAATATTTAGAACTTAGGTAAGTACCTATTGTGTTTTCAAGAAAGGAAAACATAGGTATGAATCGTAAATGATTTTAGTCTCAAGTCAGACATAAATAAAGGCATTATCAAAGTCGATCAGTAAATAGCATTGAAATTGAAAGAAACAACAAATTGCAACTTCTCGAAAAGGTCGTGGATAAAACTTACCGGCGTTAACCTCCTTGGTTTGGCCTTCAGGTATCATCCTGAAAACCTTGAGGATATTGGCTCCAGCGGTAATGAGACACGTATCATCATTGTTGAAGAAACAGCAACTCACGGCATGCTCAATCCCCGTAGCAGGGTGCGTTTGCCGGCAGATCGAAAACATTTTCCAATCGCGTCGGTTTCTAGGTTATGTTTTAAAAATCACTTAAACTTGAAACTATAGATACTTCAGCACTTTTAGTCAATGTTTTTACATATTTAATGGAATTCCTAATGCATTTTATTGAGAATTTGTCGTGTTTTGCAATTGTTTATTTGTGATGCCGTTGCGTCGCTTGACACTTCAACATAACAGTGAGCGTTCCGAAATCTGGTCGAACCGAAAACAAACGTGAGTGAGACGAAGCATAGAAAGTCAAAGGTAAAATATATTTTCGTTTTCTAAGTGCATGAATAAATATGGGTTATTATTAATTAATTTAAATACATACACATACATAAAATAAACTCATGGCTTCTTTCCAAGGGGGTAGGCAGAAACTACAGAACGCCACCTGCAAATGAACCAAGTATACTTGGTTCATTTGTTTCGAACGCATGTTAAGAAATCAGCCCACAGATAATATAATCATTTTTCTCAATAAAGGGCCGGCCTCCACTCCACCTCCTAGACTTTATTCAACACACAATAATTATGTCTCAAATACTTAATGGAAGATTATCAGGCGGCTGCATCAACGGCTTGATGCAGAAATCGGGTATCCTGGATTTCTGTATCTGCCGAGGTTCCTCTAGCTATACATAATAGAGTAGCATAGACCACGAACCACCACGAGCTTAGAACTTGCACGCGCAAATATTTGGCTTATTAGTTGATTTGCATGAATTATCTTGCCTGGACTTCGAATCCACTCTTAACACTTCTGCCAAATATTTTTAAGATTATAAAAAAAACGAAAACGAACCAGTAAATATCTTTATTCAGACCATTATCTACCTATAAAAAAAGGTGAACAAATTATTTCTACGATTTATAAACTAAAATATTAAATCATTCCTTTTAAAACATTTCAGATATTTCATGCAATTTTTTTCTAATAACTAAGCAGTACCTAGTTCAGAAATTTGTACCACAAGTTACAAATAAAGGAATATAAAATTATAAAGATTGTTTTAAAATAATAATTAATAAGTAAGTTTAAATTTAATTCTCTATTTACAAGTAGGTACCTAATCATGAAAAATAAGGAACTCTAAAACTCATATTATTTGGGAATAATGCCCAAGTACAAAACATTTTATAACTCGTATGTCTGCGCTTGTGCTAATAGGGGTCAGCAGAGATTTAGGCAGAATAATAATGATTATGCAAATCAGATCAAGTTATAAGCATAATTAAGCGGGTAAGGTATGGGCAGATAGCATGGCATTATTTTTTAGCCAGAAATGTTTTCTTGATGCAATCAACCACTCGTCCATGCTCACAATTTGATGCCTTTATTTCGTAGCAGTAAGAGCGAAATGTGTCCAACGGAATAGATCTACATCCAGGTTTTACCCCAATGGCAACAATGTCATTTACCCTACATCTACCCAATGAAACAGGAGCATGGGGATTGGCTCAATCAAAGAAAGGCCTATGCCCCGTACTGGGTGATGTCGGACTGTGTATGATGATGACAATGAATAGACCTTTATTTCAGTCTTTGATAGGAGAGCTTCGAATGAGCCCAAATTTGCACGGGCGAATCATCGCCGCGGCATGCGGCACGGCGACTTTTTTTTGTGCACGGGTATTTCAACGCTCTGCTTAGCGCCGTGAGTTCAAAATCCATTGCCATCATCATCATCATCGTTGGATTCAACTGTCGGTGTTGACTCGAGCGCGCTCGAGTCAACACCGACAGTTGAAACGCCAGTGTGCGCTAAAATCCCGCCGCGATATTTTTACGTCCGTGCAAAAGTGGGCTTACTTGAAGCTCCCGCTTCAAGTAAGCCCACTTTTGCACGGCACTTTTGCACTTTTGTAAAAGGAACTGCAAGTAGCCTGAGATGTATCTCTGCTTTACCCCGTTATGAACAAACATTACTTGACTATTTTTATTAAATAAGGCGCATGCATCCCTGGAGCAACTTTTTTTGTTTATAACAAAACAAGTCTTCATCTTCAAAAAATATTGACTGACTCGCTAGAAAAGGAGTCTCTCCCTATTTTGTTAAGCCCAATGTCTGATGCACATATTACGGCTCCTACAGTTGGACTTTTAGCTGCCAATGTGGAATAATGCAGCTCTCTTGCCAGTTTTCAATAACACTAGGCGAGTTAGGCGACACCTAAATGCTGAGAAGAGCGTTTAAATATTTATAAGGCATTCATTTAGGTGTTATCTAGAGTTAATGAAAACAGACATAAAACGTCGCATGCCTGGATTCGGCTTTTCTTTTAGTTAGTCATAAAGCCGAATTCTCAAACGTACTGTCTCTGTAATTTGAAGGTGTATTGTACCATGTAGCGACAGAAAATCGTCTTAACGTTAAATGTCGTTTGAGAATTTGGGGGAGAGTTGTCTACTGTATATAAGCGTACTTATGATTAAAGTGACCTTGTAAGGCAACTAAAACTACGTATAAGGTAAAATTAAAAATAAGTGGAAAACAAGGCAAACTAAAATATATAATTAAGTAAATAAATATATACAAAAACTAGTGTTGAGCAGCATCTCTGCATATTTGGAACCATACACCGAATCAAAATTTAAATTAACGAAAATTGACAAAAGTTTAGCGATTATTTCATGAGAACATGTCTATACATTACAATAACGGAGAGCAGTGCAATACATACTAGATTTATATTTATAAATTACAAGACATTGGAGGCATCTTAATTATTATTTCATGCGTCTATTGAATAAAATACTACTGTTTACACAGACATTGAACATTGCAGAATCGATTTTACGTAAAAACACAAATTAGTCCAGCTATTATTACTATTCACAACATAGATAAACACTTTGTAGTATAGTTCATTGTTCAAATCATTCACCGTCCATTTGTCAATCATCCCATACCTTATATGCAAAAACTATAAAATCGTCCAGATAAATCAGTCTTCAACCTTTAATTGCCACAAAATATGGTAGATTAACCCACTACTAAGAATGCTGGATGAGAAACTTACGCCAAAATCTTTACGAAATAGTTGAAATGGAATAATCTCAACCTAATGCAGAATAAGTTGCAACAGAAGCCGCAGTATCTATATTTGTGCATAAGCGTCTCGTATTGCGACTTGTAGAAAATGAGTTCTTCTATACCAATTTTGTGGCCATACTTTGTTCCCTCAATTCCCACTCCATTCAGCCGATCTACACATATCGGCCAGCAACTCATCAAATTCCAGAACAGAGTTTTCATACAACACAAGCTCCTTTGACAAATCCTCACTGGCCAGTTCCATTTCTCTCATCGATTCGGGACTCTTCGACTTTGCTAGGACAAGATCGTCGGCCAATTTCAAATGCGGAGCGTTGAAAAAGTCCTTGTAAAACTCTGCGAGTTCTCTTATAGGATGGTCGTCAGCGAAAGGAAAATGAAGTAGTTTTAATGGCGGTTCATTCTCATTTCGGAACCCTGTGAATTTTTTCGGTGGCATTTCCAAAGAGGTCGGACTTTTGGACAATGCTGTAATATCCAACTCTTGAGTACTTTTGAGCTCTATAGGACTTGTTTTTAGTGGAGTTTTAGGTCGCTTCCTACATTTAGGGATAGGAATTTTAGTAAAGAAATCATCGAATGCTTGCTTGATGACGTTTTCGTCGACAAAGGCAGCTAATCGTAAAGGTCTGTTCAAGTCAACAGGACCAAAAGGTTTTGGTTCCTTTTTCAGGTCCTTCTTTTTCTTTGACTCAAATATGATGTGTTTTGGACTCAGTTCGAAATGGTCACTCTTTAGTAATAGTAATTTATTTTTCTCCGTTCTATTCGGGGAAATGGAAAAGTTCGTCCTGTATGAAACTGAGAAGCAAATAGCTCCTAAAGGTGTCTTTAACATGCCAGCTTGGATTTTCTTAACAGATTCGCCTAAGGCTTTCATTTTAGGTTCTCCGTTGTAGACTCGGTAGAATATGGTGAAAGATTCCGTCCTCTGCTTCCTTGAGAGATGATATGCTGGAGTTATTCTCGTTACTGTGATAAGAGACTTCAATAAGATCCCCATTCGAAAGTATACTGTGTTCATTGCTTTTAACGAAGTATCGAACTGAGTCTCATCTAGTTCTAAAGTCCATAATTCGAGTACCATTTCGTCTCCATCCTCAGTTTGTACCGAGATTTCGACGTGTAGTTGAGATCTGATGGTTTCAAGGACTCTGTCAGATGGGAGAGCATTTTTGGTTGCTTGGTTGACTTCGGGAGTATCAGGTATTTGAAGGTTGAACCAATCAGTATCAGACGATTGTGGTTTACTATATGGTTCTATTTTAACCCCCTTCCTAGATTCTACTATAACTTGGACGCCTTTATAAGCTAAGAATTTTGTGAACTTTGTGAATTCGTTTTTGTCGCTTATATTTGAGAAAGCGGCGTCTGGCGCCATTGTTGTAAGAGTTTATTCTTCGTCAGCGATGCAGTTTTCTACGAGATTCCTCAAGTTCGGATTCTCCATAGCGGCTGCAATCCTCTCTTTGTCGTTGATTTGTTTGTTGACTGTAACAAGAGAAATGAAGCAATTATTAATCAAAATGCAAACAACAGGTACCAATACGGTGTTCCAACAAAACAAAGGGTATTATCGATGCCGTCAGCACCTCAGCACAGACCGCTAGCTTTGTTAGGACAAAAAGGCAGAATATGACTTTTCTAGAGATTAAGTATGTAAGTACCCGAACTTAAATTATGTAATTTTGAACTATATATAAAGAAAGTTTATAACTATGAGCCCAACCTTCCTACCATAAGTATAATCAGCCTATAATATTCCCAGTTCTGGGGCATTGGCTATTAACTTATTATCCACCACGCGCTCCCAGTGCGTTGGTGGAATCTGTCTACCGAACAGGAAGAAAAAAATACTAAAATCGGTGAAGCGTTTAAATGCCTATGACATAATTAAACTGCAAGCCGTAAGCCCTAAAGCCACGCTAGCGTGACCGTCACTGTTTATAAATGCAACGAGGCTGAAAGACGTCTAGACCGGTTTAAACACAGAGGCTCATCAAATCAGTCCTCGAACTTATTAAGCCTTAGATAGAACTGATCCTTTAAACGAACGACAACGTCCAACGTGTATTTTTCTGTTGTAATGCCAATAAACGCATTTATCTTTCTTTCTGTCTTTCAAACGTAAACAAATTTCTTGTGAACAGTTTTTCGTTACCGATAGAGATGCTAGTCACCCTACGTAATTACTGATGACTTGCCGAAAGTGACACGAGTGCAAAACTAATTATTATCTAAATAAATTACGAGAGATCCGACCTTGGCCCGAAATATTGGAAGGTCACAAAATGATTAGTTATTAATAGCTACTGATAGTTTTGTTTTTCATTTCTCATGTGGTAAACATGGCTTGCATTCTAAGTTTATGATTGAATGGTGAAAACAGGCGGCCGACTTGATGCTAAGTGATTACCATCGCCTAAGGACATCTGCAATACCAAAGCCATCACAGGTACGTTGCTATACAAAAGGCGAAACTGAGATGTCTCATGTCACCAACCGACAACAGAACCAACAAATTCGAAGACATGTGACATCTACCAACCGGCACTGGGCCCGCGTGGTAGATTACAGCCCAATCCCTCTGCCAGAGAGGAGGCCTGTGTCCCAGTCAGCAGTGGGAACATTAATAGGCTGATTATGAATTGCTTTGACCCAAAGCAAGGCTTTGTTGTTCAACAAATACTGCCGCATCGAATGTGTGCGGACGCGAACAAGTGTGTGGCATTCCGTACTTTGAAACCGGCACACAGCAACGTTGCTAGGCGGTAGATATAGGTGGAAGTAACCTTGCAACGTAAAACGTAAGTAGAAACACTGACGAGGCTAGCAAGAAAGCATACAATCTGGGCACTAAGCGGATATTATTCTAAGATATTTTATAAATAGAAAAGGCTAAAGATTAAGCACATGTTCAGTAGTACGTCAACTACGCTGTGAGTATCTAGACTTAATTATCAGACCTAAGCAACAAGAAAATCTAGAAATTCTCAATATATGCAAATAAACAAGTCCTTATCAAGAAACCTGTTTATCAGGCAAATACAGTATAAACACAATAATATTATCATTTTAATCACTTGTTTGGACAGCAGTTTGCTTTAAATATAAAGCCTTGGTTCTCAACTGAACAAAGGTAGGTTCTGACGTCCATCAAAACCTTCATCACTGACTAATTTGTTGTTTTGTATAGTGTCGGAAGAATTCGGTAAAGAATGATGCCACTCATTTATAGCTCATTACAATCTGCTCAAGAGGGATGAATAGAGTGAGCGATGAGAGGGTTAAGAAGAGAGTAAACGATGAGATGAAAATTGATAGAGTCGATGGTGATGTTGTCAGTTGTTATCGCAACAGTAACGTCAGTAACTGCATCTTCCTATTCACTAAATAATGAGTAAGGTTTGAAATAGTGTCTTTATCTTGGAACATGAATTATTGACATGATGGACCAATCAGATGGATTGCAGTTGGAGAAGCTACAAACAATAGACGCAGCCAACGCTATACTTTAAAAATCTCACCGTTAAAACTAAGGTGAAGTAGGCTATCATTCCACCTGATGTTAGGGATTGACACTTTTGACTTCTCACCGCAACTAAGTTACATCGGCAGGTGTGCAAGCGGGAGCAGTGGTGGACCAGTGGTAACAACCGCGGCTTACTATCTATAGAATATTCTATCTATCTATCTTACGAGTAGTACTTTGTGTAAATGATTTCATCACCACTGTTCTCAAATGGTGAAGAAAAACATCGTGAGGAAACCAGCATGTCCTAGAACCAAAATTTTCGAAGACATGTGAGATCTACCAATCCGCACTGGGCCCGCGTGGTGGATTACGGCCGGGCGGCCCTCTCATTCACACAGAGTGGAGGTCTGTTTCGAAGCAGTGGGAACATTATAGGCTGATTATGTTAGATCGGCAGGTCCAGATCTATGGGAGAAAACTATGACGACCAGTGGACTGACTAACATAAATTTTATTAAATCTAGAATTAATGAGAGGAAAATAATCGTTTAGACTCTGATGCCCTGTTGGGCGCCATATTTTAAATTCATTTTAGAAGCAAGCTATTCCAAACGGTCACATAACGTGTAATATCTTAGCATTCATCGTTTCTACAAGAACCTTGTTTAGCTATGAAATGAAATTGTTTATTCTGTAAATAGGATATCGGAATCACTTTTACACGTCATATTTAAAAAAATGTTTAAAATAAGCTAGATGAGGTCGGCGTTTCCTAACTGACTACTCTGAGAAGAAAGGCCGAAACAAACTCAGAGGTCACGGTCTCTTTTAAAGTCCAGACATAATCTTGGTCAAGCCATATGAGAACCATGTAGATTAGTGTCTGAAATGGTCTTTTGAGGAAAGAACCACACAGATTTGAGTGGACCTGTCCAGTCAGTGCAAGCATTTGTCAGTAATCGTGGAGCTCACTCAGAGCTTAAGGAGCTCAACTCGACGAACAATACCAAAGAAAGGACATTTGGGTAGGCCGCATCAACTACTCAAACTGCCAGACCATCATTAAAACTAAATGTGAAAAAAAAAAAAAAAAAAAAAAAACATTAAAGAGAAAAAAAAATTTAAAATACCCACATAGTCCTCATATTCACAATAATTAAAATAATATTATACTTTACAAAGTAATCATGTCATTTTGTATATAATTTTATTATGTTATTATTTTAAGTAGGTATATGTTTTATTCTATTATGTAAATATTTTTAAATCTGGTTTAATTGATGATTATAAGTAACAATTAAAATATCAAGTTTTATGGTTTTATCACAAGGTATAGCAGAGCGAGCAGCTCAATCCCAAGCTTTTTTATCTTCTAAATAATCTGAAATTTTATAGTACCCTTTTTTACAAAGTTTGGTTTTAATACAGTTTTTAAATCGTTTAATGGGTAAGTTTCGAATGTCAATGGGAAGTTTGTTGTAAAAGCGTTTCATTTCATTTCATTTCATTTCATTTCTACAAGAACCTTGTTTAGCTAAATAGTCAAGATATTATAGCGCCGTACTATAAATATTTGTACAGTGGCAGTGATATCTGCTATCTGGCACTTAGATAATTTCAATAACAAGTTATTACGAAAACAAACTGTTATCCTTGTTTTTATCAATGTTTTTTCGAAGTATTCTGGAATATCCATTGTAGTGAGCTAACTTTGCAAGATATGTCGGTAACTCATCAGGAACGGGATCAGAATCCAGTCACTCATCAGTTCCTGAAAATAACTGGAGTTCAAATAATAAGAAAAACCGGAGAACAACGGGTTGTCACGCAAATTAAGATAGGCCTAAGTCCAGTAGTAGAATAAAATGATTTCAGTGTAGCCATTATAAAAGACACTTCTCTTTAATTATTTCAATTGGTCTTAGACTGTTATAGATACTGTGCAAATAAATCAATTGGTTTATTGGAACTTTACCTACACGAACGATTTTCAGTAAATCATGAAGTTCCTGTTTCAATTTCAGGTTGAGAAAATTATTCTTAACAATGTTTTCGTACAAAAAGCTCGGCTAGCTGCTGCTTTGTCGACGGAAGAATAGACAAAATGACAGATTATGATTGTTTTTCTGTCATTTTGTTATTGTTATTCTTCCGTCGACAAAACCCGTTTCTAATGTGGTCCTGCTAAGCGTGCAGATCTACTAGTACAGCAGGTCGCACGTCAGTGGTAAGAATTTGACCCTGCGCTGGCCTAGCGAGGTTCTGACTTTCAATACCTAGAGTTACAGGCCAACTCATACTGGTTTTGTTACTACTGAATTGTGGCCTACTGTACTTACGCCTACCTATTTAATAATATTATGCTAACAGAGAAGTATTCTAAGCAATCTGTTACATCAAGCGGATAATCTAGAACAAAGTTGTTTATTATAATTTTTGAGAACTCGTATTTTTCCATTTTGCATTCTGTGCAGACTAAACAAACAATATGACTAAGTAATATTTTATTGAGTTCACATTCCATTGTTTACTAGTAACTTATCGATCAGCAAATGTAGTGTGAAACGCCCACCGGCTATCGATCATCTAGATGGATCGATAACCTGAAAATGGCAGGGACTCAGGCTACCGTTTTGAATTTGAAAAGTCTTTACAAAAAGCCAGACATTAGGAAAATATTCCGGACACCCACGCACAATGGTCCATTTGAAGGACTAAGTGCGGAAACCAAACCCGTTAACATAGAATATTCCGGACATTTTCCTTTTAATCTTTCTTTTTTCAGTACTCATTTAGCATTTTCTATTTTCAAAATAAAAATCTTCATAGTCGAAAAGTCCGGAGACAGTCGCGGCGGGCCAAAATAACGAAATTTTTACCGGGATTTTCAACGCTTGGATCAGCCTCAACAATTGAAAATCCAACAGTTAGCTTTACCAATGCCTAGAGATGAAAATTCAAAGCGCGGTAAAAAAGCTCCCGTGCGTACGTGGGCTTACAGACATAATAATCATATTAATTGCTACGGCATCGACAGTTTGGTACTGAATATAACATATTTCTATTAAAAATTATAATATTCTTGACCAGGCAAACCTCTATTATAAGAGAGTTGTCTATGTTTTCTTGCATAAACAGTTAATAACTGATAATAAAGTTCAATAAAGTCATGTGAATACAGTAAGTATTAAAGATACATAATATTTACCCTAGCTAAGCAATGAGCAATTCAGTTGTTATTCACTTTGTAGTTATAATTCTGAATATGCTAAATGTAGTCCATTGACCGACTTTGTCTTGCATTAATTATGAATAATTACACCTTTCACCCAGTTTTTAAGAGCCAGAATCCATTTGTGAACTTGAAAACCAAATGTAAACAAACGAGTTTGAGCAATTTTTGGTAGAGGAAAAATTTATGGATTCGCGTCACCGACATGCTCGCCGTCGTGCTGACTATAGAAACTAGATGGCGCTAATACCAGTTTTAAGTTTTCACTTCTGTAACATATACAGATCTATAACATAACAGCCAATTTTTGAAGTGAAAACTTCTTTAGGTGCATTGCACTTTTTGGGATAGGTAAAAAATGTTAAACTCGCGTCAGGCGTCAGGACACGTGACCTGATCGAAAATTCGTAAGACTGAGGGAGAGTAGAATTTGTTGACAGCGCACTCTGTTTTATTTTTTTGGAATTGTTTTAATGAAGCTATAGCTTTCGTTCTTGTTCTGACAGCAAGCCACATAAATTCCTGACATTTTCGTTAGATGGCGTTACTTAGTTTTAACTTCCATCGGCAGTCTCCAAAGACTGCCCTGCATGTTTTTTATTTTTTTTTTATTGTATTTTTGGCCTTTTGCTACCTTCATCAAAAAGGTAGCAGAATACTCATTCCTTCTGCAGAAGGAATGCAAGACTTGTTGTTGTGTCAATGCTTGAGGGGGGGCTATGTCTAGCAAACAAACTTCTTTTGGCAGAGTGATATAAATCACCCACTGCACAAGTTGAACAAGTCTCTTTTTCAGCTCATCCCTAACTACAGCAGTGAGGACATTACTAACTTTAATTTGAAAAAATCGGCCAGAGACAATACGAACAAAAGAGATATTGAAGGAAAAAACCTACCTTTACCATATTATTGTGTCAAAAATTAACTACAAAGAGTACCATTTTTATTACCATCGAATACTAGCTGTGCCCATCGGTTTCACCCGCATAAACCTCGATCCCGTCAGAATATCGAGATAAAAAGTATCCTATATCCTAACCCATGTCATGGTCTACCCATGTGCCAAATCTCATCCAAATCTGTGCAGCCATTTGAACGTGAAAGCGTAAAAAACAAACAAACTCAATTTCGCATTTATAATATTAGTTAGGATAGTCACACAACAATAGTAACTCTTGAATAAGAATATAAACTAATATTACATTTCTGAAGTTAATACCAAGTCCTACTGATATTGGGGACACAAAAAGCATTGTTGAGATAACTTGAATGATAAATGAGTCATCAGTTCAATGTTCTGACTGTTTTGGAACATGAATGAACAAACAGACTGATGGGAAAATTCCATTATTATCTGTTCACACATAAGTGGCATATTATAGACTTGGTAAGTTATGTAACCAAAACATGTTTTTTACAAGATTTTGTTTTTTCTGTTTTTTTGCCAGCTTTATCTTCGCGAGTCGATGGCAAAGGTAAATATTATGTTATGTTACATGAGGTGTATTCCTCAAAACTCATCAAGTTGAAAGTTACGTGTTCTTTCTAAGACAATGCATATTTTCAGTAGAGGACTTCTAATGCTACCGCCAGGGATTGGTCAGCGATCAATTGTAAGATAGTTACTGACTTTACTGTATTCAATTGTTGTGGTAGTCAATTGTTAAATGAAACAATGTTTTTTTTCTTTGTGCACTTAATATGTTGATAAATAGAGTGACACTAAAGAACCATTATATGAGTCAGATAATTGTTTGTCTAGCAATTAATCAGCCAACTAAATACTTAGATGAAATGAAAAGTTCTTATGCACATATTTAGCCTATAATGTTTCCACTGCTGGGAGTCAGGCCTCCTCTAACCAAGAGGGAGTGGGCCGTTATTTATCACGCGGGCCCAGTACGGGTTGGTAGATGCCACATGTCTTCGAATTTTTGGTTCTAGGACATGCCGATTTCCTCACTATACTTTTGCTTCACCGTTTTGAGAGCAGTGGTGATGAAATAATTTACACAAAGTAAAGCGCCTGTCCAGTTAGAACCTTC
The DNA here is from genome assembly GCA_948150665.1 of Conistra vaccinii. Classification (NCBI taxonomy): domain Eukaryota; kingdom Metazoa; phylum Arthropoda; class Insecta; order Lepidoptera; family Noctuidae; genus Conistra; species Conistra vaccinii. The sequence goes on from OX411339.1 coordinate 18,018,413, forward strand.
GACCTCCAACTCGTAACTCGCGGCCGTTACCACTGGGCCACCACTCTGCTCTCTCTGTAAATCTATTAATTTGTGGCATTAAATATTAGAATAAGTATTTTTAAATATTTATTTAGAGAGGTGAATTTCTTTCTAAATCAATTTATAGTCTGTGACCTAGTGAATATTGATAGTTCAGTAGAACATTTTAATGAATGCAAATGCATGTCTTTTCTAATCTATAAAACTAAAACTCCACATTACAATATTTCATTAATGGCCGATTCTTATGATTTACGGACCGTTATTGATTAAAATTAAGACTTTTGTATCTTTACCAATAAGAAGCAAAGATCTCGTAGCTTTGCATAGTAGACCCTCTCATATGGCAGTAGCTATCACAGGTAAAATTTGCTTACAAATCTATTGTATGCCCAGTTTGTAAATAAAAAGACCTACCATAGGTAAGCAAAATGTTTTATAGGAACCAAGCATAAGTAGTTTTGATTAAAATATGTGCTACATTTGTTTATTTATTTAAATGCATAATGCATTTAAATAAATGAGGCTAAGCTTTAGTTTACAAAAAGTAAGCTTTAAACAATACTGTAAATAATATGCTTCTTTTTTTACTACATAACTAAACAACACAGCTAAATAAGTAGGATAATTACCTATATCATAATGTTTATTGAATAAGTTTATCTCAAGAACACTCATATTATTTTTAATGTTGTAGCCAGCTGATGAACAAATATTATACAAACAAGGTCATACAAAAGGAAAACATAATTCAGTAACATAGTAGGTATTTCTACAAAATATTCTACAAGAGTGCATTAATGTACTGAGAAAAGCAGATAACATCTGTAGGCTATTGTTATTCTCACTATCTGAGGAAACTTTTTTTTCTTGGTTTGACAACAATGGTAACACAAGTGTCGTATTTGTGACGTAGTTTTGAATGAATTTTGTATAGTAAATAGTGGGTAAATTTATCATGTAATGGGTCCAATACTTTATTTGTTCGGAAAACATGGCAAATCACTCTTAATTCACCCAATTGTGAGGTTTTTTACGTGGAAAGATAAGTGGAACTACTTACTTTCATCCTCGGTGGTATGTGCGCCTTTCTTGATATAAATATCCAATTTAACTGGATGGTGTATCGATCGCTGTATCTTGATCCGTATGCACAATCCAATAAGCGTCGCCAGCGAGCAATGAGGCACTGTAGGATTATATTCCACTCGTAACACGGGAATGTTATCAGCGGTAGGCTCCTTCACAAAAATTCCTTCCTCGTAAATCACCTTCAAATCCTCGAGCGTACTTGGCTTTTCCGGATCCCGTATCGTCCGCAAAAAGTCTAGAACACCACAACACACGTTAGAGCCACAAACAACCAACCCAACAAGTCCAAAACAACACGAAAACTGATCAAAACAAACCGTAAATCGTCTCTTTCAGGTCGTTCTCATCTCTATACCCTAACTCCTGTAGTGTCGCACTTTTGTCCATATAAGCTGGCTTCGCGAGCTCCACTGGTGGTTTTTGTGAGTTATTCAAAGAGAGTTTGGAGAAGAACGATATCATATCGTTGGTGGTAATAAATTGTGTTTCACTGATTTCTAGTCACAAGTCGGACATGTTTGTTTTGTTGGAGCTTGTTATTTTCCCGTAGTTTGTCTATGGAGTTACAGATGCGTTCGTACAAACACGATATATGTATGAATTTACTGATAAAGTACGGTCATAAGGGTTTGGCATGACATTGTGATGAATTCATATGAATTTCCTTGTTTATTTAATGATGAAAATGTTGTGAGCCTATGAGTTTGTCATGTCTCACGATCGTTTTTTTTTTTCGAATCGAATGGACAACTTTCTTTTATACAACTGGATTACTTTGGCCCAGAAGGGGGGCACCTTGTTCGCGGCTTTAGTAGCGTTTTTAATGTACCTACAGGAGTAGGCAATCTTTGGAAACTCTGGAGTCTGGACGGCTATTTTAATTTCCGAATACAAAACAAGACTAGTGAGTATGTCTTACAAATCACTGGTTTTCAAATACCGGATTAAAGAATAGACTGAAACCCCTCAAACCACTACATTACCTACTTTAAAGAAGTTTATAACAATGATAACCTACCAGTTCGTATTAAGGACGTGATTTTGGCATTGTTTGATAATGTTATGCTAGGGACTAATTTATTATTATTGCAAACAGCTTTTGCCAGCGGACTGAGGCTCGCAATCAAAAAAGTTTTTCAAGTACCTATTTACCCGGATAAAAATGTGATTGGATAGAGAGTAAAAAAGTTGTCATGCGTGTAGGAAAAACTGCAGATAAAAAACTACCGCGGGTAAATTTTTCATGAACGCATTTCGTCAATTAGTCATTGCATTTCGTAGACAATTGAGATGGACAAGACAAAGCTGTCATTTGCAGCTGCTACGGGAAAATACGTAGACAGAGTATTCTAGGAAAATAGCTGCTAAGGCTGGAAATCAAAGCTCCTGAAAAAAAAAAAATTATCTAAATTAGACCAGACCAGACCAGACAAAATATTTTATAAACATCGTCAGACTCGTCAGAGAATTTTAACACTGCGGTGTAGAATATTGCAGCTGTAGGTCAGTGCCATCTCTTGACCGATAGTGGAACTAATGTTATTTTAGTTGAAGATTAATTCTGAAAATGTACGTTATTTAGAGACATCATTTTATTTTTCCTGTAATCTTTACATAAACTTCTATCACATTGAATAATTTCAGATTTTTCTCTAAGTAAACTTCGGAGATAAGGCGGGCGGACGGTATTTTTTTTACCATGACGTTGGTTACGTTACGTAGCCCTCATGGTCAGGTCAGGTGATGAAATAATAATTTCCCTGTCCATTGATGGGTTAGGTAGGTACCTCGCTTTCTCTTTAATTAAGAGGAAAACAAAAAAACCCAGTAGGTAACATCTAACATCAAAGCATCCACTTCATTATTTTTGCGTCATGGCTAGATCGTAACAGACCAACAGCTGCATCGTATTCTGTAACTTTTACTCACGCAGGTAAATCTATTACGCACCTACTTAATTAACTTACGATAAATTTACAAATCCGCTGGATGCGAGAAGCTCAGAAGCGCTAGAAGCGGCGGTGCTTGAGGAGGCCTATGCCCAGCAGTGGACGTCTTTCGGCTAAAATTTGCAAATGTTATGTAGGTATGTAATTTCTTACAACTAACGGAAGTTGAGAAATCGAATTTTCTCACGGAATCCTTTCTCAACTTACCTAAGTGAAACGAAAAATTGAGTAATGTAATGAGTAGATAGGTAGGTACCTAGAGAGAGTTTATAATTTAGGTAGGTACCTACGTTTTTGCAATTTCGTAAAGCGTTTTAGGTACCTACTTACTTGGGAAACTTACAAGTGTAAGGCGTTGTCCTAATTGGCTACGATCGTACGCGCAAACGATGCGCACACACGAGTTAGAGTGGCCTAATTGAAGTTTGCAAGTCATCGTGCGAGCACAGGAAATACTAAATAACGATCGTACTGTTATAGTTTCCCGATGTTAAGGAAAGCCATTAACGATCAATAATAATTGATTACTTAGATTTATTAAGAATTGTCATGTCATCATCCTAGACCAGCACTGGTTCCCCGCTCCCGCGGTGTGCCAGTCTCGTCCCGATCGCTGAACCTCTATCATCTCCGTATATCGTTGTGTCTGCCAGTTTGACTTAGTGTTAGTCGAAAATTGTATCAAGGTCAAACCCCAAATTAAACTATATCTTTTCGTGTATCTCAAAGTGTTTTTTTTAAAACCTTGTTTACTTGGCCTCGCGTAACATTGGTGGCAGCTTAAGGGATTTTAAAAATCCTCGGATCGCCTCAATTCAGTGAAAATTAAATGAAGAAAAACCATACTTACGTGTGTTGTGATTGTGATAGTGACAAGTGCGAAAATCCAATCTTACCTCTGTATCCTGTCGCTGTCTTTCCGCTCAGTGCCGCTGTATTCTGCTGGTCTTATTAGGCCCTCACGCGCCGTGTTGGTGTAACGGGGTGTACCCCGAATATCCATCACTCACCTTGGGTGATCTCGCCTGGCTACGAAATGATTCGTATTACCGTTGCAGTCGCAGTGTTCCTGTAAGTACATCCATTCTACATCGAAACTAACCGTGTTGTGAAAATAGTGCCAGTGATTTAAACTACAAAGTTTCATCACATAAGTTCCAATTCAATTCAAACTTCAAAGTGCTAGACTTAGTAACATTCAGTTTAATCATATTTTGTTCCAGTGTATTATTTTATCACTTAGCTCCGAGAATAGTGCAACATTCCTTCTTATCGCGACTCCGTTCCCGACGCGACGTTATCTTTGTTTTGACTAACTTCCAATGCCTAAGGACGAACCCAGTACTATGTCTAAAGACACAAAAGAAATCGACATGAACTTTATAAGCAAATTCATTAACAAATTCGACGGAAACCGCGAAAAACTAAATGCATTTTTACATAATTGCAGAAATGCAATAAGCCTTGCGTCGCCATCTCAACAAGACGTAATATTAAAATATATTTTAAGCCAACTTGAAGGGCGTGCCGAAAGTGCGTGCTCCATTAAAGATTTCGAAAACTGGCAACAGTTAGAAGAATTTCTCAAAAACCAATTTGGCGAGAAAAAACATTACGCTGCACTACTCTCGGATCTCCAAGATTGTTGTCAAACTAATAGCGAAACAGTCAACCAGTTCGCACTACGCGTAGAGACTTGCCTAGCTAAACTGTTAACCGAAATCAATATATCAGTACCTACAAAAAAGAAAGGTGAACTGACTGGCCGTGTCGCTGCAATGCAAGACTTAGCATTGCATACATTTATCAGTGGCTTAAACTCTCGATTGTCAACTGTAGTCAGATGCCGTGACCCTGAAACTTTAAATGAAGCGATTGGCTTCGCTGTGTCCGAAGAAAAAATATTACAAACCACCTCTAAGCGTAATCCGTCAACAAACAATACCAATTCACCTAATCAAGGACGTTGGCCTCAGCGTCGATTCCAACAGAACCGAAACCTTACACAGCATAGTGTTTCAAATGAGTCTAATGGTCAAAGACCATCTACTTCAGGTCTTCCAGTGTGCCGTTATTGTAAAAACGTGGGCCATACTATTGAGGAATGTAGGAAACGGGAATTTAATAATAATCGCTTCAGAGATCACAATAATCAAAGACCATTGCCAAGGCGTTTCCCAAACAATCAAGCTCAAGCTCACGCGGTAAATAGCAACGAAGACAATGAGTACATGGAAGATACTCAAGATAGACCAAATGATGATTTAAACGAGTAAAGGGCTCACGGTGGTGTCTCGTGAGACCCAAACCTCAAATTCCAAAACATTTCTATATCAAAGACACTAGCACTGTATCCTCTGTATCCCCTAGCGATAGGGACTTGCGAATAAACCGCAACACTGTATCCTCTGTATCCTCTGCATCCGCTGTATCCTCTGCATCCGCTGTATCCTCTGCATCCGCTGTATCCTCTGCATCCGCTGTATCCTCTGCATCCGCTGTATCCTCTGCATCCCCTAACGATAGGGACTTGCGAATAAACCGCAACACTGTATCCTCTGGATCCACTGTATCCTGTGTATCCCCTAACGATAGGGACCCGCGAACTAATCGCACCTCTGTATCCACTACTCCCGCTGATCGTAAAATAAAGCCTGTATGCGCCAAATCCACTTTAAACTCAATCGCTCCTCGTTCAATTCCTGAAACTAAAATTTATGAAATTAATATTAGTCCATTTAAGAGACGCTTGTTACCTCATATCCTGGTCCATACCCCAGTTTCAGACACTACCATATCTCTTCTTGTAGACTCTGGCGCAACTGTAAGCCTTCTAAAAAATTCTTCTATACAAATACCAGTTTATATCACACCAGATACTATCCTTTTGAAAGGTATTGACCCTATTGATAAAGCTACGCCAACAATAGGCCATTTTCCGCTTAAAATAAAAATAGATGATAAAAATAGTATCACGCATAAATTCCATATAATATCCCGGATACACTTACCTTATGATGGTATAATTGGCACTGATATGCTAACCGCTTTTGGCTGCACTATTGACTACACTCGTGAAACCTTGAAAGTAGGTAAACATGAAATAAAATTACATTTTAATGCGCCCATTTATGTAATTCCTCCCAGAACTGAAACTGTTATAGAATGTTCCGTCTCTAACCCTGAGGTAAAAGAAGGACTCGTATTAGATCAATGTCATCACGAAGATTTACTGATCGCCAATTGCTTAGTCACAGTTAAAGAAAACAAAAGAATCAACTTGTCAATAATCAATACTTCTGAAACTCCTATAACCTTAAAGTCAAATTTGGATATCACACTCATACCCTTAACTTCTTTAATCAAACCATTCGATCCAGTAAATGCTCATACAGTTTGTCATTTCAAAAGCACCGACTCTTACCTCCGAACACAAGAAGTATTAAACCTTCTCAGAATCTCTCACCTCAATAATGAAGAAGCAAATGCTCTTCACGATGTTTGCTCTGAATACTCAGATATATTCTTTATTCCTGGTGACAAACTTTCCCACACAGATGCACTTAAGCATAATATTACAACGAGCGCTCAAAATCCAATAAATATAAAATCCTATCGGTTTCCAGAAGTACACAAACAAGAAGTCAACAAACAAATAGACCAAATGCTCGATCAAGGAATCATAAAACATTCAAAGTCTCCATGGTCTTCACCAATTTGGATTGTTCCAAAAAAAAACTGATGCATCCGGACAGCAAAAATGGCGTATAGTTATCGATTACCGAAAACTAAATGATATCACTATTGGAGATAGCTACCCTATACCGCAGATATCCGAAATTTTAGATCAACTGGGTCAAAGTAAATATTTCTCGACCCTTGACCTTGCATCAGGTTTCCATCAAATTTTAATTAATGAAGAGGACGCTCCTAAAACAGCGTTTAGTGTACCTCAAGGACATTACCAATTTACAAGAATGCCATTTGGCTTGAAGAACGCGCCCGCTACTTTCCAACGGTTAATGAATACCGCTCTTACGGGTCTCCAAGGCATACGGTGTTTTGTATATCTGGATGACATAGTCATATATTCCTACGATCTAAATTCTCACATTGATAATCTTTCGTTAATATTCCAAAGACTTCGAGATTATAATCTAAAACTCCAACCTGACAAGTGCGAGTTTCTCCGACGTGAAGTCGCATATCTTGGCCACCAAATAACTAAAGATGGTGTAAAACCTAACCCTGAAAAGATAAAAGCCGTGACCCAATTTCCTACTCCTAAATCCCCGAAGGACATTAAGTCCTTCCTCGGACTCGTATCCTACTATCGCCGTTTCGTTTCTAACTTCTCGAAAATTGCAAAACCACTTACTCAACTTTAAAAAAAAGATGTTCCCTTCTTGTGGGAAAACAAACAACAAGTCGCCTTTGACGAACTCAAGCACAAACTTACCTCTGCTCCTATACTCATTTATCCAGATTTTTCTGCCCCGTTCATTTTAACGTGTGATGCCTCTAACTATGCCATCGGTGCCGTACTCAGTCAAGGTCCAGTTGGTAAAGACAGGCCAATAGCCTATGCCTCCCGGACCCTCAACAAGAGCGAATCTCATTATAATACCACCGAAAAAGAACTCCTTGCTATTTTGTACGGTTGCAAAACCTTTCGCCCATATCTCTATGGACGAAAATTCCTGATCATTACTGATCATAGACCATTAAAGTGGTTGTTTAACCATAAAGATCCTAGTAGCAAATTACAAAGATGGCGCTTGAAGCTAATGGAATACGAGTACGAAATCGGTTATCAAAAAGGAAAACTAAATGCCGCTGCTGATGCCTTATCTCGATATCCTGTAAACCCAATTCAACCATCAGACTGTGATCCCATTCCATCCACTTCCAACCAAAATGCTGATGATAATTCAACACCTCGATTCAGTCCTCTAACCCTCGAGGATCTTGATATCCAACTACCTCCTGGCTCCCTAGACCTTGACGATAAACTGCCGTCCGTAGACCTCTTAGAAAACGACGATTCACCACCAGGAATCGACGATCCCATAACACCTACCACATCTAACAGATCCCCGAATCCTACAACAAATTCTTCTCGTGATAATAACTATAGCAAGTTCCTGAAAACAATGAGCAACAAAGACTTTAATAGCAACGCTAAAATCACGGAACATAACGAAAGCATCATGAAAACGAATTGCAAAATCATGATCATACCTACCTCCATCGATCTCGATGACTCCAACCCTCACGTAGAAGAAATCCTGAGCAACCTTGAAGACTCAAAGGAACTCTTAGATAGGGAAAGAACTCTTTACTCTTTTATCTCATTTAATCACAAAGGAAAGACAATATATTTCCTATTCACTAAAGTATATCACTTTCATAATAGTTCTTATGAAGACATTTATAAAAGTATACAAAATCTCCAATCCGATATACTGCGCAATTCCACTGATCTAAACCTAAACTTTGCCATTACTGATTTCCAAAATCCTTTTGACAAGCATATCTGGACTAAAATATACAACATGTTCTGCTATATCTTTAACAATACCCAAACGTCAGTTTATATTTATCACAATACTATAATTTTTCCTACACCTTCGGAGATACCAAGAATACTCCGCGAAAACCATGACATTCCTATTGCCGGACATCTAGGATCTACGCGAATGTTTAATCGAATAAAAGAAAGGTATTTTTGGAAAAACATGCGGACAGATATCGAAACATACGTAAGAAATTGCTCCCAATGCCAAAGTAACAAAGCCTTAAGACAGATTAATAAATCTCCAATGCAAATAACTACCACTTCCACTAAGCCATTTGAACGACTTAGCCTCGACCTTGTAGGTCCCCTACCAGAAGCTGGCCTTACTAAGCTCAAATTTATTGTAACACTACAGGACGACCTTACCAAATATTCCCTCGCTTACCCTATTGCTAGTGCGACTGCAGAGGAAACGTGTGAGTGTTTAGTGCACTTTATTTCTGTCTTCGGCATCCCGAAATCTATTTTAACCGATCAAGGCACAAACTTCACCGCAGATTTATTTAAAAGAACCTGCAACTTTCTGAAAATAAAACAAATCTGGTCCTCCCCGTATCATCCTCAAACTCAAGGTGCACTTGAACGCAGTCACTCCACACTTAAGGAATACCTTAAATCTTATGTCAATGAAAATCATTCTGATTGGCATAAATATGTCTATACTGCTATGTTGGCGTATAACACCTCTACTCATTCCACTACCAACTTCACACCATATGAGCTCCTCTTTGGCCAGAAAGCCTTTATTCCAGACTCCATCTACGAATTACAATCAGACCTTACATATCCAGAATATCTCAAATCTTTGCATCATCGTCTAAAACTTTCACGTGAGAAAGCCATCGAAAACATACAAAGATCTAAAGAAAGATCTAAACAGTATTATGACACCCGCTCACGACCTGTCCAATATAAGGTAGGAGATTATGTATATCTCAAAAATCATGTACGCTTGCGCAAAGCCCTTTCGCCAATTTGGAAAGGACCGTATAAGGTTGTAAAGGTCAATGGTAAAAACACCTTGACCTTACTCATAAATAGACGTCATGTGACACATCACTATGACGAGGTCAAACTAGCTCCTAGGTCTGAAATGTAGTCTTAGTTATATTCTTAATACTAATTTTAATTATATTTTATTACAGTAATTCTGCGCTGGGTCAGGAGTTCATTACGCCCTTGACGAACAGTCCTGGCATCTACTTCGACCCTTTAGGTTCTTTAAGTCTAATAGATAGTCACCTTAGTATAGTTATTCCCTATGATGTATCCTTTATTAACCCGCATATCGTAAACCTCCGTCTTGTTCTTGATAAATGCAAACAAATGTGTGACAATGGTAAAGTCTTTGATTATTTAGAATGTAGTAATCTCCTTGAACCATTGAACACCCGTTATAATGATATAGCTCATGACAACGAAGCCATTTTTCATCTTACATCTCGCCAGTCGAAAAGATCTGCACTTCTAGGATTCGTAGGCACTGTATCTAAAAAATTATTTGGCACAATGGATGAAGACGATGCCATCCGATACGACAATGCCATTAAAGAAGTAGAAACCGACCAGAAGAAACTAGCCCTTCTGATGAAAGAAAATATATTAGTTACTTCTACGTCACTTAGATCTTTCAATGAAACTTTGCATATAATAAAACTAAATGAAAAGCATCTGAAAGATGCAATGGACGAATTGTCCGTAGATATTCTAAATCTGACTTATGTTTCAGAAGAATTAGGTATTAGGTCCCGCATGCTGGAATTAACTTCCATGATAGAAAATAGCCTCCTAGCCTTATCCTTCAAAGTTGAAGATATAATTAACTCGATTATGTTCAGCAAATCTAATGTCCTGTACCCCACTATCCTAACACCTAAAGAACTTTACACTGAATTGGTCGATAACTACAGATTTCTTCCAGAATTTAAACAACTTCCAGTTCCCTTAAATATCGATAACATGCATACTATTTTAAATATATCAGAGGTATCTAGTTACTTCAATAAAGAAAAGGTAGTGTTTATAGTAAAAATCCCTCTCATTAATCCTATATACTTAAATGTGTATCACAACTTACCTTCGTTAGTTCCTCATGATAAAAATAATCCAAAGTCATATTCGACCATCATTCCATCCTCCAAATATATTGGTATCAGTAGAGATAGATCAATGTACTGTAAGTTAGATAATCTGGATCACTGTAAGATAATCGATAATGATCATTACCTTTGTGAAACATCAATATTATACTCCTCTTCCGCGACACCTTCCTGTGAAACAGAAATTATTACAAAAGTACTTACCTCAATCCCTTCGATTTGTGAAACCAAATTTATTCATGGTCATGTTAGCATCTGGCAGCCACTACGCTATAGTAGATGGTTATATGTAATGTCAGAAAAAACTAAAATAAGTATTGAATGTAATAACTCTCAATCTACTGAAATAGAATTTAGTGGAAATGGTGTATTGTACTTACCTTCTGAATGTGTTGCCTATTGCAAGGACACTCGTTTAACCTCGCATGGAAATCGTAAAATCCAGCTGAAAACTATTGTTTCTAATTTTAATATTTTAAATGATTCATGTTGTAATATTGTAGCATATAATAACATTGTATCAAACTTACCTGTAGTTAATCTTAAGAATGTTAACTTAGATTCCTTAGCTTATGATAATCCTGAAATCCTGAAAGGTCTTAACAATATAATTGAAAAACCACATATTGTTTTATATCAAAAATACTATTCAGGTATTACAATTGTAATTCTTATTTCTATTATGTGCTTTATTATCTATAAGGTGTATAAAACTGGCATACACAAGAAAATAATGAAACTTAAGGAAAATAAAACCCCCGAAAATAATGACCCTGAGTTAGATGACACTGAACTTTCAAACGTTAACACAGGACCGTCTCTTAGAATCGGCTGACTTATATTTCATTAACTTAAACATAAACTTCACTTTAAAGGGTGTAGTTTACTTTAAATCGGGGGGCTGTTATAGTTTCCCGATGTTAAGGAAAGCCATTAACGATCAATAATAATTGATTACTTAGATTTATTAAGAATTGTCATGTCATCATCCTAGACCAGCACTGGTTCCCCGCTCCCGCGGTGTGCCAGTCTCGTCCCGATCGCTGAACCTCTATCATCTCCGTATATCGTTGTGTCTGCCAGTTTGACTTAGTGTTAGTCGAAAATTGTATCAAGGTCAAACCCCAAATTAAACTATATCTTTTCGTGTATCTCAAAGTGTTTTTTTTAAAACCTTGTTTACTTGGCCTCGCGTAACAGTACGATGAGTTTGATCGTGCAATCAAAGCTATAATTTTATTAATCTCTTTTGAGTGTCCTAATTGGTCACGCACGCGTCATCGCGCAAGCACAGCAACGCAGTGACATCGCTTATTGCATCGCGCGAACTTTAAGGCACCTGTTGGACTATCGTTAGCCAATTATTACGACGCCTAATGGCGGCCGACTATCACAGTCATGTTACGGTAACGAGTGAATAGACGTTTTGACGACAAAAATATTTGTAGGTACCTACTAAGTGAAAAAAATGGCTAAACAAACAAAGAGCTGGTCCCCATCTGAGGAGGAGGCGTTGATCACTGCTTATGAATCACAACCCATACTTTGGGATTACAAAAATAAAAACCTTAAAGACTGCGTCAAAACAAAATTAGTGCATAATCAACTAAGCGAAATATGCAATACAACTCCCGAGGAGATAGTGAGAAAGTTGCACAGCTTGAAAGGGCAATTTAGCCAGGAAGCAACAAAAGTTAAAAAAAAGAAAAGAGCAGAAAATGGTGCCAATCAAAATTACAAATCAAATTGGCTGCAAGGAAAGGAGATTAAAATAAATGCAACTGATACTGTGGTAAGGTTTATTTTTATTTATTCAAAACTACCCACCCGTTTTATGGATTCAACATGCTGTGACTGCTATGAAACGTCACCTGCTGACCCTGCTGTTGACAAAAAATTAACTCTTCTCATAGGTTTTTTGGCAAAGTTTTTAGGACTGTTGCGAACACACGTATCTGAACACCGTAAGGACTATTCCTGCTTGCAGCGCTCGGCCGCTGTAGTAACTCTTACCTACGAAAACAAAAAGGGTCGTGACTCTTGTGCATGGGATTTTGTTTTCAAAGTGGTTTGATATGCGTGACCGCGATGGTACCTAAAGAAATTAAGAAAAAAATATATATTCCAGGTTGACACATCATCAGAAAAAGAAACACATGAAACTGAATCACAATCAGTGAACGAGAGTCAACATGAAGGTTCATCATCTGTGATAGATGGACAACAGGCAAGTTCTTCTATACAAGACATAGACAATGCAAACCTTTGGCAAAATCACACATCAAAGAAACGCAATGAACACTCAAGTTTGATAAGCAGTAAGTGTGCTCAAATGGGGATGTTTACTGCCATTTTATCACGATAGGTGGCGCATCGTCGAAATGGCCATTGAAAACTGTCAATTCCATACATTTTATAACCTATCATTCAGTAAATTCTAATTTTCTCCAAATATGCATAAGTGTGCTGTACCACGAAGTACTAAAATACTTACTCCGGTGTTCATTTATTTCCCAAAGATACTAGGTACGCAAATAGAAAGTGGGAAACTAAAAGAGTAAAACTAAAAGTAACTTTGAGTATGTTGATTGGTAATTTTCGATTTTTCGGCAATATGGTAGAGCTTTGGTGGAGCTATTAACGTCTTATGTAAAGTTCTACAGCAGGAACGTCAATTGCTTGGCTTTCGGAAGCTTGAGGGCTTTGATTGCTGAATTAAAAATTTCGGTCATAGATAACCTAAAAAATAAAGAATATCATTTATTATTAAAGTAAATGATCTCTCATTTTTCGTAAATTTTCCTACCATGAGTCAAGTAAGAATTAACACGTTACAACTAAAAAAATACCCAAATCTAGAGCCTAGCACTAATGAAAAATAAACTTAACCTAAACAATAAAGAATACCATTTATTATTAAAGTACGGTTCTCTCAATTTTGGTAAATTTTCCTACCATGAACCAAGTAATAATTAACATGTTACAACAAAAAAATTATCCAAATCTAGACCCTAGCACTGATTAAAAACATTTTATTAGATAGAAGTCTACCTCGCAATAATGTCTCATTTCTTTCCAGTAATCCTTGCTCCTGGTTTGTTTAGGTCGTCTTTCAATTCTATAAGATTCCAGGAACAATACATGTTAGGAATAACCATGGTGGATCGGTTTCAACACAATAAATAGCAAAAACCACCAATGTAAACAATGCGAAAATTATTTGACAGCGGCCATCCCGCCGCTGGCGACATCTACGCTGAGCTTTGCGCGTGCATCCCCATTGCAAACCAAACAATCGATGATGATCAAATATTTGCCGATTATGTGGCGTCTGAACTTCGAAAGTTAAGCAAAGAGGGCAATAAAAAGCTTCGCCGGTTAATACAAAGGGCAATTATAAACGTCCAAGACGAAGAAGACTTATGTAATCTTTATTAGACTTACGTCCAAGCTATTTTGTTTATAATTTTATATAATTTACGAAGGTTTTTTTTTGTTTTTATGTGAATGTCGTGCGTGTACACCTGTATTTGGTACAGTATTTTAACTAACGGGCTAGCGTCGTCCATGCTTTTTTGCATGTATGGAAGCTATACTATTGCTATTTACTATCCTTAGCATTATTAATATTATGAATGCAAGAGTGAGTTTGTTAGTCTCGGTTTCACGCTAAACGCGGCTAAACAGATTTGGGTGAAAATTGGCACAACGGTAGACCATAATTTGGGTTAGGACAAAGATAATTTTTATCCCGATATTCCTACCAGATAGACTTATGCGGGTGAAACCGCGCGCAGCTAGTTTGAAATAAATCTGGGAGTACCACAGGGATCAATTTTGGGGCCAGTTTCAACTAACTGACCTACAAATAAATAGACTATGACCTGCAGAAGGACATCCTGAACCGCAGATCAAGTCGCGGGCAGCAGCTAGTTAACAATAAAAAACCAAAATACTTATAACATAAGTTTATTAGAACTTCTTGAAGGATTTTTTGGAGCCTTTGCCCTTCGTGACTTTGAGTACGTTGAAACGGATAGTCTTGGAGAGCGGCCGGCACTCGCCGATGGTTACAATGTCTCCTAGCTCCACGTCCCTGGAAATTTAAAGAATGGAATGCTCTAGAGAAATGTTCTATACATGTCAGTTGATATTGTAGATGGGTTAAAGTCAGAGTTTGGGTTAACAAACACGTCTCTCGTCAATAGGTTGTTCGGAAGACCGTCGTGTGAGTATCATCATTTTAATCCTAGAAATACAGGAGTGTTTTATGCAGTAGAACTTTTTAATTAACATTACAACTAAAGAAACCAATTTAAAGGCAAACTTAGGTTCGTAATATCTATTTTGATACCATAACCCGTTTATAAGTGGGTCAAGGCAAAGTGTTTCTAAATTCCAGACACAAATTCTTTCAAATAAAAGCTTATAATGTGTATAATGTAAGTTTTTTTACAGTTACAGCTCCATTGGTATAGATTATAGAAATGGGTGCACATAAAGTGGATCAATTTAAACTTTTGCATTCAACATTATTTTTGTACAGTAGAATGCAGTGTTTATAACCTATTTAGGTACTTTTATAGCTATTTTTATTTTAGAAATATAATGTGTTATGAAATATTATTAATAATTTTTGCAGTGATAACTTCCACTCTTCTTGAGTTTAACTTCTTCGTGAGTGGTGAGAGGAGGCCTGTGTCCCAGCAGTGGGAACATTAATAGGCTAATGATGATGAACTTCTTATGGGAGAGTAAACCGCTTTGTAACATAACGCGTTACGGCGCCTGGCTGTCTGGCTTCCCTTTCTCTCACGCATACGACAGCAGTAGGCAGGCTGAACTTGGATTAGTTTATTTCTTTGTTGCTCTCAAACAGAGCACCTGCCATCAAATCTCGTCACCACCCTTGGTCGACTGATAGAGAATGCCTAAGGCATTAAGCCCGCCTTTGTACCTTTTTTGAGTGTGTAAAGTTTAAATAAATAAATGCAGCAACCAACCTAGCTCTTTATAAAAAAAACTATGGAAATATCCTTACCTAAAGCACGGCGATAAGTGTACAGACATATTCCTGTGACGCTTCTCGAATCTGTTGTACTTAGGCAGGTAGTGCAGATAATCACGGCGGATGACGATAGTCCTCTGCATCTTCATCTTCTGGACCACTCCGGTGAGGATACGACCACGGATCGACACGTTGCCAGTGAAGGGGCACTTCTTGTCGATGTATGTGCCTTCGATCGCCTGTTTTGGAAAAGTGAGTGTAAGTATTTTCAAAATGGTGGTTAGAAAAGTTAGTTGTGTTTTGTGAAGCGGTTTAGGTCCTTCGCCCGGTTGTATGGTTTGGTGATTTGCCCTTGCTATGATGTTTTGTTTTGGGTAGGAATGTAGCAGTGAAGCTGGGGTTGAAGTCTACTAATTTTGATGTCTCGCCTTTCTGAGTTTTCTGTTTTTGTCTGGCAAAGCTTTTAAAAACTCACAAAGGAGAGACCATTGCAACATTTGTGAAGCAGACTTGGCTGCATATAAAGATAACTATTTCGTTCGAAGGCAAAATTAGCATAGTTTCTTATGATGCTGATGGCTCTACGTATTTCTGCAAATATTCGCGTTATGTCGCTACAATAAAATAAACTTTATTGCAGTAGTTTTAGGGTATATTTTTTATTTAAGCTACACCTAGCTTCACTGCTAAATCTTATACCAAAACGGGTTGCAATTATGACCTCTACCCCGCAAGTGATAAGACACAGATTTAGGACTCTATAATATGTGGAAGTACACTTATTTCAACTGTAATCAGATCTTGGGTTAGAACACGTTCTTCGTCACTTGGTTGTCAGAAGACCGTCGTGTGGGTATCATCATGTTAGCAGTGTTTACAAGTGTTTGGAACTTCCCATATATGACATGCTTGTGTATTATAATAATTTTGGATGAAATTCCTCCACCATAATGTTAGGTAGGTATCGTCAATTTTACTGTAATTCTTGTCCATTATTTAAAGTCCCAAAAAAGCGCAACTTTATTGTAAAATCAAATATAAATGTTTACTTCTGCAAGCAACCACTTTGGTGGAAACAGCAATTAAGTATTCTGACATTTTAGCACTATTAAACTGTGAAAACGACTTGTTTCCCTGGTATTTGCTTGCAAAAAGCAACTTAATTTTATATACATATAGTTGTACTTTTAAGGATGATTTAGACCTCAAGTTGCAGACACTTTTGCAACTTAAACAATGAGCCTTTAAAACAGAGGCAAAGTTCATATTACTGACTAATTTCTCCCCTTTCCTCATTTACACTCAATGATAATAATACGAAGTTACCGAAATCTGCCTAGCCTTTTCCAAACTATATTGTGTATTTTATATGAAGTTCTATGATATCTTATTCTATGATGCAATTACTACAGAAGAAATACTTAATATGCTTTAAGACAACCTCTTCTGTATTAATATTAAAAATAATTAGTAATGAACTTACATCTAAATATTAACATGACATTGGGAGCAGCATGCATACCGTACCTTCCTTGAAATGGGTTGATAGCACCTAGCTTGATATATTAACACAATGCTGACCATAACCTGGTGACATTGGAGCAGATAGTTTTGATACTTGGCATGCAGGAGATAAGATTTATTTTGCATTGTAAGTTGGTATTTTAGGTCAATTGGTGAATTATTCTTTAATTAACGATTGTTTTCATTGGGCCATAGAATTTGACTAATTTTGAAATATGTTTGTAGAGTTAATTTCTAAAACTGTAAAATAGATTTCAAAGATTTTAACACAAGGTTAGTTAATCAATTATCCCCATGATAACCGAAATATAAATGATATCTGCAGCATTGATTTAAATTTTTATACCGACATTGTTAGGGACTTGTGTTGTAGCTGATCCTAACCATGCATAAATGTGACTTTAACATTATTGACTTTTAAGATTAAAATTGCAATGTCGGACTGAGTTTATGAAACACAAAAGTATTGAGTCACATTTTATAGTATCAAAATCTTCTGCTCCTGTTTGTTGAATTCACTGGACGACTCCAGCCATGCACATGTTAAAGCAAGCTCCTTCTCTGACCAACATGGAACTGTTTCATGTACAATGGACTATTTAGAATTTTGGAATACCACTTCTAGGTCACACTTTGCAATTATTTTTTATCTTTCAGATAGGACCTGTTTCAAGTTTCTTAAATTAACTTGTTGCTAGTACTTTTAGGAAAAAAATATAATAAACTGTTAAGAAGAATGTTCTTTTCCGTCTCAAAGATATTTAAAAATGTAACAGTAATTTATTTATTATTTTTACACCAAACAGGTTTTAATAATCCCGATTTAATAGAAACAAAGTGTTGTGGTTTTTAAAAATCGAATGTATAAATACAGTCTATTGCACATAAAACAAACAACGTAGTAGCCACCACCGTTGCAAGCCTGGATCCCATCGACCATAACTAAATGTACCACACCTCACGCGGAGTCTTGAAACCAAGACCGACATTCTTAGAATGTCTCATGTCTTTCCTCTTCATCACCCCCTTCCGGTTGAGGAACACCGTCGCCTGCTTCTGAAACGCTTTCTCTGTCTACGGAAAAATAAACACGTTAGTTTCCACACATCATGCGTTACCTCGCGAGGAGTTTTGAAACCGAGTCCCACATCTTTGTGGTACCTCAGTGGTTTCCTGCTACGCTTCACACCAATACCCTTTTTACGGTTCAAGAAAACCGTTGGTTGCTTTTGAAATGAACGTTCCGTCTGTAATTTTATCAATGCATTAGTTTTGTTATTGATAAAAGATTAAGTTTTTCTAACTACAGAAAGTGTGAAGGTAAAATAAAAGTGGGAAGAGGATAGAAAGTAAAACTAATTAACTTAATTTTAAAGCAAAACTACAAACAAAACTACAGCTGAAAAATAAATGCACACTTTAAGAATTAAAAATGAAAGCTTTGAAAATAATAATGGCTTCAATGACCCAATATTTTAAACATTTAGAAGTTATTGGGTTTGCCACAGATTAATGTTTAATTGTTCATGATTTAACTATTTATTAAGCAGAAGTCTTCAGACAAGCTACTAATAATAGCCACTGTATAAACTAGTTGATCTGATTTCAATGATATTATTTTGATACATGTTTTTCATGAATTTCAGGATAATTATTATTGAATTACAAAATCTATTTAATTATTGAAGATCACTTGTTTGACCGTAATCAGAGTTGGGTTAGAACACGTTTTTCGTCACTTGGTTGTCAGAAGACCGTCGTGTGGGTATCATCATTTTTAAAGTCTTTGCAAGTGTCCTCAATTAATTTTTTATATTTTTTTGTAGGTCCGTTATTTTGTTGTGGGATCTAGTAATATTTGTGTATTTTAAGACTAAGTCAATCAAGCTATTTAGTGCCAGCTATTTGAGTTGTAGCAAATTCTATAGCAAAGGTATGCATTGTGGTCATTCTTTTATTTGTATAGTTTTGTTCATAGAATTAGAATATAAAAACGACTAAGTTTGTTGTTATCGATAACCAGTGGATTATTTAATTTTATAAAAATAGGTCCTGAATATGCTGAACTTCAGATGTAAACATAACCTATCAACTCAAGAGTAATTTATCATTTTTAAAGTTTTACTAAATAGTTGGATGGAAAATTAGATATTTTAGGGGTGAATCACATTGCTTGGAGATTTTTAGCATGGTTTTGACCAAACTGAACGCATTTTACAGCGGAACTAACCTATCGATCGAACACACTTCCATGATGAATTTGATCGAGTTTTAGCTTGATGATTTTCAGGATACTGAAGTTAATTCATTTTAAAGCACCGTTTAGTTCAGAAAATTGGGTTTAGTTTGCAATTTAGAACACATTTTGACAGGATTTTAATCGGGAAAGCCGATTCCCACGTGCACCAACTTCGGAACCACATTTTCACAATAACACTTGTTTTACACTTGAAAAATATTAGTCAAATGAAGCTTTAAGTATTTATTGTCACTTTTGGAACAAATTCTTAATGATTTAGCCAAAATTTTAATTATTTTAGCCAGAAAACCAACACGTACCTGATCCGCCATCTTGCTTGACAACGAAAAGAAGGTGGTGTTGCAAATTAATACCGACTGAAATCTCCTACGAAATAAAAATAAAATGTTGCCAAAAATGATTTCGGTATTGAATTTCTCTTGAAAACTACTAGAAAATCGAAAAATGTCCACCACAAAAACAGATAATTATGATGAACAGATTGAAGCTCCACCGGCATAAAAAAAAGGTACAAGAACAAATAACTCTAAAGTGGGATATAGACATGCATACCGCGGTTTTTAAACTCGCCAACTTACTCGGCTCGCCGTCGGTGACACAGTGAAGATTTCTCACACTTTATCGCGATGTTTTCGACTTTAAGAACGTTTGCCGCCTGTGTTACCCTGGGGCTACACTGTCGCGTTATCGCGAACTTTACTTCGCGCGCTGTCCCTCGCACACCACTCGACGTCTCGCTGAGCAACAGAGTGCGGACGAAGTAAAGTTCGCGATAACGTACCAGTGTAGCCGTAGCATTACAGGTTTATCTTAGTACAGGCATCGTATTTTGTAATACCTACATTATTTCTAAGATTTATACTGTATTTTACCAATGTTTCTTTTTGATTAAAATTATATATTTAAATTTTTATACTCGGCGGTTTAAAAGTGCGCGTACTTAGGGTGACACACGGGCAAGTAAGGTCGCCGAACCATAAGACCGCGTACTTGCTAGCACGTCTATCACCCGTTTAAAACTACACATAAAAATCGCGGAACATAAATCGGGTATTTTTGAATAGCCCTGGATGTGAGGCATTCAGATTTTTCTTTTGGACGTCACGTCACTGTTTGAAATTTTTAAATATATTATAAAATCTAAAACCAATTTAATTTTTTTTATTTAAATCTGCAATTATACTTGATACCTCGGAAAATGAAACTCTGAACCGATTGCAATTAAAGTTGGCAATAAAGTGTAGTAGTCTATTTATGGTTACTGACAAAGGGGCGGCTAATACTTACTACATAGGCCTGGGGCCTAGGTCTAGGACGTACAAAATGCCAGATTGTTCAGAAAAAAGCTCTTGTAAAAGTTTGGAAAAACTTGTTTTTCATCTACAATCTTAAGTTTGGTCTTAGGATAATTGATTCATCCCAGGTCCCAGCTACGAAACCGTTCATTGTGCGCGGTCCGATACGCACTTGGCCAGTTTTTTTTACACGTTTCGCCTCTCAACGAGGCATCCTCAGGATGACGATTGACTTGTTGCGAACTCGGACACGAAGTGTGTGAGAGGCGAAACACGTGTCGATTTCTTACAGGGTTCTCTAAGACTCTTTAAGAACAGTTAAGCGGATTAAGTTACTAAATATACATCGTCTATTGTTTTTTATAATGGATTTCCGCAAAGTCACGCCTGCCTGAGTCAATTAACTAGGTGACTCCTTTCTTTACTCAACTGTGCATTTATTAGGGAAATTCAAAAATGCGTGTCTCAGCTTAGCACCAGCAGCCTTAAATGACAAATGCCTGTCAGATGCGAGAACCGCGAGTCGCAAGACGCCATTTTATTTCGACATTAGTGTAATGTTTGTTTAGTTTCTTTCAAAACATTCGATAATATCACGATCGGACGCCCGTGGCGCCTCTCTAGCCACTCCTCAAAGTGAGCAAGATTCACATGTGTCATCGACGACAGCGAGCCGAGTAAGTTCATGAACTCAAAAAAAGTGTACTTCGCACGTCTATCACCCACTTTATGCCCCGGTGAGGAAGCGCTTCTAGGGTAGTTTTCAGTTTTTTGCATGATTTGCGTGAAAAAAACATATAATCTTGTAAATTATTTTCTAACTGAATCCTGTGCATCAAAAACGATTTATAATTTTTATCTAAAGTAAGTACACTCTAGTAGATTTTAGTAATGCATCAGCATTAGGTAATACTAATAAATAAGAATTCTCGTTTGCAACTCAGTTCCTGAATTAAACTTATGAAACTCTAAATTGGTAACATTTGTAAACGAAACTGTCAGAACGCGAGTTGTTATGAAAATATTCGCTAAATTAATTTTCGCATTTGCGCCACTTCATAACGTTCAAACTATTGAATTTTGATTTATTGCATTTTTTACTTCACGTTTTTAACATTTCGCTTTCAAAGTGCATTCAGATGTTCACAAAGTGACTAATATACGCGAGTGATGTATCGAGTTTTTCCTTTTTGTTTTGTCCAGAAAATTAAAATTTCTGGTTGATTTGCGATGGAGGAAGTGAGGCAGCTGGTGCAAGAAGAAGGCCGGGAGGCGCGAAACCTCGTTGCATTCCATGTGGCCGTCGACACACCAAGTAAATGCATTTTATTTATTTATGTACACAAGTATGCAAGTCAAAATCTCTCTCGTGGGCGGTAGTACCTACTTATTTGTTTCGAAAAACGACTGTGGGGGAGTGCCCGCAGGTACTAAAAAAGCACGGGTTAAAATGTAAACATTGTTAAAATATTGTGCTGAATGTCGTCTTTGTGTGTTCATTTAGAATCTTATGCAGAATGAGAGGAGACCGTTGTGTGATTGTTATTGGTATGAGATGTTTGTTTTTTATTTATGTTAAGGTAATTATTTTTAAGAATAATATGTTTGTTTGGCCACAGACCTTATTTGGAGTTAGATGTTAACTATGGTCAGTGGAGAGTTAGATGCAGAACTTCTGTTAAGTTTTGTGAGACCTTCAACATTTTGTTGTTTAATTTTGACATAACACGGTTTGCGCTCTTGTCCAATACGCAAGCCCAGGAATCATTATATTCATTATTCCTAATTTAGTCTAGTGTTTAATATAAGCTCCTCCAATTGCATTCCAATTACCATGATCACATGTTGGTGCAGTGGTTGTGCTTCCGTGAAACGGAACTTGAAAAATCATTTGTGTTCCGTCTTATAAAGAAAGAAAAGAAAGAAAAACATTTATTTGGACACAGTTTGTGAAACACAAAAGACAACAAATAAAAAAGTAAAACTAATCTTAGTGTGTGCCTCACGGCTGCGCCAAAAAGGTTCATTTCAGCATTAATGCCAGACAAAATTAAATGTTGTCTGACACTGGTTTTCTAATGAACCCTAAGGACAAGTCTTATCAATCCACCATTAACCATTTAATATTTCATTAATGCATTTAATTTTATCACTTAGCTACATAATCGAAAATAATACAAATAATCTAAAATACCTGTTACATTAACTTATTTTGCGCACACATTTTCGAGACATGCAATCTATTGAAATTTACAGTAAGAACTTTACAGTTTTAACCGTAAATTGTGAAGTAATTGAGATCCTGTTATAAATTCTTCTGGCATTCATAAAAAAATGTTAGAAAGTTTCAGCAATATAGTAAAAGACTATACTGCTGAAACTGTCTAACAGCAAGCAATTGCTGGTATCAACTGTATTATTGGATGAAATTATGTACACATTTAATCTGTTGGCCCCCCAAACGACCCTATTGAAGTCCATTGCTTTGCTAGTTGGACATTATGCCTTTCCTAAGGTGAAGACGAAGTGGTGCTAGCTATGGAAGGTATTTCATAGAAGTCAGTTGTGTCGCGGAGACACGTCGCCTGCTGCTGCCTGCGGTCAGCTATGGAATGTTACCTTACACTTGAACCTTATTACCCACAAACAACTGTTTACTACAGAGTCATGTACTGATAATAATCAATGCAATTATTATTATTCAAGCTTTCATTATGAAACAAAATTAATAATTGTCGTTAGTTAAATATTGCCAGTTTTTTTTTACAATTGCAGCTATCATCATTTAACATTGTTTGTCTTTCAATGCATTTGCTTTTTGTTCCCAATAAAAGATAAAAGGCATTTGGACGAAATTTGGCAAATGGGTAGACCATGACCTGGTTGAAGACATAGGATACTTTTTATACCAATAGTCCCACGGAATCCAGGATTATGTGGGTAAAACCGCGGAGTGCTGCTAGTAATAAAATAAAATTTCGTTTAAGTCTCATTAATAATCGCAAACAATCTGAGGAGGATTTAAGTTCACATGCAACTTTAATAATACTATTGTATAGAATCAAGTTTTGCCTAACTGAACAGACAGCTGCACTGCTGGGGAGTTTTTTGCGCCTCTTCGTCTTCTCAGCTAAAGCACTAGGAAGTGGTGAAGGGGGGGCATTTTGGAGGACTGGCTTATGTAATTTTGACGTTCGAAAAATGTAGATTTTTTGCCTAGTTTAAATAAATGGTTTTTGAAAATTGATATTTTCTCACCATAGATTACAACACCGTCTATTTATATCCACTTATTTGACTTAAAACAGCATGCTACTAATATGGCATTATGGACTTACATTTGCATACTAATTCTTGGAATAATGTTGACTAATGGGACAAGTTTAGACAGCTGTATCCTTTATTTGTTATCAGCTCTGTTGATTAGTCATCTGTCTGAAATTAGAGTAACTACTAACTCCATACTTCTTCATTATAATACTGTAAGCGTTACCAGACAGTTATTTCTATTTAGGTGACTTGTACTGACTGGAGTATGGCAAAATACTGGAAATGGAAGATAGACCAGCAGATAAAAAAAGAAAAGAAATTGTTTTCGGTGTAGGTACTGCAGTATTTTTAATTTTGTAGGTAAGTTTCTCCCAATTTTCGAATTCTCGACAATCTCAAGTTTAGAGAGCTCTATCCATTTGGTTCTACGGGTATCGTAAGTAACGCATCGAGGCACATCAACACGCATCGCCAGCCATTGGGACGATATTTTATAGGCGCTTACTTACCGTTTGAAATAAAGAAAAGTGAATGATTTGTATACTTTGTGCGTAGTATATTACTGAACTAGTATTTTTGTTTGTCGGTCAGATAATTGAAACTGGCCCCAATATTGATCCCTGTGGTACTCCCAGATTTATTTCAAACTAGCTGCGGCCCGCGGTTTCACCCGCTTATGTCTCGATCCGGTGGGAATATCGGGATAAAAAGTATCCTATGTCCTAACCCAAGTTATGGTCTACCTATGTGCCAAATTGCATCCAAATCCGTTCAGCCGTTTTAGCGTGAAAGTGTAACAAACAAACAACCTTACTTTCGCATTTGTAATATTATTTAGGATGGGATTGAGAAACAGCATTATTGCGTATATGCATGCATTGTTGTGAATAGTGATGGGTCGAGAGAATATTCTCACCCGGAGAATATTCTCGGATCGAGAATGTTCTGCAATATTCTGGAATATTCTTTTCGACGGAGAATATACGAGAATTTAAAAATGGAAGTAAAATTGCTAAATTTTAATACAATATATTTCGATTTCAAGGTCTAAAGTAAACTTCTTTTGTTGTTATTTTATACTTTACTTGAAAAAACATTACTGTATTATGTTTCGGACTGGAAATGACGCCGATTCTCTTGTTTATCGGACTAAACTAGCTAAACTATCACTAAAATTCGTTACTTTTGGCTATGAGAATCATAAAGCTATGTTTTTGCTTATTCTACAAAAAAAAAAAACATAAATTTAAAAATAATATTGACACAACTAAAATCAAATTTGACAATGGTGCCGATTCTCTTGTAGGTACACCGAACTAAACTGTCACTAAAATTCCCTACTTTTGGCTATGAGAATCTTAAAGCTATTCTGACAAAAAAATCTCTAAATTAAAAAAATATTTTGACACATCTAAAATCTAATTTGACAATCACGTGACGACTCCACATGGTACTTGTACTCTACCCTGTGAATTTTTTTAGAGCCGGAGGCGCGCAGGGTGTGCAGCCTCGAAGAGTTTTAATGGAATTTTTCACTTTTTGTATGAAAAATATGAAAAATTATTACCAACATGTAGGGATACATGGGTTTAAGGGTTTCCTAAAGGGGGTCGAAAATTTCATTATTTTTGCAATAGGACGCACCATTTTCGAGATATAAGCAAAAGAAAAAAAAAATACAGTACTGTTTTTGCACTGAAGTCGAAGTGTTGGTGTGAATTTTAGTGCATGCCAACTAATTTTATTCCACTCGTTTTTAATCGCGTAAAATAGTCAGATTTAGTTGGAAACACCAAATTTGGTTTTTTGATTGGTTTTTTACAATAGACTTTTTAGCTTAAATTCTTATTTACTTTAGCTTATATTATCTCGAAAATGGTGTGTCCTATCGCAAACATAATGAAAATTTTGACTCCCTTTAAAAAAACCCTTAAACCCCCAAAACTCAACATGTAGGTAATATTTTTTTATATTTTCCATACAAAAAGTGAAAAATTCCATATCAAAACACGTCGACGCCGCCCCCCTGCTCGCCTCCGGCTCTAAAAAAATTCCCAAGGGAGGGCAAACAAGTACCACATGGAGTCGCGATTGTCAAATTCGATTTTAGTTGCGTCAAAATTATTTTTGATTGTTATTTTGTTTTTAATTATTTGCACCATAAACCTTTCTTGTAATGTTGTTTTCTTATTCATTTTATTAATGCTGATTATTTTAAACTCATAAAGTTCGTTAATACAGAAATCGTACTTTAACATTATTACCATACGAAATTTAAGAGAATTTATGAGAATTTTCTCGGAAATATTCTCGGGAATGTTCTCGCTCAGGAGAATTTACTGAGAATTTAAGTTGTGGTGTAGTTTATTTTAAACTAAAACTTCGTAAAACGTTCAAATGCACTAAAAACTATTACTCTAAAAAAAAACTGATTCAATAAAGTCATCCAATTTTTAAATTCTCGTAAATTCCCTACCAAAAGAATGTTCTCGAGAACTTAACAGCAAAGTTCTCGCAAGGAGAATATTCTCGAGAATTGCCCATCACTAGTTGTGAAGGACAAAACACTGCTGGGTATAGCTCGATTTTTATAATTAGATGGTATAACTCGATTTTTATAATTGTGCGCTTGGAGCTGTCAAAATCGTAGGTTGTTAGTATTGTATTCACCCCTTCGGTTACCTCCTCAGTGCTCCGACGCCTGTGTCGCCTGTGCCGTCTCCACAGTGTTGTCTTATTATTCGTTAATTTGTTATTAAACTACAACGTAATATTTTGACGTTGACAGGCACAGTTATAAACATCGGGTTATATTCAATGGTTTTGTTTTCAATATTTGAATTAAATTAGAGAACAAGGGTTGATAACGAAAAGATCAAAGCTAGCAACTACTATCAATTAATATTTGGTTCGTCACAATGTTTGATGATGGTAGTTAATTAATTCTAAGCCAGCCTCGTGCCCGGTAGGATTTCCCTTCGGCAAAACGAAACGAACATCCGTACAAATTTTCATTCAAAATCAAAAGCCATTTATTCAAATTAGGCTGAGAATCAGCACTATTCGAAAGTCAAAATTACATAATACAGTCCCCCAAAACGCCCGCCCTTCACCATTTCCTAGTGCTTTAGCTGGGAAGAAGAAGTAGCGCAACAAACTTTTAGAGGTATGAGGAACAGGGTGTAAAGTTCACTCATCCTCGTTAGAAAAGGGAGGATCCTCCGACCAGACGGGTGTTGTGTCTGGAGGGGAAACTGGCCAATGGTTGATGTCGGATAGTCGTATATATGCCGTTAGCGCGGTAAACTCTAATTGCCCTATGCAGGATTTGTGTGACGTCATGTCTTAGACGCGTATTTCGTATGTGGTGGTGTAACCGCTACAAATTCCCCAGTAGCAGTAGCGCAGCTGTCTGTTTAGTTAGACAAACATACATTCTACATTTAACCCCTTTCATCATCAGCCTATTAATGTTCCCACTGCTGGGACACAGGCCTCCTCTCTGTGAGAGGAAGTGGGCTGTGATCTACCACGCGGGCCCAGTGCGGGTTCGTAGATGTCACATCTTCGAATTTTTTGGTTCTAAGACATATTTTTCTATGGAGGATGAGTGAACTTTACACCCGGTTCCTCATACCCCTAAAGGTTCTAAGACATGCCGGTTTCCTTACGATGTTTTCCTTCACCGTTTTGAGAGCAGTGGTGATGACATTATTTACACAAAGTAAAGCGCCTGCCTGGGTTCGAACCCACGACCTACAACTCATAAGTCGGGGGCCATTACCACTGGGCCACCTCTGCTCTCCCCTTTAACCCCTTTAGGATATTAATTTTCAAAAAGCCTTACCCTTCGCTCTGCAGGTGGTTATAGTAAATTACAGATATCTTCGTTGCTTTGCAAAATTATCTCCGAATTTAGATGTTTTACCAAGGGGTATTACCCAGTAACTGGGTTGTGAAGGTATTCAGCTGGATCCGGTTGGACTGGAAGCCGACCCCAACATATTTGGGAAAGGGCTTGGCAGATTGATTGATCCAGAATATCAATATTACCGAGAACTAGAAGTAATTTCAATAAATCGTTCGAGACAACCTGGAAGGGAAATCTCCCCTTTGACATATGATTAAATAACAATTATATTACGCTCACAGGGGTTGCGTTTCCCGCCCACATTTTCATCAAAGGCTTCTGTTGTATTATGTATGTATGCAATTAATATTTGATATACAAGGCTTTCATGGACGGCTGTGATTAGGTACCTACGCTCTGCAGGTGGTTAATAAATTACAGATATCTTCGTTGCTTTGCAATTTGATCTCCGAAATTAGATGATTTAGGATGGTATTTTATTTTAAGTGATGATTTTTCAATTTCATGTTGTATTTGGTGATGGCTTTTGGGTGTTGTGTGGAAGAGTTTCAATGTTACGTAGTGTGAGCAACAAAGCGAGGAGGTTTTTATAAAAAACAAACCTATTTACCGTTTACTTTTGACCCGTTCTTTCAAATCGAGCTTTCATAATGAGAACGGTTTGAATACGGGCCTTAAAACAACACAGAGCAAAATGATTGCGAATATTCACAAAGTAAAGGTGATAGTTGATGTAAACACCACATAACATATCTAGGTCACACGGTAGTAAGTACCTATATATATACCTTCCTCGTGCGGAGCTGAAGCGAACTACCTCGTCATCCGGATGCTCATCCTTTATGCCCCAGATAAACGATGCTAGTTTCTCAAAGCAAGGACAGCAAGCTAGAACCTGTGTACCTATACTAGCCTGGCTTGCTGTCTTAGCTTGGCATGTGCCAAGCTAAGACAGCAAGCCAGGCTAGTGTTGTTTACACGATGCCAGATAATTTTAAGCCAGACCATTGCACACCGGACAACACGTGCGTGAACTAAAATGAACTGTATTTGTAAAAATCGAATATTAGCTTCACCGGCGACATGAAGCTAGTACATCTGATTCTGATTACACAAGCCAGGATAGTAAAATCGTAAAATCAATGCTACTAACTCAAAAAATAGAACCCCTTCTTATCAACTTATCTAGGTTGAGACATTAGCGCACTAGACTAGAAATGAAGGTAGTTATACGTTAACGGAGGAGAACACATTACGACCAAGAGCGGCGAACACAAAAGGAATAACTAGTAATTTGACTAAGTTAGCAACTTGCGTGAGCTTAATTATGTAGAAACTTAGAGTATGAATAGTATGAATGTATGTTCATACAGGTTTTTTTTCCTCCCTCTCACAGAGAGGAGGCCTGTATCCCAGTAGTGGGAACATTAATAGGCTGATGATGATGACTGTTCCACTTCTGGGCAAAGGCCGCCCCGAGTCCTTCCAGGATCTCTTTTCGGCTTTACCCTCGTGAATCCAGAATATCAAGCTATTTTGTACATATTTTAACGTATACCTCGTTCACGCCTACACAGATCGCATCTCCCGCAAGCCGCCACGCGCCGGAGCCCCGCCGCCCCGTCGCGCTGCGCCCCGCGGCCCCACACGCCTCAGATCAGCTTCAGCCGGCAGAGACAAGCGGTCAGAACTGCGTGCGAGATACTGGGCCTTGCTGTTTGGGGATCTGCAGCGAGCTGTGAGTATAATAATCATAATCAGCGGCCGCACACGCCTCAGATCCGGTTTAAGGTCTTAGCACACATATAACCAACTTGGAAAGGGATCGTCACCGTATTACGGTACGTGAGCTTGTCCCGAGGCGAGGCGATTACGTTACGATTCCGATTAGTGTGCGTTGCAGTAGGGAGTTTCATACAAAGAATACTGAATGGCTCGAGTTGATTTGATACGATGACGGTCCCTTTCCGAGTTGCTATGTGAGCTCTGATCTTCAGCCGGTAGACACAAGCGGTCAGAATCGCGTGCAAGATACTGGTCCTTGCTGTTCGGAGATCTTTAGTGAGCTGTGAGCATACCTTCGGCATCATCATCATCCTCCTATCATACTTATTCTTTTTAGCGTATCAATTTCAATCCATATTGACTGACTGACTCGGTCAAGAACTTAGTACTAGTTTGGCGCCATAAGTAGCGTCCATCAATTCCTGTAATGTGCAGGTATGAAGGCACGCAAGACACGATATGAGGTGATATCCTCCCATCCTTACCTACATATCCCGATCTAGGTGAAATCCTGCTACTTTAACTACCCTTACCTACCTCTTTGGATTCGACTGAACACGTTTTCATCTTCCATGCGAGAAGCATGTAAGCAGAAGACGTCTCGCGCTGACCGTTTTTAGCTGTTATCTGAGTAGGCACCCCTCCCACCCCCCTTTGTTTCACATAATCTGTCCATCGTTTATTTGGTCTTTGTGTAAAAAGAAAAAAGGAAGCGGAAAATATCATGCAAAACGGCTTTTGCGCGTATATTGCAATATTTAACTGACTGCAAACTGTTTCATTTTAACGTGTCCCCGGATGTATGAAACAATTTTTTATTATTTGCGTATTTCAAGCATGGTTTGAAGAGTAAGTAAACGGACAACGCAGTAAGTAAACGGCTTTTGACCTCAAAATTTAACTGTGTCTTTAGCATTCAAAAGGATCTATTTACCCTAATCGGTGCACCTCTGTGCCGGTACGCGAGTACGAGTACTCATACCTACTTACATATGCAAAGGGGTAGTCATGTAGTTACGACTGGAGTCAGAGATAGGGGAATTTATATGCTCTTCTGCCTGTACCAGGTACAATCTTTAACCCCCAGTTTTTGTAATCCTGTTAAAATCTGCTGGCAAAAGCTTGCTGTGATTAAGTCAATAAATTGCTGTGATTCGTTGACCAAACAATTCAAATTAAAAGCGACAAATCTAATTGACAGGACATTTGATTACCGATAAAACTGAAGGTTTTTGAAAACTGGAGCTTATAATCGCCGTAATGAGTTTAATTCACCTTTTCTTAGTTGAAAATCAAACACGTTTCCTACTGTAACTGATTAGAACTGACCGAGCTGACTAGAGCAGTGATAGCGTAGTCGTGGGACCATTTATTTATATTTCTGTGGGTGTGACCGTCAGACTGTAAAGTTATATGGCTCGAGTTCGAACCCAAGGCACTTTTCGGATTCATGTGAGTATTGTATAATTATCACTTGCTTCAAAAACGGTGAAGGAAAACATAGTGAGGAAACCGGCATCCCTGAGAGATATTACTCGACGGCATGTGAAGCCAAGTATGGGTGGCTTTAAAACTCTGACACCAGGGACTACCCTGGTGTCAGAGTCAGAGGGACTACCCTAACCACAAGAAAAAAAGAAGAAGAGAAGACTGTAACTGTTCTCACATACAAGTTTAAATACAACGTTAATGATGAACTAATATTTTGTAACAATATAATTTACGAGAGTTTCCATGGAGTTTCTTGTCCTTCCTCTCCATAGAATCATACTACGCTTTGGAATGGGCAACTAGCTCCATCTTTGTGACTCCTTTACAATTAAAAAGTGCCTGTAAATATTTTATTGAAATAAATGCTATGAGTTTGAATAAAATAACATTAGAATAGTAAATTATCTTTACAGCGCGGCGCTCGTGTATTTCCACTGCTCTTGCAACTGACACCTGAATCGATTATTCTGTTCTAGATTATATCTAGGTTCTAAATGACCTCTATAATGCCATGGCTATTAATTACATATCGATTTGCTATTGAACTTGGACTGCGACTACAATAGTAAATATTTAATCTTTTGTGGAGTCCACCGCGTCACGACATCGTGTTGAAAGTTTAATGGCTTGTGCAAGTACAGCGTATGTTTTGGTAGGAAAACGTGGCCTGAGGGACATGTTTGTCTGCCAAAAGTTTGAGTGTTTCACTTTTGACATAAGTCGGAAAAATCAGCCCACTGCTGGGGCACAAGCCTCCTCTCTGTGCGAGCCAGTGGGCCACAATCAACCACGCGGGCCCAGTGCGGTTTGGTGAACACATACCTTCCAATTTTTGGTTCTAGGACATGTCGGTTACCTCACCATATTTTCCTTCACCGTTTTGATAGCAGTGGTGATGAAATAAATCACACAAAGTATATTTCCTGGGTGGGGTCGAACTCCTGACCTAAGATACCACTGGGCCCACCATAAATATTTTCTTGCATGTAAAAACGATAATGTGACCTTAAAAACAAGACCGATTGCCTATCTGACCTCCACAACCCAGTTACTGGGTACACGATAGCCCTTGCTAAGACTGGTTGACTTTTGGACTTCTGACTACCCGTAACGACGGTCAAAGATTCACGAATGACAGCCGGGACCAACGGCTAAATTAACATGCTTTCTGAGGCTCAGGGGGGTTTCGATATGTCACCCATCTACGCACCGACCGCGGCCACCGTAACTTTGATCGCCCTTTGCAGCTGTAATTATTTAGCCACGAGCTTAGAAATAGCGTTTCCTCTTCTTCCTTTCGTCCGGTTAGTGACTAACCAGGTGTCAATGTTTTTTTTTTAAAGCCGCCGATGGGTCTTTGATTAGGCTTCACATGCCGTCGAGAAATATCTCTCAGGCATGCGCGTTTCCTCACGATGTTTTCCTTTACGGTTTGTGAAGCTAGAGATAATTATTTTTAAAAAATCATGAGGGGCAGTCTTTGGGGACTGCCGATGGAAGTGAAAACTAAGTAACGCCATCTAAAGAAAATGTCAGGAATTTATGTGGCTTGCTGTCAGTACAAGAACGAAAGCTGTAGCTCCATTAAAACAATTCCAAAAAAATAAAACACGTCAAGTGCAGCGGGTGGCGTTGAAACTGACGTCAATACTGTAAAGGTCAGGCATCTATAAATAATATTTGCTACCCCTGCTTTTAAATTTTCAGGCATTTGTTGTTATTAACCCGTGTCTTTAACTAAGTCTTATTCCTTCAACTTTTAATAATGTTTTCAATAACACTAGGTGACACTTAAATAAAAGCGCGCTGTTGGATTTGCAACGCTCGGAACAGCACTAAACGTTGAAAATCCAAATGCGTGCTTTTTGTGTCGAATGCCTAAATAAAAACACGCTTTTGGATTTTGGTTTAGATTTAGGTGTCGTTTAGTGTTAGTGAAAACGGGCAGAAGAGTTGGAAATCCAACAGTGCAATAATATTTAAACCTTTTATGTGTACCTATTGTTATTGAAAACAGGCATTAATTAAAATCAGTTCCCTAAAACGTAACAAAAAGATTCCGTATCCCATTTAAACTTCCATCTGCATTAAATGATTCAAACGACATCTCTCGAAAGCTCTCGAATGCAATGCAATCCATAGCTAGATATAGCATAGGCTGGCTGACCTCAGCGTTATTCTAGGAATAACATCCCTTTGCGAGACAAAATCAATAATGCCCAGGCCCAGAACCACGAAATAGATAGGTAACAGAAGGCTGGCTGCTTGCAACGAGCAGTAGCAGGTGCACGCACATGACGCACACACGCGTACGTAATACGTAAACACGAGTGCGCTCGCACTTGGTGTACGTACGTAGACGCGGTCTGCAGGGTGTAAAAGTACCCATCACATCTAGTAGCTGTATTATGTACATCAAACTAATTAACACTGAGCAAATATTATTTACAAACAATTTTTTGTAAAATAAAAAATCGCTGTTTAAATATTTAAGTGGAGATATTTAAATTTTAGTTATTGTAACATATAAAAATACATAGTTTTCGTGAATAAAAGAAAGAAAAAAATATTGAAAAGGAATTCAATATCCAGAAGTAACCAGAAGGTATGAATAAGTATATAGTACAAAAAAAAACAAAGGGTTACACTCCGGGAGTGCCGGCAGAAGTGAAAACTTGTTTTGAATATTTTGGAATGGTTAGGGAATAATTTCGCACGAATTGCTTTATTTATCAGTATAAAAGTATTATCATTTATGTGGTTAAATACAATATTCATTAGTAGTAATAGTATATTTATTTATTTTCAAAAAGAATCATCGAAATCGATGCATAATTGGCGGAGTAATCGCGTAACAAACATACAAAAAAAAAACATATTGACGAATTGAGAACCTCCTCCTTTCAAAGTCAGTTAAAAATAAACAATTTATTTAAACACTTTTCATGACTATGTATACAAGGTGGAGACGACAATACAACAAAAAAAATTATAGGCTTAGGGTGGATCCGGCTTACATTACATTAAATTTGTTTGAAAAACTCGTTTTTTTTTTTCGAAGCTAGGATTTATTTGACAGTTCCAAAATACTCTTAAGCATTAGGCTTCCTTATTGAAAACTGTGACTGATATGGGAAATCTCATCAACTTAAAAATTCAAGCTCATGAAATTAAAGATGTTTTCCGTGTTCAAACAAAAGATCCGGCTAACAAAACCATAATAGTCGATTTTACCTCGGTCCTACGCAAGGATGAATTTCTAGAAAACTTCCGCAAGCACAACAGGAACTCTTTCAAGTTGAAAACGGAGCACCTTAAAATCAGTGGCCCTACCAAACCAATCTTCGTCTCTGAAAATCTCATTGCCCGGAAGAAGAGACTATATTTTTTGGCACGCGAAGCGGCTAAGTCCAACGACTACAAATTCTGCTGGATTAAACATGGCAAGATCTTCGTCCGCGAGAGAGAAGGATACAAGCACTTCGAAGTTAAGACTGATGCTGACCTTTCTGCCATTGTGAAGTCTATATGACTATACCCAATTTCTTATTACCTATACATATTACCCGCTTTGTCGTTTATTTTTTATTACTGGTTTCTGTTTCACCAGTTTTTGATCTATTGTTATCGCTTGTATATCTCTATGTTTACATTATTCAGCTTCATTTTGTTCACTAACAACGTATTGTACATTATCGCATTACTCGACACACAACTCCACTACTGCACTCAAGAAATATCACTACATCTCATATACCGCAAGTTTTACAATCGTATGACACATAGTTTTGCTCTTTTCTGTAATGGAATTTCACCAGTCCTTGAAGCATGTTTAGACAAAACTACTTCTATTCAAAATAAATTTAATTGCACGCACGTCTTAGGTATAAGCCTTGAGCTGACCCTACAAGTACTTTCAGTTTTTCGTTTTTGTAATCATAATGGATGACCTAAACTTAATTAATACCGAGATCGAAAAAATTTCGGTCTCAGAATGTTTCGTCTGCTCTCCTGAGTCCAGTGCTAAGTTTCTTAGAAAACCAGAGTACACACTTAAAATCATACATGTCAATATTCGTAGCATTAACTGTAACTTTGATAAACTATTATTATTACTAGGTAGATTGAGTTATACACTTGATGTTATTTTGTTGTCTGAATGTTGGCTGAGCAAATGTCCAAACATTCCCCCCTTATCAGGCTACAATACATGTATGACTTCTTTTAAAAATCAGAATGATGGCGTAGTTGCTTATGTCAGAAAGGATTTGCAATACTCATTCGAAACTCCCTCGGTTAATGACGCAAACTGTCTGTTACTGAAATTCTCTGATAAGTTTGCAGTTGTCGCGGTATACAGATCACCCTCGTTTAAAGACCCAAATCCATTTGTGAACAGTCTAGATATGTTGCTCCATCATTTAAGGAAATTCAAAACTATCTCTCTTATCGGAGACATAAATATTAACATTGCACCGACGAGTGAAGATCCAAATTGTGATGAATATTTGAATATTACTGCATCACATGCTATGCTTCCCGCACATTCTTTTCCCACCAGGCTTGCCAATTGTCTTGACCATGTCCTACTGAAGTCGACACACACTGCTACAACCTTGGTGCTAGAATGCGACATAACTGATCATTATCCGGTTATCCTTTTTTGCAATCCTAATATTACAACAAATACTCCAAAGGTTTCAGTCACAAAAATTGATATAGCAAAAGTGAAATCTGACTTCGAGAACAAAGATTTTTCTAAAATACTAAACTCCAATGACCCGAACTTTGCTGCCGAAACTGTCGTATCTCTTCTATCTTCTTCCGTTAAGCTGCATACAAGTTCTTCGGTCATTCCTAGTAGAAGGCGCATCCTCAAGCCTTGGATTACCCCTGGCCTTCTCAGATGTGTCCGCCAAAGGGATAAATTACATAAAATTTCCAAAAAACACCCCAATAATGACACTCATAAAACTATTTATCTTCGCTATCGGACATTCTGCAATAATTTATTGAAAAAAGTTAAACGGGAATATGAAAGGTCAGAGTTTCAGAGGGCCAGGAAGAATCCTAGGGCAACCTGGAAGGTCATCAGGGAAGTGTCTTGTATGGATAAGGGTAAAACATTTTCTTCCGAGTTACTGAAATGTGAAAAGGATCCTCTTCTCTCTGTAAATAAAGTAAACCGTTACTTTGCAAATGTGGGCAGTACCCTCGCTTCAAAGTTTTCTAATTCCGCGTCACACAACAACTGTTCAGACTTTCACTTGTCACCCCAGGTAGCAAACTCTTCCACGACAGCCCCGTTGGAATCGATGGTCATGTATGATGTTGACGACGCCGAAGTTGAAAGCATCATTCTAGCTCTTAAGGATGATTGTGCTGTCGGCTGTGATGGAATCCCTTCCACAGTTATCAAGGCTGCGAAAGATACAATTATCCCTCTCCTTGTCCACATCTTTAATCTCTCTCTATCCTCTGGTATTTTTCCAGATGTTTTCAAAACTGCCATAGTCCACCCAATCCACAAGGGAGGAGACAGGGATCTTGTTTCAAATTATAGGCCTATATCCGTCCTTACGGCCATCTCGAAAATCTTTGAGAAAGTTATCAACGCGAGGCTTGTGAAATTCCTCGCTAAATTCAACATCTTGGCGGGAAATCAATACGGGTTCAGAGCGGGAAAATCAACAGAAGACGCTACTCTTGATCTCACGAATACTATCGTCGAACACCTCAATAATAAGCAGAAGCCTCTTGGTGTTTTCCTGGATCTCTCGAAGGCATTCGACACCGTTTCTGTCCCTAGATTGATTGAAAAGATGGAACAGATTGGTATTCGTGGCATAGCCCTCGAAATCTTTCGTAGCTACACCTCGGGGCGAAAACAGGTAGTAAAAGTTGGGTCATTCATCAGTAATGAGGAAAAGTTGACTTTTGGGGTTCCTCAGGGCAGTGTCCTAGGACCAACCCTTTTCCTCATATATGTCAATGAGCTGTGTCAGTTATCTCTCCCGAACACAAAAATTATTGCATATGCGGATGACACAGCTCTAATAACTCATGGCAAGGACTGGTCTGAGACTCGTGAGAGGGCAGAATCGGCTCTGAAAGTGGTTATGTTGTGGTTAGCTTCGAACCTGCTCACGCTTAATATCTCTAAGACCAAGTTCATCTCTTTTACTCCGAGTATTATAAGTCAACCACCACTGTCGTTTAAGATCAGGGCCCATGAGTGTACAGTGGCCAACACCTGTAAATGTGTCCAAATAGAACGGTCTGACAGTATCAAATATCTTGGAGTTATATTGGACAGTCTCATGTCGTGGAAGAAACAGGTTAACTCTGTTCTGGTTCGAGTTAGGAGATTGATTTATTTGTTTAAAAGGCTTCGAGTGGCTGCTGATTTTCAATCCCTAAAAATGGTTTACTTTGCCCTCGCTCAATCAGTTCTCAGTTACTGTATAACTACTTGGGGGGGTACCCACAAGACAACCATGTTGCGGCTAGAGAGGGCTCAGAGAGCAGTTTTAAAAGTACTGGCAAAGAAACCTATTAGATTTCCGACCTCTGAACTGTACTCACTTTGCGAGGTCCTCACAGTGAGACAGTTGTTTATTCTTCAAACAGTTTTTAAGAAACACCTGCTTCTGCCCTACGACCCTCAGCCCCCAACAAAGAAGCGGCGTGCCGACAGAGTTTGTAAGACTGAGCGCTGCAGGTTAGCGTTGGTTAGTCGCCATTTCAACCATACCAGCTCTAAACTTTACAATGACATAAATATAAGATTTAACATTTACCCTATGACTAAAAGTCTACTGAAGAGAAAAGTGACCGACTGGCTTAAATCCCTGTCTTATGAGGAAACTGAGCAACTTCTGGTGTCATGATACGGTAAACACACACATACACATACACACAAACACACACACACACACACACACACATACACACTTCACCCCACCTCCACTCTACACTTACACTACATAGGAACCCCCACATGTTCTCTTTTTTATTTTATTTTTTTGTTATTGTTCAATTAATTATTAATTAATCTTTCTTTGGGAAGTCTGGAACAATGTCTTTGTACATATTTTTTGGATTGGGCGTTGATAGCTGCGCCACAGTATTTTACTTTTGTGGCTATCTTCGTTTTCCTTTGTAAGTTGTAAACTTAAGTTGTTCCAAATAAACTTTATTTTTAAACTTTTATTTTATTTTTTTTATTAGTAGTGCCAGTATTTTAATTTTTTGTTGTATGGTAGTCTCCACATTGTATATGTATTTAGACTGCTTTTTTTACCCATCAATATGGGTAGAATTACTTACTTCGCAATCTTAACGTAATGTCAAAGACTATTTATTTTGATATTTACTTTGTCGGTTGCTAGGCAACGGATCTTACAGTCACGTCTTGACGCGAGTTTAACATTTTTTACCTATCCCAAAAAAAGAGCACAACGCCGCTAAAGAAGCTTTCACTTAAAAAAATATCACAATGACTAGGGGTATAATTGGCTCTTGGCTTTGTTAATCATCTTATTATTACACCCACTTATTTATGCGTGTGTTTTCGCTCGATGCATGGACCCGACCTTCTGTACCTTGACGTATTCTGTGCCAGTACAGTCGAGCTACGCTTCATTATGATGGCGGTGCAACGTGTATGTATACATAATACATACCTTTGATTAAATTGGCTACCTCAGCTCTTTGACGTATTATTTGTTCAGTACCTGGTCGATTGAGGTCTGCTCGGGTGAAAATAGATAAACATATCTTTTAATTTCTTTTTGCACGACTCGTAATGCGAAGCATTAGAGTGTGCTCTACGATCGAAAAATATTTTTTGCCCCATTTCTGTAACTGTTTTTATTGTTACACTCCTGCTAGTACACAGAACTTACTTAATTTATATACCATTGTATAGATGATTAAATGGAGATTAATACTGTACTTTTTAACAATTCATTTAATGCAGCAGAAAAAGTAAGTAAAAAGTATCAAAATAGTTGAAAAAAAAATCCTGTCCGTCAATTTATGAACCCTGAAAACATTGTAGCTTGCGATAAAATCAATTAATTGAGCCAATTTTTTTTTATACATTCGTTTCAGCCATAGAAGGAACCCTATTGAAAATGGCTCCTTTATTCAAAGTAGTTTAAATATAATTAATAAAATACTAACTGAAATATAATATCTATAAGTAAATATTTCCAACCTTTGATTTGACGTCCGTAACTTGCCTAGCAACAGCCAAGTAAATATCTTTGTAAATAGTATTTGACATTACGACTTCATTAAAAGTGATAAATTGTTCATTTTTGTTAGAAACTATGTTTTGATTTTTTTTTCGTTTATGAATGAGTGTTATGTATGAGGCGTGCACTTTTGGATTTTCTAAACTATTTAATTTTCGCGCAGACCTAGACCTTAATCGACCTAGGTAGATCGATTTTTCGCCTCCACCCCCTTTACTGCAACTTTCATCGAAATCGTTAGAGCCGTTTTTGAGAACGTGATTACAAATATGGCTCATTTAAAATAATTGTACTGCGTTTTTGTCTTTATTATGTAAGGGATGTAATTTAAATGTTGATGCAATAAATACGTAGTTGAAAATTGCCGATGTTAGTCGAAGTTTTACGAAGTGCTATTGATTACTACTGTTATGCGACGTTATGAAATACGTGTAAACCCTTCTCGATAGTGTAGTGATGAATGTAGCGGTAGTGATCCACTTTATATTTATAACTAGCTTTTACCCGCGGCTTCGCCCGCGTGGATGTCACAAAATATCCCACGGGAACGATCTACTGGGAATACATACCTAATAGCCAAGGAAAAGATCATTGACTAACTTTCAGCGGACGCAGTGGTACGAGTAGGCTACAGCGCCCGCGTTGTCAACCATAATTATTTTGTTACGCGTAATTTTGAAACTGTGATATCTCTTAAACTATTCATTTAAATGATGTGATGTAAAGGCATATTTTAATCGAAATTGAATTCCCAATTTAAATAACCTATTTAATTGGATAAGGATTAATAAGATACCGGTCAAAATAGCTTCGGAAATAACAATGAAAATTTTATACAATTTTGAAAGATAAAAATGGTTATTGTGGGTCACCCTTAGAAGATAGACATATGCCATCGCGGACTTTTTTGTTGCAATTTTTAAGATATACAATACTCTAGAACATAAATTTGATTTATCTCTCACGGCTTACGCAGCGCACGCCAGTAAAGCTCCCA
This sequence comes from Conistra vaccinii, assembly GCA_948150665.1. Lineage (NCBI taxonomy): Eukaryota > Metazoa > Arthropoda > Insecta > Lepidoptera > Noctuidae > Conistra > Conistra vaccinii. The sequence continues at coordinate 18,058,914 of OX411339.1, forward strand.
GTCGGCATGATTTTTTCCGACATCTTCAACAATAATCGTCATATTTTAGCCAATTTACACAAAACCTTAATGAATTATACACTAAAACCTTCCGCATGAATCACTCCGTCCAATGGTGAAAACCGTTTGAAAATCCGTTCGGCAGTTTTTGAGTTTATCGCGTTCAGACAGACAGACAGACAGACAGACGCGGCGGGCGACTTTGTTTTATAATATGTAAGGAAGATAACTTAAGTAGTCAATACCGGTTATCAATTCTGAGTATTGACTTCCTACCTGTTTTCAAAGCCAATTTCCACATACAGTTTTTAAAAAGACATTAGGTTCCAACGCTCTTCCAAATTACGCGTGACATTCCCGATGAAATCCGCCTATTACCTTATGTCGTTTTTATGGGTACACTACATAAATACGAAAAACTTTATTCCGAAAGTCACAAATACGAATTTCAAAATACCGATTATCAGAATTCCGAATGGTTCAAAATCCCTAATATAACAACTCCGATTTATCATTCATCCTATTTTTAACATTCCAAAATTTCAATATTCCGAACGTTTATAATTACTATTCTCAAAATACCGAGTTTGAATAGATCGAATAACAAAAAGTCCGACTTAATGATAATTCGAAACATCAAAAATACGAATTCCGATTATTAAAATACCGATTAATTAGTATTCCGAGCTTTAATGGTCACAGTTCTAACCTAACCTAACCTAAATGATTCACCAACAATAGAGGGGATCTGGCACTTGGCGGCCGCTACCGCGGCACGCTCCCTGCGGTCGCTCGCCTTCGCGCTTTAATGGTCACAGTTCTAACCTAACCTAACCTAAATGATTCACCAACAATAGAGGGGATCTGGCACTCGGCGGCCGCTACCGCGGCACGCTCCCTGCGGTCGCTCGCCTTCGCGCTTTAATGGTCACAGTTCTAACCTAACCTAACCTAAATGATTCACCAACAATAGAGGGGATCTGGCACTCGGCGGCCGCTACCGCGGCACGCTCCCTGCGGTCGCTCGCCTTCGCGCTTTAATGGTCACAGTTCTAACCTAACCTAAATGATTCACCAACAATAGAGGGGATCTGGCACTCGGCGGCCGCTACCGCGGCACGCTCCCTGCGGTCGCTCGCCTTCGCGGTTTAATGGTCACAGTTCTAACCTAACCTAACCTAAATGATTCACCAACAATAGAGGGGATCTGGCACTCGGCGGCCGCTACCGCGGCACGCTCCCTGCGGTCGCTCGCCTTCGCGCTTTAATGGTCACAGTTCTAACCTAACCTAACCTAACCTAAATGATTCACCAACAATAGAGGGGATCTGGCACTCGGCGGCCGCTACCGCGGCACGCTCCCTGCGGTCGCTCGCCTTCGCGCTTTAATGGTCACAGTTCTAACCTAACCTAACCTAAATGATTCACCAACAATAGAGGGGATCTGGCACTCGGCGGCCGCTACCGCGGCACGCTCCCTGCGGTCGCTCGCCTTCGCGCTTTAATGGTCAGAGTTCTAACCTAGCCTAACTGATTCACCAACAATAGAGGGGATCTGCAGCATTTTAGCAATTTATTCGGAGTATTGAAAATCGGAATGTCGTTTTTCGGACCTGGAACCCATCGAGCATTTGATTCTTCGAACTTATGAAAATCGGAAAACAAAGAAATCGCACTAATGACTTTCGGTAAAATAAATTTCGTGATTTTTAATAATAGATATTATAATTTTTAGGTATTATGAAAATCGGACTTTTGAACATCGGAACATCGAAATTCGGAATAAAATATTTCGGAGTATTTGGGTGTTCCCCGTTTTTATCTGTAAATACAATAAACTTATTTGTCCACAGATCGGCGAAATCTACAACACAGTTGAGGCTCACGAGAATCTAAACGAGTGCCAAGAAGTCATTCTAGTGTTAGAGAACTACACACGCGACTTCAAAGCTCTCGGCGAATGGTTCCGACTGAAGTGGGAATACGACAACACGCCACCACCTCAAAGACCGCAGAGTCTGGCATGGGAGATCAGAAAGACTGACTTTGTTCGCCCAGAATCTCGAAAGGGGCATTCCGTCAAGAGTTCTCCGTCAGTTTCAGGCAAAAACAGCCCTTTGCTATCAGGATATAACACCCCAAGTGGCAAGAACAGCCCGAATCTAACTGGCAAAGCAAGTCCAGGAAGCGGAAAAGTCAGTCCAAGAGTTACTGGACATAATAGTCCCAAAGCTAACATTGAGTTTTTTAGCAACAAAATCGCTTCAAAAATCACTGCTAAGCCTGAACCGAAATCTGCTAAAGAGTTGTCAAGACTCTCTGATATAAAGGAGAAGGATGTTAAGGATACAGCCGAAGAAAATGTAATAGCGCCACCAGTTGATGAAAAGGAAGAAAAACCAGTGAAAGACGTGATACCACCAGCTGTCGAGAAAGATAAACCAATCAAAGCACCTGTTGTCGAAATAGGTAAAGCAAAGGAATGCCCCAACACGAGCCCAAAAATGGTTGTTATAAAATCACCTAAACGCACAGTATTACAAGATGGCGTTAAGACAGTACCCAATGGAGATATTTCCAGCCAAGCTAAGGCAACCATTGCCAAACTGGATGCTATGGAAAACGAATTCTTAGAAAAACAACTGACTGAAAATGCAGCTAAGAACGAGAATCAACTAAATCTTGAAAAGGAAATCGAAAGTGCAGTAAAAGATACTGACACAAATGACTATGCAGTGAAAATTGTAGAACAAATCAAAGCTATTGCTGAAAAAATTAAAACGGTCAACGAAAATACTGCTGTAGATGAAAAACAAAGCGTATCATCAGAGTCTCCAGTTAAATCTGAAGAAAACTTTGGTGACGTATCTAATGAGAGCTCCGGCAAGTCGAGCGATGAAAAACCTACACCAACTGAAGAAAAAGTAAAGATGTATGCTACAAAAAACGTTAAAGAAGCTGCTGTTTCGCCAGAAATCAATAAAACTGAGATCAAAGATCAAGAAGTGGGTCCCAAAAATCTAGAACTCTCGCAGGAGATAAAAAACGACCGCCCATTAAATGGTATAAAAGAATCTGAAGTCACTAAAGCTGATGACACAACAGACAAAGAAACTCCACTGGGTGAAGTAAAAGAAGCAAAGAAAGATCACGATTCAAAAAAGATCGATCTCAAAACTGCAGTTGAAAAGCCGAACTTAAGACCGGCTTACTCCCAGGCCGCTGCTAAGCCAAAACCTGTGACAACAACCAAAACTGAAGTTAAAACTCCAACAAGGTTGATAGCTCGAAGCAAAACCGTTGTTGAAATGCGTCCTAGCGCCGCTTCTAAAGCCCAAAGGCCGTTTCCCAAAAGAAATCAAACAAGTAAATGCAGCTATCCTTTCAACCTCACAACAGGCAGGACTAGTCTTTTCGATGCTCCCGGCAATAAAACTGTGTCTAAAAAACCTCCTAATCCCAATCGTGCCCAAATGGGTTCAGGAGACAATAAGATTACACTTAAAGTTGATCTAAAGAAACGCCCTCCGAGACCAGTTTCTCTGAAAATCAATGAAAAAGGAGATAAAACAGAGAAAATCAATCCGTCATTTGATAAGAAAGATGGCGAGGAATACAGCAGCTCTGATACTATTGTCACTCAAATTGATATGTCCCGTATCGAATCCAGCGAAAGTTTAAAGACTTTAGTACCAGAAGAGGGAGACTTCGCTAACTCTGTCGAAGTTCTCAACGTTGATAACGCTAAGACCGATAATGATGGCTGGCTGACTGTGAAATCTAGACGACTAAGTCGCGAATCGAAGAAGCAATCTAAGTCACACTGGGCTAACAGATTCCACCAACCGTCAGCAACTACAAGCCTACCAACTCTAAACATGATTGAATCTCCTAAACAAGAAGTCAAAGAGATAGTATCCGCCTCAAAGCTAGATCGCGCTAAATCAGAACAGCCGCAAAACACACCAGAGAAACCGAAGATTGTAAAACCGAAACCTCAAATTAAAGAGGTAAAGAAAGATTTGTCGATTATAAGACAGAAATCAGACGTGACAGGTTTGAAAACCCGTTCGTCTAGAAACAAGGCTTTGAAACGGGAGAAAAACAAAAATACTCCTAAAGACGACGGCTCAGAATTGACTAAAAACCGCCTACATTCGTCCTTAGAAAGTCTAACTACAGGGCTAGCTAGATCTCAAGAAAAAACCGAAGAAACTTTCGACTTCGACAAATGGAAGTCCGAATTCATGACGACTTTCAAATTTTTAGAAGACGACGATCAAATGAATGATCATAATGAAATACTCAAATCAGCTGATCCGTCAGAAATGTCAGAGATAGCGGAGATGACGTCACAGATTGAGGAGAATGAGAGGAAGATCAGTTGGGCTTTGGATTTCCAATCGGAGGTCGATCAAAGGAAGTTGTGTGAGGAAGAGGATTTATTGAACAGGCAGATCATGGAGCTGCAACAAGTTTCTGATATAGATTTGGATACGGAGACTGATGATACTGAGGTAAGACTTTCATCTATCCTGCGTTCGTAATTTAGTTTCTTAACATGTAAACAAAAATTAGTAAAAAAAAAAATACTTTAATTCTTATATTTAAGGTTGAGTTTGCTCTACAACATCAACAAATTTTATGACTTTCAATAGTATTACTAGTCATGCTAAAATAAACTTAATTTGCATAAAACTCCCGAAAGTAATTTTTTGCGAATATTTAATAAAATAGTTACGTCATGTTTATGTTATTACTAGAGATGCCGTGAATAGTGTTGTTATAGCGAATAGTCGAATACCGCCATCCCCTACGGTAAATACTCGAATACTCGCCATTATTACTCGACATAAAAAAAGGAATATAAAAAACCGTTTATTTATTCTCAAATAATTATATAGTTTATTTATTTTCTGAGGCAGGTTTGATTTATGATAAAAAGCGCAGGCGACTTGATCCCAATCGTAAAAATAGTTTTTCTGCACCACAATCGCCCCTTTTGGACTTTAAATATTAAATTAAGTATTATTTAAAAAGCCTAACTAATTAACTTCAACATGACTGATTTTTGGCTAACTTTTATTTTACATTTTTTGGTTATACATATTAATGATAAATATTATCAAGTGTGTTTTGTTTTTAAAGATTAATAAAAGTTTAATTATTTTTAAGTCTATAGTTTATTTGTTCTTCAACTATTCGCCGAATGTCGAATAATAGGTATAGGCTATTATTCGGTATTCGACGACAAACGGACGACGGTATTCGGCAACAAAAAAAAATCGAGTAATGCCGAATACTGAATATTAGCGAGTATTCGCTGCATCTCTAGTTATTACAAGTAACTTCCTTATTTAATTTTGCATAAAAAGTTTATAATAAGATTCTCGTAGGACCAATGGTTCTCGAAATATACCGCGGAAATAACGTCAATGTATTCAGTGATTCGAGCACGTGGGGTTATTGTTTGTGTTGTGTCAATATAATTTTCCCTGAACAGACTGACGCAGAAATTCTCTGCGAGGACACATCAGCGGGCGCTTCCTGCCAATCCACGGAGAACCTATCTTTAGCTGCAAGTCTTGAAGACCAGTACGAGACTGCTTTAGCCGGCATGTCCTGGGCAGAACGAGTGGATACCCTGGGTGCTTTGGAAGCGTTAGTGGCTAGGGATCCAGGTAAATAGTTGATAGAAATGTGATCGGTCATTAGTTTTACTAGATTTATGTAAACTAGAAAAAAAAAACATACTCATGCGCAGAAACTACAGAGCGTCACCTGTTAAGTTTATGTAATGCTTATAAACTAATTTTACAGCTAAAAAAAAATTATGAAAAGCAATAATTAGTACCAAGCATGCAAGCACTTCTGGGGCCGTTCAAGTATTATATAAGCAGATTTATTACAATTATTTACCGCCCCCCCCTCCCCCTTGTCAGCGAAAGTAAGCAAAGCTCTTACCCCCCCGCCCCATGCTTACGTAAACATTGGTCGTTTTCAAGCATAGACAAAGTGTGGGTTGCCATATATGTAATAAAGTAAATAATTACTGCTGACGTAATCACCATCTAGACCCCCCACCCCCCATGTCATCAAAAATAAGCAAAGCATAGACCCCCCCGCCCCCCTATAGTGCTTACGTAATACTTGAACGGCCCCTCTCACACTCTTTCCTATTTTAACGGAAGAAAGTGTTCTTGAAACTTTTAACTTTAATAGCGGCTGCTGCAAAATATAAACCACTGAATCCGAACCTTTTGATATTCAAGCGAATCTATAAAAAGTTACGATTCAACATCAAGAAAATGGCTACTAATTTCAAAATATTTTAGTTCAAATAAATCTCAGTCAATCAGTAATGATCTGATTCAAATGATTATTCATCATCATCATCTTCAGACTTCTCATTGTACATTTATAGGGTTCAGTACTCGAAGGGTTGCAAACGGAACCCTGTTACAGTTCGCGTCAAATAACTTTGCCGCTCTGAAGTTAGGTTGGGCATGCGTGCTGGCATGCGCACTACTGTTTTATAAGGCAGATAAAACTGCGCAGTAATTTGTAGCCTACTTCAGAGCGGCAAAGTTTTTTGACGCGAACTATACTAAGCCTCCTCTGTCCATCCGTCTGTCTCTCAGCGGACTATATCTCATGAACCGTAAAAGGCAGACACTTGAAATTACAGATTATGTATTTCAATTTTAAATCTGTTCAGTGTATCTCGGACTTGTTACAGAATAAAGAGTTAAGGAGGAGCTCGTGGCTAAGTAATAACAAGCCGCACGGTTCGATCCATCAGGTTAAGCTACGCTTGCCGGGGTTGGTCAGTGGATGGGTGACCATCTTTACATACCGAGACTCCTCCGTGCCTCGGAAAGCACGTTAAGCCGTTGGTCCCGGCTGTCATTTGTGGATCTTTGACAGTCGTTACGAGTCGTCAGAAGCCCGAAAGTCTGACACCAGTCTTACCAAGGGGTATCGTATTACCCAGTTACTGGGTTGTGGAGGTCAGATAGGCAGTCGCTCCATGTAAAATACTGGTATTCAGCTGCATCCGGTTAGACTGGAAGCCGACCCCAAGATAGTTGGGAAAAAGGCTAGGAAGATTTTATGTGTCTATCAAAAATTTAAGCAATCTCATCTAATTTACTCATCAGGTCGCGCCCAACAGCTGCACGCCAAGCTCTCCCAAGGCATCAAACGTCGCGGCAGCTTACAAGACGCTCTAAGACGTCTTCAACTAAAACAAGCGCGCGCCGAGCGACAGAGGATCGAGTATCAGACCGAACGCGCCAGGAAGATACATCAGCTGTTGGCGAGAGTCGAGGAAGTAAAGGTAGGGAGCTTAAACTAGATTATCCTACTATTCTTACTATATTCCTACTTATTCCTACTTATTCCTACTTATTCCTACTTATTCCTACTTATTCCTACTTATTCCTACTTATTACTACTTATTCCTACTTATTCCTACTTATTCCTACTTATTCCTACTTATTCCTACTTGTTCCTACTTATTCCTACTTATTCCTACTTATTCCTACTTATTCCTACTATTATATTATAAATGTGAAACTTTGTATGTTTTGATGTTTGTTACTCAATCACGCAAAAACGGCTGAACGGATTTAGATAAAATGTACCACACGGATAGTTTATAACCTGGATTAACATTAGGATACTTTTTATCTCGGTAGTACGTTCTCATGGAATAATTTCCGACCACCACGCAGGCGAAGCCTCGAGCGAAACTAGTATTCTCAAAATGATGGTGAAATCCGCATCAAAATCTATTGTGTGGTGTAGAAAAGCTAAGCGATTCCAGAGACAGACACGGAAAGCGACTTTGTTCTAAACTAGTCTAATGGAGGGGGGGGGGGGGGGGGGGTTAGGGGCACGCAGCTAAAAGTAATAACAGCCGCATGGGTCGATCGATCAGATTAAGCTACACTTGCCACAGGCGATCCGTGGATGGGTGACCATCTTTACATGCCGCCCGTTCCTTGGAAAGCACGTTAAGTCGTTAGTCCCGACTGTCATTCTTGGATCCCTGATAGTCGTTACGGGTCATGAAGGTCAGATAGGCAGCCGTTCTATTTTAAATACTGGTATTCAGCTGCATACGGTTAGACTGGAAGCCTACCCCATCATAGTTGGGAACAGGCTAGGCAGATGATAAGGTCCAATAGCAGGTAAGTAGACATTTTTTTCCGACCCTAGCGGAAATTACCTTCATTATGCAAGACAATTCTTTATCATCAGTTATGGATACCTTCGCATCTGTCGTTGTTTTCATTGTACAGTTGTACAAGTTTCTGCAATTAACTTTTTAACCGACTTCCAAAAAGGAGGAGGTTATATATTATGTTCGTCGCGCATGTTTTTTTATACAGGGTGAGTATTCGTGGAACGTATAGACAGCGTTAACGCGACGCTAAAAGCGCGTTAACGTGACATAGTTTGGTGATTACGATAAGGCAAGGGAGCATATCTACAAACCGTCTTATGTGGCGTGTAAAAAACACGATATTGGCTTGATATTCTTATTTATTTTGTAATTTTTATTCCGCAGGTTGCTAAAAATGAGCTGATAGAAGAGAAACGACTGCGAATGGAGAGGCGGCTCCAGAAGGCAGCTGAAAACAGAGATCAACATCTCAAGGTATGCAATATAACGTTATCTTAATTGTCTTTACGTGATGTTTTCTTTGTTCCCTCCGCTGGTTATACTCATTATCCGACTGCGCGACTGAAAAGACGGGGTTATGTTTTACATACATACTCATAAACTCACGCCTTCGTCCCAAGTATAGTTTCTGCCAACCCCGGCAGAAACTATGATAACGGCCCGTTATTTAAGATTTGTTAGCTCATTTACCAATCAAATGCTCTGCAAATACTTTTGGTCTTTACTTCATCGATTATTATTATTCTTTTCACAGGACATAGTCCGCAAAGCCCACGATGAAGAGGAGAAACTCCGTGAGATCGCGTTCATCAAACAGTTGGAAGCCGAGAACCGTCGGCACGAGTTCTTGGAGCAATGTCGCTCGCACACCACGCGGCTGAGGCAGATGAGACGGGATCGCCTGTCTAAACTGGTCATTATGAATTTTATTTTACCTGTAGGCAATATAGAGGTATGAGGAACAGGCCGTAAAGCTCCGTAGAAAGGGGAGGGTTGTCTGGCCAGGCGGGTGTCGTGTTTTCCGGACAACCGCCCAACGATTGTTGTCGGAAAATTATATACAGGGTGTCAGGGACATCGACGCGAAGCCTGATACCATGGATTCAGTACATGATTCTGAACCCCACTGCGTTGAAATTTGTCGTCGGTTATTTAAAAAAAAAACAGCTTTTAAAAATTTTAACCCAGGGGTTTCAGAATCATGTACTGAATCCATGGTAACAGTCTTCGCGTCGATGTCCTTGACACCCTGTATATAATTTAATGCCGCCAAAGTAATGTAGACACCCTTGGGACGTGCCAGAAGAAGACTGGATTCTTGCTAAGTCCGTATTCCAGGACCTTTGGTCCCGTGGTCACCAAACTGAGTTGAAAGAACTCGCCGTCCTAAAATATTTCATAGTATCGATCGAGGGCGCAACTCGAAAAGAAGTGAAAAAAAATTGGCGCAGTTTTCTTTTTTGCTGAAAGAAAAAACGAAACAAAATGGAAAAATAAATAACTAAAGATATGGGTACACAGCTTTTAAGAGGTGATAGCGCCGTATACTGGTCTGTTTAGGTTGGAAATTGTTTGGATCTTTTAACAAGGTAATTAATTAATACTATTAAACTTAGATTATTTATTTATAGAAACACAACATGCGTACGGCATTACTTTCTAAGGATATCATTTCACACTCAACATGGTGGTGCTAGTGCTGCCCCTATGCGGCGACAGACGACGACGACGTACTATGACAGAATTTTTTCCATATCGTTTATGACTCCAGAAGTCGACGCCCTTTTGAGCGATGTCGATGTAAATTTCTAGTGAAATAATATTCCATCATACTTGTGTTTAACATAAGAGAAAAGGTCTTTGAATATTTTGAACTGCATTTATATCACCTCAAATAAGTAACACTATAATTTTTATAACTTCTCTCTCTAGGAACAAAAAGCAGCTCGCGAGGCAGCCGTAGGCGCTCGCAGACAAGCTCTAGAGGCAGCTCGGAAGTTACACGTGGAGACTCTACTCGAGAAGAGGAAGGAGAGAGACGCCAGGGTCGAGGAGTTGAAGGAGCTGAAGAAACAAGAGAGAGATGACGCGGCTAGAGAAAAGGTGAGTTTAAGAACATTTTGTAATATAAGGTCAAGTTAAATTAGCTATTATCTGTGAAGATGCGCCAAGAAATTGAATTTGGTATTTCTCTATTATTTTAGGTTAGGTTCGTATTAGTACCTAATCATAATTTGACGTATGTATATCAGTTTGACAACAAAATCCCGTGAACACGATGCCCACAGCTATGTCTGAGCGCTGCAAGCAGAAATAGTCCTTATTGTATATAGATATGAAGTTCTTCGATGGTACGTTACTTACTGATCTTTCATTCAATTAGTTTATATCGCCACCGCTTGACCGTTACAGTGGACTTCAGGGGGCTTACCATGCACTCTTATAGCAGGTCAATTTTCGACGGAAAGTGAACTGTCGGGCTATTTTGTACCATGAACACGTCAAATAACAGGCGAGCCAGCCATCACGTGACTAAAGCCGCTCAGTGGTCACGTGACAACATTTCACTGGTCTGACCTGCGATAGGCTCTACCATCAAGTCATTTTTGACATGTAAAACCTTGAAAACTGAGCTGCCCTGCTGTCATATTAAGCAGGCGTGTAAAACTTACTTTTATTGAACTGTTTTCTTTAATTTAAAATAAAAAACGTAAGTATATGTTAATTTGTGAATATAATACTATTGTGGCGTTATTTAAAATTATAGACCACAAAAAAACACGTCTCTTTGTCATCTACTTATGTTGTAGAAATGGTACGAGTGAGTAGATGTGAAAGAAATAGAAATAAAGAACACAATACACATAAATAAAAACCAATTTAATGTTTAATAGATGTTTTGGGTAAAAACAATTCGTAGTCTTAGTAAAAAAACAAACTACAGCTGCCCAGCCTCTTGAATCATCGATAGCACTGTAGCGGTTACACCGTTACATACGAACTATATACGCAGTAAAGACATGACGTTACAAAAATCTTGCATGATAAATATATAAGATTATCCGAAAACAACTTTCGGGCAGTTGCCCGTCAGACATAACACCCGTCTGGTCGGAGGAGCCTCCCATTTCTCATGAGAAGAGTGAACTTTACACCCTGTTCCTCATGTCTCCACCAACAATAGAATTCACATCATGTTCCAATGTTCCGTCACTTCCGTCCACAATCTGCGGGACATTTCTCGAGTTTGAGCCCTTTTTATGTACCCCATTGCAATCCTTGTGATTAAGTATTAAAAAATCTAATATTTTTATATTTCCAATTTTTATATGTCATCAATAAATATTCTTGTCTTGTTGACAATTTATTTGACACGCTATAGTCGTTCGAAAATAGCAATAGCTTTGGTAAGTTTTCATTCAAGTAGGTTGGTGTTGTTGGTGGTACCTTTATTTTACATAAGATTTTTTGCTGCGAAACATAGTTTTATTTATATTTTAGTTTATGTTTTATTTAATTTTTTTGATCATTTTATACTGTTATCAAATTAATTTTATATAACCGTAAAACCGGTAACATTCCGAAAAAGTATTTCCGAACGTTTGTTTATAATATGACGTACCGGTCAACGGTAGCGTAGCAGGTCTGAAGTTGATACATTGCAGGTCAGACTGAAATGCTCATGGTACAAATAGAAAACCTGTCAGGTTAAAATGCCAAGTTGACCTGTCCTGTACTTGGCAAGTATTTAAAATGTTCATGGTACGGCCCCTGGTGGGCATAACAATTAAAATTATATTGTAAGGAACGATTTTATTTGCCACGCCAAATTAAATCGTTCCTTAAGGCGGGTTCACACGGCGATGGTCAGTACGATATTTAACTATATAATTTTGGGATCACACCTTTGTTTGCTGTTATAACGGGATAAATAATGGGATGCTGTCGTGTGACGTCAACATTTTACCAGATATCGCTACGGGACAGCGTCGTATGAACGGCTGCTATGGATTCTTTACTTTGTAATCTCGTACGTGGCGACATCTACATCCCCACATGCGAACTACACACTGACATCACGCAAAATCCTGCATCGCGCAAGCAGATAGGTCAGTAACCTACCAGACGCGACACCCGCCTGGTCGGAGGATCCTCCCTTTGTCTATGGAGGATGAGTGAACTTTACACCTTGTTCCTCATACCTAGTCCTATCTCATTCTTCAACCTACAGTGGTGGTCATACGAGGGCGGCACTGAAAATTTCGGGAATCAAGGAAGTGACACAACATTACTATTTAAAAATGTATTTATTGCTTTTCGAAGTATTCTCCGCGAAATTTGACACATTTTTCCATACGATGGAACCAATCATTGAAGGAACCATTCCATTCGGAAGTTGGGGTCTCCAAAATGGCCGTTTTGTAGGCGTCCACAGCTTCTTCAGGTGATGAAAATCTCTGTCCACGCAATTTATTCTTTATTTTAGGGAAAGTATAGAAATCATTAGGGCTTAGGTCGGGGCTGTACGGCGGATGGTCTAATAATTCTATGTTTTCTTGCTCTAAAACCTCTTTTGTTCTGTGCGCGGTGTGAGAACTCGCATTGTCGTGATGGAGGATGGTGCGGCGGTGGCATTTCTCTTTACGGAGTTCAGAAACGACCTGTGGCAAACAAATGCTAGCATACCATTCTGCATTAACCGTTCTTTGTCCCTCAAGAGGAATAGTCGTAACATGGCCGGTTTTGGAGACAAACGTGGCCATCATTTTTTTTGCAACACTCCGTGAACGAACAATTTTTGTTGGCTTTAACTCATTTTCGAACACCCAAACTCGTGACTGGTTTTTTGTTTCGGGTTCGTACGCGTATATCCAGGATTCGTCACCTGATACGATGTTGTATACAGCATTTGAGGATCCTGCGTGGAATCTTTCGAGAGTTCTGACGCACCAAGTAACGCGAGCCGCTTTTTGCTCTTCACAGAGCGAATGCGGTATCCATCGGGAAAACAACTTTTTTACACCTAATTGTTCATGCAAGATTATTTGTATTTTGACTCGTGCCAATGTCTAAAGTTGCCTGAATTTCGCGGTATGTCACATGTCGATCTTCCTCAATCAGCTTACGCACAGCATCAACGTTTTCTTGGGTGACTGCAGTTTTTGGACGACCTTGACGGGGATCATCACTGAGCTTGACACGTCCACGTTGAAATTCAGCAAACCAGCGATAAATTGTGGTTTTGGATGGGGCTTCTTCACCAAATGCAGAAATCATCCGGTCAACACACTGTTTTTGTGTTAAACTACCTCGAAAGTCATAATAAATCATCGCTCTTGAATTTTCTCGAGTCAATTCCATTTTCTCAACGACTAAACAAGTTTGACAAAACCTTGTGACAAGACCGAGAATCTTTTTTTAAATAAATAAATGGTATTCGATTTTTAAAACCAAGGAGTTTTCAATTAAAAAGATTTTATTATGACAGGAACAGTGCAAACAGGAACAAATATTCCATTCCCGATACTTTTAGTGCAGCCCTCGTATAATTAGAAACATAAAGTGATTTGGTAGTGTTAATTACTTTTTATGTTATTATTGCAATTAAATGGAGGTAAAAGATTTAGTTAACACATTAAAATGTACGCTCGTAACTCTAGTTTAAAACCTATCATTATCATTCCGTTATGTAATAAAAAATATAAATAAAATATAACTTGGAACAAAATTATCAATATCTTTAGTACTTGCAGTTGGACAACTAATTAGAAACAAAGTGTAATTTATGTTCTAAAATTTAATTTTGAAACTACAATACATCTTCCTTAATTATCATCACATTAGGCAGTTTGCCGCCATTTCTTATTCATTTAATTATGTTATATTCTGAGTGATTTAAATGTTAATAACGGGTAAAAACAAGAGCTCTGATGCAGCAACAAGAAAAATGATTGTGTATTCTGATATCCAACGAAAATGGGCTTACAGAAAAATTGCCGCTCACTAAGAGTGTTCAGTAAAGATGGTATTTAATAGGGTTTGGGTCCTTTTTGTAATTTTTGTTGTCTCGAGTCCCGGGACTTTCGGCTCGAGACTCGAGACAAGACAAAATTGTCGAAATTGTTATGTAAACATTTTTATTTTCAAATAATTGAAGGAGCCTAGCGCTATCTGTTAGTTTAAATTAAGTAATAATTACTTGGTCTATTAAGTAACTACTGAGTACACAACACAGTAAATTTTCCACCATCATGCCGCCATATTTGTTGTTTTTTAAAAGCCTATTTTATAAAATCAGCAAAGAAGTCTAAGGTGATATATTGAAAAAAGGGGTCCGTTTCTTTTTCGTGTACCTTATTAGGTTTAAGGAATAGGGATTCAATATTTCGGTGTATGTTTTTTGACTATATGGTCTAGTATCCTGCAAAAGGAATACACGATACAATGAAATTTTCTCGATACAAAAAAATTGCAAAATTTCATCTATTTTTATGTTTTTTTGAGTATCAAAGCGTATAGCTTATGAGTTATTTTATGGAATTTACTTTATAACATAGAGAGTAATCATGTCAAGTTTTAAGCGAAGCAGTTTTAGTTTTAATAATACTTTTAATTTATAAAAGACGGCATTTGGTTTTGGCACATATGTTGTTTTATTCCGACCGAACGCACAGTATCGTCATCTCTTCTTTCGCCTATAAAAAGTATTGTCATCACTTTCGTTCGTTCATAAATCAGTCGCTCGGTGGAGCTCTTCGACGATGAATCTATGTCATTTTTTTCCAGATCGGTACTGTCAGATGTACGTAATTTTAATAATTGAATGCATGATTGTAAAAACCCACCTCAGACCACTTTTTCCAAAATACTGTTTATTGTGGATTTATATTCTCTACGGCAAGACAAACTGTTTGAGTGTAAAAACACACCTCAGTCATGTAAGCATTCCACAGTAATAGAAGCACAAATATTTCAATGAGCGTAAAAATCCACCTTATCCTGGATGAGGTGTTTTTTTACAACCAAACATGTGGCAACACCTAAAACTGTCAACTGTCAATATTGACGTTTTTAACGTTAGTTTGAACAACTGAGGTGACTGTAACGGACGCGAATTACTTGTATTACTCAAATTAAATTAGACAAATTAATTAAATAATTATTGCCTGAAGACGAAAAAACTAAGTTCTGGGACGAAATATTGCAATGGCCAACAGCTGAAAATGTCGAAGATGAAGAATTAGATTAATTCTGTTATTTTTTTAAGAAAATAAATATTGTTTAATATTCGTACAAATTGGACTTTGATTGTAAAAACACACCTTGTAACATGATGACTGTAAAAATCCACCTCATCCCAAAACTTAAAAAAATCAAATAAAAATATCTACGAATATTTAATACTACCACTTTTTAACATACCATATATTAAATATTTTTCCACATAAATAGTAAAAAAAGAAAAACATGGACCTAATTTTTTTTTACACCAGACAGTTTTCATTGATTTTCTGAAACTTTTGCATTTGGTCTGAGGTGGGTTTTTACAATCATGCATTCAATTATATTTACAGGAAAAATCGAGTTCAGCAGATTAAAGTTATTTTAAAGTAAAATTAGTGTCGAATAGGCATATAAACTGCGTATAATAGAATAAATTTACGTGACTGTGAACAAAATAACAATTATTTTTGGCTATTTGTGACGTCATATATATAAATTATTTATTAAATATGGAAAGGAAAACCAAAGCAAAACTAAATAAAGTACAACATTTGGAACAAATGAGGGCGAGGGCTCAGTACATGAGGGAGTGTAAAAGGTAAGTAAACAATAATTGTTTCTATATACATACTTACAATATCTAATGGGCTCATGAGCTACTTTTGTTGTGGGATTGTTCTATTGTTGATAGATGCCCAATTCCTATCCAATCCATTCGTAACAATAGACTCATTTTACAGGGAATCAATAGAAATTCATGATGATAACGAATCGGAGTCACCACCTTCACTCATCAATTTGTACAACTGGCAATAATATATCCTACCATTACAAAGTAATACTGGGTAAGCACTAAATTTTCTAGAACATAATGTCTGTTTTATTTTTAGTAATTATAAAGAAACAGGATAAAACGTATTACTATATATTGATGTTACAAAAAGGTACTTCAAAATTGTGTCAATTTGTCGTTCTGAAGCGCTACTGTTTTATAAGGCTACTGCGCAGTTATTTTTAATCTACTTCAGAGCGGCTTCAGGGCGCACAGTGGGCTGAAAATCGATCTTCATAGACTTAGGGATCAACTTAGTAATTTTTTTCTTTTTTCGGCACAAATGGGTTTAGGTATCGTATATTGATCAATTTAATGCTATTTCAGTTTTACAATAAACCTTTTCTTTTACTTTATAGCACTTGCTTGAAAAAAATGTATGGAGATATATATGTTACTATAAAAGCCCGAACTGCGGTAAATCTTAGGATTTACCTACCGGTAAATCCTAAGATTTAGCAAGTCTCACCGGTAAAAGTCCGAATTGTTCTATAATAATCATTGTAAAACTAATATATTATTTCAGAACTAAACATTTTACAACAACAAAATCCAGACCCCGAAAATGAACGTCAGCGCAGCCTTCGTGCAGCTACTTAGTGAACTCTTCAAATAATATTTAAAAATTAAACATTTTCTACTGGACTATATGAACGTAAAAAAAAAAATTTGGTTACATTATGTAAAAAAATTGTAAAACTAATATAAATATTATTTCAGAATTAAACATTTTACAACAACACAATCCAGACCGTTATTTTAATAATCCTTATCCAATAAAATATGTTATTTAAATTGGGCATTTAATTTAGATTAAAAAATCCCTTGACATCATATCATTGATGAAATGAATAGTTTAAGAGATATCGCAGATTCAAAATTACGCGTAACAAAATAATTTTATCGTTGACGCGAACGCGGGCGCAGCGGTAGGTAAGAGTCTATGACCTCCTCGGCTTTTAGGTATGTAATCTCGGTGGTACGTTCCCGTGTGATATTTTGCGACATCCACGAGGGCGAAGCCGCGGGTAAAAGCTAGTAAATTATAATTTGCTACACAAGCAGTAAAAAATTATAAATTAAATAAGGATAAATTTATCCCAACTACGGAACCCTTCATTGTGCATGCCGTGCTGGTTTTTATATAAATAATACAGAAGATTAATTAACAATTTTTAATTTCATGTTGTATAACTATAATTAATAAATATTTTAGTTGATAATTATATATTTTGTATTATTTGTGTACTCCATAGCTCGCTATGTGCAAAAGTTTCATAGACCGAGATAAACTAACGTTCCGTACTCAGCACGCACTATTTTCATAGATAAATGTTTCCGTCTTTATCTTGCACTTTTAGTTTGACAGTTGTGCGGTAGTGACAAAAATAATGCTAAGCATGCTAAATAAGTAATATTTGAAATTCCGGTCTGCGATTTCGTTAGTTCAACTTTTGGTCACTGGTTCAGATAAGTTTGTATCGGTGACGTGGCAGCCGACCACTGAAGATGGAACCACCACTCCCCGCGTGCGGGGGAAATAAGCCACACCCGTCAAACTAATATTTTATTTTCAAGGTAGGCCCTTAATGTGTTAGTTGATTATTTAAAGACTGATTTATAAGTCTGTTTTATTATTTATATTATTTAATTATGAAACAAATCTGTGATTATGAGAATTAACAATGTTGTGATTATGACCAATGACTAGATACTAGAATTACTAGATAGTAGGAAAGTTATTAAGAATTAGTATGATTTTTAACCAAGTTCGTTTTATAACTATAAGATTTAACTGCCTAAAAGTGAATCTGTGTCCGAGTAAAAAAAATAAACAAAGCTATTATTTTGACTGAAATTAACGTTAAAGTTATTAAGATTTAATTATCTGTTTAATAAATTTTGTTTTTTATTTTTGTAAGTTTCGCCAGAAATTAACTCACTCCAGGCTAGCTTAATTAACTCACTAGGCTTACCACTCTTAAAAAAAAGTTTAAACGTCTCGAAGTCACGGGAATTCCCGGGACTTTGATTGTAGGCTGTCTCGTGTCCCGGGACTTTGAAATTGTCGGGAATTCCCAAACCCTATTAACACCATTGCACATTACAAACAGCATGGAACATCGGATAACGTGCCTAGAACAATCCAGCCAAGGAAGACCACAATTCAAGAAGACAGGCTTATGATTCGTTAGGCTAAGGCGGACCACTTCAAATGTTCTAATATTATTCGAAAAGTAATATTTTCACAGGACGACATTCGAAGCGTGTCCGCCGGACTAGTCCTCAGGCGGTTGGGTGAAGGGAAATTGTTTGGAAGAATTGCTAAGCAAGTACCACTTCTTACCAGGCAACATAGAGAAAATCGCCTTCGCTATAAAATCTGGCAGTTAGACTGTTCTTCACTGAAAAAACTTTTGTTTTTGAATGAAACTACGATACATTTGGTAAATTCGGACGGTAAACGATATGTACAACGACCAATTAACGAGGCTTTGAATGAAAATTACACCAAAAAGACAGTTAAGTGCGGCGCGCTGCGCGGGCGGCGGAAATGTTAAAGTGTGGGAATGTTTTTCGGGATACGGGGTTGGTCCCGTGAGAACGTTTGAAAACCTAATGGATCAGTAGCAGTACAGAGGCATCTTAGAGGGAACAATGATCCCATAACCCGATGACAATTTGCCAGTGACTTGGATATTTCAATACGGTAATGACCCAAGGCATACAGCGAACAGCGTAAAAGTGTTTCTCAGATAACAATCGGTGACAATGTTGGAGTGGCCTGCTAATAGTCCAGATTTAAAACCGATAGAGATTTTATGGCACATCGCGAGGAAAACACTGACAGATAAACATATTACCATGGGGTACCAATTCGAACAAATTATAATTAGTCTTGAAAAAAGATCATAGATGGCAGCATAGCTAACAATTATGAAATTAACAGTCACTAAAAAGCGATAAACGGAAGATTTTGACTGAAATAAGATTAGATAAAAACATAGATTAACATAAAAAAGTAATTAACACTACCAAGTGACTCTCTGTTTCTAATTATATGACCACCACTGTATATGTACATAATAAAAACATGCTTAATCTAAATTATTATTACCTCCACAGGCGGAAGGCGTAAAATCCCGTCTGTCAGCCCTCGCAGCCGCCGCCTCGCTGGAGGCCGACGCGCTGCGCTCGCGCATACGGGACAAGCAGGACGCCAGCCAGCTGCGGCTGGACAGGCATCTGCAGGCCATACGGGAGAAGGCCACGGGGCCCAGGCAAGCGGTATGTGTACATGTGTCATACTATATATATATACAAGCAGGACGCCAGCCAGCTGCGGCTGGACAGGCATCTGCAGGCCATACGGGAGAAGGCCACGGGGCCCAGGCAAGCGGTATGTGTACATGTGTCATACTATATATATATACAAGCAGGACGCCAGCCAGCTGCGGCTGGACAGGCATCTGCAGGCCATACGGGAGAAGGCCACGGGGCCCAGGCAAGCGGTATGTGTACATGTGTCATACTATATATATATACAAGCAGGACGCCAGCCAGCTGCGGCTGGACAGGCATCTGCAGGCCATACGGGAGAAGGCCACGGGGCCCAGGCAAGCGGTATGTGTACATGTGTCATACTATATATATATACAAGCAGGACGCCAGCCAGCTGCGGCTGGACAGGCATCTGCAGGCCATACGGGAGAAGGCCACGGGGCCCAGGCAAGCGGTATGTGTACATGTGTCATACTATATATATATACAAGCAGGACGCCAGCCAGCTGCGGCTGGACAGGCATCTGCAGGCCATACGGGAGAAGGCCACGGGGCCCAGGCAAGCGGTATGTGTACATGTGTCATACTATATATATATACAAGCAGGACGCCAGCCAGCTGCGGCTGGACAGGCATCTGCAGGCCATACGGGAGAAGGCCACGGGGCCCAGGCAAGCGGTATGTGTACATGTGTCATACTATATATATATACAAGCAGGACGCCAGCCAGCTGCGGCTGGACAGGCATCTGCAGGCCATACGGGAGAAGGCCACGGGGCCCAGGCAAGCGGTATGTGTACATGTGTCATACTATATATATATACAAGCAGGACGCCAGCCAGCTGCGGCTGGACAGGCATCTGCAGGCCATACGGGAGAAGGCCACGGGGCCCAGGCAAGCGGTATGTGTACATGTGTCATACTATATATATATACAAGCAGGACGCCAGCCAGCTGCGGCTGGACAGGCATCTGCAGGCCATACGGGAGAAGGCCACGGGGCCCAGGCAAGCGGTATGTGTACATGTGTCATACTATATATATATACAAGCAGGACGCCAGCCAGCTGCGGCTGGACAGGCATCTGCAGGCCATACGGGAGAAGGCCACGGGGCCCAGGCAAGCGGTATGTGTACATGTGTCATACTATATATATATACAAGCAGGACGCCAGCCAGCTGCGGCTGGACAGGCATCTGCAGGCCATACGGGAGAAGGCCACGGGGCCCAGGCAAGCGGTATGTGTACATGTGTCATACTATATATATATACAAGCAGGACGCCAGCCAGCTGCGGCTGGACAGGCATCTGCAGGCCATACGGGAGAAGGCCACGGGGCCCAGGCAAGCGGTATGTGTACATGTGTCATACTATATATATATACAAGCAGGACGCCAGCCAGCTGCGGCTGGACAGGCATCTGCAGGCCATACGGGAGAAGGCCACGGGGCCCAGGCAAGCGGTATGTGTACATGTGTCATACTATATATATATACAAGCAGGACGCCAGCCAGCTGCGGCTGGACAGGCATCTGCAGGCCATACGGGAGAAGGCCACGGGGCCCAGGCAAGCGGTATGTGTACATGTGTCATACTATATATATATACAAGCAGGACGCCAGCCAGCTGCGGCTGGACAGGCATCTGCAGGCCATACGGGAGAAGGCCACGGGGCCCAGGCAAGCGGTATGTGTACATGTGTCATACTATATATATATACAAGCAGGACGCCAGCCAGCTGCGGCTGGACAGGCATCTGCAGGCCATACGGGAGAAGGCCACGGGGCCCAGGCAAGCGGTATGTGTACATGTGTCATACTATATATATATACAAGCAGGACGCCAGCCAGCTGCGGCTGGACAGGCATCTGCAGGCCATACGGGAGAAGGCCACGGGGCCCAGGCAAGCGGTATGTGTACATGTGTCATACTATATATATATACAAGCAGGACGCCAGCCAGCTGCGGCTGGACAGGCATCTGCAGGCCATACGGGAGAAGGCCACGGGGCCCAGGCAAGCGGTATGTGTACATGTGTCATACTATATATATATACAAGCAGGACGCCAGCCAGCTGCGGCTGGACAGGCATCTGCAGGCCATACGGGAGAAGGCCACGGGGCCCAGGCAAGCGGTATGTGTACATGTGTCATACTATATATATATACAAGCAGGACGCCAGCCAGCTGCGGCTGGACAGGCATCTGCAGGCCATACGGGAGAAGGCCACGGGGCCCAGGCAAGCGGTATGTGTACATGTGTCATACTATATATATATACAAGCAGGACGCCAGCCAGCTGCGGCTGGACAGGCATCTGCAGGCCATACGGGAGAAGGCCACGGGGCCCAGGCAAGCGGTATGTGTACATGTGTCATACTATATATATATACAAGCAGGACGCCAGCCAGCTGCGGCTGGACAGGCATCTGCAGGCCATACGGGAGAAGGCCACGGGGCCCAGGCAAGCGGTATGTGTACATGTGTCATACTATATATATATACAAGCAGGACGCCAGCCAGCTGCGGCTGGACAGGCATCTGCAGGCCATACGGGAGAAGGCCACGGGGCCCAGGCAAGCGGTATGTGTACATGTGTCATACTATATATATATACAAGCAGGACGCCAGCCAGCTGCGGCTGGACAGGCATCTGCAGGCCATACGGGAGAAGGCCACGGGGCCCAGGCAAGCGGTATGTGTACATGTGTCATACTATATATATATACAAGCAGGACGCCAGCCAGCTGCGGCTGGACAGGCATCTGCAGGCCATACGGGAGAAGGCCACGGGGCCCAGGCAAGCGGTATGTGTACATGTGTCATACTATATATATATACAAGCAGGACGCCAGCCAGCTGCGGCTGGACAGGCATCTGCAGGCCATACGGGAGAAGGCCACGGGGCCCAGGCAAGCGGTATGTGTACATGTGTCATACTATATATATATACAAGCAGGACGCCAGCCAGCTGCGGCTGGACAGGCATCTGCAGGCCATACGGGAGAAGGCCACGGGGCCCAGGCAAGCGGTATGTGTACATGTGTCATACTATATATATATACAAGCAGGACGCCAGCCAGCTGCGGCTGGACAGGCATCTGCAGGCCATACGGGAGAAGGCCACGGGGCCCAGGCAAGCGGTATGTGTACATGTGTCATACTATATATATATACAAGCAGGACGCCAGCCAGCTGCGGCTGGACAGGCATCTGCAGGCCATACGGGAGAAGGCCACGGGGCCCAGGCAAGCGGTATGTGTACATGTGTCATACTATATATATATACAAGCAGGACGCCAGCCAGCTGCGGCTGGACAGGCATCTGCAGGCCATACGGGAGAAGGCCACGGGGCCCAGGCAAGCGGTATGTGTACATGTGTCATACTATATATATATACAAGCAGGACGCCAGCCAGCTGCGGCTGGACAGGCATCTGCAGGCCATACGGGAGAAGGCCACGGGGCCCAGGCAAGCGGTATGTGTACATGTGTCATACTATATATATATACAAGCAGGACGCCAGCCAGCTGCGGCTGGACAGGCATCTGCAGGCCATACGGGAGAAGGCCACGGGGCCCAGGCAAGCGGTATGTGTACATGTGTCATACTATATATATATACAAGCAGGACGCCAGCCAGCTGCGGCTGGACAGGCATCTGCAGGCCATACGGGAGAAGGCCACGGGGCCCAGGCAAGCGGTATGTGTACATGTGTCATACTATATATATATACAAGCAGGACGCCAGCCAGCTGCGGCTGGACAGGCATCTGCAGGCCATACGGGAGAAGGCCACGGGGCCCAGGCAAGCGGTATGTGTACATGTGTCATACTATATATATATACAAGCAGGACGCCAGCCAGCTGCGGCTGGACAGGCATCTGCAGGCCATACGGGAGAAGGCCACGGGGCCCAGGCAAGCGGTATGTGTACATGTGTCATACTATATATATATACAAGCAGGACGCCAGCCAGCTGCGGCTGGACAGGCATCTGCAGGCCATACGGGAGAAGGCCACGGGGCCCAGGCAAGCGGTATGTGTACATGTGTCATACTATATATATATACAAGCAGGACGCCAGCCAGCTGCGGCTGGACAGGCATCTGCAGGCCATACGGGAGAAGGCCACGGGGCCCAGGCAAGCGGTATGTGTACATGTGTCATACTATATATATATACAAGCAGGACGCCAGCCAGCTGCGGCTGGACAGGCATCTGCAGGCCATACGGGAGAAGGCCACGGGGCCCAGGCAAGCGGTATGTGTACATGTGTCATACTATATATATATACAAGCAGGACGCCAGCCAGCTGCGGCTGGACAGGCATCTGCAGGCCATACGGGAGAAGGCCACGGGGCCCAGGCAAGCGGTATGTGTACATGTGTCATACTATATATATATACAAGCAGGACGCCAGCCAGCTGCGGCTGGACAGGCATCTGCAGGCCATACGGGAGAAGGCCACGGGGCCCAGGCAAGCGGTATGTGTACATGTGTCATACTATATATATATACAAGCAGGACGCCAGCCAGCTGCGGCTGGACAGGCATCTGCAGGCCATACGGGAGAAGGCCACGGGGCCCAGGCAAGCGGTATGTGTACATGTGTCATACTATATATATATACAAGCAGGACGCCAGCCAGCTGCGGCTGGACAGGCATCTGCAGGCCATACGGGAGAAGGCCACGGGGCCCAGGCAAGCGGTATGTGTACATGTGTCATACGATATATACTATTAGGTCCTTACATATGAAATTGTCGTTTAAAATAGCACAAGACAAAAGATTTAAAAACAGTCTGGGACTGCCGATTAAAGTGAAAACTAAGTAACGCCATCTAACGAAAATGACAGGAATTTATGTGGCTTGCTGTCAGTACAAGAACGAAAGCTGTAGCTCCAGTAAAAAAAAAAAAACAAGTGCGCTGTCAACAAAAACTTGAACATTAACGTTGTGCATTTCTACTCTCCCTCCGTCTTACGAATTTTCGATCAGGTCACGTGTCCTGACGCGACGTATCCTGACGCGAGTTTAAATTTTCACCCATCTCAAAAAAAGTGCACAACGCCGCTAAAGAAGTTTTCAAAAAAAAAAATGAAATTATATATTTAATCAATCTAAGTTTATACCATTTATTTATTTATTTATTTTGAAAAAAGGCTCTTCAACAATGAGTACACTATTACTTTACAATTTGCACGTTGCAAACTTAAGTTACTTACCATTGTTACATAGGCACTATCGCCATTTAATAGGTAGTTCATTGATTCCTTTGCTGAGTAAAATGGTGGGAGCGAGAATCAATAAAATCCTTGAAGGCGGTTTTGACTGCCTCATCGTAATTGATTTTTTTTCCTTGCAAGAAATTGTTAACACTTTCGTCAGATCATTTTGGAACAGACTATAAATGCCTTCCTAACTAATATTATTAATGCGAAAGTGAGTTTGATTGTTTGTTACGCTTTCTTGCTAAAACGGATGCATGGATTTGGATGAAATTTGGCACATGGGTAGACCATGACAACAGAAACTTTTTATCCCGATTGTTCCACTGGATCGAGACTAATGCGGGTGAACCAGCGGGACGCAGCTAGGTACACACGGCTACACATCAAGCTATACATTTCCAGTATAAGCTGATCTCGCATTGTACGAAAATCCTATAAGATGCGAGACGAGCATAAACTGGAAATGTATAGCTTGATGTGTAACCGTGTGTACCTGCAATATTATGTATTTGATATTATATATTTGACACTCTGGGTTGCATGAATCGACAATTTTTATCATCATAATCAGCCTACAACGTTCCCACTGTTGGGACACAGGCCTCCTCTCTCCCACTGCTGGGACACAGGCCTCCTCTCTGTGAGAGGGAGTGGACTGTAATCCACCACGCGGGCCCAGTGCGGGTTGGTAGATGTTACATGTCTTCGAATTTTAGGATCTAGGACATGCCGGTTTCTTCACAATGTTTTTCTTCACCCAATGTACAATTTGTGTACAGAATATTTGTGAAGTGAAAACTTCTTTAGCGGCGTTGTGCACTTTTTTTGGGATGGGTAAAAAATGTTAAACCCGCGTAAGGATACGTGACCGTAAGATCCGTTGCCTAGCAACCGACAAAGTAAATATCAAAATAAATAGTCTTTGACATTACTTAAAGATTGCGAGGTAAGAAATTTTACCAATTTTAAGTGAAGTGACGGAGAGTTGACAGCGCACTCTGTTTTATTTTTTTGGATTTTTTTAAATGGAGCTACAGCTTTCGTTCTTGTACTGACAGCAAGGCACATAAATGCCTGACATTTTCGTTAGATGGCGTTACTTAGTTTTCACTTCCATCGGCAGTATCCAAAGACTGCCCCGCATGTTATTTTTTTTGGTTAAATTACTTGAATCTGCCCGATTATTCAAACTTTCCCGCTATTCTTCACAGACAACTTCAGAAAGTCAAGACCAGACAGCTAAAGAAGAGAAGGAAATACAAGATGAAGCTGAAAGACTCGAACAAGAGCGGAAAGAGAGGGAGAAACTGAAAGCTGTAAAGAAGAAGGCGAGGAAAGTTAAACAGAAGCTTCTGAACACGTGAGTATTATGAAAAATATGTTTACCATTTCGCTGCAGTATTATTTAGATCTTTATCAATAGTTATCGATTAATGCAATAATACAGGGCCGCCAGTCTCGACATAGATAGCGATCGCTATACAACCGAATTCGGTCGCAAGCTCCTAATGGCGTCTCTAGACGCGTGCGACGCGCTTGACAACCACGTGATTTTTTCGTGCTTGTCACGCAATTTTGACCGTCTAGGGACGCCATTAGGACTTTGCGACCGAATTCGGTCGTATAGCGATCGCTATCTATGTCGAGACTGCCGGCCCAGGCTCGTATTTTTTGACAAACAAGATCGAATTCGATATGTGGCTCAACCAAGACCTTAAAAAAACTAACCAAGCGTATCAAAATCAACTCCTTCAAACACTTTTCTCTGTTTCTTATAGTTTTTAAGGTTCCGTGCTGGAAGGCTGCTAAACGGAACCCTATTACTAAGCCTCCGCTGTCCGTCTGTCTGTCTGCCAGCTGGCTGTCATGAACTGTAATAGGTAGACAGACCCACGCACAATGGTCCACCTGACGGACTAATGCCCGTTTTCACCATCGTTCCCTCAAACACTTCCTTACTAAGGATCTCTTAACCTAAGAGACTCCTTAAATGATCCCCCTACCTAAGTTTTCCAAATTCAAAATTCCTTATTAAAAAAAAAGAAAAATTTAAGAAAAAAAATATGTATTACAATAGTGACATCTTGACAGACCTTCAACAACAAATGAACTGTCACTTATCGCTAAGATGCCGAATATCGGGCCCCTATATTTAAAGGATCCCTTAGCAGAAACGAACACTTAAAATGTCTTAATAAGAGACTCCCTCGGCCTTATTACAAAACAAGGTTTATCTTTAGAGCCAGGTTTAAACCAGTGAGCCATTTTTGAATTTCGAAATTTATTTTGACATCGTTAAAGTTCTAAATACAAAAACTGATTTTAAATCCGAGTCTAAGTTGTCAATTTTGAATTAAGAACTTTAAAGCAGTCGGAATAAGGTTCGAAATAAAACAACTGACTGGAAGGATTAAGCTTGGACCAAATTTAGACCGTGTTTTGTAATAAGACGGCCTAAGTTTAAGGAATGATGGTGAAAACGGGCATAAGTGCGGAAACCAAACCCTATAACATAGAACATAGGATGATCATCATCAGCTCTTTTTTTAGGTAGACAGTTGAAATTTTCACAGATTGTGTATTTCTACATAACATCACACCTTATTTCCCTGAAGGGTTGGGCAGAGGTGCACCTATAGTACACCCACATTTCGCCAGTTATGTTTTAAGTCCCATGTAATAGGGGGCGAGCCTATTGCCATCAACCGCGCACAAATCCAGACTCCGGGCTGCTACTGAGAAATTCCTGATAGCAAAACCCAATAATACTTTGCCCGACCCGAGAATCGAACCCAGGACTTCATGCTCAGCAGTAGCACTTGCGACCACTAGACCGTCGAGGCAGTGTGTATTTCTATTGCCGCTATTACAACAAATAATAAAAATTAAAGACAAAACGCCGAAACAAAACACGTTTTTGCTAAATAACTCTCTTCTTGTGCGAGTCCGACTTACGAACGACGACCGTGGGCGATTTTATTTTTTTAATTTCTTCCCCAAGTATTAACACAATATACGCAATCCAAAAATAATCACTTGTTTAATTTATTTACAGAGCCAACGAAACAATAGTAATGGACGAAAACAACTACGTAATAGACGCCCTGTCTCCAGCTGCAGCTAAGACTTGCAAAGTGATCCACAATATATCTCACATGATGACGCCATTCCTGGAACATCCCATCGGCATGGGGTCCTGGGACGTTGCTCACAAAACGTTCGAAATCAGCGGATTTAACGACGATATAGACAAGAAAAATAACAAAAAGAAAAATAAGATTATTATCAATGGAGGTCTTGAAAGACAACCAAGCGAGGAAAAAAATAAAAGAAAAACTGAAAAAAATAATAACAATGAGAAAAATGGAGAACTAGAAACTAATACTACAGTAACGTCTTCTACAAATAATAATAAAAAAAAGAAGAAAAAAAATGGGGATAAAGATAAACCGAAGCTAAGTAAGACTAATTCGGTTTGTTCGTCGTTAAGTGATATGAGTTTCGGTTCGGGCAAGCTCGAGAAGACTCGGAGTATCATAGATATACAGGCTTTTGAGAAGCAGCTCAATGAACTGCATCGGATGGTTGAGAAGACGGTAAGTTTTGTTTATGATCTTCGTCCGTTATAAAAAAATATTGTAATCTGAAAACTCCAAACGTAAACAAACGCGAGTTTTAGAAAAAACAACTGTAATGCCTACATATAAGGTTCAGTTTACGCTACAACTTCTTATTTTTAAATGACTTTTTCAACAGTACTGGTCCGTCTAAAATCAACTTTATTTACACTAGCATAAAGTTGATGTTTGTCTAAGTGGAAAACTCATGTTCAAAACATTGATAATTCTGTGCTATATCTAGAATACATTTTATTATGATGGTGAAAATCGCATCAAAATTTATTGAGTAGTTAGAAGAACTAAGCGGACAAACAGACAGACTCTGAAATACTTTGACCTATAAAATAGAATATAGATTTTTTTATGACCAATCATGAGACGACCGATGTACCGAGATGTTTTAGGTTCATTCCCTGGGTCGGGCAGTGTTATTGAGTATTTCTATCAGGAATTTCTCAGTAGCAGCACGGAGTCTGGATTTGTGCCCGGTTGATGGCAATAGGCTCGCCCCCTATTACATGGGACTTAAACATAACTGGCGACATGTGGGTGTACTATAGGGACACCTCTGCCCAACCCAATGAGAATTAAACCACTTGAGAGCTGATAGACCGATTTCGTCTAGGCATACGACTCACCACTGCGGGCCGGGGGACGAAGAAAATACAGCGGTTGTGATTGGCCGGTGCAATAATGACAGGACGTATGTTTTAAAAATAGTGACCCGCAAGTCAGTTTTGCACAATAATATCGATATCGATAAAATCGACGTCTATTAATTCTATATTTTTTTAAACTTTAATTGATAGGGTGTAAGGCTGCCTGTCCACTGGAGCGGAGAGGA
This sequence comes from Conistra vaccinii, assembly GCA_948150665.1. Taxonomy (NCBI): domain Eukaryota; kingdom Metazoa; phylum Arthropoda; class Insecta; order Lepidoptera; family Noctuidae; genus Conistra; species Conistra vaccinii. The sequence goes on from OX411339.1 coordinate 18,088,141, forward strand.
GAGGAGAGGAGCGGAGATGTGCCATTATTAACCAATCAAATCTAAACTCAGGGGCGGAGTCAATATTCTAATGGTTAATATTGGCACATCTCCGCTCCTCTTTTCTCCTCTCCGCTCCAGTGGACAGGTAGCCTTAAGAGGGTTTATTCTGAAAGTTGGCAACGTCGCAAATAGATGTCAAATATTTCGGTGTTTTGATTAATTTGATAATATTTCTGTATGGAAATAAAAAATGTGGCTAACTAGCGAACTAGAATATTGATTATGAAATGCAACCATTAATATCGTAACACCGAATTATTATTTAAAAAAGTATTTGGAAATTTTCCAAATGCCTTTTTTACACCTATCAAATTCAAAGTTGCAGTTCAATTGCAATTCATCATTAATATTCTAGTAAGTTAGTTAGCCACATTTCTTATTTCCATACAGTATTATTTCCAAATTAATCAAAACAGGTAACTATTTGACAGCTATTTACGACGTTGCCAACTTTTAGGATGCGCCCCCTTAACTGGGTGCAAATAAAACACTGACGTTACACTTCAAATTTAACTTTATTCAATTAAATCAATGCTAAAATTGAATGAAGCTTATTTAATGGTCTGAAAGTATGTCTTATAAAAATAATAGCAATATTAATCCCTGTCGGATAGAACAATGAATTCTCATAATGTGAAATTCAAATTCAATTAATTTATTGTGCAATTAGGAATCACTTTTACAGGTCATTATTTGACAAGCTAGCTGGAGTCGAGATTTCCTAACTGATAGTCATAAGGAATGTAAAACTCATTAAAGTACCTACAGAAATTAATTGGTTTGTTATCTCTGCATCACCTTAAAACGGGTGATAGACATGCGTACTTAAAGACCGCGGTTTTTAAGCTCGACAACTTGCGCGGCTCGCCGTCGGTGACACACGTGAAGACTTCTCACACTCTATCACGATGTTTTCGACTTTTCTGAACCAAACTAAACAAAAATTACACAAATATCAAAACAAAATGCTGACTCGCGACTCGCGGCAATGACAGACGTACGAAACTACGAATTAAGGCGGGCTACGAGCAAAATTTCAAACTGTTGGATCGCCGGCGAGCTTAGTCGGCGGTTTTAAAGTGCGCGTACTTTGGGTGACACATGAGCGAGTAAGGTCGCCGAGCCATAAGACCACAGACCTGCTCGCCTGTCTGTCACCCCTTTAAGATAAACTAGCATAAAATGCCTAAGGCATTAAATTTCTCCTTTCTGAGTTTTTAATAGTGCATAAAATATTAAATAAATTGGCTTATTAAATAAATTTGTTTGACCTAGCCGCAAAATTCAATTTTTCATTATAGTTTTACAAATTTCATCTCTACTTGACATAGTATGTCGCTTGCGTGACAATAACGGTTAAGTAAAAACATCGCCCGCCGTTATTGTAGTGAATAGCGTTATTGACAAAATAAGGTGACGAATAGAGCTGAAATTTGCAAAAATCCAATGAATATTTTAATTTCGCGGTTAGGTTGGACGATTCCCCGGACGATTCGACGAGGGTTTACATCGTACGGCATTTCATACAAACTTTCAAGCCCTTGTTTTTCGAAATGACTGAACCGATTTTAATGAAACTTCATACGCATATGCAAGATACAAAGGTCTAAAAACTTAGTTAAGAACATTTTTTAAATGTCTTATTTAAAAACAGATAACTGGATATCTCTGTTTCTATGGAAAATTTAAAATCGGTCTAATTTGGCTGTAACACTATTTTTCGAAAATGTTCTTAACTAAGTTTTTAGACCTTTGTATCCTGCATAAGCGTATGAAGTTTCATTAAAATTGATTCAGTCATTTCGAAAAACAAGGGCTTGAAAATTTGAATGAAATGCCGTACGTCGTAAACCCTTTAAACATTAAACTGAAATAATGATCTATATAATAAAATATACCAAAACAGGCGAAAACAGGGTCGGTGTTGCTGTACTAAATAAGCGGCGTCGGTTCTTTAAAGTTTCAAAGCAATCTGCAGTGAAATGCCTTGAACAAACAACGCAAATTTTTTTTTTAACCAATTTTCCCTGTGGACTGCATTAATCCACTTTTCTTTCAGTTCCGGAATATTTGGAAATCTAAGATGTAAACATTAACCCTCTGCCACTGAGGTGGTAGTCTGTCAGACACCGTCAATCATAAAATTCGTTGCCATTTTGCAATGTCGCGTGATGTAGCTCTGTCACGCTCGGTACCTTCCTGTATTAGTCCGCGGCATGGGGCAGTGTGGCCTGAGTGGTCGTGCGATCTACTCCTTTGGTGCTACGAGCATTTGGTGTCCCTCAGACGTAAGTACAGCAATAAAATCTGATTCTGATAGACGTTACCTCATAAAGATCGACTGTAGTTCCATAGTGTCCAATATTCGTAACCTCAGTAAAAATATGTAAACTGCCTTAGTGTCTCTCCTACGTAACCTCAGTTTTTTTTTTCTTGTAGTTATAGCGACCAACCAACCTACTATGATTGTTGATTACAACCACACCAAGGCCGGAGTCGATGAAGTCGACAAGAAATGTTCGATCTATTCAAGCATTCGAAAGACACGTCGTTGGCCAATGGCCATATTTTACAGGAAGTTGGATCTAGCTGGTGTGAATGCCTTTGTCTTGTACCAAGGTTGTCCTGGTGCCAAATTGCGGAGAAGAGACTTCTTACTATCCTTAGCAAGAGAGTTAGTACTTCCCAGCTTGAAAGAGCGCGTCTATAATGACAGACTGCCGAGAGCTTCGATTGACAATGAGAAGGATTTTAGGTAAGGATTTGCCTCCTCCTCCTCAACCTCCTCCACAACCTGGACCATCAGCAAAAAGAATATGTAGCATATGCCCCAGCAGATTGAAAAGGCAGGCAAAATTCAGCTGCTGTGCTTGCAAAAAAGCTATTTTCTTGCAATGCTCGGCTCAAATTTGTGAAGACTGCAAGTTCTAGATGATAAAATTAGGGTTGACTTTGAGACTGATTTGACCCTAAACCTATCATAGGATATTGTTGATTTTTTTTTCATAGCTTTTAATTGTAATGTTAAAAATAATTATGTTTGCTCAAAGATAGAATAACCATTAAGTTTTTTTTTTAATAATATTTTGTACCTGTATGTCACTAAATGTGAAAAAAGGTTGATCTCATTAAAAGTGATTCGTATTAGTCAATGCATTGTTTTATTAATATTGTTATTTATTTATTTTGAAAGTTTAGGAACCACTACAACATATAAAATATGCATTTATATAATAAATCGTCAAAATATAGGCAAATAAGGCTAATAGAGCTGACGTCTGATAGACAACACGTCAGTCAAATGTTAACAATAAAGTCACCTCAGTTGCAGAGGGTTAAGTAATGTTACTTTTTTACCAGTAGGAAACATCGTAACTTTTATCGACAATATTATATAAAGACTTTGTTTTGAAGTTGTCACAACACTACAGCATTAGTAAAGATAAAAAGGGACAGATATATTGAAATACCCTAGTGAGAGAAAGGGACTTTTCAAAAAGACATCAACGCAGTGTACATTTTTGTGCCTTTTTACGTAAAGAACCAGTTCAGCTTGAGCCCTGCAATTATTCATAATAATATTTTAAAATAAATATATTTTACTTACCGATGAAAAGTTATGCCATCTTTTTTATAGCTGGATGTTCTAGACGATTTCCCACACCATTTAATAGAACAGGAACTCATAATTGTTTATAATTATGCAGACTTTTTTTTAATGTGTCAAAATAATGTGTCAAAATAACCGCGTGTGCAGAGATCCAATAACTGGTCAAAACTAAAATGGCCAGTCATATTGTCATCTAATATCAGTGCATTTTCATTTATGTGTCGTGAGCCTGAGTCGCCCGTATGAGCAGTCAAGAGGATATATAGTCATTGGCCCAACCCTTCGGGGAAACAAGCCGTGATGTAGTACTACGCTCGTGCACTATTAGTGCTGTTTGGGCCGGCGCGGCGGCGCAGCGCAGCGCATTCGTCACTGCCAAACAAATATCGACCTTGTACCAGTTGAAATAAAGTTGAAAATAAATAAAAATCCATTAGCTCGAGAGTGCGTCTAACCAGAAAGAGGCTCGTGTTTCAGGTTATTAATTTATTCTCGACTTTATTTTTAGGTACGTAACGTTGATATTTGTTTGACGGTGACAACCGCGCCGCGCCTGGTGTGCGGCCCTGTTACAGGTGCCAGTCTTAATTTTGTATTTGTGTTTGGTTTAGTTTTTAATTTTCAAATTCTTTGTTTTTGAACGCATATATTTTATGGTACTACTGTTTTGCGTTTGCGTAAACATATTTTTTTGTTTGTTTTTGTTTTATTATTATTTTTGTTTGAATCTTCGTATGTAGTGCGCAACCCAACAGCGAGCCAAGCTCGGCGGTTTGGGCCGAGTATTCGCTCCCGGGTTCGGACTGCGTCACAAAAATGCGGTAAGATAAAATGCTACAATACCTTGACTAACTTGACGACTTTTACTAATTTATATACTTAACTAGAGTGGCTTTTAAAGCACCAGAAAATGGTGAACGTTTTTGGAGGACTGTCTTATGTAATTTTGACGTTCGAAAAGTGCTGATTCTCAGCCTATTTTGAATAAATGACTTTTGAATTTGTATTTATGATTTTTTTTATTTGTATTTGCATATTCGTCTTTATAATGCATGAAGAAACCTTTATGCATTTTAAAGCCACTCTACTTTAATGTCGTAATTTTGTTGTCAAATGATAAAAAATAAAACACTAGGCTTCGCGATATTCAATTGTACTTGAGATGAAACAAGCCACCCAGACATATATCTTTTGAACTGTTGCGGCATCTACGTACTGACGTCACGCAAAATCCTGCATCGCACAAGCGAGACTTTACCGCGCGTCTAGCATATATACAACGTCCCGACATCAATCGTCGGGCAGTAGCCCACCAGCGCAGCAGTCAATCGTTCAGGCTGCCTGTCCACTGGAGCGGAGAGGAGAGGAGAGGAGCGGAGATGTGTCAATATTAACCAATAGAATCTAAACTCCGCTACAGAGGTGCGATTCTATTGGTTAATATCACACCGCACCATCACACATCCCACATGTTACATCTCCGCTCCTCTCCTCTCTTCTCCGCTCCAGTGGATAGGCAGCCTTTACCACTCCGCCAACCGTGTCGTCAAACTATGTTCACTATGTCAACTATGTTCCTCATACCCGTATAGAACCATTTCTTCAAGAAGATTCTCAGCTCATTTATATTAATCACTAAGGCCCAGCATTATTAATTATTTTATCTTTGTTACAGGCACCTTATGAGAAGACATCGATACACAAAATTCACATGATCAAAGTAATAGGAGAGCTGCTCGCCATCGCTTGTGACCGCGACGATCTGTCGCCGCAGTTCACGACCAAGTAAGTATAACATTTAGCGATGCTTGGTAACAATAATTAAATTGTAACTATAATAATAACACAAATGTTCGCAAGTCACATTATTATGACTAACACCCAGTTGCTCAAAGACAAACATTACGTAATGGATCATTAACCCTAATGATTTCATTAATTTGTTCAAAGAACCATTAATTAAAATGGAGTCTAATATTGCTTTCTGCAACAAGTAATTAATGCCAGCTTTAAAAGTTTAACCGCAAAATTCGTTTCTACAACTGGCGGTTAGTGTCACAGATCCATAATCCGTATACCTAATTATTTATTTTAAGACTAAAATTCTGCCAACACATTATGGCAAATAAATTGAATTGAGGGGAGCCTAATGTAAGACGTCTTGCGGCTGAGTGATGTACGTTTTTAATTTTAAAGTAAAAAAAAAAAAACGATTTAAAAATAAGAAAAAGATGCATAACTAACTCAGATCAGTAAAAGCTGTCCTTATGCCTACGGTATAGAATTCAAAATCGGTTGAACGGACTGTAAAAAAGGTTTATTTAAATGTATGCCTACGGTATAGAAGTCAAAATCGCTTGAACGGACTGTAAAATATGTATATTTAAATGTCTAATCTTATTTCAAAAGGAGTATAGTAATATCTGAACCATTTTGTACCATGATTTTCTTTCCTCAGAGCCCTCTACACATCGGTGATGATTCTCTCCCGCACCATATCTACGTGCACAATGAGCGCGTCGTACTTCATGAGCACGTGCACGTGTGTCTACGTCGTCAAACTGCTTAGCTTACAGCTGGTAAGTGCTTCAATTTATTTATGTATTTATATACTAGCTTTTGCTTCAGCCGTGTGGAGGTCGACAATTATCACACGGGAACGTACTACCGGTATGAAAAGTATCATATGCGTGGTGGCATCTACCACTACGCATTAAAGACCCGACGTCACACAAAATCCTGACGTCACACAAATCCTGCATCGTGCAATTAGAGTTTACCGCGCGAACGAGATTTAAAAGACTATCCGACAGTAACCATTGGGTATTTGCCCGCCAGCCCTTTTCTAAAGAGGATGAGTGAACTTAACACCCTCTTCCTTATACCTCTAATATATTAATAATAATATTTATGTCCTAACCCAGGTAATAAGTCTCTCAGTGTGTTAAATTCGTTCATCCGTTAAAATAATAGACAGACATATAGAATTACTTTCGCATTCATAATATTTGTATGGAATCTCCTTACAACTTTCTTTACAGATCTTAATAGTGTGGCTATCATCAAGTAATAATAATGTAAAAATATGGTTCTTGTTTTTTGGAATTGTATCAGTCGTAAAAACCTACCCCTATCTGCATAACTTTTTTTTTTTGGGTGTGGAATCATCAAATGACTTCTCCCGCTCTGGGCGGAACGGAAAGGCGTGTTAGACTCTTACTGATTAAAACCCACCCGTGTTCCTTCCCTTGCCTGTTCATTGCCAGGGGCCACGGTCTCCCCTTAGGACATCCCGCAACCCCGGCAGGATTCAGCCCTAGCGGACCCCGTCAGTTGTGCTGGCATCTCTTTGAGGCGCGCGTGGTACACAACGCGCCGTCGACTCGGGCCTGGTCCTTATCGGACGGCGAGCTACCCATTGCTCTCCGTCCTATCTGCCTACCTCATGCAGTCGCGATGTTACGAAAACGTTGAAAACACGCCATCTATGAATAGTAGCGTGAACTATAAACTGGAACAAGAATTTAATACAGCGCCACCTAGCGATGTGTTCAAATGCTCTGTTGCAAATGTTTATGATGTTTACGACTGGTAAAGACTAGATGGCGTGACATGCATCATTTGGGATATTATTCAAATACTTGATTGGCTGTCTGCTTCGTAAAAAATCAAGACAAACTTATATATACAGAGTTATCGCAGTTTCTTTGTGCCTGACTGCAAACAGCATTGATATATTTTTGTTTGACAAGGTACCGGTTATGAGACGAGACTTTGCACATTTGTCTTTCGATGATAAGTGCAATGAGAATGAGATAGATTCAGTACAGCGATTATCTGTATCCAAATAAATATTGAAATAATAAAAAAAGCAGAATTAATTAGAATTTATCTGCCCGATCAAATACAATATACCTACCTGGAAATGATCTGGAGGCAATGAAACGGGCCATTAGTCACAAAAAAGGTTTTACCCATTGAATTAAATATTACTTAGATTTTGGCAAAAAAAAAAAAAATTTTTTTTTCGATCGTAGAGCACACTCTAATGCTTCGCATTACGAGTCGTGCAAAACTTAACATTTTTGTTGGAAAACATGTTCTCCCATACATCGATATACTTCACGGTTAATTCTCCAACTGCAAATAGCAAAAATTTTTTATTGATTGATTACTGATTATGCTACAAAAACACTATTTTTTTTTATAGAAAATTAAATTAAAATACATTACATAATCAAAAAACACACACACACACATTAAAATATTACTTCAATGAAAAGTCAACATAATTATTATAATAATATAGGAATTTCTTGAGAAATTTTTTTAGGTACGGAACCCTAAAAAACGTCAGAACCCCTTCAAATCTAAGTACAAAGTTACAAAAAAACTTGAGTCCCAGGACGTTTACTACCAAACTTAATCAAGACCGGTACGCAGATTGAAACACATCAAAATTAACTAGCCAGAAAACGTTACCCTTTCACTTGCACGGCGACATCGCAAGGGTTGGTATTTTATGTGTATGTCCGAAGTTTTGTAGTAATCTCCGAAAGTGCTCGGCTGATTTCGGTTTATTGGTAGTTTTTTATGGAAAATTGGTATGAATTTGAATTATTTGGGGATGTTCTAGTATCCTCCCTTCTTGGATGGTTTTATGGTCTGTTTTGTTAGTGAAGTAATAGAAGAAGTGTTTTTGTTGTTATTGAAGTAAAGGGGTAGTAATCTTCTCACACAATATGTTGGATTTGGTGCAGTAAAATATTTTTGACTGTCGTGTTTAGCGGACCCTTACGTGTGAAGAATTTTCAAGAAAAATTATACCTAGAGTTTGGCCAGCGAGTCGTGGCACAAGGAAATGGCTGCACATTTAAAAAAACTTCAGCTGGCAACACGAAATATAGTCTGAATAAAAACCATTTAATACTTTTGTTATTTAGTTGATTTGAGTAGGAATGTAGGATTATGAGAACATTTCAGCCTGTAAAGCATGTGGCAGCAGATTAAAAAAAACATGAATATGAGAATTGTTTTTTAGAATCCTTCTTAGGTTCTAAACAAACTGTCAGACTCACTTGCATCCTAACTAATATTATAGATGCAAAAGCGAGTTTGTTGATTGTTACGCTTTCACGCTAAAAGGGCTGAACGGATTTGGATGAAATTTTGCACAATGGTAAACCATAACCTGGGTTAGGACGTAGGATACATTTTATCCCGGGTTGTATGTTCCTGTGACCGATGGCCGATGGGGCCGAAAGGTTCGGGAGTGGCAACCACGTACCGGAAGACGTAGCGTTGGAAGGCTTCCCACAAGATGGACCGATGACCTTGTGAAGGCCGCAGGAATCCGCTGGATGGGGTAAGCACAGAACCGGTCAAAGTGGCGGTGGTTGGGGGAGGCCATTGTCCAGCAGTGGACGTCTTTCGGCTGAAATGATGATGATGATGATGTTTCCGTGGGATACATCCTAAATCTGACTGACGAATATGATTATTGGTCTCGGCCTTATCACACAATTTTTTTGTTTGGCTATGCCAGCGTAAAATAGACCTTATTATCGTGCAAGACCAAACCATTACCTATACTCTCAATTGAACTAAAAACATTCAAACTCACGACTTCCAATTGCTACGTTCCCGTTAGTCCAACCACGCTGTAACTCAGCAAGCCCCTTACAGGGAGAGGTCGTGACGATTCTATACATTTCTATGTTATATAGTTATAGACGTACGTATTATATTGTAGGTATGTGTTAGACGACGCCGCTAGACGCCGCCATGAGACGTATGACGAACGTGGTTTTGAGGGTTGTCACGTGCTAGAAAAAGATTTTGGTGGATATTGTAATCTTGGCATGCAGAAGATTTTAAATAATACTAACTGCTGCCCGCGGCTTAGCTCGCGTAGACCTTAATTATTCTTCTAAAATAAAAGTATCTTAAGTTAGAAATGTCAAAACCAGTCCAGCCGTTTCGGAGATTAGCCGGAATAGACGTTTTGATCTGCATTCACAGACGTTGAAAAAAAAAAATAGTTAGCAAGAAAATGGGAAACTTTTTTTCATGCCAATCGATCCTGTTTCTTATAAGGATCAATAAACTCTATTGGACAAACTGAGGTTTGAATACTAGAAAAATCGGAAATAGCAAAAAAAGTTTTTCCACACATTTCGTATGAAATGAAACTTCAACCTAAAAATAAAATAAAGTTAAAAATTTAACGCCGAAAAAAACATGTTTTTTGCTAAATATTGTACGGTGGTATAAAATTCTTCTTGTGATCAATATTTTCTTACTGCTTTTTTTCGCAATCACGCATTCACGCAGCAAGGGCTTGCATTTTTACAACTTTTCAATTAGCTTACTACGTAAATGCTTACCAAAATATCGAATCCTCATTATAATAAATACACTATTCCCCTCGTGCCAGCCCTGTGCACTACCGCCAGTAGCTGTTGAGTGGGTGGGCGCCCTAAAAGCGCCGCTAATGCATCTCACGCGACTGTTCACGTTGTCCTTTATGACTTGCCTAGCTAGTAGCTACTTGCGCTAGTAGCTATAATTGTATAGCAGATAGTAAGTGTCACTGTAGAAATATGAAGAGATAATAGGTACATAGAAAGATCTTTGGTAGTCATGTTATTAGTGTTAAAGTTCATAATTTTATTTCCGTTTGGATGTATAATAAAATGCGTTTGGATATCTCATCTGAAGATTGTGTGTTGAGCAATGATGGATATGATGGGGAATTTGCTGCGCCACTTCTTCTTCCCAGCTCAAGCACTAGAAAGTGGTGAAGGGTGGGCGTTGGAAAAGCGCTGATTCTCAGCCTAGTTTGATTGACTTTTGAATTTGAATTGGATGCAGTCGGCACTTTCTCTATCTAAAGTAATCGAAAATTGTCATGTAAATTATTTATTCACACTTGAATTGTAACATGTATCGGATTATCACAAATGCTACCATAAATAGATTATTTTAGTAGGTAAATGAATAACTTTGAAGGAAATAACTACGTCAAAAAATATCACACAGCATATTATTGTAAATTTTTGTGAAATTATCGCCGCCGGTTCGGGTGCGTTCACACCGTCAGGACTCGACTCAATACTTGCTCCAGTAGCTTGCTTGCTGCAGACAAATAATATTTTTCTCTGTTAATGTAAGTTTTTATTTTAAAATCATGTAAGTAGCCTTTCACTAACAATAACTTAAAATTCAACCGTCATAAAATAATTTTAAATCCTTGAGAAGTGCACTCAATATTGTCTATTACAACTTTAAGGAACCACAGACAATGAGACACACAATACAATCTCCGCAAAACTATAAAGATTTTATCTGAATTCGCTACCGTGTACAGAAATAAAAGTCCCGGAATATTCTTACCGTAAGCTTTTACAGTTTGTAATAAAATAAAATAAAAAAATAAAACTCCGACCTCTAATTAGGCAGTTACCGACTCTTTGATACAAATTCTGTAGTCGTTATATAAATAAAAAAGGTTTTTTTTTTCGGTTTTTATCTTCGTTTATCTTTAAGGACGGGTCTAAGATATTGAGGGAACTTGGACGTATAAATTTGAGGTTCTAGATGATTGGAAATGTTTATGTTTTAGGTATTTTTTCGTACTAAAAATAAAAGTGTTGGCAATCCATCACAGTTTTTGAGCAGATATTCGATTTTTCGTAACGTAATTAGCTGTGCTATGCAATTGGTGTCTGTAATGAAAATGTCAAATTCTTACTCGTTTTCTTCGACTTATAAAAATCTGCATTTTTACAGCCCCTGTAGACAGGGATCACAAATTAGTTTTACTGGGGGTCCATTTAAAAATAATGTGACTGTCGCGGTTCGTTATGTAGAGATTACTAGCAACCAAGATTAAAAATATCAATTAAGAAATAAAACGAAAAGAAACATTTCTTATTAAGTAGTAATAAATAATAAGTAATAAAGAAAAATAACAAAGTAAGTAATTAATATTAATGTAATGTAATTTTTTTTTGACTGTAGTCTACAGTAAAGTTGAAGCCAGCTAAAACAATTTTTTTAAATATAAGAACTGTTTACTTTTGTTGAGCCGCACAAAATAGGTCGGCGGCCCGGATCCGGACCGAGGTCCGCCATTTGGTGATTCCTGCCCTAAGACGTTAAAAGTCTCATCCTTAGCTGTGGTTAATAAAGCTACTGATATAAAATAAGTACGTGAAAATAATAATATTTTGGAATGGAGGATGGATCTTTACATTGAGGCTCATGTAATTCATAAGTGTCTTGCTTTTGAGATATTCTCTAACAGAATCACACTTGTGTCCTTACTTTCAAATGACTTAAAACACTAATTATTACTTCGCATTGTTTCACAAAAAGCGTATTAACGGATTAATTTTTAATGTCCATCCTTACGACTTCCCACCGCATGTACAATCTCGCGCAATAAAAAATGTTATTAAAAACTCGGCAAAAAGTATAATAATTGTTGCATTTTTGTAATAAAAATAAAATTGAGAATTTTAATCTTATGCAGTTCCGTAACAGAATTGCTTTGCAGATAAAACGCGGCTCGGGGTCTACTGTGGCATGTTCTGGTAAATAAAATAAATAAAATACGAGTATTCTGTGTTTAATATTACACGTTTTGTTTTGTCGCCAGGCTGTGTCAGTTTTTTGAGCGTGCAGCGTTAAAGAAATGATGTAGTAGGCTTTATGATTATGTAATATGCTATCCAGCTGTTTTTGGGTGATTCAAGATGCGTCTAAAGACTGATTAAAAACTCAAATTCAAAGCATTTCTTACAATTAAACCAATTACAGGCACTTCTGTACTGTCAAGGAGACGGTCAGTCAGAAAGATGTAGCTAGTTGCCCATTCCAAAGAGTAGTAGGTTCCTATGGAGAAGAACTGACAAGAAAGTCCATGGACCATTTTATAATCATGCTAGTACGGGCTTAGTTGGGCCCTTTCGGTAATGGTAATGTATTTGTTTATCACTACAAATTCGCACTTGCACTTTTTTGTATTCTCTGGTTACTTGTCAGTTGTCGACAAAATCGAGCCTGTCTTAACAACTTGTCTGTACGAGCATTGGAAAGACCAGTCTCTACTCTAAATCTTCGCCATTTACATAACTTACTGGACCCGAAAATATTTCTTTTATTAGCCGCAATTAAAACCAGCTTATTGAATCGTACACTCACGGCAATGTTAATTGGTCGTTATCGCTCACGCCATCTTGGATTTTTTCAAAATTCGAAGAGTATTCTTTTTTTTTTCTCGTAAATCTAGTTGTTTATTAGGGTCGATTGACATTGTGTTGATAACATCTTTGGCCGACATTTCGGTTGCGATTTTTTTTTGTAAATTAGGTTATTTACGATATCTAAGGGGCACGGGCGTAAGTCTGGGATCGTAAGGCGCCTGTTGGCTTAGTCGTATCGGTTTGAGTATGTATCCGGAATCTCGAGTTGCAGTGGGATCTTCATTTTTTTTTATAACCTTTCATTGTTTTCCACTATTGGGCAAAGCCCTGCCCTTTTTACTCTCACATCTTTCTATCTTTGGCGATTTCTGGCCAAGTCTGTTCTGCATACTTGCCCTTCATATAGTACCAAATATTATATGGTCTTAATAATCATCTCCTTATATTTTAGTTAGAGATACGTAAATAGTATACTTATGACCATATTCAGCATGTTTTAGCCCAAAGATTGAACAGATAACTGTTTTCTTACTTTCTACTGATCATAGCTAGTACTGGAGCAAGTACACTCGTCCATTCAAACGCGTCATAGTAATGCCACAGTGTAACTCCATGCAGTTGGTCAACGGAGGCGTTGATGTATGTCGCGGAGCAGTCTTACTATAGTTATGTGGCCCTCGCTTAGCCACTGTATTTCAGCGATGGTCGTAGTCTGCTTTACTACTGTACTGTAAAACTTAACATAACATAACATCACGCCTTGTTTCCCCGAAGGGTTAGGCAGAGTTGAACCTATAGTGTACACCCACATTTCGCCAGTTATGTTTAAATCCCATGTAATGGGGGCGAGCCTATTGGCATCAACCGGGCACAAATCCTTATTCTGGGCTGCTGTTGAGAAAATTCAGATGGAAAAACCCAATAACATTTTGACATAATCATTTTAATTTAGATTCTGTTATTATTTAGAGTGGCAATTCGAAGCAGAAAGTGTACGGTACCGATAACAACTGGCAGGTGGTATCTCATAAAAAGAAGCGTACAAAGGCTAAGTTTATTAGTAAAACGGGGACAGATACAACTGATTTGAACTCTAAATTCAGAGCAGCAGAGACTGTATTGCCCATTTACATATCTAACGTTTGTAAACAAACACAAGAGTCGGACATAATAGATTTTATTTGGAACAAAACTCGAGAAAAGGTTACTCTAGAGAAGATTCGTGCAAAAAAGGAAAAATATTATGACTCATACAAGTTATGTGTTTCAAGAAACAAATTACATATGTTTCTCAATGATGCGTTGTGGCCCGAAGGTATTTGTTTTAGACGCTTTGTGGTCTTTAATGGGAAAACTAAAGATATCATAATACATGATAATGCGATGGATAAAATAATTAAATAGTAATGGATCCCAAAAGCAGTAAGACAACACAGCTATGCAATATGGTTACATTCAATTGTAAATCCATTAAGCGTTCTTTTGAAAGTGTGAGACGTATCTGTAGAACCGCCGATATAGTGGCGCTTCAAGAAACGTGGTTGCTGCCCCACGATATACCATTGTTAGGAACTCTTGATGAGAACTTCGAGTACACGGGCAAGTCTGCGGTGGACACATCTGCGGAGGTTCTTATAGGGAGACCGTACGGCGGTGGGGCCTTATTATGGAGAAAAGGCATTTTTCAGTCGGTTTCATTAGTGAAGTGCAAAAGTGCGAGACTTACGGCTATAAAAGCGTCCGTGTGCGACCGATCTATTATAGTGTTTAGTGTGTACATGCCTACAGATAATGTAGAAAATATGTCTGAATTCACTAATTGTTTAAGTGAAATGAACGCTATAGTTAGTAATAGTGAGGTAGAAGCCATATTTATGTTAGGTGATTTTAACTCGCATCCTAATCAACCTTTTTGGAAAGAATTATGTGTTTTTTGCTCTGATCAACAATGGATATGCGCCGATCACGAAAAGCTGCATAATAACACTGAAAACTATACATATATCAGTGATATTAATGGAAGCAGACGGTGGCTTGATCACTGTATTGTTACTAGGGCGGCCTGGCAGTCTGTTAACAGTGTAAGCATAGACTATGGTGTTTTCTGGTCGGACCACCTGCCTTTGACTGTTGAGTGCAATCTAAGCACTGTCATGCCTAAAGCAAAGCAAATTGCAGAAAAAAGCCATAACAAAGTGATATGGCGCGAGCGTAATAACAGTCAGATCAGAAGGTACCATGATCTGTGTAATAGTAAGCTTAGAGACATTGACTTTCCCGAGCAATTTTTATCATGTGCTGATAAAATATGTAATAACACTGAGCATAGAAAAGAACTGGACAAGTTGTACAGTGACATTGTGTCTGTGTTATCGGAGTCAGCTATACAGACCTGTGAGCAGAAAGAGACTGGATCGAAAGGTCGTGTGATTGGATGGAACAAGCATGTGCACGGGGCTTACAGGGAGGCTCGGATAAGGCATCAGGTTTGGGTAGAACTTGGCAGACCTCAGTTCGGTCGAGTATGGGATGAGATGCGCGAGAGCCAAAAAGTTTTTAGAGGCAGGCTTAAATGGTGCCAGAAAAACCAAGACCAAATTAAAATGGATATTTTAGCTTCGCAAAGGTCATCGAAAAACTTTGCTCAATTTTGGAAGTCAACCAATAAGCTTAACCTTAAGCCGGGCCTTCCTGTGAGTGTCGGGGGCCTTGACAATGCGGAGGATGTAGCCAACATGTTCAAGGATCTTTTTGTAGTGTCGTCACCACTGGGACCATCAAACGAGAGTGTCAATGCTGAGGCTTGTCAGGGTAAGTCTCTTTCTTGTTTTTCTTCCAAGCAGGTGACTAAGGTTATTTTAAAAATGTGTAAAGGCAGGTCACCTGGACATGACAGTCTCAGTATTGAGCACCTGAAACATGCAGGCGTGCATTTGCCTAGGTTACTGGCTCTGCTTTTCACGCTCTGTATCAGTCACTCGTACTTGCCAACAAACATGATGAAAACAGTGGTGGTCCCCATTGTTAAGAACAGAACTGGTGATATCTCTGATCCGTCCAACTACAGACCTATATCGCTTGCCACTGTAATAGCGAAAGTATTGGACAGTTTGCTTGATAAAGAATTAGGTAATATTTTACAGTTACATGACGCACAGTTTGGGTTTAGGCCCAAGCTTTCCACTGAAAGCGCAATTCTTGGTCTCAAGCAGACTGTCCGATATTACACAGATAGAAATACCCCCATTTATGCCTGCTTCCTTGACCTTTCCAAGGCTTTTGACCTTGTGGCCTATGATGTCCTGTGGGGGAAGCTGAGGGAAGCGGGAATATCAATCGAACTTCTGAACATATTTAAATACTGGTACACAAATCAGCTTAATTGTGTTCGATGGGCTGGGTCTCTGTCCGAAACGTACAGATTGGAGTGCGGGGTGAGACAGGGTGGCTTGACCTCGCCAAAGCTCTTCAACCTGTACATAAACGGGCTGATCGCCGGGCTCAGCAGTATGCGTGTCGGATGCTGGATTGACAACGTTTGTGTAAATAACTTGAGTTATGCAGACGACATGGTGCTGCTGGGCCCGACGGCCGGCGCGATCAGGGAGCTGTTACGTGTGTGTGAGCGATATGTCACGAATCATGGGCTTGTGTATAATGTCAACAAAAGTGTTTACATGGTTTTTGGGGCCTCCGGTAGACGTGTACACAGCGACCCGGTTATAATGCTGAACGGGCTGCCACTCAAAAGAGTTGACAAATTTAAATACCTGGGACACTTTCTAACCGGAGACCTCAAAGACGATGACGATATAGATCGTGAGCGCAGGGCGCTAGCGGTCAGGGCCAACATGCTGATACACAGGTTCGCTCGTTGTAGTATTGAGGTAAAGATTACGCTGTTTAAAGCGTATTGCCAATCTTTCTACACGAGCGGCCTGTGGGTAAGGCATACTAAGAGATCGCTAGACGCCCTGCGTATTCAATATAATAACTGCTTCAGGATGCTGTTGGGACTGCCGCGCTATTGTAGTGCGTCCGGTATGTTCGCTTTATGTTCGCTTTTGCGCATACCGATGATTTTTACGCCATAATGCGCAAAAAAACAAATTCCATCTTGTCAAGAGCGCGGTCTAGTTCTAACGGCATCCTAAGTATGTTGTCAGAAAAGTACGACGCACCTTGGCTGTCGCACGCTGTGGAGGTGCTGGTCAGAAGACCCCACAGCTAATCTTACAATTTTTTAATTTTATTTGGTTTTTGTTTCTTTGTTTGTTTACTAACAATAGTTTTTAAGAACAATGTTACTAACAATTGGGCCTAGTTGCCATCAATAAACAAATATTTAATTTAATTTAATTTAATTATTATAATTATATTGCGTTGACATTTTACTATTTTACTATTGTGATTTATGTGTTTTGTGAAATTTTATTTTGTGTAATATGGGTTTTGCCTGAATTAAATGAATTTTTTTTTTTTTTTTTTTTTTTTTGCCCGACCCGGGAGTCGAATCCAATACCTCACGTTCAGCAGTAGTGTTTGCGACCACTAGACCAACGAGGCAGAGGTAGAGAACATTTGTCAGTTTTTTTTCTTGACTTTCGTGCACTACATAGTCATGGGATCAATCTAAAAAAGAACCCTGTCGATCTTTTCTGTAACGTCTAGAAGACATAATTAATTACGTATTTTAGTCTATAGAGATTTAAATACCCTATGGTTTATTTATAGAAGCTGCAATAACCGCTTGCACGTAAGAATCAAAACAGCAAAAGTACAGTCTGTTCAAATCCTTTTTTCCGATTGATGTTGTTTCCCCTTACACGACATTTAATACCCTGTGGTTTATTTGAACAAGCTGCAATAACCGCTAGCAGCAATGATTGAAAACAGCAAAAGTACAGTCTATTCAAATCCTTGTTCCCAATTGATGTTTTTTCTAGTTACACATATATCAACTTTATAACTGTTGCACTGTTGATAAAGTCATACAAATTTTTGAAAATTTTATTCTAATTGAACTTATTTATCCCTTTAAAGATATTTTTTATCACATCTATTCAAAAAGACGTAGTTTAATCCTCGTAAACAGGGACCAAAATAGCGTTTTAATCCCTAGGGACTAAAAGTGATTTGAATTTAGAATGTGGAAATTGTTAGTAAAAGTTCTATTCACCAAAGAGATCGATCACGAACATTGTATGAATAAGTAACAGGCTGGCAAGAGAGAGAGATAGTGTGAATTTGATCAAAATTAAAATCCAAGATGGCGGATTCGTTTTTTTTTTTTCATCGTTTTCGACTGTGGTAAAGTCGATAGTGAGGTCAAAATTTAAATCCAAGATGGCGGACGCGAAAATTTTCAAATTTTTCGTCATGGGTATCGTTTTCGTAGTTTTTGACGGTGGTAAGCCGATAGTGAGGTCAATATGTAAATCCAAGATGGCGGACGCGAAAGTTTTCAAATTTTTCGTCATGGGTATCGTTTTCATATTTTTCGAGGGTGATAAAGCCGCTAGTGAGGTCAAAATTTAAATCCAAGATGGCGGATGCGAAAATTTAAAAAAAAATCGTCATGGGTATCGTTTTCATAGTTTTCGAGGGTGGTAAACCCGATAGTGAGGTCAAAATGTGAATCCAACATGGCGACTGCGATTTTTTTTTTTTTTTTTTTTTTTTTTTTTTTTTTTTTTTTTTTTTTTTTGTGTAAATCAGTGAGTAGGAAATTCGTTCCTGATGTAATGGGGGTCGGACCGCACACGTTTGTTTTCTCATAGAGGGTGATAAAAAGTAGAGTGTTCACCTCGGGAACAACACTATTTTAAGCTCGAGTGATGTACTTTGAATCCCTCGCTGCGCTCAGGATTCTACTTTAGAATCCCTCGCTACGCTCGGGATTCTACTCTAGAATCCTTCGCTCCGCTTTGGATTCAAAGAAACACTCTCGCCTTAAAAATAGTTGTTTGCTCCCTTAGTAAACAATCTACTATTTCATATTTGGAAACTAAGTTTCGAACGCAGATATGTTATATTCTTTCTTTCAACAGGAAAAAGACATCCACACAGAACAACGCGACATGGACCTAGCGAGACAGGCTAGCGACTGTCTATCAGTAGCACTCGACTCCGTGCTGTGTTCTACTCGCTTCTACGAAGACCACCAGGACATGAGCACCGACGAGGTGGAACTGCTCACCGCGCTACGGAACAGAGCTCACACGCTCATCAGGTGAGAGGGAGACAGATGATAGTATCTAGTACTACGTGCTAGAGGGAGATAGATGATTGTATACCTACAGGTTCTACGAATATCACCAGGACATGAGCACCGACGAGGTGGAACTACTCACCGCGCTACAGAACAGAGCACACACGCTCATCAGGTGAGAGGGAGACAGATGATAGTATCTAGTACTACGTGCCAGAGGGAGATAGATGATTGTATACCTACAGGTTCTACGAATATCACCAGGACATGAGCACCGACGAGGTGGAACTACTCACCGCGCTACGGAACAGAGCACACACGCTCATCAGGTGAGAGGGAGACAGATGATAGTATCTAGTACTACGTGCCAGAGGGAGATAGATGATTGTATACCTACAGGTTCTACGAATATCACCAGGACATGAGCACCGACGAGGTGGAACTACTCACCGCGCTACGGAACAGAGCACACACGCTCATCAGGTGAGAGGGAGACAGATGATAGTATCTAGTACTACGTGCTAGAGGGAGATGATAATAAATAGCTTCTACGAAGACCACCGACGAGGTGGAATTACTCACCTCTCTACGGAACAGAGCACACACGCTCATCAGGTGAGAGGGAGACGGATGATAGTATCTAGTAGTACGTGCTAGAGGGAGATGATAATAAATAGCTTCTACGAAGACCACCGACGAAGTGGAATTACTCACCTCTCTACGGAACAGAGCACACACGCTCATCAGGTGAGAGGGAGACAGATGATAGTATCTAGTACAATGTGCTAGAAGGAGATGATAGTAATAGCTTCTACGAAGACCACCAGGACATGAGCACCGACGAGATGGAACTGCTCACCGCTCTACGGAACAGAGCACACACGCTCATCAGGTGAGAGGGAGATAGATGATAGTGCACCTCTCATTTAGTAACGTGATAGAGGGAGATAGAAAGTGGTGTATGAAGTACGTCCTTTAAACGTCCTCTCTTGTATACTTTATTTTTTCGGTACGGTAGCTTCACTTCAGAATTGGAGTTTCCGAAATATCGATGTGATTTCGGGATTATTTCTAAGAAACGGTTTTCGTTAACGGTTTATGTTTAAGTGTCAAGAAGAAAGATTATTGGGTCTTCTCCTTTTTTCCGTGTGGTTTTAGTGACTAACCTGGTGACTAACTGACCGACTCTTTGACAATTCAAAAGTGCCTGTAAATGGTTTAATTGAAATAAATGCTTTGAGTTTGAGTTTGAGTTTGTCAGTTTTTATGCCACCCATGGGCTTCTGACTTGGCTTCACATGCCGTCGAGAAATATCTCTCAGGCATGCTGGTTTCCTCACCGTTTTTGAAGCAAGTGATAATTATACAATACGCGCATGAATGCGAGAGTCAGAAATGCGTGCCTTGGATTCGATCTCGAAACCTATGACTGCGGCCCGACGGTCCACAAGGTGGTCCACTAGCTAGGCTATCACTACTCTGCTCTGGTAAAGGCATTAGATAGGTTTTGATAAAAAAGCAACTTGATCTCAAGTTAAGAATGAATTTTCACTGAATCGAGCTTTACTTAGTAAAGAATGCTATCTATCGATGTAATAAAAAAGCTTAAAAAAAACAACAAAAAAAACACTACAAAGTGAAAAGCTTTGGTTTTGAATTTTCGTTTTTCGCCACCGACTTCCGACATGAAGTTATTTTTTTGTAGTGTCGTGTTTTTTTTGGGATTAGTTTTTATTTTTCACTTTTTAGTTGTGGTACCTACCCCACACAAATTCAAATACCTGCTATGTAAATAACAGTGACAGGAAGTTAACATCATGATATCATCCACATAGACTAAGTGGGAAAAAATCGTAAAATAGATAACCAAAAAAAAAAATTAAACACGCTACGAACATAAAACCTCCTCGTTTTTAGAAGTTGGTAAAAAAATCCATAAAGTATCTCTGAAAGCTACCACATAAAACCTCGATGGTTCACTGCCATGTTTCATTCATTCTATTAATTTCACTACTCTATACAAATAAAAAACAAAAATACAACATTTTCCCTGCATTTCCCATCACATACGCAAACACTCGAACTAGTTTTTTTCACATCAAAAATAATAAAAAACGTACCCTCCACCAAATTACAGGGGGAGGCGGGAAAGCATTAGACAAATTAGATTATGCTCTAGTAAATGGATACAGCGATCTTGAACTATGTTCGTGTATTAAAGAATGGTGGAGATACGTTTTTGTTATGGTGTTTTAGAAGAGCATTAGTTTTGAAGTGAATATTACCATGTTAAGAGCGTTCATTCTAATAGTTGGCATCGTTGCAAATAGTTGTCAAATATTTACCTGTTTTGATTAATTTGGCAATATTACTGTATGGAAATATGGAATGTCGCTAACTACAGTCTATATTTATATAAAAATGAATCCCTATTACCCTAGGTCACGGCATCACTAATCACAATTTCGCTAATTCTGTTTTTGTTGTCTGTTATTGTAGGTAGGTAGGTAGGTAGGGTAGGTAGATAGGTAGGTAGGTTGGTAAGCAGGTAGGTAGTTAGGGTAGGTAGGTAGGTAGATCGATCGGTAGGTGCGCCGTAGATTATCTAAGTTCTTAGTGCTACCCGTGCGAAGCCGGGGCGGGCAGCTAGTTACTTATAAATAGTGCACTGCATGTAGCAAGCCACGTCCTGTTAACAAGCATTTACCTACACATTTATTCACACATTTTTCACCTAAAACCCTCTCCCTGTCTAAAGTAATTCACAAAAGTTTTAATAAGTTTAAAAGCCGACGACACATCACAATAAGAACAATAAACCTGCGTTGACGAAGTCTGTTAAATGTTGGCGCCAACAAGCGAATCTGGGGCGCGTTTGTTGTATGTTTTAATTAAAAGCGATGGGTTTTGTATTGCTCCTGTTGATTTTATAATCGTTTTGAAGCTATTTTTTACACCTTCAAAATCGTTGTTGAAAATGGGTCTGTCATTGAAAGATACTGAAGAGCAGTGGTGGCCCAGTGGTAACGGCCGCTACTTACGAGTTGTAGGTCGTAGGTTCGAACCCTGACAGGCGCTTTACTTTGTGTAAGCAATGAAATATTACTACTGCTCTCAAATCGGTGAACGAAAACATCGTGAAGAAACCGGCATGTTTTAGAACCAAACATTCGAATACATGTGACATCTACCAACCCGCACTGGGCCCGCGTGCTGGATTACAGCCCACTTCCTCTTACAGAGAGGAGGCCTGTGTCCCAGCAGTGGAAACATTATAGGCTGATGATGATGATTGAAAGATACTAGGAACGCACCTGCCTACCTCTGGTATTCACAGATGTCCAATATGCGTTTTTAACCACCTAACCATGTAGAAGAGTCGTCTGATAATTTTCCATCTAATATTTGCATTTGTAAGCAAACTCTGCAGTTTGTGCTGAGTGTGTAGAACTGCTTGCAGTAGCATAGTTTTGCCCAGTTTATAATAGGCTGATTCATCACTACTGAATATCTAACTGGACTGCAGTTCTGCAGTTCGCAGATATTCAATTGTTTACTTGAGAACGTTGCGTTCATTCAACTAAGCATTGTTTACTTCTTCAGTCCTATCGATTCTTATAAAAAAGATCACGTCGTGGCAAGGTGGTACTGAGGCTTTCTGCTCAGTGTGCATACGTACGGCTATTGCATTAATACAAAAAAAAGTTAAAGTCATTTAATCAAATGAGACTGAGAATCCGCACTTTATGAATGTCAAAACTACATAAGATAAACGCCCGCCCTTCATCACTTCGTAGAGTCTGCAAATTCCCCACACCAACACATCTATCTGTTATATTTTTTTCGAACAACACTCACTGTTGTTATACTTCATCTAAATTAACACTCAATTATTTGTATTTTAGCATTTCATATCCTTTTTTATAACTTTACTTCTGTTCCGATTTTAATTAATTATTTAGCTCAATAATTAAGATATCAAAAATTTAAGTGTGAAACGACTTCCCTCGCTGACCATATACTGAATATCTCTCTACTCGTAACGACTATAAAAGCAATCGCGACACCTCCAAAAAAAAAAAAACTCAAGTTTCTACTAAAACACTCCCTTCTTCCAAACTTTAATTAAATACTACGTCATTTAATACACTTGACCTGTCCCTACACAACAGAACAGCGCACTGCCTTCCAACAATAGCGCATGGCACTCCATTGTGTCCATATGCGCCGCGAATTCACTTGCTTTCTCCATATTAAGTACTGTGACATAGAGTAGAGAATGTTGTAGATAATTGACAGAAAGGTATCTTGGTTTGTCTGTCATAGGAGTAGTTTTGTACATACTTCTTTGGTATTTTGATGAAGATATTTTGTAGTTGGTAAAAAATATTTGTCTTGATCTTTGTGTCTAAAATTTTATAAAACTCCGATTTTCAAATTAAAATTATAACATTGCTGGTCAAAATGAGTGTTCAGGTCTTATCCTCTCCTTGCTGGATTTTCGTGATCTGTTCATCTAAAAAAATGTCATATTCATTTGTTTTGTGTGTTGAATAAGTCTTAAGTTTTATAGCAAAAAATGAGATGAAATTATGGTGGTGGAATACATTCATCCAACATTTATAATCTGTTTAAAGATTATGAAAACCCAAGGGAAGACATCAGCTGGTCTTCACAAACAACCACAGATCATATCAGATCACCAACATAATTAAATTAGACTAAAATTACTGCCACGTGCACTCTGTCATATCACCCTACTCTGTGGCGCTAGGGTGCTACATCGATACACGGTAGAGATTATAGACCATTATCGATTTAATCTGATACCGGCAAAATTATAGTGTTAGTTCAGGTTGCATTAGAAATAAATGCTGTTGTAACTTGATGGAAATTTGGTCGAAACAACTTGCAGTATAATTTTTGAAGGGAAAAGTTCTTTAGGCGCGTTGAGCACTTTTTAGGTGAACGAAAATCATGGAACTCGCGTCATCGTCACCTAACGCTCGAACGAAAGACATCAATGCGAGAATCAAAAAGTTACTTAGTTTTCACTTCTATCGGCAGTCCCCAAAGACGATTTTTTTTTGGTGGTGACTGTCTTTCAAATAAATCTTAAAGTTGCTTGTATTTGTATTACTAACGGAAAGACATCACTACAGAAATAACCACAGCTGATATAAGATTATCAGATCAACAAAATAATTAAATTAAACTAAAATTACCGCCACGTGCACTCTGTCACGTCACCCTACTCTGTGGCGCTAGGGTGCGACATCGATACTCGGTAGATTACAGACGATTATCGATTCAATCGGATACCGGGACTGTTAGGGTTGTAAGATGTAATAAATTAGCGGTGTTTGTTGCCATATGTGAGGATTGATAACGTTTGTTTGGTGTGTTGTTATCTTGTTGTGTTTTCTTTGGGATGAACTGTCTTTGTCAGTTAGGTACAGCAAGTTAGGCATGATTTTTTTTAAAGACAAAATCAGTGTAAAATTCTGTGCAAGATGAAATGATTACCTAATTGAAAACTAGGTTTTTAGTTTTCTAAGAAGGTAATTAAGACCGCTGTAATAATATGTTGAGCCAAGGATTTGAGCATGTAAGATTTGGACTATCATAGAAATAATCGACCCAGGATAATGCGACGATTAAAATGAATGAAAAATTGTTCTAGACATTGTATTGTGTATTTTGGTAATACTAATGTTTACATGCTTGAAATGATGTCTCATATTTTCCCTTTAATTTCCTTACATCATCATCATTTGACCCGAAAGACGTCCACTGCTGGACATAGGCCTCCCCCAAGCACCGCCACTTCGACAGGTTCTGAGCTTCCCGCATCCAACTGATTCCTGCAGCCTTCACCAGGTCATCGGTCCACCTTGTGGGGCCTTCCAAAGTTACGTCTTCCGGTACGCGGTCGCCACTCCAGAATATTTCGGCCCCATCGGCTATCTGTTCTGCGAGCAATGTGCCCTGCCCATTGTCACTTAAGTTTGGCAATTCTTCAGGCTATGTCGGTTATCTTGGTTCTTCTACGGATCTCTTCATTTCTGATTCGATCACGTAGGGAAACTCCAAGCATACCTCTCCATTGCCATTTGCGTGACTTTCAGTCTTACATGATTTTAACAAACCCTCCTAGAGCCATTGGGCTAAGTAACTTACTTCAAAGAAACACTACCCCTAAACACCAACTTACCCCATACTTACACCACACCTACCATTGCCAGCCCTATATAAAAGGGTTTCCTCGTTCAATCAAAGGGCTACTCGTTACGAGTATCGAGAACCATTATGAGTGAACAGAATCGAATTAAACTCTTCAGAGTACTCGATAACGTTGTTATGTTCTTCATTGGAATGCTGAGATTTTGATGTGATGCTGATGGTGCCTTTTCGATTTCTAAAGAACTGGAAATTGGTGTACTTTTGGGTATATTGATTTATTATTTATTTATTTATTAAAACTTTATGCACAAGTAAAAAATACTGTACAAAGGCGGACTTAATGCCTGAGGCATTTTCTACCAGTCAACCTTAGGGATTGTGATTTGTATTGTGTTTCTAGTATTTTTTTAAGTACTAAAATTAAAAGCTGTACTATATAAGTATCCTTTTAGTTCAGGGACTCGTGTTTCATTGGCGTAGCGACGATTGATGGCGACAATACTTAAGAGGGCCCTTCCCGGTCCGTCTATCGGCAACGCGAGCATGGTCGAAAAGCATGCTGTTTCATCGAGCGCAAGTGAGAACTGCTAACGAGCGAGTGAGAACGCGATAACATTGTACGAAGAATAGTGTGTAAAGATTTGTTTCAGGCCATACGTGTTTTTGAGTAAGCCTTACAAGTTTGTGAAATAAATGTTTGTTATTTAGAATCTTCATTACAAGTGCAAGGTTTCTAGGAAGATGTTTTTTTTACTTTTCCAATTCATGAGTACATCATGACCGGCCAAAGTTCAGGTAAAATTTCTGCAAAAAAGCTGATTTTTGGAGGCTTATACTGAATTTATTTCTAATTTATTTTATTTTTTGTTCTCCTAGAAACCTAGATATTGTGCACAAGATACATATTACATAAAAAAATTCAAAGAAAGGTGTGATACTACGCCATGATCACGTACGAGCGTTTGTATGAACAGTATGGCGGGTTGGCCGGCCTTAAGGGCCTTCGTCATATCCTAAGCCTTTTTTACTAGTTCCTATGTCGCAGTGCTGGGCCGCCATACTCTCTCTGTCCAGAGCTGCCAAAGACCAATCTTTGTTTGCTACACAAGTTGCTATCTGGCTAATCTTGTCAAAAGTTTAAAGTGATTAAGACCTCATTTTTTATGGCAAATATATTTTATTGAATGTTTTGTGTTGAGTAATGTAAAATATTTGCATACTATTGTGTAGAATCAAGTTTTTTTTCTAACTGAACAGACAGCTGTGCTGCTGGGGAGTTTGTTGCGCCACTTCTTCTCTTCAGCAAAAGTACTAGGAAGTGGTGAAGGACGGGCGTTTTTGGGGGACTGTCTTATGTAATTTTGACGTTCGAAAAGTGCTGAATCTCAGCCTAGTTTGAATAAATGATTTATTTTAATTTTGAATTTGAAAGATTCAGTTGGACCTTTAATGGGCATTTCAAGTGCTGGACAAAATAAACTCCAAGTCTTGCCAACACTCGATATTTCACCTTAAGATCGGATATTCAAAAGAATTATTACTGTCTTTAGACTCACACACTCAATACTAATAACATTTTGACCCAATTATATCAAACTTAACATTCAATTAACTAACGTAACGACTAAATTCAAAAGCCAAGGCTAAACCACTCATTATAATTACTCCCCAAATTAATTTGACGACAGTTTGCAAAGAGAACGCGCTTCAATCTGGCGATCTGCCAATAAGCTGCTTTGTAATTAGACAGCATGTCGCCTGCGACCAATCACTGAGCTCCGCCCACCAATTGGTATTAAAAAGTCGCCTTGTTAAGTAAATGAAACCAGCCCCGTACCCTGTGGTGTCAGGATGTGGGGGTTGTGATAGCGAGTTGTTGAGCGGAGCGGGAAGCTGTTTGATTGAATAGTTTATCTTTTTTAAGCCATACAGTGGTTAGGATTTTGCTTGTCTACAGCGGTATGTATATGCACATACCGCTGTAGACAAGCAAAATCCTACTCAATCTGTCTATATTTTGCCGACTCAGCATAATGCTGCGACCCTATGTGAGATGACGTGATGGCGTCGACCGGAATCGGACCGTATTTGTTGCCGTGAACAGTTCATCTTTTATCGGCAAATAGGTCCTAGGCTTTTTTTGCTGTACATGTGCATCTTTGGAGATTCAATCTGTATAACTCTTGCAGATTGTTAGTCTCTCATGGATGATCATCTGAATTGGATCAGCCTTTCTTACTCGTATATGCCTTCTCATTAGGCTCTATCCTTTTAGCTGTTGGTCTAAAACAAATGTTGTCAATCTGATTGAAATTGCGTTGACCTACAAATATCTATAACTTATTGTATTAAAATTGTTTCGCTTTTCTTCAACTCCTTTTCCATTTCGTACTTTTTAAAATGAAGGTGTCAGTAAACTACAAATGGGCATTAGGTATATTGCTCTTATTATAAAATATCCCAGAAATAACTGTCGCTTGCATTGTGACCTCGCCCTCTGTCCTATAATTTCACAGGGACATTTTTAATTTATTAAAACGGAGCCCGATGAGTATTTGATATTCAAAGTCAATATTTATTTTTTATTAGCGTCCATTCTGTTTGCATCTGGACGTCGAGTGTTTGTGGTAGGTGATTGTTTTCGTGTAATATGTGAGGTGCTTATGTGCTCCTAGTATTGAAGACGAATTTAGTTGATTAGTTAACTGGCCTTCCATATACTACCTTATTTTATTACTATCTTATTACCGAAATGGTGTATGTCTTGTCGTCTAGCTTCTTTGACATGAAATTGACAAGGATTGATAGGAGGTATTTCTATTTATAAAGTGTTTGTAAATTATTTTTTGGGGTCGAGCGTGCAAGGTAGCAAGCCTTGTTAGTAAAATTATGTATAAATGACACGTATTTTCGGTGGATTCCAGAACAAGCTAGAAAAATACAAGATTAATTGTCAAAATGGCAGATGCTTAACTAAACTGGATGCTTGTTTTAATTTGGCCAAATAACTAGTACAGTTTGAGCTGCTACCAAACAAATAATAACATTACAAGTAAGTTCACCTTTTTTATACATTTTTAATTTTAAATGTTTTTTGTAAAAATATTTAAAATTCTAAACAATATGTACGCAGATGTAATAAAGGAAATAATAATAAGGGGTTGTCCTTGGGTGCACTTGCATAGTGCATACATCATGTAAAATTGTCTAAGAGGCCTCTGCGAGTTGGCTTCGGCCCCTCGTACGCCTTCTAAAGGTCTCTCCTTCTGGGATCTCAGGGTCCCGAGATATTTCAGACATTTTTAAAATAATAATAATATATTAGTTTAGTACATCTAAATTAGCTAAGCCTTTAGGCCGAGGTTGGCTTTTAGTCTAATCTTTCTCACAATCCATCCCTCTTTTCATAAACATTACCACTTCACTTTTCATATTGACTCCCAATCTCTTTGAACACTACCTCCTACAGAACATCTGCAAATGACCCAGCCATCCAACTGTCACATCCTACAGCTCAATACTGGGAACAATATTTATTCAATAACGCGAAGGGGTGCAGGGGTGCTCACTGCTCAACGTTGGGGTCGCATTCAATTTGTGTGTTGTCAATGATGCGCGCTCGATTTAATGGCAGGTGACGTTTATAGTTTGTGTTTGTGCCCCCTGGTTTGTAATGGATGGGTAGTTGGTAGTAAGCGCATTTGGACTATAATCATAGGTTTTAGTATTGATGTTTTGATTTGGTTTTGTTCTTAGTAATTTTTGTTGCATTTTTTGGTATTAGAAAGGAGAATGTCGCAAGTCGCTGCGTTTTGTGGGTCCCTTCTTTTTTTTTCACTTCTTTCGTACGTTTCCTTTCTTTTATTTGCCGAATTTTTTCTTTATTTTAGTATCTTTTTCTTTCTTTTATTTCCTTTCTTTTTTCTTTCTTTCTCTTTTTTTTTCTTCACCGCTTCGCTGTCAATATGACCTTGCCTTACCGTAGCACTACATACAAATGTTACATCTGTATCACTCCGGGTTTGTTCAACATTATTATCTCTGCCCATTGTTCATATGACACATACTGCAATTCAAATTGCATTACCTTTGTTTCCTTAAAAGTGTGTGACGCTAGTTTTTTAGCTGTTATTCTTTATGTTCCATACTTTCGTTTCTTTTCTTTCTTTATTTATTTCTCTTCTTTGTCTCTGTTTACATCTGTAATCTTTCTTAATACTTTTTATTATTTGCGTTTTATTTCTTTATCGCTTCGCTATCAGTGGCAACTTTCCCTACAGTAGCACTGTAGCACTACATACAACCGTTACATCTGTATCGCTCCGTGTTTGTTCAACATTATTATCTGTGTCCATTGTCCGTATGTCACATACTGTCTATTAAACTGTAGTTCTGATGGGCAGAGGGTTGTTTTACATGTACCGTGTTTTTGAATACGTTTTGTAATTTTTGATGGATTGTTTCTCAATGTGAGGGAGCTGTTTTGATCATCACGCCTGTGCTTCTCGAGGTTAGGCAGAGTTTTACCTATAGTACAACCACATGAAAATGAAAAATACAATTTCAAAATAGGTACTGGCTTTTTTTTTAAACGAAACAATACGGCACTTACTTTCATTCGCTGTCCCAGCTCCGACGCATCCTTTGCTATTAACTTACTATCTGTGTCAGTTTTCTTCCCAAAAAAATATTACCAGTCTGAGATTATCCACTTGACTTGCTAGGCAAAGACCTGTCTTGAACAGGGAAGTAACGAAAATCGATCACCACGCTACTTATGAAGTTGCCATTTTAAAATCTTTACTAAAGACCTACGTTTTTATAATACATTTTTACTCTATATACCTATTGCAAAATAAATAATGATTCTGATTATGCTGAAGCATGAGATAACCGCCTCTGTAGTGTAGTGGTAAGACCACCTGTCTCAGACCCCGTTCGATTCCCAGAGAGGCCAATATTTTCTGCTCGATTTGGTTAGTGGTAGGGCTTGTTCTAAGACCGCCTGACTAGTTACCACCATCTTATCTAAGTCTGTCGCCATAACAACAATGTTAACTGCATTGTTGTGCGGCAATTAGGGGTAAGATATCCTCCTGTGGCAACACTACAGCTAACAGCTGATTTGAATTTGCTCTTGTAATTTTATTATTAAATATTCAATTAATTTGTTTTTAAGGCCTATTTCCAATTACTCATCAAGTAATTAGGCTAATAATGTGTATTTTGTATTAGTTTCACTTATCAAGTGCAAAGTGTAAATATTTCAATTAAATCGGTGACAGTTACCGGCACAAGTGAATTTTTGCATTGTCATCTTGGTAATATCAGGTACAATTCTTTATATTTTACTTGCTATTCGTTTGTTTACGTACTATAATTTCACCAGCAATTAGATAGTTCATTTTTAATAAGGCTTCTTATTGATGCCAATGACCTTTAAAAGTAAACATAACCTTAGTTTGGTTTGGTGACAGAACTTCCTTATTTACATCTAAATTTCATTTTTCCTTTTAAACTAATCATCTCTTAAACTACTGCCACAACTATCTTCTCTTTTCCTATTTCTTGTCGCTTCCTTACCTATTAAGTTATAATCATGATTATGACTCGCAGCGCCCGTGCTCGCCTCGAAGAGTCCAAACTCAGTCAGGCTTTGAGCGAACTAAAGGCTTCAAAGGAGTCCTGTGACCAACTGAATAAGGAAATAGATGACAATGAAAAGGTGCTCTTTGATGCCCATGAAAAGAATAGGAAGTTGAAAATTGAAATGGCTCAGATATATAATCAATTCACTGATGCCATAGAAGAAAGGGACAGACTTCAACTTGTTGTGGACGGGTTCAGCCAGTGTAGCATAGAGTATGAACAAGCTCTTAGTCACAAACATTTATTACAACAACAGCTACATGAGGCACAAAGTCAAATAACAGAACTTCAGACTACAAACCATAACATCACCGCCTCGCTGAATCAAAGTCTGTTCAATGAGTTGATGCCTATTGCCCCGTCAATGGTTTCTGCCCTAAACCCCTCTCACATTATTGATTTAACAGCGGATGAGGATTCAAAGTCATGTAATTCAGTGAGGGTAGTCACCAGTAAAAATAAACTTAAAAAATACATTAAAATTAATAAATACATTGTTAGAACACAAAAGATGATTAAAAGACAAAAGTTCTTTATTAAAAATGTTAAACTTAATAGAGAAAGGCTAAATTTGCTTAAACAATTAGATATGTATTCTTTTAATTTGGAACAAAGTACTAGGAGGTACAACATTGACACAGAGTACTTGCAATCTGAACTTGACCATTTACAGGAGAAACTTAGTTCAATGACTAACAAATATAATACCTCTGAACATCTAATGAGGGAATATGTGTTGGCAATGAATGAGCTGGTAAACTCACAAACAAACAACTGTGAGCAGTGTCAAACACCATCCAATGTACTTACACCGGACCATTCATTGACAACATGCAATACCACCTTACCGCAGTCCTGTGTTGATTTGATATTTCCTGCTATCAATTGTTCAAATAAACAATTGAAAAAAATTGGAAAAAATGATGTAGTATTATTCTGCGATGAGATTGGAAAGGACTTAGGCAACTTGTTAACAGATGAATATCCAGGTCACTCCATACTAAATTACTGTATGCCTGGTTGTTCTTTATTTCATATTATGAAAGAAATTATTAAATGTAACTTTAATCAGGACACTACATTATTAATTTTTATGGGTAATAGGGGAAGTATGAACAAAGGAGAACTGCTCCAATATTATAGAACGTTGTGTAATCTTAGTTTAAGAAAAATTGTGTTGTTTACATTCCCTTATAGTAACAGTTTGCCACAGGAAGAGAATAACTTAAGATTTGAATTAAATATGACATTGCATAATTGGACATTCAATAATAATCTGTTCCATCTAGTTGATACTAACAATTATGTTGGTAAAAATCTGTATTTGACAAGAGATAGACATAATATTGTTATGTACTATCTTTCAAACTACTGCAAAAGACAGATAGCTGTGTCGCTATCATATTTTTTTTCTATTACAGCCAAAAATTTGGCTAAACAACTTGCTTCTTTTGAGCAATGCAATGACATTTTTAATAATTCTGCCAATCTTTTGGCAACAAATACTGACATTAATTATAATTTAAATTAGAAATAAGGACAATAGAGGAAACCTCTTGCTCAATAAATGAAGAAAATTTAAATACTGGTTTAAATCATAAGAAGGTTTCAAAAAGTTCTTTAATATCTCACCCATCAAATTGTAGTAATCTAAATAAATGTAATAATAATATTCTAAAAATAGTTCATCAAAATATACAGGGTGTGTTAGGTAAGGAATTAGAATTGGAGCTGTTCATGAACTGTAGTTATGTTGATATCCTATGTGTAACTGAACATTGGTTAAAAGTCCACCAGTTCATGTTCTGCTTTAACAACCACCAGGTTGCCAGCTCGTTCAGCAGAGTTAATATGATACGTGGTGGCTCTCTAATAATTGTTCGCAACAATATGAAGTTTAAAGAACGTAAGGATATTGTGAGCCTCTCTGTTGAGCGAGTTATTGAAATTGCTTGCATTGAGCTTGAGCAGTTCATTGTATTGAGCGTGTACAGGCCCCCATGTGCTTCATATGATATATTTGAGAAATATATGGAAGAAGTATTGTTAAAGACTTGTAACAGTAATAAAACAGTTGTTGTCTGTGGAGATTTCAACATTAATATATTGGAAAAATCTGCTGTAGTAAATAAATTCATAAGTTTATTAAAGTCTTATAATTTGTACAATACATTCTTTGAGCCGACTAGAATAACTGCCACTAGTGCTACCTGTATTGACAATATTTTTACTAACTTAAAACCTTCATGCCATTTAATTATAAATGAGTTGGACTCTGATCACTGTGGCCAGTTAGTCACTTTCCCTCAGAAAACAATCAGAGCTCAAAGAAAACTTGTGAGTTTTGTTCCTGTAAATAAAAGTCGCTTGGGACAATTTAAAAATAATTTAATGGAAAAACTACCGGGTTTGCCTTATCATAACGACCCGGATCAAGATTATGCTTCCCTATTTAACGTCATCAATTGTGAGTTTAGGAAGGTTTTCACCTCAAAAACATTGCCTGTTTGTGACCGCGTTATATTTAGTGATTGGGCAACACCAGGTATTTATAAAAGTAGGCAGAGGTTATTTGAATTGTATCATGAAAAAACATATAACCATGATGAAACTTTCAAAGAGTTTGTTAAGAATTATTCTAAAACTTTTAAAAGAGCCTGTTCCTCAGCAAAAGCCATACATATTAAAAATAAAATAAAATCTTCTGGAAATAAAATTAAAACAACTTGGAATATTATTAATTCAGAAACGGGAAGAACGACAGTACGGAATCGTGACTTCCATCTAAAAATCAATGATGTAGATATTAAGACGGACGTGGAGGTGGCAACTGAGTTTGAAAATTTCTTCACTAATATTCCCATTTTAACAACCAAAACTCTGTCATCGTCGTCCTCCACTTCTGCTTACTCAATACTTAAAGAATGTGTACCAGAATGTGACAAGACTTTTGAATTCACAATTATTACTGCTAAAGACATAATAGAATCTTTTAAAAATCTTGATGTAAAAAAAACTGCTGACCTTTGGGGATTATCAGTACATACCATGTCTTCAATAATTGATGTTATTTCACCCTTTTTAGCAATCGTTTTTAACTCTTGTATTGCATCTGGTGTATTTCCTGATTTGATGAAACTTAGCAAAGTGATTCCACTGTTCAAATCTGGCAGCACAACTGATCCCACAAACTTTCGGCCTATTTCGATATTACCTACTTTGAGCAAAATCTTTGAAAAATTAATTTTAAACCAAATGTTAGGACATTTCAATGCACATCATTTACTGCATCTGAAACAGTTTGGCTTTACAAAGGGTCGTTCAACTACAGACGCGGGCGTGGAATTACTGAAGAGCATATTCGAGGCCTGGGAGGAGTCGCAAGATGCTCTTGGCATTTTCTGTGACTTGTCCAAGGCCTTCGATTGCGTACATCATGATACACTCATCAGGAAACTGCACCACTATGGTATGAGGGACAAGGCTCTTGACCTTCTGACTTCTTATTTGAACAACAGAATTCAGAGGGTCGATGTTAATGGCAAGAGATCTGCAGGATCCGCGGTCACCATGGGCGTTCCGCAGGGTTCAATTCTAGGTCCTTTCTTATTTCTAATTTATATTAATGACTTACCTTACCACATAAGGGATAATCACAAGATCGTATTATTCGCAGATGATACATCCCTCATTTTTAAAATCAAACGTCAGTTAGTCAACTTTGAACAAGTTAACGATGCACTCTCTAAAGTTGTGCATTGGTTTAATGTAAATAATCTTCTCCTGAACGAAAAAAAGACTAAACTCATTAAATTTTCAACGCCAAATGTCAGGCAACTAACTACCAATGTTCAAGTTAACGGAATAGAGTTGAACCCTGTTGAGTCAACAGTTTTTCTTGGAATAACTATTGACGGTAGATTACAATGGGGCCCACACATAGAAAAATTGTCAGGAAGGCTAAGTTCGGCCGCCTATGCTGTTAAAAAAATTAGACAGATAACTGACGTAGATACAGCCAGAATTGTTTATTTTAGTTATTTTCATAGTCTGATGTCTTATGGGATTCTTCTCTGGGGAACCTGTGCGGACATTAATTCTATCTTTGTTCTACAGAAAAGGGCTGTCCGAGCCATTTACAACCTAGGTCCAAGAGAGTCCCTTCGAGAGAAATTCAGAGAAATAAATATTCTCAAACTCAAACTCAAACTCAAAGCATTTATTTCAATTAAACCATTTACAGGCACTTTTGAATTGTCAAAGAGTCGGTCAGTTAGTCAGAAAGTTGAAGCTAGTCGCCCATTCCAAAAAGTAGATCTCTGTGGAGAAGAACGGGCAAGAAACTCCCAGGACACTCTTTTAAATAAAGACATTACAAAATCCTGGGTACATTATTCTTGTTGCTTCTATATGTGAGAACAATGTGAAAAAAAGAAATAGAGACAATTCAAAGTATAAGATTTAAAATAAGCCTTGGCAGAAAAGAGATGACCAGTCTCAACCGACGGCGCCCGTTCACGAACATGACGCGTGGATCAGCACCATCCAGCTCAACCATTTTGTAGGGAACCGAATGATCCAACACACTCGCCACCATCGGCGAGACATTTAAGTAAGCATGACAAAGTCTCAACTGCCATGCTCTTTCAAGTCAACATAAAACATAATATAATAACAGAATAAACAGCCCCATGGTACTCACATTTACAAAAACTGAAAAAATGCTTCTAAATTATACAAAACTATAGTTTGCAATGTATTATACTATCAAAAAGAAAGATAATCATTATCAAATATTGGAATATTCAACAATAAAAAATTGGTTAATTAAAAATAAAAATAAAATAAACATGTTGTTCGTAATGTCAGAAAAACAATATAAATAAAAATAAAAAAATAAGAAAATAAGAAAAGGGGTAGCAACTCTTCCAAATACAATAATTTCAACTAGTGAGCCCAAGTGGCTGTGGAGCAGGACCAGCATTAAGCCAAGCATTTTTATCTACGATATAATCATCTAACTTATAATATGCTTGTCTACATAGTGTGCGTTTAATGCATGTTTTAAATTTCTTCTCATTAAGTTGAAGAATATCGAGTGGTATTTTATTATAACATTTTACACAGTACCCCATAAAAGAAGTGTGTACTTTAGACAATCTAAAACGTGGTTGATCTAATTTGTTCCTATTTCTAGTGTTAAAATTATGCCTGTCACTTATCTTACGAAAAAGATGTAGATTTTTTCGAACATACATAATGTTTTCATATATATACTGACAAGGTACCGTCATGATGTTAATTTTCTTAAACAGTTCCCTTAGAGATTCGCGTCTGCGGAGGTTGTAGATGGCTCTGACAGCCCTCTTTTGCAGAATAAAGACAGACTCAATATCTGCAGCCCGTCCCCACAGCAAAATACCGTAAGACATGATGCTATGAAAGTAACTAAAATAGACCAGTCTCGCGGTATCCACGTCTGTTAGTTGGCGGATTTTCCAAACAGCGTAAGCGGCTGAACTTAGCCGCCCTGCAAGTGATGTTAAGTGAGGACCCCACTGTAGTTTTGAGTCAAGCGTGATCCCTAGGAAAACCGTCTTTTCGACGAATTCTAGTGTCTCCTTATTCAATACAACGTGACATTCACTACTTCTAACATTCGGTAACGCGAATCTTATGCATTTAGTTTTCTTCTCATTTAATACCAAATTATTTTCAGTAAACCAGTTATGGACCTTAAGCATAGCGTTATTTACGTCGTCAAGCTCCTGTGCATGTCTGTTAACTTTAAAAATAAGTGATGTGTCATCAGCAAATAACACCATTTGTGGTCGGTTTTGCAGTAAATGAGGTAAATCATTTATATATACTAAAAAGAGGAATGGACCCAATATCGAGCCCTGTGGTACACCCATTTTGACTTTTAAACCCAATGAATTTACACCGTTTATTTGAACTTGCTGCAGTCTATCATTCAAATATGATTTTATTAAGCTAAGCGCAAGTTTACCCAATCCGTAATGCTCAAGTTTTAAGAGCAGTGTTTCGTGATTCACGCAATCAAATGCCTTTCTTCTGACTTCCAATTCTGACTGTAGCCTCACAATATATTTTTGAAAACCTATTGTATGTACACAAAAATATATCAAATTTTAAGAAAATGTCCGATATTCATAGTTTAAATACCAGGAACAAACACAACCTTGCTGTACATCGCACACGTCTCCATAGAGTAGGCAACTCGTTCATGGGTCAATGTATACGCTTTTACAACAAACTTCCCATTGACATTCGAAACTTACCTATTAAACGATTTAAAAGCTGTATTAAAACCAAACTTTGTAAAAAAGGGTACTATAAAATTTCAGATTATTTAGAAGATAAAAAAGCTTGGGATTGAGCTGCTCGCTCTGCTAAGCCTTGTGATAAAACCATAATACTTGAAATTTAAATTATTACTTATAAACATCAAAATAAACCAGATTTATATTCACATTGACATTATTTAAAATTATATACAAAATGACATGATTACTTTGTAAAGTATTAAATTATTTTTAATTATTGTGAATGTGAGGACTATGTGGGTTTTTTTTCCTCTTTAAATTTTATTTCTCAGGTAGTTTTAATGATGGTCTGGCAGTTTGAGTAGTTGATGCGGCCTACCCAAATGTCCTTTCTTTGGTATTGTTCGTCGATTTGAGCTCCTTAAGTTCTGAGTTGAGCTCCACGATTACTGACAAATGCTTGCACTGACTGGACAGGTCCACTCAAATCTGTGTGGTTCTTTCCTCAAAAGACCATTTCAGACACTAATCTACATGGTTCTCATATGGCTTGACCAAGATTATGTCTGGACTTTAAAAGAGACTGTGACCTCTGAGTTTGTTTCGGCCTTTCTTCTCAGAGTAGTCAGTTAGGAAACGCCGACCTCATCTAGCTTATTTTAAACATTTTTTTTAATATGACGTGTAAAAGTGATTCCGATATCCTATTTACAGAATAAACAATTTCATTTCATTTCATTTCATTTCATTTCATTTCATTTCATTTCATTTAAGATAAGCAGTTCCTCTGTGGTTGAGGATTCCGGGTGAATCTCGCTTCCGCCTTCGGCTTGATCATTACTTACCATCAGGTGAGATGAACGCCTAGAGCTTCCCCGTTGTGGTAAAAAAAAGAAGATAAAGATCCTTTAAAGAACGACATGGTCACATGTGTTTTTCCTTGATAAATATCCCAACAATTACGGTTACTCCATCATAAAAAGCACCTCCTATTATCAATAACCATTTCGGTAACCCACAAAATAATTACCGCATCATATCTCACATAACTTAATACAATTATACAAATTCACATAATTTTCTGACACGTGCCCGACCAATAACTAAAATTATTCGCTACTATCGTTTATATTCCCCCTTTTAAAAGCAATATCAACCATATCTCTTAGAACATAGAGGTCTTCTGAATGTTAAATGTCAAACTTGTCTAAATGCAGTTGCAACCACATTTAAATCCAGCAAAATCAACCTTATTTCGCCAGTCTTACAGTTCTTGTTAAATTAAAATAAAAAATTGTGTAGAATGCATCGGCACGTGTTTCGGTGACAATGTTTGCTCTAGGGATTGGACCGGGAATCGAACCTGTGACCCAAGAGGATAGGCACGCGACTGATGTAGTGTGTGACCGTTATGCTAGTATGTCTTTATTATAAAGAAGAAGGGTAGGTTTTTGTGAATGCTCTGGGATTGGCAGAAAAAGTTTAGTAACGGTTTTGTCATGATTTATTACCATGACGAGGATGTAACGGTTTTCAGACTGCATTTAAAAACATTCCAACAAGATCAAAGAGTTGTTTTGAAAAGTGCTCCTACCATACATACCTTCATTATTCTGCCTTCAAACACCATTTCCAAGGTCAAATTGAAGTAGACATTTCGGCGCGGCATAATAATATGATCTTTTTTGTGCAAGCAAAACAGATACATATTTCGATTACAATACTATGCTCCATGCTGGGGTTACATTTTTATTATTATCATTTTCGTTTATTTCATTATTTACTTACATATAAATTATATTTTAAAATATTAGAATATTAAAAAAAAGTAGCCCACCGGTATCGGAAATTGGGTCCAAGCAGCGGTCAGGGCTCCAGAGAGAGGAACCAATGCGAGTCGTTTCCAGAAGTACCGCTTTCTAAATCAAGCCCTTGATTAAGCTGCCCAACGAGAGACTACTCTCCTGAGTAGCCTCAACCAACTCCTATTGGTCGAGGCTCTTGGCTATTATTATAATCATTTTTAGCCTTCTTTAATAACCCACTACAGGATCTCAATTAGCTTCCCTTATACGACATGCTCCCTTTATTGAAACTATAGGATAAACCTTTTTTCGGGTTTATTCGACAGTTTCAATAAGGGACAAGCCCTTATTGAAACTGTCGAATAAACCCGAAACACAAAACTGCGGTGCAACGTCGCATCGCAAAAATCAGCGTCGGTTCCCCAAAGAATCCGTAAGATTTTCTTCCGAAGCTCCTGCGTTGCGAATTCGCATCACGCTGTTTCGCAGTTTTGTGTATGGTCACCAAAAGAGTTAAGTATCCAGTTTTGTAGTGCACTCCAGTACAAAACTGGATTCTTAACTCTTTTGGTGACTGTACAAGCCATAAGCCATCGAACTATCTTGCCTAGAATTTTATTAATGCGCCTACAAAAGAAACTAACATTCACATATTCCAACATATTTTTAACACCCTCGTATAAAAACACCGACCACTTTCACTTGATTAAGCTTTTGATCCTAATAAAATAAATGTCGTTGTGACGCCATATGCGCAAGCGTCGCCCGTGAAATTAAATCAAAACATCGGATGAAAGAAGTGCGTTCATTATCGTCGGTACATTGCGCTGCGCCCTTTAATTGAACTTGATGTTCATGGAGCTAGTCT
The DNA here is from genome assembly GCA_948150665.1 of Conistra vaccinii. NCBI lineage: Eukaryota > Metazoa > Arthropoda > Insecta > Lepidoptera > Noctuidae > Conistra > Conistra vaccinii. Next base: position 18,128,005 of record OX411339.1, read on the forward strand.
TTATACCAATTTTGGGGTACACAGAACCAAAAACTAGTAAGATAAGATAAGATAAGATAAGATTTTTATTTGCTTAAACATGTGTGTGTACATACATAGAAAGTGCATACAAGATGTTATATTAAATTAGGTGCAAACATGTAGGTGTAACATGTGGTAGTAACTTCTATCATCGCTGTGATGGTACAAAAACTCTTATTTTATCATGGCAATGATAACCTAGTGGTGGGACCGTCGAACTGCCAAGTCATAGGTCACGAGTTCGAACCCAAGGCACGCACCTCTGACTTTTTGGATTCATAAGCGTATTGTATAATTATCACTTGCTTAAAAAACGGTGAGGAAACCGGTGCCTGAGAGATATTTCTCGACGGCATGTGAAATCAAATCAGGGGCCCATGGACAGCTTTTAAAAACTCTGACACCAGGTTAGTCACTAACCGCTCGAAAAGAAGATGACAATGATTTGTAACTCATACTCAAAAGCTCTAGCGTTGCCAAAGAATATCGTGTTACTCAGTGACTGGGTTGTGGAGGTCAAATAGGCAGTCGTTGCATGTAAAATACTGGGCATTCAGTTGCGTCCAGTACCCTAATTACGTAATGCACGATCAATTTTAAATTGAAACCAATTGAAAAAGATTGCCAGTCCATTGCTTCATAAGTTCGACAAAAAAAATTGAGCAGATTTTTTTTGTCGAACTTATGAAGCAATGGACTGGCAATCTTTTTCAATTGGTTTCAATTTAAAATTGATCGTGCATTGCGTAATTGGGGGGCAGTATAGTTGGAAAAGGCAAGGCAGAGAATAGATCCAAAATAGAGCAAAACGTGTGACAACTCATCAAATCTTTCGTAAAACTAACCTTAAACTCTGAGTTGAGCTGTACGATTACTGACAAATGCGTGCACTGACTGAACAGGTCCACTCAATCTGTGTGGTTCTTTCCTCAAAAGACTATTTCAGACACCAATCTACATGGTCTTCACATGATCTGACCAAGATTATGTCTGGACTTTAAAAGAGACTGTGACCTATGAGTTGGTTTCGGTCTTTCTTCTCAGAGTAGTCAGATCGGAATCACCGACCTCATCTACACACATCAAAAGTGTCTAGGGATCAACATATATTTTTGCAATAACTTTTCTCCTGATTGATATTAATTAAAATTTTCTTTAAGGATTCATCAAATAAAGTGTTTTCGTTTGTCACAGTAACGATAAACCAAGTCACCTTTGCATTAATAAAGAAATTTGCCATTTTCCTAATAAAGGGATTTTTGACATTTGAACCACTAACATTAAAGTTCGAAAAAAAGACTGAAATAACAGTTTTCTTTAAAATTTTATTGGGTAACTTAAACAATTAATAATCCGTGTTTCTACCGCGAACACTAACAACACAAGAACATCGGTTTGGCATACTCAAAATGAGTTCATCCAAATCACGCTGTGGAATGGCCGCCCATGTTCGTTGCAACAACAAAAAAAGGTCTTCTTGCGACTGGATACCCTCCATATTCGGCAGAGCTCTTCTCTGTAGCATATCCCATGCATGCTCAATCGGGTTCAAGTCTGGCGACTGAGCAGGCCAGGGCAGGACATTGATGTTAGCTGCGGCGAGAGTCTGTCTTACAACTCTTGCGGTGTGCGGTCGTGCATTATCATGCATTAACTGAAATAAGGGACCGATTTGCACTTGTAGAGGAACGATGACGTCTGATACAATCGTCTCAGCATAAATTTGAGCGTTGAGGTTGCCTCTGATCCAAATCAACTCAGTTCTTCCACCGATCCAAATACCCGCCCATACCATGATGGTTCCACCACTATAAGGATGGACTACCTGGCAGGATTTTAATCGCTGTTGGCGTCCAGGGGTTCTCCAGTGTCGTATACGTCTTGTATCCGGTCTCATACCAAAACGAGACTCATCAGAAAAGCACACGAAACGCCATTGTTCTTCTGCCCAATTTCTGTGTTCAAGAGCCCATTGATATCGAATCCTACGATTGTGCATTGCTATAGGTGGTACCCGTAGCGGTCTTCGGGAATGAAGGTTCACTTCATGCAAGCGGTTTCTGACTGTTTGGTCGCTAATTAAGTTCCCTGAAGAGTGATGAAGCCTCACGGCTAACATCATGGCGGTTATTGTTGGAGCTCTTCGAGCTAAGATTTGAATGTATCGGTCTTGTCTCCGTGTGGTGCAGCGATACCGTCCTCCATGGCGCTCAGCCACGGTACCAGTGCTTCGGTAACGTGTCCAAAGTCGACTGATAACACTCTGACTTGTATTCAGAGCTAAAGCCACAGTACGTTGCCGGGAACCAGCTTCTATCATTCCCACGGCTCTGAGCATTTCTTCCCTGCTTAAATGACGTCGCTGCTCCATAATAACGTTGGTTTTAATCAGTAGTAGGGAAACAGTAGCACTAATAATGTCTTCAATGCGTTGTATGTTTTTATAGGGAAAATATTGACAGCTGATTTTCATCTTTTACTCGAATTTGATTCACAGTTCCTGATTCAAATTATGAAATGCACCAAAAAGGATCCATATAAATTTATAAAATCATAAATTTATTACAAAGCCACATCTCAATCTCAAGAAATCCGCATAAAAATGCTTGATCCCTAGACACTTTTGATGTGTGTAGTTTAAAAAATATGGTTGACGTGTAAAAGTGTGCGTACAGACCTACTTACAGAAATAAAATCATTTATGAGCGTTTACGCTGAAAGTTGGCAACGTCGCAAATAGCTGTCAAATATTTACCTGTTTTGATTAATTTGGCAATATTACTATATGGAAATAAGATAATATGGCTAACTCTTATCATTTATTTACGACAAAATGAGATACCGTGAAGTTATGTATTAGAGGCAGGTTACAGTATTCAAAAGTCGAATGAGAAGGAGGATCAAGCAGTCAAGTGATCCATAAATCTAACCACCATGGAACATGTCCATAAAATGTCATCACGTCATATGCGTAGGCGTTGCCCGTGAAATTAAATCAAAACAGCGGATGAAAGAAGTGCGTTCATTATTGTCGGTACATTGCGTTGCGCCCTTTAATATGATTTAATGCTCAGCCAGTCAGGTTCTTTGTACTGGTAGTAATGTGTGCAAAATGGATATTTTGTCATAATGCTGAAATCTTTTCTCATGATGCTTATGATTAAGGCCGGGAGCCTTAGGTTAATTCTTACTGGGAAGGAAACTCCATTGAATACGACGCTTGCCTGTGCGTAAAGAACATATAAGTTCTGGTTTTCTTTACAGTTTAAATCAATATATTTATTTGCCTGAATATGGTACAATATACAATGTTATTTTTTGTTTATACTAAACCTCTTATGGGGTCATTGTACTCATCATTATGAACAACTTTCAATATGGAACCAACATTGAAATCACGAAAAAATAATCAGCTGTTCCCTACACTGACGAGATATGCGAACATAAATGTATGGAACAGCAGATTTTTTGTATTGTTGATGTATGGAGCTGCAACAACTAGCAGAAAATGAATGCAGAAACTATCCTATAGCAGCTGAAACCATCAAGCATGGTTTTTTATGGATACAGTAAAACAAGCTTAAAGATATTAACCGTACCTACTAGAAGACTGTGACTGTCAGATTTACAACTTGAAACCTCCTCCGGTTTCAAGTTGTAAATCTGACAGTAGCAAATTCCTAGAAAAATGTTCTAGGAATTTACTACTTACTAGCAAACTCCTAGAACAATGTTCTAGGAATTTGCTAGTAAGCAAGTTAAGATAGACGTGAAGTTGTATGGTACTGTCAAACACTAGGTTTATCCTGGAACATGGGCAAAGTCACTTTCATTATCATCTCAGACTTTGAAAAAAGTATATATCCTCTCTCTACCTAGGAAAAGTTTGTGACTATTCTGAATGTTTCATCATTTTGTGTGTAACGTCTAAAGTACGTTAATTTTTATGTTCAGTCTCTCATGTGCTACTCGAAAAACAAAATAAATTACGCAAAAATTACAACTCCCAACTCATAATCATAAACCGTGCCACAAATGCGGTTTCTGTGTATGCTCAAGGGAGTGAGTTGAAACTCGCGTCGTTGTTGCTCCCAAGTGACAAGTGTGTGACAGTGACACTGTCCGAAGGGTCGTGTCACGTGGTCCTTGTTGTAAATCTATGCGAAATTGTAAAAATAGAAAGGTGATTAACAGATGTGGTGTGGTTTGGGACTTTCTGTTCTATATTGTGATGGGCTAAAAGAATCCGCACGTGCGGGCCGAGTTTGGTCGAAATCTGTCGAGATATCAGGTTTCCCTTTCTATTGATAGATTTCGCACAGCTCTGGTGGAAATCAATCCTAAATGTTTATCATCATTAGTAACACTTTTCAAGGCGTATTGCCAAAGTTTGTACACGGGCAATCTATGGGTCAATTATACTAAGAGATCGCTGGATGTCCTGCGCGTCCAATATAATAATGCTTTCTGGATGTTGTTGAGGCTGCCTCGTTACTGTAGCGCGTCGGAAATGTTTGCGCAAGCCCGCACCGACGGCTTCTATGCAATTATACGCAAAAAAACTGCGTCGCTACTGAGGAGAGTGAGGGGCAGTCGAAACAGCATCTTGCTGTTAGAATGAAGTCGCATCCAGGTATCTTTCTTCTGTATATTTAAATGAAGAAACAGAAGTGTAAGCATAACATGCTTGCTTGCCCAAGTAGAATTTTTATTTTTAAGTGCGAAACGTCACCTCTATACACACTCGCCATACGTCCGATGGACTGCCCGTGTCCATATCATTCCAAAAATCATTCGCAGTGACAGTGACTCCAAGTCCCCAATGACGTCTGTCAGTCACATGACACTGACACCGAGGGGCGTCACGTGTTCGTTCTTACCAAATAATAAGCCAAAATTGTATAAATAGAAAGTTTATTACCATCTGGCTTGTTCGGCGAATTAAATTTATTATACTTTGGGTTTTTTTTTAAATACTGTTCCATCCAATTCCCTAATGATTAAAAAAATTGAGCGTCTATTGTTGTTTATCAAACAATAAATTTAGAATTATCTGCAGTATTTTGAAAAAAAAATGAGGTAATCCGTAGTGAGAAGTTTTAAAATGCATCCTAGCTGAAATCCAACTAAGGAAATTCCTCTTGGAAATTGATTTTAACACTCTGCCCTCCTATGGGGTTATGGGCGTGAGTATATGTATGTATTTATATCCTCGAATATTAGGTATACTCGAGGATATAAATACATACATATGCCCTTGAGTATACCTAACTCGAAGATGTGTTAAAGAAAAAAAAACACCCCTGATGAAAAACAAATAGCGCAATTTTGTACGCAATTATTATTTATGCACAAGTAATAAAATACTTAATACTAAAGGCGGACTTAATGCCTGAGGCAATTTCTACCAGTCAAAGGGTGATGCAGAGACAAAACATGTCAGGTGCAACATAATTGATAGATAACTCGAAAAAGAATAAAAAACTAGTACATTGATACATACATACATAAAAATTAAATAAATGTAGTCAGGAGAAATAACGATAGGTAGAGGAGAAAACGAATTACCCGCTGAATTCCTTTTCAATTTCACTCAATAGCATAAACTCTCTTCATTTTTCTTAAATCTCTCGAATCTAACAAAGCGTAATCAACCAAAACACGCTAATAATACAATCGGCTAACATCTCAATTGACGCCCCGCGGCGTCGCCCGCTGTTCTGTTGTGCTTACGCCTACCGAACGCCTTTGATAGATCGCCCCGTGCGCCCGTGTTGGGGCAGCGAATGTTCTGATCAATGGATTTTTATTGTTATGTTATTTAAATATGGCGGTGAGTGGAGAAGGAAATGTTTTTTGTATGTAGGAGTTACTAAAGTGTGGAAGAAATTAATTGATTTATTGCTATTAGCTTGCTCGTTCTCTTTTTGCTGTATTATACGTAGTTGTTTCTTCGTCAAAGAATTCTTTTTCTAAACTGAATCTCAAATTCTTGTTTTCGATCTCTATTTACGTACCTTTACCTCTAAAAGAAAACTATTCAATGTTAGGCAGGGTTTTCTAGTATATCAATGATTTTAGGATAGTTAATTGACTCAGCTTTGAGTTAAGCGGATTAAGTTACTAAATATACATCGTCTATTGTATTTTTTAATGATTTTAGGGGTTATCAAATCATAAAGGTACCATTCCAAAAAATGCAGACTGACGGTAACAAACTGGCTTCTTACACTGGACTACGACATGACAGAAAGTTTCTTAGCTTAAGTTAAAACTCACAGTATACCTACATATTGGCAATTCAGAAATACACGAGCACTCGCTATCATATCAACACACAGACACTCCTAAAATACCAACAAAACTAACACAAATCACAGCACCATGCATACGCATACACTCTTTTTTATGTCTATTATTTAATTTAAGTTTTTAAGATGTACCTTTTTATACCTACCTTTTTATATAAAATTGTTAACGGAACGAAGGAGCCTGGATCTCACAACACTGGGAATCCTAGTGTGAGGTCCAGGAATTCAATTCACTTGAATGTAAACTTTACGAAATAAATTTATTCTTATTCTTATTCCGTAACCGACCGCAGGCGGCAACTGCAGACGTTGTGTCGCGGTGTCATGTCGCTACAGTCATGATTCCAAATCCGACCGCAGGCGGCAGTAGCCCGTATTCCAGTCGGTAGACAGAAGATAGAAAAAACATTACCCTCTTTCTGGGGCAGTCGGGTAAAAACGTGCCTATCGCTCGAGCATTGGCGGCACTACTTGTATGCGGTCGGGCTGCACGTGTCGCCTGTCGCTCGCCAGTAGCTGCCAACGACGTGTCGCTAGCTACGGAAGGTATTTCATAGAAATTCATAGAAACCAGTCGTGTTGCCTCCTGCAGGCGGGTACGCAATGGTACCTATTAATCTATTTGGGTGCTTCAGTAAGTTACAACACAAGAGATTTATAGTAGATTTTCTGATCAGAGTCATTATCAGGCTTCCAAAATCCCATGATACTCGTAAGAAGAACTATTACTTCAATTTCGATTGCGTTTCGAATCATAGAATTCTCTTTTTCAGCCTCTTCGATCTTTCGTCTCACTAACAGCTAAAATTCTAATCAACCCTCCAAAATTCTTGGCTCGGTCTTATCGACCGCGTTAAGTGCCGTGCGAATAGCCAGGTGTTCCTCTCGCCCCCTGTCTCCCACGTGAGATATGTCACACTTGCGGGAGTAAATTGGGGGTAAAATGTGCACTGCTGTTTTGATTTTAAGATTATTTCTTTGGGGTACAGTGGTCAGTGATTTTCAATTGTTATTTAGATTTTAGTTGATTAGTTCTGTTTTGATTTGGATCTGTGGGTCGTTAAGTTGGGAGTGGAGTTAATAAATTAATAATCTTTTGTATTGTTTGATTTTGGTGGAGGTGATTTAATCTATTCAAATTCAAGAGGGATTATAGAGTACGTATTTGAATTAAAATTGAGTTTGGTACCTATATTTTTAGGAACTTCCAAGCTTTCAAGCTGATTTTATACTGAAGAAAACGTGATTTTTCTGAATTAGTAAAAAAAAATTATAAGTGCGAAATATTTTTTCATTCCCATTTTAATTTTTTTTTTAAGTAACTTTAGAATGCATTCAAAAATTCTTTTGATTGACGATACATAAAACATTCACTACTTTTTTCCGATCCACAATTATTCCCTTCTATCAAAAACTATAACAATCAAAGCACGCCTTTAGTTTCAGAAGCTCCTGTAATCAAATCAACGTAACTCGAGACCGTTGTTTTTTTAACCGAATAATCGAATCGGACGGGACAATCCAATACATCGAAACAAGCGATTATCGCTGCGCCATCGCTAAGTAGTTGCGACAGCCGCGAATGGGGCATACATCTAACTAGGGCGTGTGAATGAGACGGAGATACTATTACAAACGTGTGTGAAAGAGATGGGAGATGTGCTTGAAGTGCATTCGCGTAACAGCGACAGATTGGCGCGCACATGTCGAGTTGCGATGTTCTTTTTGCAAAGTGTGTTTTAGTGAGGGGTGGTGAGTCGATAGTTTGATTGCTTTTTATGTCGAAATGATTTAGTTGTGGGATTTTAAGGTTTGGAAAGTGTAAAGTGTGGATAAGGTCTTAAGCAATCTGTAAGTGGCCGATGGCTGTTACACAAATGTTAATTTAAATATAACATAACATCACGCCTTGTAAAAGGCTTGTAATGTTAAAGTATAATAAGAAAGTGAAAACCTAAAAAGTTTTTTGTAATTAGAGTAATAGACAACAAGCTCCTACTTTTCTTTAAACAATATAGTCACACCATTTATTCACAGAATAATAAGTTATTGTATTGTGTTAAATTTTCTCACATTCTAAGGTTCTGGAAAACCTCATATAGTGACAGCAATGCTTGACCAAGTTTCATATTTTTTTGTGCTTTTCATAAGTCACCAAAATAATATTTATCGATATAATATATTCTTAACCTAACACATCCCTACGCAAGCTTTCAAGAGGACACATGAAAGGGGAGCGGCGGGTCGTACGGCAACGCTTGTTTGTGCGATTTAATTTCATTTATCAACGCATTACTTACCGGGAGGGAATTACTTATCCGGATTACCCTGATACCCCGCTCTCCCCTCGACACTTTTCCTATGTAAATAAGCAACGAGGTCTGAATTTTTGAGTAGTATATGATAAAGCGGTACATGGACGTCTGTTTACGTCGCCTACTGAGGAACTGAGTTAGATTTTTTTTTTTTTGTGAATCTTCTACTTTGAATAGAGAATGACTGAAGGAGGATTTATGTATTGGAGAGAGAGCTCTGCGGACCTCTTATTGCTTTTTCTGCCATTACAATCGACACAAATATATCTGCTTTAAGTCACAATAAGGCAGTCCTTTATGCCACAAACTAAACAAATTCTACAAAAAAAAAAAAATATGCAGGGCAGTCTTTGGTTAGGTGCTGCCGATAGAAGTAAAAACTAAGTAACGCCATCTAACGAAAATGTCAGGAATTTATGTGGCTTGCTGTCAGTACAAGCCGTCTTACGAATTTTCGATCGGGTCACGTGTCCAGACGCGAGTTTAACATTATTTACCCATCCCAAAAAAAGTGCATAACGCCGCTAAAGAAATTTCACTTCAATAACGAGAAGTTAGTTTTAGTTGCCTGATAAGATAACCTTTTACCCGTAAACCCGCGAAATGTAAGTAAAAAGTCACAAACTGAAAAAGGTTTTTTTTTTAAACAAAAGTTTCGAATTTGGAATTAACTTTTTTCATACCCAGACTCTTTATTAAGTACCAGTAACATAGTTTGGCTATTAAAACCTCTTAAGAACAAAGTGATTACCAATATAAATGTAGAAAAATCAAAACCGCCCGTTTTTTTTTTCAAATGAGTTTATACAATTTTACAAAATTATTTATTACGTACCTACTACAATTATACATGTTTTTTTAAATCATGATAATCATTCGTAGGTAATGCATACATACATTAGGAGAAATTTTCATAATACATTTTCATATTCATATTACAAGGGACTTAAACATAACTGGCGAAATGTACCCGTGTACTACAGGTACAACTCTGCCTAACCATTTGGAAATTACAGGCGTGATAATAGGTTTTATGCATAAAGATAACATCTATACAACCGAAAACCAAAAATGTCACAACACAGACTAACATCACTCACAATTTGAACATTTGCCAAATTAGAATGCCATTCCGTACCCAAAAATTCGTTAAAAGCATATCATTGGACCAAAACATTCACTCATTAGTTCTTAATTGATAATAATAATAATTAGGAATAGACGATTATGTAGTCTTAATACCAGGTGAATGGTGAATAAATTGTTTTGGAGTGTGGGAGCAAGAATTTGATAGTTTTAGTGACCACTTCGCCGCAGTATTTAATGGAAGGAGCTCATTTAGCGTGCTTCGGATTTGATTGCTTGTTTTCTACGTGATGATGAGGAGTTAAATGTCTTAAGTGGTTAGGAAAACTTCTGATTGCATTATTCGGGACTGGCTATTGCCCACGGCTTCGCGTACAGGTCGGAAATTCCCATAGGATCTTACTAACGGGATAAAAATGTATCCTATGTCCTAACTCACCTCATAGTCTATCCGTTTGCCAATTTTTATTCAAATTCGTTCAGGTAAAACAGACAGAGATAATCCACCGATACATTACTGTGTCTTGTTGTGTCGTGACGCGTGATACACCAATCAAACCAATCGTTCAGGACTACGTCAAATCGCAACGCGTTTTGATTGGCTAACACTGCGCCAGAAGGCGTCACGACACGACACAACACTGTAATATGAATCCGGCTACTTTCCCGTTCGTATGTTGTATGGATTCAGAGATAAGGAAATAGTTTCTTAGCGATGTTAGAGGGTAACTTAAGCAGCTTTCTATTGCTAGAAGTAGTGGCTTACCCTACACTCAAGAGGAACTGATAAACGCTGATGAAAGCAACATACAAGTACATAATTATACTGGCAACATAGCTGGGCGATGAGTTAATGCAATCTTCTTTTCGAGTCGATAGTTAATACATGTATTAATGCAGTATGTGCCATCGATACGATGAAAGCAGAAGCAATTCAAAAGTCATTTATTCAAACTTTTTTAACGTCAATATTACCTAAGACAGTCCCTCAAAAACTCCCGCCCTTCACCACTTCCTAGTGCTTTAGCTGGGAAGAAGAAGTGGCGCAACAAACTCCCCAGCAGCACAGCTGTCTGTTCAGTTAGAAAAACTTGATTCTATACAACAGTACTTCAGCAGGCAGCTCAGAAGAAGTCATAAGAAATCGACATGAGTCCTTAATAATCGAGAAACCGATTAAAATCCAGATAGATGCAATCACTTTGTTTCTAATAATGACAGTTGTCATGCTCTTTTGAGGGGTAAATAAAATGGCAATGATAATTACACTGTGGAGTACTTTAAGCCGCTCTCGACCCTATTTGTTCAATTGTGCATGAAGTGTAGTGTCAGGTGGCCCTATAGCTGCATTGTGATAAAGCAGAGAGGATGATAGCGGATTATTATCATCAAATTGTGTTACATTTTCAAGGACATTTTGTTTATCATTTGCTGTTTTTCCTGCTTTCGAAATCGAATCGTGAGCAGTGATAGCCTAGTGGTGTGTGACCGTCAAACTGCCAAGTCATAGGTCTCGAGTTCAAACCCAAAGCACGCACCTCTGACTTTTCGGATTCATGTGCGTTTTGTATAATTATCACTTGCTTCAAAAACGGTGATGGATAACATCGTGAGGAAACCGGTATGCCTGAGAGATATTTTTCGACGGTCTGTGAAGTCTACTCAGAGGCCCATGGGCAGTTAGTCAATAACTACACGAAAAGAAGAGAATAAATTGTAGTCTTAGAAGGCTAAACATAATTCTATTTTATCAAACCTCTCCAGTTTAATTCTAAACTAGCTGACCAGACTGAAGTTGTCCTGTGCAAGTTTCAATAATTCATACAAAATTCCCATAGAAATTGCACTTTCAGTTTTCCGAGCAACTTTTCCAATTTTTACATAACATAACATCACGCCTTGTTTCCCCGAAGGGTTGGGCAGAGGTGTACCTGTAGTAGGGACACCCACATTTCGCCAGTTATGTTTAAGTCACATGTAATAAGGAGCGAGCCTATTACCATCAACCTGGCACAAATCCAGACTCCGGGCTGCTACGGAGAAATTCCAGATAAAAAACCCAATAACATTGACAGACCCGGGAATTGAACCCTCATGCTCAGTAGTAGAGCTTGCGACCACTTGACCAACGAGGCAGTCCAATTCTTTGTTTCAGTTTTTATTTCTCTAAAAAACTTATTCAGACTACTTTACGAATATTTTAAAACAAAACCTAGCCAAATCGGTCCAGCCGTTGCAAGCTCATAATATGTTTCTATAAATAAATTAAAACGAAATGTTTTAATTTATTTATAGAAACATAATTATTATGAGTAGGCGATACACGTGCGTTTTACCTCCTAGATAAGATTCACATGTTGACAGCCTCTTACATCATTTTGAAGCTTGTGTCTATCAACTGATCTATATCCTAACATCTGCAGTGTAAGTGATCGTTTGCCGCTAATCAAATGTAAAGCACTGTGTAACTCACAACCGATTAATGTCGAACTGATTATCGCTCTAATTAGTAAAACACGTATCTCCAACTAATTGGCATTTTGCATTTAAATACTGACATTTTCGTTTAGTACTAGAATCTTGTCTAGACAAAAATTCGTTTAGCAATGTTAATGATGATTGCATTTAGTTCTCTCATTAGAATTGTTATTTAGTTTTTATTATTCTTCTATTTGCATGCAGCCCCTGGTTGTTCGGTTTTTAAATAACCCCTAGGCTTTGGAATAGTATAAATTCGTTCAATCCGATTGGAGCTCATCTCGAAACAGAATACAAAGCTTCCTCCCTTCTGTGGCCTTGTTTCTTGCATTGTCCTAATCGTATTTCAATGTGTTCTGCCTCTTCTGTCGTCAAATTTGTCTGTTGTCTTGTTTTCCTGTTTCTAGGGTCTTGTATACTACACCTTAATTTGTCTTTTTGGACCTGCAGTCATCCTATGTAGCGTATATGTCTACTTCATAACCCTTTATCAGGTTTTGCTATGATCATAGCATAATCAGTCTATAAAGTTACCAATGCTGGGGAACAGGTCTCCGTGCATATACCTTGGAATTTGGAATTTTTTGAAGATGGTTTTGAATAATACCTACATTATTTCTTTTAATAAGTTTTCGTTTACTTTAGTATACAAACTCCTTAATATCGGTTGAACCAATACGCCGAAAATAGGTTTAGGCTTTAGCAGGCTTCAGATGGTCATAAGCTAAGTTGCGTCACAGCACTCCAAAATAGGAGTTGTGCTAAATCAATCCAATGCTGACTTAATATTTTTATTAGCACACAGACCCTTTCAACTATTAATATCCATTCAAGCCCCACATTTCATTTCTATTCACGCACAACTAAACCAACATTCGTTGGGGGGCGCGAATTTGTTTAAACTGAATTTACATATTTATTTGCGTTTATTAAAGTGAAATAAATTTGATGTCTCAATGTGCCCCCTTGTACGTCAAATGAAATCCATATGGATTTATGGGATTCTGGTTTATGTTGGCAACACCTGCTTGTGTTGCTATTTAAAATATGCAGTTATTTTAATTGAGAATGAGGATTAATTTGTAGTGGCTTTTAAATTCGATGAAGCAAGTGGTTCTAAATTATTTTGAAATTGGGATCAATAAAATTAGGAAGGAATTGGATTAAGCATTAAAAGTCGATCAAACATTGAAATAGTTCTGATATGCTCTTAAAATTAAGATAAGAAAGTATTTAAAAAGTCTTAGCTATGTTACGTAAGCCGTAAAAATAAATTAATGAGCTAATAATCTGTAACGACTTACTTATATCAACCCAGATTATAGAATAGAATAGAATAGAATAGAATAGAATAGCATTTATTTGCAAATATGGGTTATACATAAGTAGGTAGTAGTAGGTTTTCATAGAGTTCTGCCATATTTCACCATTCGGCATGCAAACATTTTCATTATATAAAATTGTTACAAACAAACAATTTATTACATTAAACATTATTATAAAAGGAACATTAAATTAGTTATGTCATTCTCATTAAATAAAATTATTAAAATTCAAATATTCATGAAAAAACAAAACAATTAAATTGTCAGTAACAGTAGGTATATACAAGAAATACAGATCGTGGTCCGAATATAAATAAACAAGCAAACATCAAAATTCCAGGTCATAGATAACACATCATAAATAATCCATAAGCAAAACAATAATTAATTAATTAAAAATTCGAGGTAGTCTGATAAAAATTGTCCGTTAAAAACTCAGTTACACTGTAATATGCTTTATCTATTAACAATTTACGAAGTGTACTTTTGAATTGCAACGTTTTCAAGTCTTTCCATGCACTTGGTAATTTATTATAAACAACTGGGGCCATGCAATAAATACTTTTGCGCATCATAGTGGTTTGACACGGTACATTATTTAATTTTGAATTGTCACGTCTGTTTCTTGGGTATACATCGGACAAACGTTCAAAACGATTTGGATTGTTCTTCACAAACATAGCCACTTCAAGAATATAGATACACGGAAGGGTCAATATGTTGTACTGCTTGAAATATGGCTTGCAACTGTCGGTGGTTTTTAGTTTAAACATTGACCGGAGACATCTTTTTTGAGCCTTAAATGCTGTCTCTTTGTCGGTGGAGTTCGCCCAGAAAATGACACCATAGCGTAAAGAAGATTCAGCAATACCGTAGTACGCCGCAAGAAGTGTTTTTGTATCCACTATGGAGGATAGTCTATGTAAAGCAAATGCAGACGAACTTAATTTTTTACACAACCTGTCAATATGTGCTTTCCAGTTTAAACTGCAGTCTATTTGTAATCCTAAAAATTTGGTATCAGTTACTTCATCAATGTCGTTATTTTTGTAGTGTATATTAAGGTTAGGTACACGAGGCATACGTTGTCTAAAGTGCATTATCATAGTCTTACTTAAATTTATATTCAAATTATTCTTATCTAGATATTTAATCAAATTGTCAAGAGAATCATTTATGTCCGTTTCATATGTATTTACGTTTTTACACGGGATCGTAATGGTACTATCATCAGCAAACATAGTCAAGGGATGTTCAATGGACGTGGGCATATCATTCACATATAATATAAATCCAAACGGGCCCACAACGCTTCCCTGTGGAACACCGAATGTAATTTTGCGTTCTCGTGACCGTGATATCTCTTCATGTTTATTAATTACATTGATGCGACTAATTTCGGTTATCTGTGTTCTGTTTTCTAAATACGACTTCATTAGTTCGAGTACGTTGCCTCTTATGCCGTAGGCTTCTAACTTATTTAACAATGTATTATGATGGACATAATCGAAAGCCTGCGTCATATCGCAAAATATGGCACATATGGGGAATCGTTTATCCACACTTCTAATAATCGGAAACAAAAAGTCATAAATTGCCATATCGATGGTTCTATGCTGCCTAAATCCTTTTTGTTCTTCACATAATATGTTATTCTTTTCACTGAAATTAGCTAACTGTTTGTAAATGTACTTTTCGAATACCTTTGAGATGACTGGTATGAGTGAGATGGGTCTATAATTTTCCATCAAGTCCTTATCTGCTTTCTTAAATAGAGGTTTAATTATGGATATTTTTAATGCTTCTGGATATACACCCGTACATATACTGAGGTTGATTAAGTGGCTCAGATGACTGCATATCTCGACTGATACTGACTTTATTATTTTAGTGGCGATCCCATCAAAACCCACACTACCAGTGTTTTTTAATGATATTATTAATTTATGTATGTCGTGTGGTGTACTGGGAGCCATAAACATTGATTTAGCACTTCTTGAATTAATGGATGCTTTTGGTTTATATTCAGCATCTAATTTTGGATGAATTTTATCGACAAAAAAGTCATTAAAAGCATTAGCGATATCCAATGGTTTGTGAATAGTTCGATTACCCATTCTTAGTCTTTCAATTTGCTGTTTAGGGATATTGTTATTTGTCCGATTAATTATTTGCCAAGTGGTCTTAGATTTATTTTTTGATTGTTGTATTTTGTAATTATTCTGTGCTTTCTGTGTTAGATTAATAATTTTACTGTACAATTTAGAATAAGTAGCAAATTTATTTTTATTTTCATGGTTAGGATTCAATCTAAATTGCCATAAGAGTTTTGTTTTTTTCTTACTGCACAATTTAACACCCTTTGAAAGCCATTTGGGCTTATTAAATGTGTTTATTTTGATTTCCTTGAACGGGAAGCATAAATCATAGAACAATTTAAACGTGTTGATAAACTCATTATAAGCCAAATTAGGATCTTCAGTTAGATATATCTCTGAAAATTTGAGATTGTTTATACAGTTTTTAAATTTAGTTATATTTTCGTTGCAGTAATCCCTTCTAGTTATATGCCAGTATTTTATTCTACATACAGTGGGTACTGGACATTGAAGCAGCTGAGCTGTATGGTCTGACAATGCAAATTCCAAGACGTCTGTTTTCACAGATTTTTTAAAGTTATGCGCAAAATTATCTATACATGTCTTACTAGCCATTCGAGTCGGTTGTTTAAGAGCAAGTTTTAAGTTGTAATTTAGTAACATACACTCCAGTGCAACTGAATTTCCATTCGGTTTTAAAATATCGATATTAAAATCGCCTGCAATAACAATATTCTTATTAAGCCGGTTGGATACATCTTTGAGTAGCAATTCAAGTTTATTAAAACATTCAGTTATATTCTTAGTATTTGGTACTCTATAGAGACATATGATTATCAATTTATAATTAATTAGCTCAATACCACAACACTCAAAAACCCCTGCTGATGACAATCTAGCTATTTGAGGTATTTCTTTCCATTGGTGACAATTACTAACAATAATACACGCTCCCCCTCTCTTTTTATCCTGTCTACTATAACATGCAGCCAAGCTGTAGTTTGGTATGCATAGTTGTTTTTCGAGTCCCTTCATGATGAAATGCTCGGTAATACATACTACATCCACATTTATATTTTTATCACAAAGTTCATTTAAACATACCGTAAGTGCATTTGATTTATTTAACAAACCTGCAATATTTTGGTGTAGAATACTAATAAAATTATTGGAGAAAAAACAATTCTTTTGGCTCATTTAATGTATTAATAAGCGTGTTTTCCTCTAGAATTTCCAGTTGAAGGTTGTACAAGTCCTCAAAGATAGTTCTCACGGCGTAGTCTTTTAAAGCTCCCGATCTTGTATACGTAGAATGATGATAGCTTAGGTTCAAATTAGAGTCCAGGATATAAGCGTATTGATGCGTAAAATTGTCTAAACATAGCATGTTATTGAAAGTTTCTAGTCGTGAATTATATAAAATATTGAAGTTATTGTTAAATTTAAAAGTTGGCAATGCAATAATTATATTTGTGTTCTGCATATCCAGCAATGTGTTTTTCATGTATGTTATTATGTCAAAGTAACATTTTGTAGTTTTAAAATCTTCCTCGCCGATCATAACTATACAGTAATCATTCTTAGTATAATATCTGAGTTTTATCTGAATATCACGTAAAAGATGCATAATACTTGCGCCCGGTGTAAGATAATGACATATTTGATATCTGTCCTGAAAATAATCTTCTGCTAAACCTAATATATTCTTATTAGTTTTATTAGTA
Source organism: Conistra vaccinii (assembly GCA_948150665.1). NCBI lineage: Eukaryota > Metazoa > Arthropoda > Insecta > Lepidoptera > Noctuidae > Conistra > Conistra vaccinii. The sequence goes on from OX411339.1 coordinate 18,145,364, forward strand.
CTAATAATACATAGGTTATTGTTCAATTTATTGTTGTTTGTTTGTGTATTCTGCTTATGTGTGTATTACTTATGCATTTCAATAGTAGTATCGCTCTCCGATAATATTTTTTTCTATGTCTGAATGTGACATTTGGTTTGGTGGGATAAATCCCACGAAACGCGGCATCGATTAAAAGTATTCTACCGAGATCAAAGCTCCAGAAAAATCATCCACAATTAATCTCACGCAAAAGAATTATTACAAAATGTACTTAAAATCTTATCTTTCGCACAACAATAATTCACAGATCAAAACCAATCATAAATCCAACCAACCACTCGAGATGATACAAAATAATTTTCATACAAAAAACCTTACGATAAAATACACGAACATATTGAAGCGGCTGAAGCTTCCTTTCATTACCGACTTCCTTCAATTAAAATAAATCCACACACAAAATTAACATACCTCACACACTTAAAATGCCGCAGCGATTTCAATGCGTGTCCAAAAGTCCTTGACCTCCCCTGCCCCGTGCCTTCAAACAAAAATCACCAACCAATGAAGATGTTTGTCAAATCATACGGGTCTTTTTAGAATGGACGTTTTAAGTCTCGAAGAATATCAAAGGCGACATAGTGTCCTTAATGGGTATACGTATTTCACCTTGTAAAGGCGCCGAAATGCGCCGGAGTCGTTTATCTAACTGAAATTAAGAACGAAAACATTTTAAACGAGCCATAAATTTTTCTTAGGTGAGTGCTTTCTTTTGGTGTTGCCAGCTGTGGTGTTTAACTTGCGGGTTGAAGTTGTGGGTAAAATTTATTTAGATTTTTTTAAATGTGCTGTATTAATAAATATGTAAATAATGTCTGTTGGAGAATTAGTAAATAGGAGTTCTTTCACGACATTTTTTATATGTGACAAAAAATTTGCAAAAAGTACAAAGTGTAATCAACGTACAGTGTTCCTCTACCAACTTTATATTTGTCCTTTTTAAGTTATTAGTTAGATTCTCATAAAATGACGCAGACAAAAAAAAGTATTTGTATTTTGAAAATAACACTTGCAATTGTATTATAAAAATAATACACTGATTGATTTTCAAAATAATACGTGATTTATCCCTGAAACTAATAAATCCACCATCGACTGGTAACACTGATCCGTATAGATGTGCAGGCGCCTCTCGTATGCTCGCCTTCCATTAGCGCGTTTGAATTTAGAACGCACCGCGATTGGCCGGCGGAGGCAATGAATCATGGCGCCGGCGCTGAGACGATACACAGGATGCTGTGTTTAGATGTTAGATTAAACTTTAAGTTAAATATTTTAATTATAGAATTGTTTTGGTCACTGGGTTTGTATTTCGACACAGTAGTTAGGTACTGAAAGCTATTCGAAAGTAAACAGTTTCAGTATTAAAAGAAAAGTCTTTTCTTTTTTTGATTATGTTACTGGTTAGGTTTTCAGGGCACATACCTACTGCCGGGGTTCCGGGAAAGTTCTAAAGGGAGACCGAGGCCCCTGGCAATGTATCTGAAGGAACACGGATGGGTTTTAGTAAGTAAGAGTTAGACACGCCCTTCCGCTCCGCCAAGAGCGGGAGAAATTATTTGATGATTTCCAACGCAAAACAAAATTTTGGGCACATACCTACGTACCTACTGTTTAGTGATACTGTAGCAATATTATATGAGCAGTATATCCAGTTGTAGTGTGTAATCAGTTTATCATAATCTGTTTTTATTATCACGCAGTATTAGTAGTAAAACCTTCGACACGAGAGGAAGAAGCAGTAAGATAGGTAATTAAATATTGTTATTTGGAAACATCAGTAGTTATCCATTTAGCAACACGATCATAAAAGTCAATACTCAATACTCAATTCTTTATTGCATTCCATATGTATTACATAGATGGTATAACAAAGTAAAAGACCAATATGGACCCTGTCGGGCACAGCTCACAAACTCTATTGTCATTATGCAAATAAATATTCTGACTTAAAAAATACTGACTGTGCTAAAAGTAGGAACTCATTCGAAGCTTCCGATTCAGTAGCAAAAACACCACCCTGTATACACTGTATGAAAATAACATGAAACTTCACGCGTGTACCGAACAGTGACACGTCATTATATCATACTCGTTGAAATGTAACATCCATCATTCATAGAATATGGTGCTATTTGTTTCATACATCACACGTTGTAGCCAAAACTGCCTGTAAGTAGGTTGACATGTTTGCGGATGATATTAAATTAATGTATTGAAGATATGTTTGTTTTGTTTTTTTTATTTGTATTTTGGGTCAGCATGCCCAAGTTTCTAAACTAGCGAAATAAGTCTAAGAAAACATTCGACCGATTTAAGAGAATTTATTCTGATAGTGGGTAACGCCGCAAATGGAAGAATATCGAAACACCGAATATTTAGTTTTAGATGTAAAAAAAGTATTTGGATAATTTTCAAACGCCTTTTTTTACACCTAAAACGGTTACAACATCAAATTCAATGTTATAATTGCAATTTATCATTAATATTCTAGTTCGCTAGTTAGCCACATTTTTTATTTCCATACAGTAATATTGTCAAATTAATCAAACCAGGTACATTTTTGACAGCTATTTGCGACGTTGCCAACTTTTGGGATAAACGCTCATAACTAGGTTTGCGAAGTCAGTTTTTTCTGTGATCTACATCTTCAGCACCAAACTCAAAGTATCTAATTAATTTGCTAGAAAAATCAACGTCTAATGTTTATGTGGCTCTTGAAAAACAAGTAAAAGATGAAAAGAGATGTTTTTGTAGTCAATCTTAAATGAGGCTCATTCAGACTGATGCAGCATACGCTGACTACAGAAGACACAAAAAGAAAGAAAAATGTACGGTCAACTGCATTTTTATTTTCCATGAGTAACTTTACCCGTGAGTACTACTGTACTTTAATATCTCTCGATTACAAAAAATCTGTTGCCGCCACTTAATATCAAAGAGATACAAGAATAGAAAAACCGACTATTTGTAACAGATTTTTAGTAATCCAGAAATATTTATATATTTAACTCATGGGTAAAGTTGCTCATGGAAAGTAAAGATGCCACAGTTGACGGTACTGATTTTTTTTCCTTTTTTCTGAAAATTTCCACATAAATATACCCAGTACGATATCTAAAAACATTCACGGATCGAACAGGGTTTTTTTTACATGTTATATGTATCATCAGCCGTTCTAAATAACAAAGATCGTTTAGCGAACTCAAGACCTAAATTGCGATTCCATATCGCTTTATATCGTAAAATAAAACGGACGAGGCCAATAACACATTTACATTTAACTTTATTTCTCTCAAGCCAGTTTACTGCCATCAATCTGGTCATTTACCATAACAGCCATCCTTTGTGACCTTTAAAGTCTCACAAATATTTAAGATTACATTATCTCAACCCGTCTCTACAAGGAGGTCTGGCATTATCAAAAAGTTTACAACCAGACAGACAAAATTATACACTCATATCAATCTTTATCACAATGGCTCAAAGTCTATAATTCAGCAAATGAACAGTAAAGTAGACTTGGTATAAAACATATCGTTGCGCGTGAGTGACCAATCACAAGACGAAGCTCGGATTCCAAATTTGAAATTCTTGACGTACCAACGGCGCCATCTTTTTTCGGTATTTTTTAAATTGAGTTCTGGAACGGAAAAAATGTTCGTCAGTTGTTATTGATTGATTTTATACGCCTTTAATTAGATTCAGATAGTGGGTACGTTAATGAGCGTAGCATACATAATATGGAACTAAGTGAATCACCTCTTATTAGAATAGCAATATGTATAATACAAAAAAAAAGTCGTCCAAGTCTAAATCGATTAAAAGGTCTTACAAACTGAAGCAATAAGTCAAGTTATCAACCTTACAAAATGAATTATGAGTTTACCAACCTTAAAATAAAGCGCAGACTCCAAGAAATAGTTTCCAATTATAATTACTGCTCAATATAATGAAAAACGTTAAGAAAGAGCATTTTTTTTAGAAAAACTTGTTATAAAGCAGTGCATCTTAAACACTGGTCTACAAGCTCCCAATCTAACACCGCTTACTACGAAGATTAAATCTCTACTCGCTGAAATCCGGGAATTCAAACCAAACTTACCGGTTACCCTCGCCAGATTCGATTAGGACTGGCTTTCCCAAAGTTTTGTCAGCTGTCAGCGATGCTTCTGGATTCAAACATTGGTCGATTGGCTCAGTAGTTTTTTCTCCAAAGTTATTATTTAGAGTGCTATGTTTGTCTACTCGATATACAGACTTATATTATTGAACAAGCCATATTCACGAGACGTTTTTGTAGGTTATCGTCGTCTTGAACGTGGGGATATGTACCTACACACGTTATCCTGAAAATAAGACTTCTGAACGTTCAGAGGGGACTCACTCTATAATCACTTTTTAATAGACGCAGCATTGATTCCTCTTGATGGCCGCCATGGCCCACCCACAATAGTCCATCTGACAGACTTAGTGCGGAAACTAAACCCTATTATATAGAAAATAGACTCCTCTTGATTTTGTTATTACAGCCTGTTTTCTTTATTAATCTGTGTCGGCATCTTAATCGCCGCATGCGAACTACGCAACAAAGGCCTGACGTCACTCAAATCTTGCATCGCGTAATTAGAGTTTATCGAGCGAACGACATAAATAAGACTATCCGACATCAATCGTTGGGCAGTTGCCCGCCAGATACGACACCCATCTGGTCGGAAGATCCTCCCTTTTCTATAGAGGATGAGTGAACTTTTCACCCTGTTCCTGGTGACCGAAAAGTTGTGCGGAAATCGGTTGTCATGGTATGGGCATGTGATGCGGAGGAATGAGGAAAATGTCGTGAGGAAAGTTTTTAGTATGAATATCGATAGCTATAAGAGTAGGGGAAGACCAAAGAAACGATATGAATGGACTGTGTGACTACAGAGATGACGACTAATAGAGAAGTATGGAAGAAAGGGACATCTTGCGCCGAACACAAATAAATTGGGATACGGGCAGGAGAATGATGATGTGCTGACTATTCCTGTCAAATAAAGCCATCCATTTCTTCAAGATACTTCTTCTGTTCGTCATCAACAAGCTGAATATCCCATAAAACCGATAACGAACCGTAAAGCAAGTTTGAGCACCGCACCGAGCCGTGGTTACATGCAACGCAAATATTGACGCAACTTATAATTGGATGTACAGCGAACGAAGATGCTTGCAAAGCGAGATTTTTTAATTTTTTGCTCCTCTCCCCTTTTAGTTGGGGTATACAGTCGTGAGATGATTGGTAATATCCAATATTGGTACAAAATATTATTATCAAGTTTTTAAAACCTGCGAAAATGTTCTTTATACAAATACCTGTTTCTACTGTACCAGCATACGGAAAGCTAGCAAAAACGATCTTGCTCCATAGAATCAACATTGAATTTTATCATATGAATTTTGCCTTTATCTTTTGCTTTGTATGAAAATACTGAAATTGTACTGCATCTGGTTAGACCGCGAGCGATTAACGTTGGATAAACAGAATAGACTAGAATCTGGTAAAAAAAAAAAAACTTCACGGAAACTGTTCTACTGTCATCGTAAACGAAACTGTTCTACTTGTCTGCGGGAGCCTTAAAGCCGGTCATCCACCGCCGGCAAAACTAAGTTAGCTCGCATAGTTGAGCCAGTTTTTCATACATGTGTGCCTGGTCAAACCAACTCATATGATATGGATTGATTTTTCTTTTGGTCAACTAGGAATCACAATTAATAATTAACATAAGTTAGACAGTAAAATGACTTTATATTTTAAACTTCTAATAGCTTCATTCTCTTGCAAATTCATATTATGGCTACTACACACATGCCGGCGGCATGGCCGCTGGCTTTTGCCGCGCGGCACGTGCCTCCGGCTTTTGCGCCTTCATTTCCTTTGCGTTTGTTTGTGCGGCTTTGTGCGGCAGTGCCGGGCGCGCCCGGCGGCCTGGCCGGCGGCACTGTGTGTAGTAGCCATAGACAAAATTGCAAGCCAAGCCATAGTTTTAATACTTGTTTACCTTATTAATAAAATTTATAATACATACATCGCACCTACCTACATAAAACAGAAGCCATTTTCCAATCCTAACACAACACTCACCGCCCCAAGGTGCGCTTGACCATCAAAACATTCTCTCCAAAGCCTTTATTATTGTTGAAACACAAAACATACGCTGTTTGTGTTCAATATGGATTTGCTCCTACCTGTCTGTGGTTGGAATTTTGTGTTAGCATTATGTGAATTGACGTAGGTATCGTAAAACTATGAGAGCATGTACGTACCGGTCTTGCTGATTGGTCGATGGGATGTTATATTTTAATAGGTGTTACATCTACCTCTTGTGTCATCTATTTCTTCTTTTGGGGAGTATGTTGTGCTGTTTTTTTCTATCAAACTGTATCATTTGGAACGTTTACGACCAAGGCTTTGCAACGATTTTGTTCTCATGTTTCTTTTGTGTTTAAACTTCTTTAGGGAAGTTGGCACGATATCAATTATCGTGATTTTGTGTTCCAAACGTTACCTTACAGCACGAGAACCTTAAAATTACCTTGCTACATATGTTGGATCATATCATATATGGAGATATCCAGAAAAGTAGTGCCATCGGAGGAAAAGTGTGCATTTTTTTCTTCGTCCTTGTATTTGAAAGTTTGCCTTTCTAACTTTCTAGAATATGGTTTGCATAAAACTTCCCACGTCATTCGTCGGTCTTTTCTTCAAATCTCAACTCAAATGTCATATTTTTTTTTTTTTTTTTTTTTTTCCTTTATAAAGTTTCACAATTGGTGATACTTTATTCACATTACAATCTAGCCTATTAGCTAATAAGTAATTTAAATATAACTTAAACTGCTAAGTAACTATAAAATTAAGAAATCGTCCAATAACGTCTTTCTTATTCACTATAAGTTAAGGGGAAGACACTTGATTCATGTGTTCTATAAAAAGTCAGCACTTGCACTACAGGTTAAGTTCACTTACACTGCTCTAAACTAACTCAAAAGGTTTTACCCTTTTTAGTCTTCGCACTAATTCAGTGGTGTCAAGGAGTTGGATCGCCTCAACATTCACGTGATGATGAAGTCTGTGTTCATGAGCTTCTGCATGTTTTTGTATAACTGTGTTTACGACATCCATTTTGAGGTCCCGGTGGAGGTCACTGTTTCTAATGTACCAGGGCGCGTTGACTATATCCCTTAGTACTTTGTTTTGAAAACGTTGTATGTTTTGACGATTGCTTGGGCTGGTGCAGCCCCATAGCTGAATACCATAGGTCCATACAGGCTTTAAAACTTGTTTATATAACAACAGTTTGTTAGGTATTGACAATGACGACTGTCTACCAAGTAGCCAATACATTTTTTTGTACCGAATATCTAATTCTGCTCTTTTCTTTTTGACATGCTCTTTCCAGCGCAGTTTTGCATCTAGGGTAATGCCGAGATACTTTTCGGTTTCAAATGTCATATGAAAACTTGCAAACAACTAACTAACTTACAAAATCATTTAAATAAAAAGCGACTCTTGCGATGACACAATAAAGCGCAATTCAGCTCTAATTACTGACAGTTAAATTCACCTACAAGTTGCCTTTCTATCGCGTAACTCTTATATCTTCTGACTACGTTACGCCCACAGAATGGGATAAGTCGAGCCAGCCGCATACTTTCTTCTAGCTCCATACCTAAAATACGGCGTGACCCATCTATCTTCATCTGAGCTGACATTCCAACTGATGTTATTGACACTATTGACAGCCATTTACTGAAGTTTTCACGGTGTGATTTCAATGATAAGCATAGTATTTCTAACCATACCTTCTTGTTCCAGCTACCTTTGCCTGACCGGGTGTATAACTCGCGCTGAGAAAGCCGGCACTGCTCGCGAGAGCATTCAGACTTTGCTGACGGTCTGCGCCGACCTCTGCCATCCTTGTGAGGTTGATGCTGTAAGTACATCTTTATTATGATAGTCCAGATAAATCAAAATATATCCTGGTATGTCCTTTTGAATGGTCCTTCGTTCTTCTGGAAACTATCGCGTTATGGACTTTGTCAAACGGTACAACGAGTATATGGGCACTTGATATGACTACGCTTGTTTCAAGACTGTTTCATTGATCCACATGATATAATTTATCTTCGAATATCAGAAATTATCAAAGGCCTGTAACCCCTTACTTCACCCCAGAAATTAAAATAAATATAAAAATAAAAATAAATCTTTAGTTTTATCAGTAGAAAGTACCTGGGCGACCTAGGTCTGCTCTGGTAAAAATAGAGAATACTCATTTAATAGTATAAAATTCAAATCATTTATTGTGGCTCATAGGTTCATAAGAATAGAAAATTTCATGCTAATTCCATGTATAGTACATACTAATTCCATGCTGCCATGATAGTAGGTACTTACTAATTCTGTGCTGCCATCTCATTATTCTAAGGTATCCATCTTGTTCTAAACTTCCCGCCATCGACCATCAGTAATTTTGATTTATTTTAAATCATGTTCTTATCGACTTCACACTAACCACGCCATCTCTTTCAGGGCTCCGAGCGCATATGCGCAATCCAATCTCTCCGCTGCGCTCTCGGAACCGGCGTCGTCGGTTCCCGCGCAGAATTCTGCATGCTGTTCGCTCAAGGCGCAGGATTGGAACACAGCGGAGGTTTCGTTCGGGCTGCCCGCACTGCACATCTGCTGCGGGCGCTGGCTGAGCTGGATCATATGATCGTTCAGGTTAGTTGGTCTACTAATTAGGGAGAAGGAGCTCCGTCAAGCTCATCATCGAAACGTCATGAAACATTGAAGAAATGATGACGTGTTCGAATTTGACATTTGGCGGTAATTATTATTATTTTACAGTACAATATTTATTGAAACGAGACACTCACAATACTAACTTTGACATTGGGACGTGCGAATAATTAAGTGATATTTATTTTAATGCTTACTGTCTAGTATACAGAATAATTAATTGAAATGGGTGTTAAGAAGTAGGAAGACATTCTCCGTGAGTTGTTTGTTTCGCTTCCACGCTAAAACGGCTGAACAGATTTGGATGAAATTTGGCACATGGTTAGAACATGACCCGCCCCCCAATTACGCAATGCACGATCAATTTTAAATTGAAACCAATTGAAAAAGATTGTCAGTCCATTGCTTCATAAGTTCGACAAAAAGAATCTGCTCAATTTTTTTTGTCGGACTTTTGAAGCAATGGACTGGCAATCTTTTTCAATTGGTTTCAATTTAAAATTGAGTTTGCGTTACGTAATTAGGGTGCTGGAGAAGGACAGAGGATACTTTTAATCCCGATATTCCCATGGGATCGAGATTTATGCGGGTGAAACCGCGGGGCGCAGCTAGAGACCTACAGATTTTATTTCTAACTAAACAAGGTAACACTTTTAGAATAAAGACGAACTGACAAAAGAAAGACAGTGCTCTCAAAGAGCTCAGAAGTTTTTCTTTTGCAAGCGCCATAATTTGATCTAAGATATCGCAAAATCCTAGAAACTATCATTAATTCAAAAACTAACCATGACATTCCTCTTAACCCTCATTCATAATCTCCACAAAAGAATGACGAAACACACGACAATACAAACAGATTACTCACAATGATCGGCACGCAGTTGAATATCAGTACAAACAAAGCGATGCGGTTCCCCATCACAGTGCATGCGTTCAGCGGCTTGCGGAGAGTTCAGTAGCGAGACTATTGGGTAGACGAGTAACGTGAAACGATGCCACGAGTACTTTATGTACCTAGCTTTGGTGGTAAAGAAAGAGGATGGATGTGGCGTTTCAAAATGGCGGACGACACAACCAAAAAGATCGAAATTTTTCGTAAAAAAGTCATCTAAAAAGGTATAAACAAGACATAGACAGACAAATTAAAAATCTGGAGACACACGTGTTATTGCATAAATCGAACAGGCCTCCGGTTTTTTAGGGTTCCGTACCTCAAAAGGCAAAAACGGAACCCTTATAGGATCACTCGTGTGTCTGTCTGTCTGTCCGTCTGTCACAGCCAATTTGCTCCGAATCTAATGGGCCGATTAACTTAAAATTTGATACACATATGTATTTCTGTGACCCAAACACGGATGTGAAACGAAAATAAATGATTTTTGAATATGGGGGTCACTTTTGGGGGGCAAAGAAGAAACTATTAAAAAAAAGTTTTGCAAATTGTACGGTGTGACATATCAAATGAAAGGAATTGTTACAAGAATCTCAAATAATTTATTTTAAAATCATTTTTAAACAAATATTTTTTGAGATATTTACGAAAATAGATGAAAATTGACCATTCCCCCCCCCTTATCTCCGAAACTACTGAGCCTAAAATTATGAAAAAATTTCAGAGAATGGTTCCTTACTCATAGATTATAGGAAAACCTATAAGAAGTCTATGGTCTTAAAATAACATGGTAAATCTCTCAATATTGTGCTTACAAACTTACATTTGCGGTTGGAATGTATGGGAAAATAGGTTTTTCAACTACAATGTTAAGTTAGTTCTTGGGATAATTTATTGCTACTGCTAGTTCGACTAAAGTCTCCAGTACACGTTCAACGGGCTCGCCCAACGTGTACTAAGGCGAGGCATCCGTCACTTCTCGTACCTTCCGCGAAGCATTCTGTTTGCCGATTTCATAGTACTATGCCTTATGCATTGTCAGCAAGCACTGCTAACACATTAGCTTTAATTATAACAGTCTGTTCTAAATTCTACCATGATTTGGCTACTACATCCAGGATTGTCTTCAGACGAGGGAAATCCTCAACGGTCAACAGTACAAACAGCAAATTGTATATACGCTTTAATTATCATAGTCCGTTCTAAATTCCATTATTTATGGCTGTTGCACCCAGGATTGGCTTCAGGCGAGGGAACTCCTCAACGATCAACAGTGCAGGCACGAAATTTTATGTACCCTTTAATTATGATAGTCCGTTCTAAAGTCCACCATGATCTGACTGCTGCACGCAAGATTCGCTTCAGATGAGGGAACTCCTGAACGGTACACAGTACAAACTCGAAATATAATGTACGCTTTAATTGTGGTAGACCATTCTAAATTCAGCCATAATCTGGCTGCTGCCCCCAAGATTGTCTTCAGATGAGGGAACTCCTCAACGGTCAACAGCACAAACAAGAAGTTTTATATACGCTTTAATTATCATAGTCTGTTCTAAATGTCACTAAGATCTGGCTGCTGCACCCAGGATTGGCTCCAGACTAGGAAACTCCTCAACGGCCAACATAACAGACACGAAATATTATATATGCTTTAATTGTGATAGAACATTCTAAAGTCCACCATGATCTGACTGCTGCATCCAGGTTTGGCTTCAGAAGAGAGAACTCCTGAATAGTTCACAGTACAGACACGAAATTTTATATTGTATATGGATATGTATTGTGCTAATAAACTAGATGGGACTAGGGTTTGATGATAGAGCCGGAAGGTGACCATAGGAACTTCAAAAATAAACGAGACAGTACCATCGAAATTGGACCGGTTCGTTTTGTCCTGACAAGAACTATAGCCCAAAGTAGCATCCAGGGTCTGATGATAGAGCAGGCTGAAAAGTGATAAAAGAAACTTCTCAACCAAACATAATAGTATCATTGTGTTTGCGGTCGTTGGTTTTGTCTTACAAAGTACTGTAGCCTAAGGTGTAGTCCAGGCCCTCATGAGAGATCTGAAAGGTCACCATACGAACTCCTTAACTAGACAAGATAGCCCCGTTGTGTTTCGGCCGTTTGGATTTGTTTTGTTTCAAAAGCTTGAGGCGTGAACGGTTTTCTTAAACAAAGATAAGCCTCATTCTTTTAAGAAAACATTAAACTTGTCTGTTTACGTAAGTCTTATTTTGTTCTTTTTAGTTTAATAAAAGCTTGTTTAAAAAATATTTTTACTTATATTTTATTCAGCCTAATACAGGACGTAATCCAATGGCAGTTTTAACTCGTGCACCATTGTGGGAACCATTTAGCCTGTTTCTAATAAGCAAAATAATGCGTCAGAGGGATGATCCATTTAACATTTTATTATTTTATTGTTTATTACTGCAAAATTGTTGACATTTTTATATTAATTTGACATTGACTGTAATTCAAACGATTTGACATTAAGTATAATTATGTATTGTTATAAATTGTTATTTTAAATTATAATGTCTTTTAAATTTGTGTAAATTAAACATGATTTGCATGCCTTTGTGACGGTAGAACATGGAGGACTTCCATAATAAAACATCAATGTAAAAATTACCCATGTTTACAAAGAAATAAATGATTTATGAATTATGATGATCTGAATTTTGCTAATACATTAAATAATATGGCAACTGGTAATATGAATGACATTGATATTCAGCTTTACATTGCCGTCGAATGCATTAAGAATTCTATCAGTGCACACGAAAAGATTATCATAGCGGGAGACTACAATATAAATTTTAAGGACAAATCAAAAAATAAAATATCGGAATACCTTCTATCACTCGGCCTTAGTCCACGTATTCAATTATATACGACAAGACAGAATTCAACACTATTGTTGAATTCTGTCTTGTCTATACAATAATATTCAGAAATTCCCTCTACAATCCGGTACCATACATAGTTATTTTAGTTACTACAAACACAGGGTCAGATAAAAAAAAAAACATGGTATAGGCGGCCCGTAGCTGTGGAGCAGGTGGTTTTAACGCTCACCACCGCAGCTTTGGCTTGCTGGCCGGCGGCGGTACATATTCATCGTACGGAACCAACTCAACTCGCACTTGACCGGTTTTTTTTTGTAGTTTAGAAGTTGTGAGGCGACAGATGAACATAACATACATACAGGTCAAAATCATAACCTTCCTTTTTGCTTCGACCTAGTTGGGTAAAAAATGACTTAAAAGATCCTCAAAACTATTTAAAATTGAAGTTGCAATTAAAATCATTGAAAAGTAATCGATCTTAAAACAAAAGTTTCATAATCGTGATATAGTATTAAATGGGAATGTGAACGATTTTTTCGAAATTGTGATAGTTAAGGTCTTATGGCAGAAACTGCATAAAAGGAGGCCTCAAAGAGGCATCAGAGTCTGCTCTTTGATGGGTAGTTCACATGTGGCGTCAAAGAGCAGACGTCACACAAATTCTGCATCGCGCAAGCAGAGTTTACCGCGCGATCAGCATATATATAACTTTCCGACATCAATCGTTGGGCAGTTGCCCGCTGCTGCCCATAGATTTTTCCTATCCACCATTTTTCCCATAGGCAAGGTATTCGTGAGAATTTCCACAAGTTATTTATTTAACGAGGAGATATCTGAACTCCTCAACAATCAGAAACTGTTAAGATTGCAAAATGAACTTTGAATATAATTTCGGGTGCATTGAAATTCTGCAGAACATTGACACGTCAATCCCCTGTCCATTCCATACCACATCGCAGTTCGTACGGCTACCGCACACCGCACTCATCGTTTACCCTGTGTGCTCAACAAACAGCGCAATGATACTCCAGTTAATTAAGGACCGAACAAATATGCTTTCTAACAGACGCGCTCGGAATATTTTATTACCTCCACTCATTTGTTGGACCGCCTTTTTTATATAGGCACTGTTAGTTTGTTCTGCGGAGATCGTGGTTTGTGAAAGGTGATTTGGTAAAGAATGGGCCTTGATTTGTTCAAAATTGGAGTGTCCATTTTGTTTGTTATTGGAACGAAGTTCCATTACGCGGCTTCTGGTAGGAGTTGTACACGGTAGAAAGCGACACGTAAGGAAAAAGCGTTGTGCCCCTATAGAGGCATGGGGAACAGGGTGTAAAGATCACTCATCCGTTTTTTTTTTTTACCTACAACGGTTAAGCTCTTGGCCTGCATCTCACGTGATGGTAAGTGATAATCAGGCCGAAGGTGGAAGTGAGCTTCACCCGGAATCCTCAATCACAGAGGAACTGGCTATCATATCTCTTAAGGTCTCTTCTTCTGATACTAATGTTAGCAGTAATTATGTAAATATATTTAAATTCACTCCTCAGGATGTCATGTCAGGAATAAGTAAACTCAAACTTAGCAGTTCGATATGGCCTGACAATATTCCTCCAGTTGAAAAGTTGTAAAAAACACTTTTGCTTACCTTTATTTCATATATTTAATCTTTCGTTAAAAACCGGAATATACCCACCAAAATGGAAGATTTCAAGGGTCACTCCTATTCCCAAGAGTTTGAATAAAACTCTTGTAGAAGAATTCCGTCCCATTGCAATTTTGTCATCACCAGCTAAAGTTTTTGAAAACATACTACATAATTATATTTATTCCCAAGTTGAATAGTATCTATGTAACGAACAACATGGTTTCAGAGCAAAAAGATAAGTAAATACTAACCTTCTTACCCTAGTAGACTACATATCTCAACGATTGGACCGTGGAGGCCAGGTCGATGTCTTGTACTTTGACTTCCGAAAAGCGTTTGATAGGGTCAATAATGATATTCTGCTGGCAAAACTATGTGCCATCGGATTTCCGCCAGGTCTGTTACGGCTCCTCGCTGACTACCTCCGCGATCGTCAGACTGGGCCTTTATGAATCCCAGCCCTATCATACGCGATCCGGAGTCAGCCAAGGATCAATACTGTGACCGCTTCTTTTCTTGATAATGATTAACGACCTTCCTTTATTTATTATTCACGCAAGAAGTCTATTGTATGCAGATGATTTGAAACTCTTTTCTGAAATTCACTCTGAAGCCGATTGTCTGGCGCTCCAGCGTGATATTGAAGCAATATTGGAGTGGAGTGTTAAGAACAAAATGGAATTTAATTCTTCCAAATGCTTCGTCATGAGTTTTACACGAGCTCGAAACCCTATCACCTTTACTTATAAAATTAATGGCAGCGTTATTACTAGAACAACTGGAATGAAGGATCTGGGTGTCACATTTGACAACAAGCTTACGTTTCATGATCACATGGCATTGGTAGCAAAAGATTCATTTAGACGATTAGGTTTCATACTGCGTAATTCTAAAGATTTTAGCAACATCAGCGCTATTAAATCAATTTTTAATGCACTTGTTCGTAGTAAATTGGAGTCCAGTGCATGCGTCTGGAACCCGCACGAAAAGAAGTACACTTTACTCTTAGAAAAAGTACAAAAGGCTTATCTAAGGTACCTTTATAAACGTTTAAATGGTTATTATCCGTTTATGTACCCTTCGAATTTTCTTTTAGGCTGTTTAGGGTACAATTCTCTCGAGGTTAGAAGGAAAAGTGACCAAATTATTAATATGTGTAAGATCCTTCACGGAAAAGCAGATGCGCCTGAGCTGCATGGTGAACTGTCCCATCTTTTTGTTCCGATAAACTATAACCGTGGCAGGAGGCATAGATTGTTTGCCGTGCCTCGGAGTCGAACCGTCGCTCGAGCCCAGTCTCCTGTCCCTCGCACACTCTCTGCGCTCAACGCTCTCTTGGTCGCTAAGCCTGAATGTGATGTGTTCGCGGATGAATGGAAGAAGATCTTGTCTGTATGTCTGGAGTATTGTGAGATGAGCGTATGACTGTCGATAGTTGTATACTTTTGTTTACTGTACTTTATTTAATCATGTGTTTGAGGCTTTGCCTATATCTTTAACTAATGTAATTGGCCTTGGCCGTTTTATGTTAAAAATAAATAAATAAATAAATTAACTGCCGAAACACAACAATGCTTGTTAACATTATTGTTATGGCGACAGACTTAGATAAGATGGTGGTAGCTAGCCAGGCGGACTTGGAACAAGCCCTACCACCAACCAAACCGAGCAGAAAATTTTGGTCCCACTGGGAATCGAACTCGGGACCTCTGACCTCGGGACCGGTGGCTTAACCACTAGACCACAGAGGCGGTTCCTCTATAAAAATGGGAGGATCCTCTGACCAGACAGAGAGGGTGTTGTGTCGTAAACTCTGCTTGCGCAATGCAATGCGAAAAAAAATAAAGAAAATACGTTTATTTGCGGTAAACAATATAAATGACTCAAACAAAGAACAAAACACGAAAATAAAAATTTGGAGGAAAATATGCGTCGCAACCACGCAAAACTGCTATCGCTCAGCATAATGCTAATGCTGTTTGTCTTTTCAGTTGTTTAACTAATTACGGTAAATCATTCGAAACCGTGGGTAAATAAGCCCAGACAATGTTAACCCTATAATGCTTGCAGATAATCGCGTCTGTCACTAAGTCGCGTGTCGGTATTGTGTGTCCCGCTTCGATAAATATTGATGGTCACGCGTTGTGACGCGACGTGACAAGCGGTGACGGGACACACGTCACTGGCCATTTAGCTAATTGTCGATATCTATCGATACTGTTAAAATAATCGTGCTTTACTGTCCATTTCGTAATATCTTTATGTTTTTAGAGGTAGCTAAAGTTGACGTGTGTTCGTTTGAAAGAACTACAATTATGTTCATTGTTTTATTCCTCCGTTTTGAATCAAAACAGCATCACGATCTCTATATACAGAGAGGCAGGGACATCAGGGGGGTTCAGAATCATGTACTGAATTCATGGTATCAGTTTTCGCGTCGATGATAAAAATCAATTGCCATGCATTAGTCTTGCACAATCTCGAAAATGGCTCGATCAATTTGAATATATATTTTTTGTTTTGTTCGCCTGAATCCTGGGTGGTTTGGCAAAAAAGAAAATTAGGATAACAGCTAAAAATCTAAATTGAAATTTTGACAGGACAACTTCTGACGGGTCAGCAGTTTAAAATAAATTATGTGTATAAATTAGGTATACCAGAAGAAAACAAGACAATGTAAACAAGATAATTTAAGAAAAAAGTAGCATCACGATTTAATTTTAGTATTAAGCGGGTATTTAAAATCAGACAGTTCACGTTTTGTTGAAATGTTTGCATTTGCATTACTAAACCATTGAACCAATTGTGATAGAATTTAGCAAAGAAGTAATAAGGTAGCATAACATTTAGACACACGAGTGCTTTTATTCTGGAAAACGGCAGAGTTTCATATAAAATGTTAAAGGACATCATTCAAGTGTCGAACATTTTGTACCCAAAAACTAAAGTGCCGGCCAGAAAAAAGAAACATGGTATTCTTATGGAAAATAACACCCTTAACATTTTTTACTACTACAATGAAAGTATACAATTAACCCTTCCGCTGCTATTTAAGTTTTAAAAAGAAAATATATTTTGAGCATTACAATAATGTTTAAAACGAGAAACAACCTTCATCATCATCATTTCATCTTCATCATCATAATTTCAGCTGGAAGATTTCCACTGCTGGACATAGGCCTCCCCCAAATATCGCCACTTCGACTGGTTCTGTGATTCTCGCATTCAGCGGATTCCTGCGGTCTTCACTAAATCATTGGCTTGCTGAAGACCGTAAGAACCTCCACGCTTCGTCTTCCGGTACGTGGTTGCCACTCCAGAACGTTTCGGCCCTATACCCATCGACTATCTTTTTTGCGAGCAATGTGGGCTGCCCACTGCCATATAAGTCTAGCAATTCTTCGGGTTATGTCGGTTGCCTTGGTTCTCCTACCGATCTCTTCATTTCTAGTTCGATCACGTCGTCAATGAATCTACAAGCATAGCCCTCTCCATTGCCCTTTGGGTGACTTTCAGCGTTCTAACGAAGCCCGTTGTAAGCGACCACGTTTCAGTTCCATAGGTCATCACTGGCAACATGTGAGAAAAGAAGATAAAGAGTAGCTTCCCGAAAACCGCCCAGCCAAGGATTCGGATTCCACGATTGACCTCGAAATTGGACCTAGGTACCTAACTGGACAGTTTGTCCTAGGTTAACGTAGTCGTCCATAACTTCGATTGTAAAGTCTCCGATCTTCATGAGGGCCATTTGACATGAACTTAGTTTTATCTACGTTTTAAGACTTTCTCTTTCGGAAGCTCTACTGAGGTCATCGAGCATTGTACTGGTTCTCCGATATAGTAGTCATGGCTGAGACTATCTAGCCATCATGACTACTATATCGTCGGCAAACCGAAGGTAAGTGACGTAGTTGCCATTGAAGTTGATTGCTACGCCTTTCCTGTCCAGAACCTTGAAAACCTCCAATCCAGCGGTGAACAGTTTGGGAGAGATAACGTCTCTCTGTCTCAGCTCATCTCGCTGCAGAAGGATAATTTTCGAGGTGTGGTCCTGGAGTCGGAACGACGTAGTAGTAGTGTTTTCATATGGACACTGCAGCACCTTGGTTTACCGAAAGTGCACCTGGCACCGTTGAAGACACTATAGTACAGCCTAAGTCTCGATCGAATCGAAGGCTTTCTTGTAGTCCACAAACGCTATGCAGAGAGGTAGGTCATACTCTTCAACCTTCTGTATAGCCTGCCGCAGAGTATGTATGTGGTCTAAGGTGCTAAAGCCTTTACAGAATCCGGCTTATTCGGGAGGCTGGAAGTCGTCAAACCTGCGCGCGAGACAGTTCGTGATTACTCTAGCTTGTAGACATGGTTCAGAAGTGCGATGGGCCAATAATTCTTAAGCAGGGCATTGTTGCCCTTTTCAAAGAAGAGTACCACCACACCTCTGCCCGCCTGTGGCGTTTTACCCTCGAGTCTGCCTGCTATTGTCAAAGAAAAACATTTCCCTCAATTTTTTTCTCGTAATTTTTTTAATACTTATCATACCTTACTATACGTAACGCTCAATTCTCATGTCTATTTCTGCAATGGGCAATAAATGCTTGCGTCTTTAAACGAATGTCCAAAATATTGTTGGCAAAACATAATTTTTGGTACCTACTTTCAAACTCAAATAGCAGCCAGGGGGTTAATTGTAGACTTTCGTTGTAATATAAAAAAATGCTCAGGACGTTATTTTCCATAAGAAAAAAGCATTATTTTTTTCTGGCCGGCACTTTAATTTTTGGGTACGATTTGAATGATGTCCTTTCAATATTAAACTCAAATTCAAACCATTTATTTAAATTAAACCAATTGCAGGCACTTTTGAATTGTCAAGGAGTCGGTCAGTCAGAAAGATAAAGCTAGTTGCCCATTCCAAAGCGTAGTAGGTACCTATGGAGAAGAACAAAATAAAATACAAGTTTTGATACACTGCAAACTATATAGTCTTTCTTATAAACTTCAATACATACTCCACGTCACGTGCTGAAACCCTCCGATCCCTCGACAATAGTTTAAACAAATTGTTTACCTTGCATTACTATAGTAATTGTTTACCAAGTGCAGTCTGTCAATAGTCTTCGCTCCTTGTCTCATGTTTATAGCTATCTCTCTTGAGCGTGCATGCTAAAAGTTGGCAACGTCGTAAATAGCTGTCAAATATTTACCTGTTTTGATTAATTTGGAAATAATACTGTATGGAAATAAGAAATGTGGCTAACTAACTTACTAGAATATTAATAATGAATTGCAATTATAACATTGAATTTGATGTTGTACCCGTTTTAGGTGTAAAAAAAAGCATTTGGAAAGTTTCAAATACTTTTTAAATATTCGGTGTTACGATATTAATTATTGAAATTCATTATTAATATTCTAGTTAGTTTGTTAGCCACATTTATTATTTCCATACAGTATTATTTGCAAATTAATCAAAACAGGTGAATATTTGACAGCTATTTACGACGTTGCCAACTTTTAGGATGCACCCTCTTAAGAGAATTCGTTCACTGTTGTTTGTTTTTAATTAGATTTGTGTTACATTGAAATTATTAAGATGTTAAGAGTGAAATAATACTGTACAGAAGCATGGAAACGAAACGACGCAAAAGGAGTAGAGTATGAAAGATAGAAGCATGGGTTATTTAGGCTATGCCCATACATAAAATAACATAATCACCCTATTAATGTTCCCACTGCTGGGACACAGGCTTCCTCTCTGTGAGTGGGAGTGGGCCGTAATCTACCACGCGGGCCCAGTGCGGGTTGGTAGATGTCACATGTCTTCGAATTTTTGGTTCTAAGACATGCCGGTTTCCTCACGATGTTTTCCTTCACCGTTCCTCACGATGTGTTCATTCACCGTTGCATTAT
The DNA here is from genome assembly GCA_948150665.1 of Conistra vaccinii. Lineage (NCBI taxonomy): Eukaryota > Metazoa > Arthropoda > Insecta > Lepidoptera > Noctuidae > Conistra > Conistra vaccinii. The sequence continues at coordinate 18,165,499 of OX411339.1, forward strand.
GCCCATACAGATATAGATTGGAACGATGGACTAGACTTGGCGCAAGGCTATGTCCAGCAGTTGACTTCTTTCGGCTGTAATCATAATAATGATGATGATGAAAGAATGGAACTCCCTGCCGGAGTCTTAATTTCCGGATAGCCGACGAATCTGGGAGTCTTCGAGTCTTGAGAGAATATACTCGTATTGCTTCTGGGTAAGCGTGCACCGCCATCCGTCGCGTACCATCAGGAGAGCTAATAGTCAAATGTGGGCTTTGGATAAAATATGAAATAAGAGAGACGTTTGTACACAGCAAACCGTGCCATAGTGCCGCCGTGTCTGTCAACAAACTTACATCGATCTGCGAACCAACCGTAGTTTTTCACGGTTAAAAAAACGTGCGTACAACTGGGCTTGTTCAGCGGTATTGCTGTGTTCTTTGTTCCCTTATGTAAGTGCAACATCTATGTATATGTAGGAAACCGATAGCAAGGCATTGAAATAAAAGGTACATCTTAGTAAAGCATCAAACAAAACAAAAAAAAAAACAACGGGTTGCACTCCGGGAGTGCAGAAGTGAAAACTTGAACATTAAAGTTGTGCATTTTTTAATATTTTGGAATGGTTAGGGAATAATTTCGCACGAATTGCTTACTTATCAGTATAAAAGTACTATAATTTATGTGGTTACAATATTCAATAATAGTAGAAGTATATTTATTTATTTTCAAAATATAGTCTAATAAAAATAAACAATTTATTTAAACACTTTTCATGAAGTATGTTTTGACTGCTTTTTTTACCCATCAACATAGGTAAAATTTCTTACCTCGCAATCTTTACGTAATGTCAAAGACTATTTATTTTGATATTTACTTTGTCGGTTGCTAGGCATCGGATCTTACGGTTACGTGTCCTGAAGCGAGTTTAATTTTTTTTACCCATCCTAAAAAAATTGCACAACGCCGCTAAAGAACTTTTCACTTAAAAAATATAACAATTTTAAGAGCCGTGGTCACTCTATTACTCAAATACGACGGGCATTTGTTTTGTTTGCCTCGCTATAAACAACCACAATTTTCGCCAACTCAACGCTAGTATCATCGTTTTCCCTGAAGGGGTGAAAACGATGATACTTTAGTTTACACAAGTGATACCCTTAAAATAAACATTTGCTTCTACCCTCATTTATGTAGAATGTACGCTCGTTACGACGCCACGTGTCGCACTGTGTACTCAATCACTTGAAACTGTGCCAATCGTGGGTGTGTGCGAATTATTGCTGAATTTAATTACTGCTACGTTTCGATGGATCTGGTAGCTAATCTGATAATGTCTTTTCGTCAATTACAACTTGTTTTTGATTCACTTCATAATTATCTGTCATTGGGTGAGATTAGAATTTTGTTTTTAAATTCCTTTAACATCAATAGCCCTAGTTAATGAGTGCTCAAATTCTAGATGAATAAAACTAAAATAGGCAAAAAAAAAAACAGCAATAATTGTATTAATATATTTGTATAATCATGTTCTGGAAAACGGCTCTAACGATTTCGATGAAAGTTGCAATAAGTATAAGGTTTTGCGGGGGCGAAAAATCGATCTAGTCGGTCGCATAAAGTTTAGAACAAAATGGCTACCTTAGAATGATGACATAGCAGCATGGAATTAGTAAGTAGGTACCTACTATCATTGTAGCATGGAATTAGTATATACTATTCAAGGAATTAGTATAAACTTTCCTATACTATTAAGTGAACATTCTCTATTTTCACCAGAAACAAAATACCTCTCATGGCCAAATGATGGCCTTAAATATGGGATATCACCATATCTAAAGCCGTCATTAGGTTATTTAAAACTTCAACAGCTTTGTACCGCATTTCTCTGCCATTCATAAAACTGCTTGCAACGTATCTAGAGCTTCTTTGGTCAACTATTGCAAAAAACTTTTTAGGTGCAGTTGCAAACCCCGTATTTGGATCAGTATCATTGCTCACTGTAAGTTAACGACCACCAATAAAATTTTCTAACAGCCAACATTGTCTTTACATCATCATATCGCCATAAGCAAAAACGAACAAAACATTTTATTCATACTTCTTCGCAACCCCTAACAATAGACGCGAAACCCGAGCCTCCCTAAAAGCGTACTGTACTAATGTTTATATAGCCATCCACTGCTGGCCGTGCGTCTCTAATGGCCGGTCCCTCGAGGTGTAGCCGCGTAATCGATACCGCTGCCGACTGTTAATGGATTAGATGCCGCGCCTATACCTACACGTGATTTTTTGAAATTGTGATATTGGCTTCGTTTTGGTCATATTTTTGGGAGATTTGACAGTTTTCCTGTTGTCAAGCAATTTCTAGGAGACAGGACCATCGTCCAGGAAGTTATTCGTATTTTTATTTTTTGTTATTACCCATTCGATGATTGAACATAGTGGACGTTATTGTAAAAAAACAAAAACATTTTTGTACTATTTATCCATGTTTGCAAAGAAATAACTATAATTATGAACCTTTTAAACATTGCTAAGAATTTATTAAACAGAAGAGAATTATTTATTAATAATTAAAATGAACTGTACATAAAAAAAACGTATACCTAATTAATTAATAAAATAAAAACTAAAACTTTTAACAAACTAAAATATGGCGAAAAATTCCTCCGCATCGCCGTCGACTGGTAATGTACCCAAGAGACTGTGGAGATTTATTTAAACTAGTTTCATCTTTCTCCTACACTACCCAAATCTAGAAAAAGGCCTCTTCTTCACCTATTTATTCATTTCTTTCCACGTTCGCCACAATAATAATTGTATCACAGAAACAAATCTCTTAAAACTAAATAAGAATGAAACGTCCTCATGCCTACTAACACAAAACACACTAGTGATTTATTAATTAACTCTCTCTTTTCAATCCACTCACCCTCCCCTCCTCCCAGCGGACTCAAAACTTTGATGTCCGCAAACGATGCGCCCTGGGACCACTGTTTGTAATGCTACGGTAGAAGATAAACATCATTATTAGTTTATTACGCACATGTGTCTGTTTTGACGATTATTTGCGGTTTTTGTTTGTAGAAAGATAATAATTTAGTGTGGAATTTTTATATACTTAGTGTTTGTGTTTTATTAGTTCTTTTGAGTGATCTGGTCTTCATTTGCTTTAAGTGTATCGTCAAGAATTCTTCAGGCAGGCCATAGAAATAGTCAAATCCAATGTGAAAAAGGTGCCAACTATTTGATTAGGTTGATTTTTGGTGGCCATTTTCTGTTGTTTTATAATCCTTGGTTTCTGGTTCTGATACGTCTTTTTCACAATGGATTTGTTGACACCGTTTTTACAAAACCAGATTAATTCATGTTGTCAGAGACTGATTTACGGTTGAATCGTTGAACTGCTAACTCTTTATTTATCATCAACGGGAAAGCTCTTGGTCTTCATCGCACCTGATGGTAAATGATGATCAGGCAGAATGTGGAAGCGAGTTTCACCAGCAATCCTCAACCACAGAGGAACTGGCGATCTTACCTTTAATTGCCGAAACACAACAATGCTGTTAACATTGTTGTTATATCGACAGACTTAGATAAGATGGTGGTAGCTAGCCAGGCGGACTTAGAACAAGCCCTACCACCAAGCAAACCGAACAGAAATCGTGAGAATCCGTAACTAAGACTAGTATCTAACTAAGTCTAACAAATGTACCTTAATCACGTCCAACCTTCACCAGATTCAGTTACAACTTTCCACCACCCAATCTCGGTCTGACCACTCTTTTATTATGTACCCTCAAACTTCTTAGTAGCGTGTCCAGAACACATCTGCGAAGACTGTAGTAACTCAATCAGAGTTCGCGTGACCTCTGCACTTACCGCACGGATTCAACGCTCGCTGGCTTGAGGGTCATACCTCGTTTGACTTGGGTGTTTTAGTCATGGTTCGTGTGTTTGTTTTGAAGGAATTGTGGGTTGTGTACTGATGTTGAAGGAAATGTAGTTAGAATTGGAAGCTTGGGTAAAGGTACTTATTGGTTAAGTACCGACTGTTTTGCCAAAGTATTACTATCTTGTAGAAAAGACAAGAAAAAGATATTATTTGTATATTACTAGCTAACCCCCGCGGTTTCACCCGCTTAAGTCTTGATCCCGTGGGAATATCGGGATAAAAAGTATATTTTGTCCTAACCTAGATCATGGTCAACCCATGTGTCAAATTTCATCCAAATTCGTTCAGCCGTTTTAGCGTGAAAGCTTAACAAACCATCAAACAAACTCAATATCGCATTTATTATATTAGTTACGATTTAGGGTCTCGAACAAAGGATATACACATGTAATTTCACACAATATCAGCCTATTAAGATATCAAACTGGGTAAACTTATACTTCGCAAACAGGTTTAAATGGTAACTTGAAAACATGCGATTTCTTCCTTTTATTATATCTTGCTGAAGAGAATTGGGGCTATTTTGTAAGAAGTTCTTTAAAAAATGCTGGGGTTTTCAGCTAACCGTTAGTGTTTACCCATTCCTGAGTACGGGCCCCTATTTTAATGCGTAAATCTAAACGGCCTTAAGTTTTTCCTTTCAGCTTGCTTTACAATATCAATTACTTTCTTGAAATTATCTTTAACATTATTATCTTTGTCAACAGGATGCCTTCGGCGAAGGTGGATGGCCTCTGGAATTCAGAGCAGCTGTTGCTAGATTGCTGTCACAGCATGCACCCAATGATAAGGAGGCACCTAGGACCACTATCTTGCGTAAGTACACCGAAACGTCAATGAGACAGGACATACTTAAGAGTGTTTATTCTGAAAGTTGGCAACGTCGCAAATAGATGTCAAATATTTCGCTGTTTTGATTAATTTGATAATATTTCTGTATGGAAATAAAAAATGTGGCTAACTAGCGAACTAGAATATTGATTATGAAATGCAATAATTAATATCGTAACACCGAATAGTTAGTTTTAGATGTAAAAAAAGTATTTGGAAACTTTCCAAATGCCTTTTTTTCACCTAAAACGGGTACAACATCAAATTCAATGTTATAATTGCAATTCATTATTAATATTCTAGTCAATTGGTTAGCCACATTTCTTATTTCCATACAGTATTATTTCCAAATTAATCGAAACAGGTAAATATTTGACAGCTATTTACGAAGTTGCCAACTTTTAGGATGCACCCTCTTAATAGAAAAAAAAAAAAAATCTTAGCTATTATGATTTTTTGTAGGGTATAGTAATGTATAAGAGGGGCTTGTGGCTAAGTAACAACAGGCGCACGGGTCGATCGATCAGGTTAAGTTAAGCTTTCCGCGGTTGGTCCGTGGATGGGTGACCATTTTTACATACCAAAACCCCTCCGTGCCTCGGAAAGCACGTTAAGCCGTTGATCCCGGTTGTCATTTGTAGATCTTTGATAGTCGTTACGGGTAGTTAAAAGCCCAAAAGTCTGACAACCAGTCTTACTAAAAGATATCGTGTTATCTAGTACCTTAGTTGTGCAGGACAGATAGGCAGTCGCTTCATGTAAAATACTTGTATTCAGGTGCATCCGGTTAGACTGGAAGCCGACCCCAACATAATTGGGAAAACGCAGGCAGATGATGAGTAATTTATAACTTGTGCTGAAAGTTTGACAACCGACTGTTAAGACTTTATCAAGGTGTATCGTGTTACCCAGTGGGTTGTGGAGGACCGCTGCATTCAGTTCAACTGAAAGCCGTAGCATAGATGAGAAAAGGCTCTGCATGTAGATGATAAGCCACAAGGAGGAGAAGTGACGTATCGAAGTCTTTTGTTCATACAAGAAATATCAATCTGTCTAGCCTTTTCCCAACTATGTTGGGGTCGGCTCTCAGTCTAACCGGATGCAGCTGAATACCAATATTTTACATGGAGCAACTGCCTATCTGACCTCCACAACCCAGTTACTGGGTAATACGATACCCCTTGGTAAGATTGGTGTCAGACTTTCGGGCTTTTGACGACTCGTAACGACTGTCAAAGATCCACGAATGACAGCTGAGACCAACGACTTAAGAGTGTTTATTCTGAAAGTTGGCAACGTCGCAAATAGATGTCAAATATTTCGCTGTTTTGATTAATTTAATAATATTTCTGTATGGAAATAAAAAATGTGGCTAACTAGCGAACTAGAATATTGATTATGAAATGCAATAATTAATATCGTAACACCGAATAGTTAGTTTTAGATGTAAAAAAAGTATTTGGAAACTTTCCAAATGCCTTTTTTTCACCTAAAACGGGTACAACATCAAATTCAATGTTATAATTGCAATTCATTATTAATATTCTAGTCAATTGGTTAGCCATATTTCTTATTTCCATACAGTATTATTTCCAAATGAATCGAAACAGGTAAATATTTGACAGTTATTTACGACGTTGCCAACTTTTAGGATGCACCCTCTTAACGTGCTTTCCGAGGCACGGAGGAGTCTCGGTATGTAAAGATGGTCACCCATTCACTGACCAACCCCCGCAAGCGTAGCTTAACCTGATGTACCGACCCGTGTGGCTGTTATTATATAGCCACGAGCTCGTCAATACAAGAAATGGATAATAATTTTGTTTGTCATTAGGTCTGAGCAACCAACGCCTGGACCAGACTCTGTCGGAAACCATGGTGCTGGACCTGATTGTACTAGTCGGATTCGTTGTCGTCAACAATCCCCAACTACAGGTAAGTGCTTATATCCTCACGATTATCTACGCCAGACAGGTACATTAACCGGGGTTGCGGGTAGTCCCAAGGGGAAACCGTGGCCCCTGGTATGGCAAGGGAAGGAACACGGGTGGGTTTTAGTCAGTAAAAGTCTGACACGTCGCAAATAGATGTCAAATATTTCGCTGTTTTGATTAATTTGATAATATTTCTGTATGGAAATAAAAAATGTGGCTAACTAGCGAACTAGAATATTGATTATGAAATGTAATAATTAATATCGTAACACCGAATAGTTAGTATTAGATGTAAAAAAAGTATTTGGAAACTTTCCAAATGCCTTTTTTTCACCTAAAACGGGTACAACATCAAATTCAATGTTATAATTGCAATTCATTATTAATATTCTAGTCAATTGGTTAGCCACATTTCTTATTTCCATACAGTATTATTTCCAAATTAATCGAAACAGGTAAATATTTGACAGCTATTTACGACGTTGCCAACTTTTAGGATGCACCCTCTTAAGAGTACTTAGCTTTTGTAACATCACTTTTACATATTTTGGTTACTTCATTATTTCGTCAAAGAAAATCTTGCCCTTAAAAAGGCAACTGAACAAGAAAAGTTACGCTTGAAGACCCACTATGCAAAAATATGAACCATATAAAAACTTAACGCTACCGTATCCTAAGGACTCAACATCGTACAATATTAAAATTCGAAATGTAGACGTTAATCTTCTATACTAATATCATAAAGAGGTAAAATTGGTTTGTTTTTTGTATGTATGGGGGAATCTCCGAAATTGTTTTTGCATTGGATAGCCCAATTCTCAAGGAAGGTCATAGGCTCGCGGACAAAGACGCGGGCAGAAGCTAGTACTTATATAATAATAGAATTTCAAGGTAAACCATTTTAGATAGAAATATTCACGAAGCTCGGAGATGAATTTAGAGAATCAGATCAAGCATATAAATATCTTATCAAGAGGAGTTCTATTATTTCTACCCACCACATGATAAAATGCATGAATTTATGCATGTAAAAACATAATCCTGTTTTATCTGTCGCGCAGTCGAGTCGGGAGAAAAAATTATTATTATCTTTTCAAACTTTGTATTCAAACCCTTATCTTTTCTATTAACACTAATAGACTTGACCTCTCCCATAAAGATATTCTAACGTCTTAGCAACTCCGTCCGTTTTATTTGCCCGTTCCCATGCGGGTGACACCTGCACCTGACACGTGTTTCCACCCCATCGGGTAACCTATTAACTATTAGCATGTTGACATGGTCAACTTAATCAATTCCTTGGACTATTCTTTATTGTTTTGTGTTGTTAGCTACTTAAGATATTATCATTAGTTAGAATATTTGGTGGGAACTGTACATGAAGCACTTTAAATAAAAGTACTTATTTATTTTAATTTTACGTTTCTTGAAGAAAGATTGATTTTAAATCGAGTTGGTGGTTGTTGTTGGGGGTTAATTTTTTTTTTGTCAATAACTACACCCGATGACAGCATTTCTTTGTCTGAAATTATCATCATCTGGCTTATTAATTCATTTTTAGAACAGCGCAGCACATTTTATTCTTGAATAGGTAACACACGAATAAATTTTCCTTACCTAACCAAAGCATTCGATACTATCACTCACACAAAATTCACCCAAACTTTCTTTCCAAACAAATTATTAACGCACTCAGCTCCTTTTAAATTATTCCACCGGCTTATTACAGCACTTCTACCGAGTTTTACCGCTCCTTAGTTCTCACGGACACAGGTGTCCGAGTTACATCGGACGCATTTGCTCAAGGAAGTGTACTAGGTCCATTACTAAAATTTATGCGAGGGCTTTTTTTATTTGGGCATAATTGATTTTATGGGTTTTGGTAAAGAAAGTTTTTTTGTAGTTTGTCATAGGAAGAGTTTTTTGTAAGACTTACTACTGCTTAACTTGAGTATTAAATTAAAATATTTGTTTTTCATACATGGTAATAGCTTTAGGTCAAATACCTTTACGATGTCACCACCATTTTATTTTCATCTTATTTTATATAATAAAAATATTGCTGTTTAAAAAAAATACCCTAAAATAGTTCTGGCTAGCTACTTTGAATTAAAATGGCAATCTGTAAGTAAAACCATGTTACTTGAAAAAGCTACCCCTACAAAGCTGAAATAATAAAGCCAGCTTGCCCAATGAGACACCCATAAATTAAAAATTAGGAAGGACTCAGGTGCTAGTTCGAGTCTCATTTGTTCTGCCAAGTGCCCTTCGTCCATTACCGTACAATTTACACCGGTGTCGCCATTACAGTGAATTGTTGATGTTACATTGTCCATTATTGACTTGATGGCTTTTTGTCTTTTGGAGGGTAGGTTGTTTACTTCATACGATGTGTTTTATGATTCTTAATATTAAGTTGGAATTCTTTTTCTGCCCAAAATACATAGTAACAGTTTGCTATTCAGATTGCTTGTTGTGAACGTTATTATTATTTTAGTCTCGTTACGTATCCATTTTCTCCTGGTCCACTTTGTTAGACAATGTATATTACCTACTGTTGCATATCTGGTATTTGTTACTTTCTCTCTCATTTGTTGAAGAAAAAGACTGGATATTGACCTCATCCAGCTATTTTTTACGAGAAAATATATCACTGAACTTAAATCGTCACACGTCCTAATTTTTTATTTATGTCTAACCTCGGGTTAATTTTACATTGTCATCCAGCGATTTGAGAGTCCACTTTTTTTATATAGAAAGATTATGATATTAGAAGCCTCCACGCAAAGTTTTAAGTCTAGGAGACAAATAGTTTACGAGAAAAAAAATAAACAAAATCGTAGGAATTTTTCAATAGTTCGTCACTTTTGACATTTTGTCATAACATTGAACGTTTAGTTTTACGTAAGGTCAATGCACTAAAATGTTTTACTATGTTTTACTTCATAATAATTATGAAAAAAACATATATATTTGGTGATTTAGATACTTTTCATTCATATTACATTATATGACATATATTTCGTGGATTTAAATTAGCGAAAAATTAACACTTATTATAATTTACCGACTATTGCTGATACGTGAAACCAAACGTGTAACGACGCCATTTTGTGTTGTTATTGTTACTTAATATTTAGGTTACTTCACAAAGTCTGTCAGTCATTTGAAATATACTATCCATTATTATAATAATTTTAAGGCGGATCCGACATGGTTAGGTTAGTTATGTTAGGATGCATGAGCGAGCGAAGCGAGCTTGGGACTTAGGGCACCCCGACACGGACAGGTTAGGTTAGAAGGGGATGGCGGGGTCTTTAGACCCCGCCATCCCCTTCGTGGTTATTTTTTTTTAAACCACCCAGAAATAGGAGCCCCGCGAAGCGGGGCTCCGTCGACTACGCTTGACTAAAACCTTAGAATGCAAGAGCGAGCGAAGCGAGCTCGGGACTTAGGGCACCCCGACACGGACAGGTTAGGTTAGAAGGGGATGGCGGGGTCTTTAGACCCCGCCATCCCCTTCGTGGTTATTTTTTTTTAAACCACCTAGAAATAGGAGCCCCGCGAAGCGGGGCTCCGTCGACTACGCCCAAGAAAACATAAAAAGGTGTATTAAAAAAAAACTATGCATTTTCTTAACTTCCCCCATGAGGGGGGGGGGGTCTCCTACCCCCCTCCTCCACAAATATTCATATAATACAAGTAACCATTATAAAAGTCTTACCGAAAATTCGAAAGTTAGGTTAGAATATTAAAAAAAATATATCTCAAAAAGGGGGGGGCTCCTAGATTTTTCCTTCACAGGGGGGGTTCTACACCTCCCCCCCTCCCCCCTCCCCCCCTCCCCCCCCCTTAAATCGATGGATGACAATGTAAAATCGAACCCTAACCTCCCCAAGGAAACAATTTGCGACGGCTGGGGCGTGATCAAGACCCTCTGCACTTTACCAGCAAACTGGCTGGTATCGAAGACCCACAGCCACTGCCTGTTACCGACGCTCGTGGCTCTGGCCGAACTGCCAACCGCAGCCGCCGCCATAGCTACTGAACTTAGCATGACTGTGAGTATAACTTGACTTTCTTTAGATATGTGTTTTTTTTCTGGTTACTAGCGACTAACAAACACATACTTATTATAACAATAGTGAATGTTACACATCTAGCCTTAGAAAGAAGCTGCCACAAAGGTATGAGAGAGAGAGACTAATTGCTTTTCGAAGACGAACATTTTCTTAAACTCAATTCTAATACTTACTACTATTATAAATGCGAAAGTGTGTTTGTTTGTTTGTTTGGCTTTCACGCTGAAACGTCTGAACAGATATGGATGAAATTTGGCAGATGGGTAGACAATGACCTGGGTTAGGAATAGGATATTATATATAATTTTTTTATCCTGAGATTCCCAAGGGATCGAGAGTTTTGCGGGAGAAACCGCGGGGTGCAGCTAGTGTGCAATATTTACGGCTGGGCACTGTAAATAAGATTATGGTTTTTTGGTATCAGTTCGTGTATTATAGCTGCAATATCTCGTCGGTGATTTTCAACGGAAATATTTTTAACGTTTTATTGTCTAAAATCCTACTTTCTCGTATTTCTAGGTGACAGATACAAAAAAAAAGCCTGAAAATTAACCAGATTAAAGAATCACCGTCTGTCAGCTAAGCTTATGTATAATTTATCCAAATAAATATAACTTTTTGACAAACAACTTACTCTGTTTTAAATTATTTCCTAGACAACAGAGTAGCAAGCACTCGTAGTAAATAGCGAACAAGAACCCAATTTGTACGTCTGAATATTTGATGGAGTTACACTTGTTTCGCAAGTTGGTAGCAGCTGCACTTCCTAGTTTATTAACTGAAATAACTTGTAGTAGGAAGGATGATACAGAAGGTTCACAATGTATAATAGAGGCTTTAATAGTCATTGCATCTAAAATAAAGTTGATCTCTTCACCACTTCTACTTCATAACAACACCACTAGACATAAGGACGCGCGCACTTTGGACACGAATTTGTATCGTACGTAAACGTACGACCGTGGTCGTACGAACACTGAATACGGTTTACTCCATCAAATACGTAGTGTTCCGGTGATATCGCATTGAACGCACGAAAAATCCCGACAAGTTCCGATTGTTTTGTGAAACTATACGTACGTATACGTTCGACTAACTAGCACTCAGTCTGCGCGCTCGCTTTGTAAATACTGGGAAGGTCGGGATCATTCGTGTGTGTTCGTACTTGTCCGCACTAGTGAAATTCGTACTAAAACGCGCCTTAGTCTTGGCCCATATTTGTACCATGTGAGAGTGAGCCAGAACTATATAGATCAAAAAGGCCCATCTCTTTTCGCCTCATGTGTGTAGCATAAATGACCGCTACAATGAACTCAAAAAAAAAAAAACAACGTTTGCCAGACAGATTGGTAGTTAATCACAGTTTGTTACTATCTGTCTTTCCATCTTTCATTTCTATTTTTAAAATAAGAGAGGGAAACTTGTTAGTAAACACTAAATTCAAATGGAGCAAGATAATAAAATAACTTAAATACCATTTGGGACATTGTGCTATTAAGAATTTATATGGACTGAAACTTCTGCCATCATTTATTCACAGTCTATAGTCGAAACAGGTGCCAACAAGTTTTACGACTCGTCCCTTATATACCGTTTCATGTTAATATTTCGATGATCACCATCGTTCTGTCGTTAACTTGTTCCGTCATCAATAGTTCTTTGACGGCATCGTCAAGTTTATTTTATTCATCGTCCTATAAAGGCGGAACTTTAATTATTATTAAATTTTGCATTAATTAATATTTTTTAATTGGTTTTGATGTCGATTAACAGAATATTGTCTATGAGGATAAATGAAATTATGGGTTCAGGAGTATCTCTGTTACTGTTCGACTAGTTATTACCTAATTAAATGTTACTACTTAATTATATATTTAATCTGAATTCGTTAAAAAGATTATTTTGCTGTGCAATAAAATACTAATTGACATCCTGATATTGAAATAATGATGAGTATGAGAATTGATATAAATATTGAATACGTGAGTGACTTGTCAATCGCAAGTATAAATATTAATTGTGGTAATGGGAACATTACGATAGTTCTTAGATTAACTATGAATGCGTAACACTCCAGTTGGAATACATCCATTTATTTTAGTACGTCTGATAGTCCAAAATCAATTAACCAACTTGTAAATGACAATGTATGCACAGATGCTGCTAAATTGCGCAGTCTTCTCTTTTAAAGACTTCAAGTGGAAGGGCTTATATATTTACTTTAAAAAATCACAGCCCAATAAGAATTAATTAGTTTAGGTAGATTATAGCCAAAAGAATATAGCACTGATGTAAAACGATTCTACACAATACACAACCATATTGATTTCTTAAACCGCTAATCTAACAATAAGGGAAGAGGTTATAAGAAATGATTTCATTGAATTTATTCCTCCAACAGATGCTAGACGAATACATGAGAAGCCCAGACGCACAGAAAGTGAAACTGGTGCAAGTCATCAAACAAGGACGAGTGAAGAAAGGTAAGAATAATAAAGACAAGTAGACTGAAAACTAGATTGATTTAATTGTATAAGTCGAGCACATAAAGAAAGGACACACATTGACATGACAACATAACTCATTAATGAAAACAATTAAAAACCCAGTAAAAAATTAAAGCGAATTTGCCGACGTTATTGGTCGGCTGTTCGCACGCCAGCATATCTAGTTGACACATTTCCGTATGAGCTGACCTTCTCATAGTACAGAAAGCCTATAAAACGCAAGGTCAGATTATACTGGAAATGTATAACTGTTTACCATTGATAATCCTATTTCCAAATGGTATAAAGGTGCAACTAGATTACTATCAATCGATGTCGACAAGTGGATATATTGACCGCCTCAAAACACGATCACACATTGACGATATAATTATGATAAAATCAATCGATAGTCGAAGCAAACAAGCATGTATTTTCTTGAACTGTGAAGAAACCGGTCAGTTGACCTATGAACCGGCCGTCGATCGGTAGGTACAGAAGTTTTGATCAATTCCACACAATAATCGATGTCGAATAACAACAGTTGACAACAACAGTTGAGTCCTTCGAAATCCGTTTGCTATTACACCACACTGGTTTCAATTTGACGGTTGATGCTGCCGATTGAAAAGTTGCACCTTTATCCAACTCGGTTCGTGTAGAATGCGACACGGATTTAAATGAACGTGTTGAAATAGAGAACAATAATGAAATGAATACTGAATTTGACAAGGTTTTGACAAACAGCGCCATCCACGTTCATATAGAGCCCTGTCGGACTGTACTGATTTAGGTCTCCACCCAAAAGAACGGTTCATACTGGACCCGTAAGCATAACGGCTCATGTAAAAAACAGATTATTTGTATGAATTTAGCCAAATTGTGGGTCATCTCAATTTAGATTGCCATGGACAAGAACAACATGAAATGCGGGCTAATAGGCCATTCCGTTACCGACTACTACATCAGCTTTATCTGCCTAGCCTTTTCCCAACTATGTTAGGATCAGCTTGCAGTCTAACCGGATGCAGCCGAATACCAGTTTTTTACTCCCACAAAAACAAATAACTACGTCATTTCTGATTAGTTCAAAGCACGGTCGTATATGGTACGGTCTTGTGGGTGGAAACCTTCATAAGAAGGCCTAAGTTAGGATTAGATTTTTGATGTTGATGTTTCTCTCATATGTAACTCATCAATCATGTAAAGGTGATATAACGGTCTTGCTAATCAATGGAGATTTGATTTCAATTGAAATTTGGTTACGATTTTAATTATTTTGTTAAGATTTTCTTTACTTATTTGATTCTGCATGTTCAAGTGTATTGCTGTTCATCTAATCCATCGATGGCAGTTGTTGTGTTGTATAAGGAGTGATGAAAATTGCAACTTGAGTTCAGGACTTTTTCCTAAAAATCCCATAATTATGTCTTTGGAATCTAACCCAATATTCTACGTCTAACACAACAAAGGCGGTTCATGATTCCCACTTCGAAGTCTGATTTCAATTGTTTTGATTTTATTTTGTTTTGTTGTTTAAATTTGGAACTTTTGAAAGTTTGATTTTGATGGTTGTCATGTTGTTTGTCTATTATTTTATTATCTTCATTAATATCGTTATTCGCTTCTCATCCATTCAGGGTAAATGTACTCCCTATTGTGCCATTCATGTCTGTGCCAATTCTTGTTCATTCATCTTCTTCACTTGACTTCTTTCATCTATTGTCTCCCAGTACTTCCTATGTGTCAACATACTCTTCCTAACGCAGTTGGCTACTTTGTTAAAGTGGTGTATTTTAGGTTCCCGACAACTTTTTCATCGAAGATTTTTTGTCGTTGATTATTTCCCAGTCTTTCAATATTTTTTTGAATTACTTGCGTCAAGTAATAAAACAGACAATAGTTTAATTTCTTATCCCTTTATTTCGTAAGACATTCCTAAGTTTTCATTTCATTCCATTAATTCTTTTGTCAGCGCACAATCTTCGGACTTACGCTCAATTTCCATTCATTTCAGTATATTAAGTGTAAATTAAAATACATCATAAAAACAAACTAGTCAAATACTTTTTAACTTAATTCACAGTATTTTAGAATAATAACTCAATTGATTAGCATCGCCAATAATAATCTAGTAGTTTGCACGGCCGTTAACGGCAAAACCCATCTTTTAATTAAAAAAATATTTGTTAGTCTCAGCTTTTACTAAAACAATATAGAAGCTACTAATAATAATTTGTGAAGAAATGTAACTCTTATACAGTTAACGCTTTCATTTTGAAGTTACACCAACTGACAGCTACACCTACGAAACACTCTCTTTCAACGATAATCCACGCATACGATTGGTTACTTTCCGCACGGATTGGTCCGGACATGTTTTTTGCTTCCCTTTGAGACCCTCCATCAGGACTTTGTCGGGTTTCGTGATTTTACCGGACTTTTTGAAAAAAAAGTTAAATCATCACTGACAAATAAAGTTCAAAAAGTTAAATGTTCGGACTTTTTTTTTGCAAATGGTGGAGTCGCGTCAAGGTCATAAGACGATTCCCGAGAGACGAGTGAAATGTGATTCGACGGTGCGCGTTTACAGACAATGTATTCTGTAAAAATCCCGCTGTGTAAAGATCGCAGGTGAAATAGGCCGGTTGGGACACATTTTCGTTTTTGACCTTGAATTATTGAATTATATTTCTTCACATATTAATATTTTTAGTATAGAAGGTTCTCTAGTGTTTGAGTAAACGCCTTAGAAGACCATTATAAGTAGTGGTTGATATAATATACTGTAAACTTTTTGATGTGAGTCTATTTATCTATTTTTCTATGGTTGTAGACTAGAACTAGACAGAAAGAAAATGTATTTTAACAAACTTTGTTATGCATTGGATTTTATAAGCTGTGGTTTTAAAACGTGGACGTTATTCATAGAAATGTTTTTCTTCTTTCTTCATTTTAAATGCATTTAGTTTTAAATTCATTATGGTTAGTGATGTTACTTAATTATGCAAAAATATTGTGTGTTCATTCATTTTAATTTAACGTTTTATGCTAGTCAATGGCTGGCTTTGCTCCAGTCTCGTTTTATGCTTTAACATAATTATGAAAGTAGTTCATACATGACTGAGCTCTCTTAGTTTATTTGTTGATTTATAATTATGTACGATCTATACATAGTTAATTATTGTTGTTTAATTGACTTTCTTTTCATTGTTATTTTCTCTTTTTCTCAACAAAGTTTATTCTCAATAGAGCTGAACTTATTTTTCAAGATCCCAATGCTAGATTTAAAGTATTTACTTTTCTTGTTATTACTACGTAAAAGATTTTCTGTACGGCCACGATTTAAAACCTCATCTTTTACTAAACAAATTTATGCTCTGTAAAATTTCTTCATAGGAATGAGTTAAAAAAGAAATGTGTGTGCTAATAGAGTGCCTTGTGGGACACTCTTCTTGAATGTTTTTAAACAAGGTATTTTAACGACTCGAGTATTATATACGATTCGAATACTGTGATAAAGTAACGGACGGAATTTATTCCTTCGAAAAAAAAAATGTTTTGTAAATGAAAACGCTGGAAAGTTAATGTCAATGCTATCAAATGCTTATGTCAGTTCGACATCTAATGTTTTTTTCTATTTTTCTGATTTTTATTTTTGTGATAAATTTCTTTTATTAACAGCCCGTTTGTATGCTTTATAATGGTTAAAATATATTCTTAACACTTACCATTGTAAGGAATTCGTGAACTGTTTAACTTATCCTTGGTGTAATGAATGTAATATTTCGCTCGTCTCTTGTGAGAGCAGTATTTCAATGTTGGGGAAAAAGTGCCATAATGCTACCGCCTGTATTGAGGTTTCCATTGATCAGAACCGTTCACAATTATGTCCATAGAATTTCCAATAAAAAAACGGGACAAATGTATAATTATGGTACTTGTAGATTTAAGTCAATTTATCAATCCTTTTCTGTACGTGTATTAGTGTATGTGTGTCTATATCTGTTTCGAACGCAAGAGACGGGTTCCAAGTTCACGTATTCAGATTCAAATGCAAACGGGTGTGAAACTGTGATTTTATATATATTTTAAATTTAATTATATCACTTGCAAATGTAATATATGATTTTTTGTACGTTTAGTTAGCTACACATGTTTAGTCTAACGTACTTTATCTGTGATTCCTTTTGTTTAGCGTAACTTTCGTGTAACTCAATGTGTACGTGGAAATAAATATTTGTGTAACAATGTATTCTTGTTTTCTTTATGAATTGTGGGTCCTTTTCTATCTTATCTTTGTAACTCATAAAATACTACAGTCTGCATAATGCTTTGATTAACTAGTCATCTTTACTGACTTTTAACGTTGATACCATATCTACAAAGTTTTTCAAAATTACCAAAATTCCTCTACGTCTTGCACATGTTCTTATAAACGATCACTAACTTTATAAGGCAGCTTCGAACTTACTCCTAAACCTTAAACTTGTTAAACATCTTTTCAGATTAGGTGCAGTTTCATATAAAACTCATCATTCCAACCCACAGATTTAACTGGTTAACAGGAGCCTTCGACAAAACTTGAACAGAAGAGCCAATTTTTTGAAAATCGCTGCTTCTAACAAAAGTATTGGTTAAAGCATTATCTACGATAACGGCACCACTGAACCTACATCAATAACAATAACCAATAAAACTAAATAATCTAAAAATAAAATCCATTTGAAACAGACACGCTGTGAAACTTATTTTTAACATCAATTTGTGAATGAGTTGCATTTGTTTTGATCGTAAATTTTTATATTCTGTTCAAACCCTGAAAGCTTTTTATATTTATCCTGTAGATGTATTTAGAGGTATACTCATTGTGCATCAGGAACGCCATGTGACTTATGTCTTTACCATAAGGTTTAAACTGCTATGACTGAGGCGTGTTTGTGAAATGCAATATCTGTATGTGTGTGATAAATGTGAACGACGAGTGATTGACTTATGGAGACAAAGTGCTGTATCCTTTTTTTGGGTGGTCAGGAGTTGTAATGGGATGTTGTTTGGAAGTTTCCGTGTTTTGTATTGTTAAATAAAGTAACATAAACATCCTGAAGTTATGGATGATTTAGTGGATACAATTACGGTCAATTAAACGTTACAAGGATGATCCTTGAACTCATAGGTGATCTCATTTAATGATGCTGGAGTTTCGTTGTTATCAAAAAATAATCATTTAAATGCGTTTTTAAGCCCTCACGAATGTCTAAAGAACAAAGCTAAACCTCTCTTTTCTTTTGAAAACCTTCGTTCTTGTAATTCGTTGATTTAATTCTTCCTAAGATTTTTATTGTCTTTGACTTGCCGGGCTTCTACAGTATCAACGAAAGATATTCTGTCATAAAAAAACCTATTGACTCCAATTAAATACTTCATTTTGTCATATTCTCCTCCACAATCACTTCATTCTTCAACCCCACTGATTTCTTACAACTTGTTCTTTTACAAATCTACATTAAGAAAAGAATTTCCCATTACAATATTATGCATACATGAGTAACCAACAATGAGGATATAGGAATCCAAATTGTTAGAAAAATTATGCTTGATCAATTGAATGGAAAAATACTTCCGATTGCGGAGGGGCTAGGGTTTTGTTCCGTGATTGTAGCCATTTTTGATATGCGAGAATTTTGAGGGGTCGAGTTGAATTTTGCACAAGATAATTTTTGAGTGTGATCATCGAGCTAGCATTTGCCTTGCTTTTAGGGCTGACTACCAGTCTGACCAAATTACGATTCCCAAAGAACATACTGTTATGAGGTTTTTTCGTCAGGAAATTATCAGAAGCAGTCCGGGGTCTTGATTTGCATCCGGATAGTGGATATGCGCGGAGTAAAAAGCTGTCGAAATATAGATGTAGGTAGCTACTACAAGCCTATCCACCTCGCCGGGAAATACAGGCACCGTTTTATAGAGCTATGTAAAGAGGTCGTGAACTGAATTATTTATTAATCCCGAAAAAAAATATCACTCATTTCCATATTGGGCCGAATATCCACGCAAATCTGTCATCAAAAAAGCAAGTCAATTAGGGGTTAGAACCTAAAGCACCTAGATGTTGACTACCTTTCTAGATTAAAACCTTCTTCACCCAAGGACAAAGATATTTCAACCATATTTATAAACACAATTTTACCACTACACATTCTCTATAGCGAAACAAGGCCACTTTTCACGCGTAGCGGTGAGAGATACGAAAATACATGGAGTCGTTCTTAGATATATATATATTGTTAATGGAGCTCTTATTATTGTTTGTTTTTATTGGAAATGTGTTGCTGTTTATAGTGCGTAAGATGGATTTGAATGTGAAAGTGTAGGTAGAAATATATATTTAGGAAGAAGATCCTGGACGTTTTACTTATTGTAGTTTTACAAGTAGAAATACACAAGTTATTTTATTCTCTGCTCTCTAGCGGTCGTGGTCACAGTGAAATCGCAGGTGTAGTTGCCCGCCTCACGATCTCCCTCCATCTGGTTCTGTTAAATGACATTCTGGCGCATTCGTTAACAGGGCCTCTAACCGCGGATTTGATTGGTCTACCTCATCGTCGACCTCCCGCTTGGCCTTGACCTTCCACTCTGCCCTGCACCACTAGGCGCTCTATGGAGTTATTATTCCGCCTGGAGATCCAAAAAACGTAGTATTCGAGACTGTATTAGTGCTGATAGACGCTGCTTGATGCAGAGTTCTTGAAGTATGGAGACGTTTGTGAGGACTTTACTCTTTCTACTCTATTACTATCCGATCCTTGTGAATTCAGACTGCCTTGTTGGTCTAGTGGTCATAAGCGCTACTTCTGAGCATGAGGTACTGGGTTCGATATGCAGATCAGGCAGTCTTATTGAGTTTTTCCATCAGGAATTTCTCAGAAGCAGCCCGGAGTGTGGATTTGTGCGCGGTGTATGGCAATAGGCTCGCCCCCTATTACCTACATGGAACTTGAAACATGTCTGGCGAAATATTGGTGTACCTACTGTAGTGGTATGTAACTCACATAGGCACACAACCTGCGAACTCAAGTACGTAAGACGGCGCAGTCTGTGAGTTCAGAGACAGTTCGAATACGATACGACTTGCAAGCAGTCACTATCTGTGTCCCGCGTCATTCGCGTCATTTTATATTATCATATCCTGATCTTAGTTATTGCACCTGTGTTTAGTTATAGAAATTCCAACATTAAATTCATTGTGAATGAACATTTCGTTTCATATAGGTACTATAGAACTTATAACACACCCTAACAAAAGTTCTATACTACTAAAGATACACTTTTGCCTTACCTCTCTGGGACACAGGCGTGATGTTATGAATTCAGGATCTTACAATATTGCCTCGTGGGGACTTCGCCTCACAAAAATCAAAATTTTTTCCACAACAAAAGCCTCTCCACCCCCTCCTATAGTCGTCCATTAGCGGCTCGATTGACGTTCCTATCGGCTCATAATAAACCAGTAGTAGAACGACTCACGAAGCACCCGCACGACTATGAAAGGTAAAAACTGTTCATGAGGAAACTACTCACGAGGCGCTATTACGCTGAGGTTGTTAAAGGGTAGGTAGATATAGCTATAATCATTATAAGGACTGACAGTTTTAGCTGAACGAAATGATACCCGAGAACAGGGTTTTCGGTGCGTTATCAACCTCAGGAGTTGAGTTAATAACTCACATGGTAGGTATGTGTCTGTAATTTAATTTCACATAACTTTTAAATCGGAGTACATCAATGATAATTGGCAGAAAATTATGATGTGATGATCCGCTGTCCGTCTCCCAAAGAAATTAATAACAAGGGAGCTCTAGATACTTCTATATTATAAAGATAAGCCAGTCAGCAAGACATCTCGTCAACTCAAAGCAAATATTTTTATTGTGGGCATTGATTATACAGACAGATGTTAGATAAATTACAGTTCAGCTCGCCGTCCGAAAAGGACCAGGCCCGGGTCGACGGCGCGTCGTGTTCCACGCGCGCCTCAAAGAGATGTCAGCAAAACTGACGGGGTCCGCTAGGGCCGATGCCTGCCGGGGTTGCGGGTAGTCCCAAGGGGAAACCGTGGCCCCTGGCAACGCAAGGGAAGGTACACGGGTGGGTTTTAGTCAGTAAAAGTCTGACACGCCCTTTCGCTCCGCGGGTTAATAATATGACAAAGCCATAAACTAATGTAGGTGTGCGCTATCTTAGACCACCTGGTTTCGAGAGTCTTTCCTACATTTAAAATATTTTGTACCAATTACAACTTTAACACCATACACATTGTAATACGTCGCCTTTTACACCATAAAGATTACCATAATTTACATGAACGTAAAGGTCTCCATACCACTATAACTTACCGATACGTTATCAGTACATTTTGTTCGGCGCTATCTCTGAAACTATATAAAACTAACGAACCGTGTTTGTTTAAAGATTATTTCGAGTTTGTTGTTAGTAAGTGGCGCTGGTGTATCGATGGAAAATTCATGAGTTTGGTATCTGGAAAATTATGAAAGGTTTTTACTGTGGAATTTTTAACCCTGCTAATATAACGCGAACGTTTGTGAGGATGGATGGATGTTTGTTACTCTTTCACGCAAAAACTACTCGACGGATTTGGATGAAATTTGGAACACAGATAGTTTATAACTTGGATAAGGGGATACTTTGGTACGGTTCCCGTTGAAGGAGAGGACCTTGTCAGAATGCCTTATATCTTATAGCTTCTTTGTCTTCTTCGGATCAGCAAAGAGGTTTTATTTATATGTCTAAAATAAAACTAAAACAGTGCATCACATCTCTGAGTGATGCGAGAGCTTTTAGCGGCGGCGGCGGCGCGGCATGTGCGCAGGTCGGGAGTGATTCCGGCAGTTATAGCGTTTGATGTGCCGCTTGATTTTATATTGGTAAGATGATACATACTCGTACGTTTCAGTGCATGCCAGTGAGGGTATGCGGCTTGGAGGATTTTTTTAGTAATAAAACAAAAAAAAACTTATTTACAATCTATAACTGATCAGTACCTACTATAGTCCGCGCGCGACTAGTTGACCGCTCATCTCATCACAAATCATCTCGCTATTGCAATCTCATGTGCGTTTTGTCTAAACTAGCCGGTACTTTCAACACGTGTTGTCGTCGCGAAGTGAAAGTTCCGGCTAGTTTAGACAAAACGCACATGAGATTGCAATAGTGAGATGATTTGTGATGCGATGAGCGGCCAACTATTCGCCCGCGGACTATAAAAAGAGAGTGCGGTAACATAAATTCATAAACTCACGCTTTTTTCCCAAAGGGGTAGGCACTAATAACATACCTACTCCTTTTGCTTCGTTTCATCATCATCATTTCAGCCAAAAGACGTCCACTGCTGAACATAGGCCTCCCCTAAGCACCGCCACTTCGGCGGATTCTGCGCTTCCTGTTTCGTTTGAATTCATATAATTATAATCTGCCAGTGCGACTACACTCTTACTATAACTTATAGAAATGCATGAAAAAAGCCATGTAGGTATTATATATCAACGCCTTGGCCAAAAACAAAGCTGCAGCTTCTCTGTTGGATTACATTAAAATTGGTTTTGAGGAGCCGCTTCATCTAAAATTTATATTATACCTAATTCTGCACTTTGCTTATACAAAACCCACTTCACGAAACTTGGTAAAAAGTATCTAAAAGGGTGGAACGTCTTCATGACGTTTGGTCTCTTAATTTCTTAACTATGTATTAAGATCATTGGCCATAACTACGGTGCGTCGGCACGTCTGCCATCACGCATGCAAATTGCCGAGTCAAAATAGATCATCTGCCTAGGTTTTTCCCAACTATGTTGGGGTCGACTTCCAGTCTAACCGGATGCAGCTGAATACCAGTATTTTACATGGAGCGACTGCCTATCTGACCACAACCCAGTAACAGGATACCCCTTGATATAAGACTGGTTGGCTTCTGACGACCCGTAACAACAGTTAAAGATCTACAGATGACAGCCGGGACCAACGGCTTAACGTGCTTTTCGAGGCACAGAGGGGTCTTGGTATGTAAAGATGGTCACCCATCCACGAGCCAACCGCGGCAAGCGTAGCTTAACCTGATCGATCAACCCGTGCGGCTGTCACAGCCCCCTCCAAGTCAAAGTAAGGTAGGTATAATTCATAATTCTTTAAATTCATCAGCTAACTTTCGCTATTCCCCATACAAGCATAACATTTTCCCCATAATCACCCATACGTTCAAAAGATTAAGAGATTACACACCCCACGATGTTCCCAATGATTTTAGTAATTATTACAGTTATTACTGTATCATCTAATTACCTATATATAATGTAGATTCATATCGGTCACACATATGGCGTGCCTGATCTATGGCAGTGATAACACGACCAGTATCAAATACCTCGGTTGGCAAATTCATAGAAGAGCAAAATGGGGTTCAAGTTAAAATGGTGGTGAAGCGACCAGTTCTAAAGACCTATTCAGGATTGGAAAGAGGTTGAAAGATGGGGATCATGTTATTATGGACACTAAGAGTCTAGTTCTTTGCGAAGATTCGCATCTAAACAAAAAAAGATAGGTGCCTATGTTGGCCATGGGATTATTAGGTAGTTCTTTCTCTGCAGGAAAAGAGCCTTTCGCCCTGCAATATGATAAAATTAGCATTATTATTAATTCGTTATTTATTTCTCAGTAGCAGCCCGGAGGTTGGATCTATGCTGGGGAGTTTGTTGCGCCACTTCTTCGAAAGTGCTGATTCTTAGCCTAGTTTGAATAAGTCATTTATTCAAACTAGGCTAAGAATCAGCACTTTTCGAACGTGAAAATTACATAAGTCAGTCCCCCAAAACGCCCGCCTTTCACCACTTCCTAGTGCTTTAGCTGGGAAGAAGAAGAATTATTTAGAATTTTTATTGTTTTTAAATTTTATTCTCGTTTGATGGCATAGATAACCTCGCTCGATGGAACGTACATACCTAAACACAATTTAACTGGCGAAATGTGGGTATACTATAGCATTGATTAAATTCATAACAATACCTATCAGTATTTTCAACCATCACGCTATTCCCCCCGCGAGGAGAGTAGTCCACAAACCAGTGATGAGTCAGTCATTATATTCAATTTGAACCCCACAGCAAGTCAAATAGATTACTGCACGATTATTATGCGTGCTCGGATCGAACACAACCCCTCTCTAATTAACTAAATGTATGTGCAATAGAATGTACAGGACGATGTTTTAGAGAAGTTGCATAATCTACTTAAGGAAAATCTTAAATTCACTGACTGACAACGCCCAGCTTAAATTACTGCATGAAATTTTGCGCGATCAATGTACAGGACGATTTTTTAGAGAAGTTGCATAGTCAACTTAATGAAAATTTTAACCCCTTTCTTGCTATATCATTTTTCACACAATCCATCCATTATTTCCCTAGGCTAGATTAGCCTATTTTTTCGCCTATTATTTTGCGTCATTGGTATATTAGACACTAATACGTATTTTCTTTCTGTTTTTCGAGTCCATTATCTAGTCGTAGGTACTTCACCATATACTCCCAAGTACCAAGCATTCCCCACTACACATCACTCCCCATCGTTATTTGCTCTCGATACATCTCAACTGCCCTATTTAGACACTGTCACATCCACGCATATAGATACCGCAGAACAAACAACGTAGGCAAACAGTCATCGCTCGTCAGAGTTGCAAACACGTATACACTAGATAACTATGTTATATAACCATGAAGACATTATATGAGGTATGGAAGGCCAACCCAGAACTTCCAGTACTTATTCTCTAATCTATAGCCCCCTTATTAATCGATTCTAGCCCCCTTAAAAAAAGAGTAAAGTTATACCTACCAAACAAAAGAAACGTCAAAAAATGTATGGTTCAAAGTTATTTAGTAAGGGTATTGGTTTCTATCTGAAATAGTCGGACGAATCTTTAAGATAGGAAGATACGTGTTTTTGTCTACCTCATAATATGCTAAATAAGTAAGTAAGACTTTTATGTATTTACATGTGAAGACGAAATTCATCAAAAATGTGGTAAGTAGTTCTAAAAATGATAGAAACGCTACATCATTGCTGGAACTTCTAAATTCCCGTTCCTTTTAATCTAATTTAACTTAATTTTGCATCTAGCTAGAAAGTCATACTGACATTGTTCATGCACTTACGAAATTCTAAGAAACAGCACCGTGAAAATGTATACAGGGAATATACATACACAACTGAGAATAAAATTCCGGACCTCAAGATCAGCAACCAGGGATGCTCTAACCCCAATGCTGTGTATGACAGATGCTAGTAAAACAAACATGATCAGCAAACAGTAACGTTACACCTCGCGGAGTATCGTGTGTACAGATAAATACAACACCCTGTGTGGTGCTGGCCAGTGGTAATGGGTGAGACATACGGTCGTGTAGGATGAGAGACTTTTAATAGGTGATAGGGTAGGGGTGTGCAAGATTGCGCAGTGTATAAGAATACGCATAGCGATTTTCCAATCAGTAAGCAGTCTTCTGCGGGCCATCTTCAGTGCACAGCGCACTATCAACATTTTAAACGTGTCGGTACAAGAATTTTCGTTTTTAATACAATTTCCGAAGATTTATTCGAAAAAAACTAAATTTGGTACCTGTATTACAATATTTAGTTGTTTTGAAAACGTGATTGTTTTAAATGTAATCCAGGTAAGCTGTTTTTATGTGTTTATTTCTATCAAAGTAAAGCGCCTGCCTGGGTTCGAACCCACGACCTACAACTCGTAAGTCGGGGCCATTACCACTGGGCCACCACTGCTCACACCCGCACTGGGCCCGCGTGGTAGGTTACGGCCCACTCCCTCTCACAGAGAGGAGGCCTGTGTCCCAGCAGTGGGAACATTAATAGGCTGATGATGATGATGATGATGATTTCTATCAAATTACTATCGAAACGTGTTTCACTAACGTTAATATGACGTCCTGTCCAAAAGATGGCAGTAGTGCTCTTTAAAAGGTCTTTCGTGCCCCATGTGCAAGAGTGCGCATAGCCATCGTGTACAAGTATGCGCGCGCAGTCTTGTACACTGTATCAAACTTGTATTTAAGATGTTATGTGTTTTATAATTATATGTGTTTTCAGGTATACTAATAAACTAGTTATTTATATTTTTATGTTGTCAAGAAGACAAAGAACAACAGGGAAAAAAGTGTCCATTCGAATGTAACAGATAAAGGTTAATTATTGGAGTTGTCGCCGTATCCAACTTCATCAGACGCGGGACCGAAAAAAGAAGAAATAGGTCTGAAATTTTAAGGAGCTCTCTACACAAAAGAATACTCGAAGAAAATTTTTAAAGAAGAATGATAAACGTTTACCTTACAAGACTAAGACTATTAAACCATAGAAGCCAGCAATAGCATCAAGGAAGAAAAATTGGGCATATCCAGGTTGCTCAGAAGTGCTTAGAGAACCAATTATAGAAGACTGGATTGAGTGTATTTCTTGCAAAAGCTGTTGGCACGAAAAATGCACAGCATAGTCGGCCATGGTAGCTTCAAATTTGAGAGTTGTGAGTTATGCGCAATCTTGACCTACGGGCGCAAACTTGCACATCTGGCTGCGCACTCTTGTCCTCATACGTTGTGCAAAAGTGCGCATTAAGGATGTTGCAAAATTTTTTAATAGTTTCTAAACCGTTACCTTTTATTTGTTTTTTATAAGTTTTCTTACTAGGCAGATAACTTAGGTAAATGAATAAAGACCTATGTTAATTCTAAAATGCTTCATCTTTTTTTTAGAGCACATAGCAGTAAAAGTGCGCAGTGCTGCACACCCCTACCCTATGTTGGCCGGTGGTTCACCAAAAATTTGTGAACCTGTACCCTAATTACGTAATCAGAATCTGAATCGCTTTGAAACAGATTGCTAATCCACTGTTTCATAAGCTCCAAAAAAAATGTGCTCAAGAACGTAAATAACGCAATGAATGTTGTTGAACTGTCAAAATTAAACAAACTCGTAATTGTTTACGAAAATGTGTTGCGTAATTAGATACAATTTTGTTCCAATAAATATTTGTATTTTGAATTTTGTGGTGAAGAAAAATATTGTAAAATCATAGGCGAAATAATTAATCGTTATGTTGTTTATGACGTTGATATTTATGGGTAATGTGATGATAATAATAATAATACCATTTATTTATTTCAGGCGACACAGGCCCATAAAAAAATACCTTAACCTAAACATACATAAAAAAAAAATTGTTTAACATTATTTCCGATCTAAATATTACTTCAATTGCCGATTTTAGCCTTAAATTCAATATACAATTTTTATTCTCCATCGTACTCCCCCGTATACCACCGAGCCCACCTGGCCTCCCCCGGCCTCCCCTACG
Source organism: Conistra vaccinii (assembly GCA_948150665.1). Classification (NCBI taxonomy): domain Eukaryota; kingdom Metazoa; phylum Arthropoda; class Insecta; order Lepidoptera; family Noctuidae; genus Conistra; species Conistra vaccinii. Next base: position 18,193,211 of record OX411339.1, read on the forward strand.
CCGCTGGACAATCACAATTATATGAAGATTAACTTCTGCCGGCACGTCACTGAACATTATGACGAGGTGTGGCGTGATTACTGCTTGTTAGTTAGTCACTTTTGTTGGTCACGATATGGACAGGATTAGGAAATTGGAAAATAATGCAAAAAATTAAGAAAAATATACTTTTACGTCTGCATGTACTACTGTCTATCTTTTTCGTAGTCGACGCGACTGCCTTAAAAAAATTGAGCAATTTTTTTTGTCGAACTTATGAAGCAATGGACTGGCAATCTTTTTCAATTGGTTTCAATTTAAAATTGATCGTGCATTACGTAATTAGGGTGCTGGTTTGATTCCCGGGTCGGGCAAAGTATTATTCGGTTTTTCCACTAGGAATTTCTTAGTAAGTAACAGCCCGGAGTTTGAAACTTGGCGGTGTGATACACCCGTGCCTCGGAAAGCACGTAAATGTGTCGGATTGCCGTTCCATCGGACTATGAGAGTGAGGGAAGAGAGAGTGCATTCTGTGTCTGCGCACACACTTGTGCACTGTAATATCTCCCGCGCCGAAGGCTAATCTCCGTTGAGATTGGCCGATGATTGGTCATGGTCTACCCATCTGCCAAATTTCATCAAAATCCGTTCAGCCGTTTTAGCGTGAAAGCATAACAAACAAACAAACTCATTATCGCATTAATAATATTAGTTAGGATTAACTCTTAGTTATGATATGAAATGCTAAAATAAAATGTATCGAATAATTTTGGATCAATTTAGATGATGTGTAAAAGTAACAGTGTTAATCGACTTTTGTCGTTGACCGTAACTAAGCCAATGTAGACAACCAGCAGTAGTGTTGCCCAAATGCAAGACCAAGACGAGACTTAGCTAGTCTTGGTCTTAGTCTTGCGTCAATACACCTGGTCTTGGTCTTGGCACTGCGCTCTCAGTCTTGGTCTTGGTCTTGCAGCAAGAGTCTCGCAAGTCTTGCAATTACCTATTAGCCTATTGCTATTTATTAAAAAGATCTTCAAGGTCATTTCATTTTATCCTCCTGTGCCAACCCTACCAAAATAGGTAACCATTTTGTATGCCTCTGTCCGTACTCTGTGGCGGGCGGCGCGCGGTGGCAATCAAACAGTGTCAAATGCTGTGATACACTTGTCGCAGTCTTTGATTAAGCAGCGTCTTTGTCGGTAAAATATCAAATAAGTAGGTACATAAACACTGACCGACCATTGGTTTATTCGCGTAACGTAATTTAGAGATAGATCATACCATAATACCTCGATAACATTCAGCCATTGCCATTCGTGTTGCCGGAAATATTTCCCTAAATATTGATGTGGCAACGTCAAGGGAAATGTGTGTTTACATTGCCGCTTCACATGTCTTTCAAAGATTCAACACAAACACGCATTCCCATTCGCGTTACCGGCTCTTTGATGTCCGCCAAAAAACCGCCAACTTGGACCCGCCAAAAAACCACCAACTTGGACCCGCCCAAATCTCAGTTTGACTTAACTGCGAGACGCAAGAGTCTCGCAGGCTTAGTCTTGTTCTTGCTTAAATCTTGCAGGGTCAGTCTTGGTCTTGGTCTTGCTAAAATAAGTCGGTCTTGGTCTTGGTCTTGGTCTTGCGAAAATGCAAGAACAAGACCAAGACTGCAAGACCAAGACCGATTTTGGGCAACACTAACCAGCAGCATCAAGCAGCATGCTCCTTTCTCAAATATTTGAGAACCAAATAAATCAGACATCCTAAATGTAAAGTCCTATAGTTCTCAAAGGAACATACAAAAGAAAAATGTTACCTACATAATAATTAATCCCGAAAAATTCACACAATTCAAGAGTGCGTTACGCCGGGTCCCTCGCAGAAGGTACTCTCAGAGAGGGAGAGGGCGGTAAAAGCATATTTATGTTAGTTCCTGATTGACGATGATGGCTTCCCCTTGGTTAGATCCGGTGCGGGGAGGGTGCGACGAATGGTGCCTAGAATTTTACTTTAGAGAGATTTTTATGCTGAAGTGAAAGAACTTAAATACTTATATTTTAATGAGATAAATATGATAGAGCCAGTTGTCTAGTAAACGGATTAACGATTGCCTGACCGATGATTGTATCACCATGTTTAATCATTTATTTTTCTGTGTTAAGCAGGTTGTCCCGCTTTAAGCTTTCTGCAGACCAGCGCGACTAGTCGCGCGACGCGACACCGGTTATTGTTATACCGTGAAGTTTTCTTAGGAATTGTATTGTTCGTGTCGCGTCGCGCGACAAACCGCGCTGGTCTGCAAAAGCCTTGAAGGTAAAGGACAGCAGTTGATTTTAATGATAATTTTTGGAAGGAAGGATACTCGTACTTACTTGATTATCCAAGTTTCTTGCCAATTTCCAGTCAATATTATTTTACTTTTAGCTGCTGTTACAACTGTTATCGTACACAATTGATTGATTTTGATTTAAAAGACTGTCCGTGGAGTTTCTGGCCCGTTCTTCTCCATAGGAACCTACTACGCTTTAAAATGGGCAACTAGTTTCATCTTTCTGACTGACTGACCCCTTCACAATTCAAAAGTGCCTGTAATTGGTTTATTTGAAATAAATGCTTTGAGTTTCAGTTTTGAAAAGTACCTTGTTACGTAATATTTTATAACTTGGCGATTCATACACAATTACTGCTACCTACAATTTCTCTGAACAAAACACTCACAAACATGACAATTCGTCATATACAGGCCGCACGTGGTTCACTTAACGCACTCTACACTCTGCAGATTTTCTACTGGGGACATTATGGCAACATTTTACATCTGCAATGTATGAGAATGAGTGTTGAGAGTATGAATATAACCGTACTTATTCAAGTAGGAGAATATGTATGAGATATACCTACCTAGTGGTTTGGTGAAATAAAGGTATTTTCGGAGCTAAAACCAGGACTGCATTTTCAAAGTCTAGGTTTGGTTGAATTGAATAAAAAATTTAAACCAGGTTTATGTGGAAAAATATTATCTCATTTTAGCACCACATTCATAACCAAAACATTCAGTATTTATTATAATAAAATCGCACAACGAGCAATGAAGGGTTGAATCGTAACCAGGCAATTAGCTAATGGCGATCTAATCCGGCAGTGAAGGGTTAACGTTGACAAAACAACGAGCAAATTATTTAGATTGGTCTTTTATACCCGATGGCCATACTTTAGTAATGACGGCTAATTTCCACAATCTGTGTATCAAAGAGAAACTTAGCTAGTATTTAGCGATGTTTTTGCTGTTTGCATATACCTACTGTACCTAAAGCAAAGTTTTGTTACAAATCCTGTACCTACCCTAATTGCGTAATACACGATCAATCAGAATCTGAATCGTTTTGAAACAGATTGCTAATTTATTGCTCCATAAGTTTGAAAAAAAATCTGCTCAACAACGTAAATAACGCAATGAATGATGTTGAACTGTCAAAATAAAACAGATTAGACGAAACAGATTGTAACGTTTACGAAAATGTGTTGCGTAATTAGATAGCCGGACTCTAAAGTTCTAAAGACGAAATTCACCAATGAAACTGAACGCTAAACCGCGTTCAAAAGCTATCAGTGAAATCATTGTTGTAGAATATTGACACTGACAGCAGCAGTGTGTGTGTGTGTTAAACAGTGACAGCTCTTGAACACGGTTTAGGTGTAGATACTGGTCGTGTTCAGTATTCATAATCAGCCTATAATGTTCCCACTGCTGGGACATAGGCCTCCTATCTTCGAGAGGGAGTGGGCTGTAATCTACCACGCGGGTTCAGTGCGGGTTGGCAGATGTCACATGTCTTCGAATTTCTGTTCTAGGACATGCCGGTTTCCTCACGATGTTTTCCTTCACCTTTTTTGCGCCTGTCGGGGTTCGAACCCACAACCTACAACTCGTAAGTCGCGTAAGTCGGGGCCGTAACCACTGGTCCACTAGGGCTTTCAAAGTTATTGTTCAGTATTATTGGTGAAATTATTGTTCAGTATTATTGGTGAAATTCACCTTAAAAAGGACGAAGCAAAAGGAGACCAAAAGGTTGTCTGCAAAAGATCTCTGATAGATATCAATATAAAACATCCTATGTAACCTCAAAGCTTTTAATTGCAATCGTATTCTACCTAGGTTAAGTAGCTGCTTTCATGCTTTTCCCATAGTAAGGCTGCCTGTCCCTGGAAGCGGAGAAGAGAGGAGCCAAATAACCAATATAATCTAAACTCCGGCTTAAGTGGGTCAAAATAATGAGAACAGTGATCACTTTTCAGATTGAGGGGAAACAAAAACTAATGTTTTATTAGCTGTAGATATATTATTTATTTATTTATTTTCTCACCACAATATCCTTAAAAAAATTGTAACAAAAACTCTTATTGTCCAGTAATGTTTTCAAAGAAAAATATTGTGGGAGACTGGTGCCTAAGCTAAACCGAAGCTTGTATTTATATAGGTAGGTACATAAAATTATTTCTCCTGTTAACACCTTATCACGCATGTTTATGAAAAATGGTTCCTAACTACATCATTACCCTTCCATTCCACCATTGATCATCATTCGACCTTATAGGTAATACTAATGCATGACAAATACATAATAACAGGAGGTCGCAGATCAAACAATATGGTCGTATGACCCCGTACTGTCGATTAATGTCGATAATGAGGGACCATCATTTATTTAATGTCACGGCATATGATTGATTGGGTGTCACAGTGGTTGCGACATTTTTAATGTTGATATTAAATTGATGATTGTCTAGTTCGATAAAGTAACGGAAAGTATTATCAACTACTACTAAGGGCCTGTTTCACCACCTATGATTAAGTTCCTATTAACTTACTTGACAGAAAATTTCATACAATTCTGTTCCATTTTTGAATTTATTCGGTAAGTAGTGGTTATTCGAACATCGACACCGCGTTCACCGACAGTCTTTTCTCCTTTGGACTGTTCACCGACAGGACGTTTAGTTTTTGAGAGATTCGTCGATAGAACGTTTCACCTATGAATGTTTCGCCGACAGAATGGTTCGCATTTGTTTGTTTCGACGACAGGACTTTTCAACTATGGAATATTCGCCGTCAGATCGTTTTGTCTACGATTGTTTCGACATGGCTTTTTCACTATTTAACTACAAACCCACCAAAAAGCGGGTTACCCTTGATTGGTATAACAACGTTTCGTCGAATGTTACTAATTTGAACAACGTTTAAGAAAATAATCAATTTGTATTTATTTATTTATATATACTTTATTGTACACCAGAAAATACATAGCAACAAAAATAAATATAACACTACAAAACATACAATGGGCGGCCTTATCGCTTTCTGCGATCTCTTCCAGGCAACCTTGGATGGACAGTGATTACGTGGACATAAAAATGGGGTTGTCATTGGTGCAAAATACTAATTATATAGATAAAATATACTATAATAGACACACAGAGATATATATACTATATAATACTACTATATACACTACTACTATATAATAGATACATAAATAAATAAATCAATTTGTATAATATCGATTAACATAATTTTCATTTCATCGAATATTTATTTGCGATAACAACATTTGCGCTATTGATCAAAAGGTATAATGTTCATTTGATGTAGTGTTCAGGTGGTATAACATGTATTATATCGAATATTCAATTGGTGTTTTATTCAATATAACTATTAGGGCACTCCGACCATATAGGTTAGGTTAGGTTAGAACTGTGACCAACTACGCGCGAGCCGTGCGAGCGAAGCGAGCGGTGCCGCGGCAGCAGCCGGCGAGCTCTACATCGAAATTGGTAGCAGTATCAAAATTAGGGCACTCCGACAGATGAACCGCTTTCATATATCTTTCGACTAAATCATTATTATACCAAACAAGGGTAAACCGTCCAACGGAAGATAGGACTGCACAATCGCGATAACGAGAACTGACCGACCCGAAACGCACAGAAGATAGTTCATATTCATGGGAATCGATGAAAGTACATGTCATTCGCCGCTACTAGTTTTTGATAGACCTGCCTGATCAGTTTGCCAGCTCATATACCACCTGCGTTCACGTGTGTCTGCTTGTCATCAGTCACATCTAGCTGTGTTTGCAGAACAGAGAGAAGTCTCTCACGTCCTTCTTCGGTGACTCTCATGATCCGATATATACAGACAACTAACAATAACACATTCTTATAAGAATCATCTCGTCCGCAAGTGGCTGCTGATCCAACTGATACATCAGATACTTTGACATCTAGCAATGCCAGTGGTGTGATTTTGTCTCCTTTATTACCAAGCACTACTTTGTAAGACTTACAGTCTTTATCATATGTGCTTTAAATTTTTCTAGCCATCTTAACAAGATAGCATTTGACCAGCTCACAATCCATAAACATTGGTAGTTTATAGTTTTTCTCGTATCTGTCAATGACAGATCGGACATACTTCATTGCTTCTAGTGCGAACTGAAGTACTTTAGTATTGTTGTAGAGTGAGTTAAGATTGTTGGAGAGTTTTTGTGAAGAGAACTAATATAAGTTTGATATACCTCTTTTACAGTATCCTAAATATCCATATGATCCGGATATAACCGGATAGTCGTTTTCTTTCTTAATGTATTTGTAGCAAGCTAGTAGCTTTTTGGTGGGTTTGTAATTAAATAGTGAAAAAGCCATGTCGAAACAATCGTAGACGTTGGTAAGTTTTTGAAAAAAGTAAGAAACCCATTTGTGTGTTTTTGTTTCAGTTGTGTTTTTTTATTAGTCTCATCCAATCACTTACCACGCTAGTACGCAGCTCGTCACAATACTAATCGGCGCGCCTACACGCGTCACTGCCCACCCCCGCACAGCGAAGCGTGATAGTGTCAATATAAATACCACCCTGTGTTAATATCGAATAGTGGATACTGCTGTTTTGAATTTCATTTGTTTTTTTATGCGTGCGTTTTGGTGTTGGTAGAGTTTCAGTTATTAGTTATTGTCAGGGAAGCTTTGTTTTAATTTTGAATCTGGTTCCCAGTCTGCTCCTGGTCTAGTACCAAGTCGTACCATTCTTTATTTTGATTTTGACGTGGTGTTATTGGGTTGGCCAATTAACATTTTTAAGCGAAAATGCCAAGACCTTTCAGGTCAATATCAACAATGATTTAATTTGGATCCCTTTGAATTTAGTACGATAGTCCAGCGCGTATTCGGTAGACTGGAAAATTCTGAAACTAAAACGATTTACACACGTTGTGTAGCTAGTAGCTAGCTAGCTACTACTACTACCTTCTTTCTAGCCTTGTGTGGCTTTTAGCCTATTCAGAAACAGTTGGTATCTCATTCAAATCAACACAACATTACATAACATCATGCCTATAATCTCCAAAGGGCTAAGCAGAGGTAGTACGCCCACATTTCGCCAGTTATGTTGAAATCAAAGATTCCCAAAAAAGTTACGACAAAATGACAAAATAACTTCACCGAACTTAACAAAACGTGTCATTCCAATTCTCCAATATTCACGACAAAAAAATACAAAAATAGGCCGTTCATCTCCTATTGTCTCTTAGCAAGCAATCTCGTCGATTGCTACCGGGACAATGCCGGGCAGTGGCGCGTGGGACAGCATGCGACGACAATGGCAGACGATTGCTGCGATATTTTTTTAATGATTGGTTTGAATATTGGGTCTTGATTTGTCAGGGAAGTGGGGTTTGAAGATTGATGACACCGTTTTATTTGAGGTGAAATTAAAGAGGTGAATAGACTTTATACATAGGTACTGTTTCAGATAAACATGATAACTGCACGCTCTACAATAGGGGTTTGTCGACGAAAGAATACACAAATGACATCTGTTTGAGTACCTATGTAAGTAAGTATTATCTCATACTTGTGTTTTATTTTATTAAGTAATGAATTGTTTTGATTTTATGTATTTTATTTTCTCTCTACTCTTACACACGGTGTCTACATCTCTTGTATGGTGTCCTATCGCAGGTATGCTGGAAGAGATTTCTTTAGAAATAAACATCACCTTTGTTCGTATTTTTCTGTTCTTTTCTTTTTGTCTGTTTTTGAATGTGTGTACATAAATGGTTAAATAAATAAATCTGTTATTTTTTCTATTCTTCCGTCGACAAAGCCCGTAAAAAACCCGTTTCTATGATTTTCATGCGTGCTAAATTACATTATATGCACACATAAATAGTGTTTACTTTCGTAATTGTATTGTCCTACACTACACTACCTGCACGATAAAGGCTTCTTTTCATATAGAGAAGGAGCGTGCTTTAGTCCAAGCGTTTTGGCGATTTCAAGGTTTCCTTCCGATGTTTTCTGTGACCTAAATTAACAAAAGTCACAACGGGTCCATAAAATTCGGGATCGGGAACCCTATTTTACCTCAATCAGACTTGACTGATTCGGCTAGAGATTTTTACTAGTCTTGCTTGGTTTGTAACTACTTAAGGGGTACTTAAAACTGGAACACCATTCCATTTCTCTCAGTCAATAGTATATCTAGACGCGTACAAAAATAGCTGACTTCGTGTAAATATTAGCAAGTCAAAGAAGTATCAACCACGCTAACTAGAGACGTCAAGTGGTCTGCTCAAAAAATAATAAGAACACGAGCATACCATGCTTTTTGCCAAAATTTACACCTAATTAACAACCACCCCTCACGTTAGTTGGCATGATGCTCCTAATTATCACGGAGCGACAGTTGCAGGCTCAATGGCGCGTGCATGCTATCACACCGCCATATGGTGTGGGGGTCAGCAGAGTAATGAGGATAGGGTACCAGTCGTGCTGTTTTTTAGATTAGCATGGTAATGGTGGGTGATTGGTTTTGGGAATGACGTGATCACTTGATTACACATTGAAATTAACAAGGCATTGGCCTAAATACCTTGTTAGTTTTTATCTAAAATAATTAATTGAGAGATGTGGAAGAAATGGCGACACTTGGGTGTTAGGTATACCCACGCCAGCTACACCTGTGCCAAATCCTTCGGAGTATACAGGCGTAATTATATTTTTATGTAACAGAAATGGAGGCATGATTTCACCTTGTGTGAGACAGTATTCGGGTAGATTGATTGATAAACGAAGTTGAAATCCCCTGACTAGTTATCCCGTTGGTCCCGGCTGTCATTCGAAGATCTTTAACAGTTATAACGGGTAGTCAGAAGCCCAACAGTCTGGCAACCAGTCTTACATTAATCATGTTACCCAGTAACTGGGTTGTGGAGGTCAGATAGGATAAATAAATATGTATGTATGTAGGTGATTAGAGGTATCTACCGTGGATGAGGTAAAAGGGAGCTAAAGGATATTCTGCTAGGTATGTTGTCGATTCTGCTGCAACTGAATAAAAATATTTGTAAATTATTGACAGACAAAGCACATACCACTTACCTAGTCCTTTGAAGATAGAAACATGAAATTCAGTAGACATGCTTCTAGGAGCGTATAAAGGAGCACTAAGGTAGGCTTTTCAGAACTTCTACCTTAGTAGCGATAATCAGGCACGTGTAGTACGAATCATTCGTTCCCGTACGAAGCCAGTGAACGATTGGATTACTAAAATCAACATTTTTGAATTTTAATAACTACACTGACGAGCAATGTAAAAAAAGCCACTAAATCATCATGAAATATTTCCGAAACCACGCAAGATAGCTTTTTAAAGTAAAAAGCAACATTCAAGTGACAAGACACCTATAGAGGTTTAGGAGATATTTAGATTATTTTGGCACTTTTCAAGTGGCTTTTTTATGTAACGTGCTTTCCGAGGCACGGACTGGTCGCGATATATAATGGAACCCATCCAAGTACCGACTGCGGCGATTTCGATCGACCCGTGCGTCTGTTATCATTTAGCCACGAGCCCCTCCACCATTTCCTTCCCGCATACCAGCATACAAAAAAATCCAGACAAACACGAACAAGATATTTTGGGGGCATTTTCCTCAACTTATCCGCTGTATATGTACAGCGATGTATAGCGCTGTATAGCATCGATGCAGCGCTTTTAATCCTCTTAATGGAACCGGGGTTGAAAAGGGAACAGGATACACCGTGGAGATGCTAAATAAAATTTTAAACTATTTTTTTTTAATAGTCAAGTAAGTGGGAACGGAGCTGACTGTTTTAATAATTATATCGCCACTCGTGAAGGCATTTTCATTGACCCAGAGTAAAGAAAAATTCTGTTATTTATATAGAAAAATAAAATGTGAATAACTGAGATCTCCAGGGTTCTAGAAAGGTAAGCTATGTCTGATTACCAACTTAATTATTTTTATTATGTTATATGTAAGTACATATAACATAATAAAAATAATTAAGTAGGTAGGTTATCAAACGGATTCCTGCGCTGGATGCGGGAAGCACAGAATCGGTCGAAGTGGCGGTGCTTGGGGGAGGCCTATGTCCAGCAGTGGATGTCTTTCGGCTGAAATGATGATGATGATATTATTATGTAGTTGTGATAATTTGTTGAACAAAACAACAACAACGATTCATATGAGCTATATCTATTATTTGGCTTTCACAAGATCGGTTATTTTCACTCTAATTTATGCTTTCTTCAAATTACCTATGGTTGGATAGCACCTCAAGTTCGTCAATTTCTACTGTCTTTGGATCTGACGGAAGTATTTCTGTTTTTTCTGTTCGCTGTTGCAATGTTGCTTAGCAAGTGGCTGGCAACATTTTTGTGTACTATTTAGCACATTACAGACAAATTTATTGACGAGTCCTCTCCACCGCTTCCCCTGTCCTCCTCAAGTGGCGTGCCCTATGTTTTTGTTTCGGTAGCTCGGTGGGTGCCGCTTGCCGTGGCGATGGCGACACTCACTGTTCTACCACTCTTATATTTTTATGTTACTACTATGGAATTCTTATTAAGGAATCTTTTGTATGATGGCGAGAGGTAAAGAGAAGTTTCATTATAAAGTAGGAAGCTTTATGCCATATGGTACATGACTATCGGCTCTGGTTTCAGGTCTATGCACAATACATACGAGTATATATAGGAGGTAACAGGTGATACTGATGTCCGCATCTCCACGTCATTGCACGTATTTTGCGTACGGGTGGAAAAATCGATTATCCGATCCACCCTAGCTCCTCAAGGAAGGCCAGCAACGCCTTGGTGTTACTGACAATCTCTCAAATACACATACACATTACTATTTTACATATTTAAGGATACCAGAAACGAAAATACACGTTCTGTTCCGAAACTACCTGGTTTTGTAATTCCACAACGAACACACGAAAAGCCTTCCAGATAATTTCATCATTTATAGTGCCAGCCACTTCCGGTGTTTGTCATAATGAATTTCTGTGATGCCATGGGATGGGGCCTATGAAATATAACTAGACTAGCTGTTAGTGCAAGAAAATTGGAACGACATCTTATTTTTTTAAATTGGTTCAGTAAGTAAGGGTTTGGATATACTCGTAATTAGTTCAGGTTCTGCAAAGGAAAAAAACTATTGGTTATGGTTTCTTTACCTGAAAATCCAGTTGAACTTTGTCCTCCTTTATTACCCTTCTTAAAAAGTGTGTTTAGAGACATGAGGAACGTAAAGTTCACTCATTCTTTATAGAAAAGTGAAGATCCTCCGACCAGACGGGTGTCACGTCTGGTGGGCAACACTGCTCGACGATTGCATGATGTCGGGAAGTTATAGGTATATGATTTCCTCAGGTTTTCCTCAGAATAAATAGTAACTTCAATATTTGCCGTAATTGGCCCAAAAATTACATTGGTCCTCCCTAGAATAATCCCTTCAAATTCTTCACCAAAATAATGTTTGTATCATCTAAACTCATTCCAAAAACAATCAAATTGGAGAGCAGTTCAAATGCTAATACATAGCTTCAATGGCGCCCTCTGCTTGCGGATATGAACGGCAATTTGAATGCTATTACTTCCGGCGTCAGTGTTTGACCTCTTCACTTAATATTGGGAGGCTGACTTTAAAGATATTGGATTCTAAACCTCATCTGAATGTGTTTGCTATGTGCTTAAAGTTTTGATATTGGGAGTTGAATTGGGTGCTCGAGAATAGGTACCGCCTCCTGTCTTTCGCAATGTACGAACCTGGAATCGTCCAATGCTGAAAATAGGTCTCACAAAGTTCGGACAAATGTATATTAGGTACCTACTTTAAGCTACCGTAATAAAGGCTTGGTCAATGGAGTTCAGTAATCCCCCAGTGCTTAGTGGATTACGGCCCACTCCCTCTCACAGAGAGGAGGCCTGTGTCCCAGCAGTGGGAACATTATAGGCTTATTATGCAATGCAGTTGGTTGTTGCGAAAAAAAGACGCATGGCTGCCAATCCTCTTGAATAGATCGATTTTACGATGAATGAGCGAGGTGTGACTTATTCTAAGTCACCAGCAACAAGGTTCGAATCCGGTGGATGTCATAAGGAAGAGTTTACTTCAACACGTCGTCACGTAAGTATACATAATTAAACAAATTGTACAGAATAACAACTTTTTCTTTCTTTCAACAAGATTGACAATAAAGAATGTGCATTTATTCTGTTAACATATAGGCTATCACGATACTAGTGCTAAGCCCTATAGATGCTAAGTAGCGAGAGCTCAAAACACTCTTATATGCTATCCTGCTAATTTAAATTTTCTATCTACAATAACGAGCAGTTGACTGCAGCAGTCAACGCAGCCAGCGCAGTCTACTTGCAAAGCCCTATCGCCTTTACAGTGGCTACAGAAAAGATATGATCCCACTATCGCCCTATTATTCCCATCTACCAGGCGTACTGCAGGATACCATCCGCACTTGGTTGATATTCCGTGCAGTCATACTAAGCGCTTCTCCTCCAAATTAATTATGCGCCCAGACAAAGTGTGGAACTCTCTGCCAGCGTCTGTGTTCTCTTCCACATATAACCCGTCTACCTTCAAAGCAAGAGTTAACAGGCATCTTCTGGGCATTCTCGATCCATCATAGACCACATCCATCGCTTTCCATCAGGCGAGGTTAGAGGTAACTTGTCCTTAGGGTTCATTAGAAAACCAGCGTCAGACAACATTTAATTTTGTCTGGCATTAATGCTGAAATGAACCTTTTTGGCGCAGCCGTGAGGCACACACTTATTGTCCTAAGATTATTTTTACTTTTTTATTTGTTGTCTTTTGTGTTTCACGAACTGTGGTCCAAATAAATGTTTTTCTTTCTTTCTTTCAAGAGCAGGATCTTTCTGCAATAAAAAAGAAAATAAAAAAGATAGAAACATTAACTTACCCATACACAACTATAGAATCAAACCCCGCGCCTAAGTTCAAAACAACACTTGACGCCCAGACGCTACGCACAGACGTCACGCCGCTATCAGCCACTAGGCGGCTCTCACATCAAAGAGACGTCTGCCAGATAAGCACATCTCGAGGACTACTCAAATACATTCAAGTATTTTTAGCTACCGGGTGAGTGGTGTGGCTGTACACGATGGTATATTTATGGGTGTTGTGGTTGGAGGAATTATAATTTATGTTTGTTTGTGCAGTATTGAAGCCATAATATCATAGTAAGACAAGGGAATTCGAGGCAATCGTAGTAAGAACTAACTAAAAAGGTTTGAGTGAATTATCCGGTTTTAATTTTTTGCCTCTAAAGGCTCGTGCAGACCAGCGCGACTTGTCGCCCGACGCGACACGAACAATACAATTTCTAAGAAAACTTCACGGTATAACAATAAACGGTGTCGCGTCGCGCGACCAGTCGCGCTGGTTGCACAAGCCTTAAATCTAGGAACAGTCAAAGAATTTCCCCAAAACCAACAAAAAGGGGATAATTACGGTCAGAGATATGTCACGAATAGTTGGAAATATAATAATGGTTGGAATTGAATTTTTTGCCTTCTATTTTGTAAGGCAAACTGTCGGCAAATTGGTTCTGGTCACTTGCAAACAAAATTAGTAAGTACTTACTTACCAATGGCTTAGCGGCAAAAATTGTAGGGTACCATCCGCACTTGGTTGATATCCCGTCCAGTCGTACTCAGCGCTTCTCCTCCACATTTATAATGCGCACAGCCAAAGTGTGGAACTCTCTGCCGGCGTCTGTATTCCCTTCCACATATACCCCAGCAAGAGTGAACAGGCATCTTCTGGGCACGCTCGTTCCATCATAGACCTCATCCATCGCTTTCCATTAGGCGAGATCGAGGTCAAGAGCAGGCAAATTCAACACGAAAAAAAAATTTAAAAAAAAATTGTCAAGATGGTAATTTTTCCCCCAGGACTCACAATGAGGCAGAGGTGTAACCTGCCTAACCCGTCGGAGATTATAGGCGTGATGTTTGTTTTTATGTTTTTTTTCACAAGATCTCATTGTGCCACCTACTAAAAACATTCTAGGCGTTGCCTAGAATGTTAATTACAGTACAAATTAAAAATATGTCAAACGAGTATTCGCTTGACATATTTTTAATTTGTAGTAAAATATAAAACTAGATATGTAAAATTACTTTACCAATGATGACTACCATATTTGATTAACGGGCAGAGTACCTAAGCAAGAAAATGTTTCTAATGACAGCAGTGAAAGCTGCTGAACAGACGCACCTTTGCCATAAACATAAGGAAATGAGGAGTTAAACGGTAGAAGCCAATCTTTCAACGTAACTCAAGATTGACTACTGTTTAACAAATTACAACTTACACAAAAAAACAAATACCTGAAACACTCAACTAATAATAATACAATAATAAATCAAATCCTGAAGAAAACATGGAATCGAAACAAACAAATCAGAATCCACTTAAATTCCTAAAATATTCTTTAAGAGGTTACTGTTATTTATTTCAAGCAATATTTCGACGTTAAAAGCTAAATGTGAACCGATGAACGATCTACTCAGAAAACTACGTGCGTCGATATATATTTATCATTTATTTATAAACTAGGTACTAGCGACGCACCCCTGCTTCGCACGAATTTTACTACTTGACAAAACATCGAGATTTTTTTATTAAATGTAAGTTTAAGTTCAATGTTTAAAACACATAACCTTCCAGAATAAATTCTCTATATGTTGGTGAAAACTGCATCAAAATCGGCTGTGCAGTTTAGAAGAAAAACGAGGTCACACAGACAGACACGAAAAGTGACTTTAATTTATAATATGTGTAGATATAGAATAAACATTTTTGGACTTTTTCCGTGCGCACGCGTCGCGTGACTGGCCAATGGGAGCGCGCGGTGGAGTTTCAAAGCGGGGGGCGTGGTCTAAGGTATGCTGATCGGCTACAAGATTGTATGTTGCATCGTCATGATTTCTGGGAAGCTGTTGTCAAAATATTGAGGGTTCCGTGTGAGGACAAGGGTATTTGGCCTCGGACTGAATTGAACTGAGCTGGGTTTCGAATTTTTCGAACAAAAACACGTAAAAAATTCGAAGAGAGCCAACTGTTAAGTGTAGAATCGCTATACTGCAAGTTTTGAAACCTATGATAGGATACCAATTGTTACAGATCTTTCAGCTCCCAAATTACTTATGGATCTACCAACCACGGATTACCAAAAAATATTGACTTAGAACAGTGCACCAGGAGCAGTGGTAACGGCCCCGACTTACGAGTTGTAGATGGTGAATTCGAACCCAAGCAGGCACTTTACTTTGTGTAAATAATTTCATCACCACTGCCCTCAAAACGGTGAAGGAAAACATTTTGAGGAAATCGGCATGTCTTTAGAACCAACAATCCGAAGACATCTACCATCCCGCACCGGGCCCGCGTGGTAGATTACTTTACAGCCCACTCCATCTCGAAGAGAGGTGGCCTCTGTCCCAGAAGTGGGAACATGATTATTATGATATTGACTTAGAATCTTAGGTGGCTAATCAGATACATAGTAGATAAGATTAACCACAATAATAATTATTTATTATGGGTAAACAAAGATGCTTGTGCTACAAAAGGTAAGCTTGCTAAATAATTATTATTTATTTTGTTTGGAGAAGCTTCTCAGATCTAAAAATAAAGTTGCTAACCTTGAAATACTCGTGTAAAGTCAAATGATAATTTAGCGAAAACGTAAGACCTACCTTTTCTATATTTTTATTGCTCGACGGAACCCATTTTCAGTTCAAAATATAAGGTATATATATATAGACTTAACTGGCTTGCTGGAAGATCGAATTGCAAATGTATTCTATTCAAGTAGAGTCGAAAATCATATAATACAACTTTTGGAACTTCTGCATAAATTGTACGAGTAATATTCCGAATAAATAACTTGTATTAACCAATCTATATTTGTTTTCTGAAGACAAAATTGATTTCCATTTATAAATTGACCATTTAGCTCATTATGGTGACGTGTTCAAAAATAGCTTTTTGTTTAGTAATTTATTTGGGACACAAAAAGGACTGTCATGGATGTAACATGCATGAGTAATATGTTATTTGTGGTATAAAGAGGCTCATCGCAGATTTATGGGAAGCTGGAGCAGTTTCCTTGAGGCTTCCTATACAAGACGCCGGAGCCGCACCGGGGCGCCGCCCGCGCAGATTTTTCACTCATTCTGAGATATTCTGTTTTTTTTCATCTTGCTGTCTGACCCCGCGAGGCTGATATTCATTCGTAGGTATACACAAACATGCAGTTCGGCGCCGGTGCGGTTCCGGCGTCATGTACAGGAAGCCTTACAGTAATAAGCACCTATGCACCAATGAATCTAAACATCATTGAGCATCATTCCAACTTCCGCCGGAGGTCTAAATATGAGCTCCAAAGACGAGGATGTGCAACTATGGACATAAGATTCAAACCCAAGCATAAAGTCAAATGTAAAATCGGAGAATAACGTTTTCTTAGGACCAAAGAAATTAAATTATGACATATCAACTTAGGACCAATGCATCGCGTGTCAGCAGATAATTGCCACACATCGTCGTGTATTTAGCTGTAAAACAGGTCTTACAATAGCTAGTCATGCAACTTTAAAGATACTGTTAATTTAATCTTTTAACATCAATATCAATGTGTATCTACATCTTTACTAAAACACGAACCTTACACGCCACGTTCGTACAGCATGAAGGATCTGACCTTTGCATAAAAAAAACTTGTATAACAAGCTTATCGTACCCTTAACAATGCCAACTCATGATAAAAACGGTAATTACTACATGTTTCACACAAAAAAGAAAGTAAGGAAACGTTCAAAAACTTTATCATCTGTCAAATCTGACGTTTCGGCGGCCATTGTGCAGCATTACTGGCCAATAGCGGCGCCCGCTTTGAATTTAGAATGTTTTCTTTTTCGAATTCAACTGTCCATTGTTTTCGGTTTGTATCTTTTTAACGATCTCTTTTTAGCTGTGTTACTATTCCTACTGATTGTGTATATTTGAGTTTTGTTATATTATTTGTAATTATTTTGAATACTGAGGCGTGAGAATCATAGCCATAGAAAGCAAGGCCATTTGGATGTTATGTGTAAGTAATTTAACTGGCACTTTTATACTGTAATACAGCATCACTGCTTGGCAGTAGAAATACCATATTGTTTCAACTTCTCCCGACGACAAGACCTTTCACAAGAGAGCTCTACTATTATACTGCATTTTTATAGACAACTTTAAAAAACCATAAAAAAATTATTAGCCCTCTTAAAGTCGGTCCCTTTAGATACGGGAGCTACTCAACTACAAAGAGTAGTCACATTCTCCCATTAAGCCAATTTCATCAGAATCACTACTATTACTCCAAAAAATCAGTCAATATTTTTACTAAAATAAAATTAAATGGGACAAAAAACCTCTTTTCACATTTGATGTTACAAAATTAACCATCGTAACGAAAATAGGACTAATTTAGAGTTGAAAAGTATTGTGAGGGCTAAAAGCTTTTTATGCCATCTCACCCTTCAGAGGAAATAAGGGGCAATTTTAAATCGTGGGTACAGTTGGACACAGTATATTCCCTTGTGGTATGCCTTATTTATTTTTGAACTCCAACCTTGTATTACTGTTTAAACAGTGCAACTATTGAAAACTTGCGGTTTTCACTCATTTCTAACTCTGCATTAATGCCTTCTGTGGAATTAATACGACAAATTTTTAGCACGTAGAGTACTATGATACCATCAAACGCTGGAGATTGATCAGCGGGTGTTTGTTTTTACCCGACTGCCCCAGAAGGAGGGTAATGTTTTTTAACAGTTTTTTTCAATTTCATGATGAATGTTTTTCCATGATAAAATCGTAATCCCTATCGTTTTTTCACGGGATAATGTTTTCATTTGGCTTCTGTACCTATAATGTAAGACTACTAGACACTAGTTAGAATTTGTGTAGAGAAAGACCGACTACTACAAAAACAGTACTGCAGTAACTATAAAATTTTTGAACTTTGAACGAAAGTCAGAAACAGTTACAACAGTGATTTTACTAGATTTTTTTCTAGTGTATCCCTCTAAAAAATATATTTAAAAATTGTTTTATTACTTCGACTCAGAAATCACTTTACGTTTTTGGTAAAATGTGAACTCCAACCAATAAGAAAATATTGACGAGTTACACCAACATATTATTATGAGACCCAAATACATTACACCCAAAATATGAGAACTCTTAAAAACCGACTTTCAAAAACTTAAACCAATATTTTGGTCCGACTGTACATCCTCACCCTTGAAGCGGCCGACAATATTTTGACAGGCAATTTTTGGGGTACTGCGCGTCACGTTAAAAGCTTTTTTTGAGAAACAGCGGTAAAAACATACACACTACAGTTTTGCATAAGACAAGTTGCAAGATTTTTTGTCTGATGGAGGAAATTGGCCCTTGACAGTTTAAATGGCCCTCAAATTAGGGGTCTCGGCATGATATGGAATATTTTGTTGAATTTTTATCGTCATGTCCGTTTGCGTATGTGAAATTTTATTAGCCCTCTATGCTACTTCATCTGCCTAGCCGTTTCCCAACTATATTGTGGTCGGCTTCCAGTCTTACCGGATGCAGCTGAATACCAGTATTTTACATGGAGTGCCTGCCTATCTGACCTCCACAACCCAGTAACTGGAGTTTCGATACTACTCTATGGGAACGTTGATTCCACACAGATTACAGGAAAAAAGCATATTTAATCGAGCTGATTCACACAATAAGATTGTCGGGAAACATCATTGAGGTGTACGTTAATACAATAATACCTCAATGGGAAACATTTAAAACTTTATCACCTGTCAAATCTGACGTTTCGGCAGCCATTGTGGAAGCATTACTGGCCAATAGCGGCGCCCGCTTTGAATTTAGAATGTTTTCTTTTTACAGCTCCTCTGTTCATTGTTTTCGGTCAGTATCTTTTTAATAATCTATTTTTAATTGACCAGACATTTTTTGCGGGCTATACTTAGGTATACTATATCTATTTTGAACACTGTGTGACCCAGTTGGATGCGAATGTATATTTATTTACATAAATAAAGTGTTTTGACTCATTTTTCGAGGTCATGGCTGAATATTAGGCGCTATTAGAGCAGTGGAAGCCTGCAAGTACTGGCTTCCGTGTTATCTTCAGTTCATTTTCCGTATGGATTGTTATGGCTAAGGAAGATCCGCGTGATCATTTATTGCCTATCACTGTCCATTAATATAACGTACCTACTTAAATTTATTTATTGATTTATTTTGTGTACACACAGTAAAATACCTTCATACAGAAAAGACATTATTAATATGTCGGAGGAAGTCGGATTGATTATTGTTTGCATGTATAACGCACAATATTAGTTGTTTACATTGTAATTACTTTTAAAATTCTTAATTTAATTTAATTTGATTTGTTAATTGTTTCTATAATTTAAAAACCTTATTAATCAATTAAAAGTTATGAATATTGTAATTTACGTACCGACCAATCAGAGCAGAGCACGCGTCTCGAGCGGGGTCGAGGCGCCATCTTTGATTTGGCATTTTTGGTGGACAGTTTTGGACACACATTATTTTTGGGTGATAGCGACGGATCGAGTTGGATCTTTGAGTTGATAGTAGTAGAAAAGTAGACTTAAAGTAAGATCGGTGCCCTGAACCCGCTGCTCGGTAAATTATTGTCTCGACGTTATTGTGAAGTGCAGAAATATTATTTAAATCTGAATTAAAATACTACGAAGCAGTGATAATTGTGTTTTGTGCTCGCATTTTACCCTAATGAAGCCCACTAAGCCCGCAACCACCGATGACGATGTCATCGAGAATAATGCTTCTCCGACATCAGAAGTGGGGTCGGTGCAGGCACAAAACGTGAGCGAACAGACAATGGCAAATGACGGATGGCGAGCGTTATTTGAAGCACAACAAACCAGCATGAGGCTGCTCGTGGAGGCGCTAACCAACCCGCCGAATATCGAGGATAAGAGCATCACGCTGCCTAAATTTCAACCGGAAGATGCAGACACTGACGCCCGGGCCTGGCTGGCAACGGCGGACATCTGCTTATCGGATCGTGGTATACAGGGAAGTAAATTAATTCTCATACTTAGTAAGGCTATGAAAGGCTCAGCCGCAACGTGGTTATCTCAGATAGCTTTTCCTAATATGAAATGGGTGGAATTTAAGGAAATTTTTCTTTCTCGTTTCGATACATTAGAAACATGTGCAGCGACGATATTAAAGATGCTTACTGGTAAACCGCAAGAAGGTGAATGTCTTGCTGCATATGCAAGCCGTTTATTTACTTTACTCATGTCACGATGGAATAATATAGGCAAAGAAGAAATGGTGGTATCCTTAATACTTGCACACATGGGGCAAATCGAGCCAAGGTTACAGCGCAATATTTTTTCTGAAGAAATTACTACCCGCTGTAAAATGCAACGTGAACTAATGGCTTTTTCTTATCGCAAGCGGAGTTACCAAGAGATAACGAAGACCGTTGCAAGCACTACGCAAGATAATAAACGTCCTAGGTTAAGTTCTGTTTCAGCAAAATGTTACGTTTGTGGAAAGCTTGGTCATAAGTCTTTTGAATGTTTCAGTCGATCGCATGACAAGCAGCAAACAACCCAGACCTCTGAGCGCCCCAACACGGCCGTTGCTACGCGGGGCCCTGTGATTTGCTACAAGTGTGGTGTTGAAGGTCATGTTGCATCGCGGTGCTCAAAAACAGGGCCAGTTGCAAGCAGCAGCACACAGCCCGCCGCCGCACCCAGCAGCGTTGTGAAGCGTGTGGATGTTTGCGGTATGAAACCTGTCACCGGGATAATTACGCAATTTGGTGAGCAGTTCTCATTTTGTTTTGATTCCGGTGCTGATTGTTCCTTAATTAAAGAGAGCGTCTCTCGTAAGCTTGTTGGTACATTGCAGCATGCAATTGTTACTTTGACTGGTGTAGGAAAATCTAGTGTATTATGCGACTCACAAATTTTATCTAGGGTCGCTCTTAGTGGTCATGACGTACAAATTTTATTTCACATTTTGCCTGATGACTACCTGAATAACGATATTTTGATTGGACGTGATTTGTTGGCCTTAGGGTTGTCAGTACACATATCGAGTGATAAACTTACTATAGTTGAGAGGCCCTCTCTAGTTAATATTTGCAACGTAGGTAACGCAGTGTCTGACTTTCATGACGTGGATACCGATATACCTGATGACCTTAAACCACAACTAATAGAACTTCTAAGCTGCTTTAAGAACTCATTTGTTGAAGGTACGCCTATTAGTAGAGTAAAGACAGGTGAATTAGAAATTAATTTATTAGATCCTAGCAAAATCGTGCAACGGCGGCCTTATCACTTGAGCCCTGAAGAGCGAGTGATAGTTCGTAATAAGTGTAGTGAACTATTATCTGCTGGGGTTATTAGACCAAGCAAATCGCCCTTTTCTAGCCCAATAATCTTAGTAAAGAAGCGCGATGGCACAGACCGAATGTGCGTAGATTACCGAGAGCTAAACTCTAATACAGTTCCCGACCGATACCCCTTACCTCTAATCGGTGATCAAGTTCAAAGGTTGTCAGGCGCGCTATTTTATACGTGTCTTGACATGGCTAGTGGATTTTATCAAGTTGCTATAAATGTAGAGTCTAATTCGATAGAAAAAACCGCATTTATTACCCCGGATGCTCATTATGAGTTTACTGTCATGCCGTTTGGCCTACGAAATGCTCCTTCTGTGTATCAGAGAGCTATTAATACGGCTCTAGGTGACCTAGCGCACTCTTACGCAATTGTCTACATGGATGATCTAATTATACCCGCGAAAAATATAGAGCAAGGGCTGGAAAGATTACGCGTAGTGCTAAAAACTCTTAGTGATGCTGGATTTTCGTTCAATATGAAAAAATGCGCCTTTCTAAAGAGACGGGTTCAGTTTTTGGGGTATGAAATATCAGAGGGTGAAATCAGGCCTAACCCCCGTAAAATAACCGCATTGACTAGTTCCCTACCACCACAGAACATCACCCAGCTCAGACAATTTTTGGGTTTAGCGTCTTACTTTAGGCAGTTTGTCAATAGCTTTTCGCTTAAAATGGCACCGCTCTACCGTCTATTAGCTAACAATAACTCTAAAATAATTTGGACCACAGAGTACGAAACAATCAGACAAGACATAATATCGATATTGACTTCATCCCCAGTTCTGATGCTTTTCGACCCAGAATTACCTACGGAGTTACATACGGACGCCAGTAGCGAAGGTTACGGCGCGATCCTCTTCCAAAAAGCTGGTACAAAATTACATCCGGTAGAGTACTACAGTAAACGCACTACGCACGCGGAGTCTCGATATCACTCTTATGAGTTAGAGACACTAGCAGTTGTAAACTCAGTTAAGCATTTCCGCCATTATTTGTATGGCAAGACTTTCACAGTCGTTACTGACTGCAATTCTCTGAAAGCCTCGAGAACTAAAGTAGACTTAACCCCTAGAGTGCACCGCTGGTGGGCTTTTCTCCAGGCTTTCGATTTTGACATACAGTACAGAGAGGGTAAGAGAATGGCCCACGTTGACTTTTTCTCGAGAAATCACTTACCGGAGGCGAACAGCTCCACCGTTAGCGATACTCATAGTTTACGTAGAGAAAATTATATAGGAGAAAAACGCGTCAATCTCGCTGAGTTATCTTCAAATTGGTTACAAGCGGAACAACGACGAGATCCCGAATACAATGAAATTATTAATAAACTCGAAAGCGATGATCTGGACTTAGAGAGTTGCGGAATCTATGAATTGCGATCTAAAGTGCTCTACAGAAAAATTCAAAGGAACAATCGCAACATTTGGCTACCAGTTGTACCTAGAGCTTTTCGTTGGTCGATAATAAATCATATTCATGAGTCAATTCTCCATTTGGGATGGGATAAAACCTTAGAAAAGGCATATCAACATTATTGGTTTCCCAATATGTCAAAATACGTCCGAAAATTCGTTGAAAATTGCATAACATGTAGAGTAGCTAAGTCGCGAAGTGGTAAACAACAGATAGAGTTACACCCCATACCGAAAGCTAATATTCCTTGGCATACAATTCACATTGACGCCACAGGTAAGCTCAGTGGCAAAAATGATCAAAAGGAATACGTTTTTGTTCTTGTAGACGCTTTTACTAAATATGTGATACTCAGGCACTCTACAAGAATTAATACTGATAGTGCGATCAGCGCTCTCAAAGCATCCATTTCTCTTTTTGGGACCCCTGCGCGTATTATCGCAGATCAGGGTAGATGTTTTGCAAACAAAGATT
Source organism: Conistra vaccinii (assembly GCA_948150665.1). NCBI lineage: Eukaryota > Metazoa > Arthropoda > Insecta > Lepidoptera > Noctuidae > Conistra > Conistra vaccinii. The sequence continues at coordinate 18,216,959 of OX411339.1, forward strand.
TTAAAGATTTTTGTGCCAGTCATAATATTCAACTACATTTGATAGCAACCGGCTCTTGTCGTGCTAATGGTCAAGTAGAGCGTATAATGAGTACACTCAAAAACATGTTAACTGTCGTAGAAACAACCCCAAGTAGGTCCTGGCAGGATGCATTAGATGATGTCCAACTTTCCATAAATAGCACAATTCATAGAGTAACCAAAGCAAGCCCCCTAGAATTGTTGATAGGTAGAGTAGCCAGACCTTTAAATTTATTAACCATAGACGATCACGAGGTTGAGGTAGATGTAGAAGAGATTAGAGAACAAGCTAATAGGTTAATGAAAAATAGCGCAAGTCTTGATAAAGCACGGTTCGACAAAAGTAAGGCAAAAGTCACTTCGTTTTCTGTAGGGGATTACGTTTTAATTGAAAATCACGAACGGAATCAAACAAAATTAGATCCTAAATATAAAGGACCTTACGAGGTCATTGAAATACTAGACGGTGACAGGTATCATCTCAAGAGTTTAAATTGTAATCGTGCATACAAGTATGCAAGAGACCGCCTACGTCCACTCCCCCAATCCTATGTCCCAACTGAGCTGGATCCGTGTCTGTCGGATGACAATGAGGGTAAGATCTTCATACAAAATTTATTTTGTTTAAAATTATTAGCTAACAGAGTGTGAGTGTGTGGCGAATAAAGTCTCTATAGAAGATATCCTAGCAACATAGTAGTTGTTAAGCTTTAGTCAAGCTTTATGAGGCGAGGTGGCCATTGAAAACTGAAATCAGTAGAATAAGAGGCGAGGTGGCCATTGAAATAAGAGGCGAGGTGGCCATTGAAAAGTGAAATCAGTAGAATAAGAGGCGAGGTGGCCATTGAAAAGTGAAATTGGTAGAATAAGAGGCGAGGTGGCCATTAACATATTGTTAGCAATCCAAAATGTGTAACGCGATAAACGGCGAGGTGGCTGTTTCGATAGTATTGACTTAATTGTATGGGGCACCTATTTTATGAAAATATCTTAAATAAAGTTATTGTGCAGAAGATAAAATGTACACGATCTCCTTGGTCAGGAGTGGCCGAACATAAATTCACTAATATCTTTCTTTTCTGTAGATAACGATGATGCACGGCCTTCAACATCACACGAGGGCGTGTGATACGTCAGGACGGCCGTGTCGGAGGAAGTCGGATTGATTATTGTTTGCATGTATAACGCACAATATTAGTTGTTTACATTGTAATTACTTTTAAAATTCTTAATTTAATTTAATTTGATTTGTTAATTGTTTCTATAATTTAAAAACCTTATTAATCAATTAAAAGTTATGAATATTGTAATTTACGTACCGACCAATCAGAGCAGAGCACGCGTCTCGAGCGGGGTCGAGGCGCCATCTTTGATTTGGCATTTTTGGTGGACAGTTTTGGACACACATTATTTTTGGGTGATAGCGACGGATCGAGTTGGATCTTTGAGTTGATAGTAGTAGAAAAGTAGACTTAAAGTAAGATCGGTGCCCTGAACCCGCTGCTCGGTAAATTATTGTCTCGACGTTATTGTGAAGTGCAGAAATATTATTTAAATCTGAATTAAAATACTACGAAGCAGTGATAATTGTGTTTTGTGCTCGCATTTTACCCTAATGAAGCCCACTAAGCCCGCAACCACCGATGACGATGTCATCGAGAATAATGCTTCTCCGACAAATATATGCATTTTTTCCGCTTAAAAAAAGCAAAATGCTTACAATTTACGTAATTAAAGCCTTCTTTTATGTATGGGTGTACTATGGGTACACCTCTGCCCATCCCTTCGGGGATTAAAGGCGTGATGTTATATTAAGTTATCTATGTATATTGTTCAATTTTAAAACACTTACGATATAGGATTAAGCATTCGGTTTAAAAACTTGAATTTAGAATCGCGCGCCATTTTCGTCTGTCAATTGTTGAGTCAGCCATATTGGTATTTGTTTAATTAAAACAAATACATTTACGAAAATTGTGCGGTACAGCTTAGAAGAAACTTTTCAAAATTCAAGTTCTTACTGAGACACCCTTTACTTCCAAAGTAGTAGGTAGTATTATTCCCAAGATAGGCTGTTGGCTGTTGACAATCTTTCCCCTGACTATTTTCACTCTTGAATCACCGTGGAAATTGGACGAACAATATGAACTGATCCAGAACTCAGTGCAGATCATCGAAGATCGTGAGAACTCAATTACAAAGCATATTGTGATACTACCCTTAGTTTAGAGTTGAAACGATGGGGAAGATGCTCTACTTTAGAGAAAATCTTATTGGAATAAATCTTATTTAACTGTGATAACGATAAATTGTTTTTATTTAGATGTTTATTTCTAGTTAGAATCAAATTATTTACTAGTAGTGTTGACAAAATAATACCAGGTTATAATTTAATTGTTAGAATGATTTTTGCTTTAGGTATACTGTAGCTAGGTACAGTCACCGGCACGTAAGTTGGCAAGGTTTTGGCGTATTGGGAGTTTGGGAGTAAGTTTGCACATGCACACATAATGCAACAAAAAAATTTACACTTTTGCATGTGATTGCATGTGATTAATCTATGGTAATTGCTATAATTAATTTTTGAACATGTCTGTAAAGAAAAATAAGTAAAAACTAATTCTGCGCATCTACGCGATTCTTGCCAAGTTACATACCCGGCAGCTTTATCAAAAAACGTCAAAACTTGATAATAAAAATCAGCTACAGTTTGGCGAGTTTGGCGAACATGTAAACAATTTATGGATCAGTATTATTTTTCCACAATTTCAGTGTTGGTTCTGAATTAAAACTTCATAATTATGAGCACAATGATCCTTTTAGAGGTTTTCAGTTATTTCAATTTCGCCTTGTATAAGGTGTCTATGCTTTCATTTATTTTTATGCAGAAATATGACCAACCATCATTTTGTAAAGCTGTAAGTACTGTAAAATGTAGATGCCTACCTATGCTCATACAAAAACATCCAGTAGTAAACTTCAAAGAATTAAAACAGAGCATATTTCTCTCCACACACCCCATATCGTGTCGTCACCGTGTCGGATCGCGAACGTGAGAACCACCGCCGGAACGAAACGGACACGTGTCGCGACCGTCACGTTGATATTCACCTACTAATTAACTTTTATTGAGTGCTAACTTGAGAAACTATCAATAAATTTAAAAAGAATGTGATTAAATTCAGTAATACTTTTTTCAAAACCCAGAAAAGTTGCAAATGTTTAAATGACTTGTAAAAGACACAATGAGGTAGTCTAAATTGTTTAAGTAGTTAACTTTAGCTATGTCGGAATAAATCAATCTGCCTAGCCTTTTCCCAACTATATTGGGGTCGGCTTCCAGTCTAACCGGATGCAGCTGAATACCAGTATTTTACATGGAGCGACTGCCTATCTGACCTCCACAACCCAGTAACTGGGTAACACGATATCCCTCGGTAGGACTGGTTGTCAGACTTTCGGGCTTCTGACGACCCGTAACGACTGTCAAAGATTCACGAATGACAGCCAGGACCAACGGCTTAGCATGCTTTCCGAGGTACGGAGGGGTTTCGGTATGTAAAGATGGCCACCCATCCACGGACCACCCCCGGCAAGCGTAGCTTTAGGTATGTCGGAATAAAGTACTAAGTCCAGAAATTAAGAAGAAGCGGCCGTTTATGTTTTGACTGCCTATTAGCAATGGAAAGGATAATTTTCGACTTACTCTCCTTGACCTCTTTCATCAAGTCATGGTGTAGTCAACACGGTTGTTTCACACATTCATCACAGAACAATGAGCGGTAGGTTTTGTTGCACCACAGTGTACACGTGAATACTTTTAACTTGAGTAGGTAATTATAACGTACAAACAGTGGAAGGAAGTAACTGTGCTGTTTTTCTGACCAGCAGCTTAAAAGAATAGAACGAAGGATCGATCACTACGGTGGCTCACCGGTTCAATTACTGTGTGTTGGCCAACTCTGATCAGCCATTCAGTCCAATTTTCCTCAATATACGTAGTGTAAGTTATGGAATCGGTGATACACCGCAGGTAATTTATTGCAAAATATGAAGCAATTATTTATTTACAAAAATCTATTGACTGGACTAAAAAAATAATAAACTATTACGATAAGATGTTGCATGTAGAAAAATCTGACATAAAATCAGATTATAATTGCATGTATATTAAAATGATTTTTAATCGTTAAAAGAAATTATTTGAGGTATCTTCATGATTTTTTTCTATCGTATCAAATTAGTTGTAATTTAAGTAAGTAGGTATTATGTTTTCAACACACTATTTTCCTAGCATATATCCTGAAAAATATCATATATTTTTCTGATTTTGTTCACTGCAGTAGATCATAATACTTTTAGGCATTAGGCTTTTAGGTCCTGTATTCCCTTTAATTCCGCAATACCTAGATCCAGGCTTGGCTTGGCTTAGCTTCATAATATTATGCTTTACTGGTATTAATTGAGATGACATGGTTTAATAAGCAAATCATTAAATTAAACCCAAGGTTTAAGTCTTGTCAATATTGGTCTCAGACCAGATTTTTCCAACGTAGGTAATCTAACGAGCCCACTGCATATTTTATTCGATACGTGTAATATGTAGAAGGATTGTTTATAATTTAACCTAACTTTTTTATTGTTTTAATTAATTTATTAAAATAAATAAATAAATAAACCTTAGCCTTAATAATTATATTAAGGCTAAGTTAACAGGTTAAGGCCCATTTGTGCGTTCATGGGTTAGCTTAATAACCCAGAATTAACAGCTTACTCACGGTTAATCCAAAGAGAATTATTGGACTAGCCCTGAGTTAGCTGTTAACGCGCAAACATAAAAGTGTACCAGTGTAAGATTATTTAACCTTAGGTCCACCCTAAGGTTAAATAATCTTACACTGGTACACTTTTATGTTTGTAACAAAGATTTGTGTTTAAACATTGTACAATATATGCATGACGTCACCCCAAAACAAAAACCATATAGAATCAGATATAATAACAAGTCATCCTGTTCTGAGTAGTACTGAACAGACTACAGAGGTTACACTAACTTAGTTGTGCACCCCACCTTCACGAGAATACCATTACAGCGGCGGACAAATTAAATGGGCAGCTACCGAACGTTGAAGAAGAGTGCTCGTCTGAAAACGTGCTGCATGTCCGTTAATTTTATGATGAATGTGTCTGCTGACAATTTAATTAATACAAAAACCATCTCATAAGCTTTTGTACATAGCTATTAAAGAACTAGGTACATATACCTACGGTAAAGTGCCTAGTTCCTTTTCTTTTCAATTTGCGTTATAATAAGTCACAGCTCTTATCATAAGCATTTATATAATATATCATCATAAAATGGACAAAGAATAGTTTGCTATAATTTGCCAAATTCTACCAAAGGGTTCTACTTTCTTTACCGCAACTTGGAATACATAAAATCAGCAACGTTGTAAAGTATTATGAAAAGAGGCAAAAATTCAAAAGTTCTGATGGCCAATTCTAAAAAAGAACCGCGCATAGATATGGACAGGACGATTACACATCCAATCAATACATTGACCCACCAACGAAACAATTCATCACAGAGTGTACCAGTAACATTGCACGCCAGTGTTCGGAAGGGGCGCACCTCCAATTTCCCTAAAAGCTTCGCGGGCGCCGGGCGAAGCGCTGGTGTAATAAATTGAATAATAACTATGTAGTGTGATGTATTGTTGTGTTCTGCTACACTATTACTACTATGACGTAATTTTTATGTCCCGACTTGTAATGGTTTTTTTTAGGGTTCCGCATCTGAAGGATGCCAAACGGAACCCTAGATTACTATAAGCCTTCGCTGTCCACCCGTTAGTATGTCAAGACCCTTTTTCTCAGGAACGCGTGGAGATATCAAGTTGAAATTAATATCAAATACGTAGGTCTGTGGCCTCTTAGAGCTCTAAAAAAATCAAGCTTCTAAGTCAACGCAATAAAAAAATACGGCCATTTAAGCGACATACATATTTGTCTGAAATTCTTATGGTGTACCTACGTGTATTTTAATACTCGCAAATAAATCAAAACCTACAGGGTACTTCCCGTTGAGCTAGAATCATGAAAGGCACGAAGCAAGGTCTCACAGCACAAGTAAAGGAAAAAGTCCGAAAATCGTTTTTTTTTAAGTTTTATCATACAAAACAATTTTTTTTTTGCGATTACAAACTTACATTTGCAGTTAGAGAATTGACCGTAGATATATATAAATGTATCGTTAAATGGGAGAAAATGTTGTTCAACAACAAAGTTTGTTTTTGGGATAAATTCATCCCAAATACGGAACCCTTCATTATGCGTGGTCCGACACGCACTTGGCCGGTTTTTATATATATTCATGTAATTTGTTATCATGTAAATTGTTCTTTTGTGTGCTTTTTGTGAGGACTGAATATTTTTTTAATCTATTTATCATACTCATTGAATAACTTTAAGTATGCCACAAATCTTTTTCTTCTAAATTACATTCGCTTTCAAGTAATCTTTCTTTAATCCCTTGTCTAAAATAGTAATCCCTAAATTGAAAACTGCAAGACGGTAACCAATCATGATTAATGTAAATACCCAAAGAAAACAGGATTGTTGTATTAGTATGTATTGCTAGGGTGTAGGTGTGTAGGGTGTCCAGGAGCTCAGCTAGTGTGGGGTGTCCACGTTATGAATGCGTATAATCTTGTCGGTGCATTTATAATCTTGTGCTTGTTTACTCTGTAGCCACCCCCGCGGGGGACGGACTTGGGTGTTCGGGGTGTTATTCTTGATGAGCTTTTGGGCTAATTAAAAAAAAATGTGCTGACCACTGATACTGCCGGCCAAGAATCTTAACAATTAGGTATTGATTTAAAACTAATATTTAATAGAGACAAGTTAGTAGTCCTTCAAAAAGAATGTTAGTCAATGCCTTGATAGGTACACACACATTTCCCATGATTGACCAAATCTGAAACGAAATCAAGACTTATTATTTATTAATTCACATTAAGTGGAGAATCAGCATTCTTCGAATGTCAATATTGGTGGTATTCTGTAAAAATGTCACCATGATAACTGTGAAGTGAGTTTGAAGTGTCAATAATGTCAATCCACAGACAGCTCAATTCAAGCTCACTTCACCCTATTTTTCGAATATGTGAGATTTTTACAGAATAGGTCGGTAGGAGTCCCTAAAATCTTGAAATTGGTTGTCTAATTGTTATCATTTCATTAGTATTTCTGGGTGATCATTTCGAAGCCACATAGACCGCCCAAAAAAGCCAACAAAACACCAATGTAGGTATTTAAACTACAAACATTGTTTTCAAAATCTATGTTTAAAGTTAGTAACTAAGCCTAATCATAACCACTCCTCCCCATTGCTACTCAAAATGATATCAATTTCTACGTCAACTCCGTCCCTGCCTACTAATGTTAGTTCACAATCAATTTCCTTAATGCACACTGTACTGTATTGCACTTTTTCTGCACCGCCGCGCCGCAGACCACAACTCGCGGCGTAGACGCAGCTTTGTGAGCGGGAGCTCAATGGTGGAATGTATTAGTGGCTGGGGAGTTGGTATGGTGGAAGATGGAAGCAGGAATTAAATTGAAGGAGATGGGAAAATATTGTGAACCTTCACATTGAAAACCAGCGTCAGGCACTACTGGTCTGGCATATATGCTGAATTGGTTCTATTTGATGCAGCTGTGAGGCACACAATAGTTTAAACTTTTTCTGTTTTTTGTTTTTGTGTGAATATTGTGTGCCTTAACCTGGGTCAAATTTTATTTTCTTTCTTACATACCTATTTTAAATCAGATACCTGATTCTAAAAACCCTCAAGTGTTGCTTGAAAAACAATAAAAAATTTAATTTGATAAGGCAATAATTCTTGTCATATCCATAGGAATTTTTGTACTTAGTTGACTATGAACATTTTGTAATAAATGTAGAGATATTATGCAAAAAAGCTTGTTAAAATATGTGGGAAGAACTTTTTCTAATTCATTGTTGTTTACAAGCTCAATTTTTTTAACGAAGTGTATAGAGTGCCGCGAGTTTCTTGTGGCACTCTAGTGTCACTGCATTGTGCACTGCAGTGAGCGTTGCATTGTCACTGTCACTTGTTATTTAGGTTAGGTTAGGTTAGAACTGTGACCACACAACGCACGAGCCGGGCGAGCGTAGCGAGCGGTGCCGCGGTAGCGGCCGGCGAAGTGCCAGGGTCCGTTTAGGCACAAGAGAATGTAATGTTTTGGGAATGTGGTGTTTTACAGCGATTTAACCTCGACAATCAAACAAAATACCAAGTGACGTGACTTAGTGACAGTGACAATGACAATCCAATGCTTGCGGCACTTTGGCCGGGCCGAGGCGGTGTTACTAGGGTGCCTGTAGTGGCACTTTATCCGATAGGGATAGAGTGCCACTGGTGGCACTCTATACACTGCCTTTTTTAAAGCTATTAATTGGCACCATCTTTTTAACGGAATCGTTCCCTCGTTTTATTGTTTGTTTTAAATACACAACAAAATGTTTACAAACAAACAAAAATTTAAAACAAGGTTCTTCCTTGATTCTATTTTTCCACAAGAATAGTCAAGTTAGATTCTTGCTTCCCTCTCACATAACACTACAATAATTTTCCTAGTTCCACCGCACATATCATAATAAATCGGCTCAAAGCGCTGACAGATCGGCGGCTAATCCGCGGGCAGGGGGTTTGATCCCCGGCGCGGTCATAACTAATAGTAATACATATTTATCAATTTCTGTAAGTAGCATTACAAACTATTAACGGTATTAACCAATATGGTTAAATTAAGGCAGTTGAATAAATAAAGAATTTCTTATGTGGAAGTTTTGTAAAGTACAGTGAAGCGTTTTTGAACTTTTTGTGGACGAGATTCTTGTGAAACAGTCCGTGCAGAAAAGTAGACAGTAGATAGATAGTACTTAGTTTTCTTTAATTACACTCAGATTTAAACCAATAAGAATAACGACAGAAAAGTAGAATTAAACGAATATACAGTAAGTGTAGCGGCACACCTGCGGAACGTTCGGCGCGGAACGTTCCGTCGCGTCATGTGACGCTTGCACATGAACCGACGTAACGTTCGGCTGGTGTGTCATAGGTAACTTGAAAAACATTAGGAGCGTATTCAACCGAACCTTCCGCGCCGAACGTTCGGCAGGTGTGGCGCGACCCTAAGGGAACATTTATTTTTGGCGATCTTATCACTGAAATCAAGCTCTTATCATCTTCGCAATTATTTCTAGCGCGAAGCACATTACTATGCTCAAAATGTTCAAGTTCCTGATGTGCCACTGCTATCCAGTAAAAATACAGACACAAAACACTTTACAACTTTGTCTCTATACTGAAATAGTTACTGAAGTACTTATTTGAAAAGTGCATAATCGAGTCTTACTTCTCACAAAATGTCCTAACAGCTTACCAAATTCATTATTCGACAGCATTGCTTCTGCTAACAAAGTGCTATTAAATCTAAACAGTTTTTCTAAGAAGACAACATGAAAGGATCATCCCCCATTTTCCCTAAAAGGTTACCCCCTAAAACATCCCTTTTAAACAAAGATTTGATCCGGAACATCGATCATCGCCAACCCGGAACCGGAAGTATTCCCGGATAGATTTATCATCCAGAAAAAATACGCTTGTCAAGTATAACCGCCATTTTGGTAATAGCGGAAACTCCCGCCAATTTTAATTCAATATGGCGCCGGCGGGAAAGAGAAAATGTTTGTGTTATTTATGGATTTTTTTGATAAAATGTTTTGCTTTTGCAAGTCTGCATACACCAGATTTTCATAATGAAATAAATTGTGTGCAAATCTTTATCTAGACAGCATTAACTTTGTGGCATTTGAGTTTCCCGTAGGCCTTTTTAAGTAAGTACATCTTAGTTATTTACGCCCTAGGTACAGAGATTTCTTCATCTTGATTACCAAAACAAGAACTTCCTTCTAATTTGAAGTGTTTAAATACGTGAGTGTCCATGTACAGTTTAAAACTTTTTAGTTATGTTTTAATGGTTAAACGATCCAACTCATTCTCAAGTATCTAAGTACATAATTTTAATTTTTTCCGAAATGAAGTTCGGTACTTGCTACTTGATACTGTTGAAGAGTATGCATTAGAATATTATTATTTTGGAAAAATTAAAAGCAGTGAAGATCTATTAGATCTATCTATTGCACGACTCATAATGCGAAGCATTAGAGTGTGCTCTACGATCGAAAAATATTTTTTGCCCCATTTCTGCAACTGTTTTTATTGTTACACTCCTGCTAGTACACAGAACCTACTTAATTTATATACCATTGTATAGATGATTAAATGGAGATTAATACTGTACTTTTTAATAATTGATTTAATGCAGCAGAAATGGAAAAAGCATCAAAATAGTTGAAAAAAAATTCCTGTCCGTCAATTTATAAACCCTGAAAACATTGTAGCTTGCGATAAAATCAATTAATTGAGTCAATGTTTTTTTTATACATTCGTTTCAGCCATAGAAGGAACCCTATTGAAAATGGCTCTTTTATTAAAAGTAGTTTAATTATAATTAATAAAATACTAACTAAAATATACTATCAAAGAAGACACCGCGAACAAAAAATGTGTCCCTTGGATGCTTTGACGTTTGACTACTGCGGTGCATGCGCGTTGCGAGGAGATTCTCATAGAGTAATGCACCCGCAGATGCGACACAGTCTGCTTCTTCTGCCTACTTGATACCTAACACAGTTTTAACTGCAGAACATTATTCTAATTTCCATTGTATTAATGATGAACATTATGTGAGATGGTTCACTTGGCAACCACGTTTGCTCATTACGATTTTTTTGCACAAATGTTAT